>OZ020613.1:17989481-19263184 GCA_963971575.1 Liopterus haemorrhoidalis | reverse complement strand
CCACCCGAGCCGTATGCGAATAGTTTTTTCGCAGATTTTTGCGTCAGGTTGAGAGTCTCAGCACCTTCGTGCGAAAAACTAGAAGTTACTGAAAGATCGATGTGATCGGAATACCGAGATACTTGAAGGGGAAAAGAGGAAGATCAGGAGATAGAGTCAAGAAGATAACGAGGTTAAGATGCGACAACGAAGAAAGGAACAACAGGTACTGGGCAAAGCCAGACGACAGACTTTGTAGAATGTGCAAGGAAGAAGAGGAAACCTTAGAGCATCTAGCGAAAAGATGCAGAGAGATGGCAGTCTGGCAGGAAGAGATAAAGGAACTGATGAGTGAGGAAGGCAAAGGAGAAAGGTGGGCGAGAGAATTGGAGCCAAGAAGGAAGCAGGTAGGAGAGAGAAGTCGGAAGAAAGGGACACTGGAAGAAGAACAAAGAAATTAAATAAAAATGTTGTAAAATATCCATTGTATGTTAATTTATTAGTCATATTTGTCACCTGAAATGGAAGAGCATCAAGAATCTTGGGGAGATCGTTAACATAGATGGTAAAAATAGATGGTCCGCTGATGGATCCTTGCGGAATTCCAGTGTTGAGAACAGTAACATCCGAAAGAACAGAATGTGACTTAATTTTGACTACTTGAGTTCTACGGGAAAATAGGACTCGAACCAAGGAAAAGCCTCTCCTCTAATTCCGTACCTTTCTAATTTTGCCAGAAGAATTTGGTGATTCACGCAGTCTAAAGCGGTGTCCACACTATACCGCAGTTTGCCAGTTGGCAATGCCAGAAGTAATGTAGACGTGACCGTTGGCACATGCCATCGTGCCAGCGGCATGCCAACAAGAATCGCTCGAGTGTCGGTCTCCTTCAAAGAAAGCCGATAAGAACGGCGAGTGGGGACGTGCCAACTGGCATCACGCGGCTTTAGGCTTAAATTCAGGTTGTGATTCAGACGCCGATGAGCAACGTTGTTTATAGATGGAGTGGACAAACGAAAAAGTGCTTAATTTGATCGATTTATACCGGGATCGTCCTGTTTTGTGGGACTGTCGTTTAAAGGACTATAAAGACAGGAATAAGAGATGTGACGCTCTATTGGAAATTGCGGTTAGTTTTGGAGTACAAAAAGAAGAAATTGATAGAAAAATCAAGAACTTGGTGTGTCATTTTTCGCGCGAAATAAAAAAAGAGAGAGAAGGTAATAAGTCCGGTGCGAGATCTACTTTGAAGACTTGGACGTACCCAAAACCGTCGTTTACGCCGTTTGCGTATTTTTTCTTCACTGTCAAGTATGATAACAGCAGCTGAAGCAATTAGTAAATCTTCCTCGGTGAACATTGTGCGACTAAACTAAATGCCAACACAGATGTGGACGTTTATACAGCCACTGGCTTTGCAAGCTGGCCTTGCCAACTGGCAAACAGCGGCATAGTGGGGATGCGCCTTAACGTTTTTGAAAGATCAACAAATACTCCTATTGCAAAATCTCCTGTATCAACAGCTTTATAAATGTGCTCTATAAAATTAAATAATGCAGTATCTATGCTTTTTTATTTAGTGAAACCATGTTGTATGGGCGTTATTATATATGTTGCCAATTCCTGGGCTAGCAAAAAATTCTTTTGCGACCACACTTAAGGTTGTGACCCAGGGTGTGGAAAACATTGTCCTATGCCTTACGATGGAATCTTATGTAACGCTTTGAACGGCCGACTACGAACACGTCGCACTGTGACGGGAACGAATACACCCTCTTACTTCTTCCACAGGTTTCGTACTCTCGTTTGTGTACGCCTGCCGCGTACGGGATAATTCAAAGGATGGAATTCTACTCTTTCAAAAAGAGAAAAATAACGAGTAACTGAAAGGGGAAGATGTAATCCGAGAAGGGGAGAGAAGCTCGAATAAATTGTGTTTCGTTCGCGTTTCTGTACATCAAGAAAGAGAGACGTTGATCAGGACCGGTCTTAGGACGATTAGATCAATTTGACCTAATCGTATTTGAAAATATCCCGCCCTGGAAATTATATACCTAATTACAATCTCATATGAGGAGCGTTCATGCTATTTTCAACAAAATTTAGTCTTAGTTTTTAACGGATTTGTCCTTTTAGTATGCAGTGGCGTGCGGTGAATCTTATACCAAGGTATACAGGCCTTTGAAAAACACTGCTTCGGTCCGAAAATATGGTATACATTACTTTAGAAAATGTGGGATTAACGAAAGTAATAGTATTTTGATCTTTTTTTGTTTTTATTTCTAAATATTAGGTCGTCAAGGATGAAATTTGTAGTTAATAATATTGCCAACTTTAACAACTTATTATTTAACATTGGCTTAATATTTTACCGTTCTGTTTTTTTTTTTTACCGAACGCCAACATATATAAGGGAGGTATTGTGATCATACCGATTTTGACATTTCGAGATTTCGATGGATCTCCACGAATTGAGGTCCCTACATAACGTTTTGATTGTTTTTAGCATGATGTCTGTCGGTTTGTCTGTCCGTCCGTCTGTTCGGCCGTCTGTCCGTCCGTCCGTCCGTCCGTCTGTCTGTTTGTGTACATGTGCAGAGCAAATTCGGCTAAAAGGATTTTTTATGAAACTGCATATTTAAGCTTTTGACATCAATGGCACGAGTTGATCAAATTTTGGTAAAAATCGGTTGACTAAAAATGGGAGTTTACTCGTGTCAATTTTAAGATTTTTGCGAATATTTAGCAACAGAAAAAAGTTGCTATAAAAGTTATAACTAACATTTTTTGATAAAACGAAAAAGTGTCTATTTTTTCATACTTATATGTAACGTTTCCATGGTCCTGATAAATAATATCTCTGTTAGAAAATATTGGGCCAAGTTATTTCTACTCTGCTGCTAAAATGTATTTTATACAAGTACTTTATGATGGCGGTCGGTCCTGTGATGGCCACAGCAGATATTTTTTGTTTTTGTTGGAAAGTTACACATCTTGCCTGTTTAAAGAATTGTATGCTCTAAAAAGTACCAAAAACTTTTTTGTACCGACCGCCAACATATATAAGGGAAGTATTGTGATCATACCGATTTTGACATTTTGAGATTTCGATGGATCTCCACGAATTGAGGTCCCTACATAACGTTTTGACTATTTTTAGCATGATGTCTGTCGGTCTGTCTGTCCGTTCGTCCGTCCGTCTGTCCGTCCGTCCGTCTGTCCGTCCGTCTGTCCGTCTGTCCGTCCGTCCGTCTGTCTGTCCGTGTACACGTGCAGAGCAAATTCGGCTGAAAGGATTTTTATGAAACTTCATATTTATGCTTCTGCCATCAATGGCACGAGTTGATCAACTTTTGGTAAAAATCGGTTGACTAAAAATGGAAGTTTACTCATGTCGATTTTAAGATTTTTGCGAATATTTAGCAACAGAAAAATATTTCGAAAAAATTGATTGAACAAAAGTTGCTATAAAAGCAATAACTAACAACTTTAAATTAAGACATTTTTTGATAAAACGAAAAAATAAATAAAAGTCGAAGTCTCAATTTTGAAGTTAAAATGTCTCAATTTTTTCATACTTATATGTAACGTTTCCATGGTCATGATAAATAACATCTCCGTTAGAAAATATTAGGTCAAGTTATTTTTACTCTGCTGCTAGAATGTATTTTATACAAGTACTTTATGATGGCGGTCGGTCCTGTGGTGGCCAAGCTGATTTTTTAAATTAATTTTGTTGAAAATGGAACGGTCGGAAATTCGCACTATTATGAAGTATGAGTTCTTACGTGGAACTACGGCATCGCAGACCGCGCGAAACATTACTAGTGTATTTGGCTCTAGTGTTACTACGCAGCAGACAATATCAAATTGGTTCGCCAAATAACGTACAGGTAACTTAAAAAAAAAAAACCGGCTCATCGATCACAGCAGAAATAAATTCTAACAAACTAGACGAAATGATGCAAAAACTTAAAGAAAAACAGCCTAGATTGGTCAACAGATAGACTCCTATCATATTGCATGATAACGATAGACCTCACACTGCACAAATGATTGTGGGAAAACTACAGGAATTGGAGTTGGAACTTCTTCATCATCCTCCATACTGACCAGACCTAGCCCCCACTGTCTTCCACTTCTTCCGCAATTTGGACAACTTTTTAATAGGAAAAAAGTTTCATTCCGACAATGCTGTAAAACTGGTCTCCAGGAATTCATTGACTCTCGTCCTCCAGGGTTTTATATCACCGGCCTGAACAACCTGTCGCTTAAATGGCAAAAGCGTATAGACAATATGGGTGCATACTTTGATGAATAAAATTATTCCTTATATTTGTAAGTTACAACTTTGCCTTTTTTTCTACAAATTTTATCCTTGACGACCTAATATATAATTTTATGTAATGAATCCGTGTTTTTGAACTCAAATTTTTAAACAGAAAGGTTTTCTAGTATTTAAGATTTATGCATTTTCTGAAAAACATTTTTATATGGACCTGTCCCTTATTGCAAGAATGCTGCTTATATATTCTTCTACTCATTACTGAGAGTGGTGATTACCCTGCATACACTTGTGTAATGCGTGTTGCGTATATCACACATGTACGGGGCATGAAATGTATAGAAAACCTCAACATATGTTAAAAATAGGGGATAGGGGATAATTTTTTATTATATTCCTCTTGTTGCATATAAACATAAAAAACAGTTTTACATTTTTTTATTTTTATTTTGAAGGCTTAATAAAATCATAAATGTAAGTAGCGCGCGAAAACGACGTGTGACGTCATACCCCTTCTAAGTGACGCAGTGCACTACTAGCCTACCCAGTGTACTGCGTATAGCCTACTCAGTGTACAGCGTGCAGCCTACATAGTCTGTTGTGAACATATTTGCTTGTATAACTTTTATAGGTTATGTAAAGTTAGAGTGATTTTAATAAGAATAAAGTTTAATTCTATAAAAAATAAAAACAATTTATACATGTTTACCGAATTAAATTTTATATTAAAGTATATAAAATATGGAAGATCCAGGCCCCAGTACTTCGAAAAATAGTCGAAAATATTGTTTAGTACCGATGTGCACAAATAGTTCAAATAGAAATCCAAAAAAACAATTTATATCATTACCTGATGGCGAAAAACAACAGAAAATGCGAAATTTGTGGCTGAAAGCTATGAGGCAAAATAAAACCGATATTTCAGAAAAAAGTAAACTTTATGTTGTGTGCATAAATGCACCAATGTTGGGTAAATTATCATTCTGAGCCCTAACAAAATCTTTTATCTACCATTTTAATAATAAATGCGTGAAAAATTGTCTAAAAATAAATACAAAACTCTCGAACAATACAATATACACAAGTAAAGATTATGTTGTAGCTGTATCTGTGACGTCAAACCCCAGTCGTTTGACGTCATCCTCAATCGTATTTACTCGGCAAATTTCGCGCCGTGGTCGGCTTATTTCAAATTTACAATATTTTAATTAAAAAATTTGGCTATAATATTAATTAAAATGTGATTTTTGTTTTGTTAGGTGACATAACTAACATTAACATATCAAAAAAATGTAGTTTTAAGGAAATAAAAATTTTATGCGTATCCCCTATTGTAAAACTATTAGGCGGCGTAAGACCTATTTAAGTCAGTCGCCATAAATATTATCAGTGAAATTTAAAGAAGCTCAGCGATCATTACGCATTATGTGTTTTCTATTGAGAATTGACACGCTTGAATACGCAGTCTGGTGGTCAAATATTGTACTAGGCGCTCTAGTACTGTTTGAACTTATTACATATGTTCTAGTGTTTAATTTTTGTTAGAATGTCGATAGAAGTTGTGAAAAAATATAAAATTAGAACAAATTGTAGTGTTTTTGGCTGTCATTCAAGGCAGGACAAAGATGGGCAACTTAGTTTTTTTCTTTTCCTAAGAAAAATGGAGGGAAAGTTAATATTAAGTCCAGATTGGGAAAAGATTTGGTTCTGGACAGGAGGAAGGTATGGGAATATATTTTGAGTTAAAAATTAACTGATACTATGCGAGTTTGTTCATCACATTTGTCGCAAAAATACAAAACTGCACTAATATATTTGCACCTGCAAGTTGCATTGTTAACTTTTAGCTGCTCCTGTCCAACTAAAACTAATTTTATTTCATGAGGCAATAAACATAATGCACTTGTTTGAAAACAGAATCCATATATTGTAAATTCAGATGATCGACACTCAGATGCACCACATAAAACTACGTACCCGGCATTTAACACCTGCTCAACTACAAATTCTTCACTAAATCTACTGAAATTAAACTTCAAATACTGTAATTTGATGCCCACCTTCTGTTATAAACCTCGATACATGTGTAGCGCTTAAAAGTTAAAAAAATTCGCAAATATTTACTCCCATTTTCAAAATAAAATAGTACTGTGCTTAAATTAACTTGTTCGCTACTAGTATGTTGACAGCTGAGTACTAGAGACGACAGCCATATTGCCTTGGAGCACAGCGCCGCCATCGGTAATGTCACTTCTCAATACAAATTTATTAACGGTGTGATTTTTGTTCCCAGTCTCTGTTATATTACAGTATTATTGCAGCTTTAAATGATAATAATATCTGGTTTTATTCGATATGTCTTTTAATTTTTATGTAATTTTGATAAGTTGAAATGGGACCGGATTTAACAGGTATAGTTTCTGAAATAAAATAATTTTAGTCTGAATATTTATTTGAGAAGTGCCTGTTGGATCCGGTCCTGTTGTGGACTTGTTAAAGTAATACTTATGACTGAATTAAATAGGTGTTAATACTCTTGATCGTTTTACGAGTTTCCATTAATGTTGGAGTTTAGTATAAAATAATTTATTTTTAAACTAGGAGAAGCGTTTAATTTTTTGCACAAAAATCTGTAACTATGATTGGCTGGGGCGCGATAGGGAATAGGCATGATTTTTAAAAAATTTTTTAATATATTCCTCTTGTTGCATATGAAAATAAAAAACAGTTTTGCATTTTTTTTTTTTTTAATTTGAAGGTAAAAAAAATCATAAATGTATGTAGGGCGCGAAAACGACGTGTGACATCATACCCCACTTAAGTGTACTGCATACAGCCTACCCAGTGTACAGCGTACAGCCTACACAGTCTGTCGTGAACTTATTTGCTTGTATAACTTTTATAGATTGTGTAAAGTTAGAGTGATTTTAATTAAAATAAAGTTTAATTCTATAAAAACAATTTATACATGTTTACCGAATTAAATTTTATATTAAAATATATAAACTATATTGCAGAATTTCAATTATGCCTCTAACGTTTTGTAACTTTATGTAAACAATGTAGTAAAATTCTGACATCTAAATTACATAAATATTTACATTTTACAGAGTTGCAGCGTTTGTTTACATAAAGTTATAGAATATATAAATGGATTACTTACGAGTTTGTTTTGACACCACGTATGCTTCAGCACTGTAGCATTCATTATTTTTCATATATTCCATGAGCATAAATGCATCAATGTTGGGTAAATTATCACTCTGAGCCCTAACAAAACTTTTATCTGCCATTTTAATAATAAATGCGTGACAAATTGTTTAAAAACAAATACAAAACTCTCGAATAATACAATATACACACGTAAAGATTATGTTCTAGTCTGGACTGCTGGGGTTTGACGTCATACTCAGTCGTATTTACTCGGAAACTTTCGCGCTGTGGTCGGCTTATTTCAAATTTACAATATTTTAATTAAAAAATTGGGCTGTAATATTAATTAAAATGTGATTTTTGTTTTGTTAGGTGACATACCTAACATTAACATATCAAAAAAATGTAGTTTTAAGGAAATATAAATTTTATGCCTATCCCCTATTGTTTTTACACAGTCTAACTAACGTGTCAGCTTATTTTATAGGTTATTTGGAGGGCCGTATAAATGTGTGACAAGGGCCACATGGTCGTAGGTCGCTGTTTGTCTACCACTGGTTAATAATATAAAGAGACAATACAATAGAAACAAAATTTGCCTGATTTAATAATTTGAATAAAAGAACTCTGTATTGATTTTAAAAGTAGACACAATACAAATTGGGTATAATAAATCGGATATTAATTAAGGTATTCATTTTACTAATTTTCTTGATAAATTGTTAAACAGTATCTCGTTAGAACAAATATACAGGGTGTATCAAGATAGAGGGAATACGATTTTTCTTCATAATGCGATGTGTGAGCAATAGGGGATACGCATAAAATTTGTATTTCCTTAAAACTACATTATTTTGATATGTTAATGTTAGTTATGTCACCTAACAAAACAAAAATTACATTTTAATTAATATTATAGCCAAATTTTTGAATTAAAATATTGTAAATTTGAAATAAGCCGACCACGGAGCGAAGGTTGCCGAGTAAAAACGATTGAGTATGACGTCAAACGATAGGGGTTTCACGTCACACATACAGCTACAACATAATCTTTACACGTGTGTATATTGTATTGTTCGAGAGTTTTGTATTTGTTTTTAAACAATTTTTCACGCATTTATTATTAAAATGGCAGATAAAGATTTTGTTAGGGCTCAGAGTGATAATTTACCCAACATTGATGCATTTATGCTCATGGAATATATGAAAAATAATGAATGCTACAGTGCTGAAGAAATACGTGGTGTCAAAGCAGACCTGTAAGTAATTTTTATTTTATATTCTATAACTTTATGTAAACAAACGCTGCAACTCTGTAAAATGTAAATATTTATGTAATTTAGATGTCAGAATTTTACTACATTGTTTACATGAAGTTACAAAATGTTAGAGGCATAATTGAAATACTGCAATATAAGTTATCTATTTTAATATAAAATTTAATTCGGTAAACATGTATAAATTGTTTTTATAGAATTAAACTTTATTTTAATTAAAATCACTCTAACTTTACATAACCTATAAAAGTTATACAAACAAATAAGTTCACAACAGACTATGTACGCCGGTAAGCTAGTAGTGTCATGCGTCAGTTAGAAGGGGTATGACGTCACACGTCGTTTTCGCGCGCTACATACATTTATGATTTTTTTAAGCCTTCAAATTACAAAAAAAAATTAAAAACTGTTTTTTATGTTTATATGCAACAAGAGGAATATAATAAAAAAAAATTAAAAAATCATGCCTATCCCCTATTGGGGGAAAAAAATTGATAACCTAACTAAAGTTTACCAAAAAAATCGAATGGTAGTATTAAAATTTTCCGGGAAAAAGCAGAAGTACAGGATATCAAGGACAACTTTGATATTTTAACGCTGCTAAAAACGCTCTATTTAACAGATCTACTTTAAACTTAGTGTGGATGTCTACAAAGGTTGGAAAATGTCCAGACATAATATCAAAATTGTGATCTGAGCGACATCTCTTATCAGAGTTACTGACTTAACAAACACCCCTCGTATAATCTTAAATCTGGAACTGCTTTTGTTTTAATAAAGATATATGCAGAGAAAGCTGTCACCACCAGCTTCGTACTTGTAAATGGCAACAGAAACTTAAGCGTCTTATCAGAAAGCTGCTTATCTGCTGATGTCTGCCCAAATGTATGTATATTTCTTGTGAATAATGTACCTTTTTTCACCATTATTATTATTTTATTTATTTTTTCTTCTTGTACCCCTAAAACTTTAATGGCGTACCCCTGGGAGTACGCGTGCCTCTAGTTGGGAAACACTGGCTTATACTGATTTTTGTTCAAATCTAAATAAAACTAAAAATGAAGATGAAAATGCGTAAGTCATTAAATTATGTCAAATTAAAAATTAAAGAAATAATTGTTATGATACGTGCGCTCTTAACAAAGAGCGCACTTTTTTTTCTAAGCAATACAAGGGCCAAATTCATAAACGTTCCTAATCCTCACCTCATCCTCACCTCAGCCTCACCTCATCACACACTCATTTTAGGTTGAGTCGTTCCCTCATTCACTTTTGTTATTCATAAACAATTGTAAATGAGTCACTAACTTGGGGTACATTCGATTTGACGCTCCGAGCGTTCCGAGCACGTTCTGTACACTCAAACGTGTTCGATTTGACGCTCGGAGTACACTCAATTGCATTCGTTTTGCGATCGAGCGAGCATTTAGAGTGCGCTCTATGTGTTCGGGGTTTTAAGACCGAGCATATGGAGTATGATGGAAAAAAGTGGGGGAACGGCGGGAAAGAAATGAAAGTTTAAAATTAAATTATAAATAAAATAAAAATAATAGCCTTACACAAATAACAATAGACTAATAATATTGTTATTTCTCTATAGCTACAGAGTACGGCCATTTTATGTATTTGTGACATTCTGTAAACAGCAAAAAAATTATTAAAATACACCGTGCATAAAATTAAAATGAAAAAAATTCATTAAATTAATTCATTAATTATTATTTAATTTTTAATTAATTTTATTTCTTCATCATTGAAAAAAAAAAATCAAGGAAAAACCGAGGTATATAATTTTGATTCATGACTGACGTGAACTAATCTGACAGTAAAAACGCCGCCTAAAATTGTAGGGTTAGATTTTATAAACATTATGTCACAAGAACGCTCGCTCCGTGTTCTAGTTGCTTCGCTCTGTTAGTGCTCTATTCATGACGTCACCGTCAACTGTTCGCTCAGCGCTCGCTCTAAAGTGACGGTTGAGGGAAAACGTCACTAATTTTATGACGTCAAAATAAAATAATACGTAATAGCTATGGAAACGTTTTGGTAGTGATCACAAATTATAAAACAAGGAAGATAGCGGACTCCCACGTTACGGCTTTGGACAGCGATAGTTGCGACATTCGTGGTTGTAATATGAACTAGGATTAGATAGTATGCAATCCGCAGTGCACACAAATATATTTTTATATTTTAAATTGCTATGAATCGCGCATTAATCATTAATTTTCTACCAAAATTGAAAAATAAAATGTAATTTTGGTAGAAAATTAAAGATTGTCTTGAACCGAAAATTATGATTAATTTATTTACAACTCTCCTAATTAATTTCCTAAAATTAAAATTAATTACAATTGTTAAAAGTTAATACTTCAGTAAGCATTAAGTTTTATTATTTTATTTGCAAGCAAGCATATGAAATAAATAAACAAGTATTTATTTTTTACTTTTATATTTACTTTTATTGTACATATTAAATTTAGTCTGTGCCATTTTTTTTATTACACTATTTATATTTTTTTTTTGCATTTACCATTTAAAATATTATTAATGTGCTACGGTGCTAAGGTGCTAATATTTAAAATTTATTATAAAATTCATCACTGTCACAATCACAATTTACTGTCACCTATCGTTACAACGTCAAAAACAATTGCCGCAATTTGCCGATAATGAAGTGTTCTCAAAATGTTGGTTAAAAAAAAACGCTTTTAGCGCTGTCGGTGGATGGAATATAACTTAAAACCGTTTCAAGGCCGTGTATATGAGTTTCATACCCCTGGTAGTGATTGTAATAAACATTTTGACAGTAGTGTATTGTCAAAAACTCAATTCAATAAAATATAGTGTATTTTATATATTTTCTTGTTTTTATCATGGCAAGTAGAATATTTATCACGTGTGACGCTGCCCAATGCATACAGATGACGACTACACCTTCAAAAGACGACTCTACTCCCAGGGGATGTAATTTTTAAATAGATTAATTTTTACAATAGGCGAATAATCTAATTATCTAATTAAAAGTAATAGGAAAATAGGCAAATAAATAAGAAAACTGCATACACATCAAGAGCTACTGCAATTGAAAAAGAATTAGAAGTTATAATGTAGAGCTCAGAAAAAAATATCCCGCAAGATGAAGAAACTCATATCTTTCGTCCCGAAGAATATCGGCTTAAAATATATGTGTAAAATACAGCTGCAAGTAGAAAAGCAAGAAATAAGAAAAAATATAGCCGAACAATAATTAATGCAAGAAACTTGAAAAACAAAAATTTTAGGAAAACTTATAATGTTATTTATATAATTTATTATAGATAAATATACAACATAATTATAATAAATGTACTTATAATTATTTTTTTTATTAGTTTATAAAATGGCGTAGAATAAAAGCTGCTTTTATAGCATTACCACCGAAAATAAGCTCAGACAATCGATTTTCTTCAAATATCATTTTAACAGAACTTCTATTAAATATACTGCTATCATGGACAGATCCTGGCCAGCAAATATCATTGTCCAAGACTTCATAGTTTGCACCTGCTACTACTTGCAAGTTTAATCACATCTAGCCTTTTCCATTTCAAAATAGTTCCACATTTCTGCCTCCTGGATTTACAATTTCGATATGGGTACCTTCAATCCAACCAGTGACTTCAGGAAAACCAGCGATATTAATTAAATCCATCCAGGTATACAGCAATATTTTCGGCAACTTATTATATTATTTTATAGTATATATTTTATAGTATATATTAGTATATATTATGTGTTATAGTGTTTCTTAAGAAATGAAATCTCTGAATAAGTTCATAGTAAGTGATATTTTGAAGAGGATCTTAAGCGTCCCGCATATACCGCCTGATAAAAACAATTATTTTGTATTAAAAAATAAGTTACTGTTTCTTTTTTACGTTCCAAATGTATCGATGCACATTTAAATAAACATTTTCCACTTCTACATACTCTAAAAATTCATTATCCACATTAATACAAATATATTTCTATATTTATATAAAACAAAATCTTAAACGAGTAAAATTTAAGGTTACCAGTTACTGGCCTCAAATCTCACTCATTATTCACTCAAATCTGACAGATAAGTGAGTGGGCAATGAGTTACTTATATCCAACTTTTGTTTCTGAATTCCAAATGAGTGACTCATTGCCAATTGAGTTTGAGGTGAGGGTGAGGTGAGGATTAGGAACGTTTATGAATTCGGCCCTAAGTGTGTAGCGTAGACAAAAAGGTTAAAAAGCACGGGTATAACTCAGCTCTGAAATTGACTGTATGAAACTGACCTCGGTCGTAGATAGTGGGTCTTATATCGTTACTTCATTCTTTCCAAACCTTTTTCGTAGTCAGTAGTTGTTTCTAGAAGATTCCACGGTCGTTTCCCCATCCCAAACGGTTGATGTTGTAGCATACATGACCATATTCATAACAATACTTTTAATAGGCCCCCGCATTTCCTAAGACCGCTTCTGACGTTGATGAACGTTTCTGTTCCCCGTTGATCCCGTTTGCTGTTCGCCATCTACCATTGCGAGCGGCTGGAATTTTAATATCGGCCATGTACAATGATTAAGTCGTAATGGGGGCTGCCATTCCAGCAGTTAGGTACGGTCGTGTACCCTCAACCCCGGCATTAATGACCCTCAGTCCCCAAACAACGGGACACTGCCGCACTTCATGTTTTAAACATATTTTTTGCTACAAAATAAAAATGTGTTCCGTGAGATGACATCATTATTCTGGACGGCAGGGTTGGGATCAGTAGCTGTAGAGCTACGCGGGTTGCGGAGAGATAATGAGGCCAAACATCAGAGCCGCCGAGAGCGGGCTACGGCCCTAGGAAAATAATTGTGGGTATCGAGAAAACAATAACCCCGAGCCCGATAACGGAAAATAAAAACTTCGTGTAGATAAAAGTTGTTCCTTAATTTTTCTGTAATATCCTTCCTCCTTAAATTCTCAACACATAGGTTAGTTTGGAGTATTTCTCCATACGTCCCTGTCTTAAGTAGTTTTTTTAATTCCACGTACGTGTTGCAAAAGGGGATAGGCATGATTTTTTTAAATTTTCTATTATATTCCTCTTGTTGCATATAAACATAAAAAACAGTTTTGCATTTTTTTTTTTAATTTCAAGGCTTAAAAAAATCATACAGTCTGTTCCAAACGCTTAAGCGGAACTAGATTTTGCAATCTAGTTACTTTCATCGTTTAAATCGTGCCTTTCGGCCGTTTTGTTTAAGCTTTGTAAATCATACTTACAATAAACATTTTTTGGTTAAGGTTAATATCATTTTAAAATGTCATTTTCTTTATATTTTGATTTTTTGTGTCATTCTTAATACAAATTTCCCATTTATTTATTTTTTTGTCATTAAAATATCTAAAAAAATATTTAATTTTGACATATGTAATTCGTTTCCATGGTTTCATTGTTGGAATTTTAAATTTTGACATCCCAACGTGAAAAATGAAATATCCCAAGCAAGGTCCCTTCTCGTGCCAACCTAAAAGAACTAAATTCCCATTTAGTTCCGCTTAACCGTTTGGAACAGACTGTAAATGTAGGTAGCGCGCGAAAACCACGTGTGACGTCATACCCTACATAAGTGTACTGCGTACAGCCTACCCAGTCTACAGCGTACAACCTACACAGTCTGTCGTGAACTTATTTGCTGGTATAACTTTTATAGATTGTGTAAAGTTAGAGTGATTTTAATTAAAATAAAGTTTAATTCTATAAAAACATTTTATACATGTTTACCGATTTAAATTTTATATTAAAATATATAACCTATATTGCAGTATTTCAATTATGCCTCTAACGTTTTGAAATTTCATGTAAACAATGTAGTAAAATTCTGACATCTAAATTACATAAAATTTTACATTTTACAAAGTTGCAGCGTTTATATTGTTTACATAAAGTTATAGAATACATAAATGATTTAGTTACAAGTCTGTTTTGAAACCATGTATTTCTTCAGCACTGTAGCATTCATTATTTTTCATATATTCCATGAGCATAAAAGCATCAATGTTGGGTAAATTATCATTCTCAGCCCAAACAAAATCTTAATCTGCCATTTTAATAATAAATGCGTGAAAAATTGTTTAAAAACAAATACAAAACTCTCGGACAATACAATACACACGTAAAGATTATGTTGTAGTCTGGGCAGTCTAGGGTTTGACGTCATGCTCAGTCGTATTTACTCGGCAACCTTCGCGGTGTGGTCGGCTTATTTCAAATTTAAAATATTTTGATTAAAAAATTTGGCTGTAATATTAATTAAAATTATAGTTGAAGGTAATGGGATTCGGACCAGTCAGAAAATAAAAACAAATTTATTAACTTCGCTAACGTTTCGATTTTATTTAAATCTTCATCAGAGCTACAAAGATATATAGAAAAATAGAATTATTAAATTGGTAAGTTTATATGTATAACATTATGATAGTGTTCAAATTTAACAAGTCAAGTAGTTAAAATAAGCATTACAAAATTGTCGGAATTTAAAATATAACATAAAATAATTATTAAATAATAAAAACATATCCAATATGAGTTAAAGAATAAAAAACACAATGTTAAATTTATATTACCTTAGTTAATAGTCACGATATAAAATAAAAGTTTTAAAATTAATAACGAACACATCATATTGTCCGGTTATTGAACTCAGAGATAAGCAATGAATAAGCCACGTATGAATTTGAAAAATTCATTACTTATCTTATTACTTACCTTATTCATTGCTTATCTCTGAGTTCAATAACCGGACAATATGATGTGTTCGTTATTAATTTTAAAACTTTTATTTTATATCGTGACTATTAACTAAGGTAATATAAATTTAACATTGTGTTTTTTATTCTTTAACTCATATTTGATATGTTTTTATTATTTAATAATTATTTTATGTTATATTTTAAATTCCGACAATTTTGTAATGCTTATTTTAACTACTTGACTTGTTAAATTTGAACACTATCATAATGTTATACATATAAACTTACCAATTTAATAATTCTATTTTTCTATATATCTTTGTAGCTCTGATGAAGATTTAAATAAAATCGAAACGTTAGCGAAGTTAATAAATTTGTTTTTATTTTCTGACTGGTCCGAATCCCATTACCTTCAACTATAATTACTAACTTACGGACGTAACTCATCTAATCAAGATTAATTAAAATGTGATTTTTGTTTTGTTAGGTGACATAACTAACATTAACATATCAAAAAAATATAGTTTTAAGGAAATGTAAATTTTATGCGTATCCCCTATTAATATCTTCCATTATCTGTTTCATGTACTCTAGCCTTGCTCCACCTCTACTGTTCTTTCCGTCAACTGCTCCTTCCAGTATCGTTGTTACTAGTCCTTCGTGCCTAATAAAACGTCTAATCCAAACATCTCTTCTAGAGATGGGAATTTTGACTCAGTTTGCGGAACCGGATCAGTGGAGGTCGTTCTAAATAAACGTGTCCCAGAGAAACAGGTCGGTCAGTCGTCAGTTCTCCCACCGTTCAACATGGTTGTTGGTTTGCAATATGTAGGTAGATCGTCGCTCAGCCGGCTCTTGCATTATATGGACCAACAAGCGGAAAGCGGAATTGTTTGGTCGAGTAGAATAAATGCGATAAAAACGTCGGAGTATTTGCCGGTTTATTACCTTTATTCTTGTTAATATTCTTAGTATGAATTCAAGACATGACAAGAAGACAAGACATGACTTAGTATGAAGACAAGACAAGACAAAATTATGACTTATTGACAAATTATTCTCTCTCTCTCTCTCTCTCTCTCTCTCTCTCTCTCTCTCTCTCTTTCTCTCTCTCTCTCGCTCTCTCTCGCTCTCGCTCTCTTTGTCTTCCTCATTATCTTGTTATAAAGAAATAATGAAGTTAAATAAATAAAAATCTAGAAGTGGATTCATTTTTGCCGGATTAATAGTAAACAAACAATTCACTTTATGTAGCTACTGTATTTTAAACCAAATGTGTTAAGTTTATGGCGATGTTTATTGCTCTTATAAATCGGCTCTTATAAATATTATTAATATTTTTATATAGTATGGTTGTAATAAAGTACAGACTAAGCCTATTAGTTTCAAATAGACTGCCGTACAAATTGATGACAAAATACACTTTATGATAATACATTACAAGCAACATGACATCGATCCAGATCCAGATCATTTCGGTCCGTGCTCATAATCGCCCGATCAATCGTATCCTTGAAACCTGAAACTATGCAGTGAGCCGTGAGCCGGCTCATTTCAATTTGGTGAACCTTGTCACTTTGGTCAGTGTACTGAGCCAGCTCAGTGAGCCGGTTCGTTCATAAACGACCCATCTCTAATCTCTTCTTTTGTGCAACATTCTCGAATATTAAAATTAACAAAAAAATATTTTAACATAAAATTTGTTTTTAAAGCTCTTAGATTCAGAGACGATAAATTATTTTAAAAATATCGTTCATTTTGCCGTGATTACTACAAAGCAAAATTTGTCCTAAACACTCAGCATGCCGCTTCACTTATTATATACCTGCGATACCCTCAAATGTGTGAAAATTCACACTTTACATTTTTTAACGCGGTACAAAATCAACAATATGTTATTAGTTTTTTTTTCAAATTTATATTACTTTTCTTGAAAGTATGACGTTTATTTTGTAAATATTATTGTTTAATTCTTTATTTTATTTTTTTTGATATTCAACTTGACCGCGAAATTTGGCTTATTGTGACAGTGTCCAGAATGCAACCCCCATGACCAATGAGGGTTCCCTGTAATAAGTTGCACAAAAAGAATGCAAACTCGGGCACTGTACGCTGCTCGGGTCTCCGTAATTTGTTCCGGCTTCCATTCTCTTTCGGCGGCTCTGCCAAACAATACTTTGCCTTTAGTAGCGTCCATCACTCCAACATTTACAACCCTTTTGCGTGAGTTTTTAATATTAATATCTCTGGGCGAAGAGACGCGAGGCAATTGCATTCTTGTTAAATGTTTTCGAGTGAACGATCCCTTTGTGCCGCGAAGACGCTATTGCTGCAAGCGTATCACGGTTAGAGAGCGGCGGGAGCGGTTCTACTTGGTGGTGGTTGTACCGGTGGTGGTGGCGGCTGAGACCGTTTCATGCCTCAGGTAATAACGATTAACGCGGGCGTGTTGCACGTGGGATATTTCCGATCGTTGGGGTGTCACTACATTTTATATGCACGATACGTGTATAGTAGACAGGCGGGTGCAGGATCAAAAAGAGGTGTTTCAACGCCCCGGGTATGATATTGTTTTCGCGCCCCCTTTGACTTTGCGAATATATGAATATGAAAAGAGAAAAACAGTTAACACATTTTGACAATGCGTTTTTCAATGTATATAAGGTGTGTATTACATGACACTGGAAAGGACACCCGTAAAATTAGAAGCCGAACAGAGCAAGGAAGGTCAGCTTTTGGTAAAATGAAGACACTTTTAACGTCTCACGACGAACCAATCGAATTAAAGTTTAGATTAATAAAATATTAAATCTTTCCAGTAGTTTTGCATGGTGTACAGCAGTGTTCTTCAACCCGTGGTCCGCGAACCGGTGCCGGTCCAGAGAAAATTCCTGCCGGTCCGTAAAATATGTTGACCGAATCATGTAGATCAGGGGTACTCAACCTTTTCATACCCACCGCCCACTTTAGCATCTCTATTGGTAGAAAAATTTTCATACCGCCCACCTGTTGTATAATAATAATAACTTACCAAATACTATCGCAAAATTTAGCTGCAAAAATCTTTATAAAACAACTTACTGCATCATCTCTTATTAGTAAACACAACAAATTTACATGCACCAAAACGTGGCAACGTTGGATGTCACAAAGTACCCTGTGTAACACAGTACCCAAACTTCCCTTACCCGTAATTTTTGAGTAGAGGTTTAATGAAAACATGTAGTTAAATTTATCTTTTTATTTGCTGCGAAACTAAATAATGGATATCTGGTTCAATTTTTGTAAGGAACAAACGAAGGTCTCCTCTTTCGGAAATATTCATACGGTTTCTTTCTTTGGTCATTCTTTGTTTTTCAATAATGCTATGATTTTTTTTTAAATAATACTTTAAATAACTTCCATTTTAATGTTTTTAAAACGTCAATTAAATTAAAACAAAAACGGAAAGTAGCCAGCATTGGACAAAACCCATACCGCCCACCAAAAAATTCATACCGCCCACTAGTTGGCGGTAGGGACCAGGTTGAGTACCACTGATGTAGATGCACACTTCTATTCAAGATAGAATAAATAAATAAATAATTGATAAATATAGCACATTTTTAGGGTTTTGTAGGTATGACCAAAAAACCCTTATACCGCCATTTTGTCGTCTGTCTGTCTGTCTGTCTGTCTGTCTGTCTGTCTGTCTGTCTGTCTGTCTGTCTGTCTATCTGTCTGTCTGTCTGTCTGTCTGTCTGTCTGTCTGTCTGTCTGTCTGTTCGGTAAAAATGGTAGCCAAACGGCTAAACTTAGGGAATTGAAATTTGGCATGCTTATACAACTCTTTGACCAGCGTATAGGAAAAATACTAAAACATCTAAAAACATATCCCCCTAAAAATATAAACAAATATGTGCTAATCAAAAAAAATATATTTTTTTAAAATTCTGAGTAGGGTATCAAATGAAAGCCCTTAGTACGTGGATTAACGATCAAAATTTTATTTTTGCAAAAAAATTATTTTGATAAAATTTTTGCCAAAATTGTGCAAAAAAAATTTTGTCCCACACCCTGTAGCCCAGATGGTTTAAACTATAAATCTGAAAAAATTCTAAGTAATGTACTTTAGTGTGAACCGAAATAGTACAACAGGAATTTTTGATCAGATTATGTTTTTGGAAAATAACGCATTTTTTGTGTTTTTAACTAAAATATGTTAAATATTTAATTAGCTATGTAACACACCAGATCAGTAGCTCTAGTAGCGTAGTTCGTTTTGTCGTGCACATTGTAATTTGCAAACTAGACAGTACTTAGAGGTTTTTATTTGTGTCTTAGCTTTCAGCCGGTCCGCGAAATATTTATCCTATTTTCAACGGTCCGCGGGGGCAAAAAGGTTAAAAAACACTGGTGTATGGGCCTGGGCTAAAGAGACCTTAACTAAAGAATTAAGTAAGAGTATAGATGCCTTCAAAATGTGGATTTATAGAAGATTTTGGTGGACCAGCAGAATGAAGAACGAAGAAGTACAAAATTTGTCGTACCTATTGAGCTCTAGACCACGTTGGTTGGTATCTTGGAATTTTCGTAACACCATCTCCAGCACGAGGTTGAACAGCGAAGGTGAGGTGGCGTCTCCTTGTTTGACTCCAGTATGAATTTCAAAAGGCTGTGACAAAAGGTTTTCTACTTTCACTCTGCTTATGAATCCCGACACACACACCAGAGTTATCTTGATAAGTTTACTAGGGATGCCAAATTCGTCCATGATGTCCCAGAGATTTTCACGTACAATGCTGTCAGGTTTTCCTGAAATCAATAAAAACATTATGAACGTCGGTGTTATGTTCCCAACATTTTTCAAGAATTTCTCTTAAAGAGAAAATTAGATCTGTTGTCGATCTGCTAGATCGAAATCCCGCCTGGTAGTCGTCAATAAGTTCTTCTGCGTATGGTGCAAGTCGATGCAGAACAATATTTGAGAGGATCTTATATGAAGTACATAGAAGTGAGATCCCACGATATTTCCCACAATCCAGTTTATCTCCTTTCTAATGGATCGGACATATCACAGCTATTTTCCATTCTTCGGGAAGCTCTTCTTTTCTCCATACCATCAAAATAAGATCGTGTAGTCTCTTGTGAAGTTCACCGCCAAACTTAAGAAACTCACTAGGGATGTCATCAATTCTTGCAGTTTTATTATTCTTTAATCTGTTTGCTGATTTGACCTCAGATAGTGTTGGTTCGTGGATGTATGGTTCGGCTGTGTGTTGTAATCTTCTCTCCAGGTTCTGAATCAGAATCGCAATTCAGTAGGTTCTCAAAATATTCTTTCCATCGCTGTAGCACTTCTGTCGAATTTGTGAGTAAGTCGTTGCTATCATTTCATTAATATCAATATCAAATTATAATCAAAATCAAATTAATATATAATTCCCCGCGTAAAAAATCAATACTAAATTTGTATTATCTATATTCGAATATCCTTTCCCCCTTATCGTTTTTCTGTGTGCGCTGAAAATTGTTATATTTGTTTACTTAATTATTTTTCTAAACAATTTTGGTAAAACTTTAATTAAATAAAAGCCTTCCAAATAATATGATAATTAATTTTTCCTACTTCTTTATAAAACATGATAATAATTAGGTGTATATACATCATGTATGTAAGTTCGCAAATATTGTAGTGTGTTGTGCTGGAGTATGGATAACTGAATGCCTTAATACCCCTAGGCAGTACATCGCCACGATTTCAAACGGTGCATTGTACTGAACTGGCGTTTGAATATAAGCGCCCCGGGCCTGTTTAGGCCGTACCTTAATCCGCTACTGGACGGGTGCGCGAGAGCCGTTGCTTGTTTGTGAACAGTCGCATATCTTTCGTTTCATTTAAATTTTCGACTTTTTTTTTATTAAAAAAACAGAGTGTCAAGCAGGAGGCATGAATGAGGGGGTTTCGTTTCACCATTCATGAATTAGACGCGCGACAGAAACAACATGCGAGTCGGCGTGCGACAGCGACATGACTATCGAACGGCGGCGGACGAATCCGGTCGGAACGGTGTAATTAATGGTCTGCGGGGCTCGCGAGCAACCACCCACAACACCATCCCCAACCAAGCAGCCCTAAAGGAAACAAATTAGAGCGCGCTTTTGTGCGGGCCGCGCGTCACTTAGATAAACAGTGAAAAACTAAATCCCTTTTCTCTGTAAAATGAAAGATTATCTCGACGCTAGACGGAATCAGGACCGGATTTAGTCGTTGGCTTATAGGCCATATTGAATACCGCCCATTGTCCAAATTGAATATATTAACACTAGAACTACCGACCGGTCAAGATGACCGGTTGCGTCAATTGTTCACAAGACTTTCTCATTAAATTTCATTTAATATTTTATGATAATATTATGACTTTTTTCTAAATTTATGTACTTAATAATATTAAAAATTTTTTTGTTCCCCCACTTCCATTTTTCTGCTATACGTATGTGGTATACCTAAACATACCAACCGGTCAAAATTACCGGGAAATTAAATTCTCATAATTTTGTGGTATTTTGTGATTCATGTTTATTTATTGTTTTATGGCAATTGTTGCATTCAGTTGAAATACATATTAGAGCTTTGTGAACAATTGTGTTGAATATATTTCTTTTCAATTTTACATTATTGTTGCTCACATTGGAAGTGACTTGTGTATAATTAGAATATTTTTTTCCGTTATAAAACTTTACCCAAAAAATGTCGAGACGTCCGAAAATACGTAGACTTTTAGAGGACATAACAAATATAAGAGATGACTTTTCTGATATACGATCCCAGCAAACATTTAACTAACGGCCGAATGCCGGCAAACTGCTTTTACTGCTGGCACCAAAAGTAAGTACAACGCCAGTATTAATAATGTACTTCACATTTGTATTTCACACTCCGCCTATACGAAGTACTTTACCAGCATTTTATAAGCACTCCTTATTTGTATTAATCCAAGCAAACATTTTTATACTTTTTACTTAAAACTAAACTTTTTTTGAATGTAATAATTTGAAAAGTCTGATTGTTCTTAGTCATAAAACGCCCTAACGGCCAGTACCCCCTCGAGGGCCAGTACAAGTTGATACGTGTTGGTGGACAGTTTGTCAAGAAGTGTATTTGAATAGTTATTGTTTTGTGAACATTATACAGTTTTTTATTGTGATTTGTGTGTGTGTTGTTAGATTTAAGGACGTAGTTTACTCTAACTATTTCATGTTAAATTGTTTAATTTTTAGTTTAGTTCAATCATAGTTTTTTTCATGTAATAAAATTTTCAATTATTAATAAATCTGTTACAAGATTATAAATATGTCATTTAAAAAATATAATTTGTCATATTTCATTTTGAATAGTGACATCTTAAATATTTTGTAAATATAATACCAACCTAAAATAATACAAACTTAATCCAAAACTGTAAAGCTTTTTTTACAATATAACCAAGTTTCTACAAGTCAGTAATACACTATAAAAATCACCAAAATAACCAGATCTAGTTTGTTCTTATAAAAGTGAACAGCTTATAGCATTAATGCTTATAAAATTTCATTATTGAATTTATTTTAACAAGTATGATTTCTTTAGGTTGGCACTCTTCAAGTCAGGGGGGAAAGATGTGGTAGATAATACAAGACGAATATTGGCGAAAATTATTAGTCACCCCTTATCTTTAGGATGCAATTGTTTTGGCCGAAATGGCAGAAAACCATTTTCTTAAAATTCTTCATTAAATTAATAAATTAAATAAACTAATTCCTGTTATTCCTGAAATTATATTTATTTAATATTTATAAATAAATCAATAAATTATAACTGTTAATACAATTTACAATCGGCCAGTTTTACCATCGTTGAATAAATTTATTTAACAACTTAAGTTAACAATATCGCATCATTCTATTGACAGCAATGTTAATTTCTTCATTAATAGTTTAAAACCGATGCGATATTGTCAACTTTATTTGTTAAATTTTATTCAACGATGGTGAAAATGGCCAAAAGAGTATTTATTTTGCAAAATGCCAGCACTGACCCATTACTTTCAATGCACTTTACTGGTGCTGGGCCAGCAACTGATACATCAATGGGCCAGCTAAGGGCCACGGGACACCGAGGTACTGGCCCAGTACGAAATGCCAGCACTGGCCCATTACTTTTAATGCCGGGGAGTATGTGCTTTACCAGTACTGGCCCGTATAAAAATGTTTGCTGGGATGAAGATGATTTTGATTCTGAAAATGGACTAGCAGATATTTCAGAGGATCAATTATAAAAAGAAGACGTGTGTGTTGCCTCATACAGCGATAGTGAAGAAGAGAACATCAATATACGTAGACCAAGAAGAATTTTGAGATTGCCATCATCTTCGGATGAGAGGGACCGTCTGCAAACTGAAATTGCTCCTGATGGATCTATCTGGAATGAAATAAAAGCTGGATCCTCTCCAGGAAGGAGATCAATAAATACCGTTTTCAAAGAAGTAATTGGTCCTACAGGGTATGCTAAATGAAACATAATGAAAGGATCAGTAACTAGTGTTTTTTCATTGATAATCAATCGTCGAATTATAAAGCATATTATAACATGCAAAAACTAGAAGCTTTCCGATTTCTTGGTAAAAAATGGGACCTATCTCAAGAAAAGTTTTACGCTTTTTTTGCAATTTTATATGGGCGTGGTGCTTATGAAGCTAAGAACTTCAAATTTTCTTATTTATGGTCTAAAATGTGGGGACCTGGTTTTTTGGAAAAACTATGAGTAGAAAAGAGTTCACAGATATTTTACAATTTATTTTTCTTTAAATTTTAATATTTTGTCAACTAAATATCAATCCGGTCAAAATGACTGGTTTTGGTAGAAATAGGTATATAACAACTGTTGGTAGTTCTAGTGTTAATTAAATTACAAAAAAAGAAAATTCATATTTCCTGTAAGTACAAAAAATATAAAACTTTTGCGATACACATTACTTTCTAAACTTGCCGGTCCGCCATGAAAAAAGGTTGGGAAATGCTGCTCTAGTGTACACGGCTAACTTCCAGGGGAGAAAGTCATGCCGTTCGGATATACAAATAAAATTAGTAATTAAATCTTTATGGGCGCCAGGCGATCTGTACAAAAAGGGTGTTTCCTTTTGTTGAAGGCGAATGAAAGAAATGTAGTTGCTTATAAACAAAATTTATTTTTTGATAATGAAAGAATATAATTTCAAATTTCAAATTATGCTATTTCAAACAGAATATCTTGAAGGTGGTGTCTACCGTTCTCTATGCACTGATGCAACCGATTTGTGACATTTTGCAACACGTCTACCGGAATTCGGGCTATTTTCTGCCAAATATAATTTTTCAGCTAAATCAGGTTTATGGAGCGATGTTTAAAAACCTCTGCCTTGAGGTACCCCCATAAAAAAACACAGTGCGTTAGATCGCCTCTCACGTGACGTGACCTCAAATCGAGATGAGCCGTACGGGGAACATTGCCCTCAAAACTGCCATCGAAGCTCGGGCTGTGTAGGCCGTGGCACCATCCTGTTGGAACCAGACATTTACTAGGTTCATTTCTTCAAGAGCCGGTTCGAAAAAGTTTTGAATCATGTCCACATACCGCTGTGAATTGACAGTAACTGGTCGATTGTCGTCCTGGGGTTTTTTCGCTACACTCCCGGTTGTCCTAAAGCTCTCTACCAACAAAACAATCGATTTCCGGTCAGGAACCGGACCTCTGGGCTGAATTTCGAAGTGAATACGGAACGTACTGCCAGGAACGGTTGTTCGAAAAAATAGGCTCCGACCGCAAATGCATGGTGCTCCTTCGTTCTCCTAGTTGTTTATATTGAGGGTTACTAGACAAAAACTTTCGTGACTGCTGTGTTCGCCAGGCCCATTTCCACTTTTCTATGACCTAACCAGCCTTTACAATGAAGCCTTAAAAAAAAGGAAGTTTTTGTGCACCACCTGTAGATTAAAATGTAGCCAGACAGAACGTAGTGAACCATACTGCCGGCTCACTACATTCTGTCGTCACGAAAATCCGTATGATCCCGTCAAAGAATAAAGCGACGCGCGACCCACCTGGGGTTCGTTTCAGTCCCTTTCAAAGATTTTCCCGGTAAAATCTAGTGCGTTGTCATTAATTTCTGGAACGAATTCCCAACTGGATCGACCTAACTATATTACCCTCTTAATTTCTGGAGCAGACGCCAACTAGGTCGGCTCGCAAAATCGGCGCAATGATCTGCCACACTCAGTGCAAGACAAAAAAAAATAACACCCAGCGTACTTACGAACTTTTTGTACAACAATCTACTCCAAATTTACACTTAATAATCGAACTTAATATATGTACAGATTTAGGGCCGCCGAAGGACTTCTGGGGCCCCGGGGTCCTCATTTCCAAAATACAAGTGGATGACAAAAAAAAAACAAGGTCTTCACTTCCAAAATACAAGTGATGAGCAAAAAAGTCCTCATTTCCTACGACTCTGCCCAAGACCCCGGGTCCCAAAAACCCCAAGAATTTTCCCCGGCTACCCCCCTTCCCTCTTGTCGGGCCTGTACAGACTACGTCGAATCGATGACAGTACTTCACTACTTAAAGACAAATATTTCATAAATTTTGACGGGTGTCATGACCGAAGAGACCAATTCTGGATACGAACATTTTGGCACAAATAGCGCAGAGATAGGCGCTGCCACACCTTTGCAGTCTTCTTCTAACTCTGAGTACAGTAATATTTTAGGTAACCTATTATTTGGCTACAATCTTTAAATCTACAAATTCTGTATAACAATATTATAACAACAGAGCAAATTCCAAACCAATGGTTACACTCAAAAATGATACTCCTGCACAAAAAAGGACCTAAAGAAGACTTTGAAAACTACAGGCCAATCAGTCTTTCCTCATGTCTATACAAAGTTTTTACAAAAATAATACAGTCAAGAATAAAAAATAAATTTAATGACTTCAACAGCGTGGAACAAGCAGGCTTTAGAAGTAGTTTCTCAACAACAGACATCTACAAGTTATAAATCAATTAATAGAAAAAACAAATGAATATAATATTTACTTGTATTTAGCGTTTATAGATTTTAAAAAAGCTTTTGACAGCATAGAGCATGTACATATAATAAATTCCTTAGTAAAAGCCGGAATCGAGCATAAATACGTAAAACTAATTAAAAATATTTATAATAATAGTAAGGCTTACATAATGCTTGAAACACCAGGACCACTTTTCCCGATAGAAAGAGGTGTCAAGCAGGGAGACCCATTATCACCGTGTCTATTTACATGTGTGTTAGAAGTAATTTTTCAACAGCTAGAATGGGATAATTATGGTATTAATATTGACGGAAAAAAGTTGACAAACCTTCGTTTTGCAGACGACATAGTAGTGTTCTCAGAAAATGCAGAAGATCTAAATAATATGCTACTAGATTTGGAGAAACTCAGAAGTTGGCCTGACTATGAACCTTTCAAAGACAAAAGTTATGACGAACCGCATAAAAAACAACATCAAACTTAAAGATGAAAACTTGGAATATGTCGATAAATTTATCTACTTAGGACAACTAGTATCATTTAAGAACAGACAAGAAGAAGAACTAAATAGAAGAATAAATCTGGCATAGAAAAAATTTTGGTCTCTTAAAGAAATATTCAAATGTCGTTATAGTCAAAATTTAAAAAAGAAAGTTTACGACTCCTGCGTTCTGCCCACTTTAAATTATGGATGCCTAACATGGAGCCTAACAAAAAAACAACTGAAGAAAATAAAAACTAACCAAAGAAAAATGGAACGAAGTATGCTAGGTATAACGATAAAAGACAAAGTCAGAAATGCAACACTAAGACGAAGAACAGGCACTATAGATGCAGCGAGGAAGACAAAGGATTTAAAATGGAGTTGGACAGGACAGGTAATTCGCCAACAAGATGAAAAATTGACTCAAAAAGTAACACTTTGGATACCTAGAAATAAAAAACGAAGAAAAGGTAGGCAAACTAGAAGATGGAGAGACGAAATCAAAGAACACGCGGGAAACCTATGGACACGAGCAGCAAGAACCAGAAACGAATGGAAACAATTGGGGGAGGATTGCCCAGAAATGGGACGAAATTTTATTTACCGAAAATTTAATATTAAGTAATTATATAAAGTATCTGTAATTTAATTGTAGTTATCATATTAAATCAAAATTTTATAAGATTTATGTATTTGGGAATTTAAATATAGGCTATTATTATTATTATATTATTATTATTATTATTATTTGGCATTCTTATGACGTGTCCAACTGAATTTGTTGCAGCATGGCCTCAATACTGACGATATCATCTGTAACCAAAACTTCGGTGTTCAGCACATAATCTTGCCATTTGACTCTCAATATCGTCCTAAGGCATCTTTGATGGAATCCTTCTAGAGTTTTAATATGCCGTCTATAGAGACACCATGATTCCCTGTTGTAGAGAAATACAGGGAATACAACTGCCTGGTACATCATTATCTTTGTTTTAAGCTGTTAATAATCGCTGTTAATAATCGTACTACATTATTCACAATACTACCACTCAGCAACACTGCCTTAGTACATAATGCTGTGGTCTGAATATAATTCTGTAGTAATACATTGATGTCAGAACTTTGAAGTTTTTTGCTAACCGCACATTTAATACGAATCCCTCAAAAGCTGCCATGATTGATATTTCTAGCGACTCTGACTGCAATTTCAATCCCATAGCTTCTCTTAAAATATCTTTTGACGTAGAGTACATCTTTGTCCGCTGCTGGTATGGGAGCCATTCCTGGAAATAAAACGTAACTAAATTAGAATAGATTTCAAATACTTACTGCTGCCCGTACAGTAGTTGGAGGAACATGGCAATAGTATCACGTATCTACAGTATTTCCAAAATGAAATGGCCACTCTTGTAAAGGATTCCACACACCAAAGCGGCCGCGGTGGCGATAATGCAGCGGCCTAACGCAACCTATACAATACAATGAGACCACTCACATACAAGCGTTCCGCTATCTGAGAACGCCACCGAATGCAGCGTTCAGTCTAGCGATCACCAAACACTGGCGGCCAAACTCGACAAGTTGCGTTAGGCCACGCGATATTCATTGTTTATATACCACAGAGTGAATATATTTAAGAAAATAATGTCGAAAATAGATAATTTAACAGAAAAAATCATAGATCAGTAAAGGATCATTTAATTTTGTATGACTTAGCACATCCTGTTTACAAGAATATTAGGAAAACAAATAAAGTGTGGGACGAAATAGGACAAGTTTTGGAAATTGATAGTAAAGTCTGTTCCAAACGATTAGGCGGAACTAGATTTTGCAATCTAGTTACTTTCATCGTTTAAATAATGCTTTTCATCCGTTTTGTTTAAGCTTTGTAAATCATACTTGCAACAAACATTTTTTGGTTAAGGTTAATATCATTTTAAAATGTCATTTTCTTTATATTTTGATTTTTTGTGTCATTCTTAATACAAATATCCCATTTATTTATTTTTTGTCATTAAAATATGTAAGAAAATTAATTTAAGTTTGACATATGTCATTCGTTTCCATGGTTTCATTGTTGGAATTTTAAATTTTGACGTTCCAACGTGAAAAATGAAATAACCCAAGCAAGGTCCCTTTTCGTGACAACCTAAAAGAACGAAATTCCCATTTAGTTCCGCCTAACCGTTTGAAACAGACTGTAAGTAGATTATTATTTTTCCTCTACATACAATTAATTATTCTATTGTATCAATATTATCATACAATTATATACCGTGATTCACTAACTGATCGCTACCGCTACCGCCACTCCCACCGCGTTAGTGTGAGGAGACCTGATCGCTAGTCGTATCGCTACCGTGGCCGCTACCGTGGCCGCCACCGCGGCAGCTTTGGTGCGTGGAATCCTTAAAGAAGCTTAACAATGCAAAAGTTAGGGAACTTATAAAATTACAATAGAAGTGATATAACTAGGCCAGGGGTCGGCAACCTGCGGCTCTTGGCTGAAAAAAGTGCGGCTCTTAAATTTTCAATAAAAATCTGACCGACACAGAACCTATAGTTAACAAAAAAATCTCGTGTGTCAAGTAAATTTAAAAAAAATGTAGATGTGTATAGAAAATGCCGCTATCACTGTGATACTAGCACTAGAAAAAGATGAGACAACTATGGAGGAAACACCACAGGACATTATATTTAAATACTGGAACTCCTTTCCAGCTAACTATTCTAATGCCAGAAGATTAAATTTTGGGATTTAGCTTTATTTGGGTCCACATACAACTGCGAACAATTTTTCTACGATGAACTATATGAAAAACAAACATAGAAGCACGCTGCAACATAGAACGGATGCAAGTCAAAAACCGGAACTGCTTCTGAAATACACCAATTACACTCCAAATTTGACAAAATTTGACAAGTCCAAAAATCGCATTAAATATTAAAATTAATAATAGTTATATTATTTTTGTAATACTTTACATAAATTTTTACATAAGTAAAATAAATATTTATAAAAAAAATATCGTTTTATTTAGGGAAATATTAAAGGCACATTAAGATACATCCTCCGCACGGTAAAATAGGTCTTTCGAACAGTATGTTAATCGCAGTGAAAAAAAGTTTTTGCACGATAAAATTGGTCTATGAACGGTAAGTTACTCAAGATGCAAAAAGATTTATGCACGATAAAATTGGTCTTTCGATCAGTAAGCTATGCACGGTTGAAAAGATCTATCAAACTGCAATATAAGCACGGTAAAAATGTTCTTTCACGGTTAAAAAGATCTTTCGAATAATAAGTTACGCATGGCGAAAAATAGTGCAAATTTTTTTAAGGGCTATTCATTTTGTTCCTATAATAGGAGCTCTTTTAATGTTACGAGAACCTTATTAAAGGAGCTGAAAATTTATACCCTTTTATTTATTGTACTTAGAGAAAACAATAACTATTTTTTTTTAAGTTGCATTTGTATATGTGTATCAGTTGTAAATAATGAATAAATAAATCGAATAAAACTGCGGTTCCCTAAATCTTATTTTTTGTACGTTTTTTTGCTAAAATGGCTCTTCATTTCCAAAAGGTTCCCGACCCCTGAATTAGGCGTGTCAACCCATAGCTGTAGGGATTAGTTTTTCACATTACGCATCTTAAGCTGCGCAGGCTTGTGAAAAAATGTGTGCTGTGTATGGTGAAGGTACTTTATCAAAATCCGCTGCGCGGAAATGGTTCGCTCGCTTTCGTTCTGGTAATTTTAATGTGAAAGATGACTCACGCTCTGGTCTTCCAATCAGTGAAAAAGCTGATGAAATTCTTGAAAAAGTCCAGCAAGATAGGCATATCAGCACTGTCGATATTAGTAGGGAGCTAGGCATTGGCCACAAAACTGTTTTGAACCATTTACGGAAAGCTGGCTACAAAAATAAACTCGATATATGGGTTCCTCATGAGTTGAGCGTAAAAAACATGATAGACCGAATTAACATCTGCGATGCGCTGCTGAAACGCAATGAAATCGAGCCATTTCTGAAACATGTCATAACCGATGATGAAAAATGGATCACGTACGACAATCGAAAGTGTAAAAGATCGTGGACAAGGGATGGTGAGCCGTCACAAGCGTTCGCGAAGCGAGGATTGACGCCGAACAAGGTGATGCTGTGTGTGTGGTGAGACTAGAAGGGAATCGTCCACCATGAGCTACTTCCAGTTGGTCAGACGATTGATTCTCAACTCTACTGTGGACAACTAGAGAGATTACGCCAGGCAATTGAAAGAGAACGGCCCGAATTGAATAATAGGAAAGGTGTTATCTTTCATCATGGTAACGCAAGACCACACACTTCTTTGATGTCCCGTCACAGAGCCGCAGTAAGGAAAACTTGCGCTAGGGGCAAAACTGTGTTTTGGCGCCTTTAACAAAAAAGGTCCTCACTTCCCAAAATCCAAGTGATGAGCAAAAAAAAAGGTCCTCACCATCGCAATGTGGCGCCCTTTTCCTTAGAGCGCTAGCGGCCATCGCCCCCCCCTTACTGCGGCTCTGCCCCGTCAAAAATTGCGAGAGCTTGGTTGGGAAATTTTGTTGCATCCACCGTATAGTCCAGACATAGCACCCTCTGACTGTCACCTATTCCGATCTCTGTAGATCTCTCAATGGAATTAAGCTGGTTTCAAAAGAAGCCTGTGAAAACCACTTGATTTAGTTTTTCAACCAGAAACCACAGAAGTTCTTCACCGATGGCATCATGGCTCTGCCCGAAAAATGGCGAAACGTTGTCGATAATAATGGAGCATATTTGGTTTAAATAAATTAATTTTCACACTATAACAAAATCAATTGAATTTTACTAAAAAAACGCCACGAACTTTTTCCCAGACTTGATATTTCCAGAAGTTTTTGCGTGAAACTCGAGCAGACAGACAGACAAAAATTATTTTTTTGTAGATATCGTTTGTTAATCATCTGAAAAGCGAAGAAAACAAATATGAGGCCGAAAAAATGTAAAAAAACAGATATACCCTTAAATTTTATTAATATAGATTTAAAAAAAGAGCGACATATATGTCGTCCCAAGATTTGGCTGCCCTAGGTCCTGGCTTATAGGGCCTATCGGTAAATCCGACCCTGGTTGGAATCGTATGCAATTCTATGGAGGGTAAAGAAAGGATTCGGATTTCGCATCGCTCGACGTTGCTCGCATAAAACATGTAATCGCTGCGGCGGCGACCGTCGCGACGCTCACCAAATTAAATGCACGAGCCGACGGCAACGGCGCTCCCAACCAGCAGCCTGTAATAAAAATAAATTATTTGCAACGGGACCGCTTTTATTTCCATGTCGACCAAAAAAACGTACAGCGTTTACTGCAACTTTTATCAGCGGTGGTGGTCAACATAGTTTCTCTTCCAAGGGCACAACATCACAGATTATAAGTTCTCATACAAAACTAACAATCTGAAATAAAATTAAGTAATCTATTATTTATCAAAAAATCAGCTGTGGCCACCACAGGACCGACCGCCAGCATAAAGTACTTATATAAATTACATTCTAGTAGCAGAGTAGAAATAACTTGACCTAATATTTTCTAACAGAGATATTATTTATCATGACCATGGAAACGTTACATATAAATATGAAAAAATTGAGACTTGGAAAAAATTTCACAAAATTTTACAGAAATTATTCGAAATTTTTCGTTTTATCAAAAAACGTCTCAAATAAAAGTTATTAGTTATTGCTTTTATAGCAACTTTTGTTTTATAAATTTTTTCGAGATATTTTTCTGTTGTGAAATATTCGCAAAAATCTTAAAATCGACACGAGTAAACTCCCATTTTTAGTCAACCGATTTTTACCAAAAGTTGATCAACTCGTGCCATTGATGGCAGAAGCTTAAATATTAAGTTTCATAAAAATCCTTTCAGCCGAATTTGCTCTGCACGTGTACACAGACAGACGGACAGACGGACAGACAGACGGACAGCCGGACAGACAGACAGACAGACGGACGGACAGACAGACCGACAGACATCATGCTAAAAATAGTCAAAACGTTATGTAGGGACCTCAATTCGTGGAGATCCATCAAAATCTTGAAACGTCAAAATTGGTATGATCACAATACCTCCCTTATATATGTGACGGTCGGTAAAAACCGTACGAAGTACCGGTACGTTAGCTAATGTAGATAATAATAATAATAGTGCATTTATTTAGCAGTAACTAGTTATACATTATATATATCACATATTTCATGCACACACAGAGCCGGCGGAAGCGGTGCATGCGGGCGCCGCTGCGAGGGGGGCGCTGACTCAAAAGAGCGCCAAATGCCAAATGAATGCAAAAGTAATGTAGTGAAATGTAATGTTAGAAGTGAGGACCTATTTTGTAGGTCTTCACTTGAAATTCAGAAGTGATGACTTTTTTTTTTAGGTCTTCATTTGACATGCTCGAAAAAAGGTAGTTACGCCCTGCCTAGGGGCGCTCAATTAAAACTTGCCTACGGGCGCCACAGACCCTCGCCCCGGCTCTGTGCATACATATACATATAATAAATATATGTTCATACATATTATCAGGGACGTAGCCAGGATTTCAGCTTGGGGGGGGGGGGGGCAAAAATAACAAAATGTTCTAAATTGGTCGGTACGACCTTAATTACATGGCTTGGGTAGAAAATAACAGCGTTCTAGGTCAGGGGTCGGCAACCTTTCAGTGACAAAGAGCCAAATCTATTGAAATATATATTGAAAAAAAAAACACAATAACATGGAAGAGCCGCTAAAAAATATATGCTATATTTAAGGAAATAACGTAAAAATTGTTTATTTGTTTTAAAAAAATCAAGTATTACAATAAATTAATATTTACGTATACATTTAGTTTGTGATACCTATTGTAGTTGCCAGTCTATTACAATATAATTTTTTAATGGGACGATTGCTCCTGTATAGTGTTCTATAAGACTTCAATATTTGGTGAATATTCAGTAATCTTTAACTTAAGGCAGCACTCTAGTTTCAGGTCAGTAAGATTACTTCTTAACTGACTCTTTATTAATTTCATATGTGAAAAGATTTGCTTACAGTAATATGTGGATCCGAAAATTGTCAGTAGCCCAAAAGCATAATTTTTTAAAAGATTGAACGATTCTGGAAGGCGGTTCCAAGCTTCGAAAAGAACTTTATCTACATTTTGAAGATTGCGAATTACGCTCCACTTACGCTGGGAAGATAAAATTCACTTTTTTTTTCTAAATTTTCCAGTTCAGAATTAAGTTTTAAAAATATATAATTCCATAAACCTTTGGATTTCAAATCCACTAATTGAAGGTGATTGTAATTGCTACATATCTACTTCAATTGGTTATGTCAAAAAAGCTAGTGTAGCTTTATATTTTCTAAACTCTTTAAATCTATCTCGAAAACCTTCTTTCATGTTAACAATAGTTTGTGCAAAAAAAAAAAAAAATGCATTAATAACATGTTTTTGTAAATTAATAAAATGTAAAAATGTTTTTGCACGTAAATCATTCACAAATACAGATAACTTTTTTTCGAAACAAATAACTTCTTCTAAAAGGAAATATGCAGTAACTCGGGGAATTACCGGGCGTGAATTGCACCGTAAAACATTCTGAAAAATACAAAACCTGTATAGTACAGGCAGAAAGTTGAAAATTAAAAAATAGATTATATTAAAATAAAAACCAGCCAATTTTCAAAGAGCTACAAAATTTCCTAAAAGAGCCGCAGGTTGCCGACCCCTGTTCTAGGTCTTTTGTAGTATATTAAATAATAAAAGTCCGGTAAATCTATGAATTTTCTTCACCTCTGGTGAAGAAAACTTCTAACAACCTAAATTATATTTTATATAAGGTAAACTATCCTGGGGGGGGGGGGCAAATACCCCCTATGCCCCCCCCCTGGCTACGTCCCTGTATATTTAAATATAGGTACAGAAATATTTAAAAAAAATTATACAAAATAGAATGATATATTTTTAAACAAAAGACTTTGCTTACTTTGTTTAAATTAAAATAAATAATTTTTTACTATTTTTGGTTTTTCATTTAATTCTGTAAATTACCAAACAAAATTAACCCCAATAGTGAGCTGTAGCCGGCTCACAAGGACTCGCGAGAGTCCTTTTTTACAGGGTTATGCAAACTTATATAGGAACCGAATCAAGGGGCAACCGGCCGCAGACCGTTTATGCTGTGGCAAATGAACTGAATAGACTTGAATTATTTAACAAAGTATTAAGTTTTAGGGAAATATTTTCCACTTCTACTAAACTCTTAATTACTTTGGAGAACATAATTGACAATGAATTAATATCTTCATTTCCTTATTTTTCTGTAGCTTTAAGAATTTTTTTAACTCTGCGCCTTAAACTGTGACATCAGGGGAAACGGTTTTTTCTAAATTATAATTAATCAAAAACTACTTCAGGACGTCGATGTCACAGGAAAGGCTAACTAATCTTCCATTATTGTCAATAGAGAAAGATTTTTGCGAGAAACTCGATTTGTCAAAAATAATTTATTTCACTTTAAATGTATTTAATGCTAATAGTTGTCTTTGTTATTTATTAATAGTTTTGTATTTATATATGCAGTAAAATATGCATCTTAAATAAAACCGTTTTATTTTAAGGATCTTTATTTTATTTTGTTTGAAAATAAAAATTAGATAATATTTATTTTGCATGATAAATATTTAAAACTTTGTATATGCAGATATAAAAGTAAACATTACATCTCGAATTCTTAATTAAATAATATTTAATTAAAAGGGGTGGCGATATTATTTTTGCACCTGGAGGTCAACGACCCAGGAACGACCCTGCATATAATATTGAACCACGATAATTAAAATGAGATAATATGATTAGTATTTTATAGAAAATTTTATAAATAACATTTGTTCATTAAACAAAATCTCTAGGTACTTGGCTTTGAAATTTTTATGAAGGTTATGTACTCATAACCTCTAAATTTTAAAATATAAATTAAACCTCTAAATTATTAATAAGTCAAGTTTAGTTCTAAAAAGAACTGATTTAAACTGATGTAAAGCTGCGCTCAGAGCTCTTAAATTAGTTTACTATAGACTATAGCTTGTGCACTGGTGATGGTCAGTAACAAGTTTGTCATATGGTACTTAAAAAAATTACGGAAATTTTTTCAAATTTTTTTCGTTTTATCAAATAATGTCTCAAATAAAAGTTGTTAGTTATTGCTTTTATAGCTATTTTTGTTAAATAAATTTTTTCGTAATTTTTTCTGTTGTTAAATATTCGCAAATTCTTAAAATCGACACGAGTAAACTCTCATTTCTAGTCAACCGATTTTTACCAAAAGTTGATCAACTTGTGCCATTGATATCAAAAGCTTTTAAATATGAAGTTTCATAAAAATCCTTTCAGCAGAATTTGCTCTGCACGTGTACACAGACAGACGGACGGACCAACAGACGAACAGATAGACAGACAGACGGACGGATAGAAGGACAGACAGACCGATAGACATCATGCTAAAAATAGTCGAAACGTTATGTCAGGATCTCAATTCGTGGAGATCCAACGAAATCTCGAAATCGGTATGATCACAATACCTCCCTTATATATGTTGGCTGTCGATAAAAATTCGCGGACCGGCAAGTTTAGAAAGTATTGTGTATCGCAAAAGTTTTATATTTTTTATTGCACTGATTAGAAACAACAACAAAAAACAACAAATAAAAAATGAAATATAATTAGTGAAAAAATAAATAAATTATTACTTAAGCAATTAACAGATTAAGGACCGAGATTTTCATCTCAAAATTAAGTGGATTTTAGCTTATTAGACGTATAGCTGTATAGTAAAATAATTTTTTTTAGTAAATAGATTTATTGCGAGGTGGAAATTTTTGTTTTATAAACTTGCACATTAAAATAATTCTATGGACCGCCAAAAAATCTCGAGGACCAGCGGTTATGGGAAACGCTGATCTATACCAAATATGAGGCAGAAAATATAAAAACACATATATAGCCTCCAATTTTATTAATAATATAATAAGCGCTCGGTGTGTGGAAACACCAACTGAAATTCTTTAAAACATGTTAAAAGGTAATTAAGATGTATGATTACATATTCTGTGTTGGCGGTAGGTTCTGTGGTGGCCACAGCTGATTTTTTATACAGGCAAGTAACAAAATAAAAAAAAAATTATGTGAAGTGTGAAAATTTTCACACATTTCAGGGTTTCGCAGGTATTTATTAAGTGAATGATGATTATTTGGGATGCCACAACAAATTTTATGTTAAAATATTTTTTTATGAATTTTAATACGAATGCCTAATACCATTATTTAGGTTTCTAAATATGTGCAGATTTTTTTTTTTTTTTATATATACCATGGTTCATTAAGATTTTGAAAATTGCGCCTATGGCTTCCATTGGTTGCTAAAGTCATAAGCTTCGCTCCTCTGATTTCATATACATTCAAACAGAGAATTAAATTATAATTTCAATAATTACCACTGGTTATTAAATTTACGCTTTTAAAAATTAAATGCAACATTTGCAAAATATAACTAGAATTTTGACAAAATAATTTAAACAAAATAAAAATGCAAAAAAAAAAACAGAAAAAATAAAATTGACAGGATCGAACTGTAGTTTGCAAATTAGGAAGCGAGAACGCTAACCATTAGACTACGGACGTTTACTCAATTACTGTGTTACATAGCGAATTAAATATTTTACATATTTTAGTTAAAAACACAAAAAATGCGTTATTTTCCAAAAACATAATCTGATCAAAAATTCCTGTTGTACTATTCCGGTTCACACCTATCTACATTACTTTTTTCAGCTTTTTAGTTTAAACCATCTGAGCTACAGGGTGTGGGACAAAAATTGTTTTGCTCAATTTTGGCAAAAATCGCGTCAAAATAATATATTCTGCAAAAATAAAATTTTGATCGTTACTCCATGTACTAAGGGCTTTCATTTGATACCGTACTCAGAATTAAAAAAAAATAAAATTGTTTTCGATGAGCACATATTTATTTATATTTTTAGGGGGATATGTTTTCTAGATGTTTTAATATTTTTCCTATGTGCGGGTCAAAGAGTTGTATAAGTATGCCAAATTTCAACTCTCTAGGTTTAGCAGTTTGGCTACAATTTTACCGAACAGACAGACAGACAGACGACAAAATGACGGTATAAGGTTTTTTGGTCATACCTACAAAACCCTAAAAAACTGTCTAAGACCCAAGCCCCTACGGGTCACCATTTGTGCACAACTGTATAAGACAGAAATAAATACTCAAATGTATACATTGTTACTAATTTTACTTCAGGCTGTTTTGTATTAGAAACTTGTAAGATACATAGTGTCTATCGTTCCATTAATGGTGTTGTGTTGTATTTTGCAGACATGCCGTCTCCCGCTTGTTCGTTGGTCAGCTACTCCGGTTGGGAGGACGTCCGTCACGGAGATTTGGGCATTTGGAACCCGCTTGAATTTGCTCCATCGTTCGTCTCACGCATGAGGTAAGCGCATATAGATCCCTCGCCTCGCCGGATGATGGATTGATGCAAATGCCTGTACATACGTATAAATGTCTATTTGACTGACTGTCTGACAGACGGAAAAGTCTTTTTGTTATTAATGGTAGGCCGCCGCAGCTAGCTGTCCCGCTATCCACTCGCTCGTCATTATTGCAATAATTGATCGGCCATACTCGCGCATGAGTATCTGTGTAAATATATAACAGCACAAGTAATTTTTCATAATTGAAATACGTAATGGTAATTAATGGGTATATGTTTGTCCCGCTCGATCGAAGCATCTCTAAATTATTATTAACTGAACGGCTGGAATCCGTCCTTCTGATGATTTCCCCGGAGCAAAGGCCGGGGGTATGTTGCGTTCACCGACTCCAGTCCAGCACGTCAAGACAGCCGACACCCCAGTGGCGGAATACACATTAGACGCAGGAGGCGCTCCCCAAAATAGGGGATAGGCATGATTTTTTATTATATTTCTCTTGTTGATGTTATAACATAAAAAATAGTATTGCATTTTTTTTTTTAATTTGAAGGCATAAAAAAATTATAAATGTTTATAGCGCGCGAAAACCACGTGTGGCGTCATACCCTACATAAGTACTGCGTACAGCCTACCCAGTTTACAGCGTACAACCTACCGTCTGTCGTGAACTTATTTGCTTGTATAACTTTTATAGATTGTGTAAAGTTAGAGTGATTTTAATTAAAATAAAGTTTAATTCTATAAAAACAATTTATACATGTTTACCGAATTAAATTTTATATTAAAATATATAACCTATATTGCAGTATTTCAATTATGCCTCTAACGTTTTGTAACTTCATGTAAACAATGTAGTAAAATTCTGACATCTAAATTACATAAATATTTACATTTTACAGAGTTGCAGTGTTTATTGTTTACTTAAAGTTATAGAATACATAAATGGTTTACTTACAAGTCTGTTTTGACATCACGTATTTCATTCATTCATTATTTTTCATATATTACATGAGCATAAAAGCATCAATGTTGGGTAAATTATCACTCTGACCCCAAACAAAATCTTTATCTGCCATTTTAATAATAAATGCGTAAAAACTTGTTTAAAAACAAATACAAAACTCTCGAACAATACAATATACACACGTAAAGATTATGTTGTAGTCTGGGCAGTCTGGGGTTTGACTACATGCTCAGTCGTATTTACTCGGCAACCTTCGCGCTGTGGTCGGCTTATTTCAAATTTAAAATATTTTAATTAAAAAATTTGGCTGTAATATTCATTAGAATGTGATTTTGGTTTTGTTAGGTGACATAACTAATATTAACATATCAAAAATGTAGTTTTAAGGAAATATAAATTTTATGCGTATCCCCTATTATATAAAATATATAAAATACGAGGGCTATAGAACATACCATATTACTTTTGAAGATCGGTATAAAACAATTATCCCGTATAACTATAATCACATTGTTAAACTACAAAAGAACTAGGGTTCCTGTTTACAACCACATAGTAAACAGTCAACGGTCAGTGGCGCAGGGATGTTTGTTTTTGTTAATCCTTTAAGTAAGATGCGTAATGTGAAAAACTAATCCCTACGGCTATGGGTTGACAAGCCTAGTTATATCACTTCTATGGTAATTTTATGAGTTCCCTAACTTTTATCATTTTATTGCGATCTTCAAATCTAATATGGTATGTTCTATACCTTTTAAGTTTTTACAAATACTAAGAAAGAAAAAATTATTTTTGCAAAAAATATTCGCCTTTAAGATTTATACACTTTTGCATGCGTTCAAACCAATTCTCGAAACATTTTTTCCACTCTGAAGTTAGTATCTCAAAAACATGGATTTCGAAGGCTTCAACAACTTCTTGAGGTGATGAAAATCGCTGTCCACACATTTTTTGTTTGACATTATATATAGTGGCTTAACATCCCTTGTGGGATTTCGCCGCTCATTGAGCTTTCTAAATCCAATTTCTTGGGGGTGGATTAGTCCCCTTTTTATCTTCTTAAGTAGTTCCTATTTTATTTGATAACTTTTTCCAACGGTTTCTATCTCTTGTTTTCTCTTTCCATTCATTTATTCCGACCCTTTTTATGTTTTCTTGTACTTCTTTCACATTTTTTGACATTGAGGAACAAAAAAAAGTCGTTACGGGATAAATCAGGTGAATACGGGCAATAGAGACATTAATTCGATGTTTTTCTCATTCAAATAATCAATTGTTTGACATCCTAGGTGGGAACTTGCATTGTCATGATGAAGAATGATGCGACGTTTTTAGTTGTTTTTGCTCATTTTGTCGATGACTTCTGACACACAAATTGTTGTATACTATTCAGAATTAACTGTTCCCCGATTCTCTAAAGGAATGGTTGCAATATGTCCAGTACAACCGAATAAACAATCCTTCATTTTCTTGGAAGTGCTTCGTGAACGAACAACATTTGTGGGTCTCGGTTTATTTTGGAAGACCCAAACAATGGATTGTTGCTTAGTTTCCGGTTCATATGAATAAATCCAAGTTTCGTCACCTGTAACGATGCTGTATACGGATTTTGCAGTGCCTAGGATGAATTTTTTTAGCATTCCCTTACACCAAATCAACACAAGCCTTTTTTTGAGCTTCGGTCAAATTACGGAATCCGTCGGGAACAGATCTTTTTCACAGCTATATGTTCATGCAAAATCGAATGTATTGCAGTCTGCGATATGCCAAAGGATGCCTCTATCTCACGATAAGTCACATGCCGATCTTCTTCAATCATTTTGCGCACAGCATCAATGTTTTTTGAATCACAACCGATTTTGATCGACCTTCACGAGATTAATCACTGACGGACGCACGACCACGACTGTAAAATTCTGCAAACCAATTGTAAACACTCTTTTCTGATGGTGCTTCATTACCAAAAGTTGAACGAAGCGAATCTATGCATTTTTGTTGAGTTAGGCCTTTAGTAAAATCGTAAAAAAATCATTCAATGAAAACCTTCGCGAATGATATCCATTTTTTCACAAACCTGTTTTTTTAACGCTCACTGTCAACAAACTGCTCGGTCAATTTATAAGCTGCCACTTATTTCACAATAACAAATGTTAAATTTTACGAATATAGTAATGACACTTCAATATTGCCATCTAGTGGTCGTTTGTAAAAATATAAAAGGTAACCCTCGTATTATTTGGCACATGAGCACAAAGAATTTTTGTAGTTATTTAAGTTAAAAAATCAGCTGTGGCCACCACAGGACCGACCGCCATCATAAAGTACTTGTATAAAATACATTCTAGCAGCAGAGTAGAAATAACTTGGCCTAATATTTTCTAACAGAGATATTATTTATCATGACCATGTAAGTATGAAAAAATTGAGACTTTTATTTGAGACGTTTTATCAAAAAATGTCCCAAATAAAAGTTATTAGTTATTGCATTGATAGCAACTTTTGTTAAATAAATTTTTTCGAAATATTTTTCTGTTGCTAAATATTCACAAAAATTTTAAAATCGACACAAGTAAACTCCCATTTCTAGTCGACCGATTTTTACCAAAAGTTGACCAACTCGTGCCATTGATGTCAAAAGCTTAAATATGCAGTTTCATAAAAATCCTTTTAGCTGAATTTGCTCTGTACGTGTACACAGCTAGACAGACAGACGAATGGACGGACGGACGGACAGACGGACGGACGGACAGACGGACGGACAGACATCATGCTAAAAATAGTCAAAAAGTTATGTTGAAACCTCAATAGTCAAAACCTTAATTCGTGGAGATCCATCGAAATCTCGAAATGTCAAAATCGGTATGATCACAATTCCTCCCTTATATATGTTGGCGGTCGGTAAAAATACAAAGAGGGCCTCTTTTACCTTTGCAGAATTCACCCTTATGTGTAAGGATAGTTTTTATTACTTTTACACATAACTATTATAATAATACAGATTTTTTCAATCGTGAGAAAAAAGTAACCCCAATCAGAAAAATGAATCTACCTTACTAGATACAAAAAATCCGGTCCAAAAAGGCTCATCTGCATTCGGTGGACTTGCCCTTAACCCTGATAGTAGATACATTTTGTTCGTTTCAACCAGGGATGGGATAACATTTCAAATCGTTACGTTATTGTATAACGGTATTTATTTTTTGTTTTCGTTACATAACGTTATAAATAACGCTAAAAAAATTAATTGTTATGTTATATAACGTTATATAACATTATAATTTTTTTTTTCATTGTAACTGAAATTACCTATACTGTAATACATCGCACAGAGCGGCTTCTATAGTACAGATAAAAAAAATTTTTTTATTAATTTATTGTTTGACAAAACTGTTTGTTTCCATGCCTCGATTAGTATGGATTCAAAAAGCACTGTATATTAGCGGAACCGATTTACCGTAATGTGTGAGGTATTACTGTATTTGGGATCTGTACAGTGTAAATTTAAAATAATAATATCAAATTACGTTTAGATTTTAGATATTCTAATTTTATTTTCATATATGAAATACAAACAACATATTAAATTTTAAATTTCCAAAAAAATCACATAAAATATAATTTTATAATTAATAAGTTATAAATAATAAAAATACAGTCGAACTTACAATAATCAGTCGAATTAACAATGACTAAAATTACGATCATATAGAAATAAGCCTAAAGTCTTTAAGGTTAACGAACACGAAATTAGTAAGATTTATGTTACAAAAATCAGAAAAATTTATAGGTTAACAAACACAAAATTATAAGGATTTATAGATTATCAAACACATAATTAAAAAGATTTATTTAATCTCACCATAACGTTAATAAATAACGTTATAAAATAACTTTTTATGAATCGTTATTCGTTATTATAACGTTATTATTATATCGTTACGTTATTATATTCAAAATTGTAGTTGAATCGTTATTATAACGTTATCGGGTATCGTTACGTTACGTTATCCATCCCTGGTTTCAACCTCTAAAAATATTGCAAAATATCCCGATTCACGATTTCACAGAAAATTATAAAGTTACCCCTATGTGGTCGAGAACATTGAGGAAAAAGTGACCAGCCACTTTCGGCTGACCCATCCCCTACCCCTGAGGTTAAAAATTATACATTTCATCCCCTTCTGCGACCAGGGTAAAATTAATAAAAGAGAAAATTGTAAAACCACTTTCCCGACCACAAAAAAAAAAAAATAATAATAATAATAATAAAATTTAGCTTAAACACTATATAAACACGAGTCGCTACATATGTTGTTTGGTTTGCGAAAATCCATTGGGATGAAAAAAATCATGAAAAAAACAAAATTGCGACATCCAGGAAAAATAGAACTAAAACGATAGGGAAAACTCGGAAAAAAAGTATTCTGCGACCTTCGATGGCCTTCCTTTTATCCCTGAATATGGATTTTGCTCGTTGCATCTTTAAAAAATCGCGAAAACTTCGTTAATAATAATAATACATTTATTGACCACATTACATAAATTATGTTTACAGTCAGTCTTAGTTACATAATGAAATAATATAAATTAAAAATGAACATTATTAAAGTCATCAATTTCAAAAATGGGATTTGTCTTGATTGGTAGGGATCTTATTTCCTCAGGTATTATGTTGAAAAATTTAATGGCGTAGTAGTTTGCGCTATTTCTTGATTTTTGAAGACGAAGGAAATTACAACGCATATTATTTTTTTGCCGTGTGTCATGCCCGTGGTTGGAAGAGGGGAAGTTACATAAGTTCCTGTGCATGAACATTAGGCATTGGTAGATAAATAAGGCAGGTAAAGTCATTATTTTTAATTTTATGAAGATCTCACGAGAGTCAGCTCTAAAGGAGCACCAGCTATGACCCTAACAACTTTGCGTTGAAGAGAGAAAATTCTATGGGCTGTTGGTGAGTGTCCCCAGACAAGAATGCCGTAGTTCAGGTGTGACTTGAAGAACGAAAAGTAGGTCATTAGCACGACTTTTTGGCAAACTTCTGCTTTCAAATTGCGAATTAAAAATACTGTAGACCTCAGTTTTCGGCTTAAAAATTCACAGTGCTGATCCCAACGAAGTTGTGGGTCGATGTGGATACCAAGAAACTTGACGTACGGGGGGTTTGAAAAATCGTGTTTCTTGGTGGAAATCATCATTGAAATCATCGTTTTTTCAAAAAACTGAAAACCAGCCCTGTATGGTAGGGAAAATCCAAAAAAAAGTAGTCAGCCATCTTTTGAAGAGGCTTCAACATGCTTTTTATATTTTTTAAATATACATTTGTTTTTATTCTAAAAAATTAAATGTTTGCGTCTTTTACAGCATTTTATGTTCAACCAAAATAGGACGGTAATTCAACTATTCCTCTTTATATTTAGAATAACCTAAATTATAATATCCCTTAACCGTAAAGTGTCAGATTTAAAATACAATTTTACGTTAATTTACATTATAACAACTTATTAATTCTCTTTGATATACTAAATTTACACTTTAGAATCAACGTGGATATAAAAACAACATAATTAGGGGTATCCAATTTAAATAATGCTAATTTCAAAATCGTCTATTTAACACTCTAACAGTTTGTAATATACAGGGGGAGGATTTACTTGACCAACGTCCGCCAGATAAAGGGTATGGTTTAATCTAGAAGGTCGTAAAAATTAAATGTTGCTATGGGTTCGGATGGTGAGAAAGAACTATTGTCTTGTTTCACTCGCTCTAGCACAGCTGCAACAGGAGCGCTTCATATACAAAAACACAAACACGTTTATCTGAATATTGTCACGAGGTGAATTCAAGAACGGTCATCTTTTCTACAAAATTTATTATATAATACTACTATTAATTTTACATCAGTATACAATTAGCTGTTAGAATGGCTGCCGGTGTTGTCTGTTAGTAGCTGTTGTAAGTCCCGTTCTTGCCCCGGCTTCTCCAGGATCGGTCGAACCACCCCAGGTATCCGCATTAAGCGAACACGTGGAGAAGCCCTGTAGACGGCACTCACATCTCGGGTTGGTGACTTGAACAGCTGGGCTGGTCCTTGGGTAGCATGCTCACAAAAATGATCGAATGAATAACTACTGAGTAACTGACTCAATGAATCACTGCCTACTCTATTCCCTTAGACCATTTTATAACTGTGAACCAGGACACTATGACGTCAGGTCCTACCTCAATTAAGAAAAAAGTAGATCTTTCCTTCAAATTTTTTATTTTTATACTGGATGTACATTTCGTTCACCACGTGAACATTATCAATAGACTATTGATAATGTATTGGTAATGATTAGTCTATTGATAATGTTCACGTGGTGAACGAAATGTACATCTAGTATAAAAATAAAAAATTTGAAGGAAAGATCTACTTTTTTCTTAATTTCAAACCCTTCAATTTCAACATTCATATTTGTACCTACCTCAATTGTTTTGGAAACAATATTCATATGTGTAATTGTTGGCAGCAATTAAAGACCATAGTCGGCACAATTGAATAATGTTTATCAACACATTAGAAAGTAGTTCAAAACTTATGTTGACAAATACGCAACACTCTGCACATTCTTTAATTCCCAAAACTGCAAGCCAGCAACCGCGACCTACACCGCCTAAAGGCCGCTCAAGGAATTGGGACATTAGCATATAATTATATCATAATTGTGACAATATATTCAAATACAACAAACGAAGATAAAAACTGCAGACGTACGTTGTGTATAAGAAGTTCACAGACGGCATTAAATTTTACATGCGAGGGGCGGTTTGGGCTATTGGACTGTGAATTAAAACCCGTTCGTAAGAGCATTTTTGATGATGAACGTCCAGGCCGTCCAAAAGAGGTCACCACGCCAGAAATGGTCGATAAAATCCTTGGAATGATAATCGATGATCGACGAGTGACTACGCGCGAGATAGCTGAGGCTGCGGGAATCTCAACCAAACGGGTGCTCAACGTTTTGCATGAATATTTGGGAATGAGGAAGCTCTCTGCCAGATGGGTGCCGCATTTGCTCTCAGTCGACAACAAACGCGATCGTCTGACCATTTCGAAGGAATGTTTGGTGATGTTGCGCAGTTTCATAATCGTTGACGAAACATGGATCCATCACAACACACCATAGACCAAGGAACAGTCGAAACAGTGGACTGCGTCTGGTGAATCGAAACTGAAGAAGGCCAAGGTGGGTCTGTTGGCCAACAAAGTCATGGCCACAATTTTTGAGATGCGCACGGTATTATTCACATCGACGACCTGGAAAAGGGCAAAACAGTCACGGGCGTATATTGGACCGATTCGACGCCGATTTGAAGCGAAAGCGGCCGAATTTGGCGAAGAAGACAACGTGTCGATCCACCAGTGCGCAGTCGCAATGGCAAAACTCCATGAATTGCTCTACGAATTGGTTCCTCATCGATCATATTCACCAGATTTGGCCCCCTGCGACTATTATTTATTTCCAAACTTGAAGAAATGGCTCGGTGGTAAGAAATTTGGGTTGAATGAGGAGGTCATCGCTGAAATAGAGGCTATTTTGAGGGCTTCGAGAAATCGTATTATTCGGAGGGCATCGAAAAATTGGAGAATCGTTGGACGAAGTGTATAGTTCTAAAAAGACACTATGTTGAAAATAAATTGAGTTTTGCCGAAAAAGTTGGTCGATTACTTTTCAACCGCCCCTGATATTCATGCAAAATGTTGAGCACCCGTTCGGTTGAAATGCCCGCCACCTCAGCTATCTCGCGCTTAGTCACTCGTCGATTGTCGATTATCATTCCATGGATTTTATTGACCATTTCTGGCGTGGTGACCACTTTTGGACGGTCTGGACGCTTATCATCAAAAATGCTATGACCGCGTTTAAATTCAGCTGTCCAATATTTAATTGTTGATATCGAAGGTACAGAGGCAAACATCATTCAATTCGGTGTTAATCTCATCGTTCATTTTCTTTTTCAAAAACAAGTATCTAATCACTGCACGATATTAGATTTGATTCATTTTTGTAAAAATGCAAAAGTTGTTCAATGACTGTGAAACACAAACTAAATGACGCAGTTGGTTGAAAATATTAGCGTCATTGGAATATTATGATTTAAGAAAAAAAAACATTGATTTGATACTGGTGGCGCCATCTCTTGCCTAGGCCGATAACTTCTCAACCGCCCCTCGTATGATTTTTGATGAAGAAATACAGATTATAGGAAATCAAATTTTGGAGAGAGACAGAAAAGGAGAATCTGAATACAAAATGGAACATGAAGAGGCTAGCCTATTTAACAAGAAATGACACAATACTGGAAGACTCAGAATCAGAAGACGAAGAAGATCATAGTTGGAAACAACCTTAAGGGCAATGAAAAGATACAGAGGCTTGCAAAAACTAGAACAATGGGGCAGAATAAAGGACTCACATTATAATAAGATGTACCATTACGTGGCTCTCACGGAAGTACCCAAGTACCTAACAAAACCTCTGAAAGAACAGAAGATGATAGCGGGATTCAGATGTGGAAATGAGCAAAAGGCAAACTGCTTCTGGATGAATGAAGAGGAACAACTCTGCAGGATCTGCTGGAAAGAATTGGAAATAATACATCACCTATGAAACAGTGAAGAATTGGAATCAGAGAGCAGGGCCCCTTTACAGCTTCTAGGTGAACATGAAGAAGGAAAAGACTGGATGGAAATAATTCTAAATAAAGGATATGACATAATGTACACTATGTAATTATTGATGTAGATTTTAGACCGAAAGGCAATTAAATAAAATTTCTATATAATGAAAAACTGTATTTAATGGTCCTAAATTTGTTGATAAATTTGTTGAAATCGGTTTCTTTCATCATGGCGATTTATTTGTAAGCAGCCACAAATTGTCAAATTAATTTGTGTCTATTTTATGAAAAAAACCGTTTTCATGTTTTTATTCTCTTTATTAATTTACAGTAAACAAATATTGAAGAATAATCATGCAAGTTGTATTTTCAATATCGTGTTTATTTTAATGAGATAGCGTCAGACCTCTTTGATGTATGATTCTCCGTGATCAGCCAGTAACGACCAATATCTAAAGACGGTTCTGTATTGGCTATACCCACGGGCCTTTGTATTTTAAGGACAAAATACAACGCCAAATTGTGTTTATACAATTTTCTTAATTAAGCATTTGGAATTTTAAATGCGTTAATGAATTGTTTGTTTCTCAAGTCGTTATGATTTTATTAAAAACTAACAGTACAGGCTATTCCAAACGATTAGGCAGAGCCAACTGGAATTATCATTTTTGTAAGTTGTCATTAGCTATTTTTACCGACCGCCAACCTATATAAGGGAGGTATTGTACATAACGTTTTGACTATTTTTAGCATGATGTCTGTCGGTCTGTCCGTCTGTCCGTCTGTCCGTCTGTCCGTCTGTCCGTCTGTCCGTCTGTCCGTCTGTCCGTCTGTCCGTCTGTCCGTCTGTCCGTCTGTCCGTCTGTCCGTCTGTCCGTCTGTCCGTCTGTCCGTCTGTCCGTCTGTCCGTCTGTCCGTCTGTCCGTCTGTCCGTCTGTCCGTCTGTCCGTCTGTCCGTCTGTCCGTCTGTCCGTCTGTCCGTCTGTCCGTCTGTCCGTCTGTCCGTCTGTCCGTCTGTCCGTCTGTCCGTCTGTCCGTCTGTCCGTCCGTCCGTCCGTTCGTCCGTTCGTCCATCCATCCGTCCGTCTGTCTGTCTGTGTACACGTGCAGAGCAAATTCGGCTGAAAGGATTTTTATGAAACTTCATATTTAAGCTTCTGACAACAATGGCACGAGTTGATCAACTTTTAGTAAAAATCGGTTAACTAAAAATGAGAGTTTACTCGTGTCGATTTTAAGATGTTTGCGAATATTTCACAACAGAAATTATTTAGAAAAAATTTATTGAGCAAAGTTGCTATAAAAGCAATAAATAACAACTTTTATTTGAGACATTTTTAGATTAAACGAAATTTTTCAATTTTTTCATACTTATATGTAACGTTTCCATGGTCATGATAAATAATATCTCTGTTAGAAAATATTAGGCCAAGTTATTTCTACTCTGCTGCTAGAATGTATTTTATACAAGTACTTTATGATGGGGGTCGGTCCTGTGGTAGCCACAGCTGTTATTTTTATATATTGAAGTTGGTTTTTCCTGCCTAATTCCGCCTAATCATTTGGAATAGACTTTATATATGCTGTTCACTTTTGTAACGATAAACCAGACCTAGTTATTTTAGTTACTTTTATAGTGTATTACTGACTAAATATCAATTAAAAATATTTCTTACGCTGTAAAACCGACTTTATTGGCTATGATCATTATTAAGAGAGTGACTTTTTTTATAATTTTTTAAAACCAACAGCACATACAATTTTAAAGGTGCAAACTATTGAAATTAAAATTACCTCTTAGTTTGTTTTTACAAAAGTGAACAGCATATACCCGCTGAAAGAAAAGCTACCGAAAAAAAACGTCGCAGTCATTTTAGACCGGACTATTTTTCATTAGTAAATGCTCTTGCCCTAAAAGTAATTTTTCTTCGTACATCTACGTACATCAGTCTTGCATAGGGATGGATCCGCTATTCTTCCTCAGATCTTTTGGCTCTGAACTCGGAAACATTTGTGGTTATGTGTCTCACCATGTCACTTTTTAAGACTATTTTAATACGTATAATACTGATTTTTCAAATCAGATTAGTTGCCTTGAAATACATTTCTGATGATGTGGATTTTTCCACAAAACTAGTACAGCAAAACATGTGATTTATTTTAACACCTAACAACATACCACCAGACGTTCCACACGACATCTATTATAAAAATATATATACATTATAGCATTATTTTCCAAACACATAAATACGATACATAAAAAATAAATATAACCCATCAATATCTGCTACATATATATGGAATGCAACATATGTGAAGAATGCAATGAACAAATCACTGTACAACACATAATTATAAATTGTCCAAAGTATTCCGTACAGAGAAGAAACAACAACGTTGCAGGATCTCTGAAAGAAGCACTCTCAAACAACACAACAATGCTGAACAACACACTGAAATTTCTAAAAGACTCAGACATCATACAAAACATATAAACTAACATGCATAATCATATATATAAAAAAAAAAAAACAACTGTATTCTATTATCACTTGAAATATATTTTTTTAATTAATTTTTAGTCTTAGCTAAGATGGCCATTAACAAGTATATCTTTAATTTTATTATGGATACATTAATTTTTAAAACAAATACAAACATCCATGCCATCACCGGGATTTGAACCCGAGCCCCCATGGTTAGCAGTCAAATGAGCTAACCACTACGCCATAGTGACCGGCACACTTGAAATATTGTATATCATTACCAAATTGTACCGGACACTAGTAGCCTATGCCGCTGAAGTGTCCTTAAATATTTAAATAAAAATAAATAAATAAATAAATAAATAAATAATCAATTTACATCCTTAGTAGTTAAATAACAAAAATAGCGAAATAATAAAAAGAACAGGTACCTCAGATTTCTAATCTAAAATTTTCTCCAAGCATCTGGGGAGAGATAGGTGGGGGCCACTGCAGATTGGGGAAAAGCGCCCCTACTAGACCACTGTTAACGCCGCTACTGGTTCAAATCCTGAGTTTACTCTACCATCGTACCAAATTACGTGAAAATATTTTAGCAATTTTTGTGTGAATTTCGGACAGATAGACAGAAACTTATTTTTTGCGGATATCTTTTTATAATCATCTAGAACAGTGTTTCTCAAACCTTCGACAGTTGCGGACCACTTTCAGAAATCCACTCTAACCGTGGATCACCAACTTCAAGAAAAACATGATGTTTGCATAAAGGCCCATTATTAATACTAATGAAATTTTGTGTCGCGGACTGCTGAGAAACACAAATATGAGACAAAAAAAGAACATATATAGCCGGAAATTTTATTATTAGTTGAACACATGAATAATTCAAAGTATTTTAAGAAATTAATTTTAGAATCAATTGATTTACCCGCTCTTTTGCGGTTATATAGTGTTGACATATAGTTATTAAAAATAAGAGTTATTATGCCTGAAAGCCTAACATAACCTTCAAAAGTATTCAGTTCAGTACAGTCGAAAATGGCAACAGATAAGGTTAGGGTGACCATTCGTCCCGCATTTCGCGAAGGTGCCGAATTTTGCTCTGTACTTATATTTGGGAGGTGAAGACCTTTTTTTTGCTCTTTACTTATATTTGGGAGGTGAGGTCCTTTTTTTTGTTTGCTCTTCACTTATATTTCGGAATTGACGACCTTTTTTTGCTCCGTCCCGCATTGCCTTCTCCAAGAAAATGGTCACCCTAGAGAAGGTGCATATCCGACACTGTATTCTTTACGAATTCCAACAAGGAAAAAAAATGCTGTAAGAGCTTGCGAATCGATTTGTTCCTTTTTCGGCGAAGATGTTGTATCGTACGATATATGCGCATTTTGGTTTAAGCGGTTTAAAAGCGGTGATTTTTGTCTGAACGACAAACAACTCCCTGGAGGCCCTCGAAAGAGCACCAACAATGATTTGGAGAAGCTGCTCGCTGAAAATTTGGCACAAACGCAAAAAGAGCTTGCAGAATAGTTAGGAGTAACGCAGCAAACGATTTTCAAACGCCTATATGAGATGGGAAAGATCCAGAAAGAAGGAAAATGGGTTCCGCATGAACTCACTGAAACCATGAAAAATCAACGAGTGACAGCGTGTATTTCTCTTCTCAATAAGCAGCGTCAAAAGTCGATGGCGAAATGCGAGGGCGATGAGAAATGGATACTCTATGACAATCCGAAACGCAGAAAGTCATGGGTAAATTCCGGCGAATCATCAAAATCGGTCGCAAAACCCAAACACTTTGGAAAGAAGGTTATTCTCTGCATTTGGTGGGATATCAAGGGCTTGCTTTATTATGAGTTGTTGGAACCGGGTGAAACAGTTACTGCGGACTGCTACCAACGTCAATTAATCTGCTTGAGTCAAGAATTGGAATGAAAACGCCCGTATACTGGCAAAGGAGAACGTCCAGTGAAATTTTTGCATGACAACGCCAAGCCGCACATTGCTTCCAGTACAAAAGACACCATAATGAGTCTTGGCTGGGACGTCTTGCAGCACCTGGCGTATTCACCAGATATTGCACCAACCGATTACCACTTGTTCCAGTCGATGCAACACGCGTTGTCCGATATACTCTTCTAATCAGTGGATGAGATCCGAAAATGGCTTGACGATTTTATCGTGTCCAAAGACGTAACATTTTTCCGAGATGGAATTCATCAGCTGCCTGAAAGATGGCTTAAAGTTATAGAAAGCAAGGGCGAATACTTTGATTGAACAATTTAATATCCTTTCTTTTAAAATAAACCTTGAATGTAGCTGAAAAAATTGGATTATTCCTTTGTACACCTAATAAAATAGATTAAAATATATCTAGAAAACGTAACTTTTAAATCGTATTTTGTTTTTCATATTTGAAATTATCTGGATTATTTACTTTAATAAAAAATTGTGCTTTAGAATTTTGAATATAGGGCCCCTTTATAACATATGATACAGGCCTCGCACTAGTTTTATACAGCACTAGAAACACCCGACTCTAAAGTAAATATGTACAAAGATCTGACGTACGAAATAGCAGATGAAAGGTCACCCCCGCATACATGAATATTCAAAGCAGTGGCACGCACATACTAAGATACATCTGCGGGCCATTTTCTTTTCATCGTTGATGGTTGACGGCAATGTAGTAGCTGCTTTAACCATTCGTACATTCCTGCTTTTGGTGTTGACCTCAAACGACGTTGAAATTTACATTCGGTCTCTCTGTTTAATTAAAAGGAATCCATCGATTCGTGCGACATTACTGGAACAGAAGCGGCCCGTTTCAACGTGTCCCGCCGCCATAATGGTTATTTATTCAGTACGGATTTTGAATGGGTGCCATGCATCACTCTGACAACAATGTGCGAGCCGTCGACCGGGGACCGACAGGGCCAAAGGGCTTCAAACACCAACACTCTCTGCCCTCCACATAAATACACTTTACGTCTTATGTCAATTTTAATAAACCCAAACATAACTCTTCAAAAACAAATCAAAGTATTATATATAGCAGTCTCAAACGGAGGTATTCGTAAGGTGATCACATTCGCTTTTGGTAGGGCAGATCCAATTTCTAATAATTTGTCTCGCGTCCCGCAGAGTTTTAAAGATGTCATGCTTTTTAGAAAAATATCCTTTTTAGGATTTTGTAGGTATGACCAAAAAACCCTTATACCGTCATTTTGTCGTCTGTCTGTCTGTCTGTCTGTCTGTCTGTTCGGTAAAAATTGTAGCCAAACGGCTAAACCTAGAGAGTTGAAATTTGGCATGCTTATACAACTCTTTGACCCGCACATAGGAAAAATACTAAAACATCTAAAAAACATATCCCCCTAAAAATATAAACAAATATGTGCTCATCGAAAAAAAAAATATTTTTTTATAATTCTGAGTAGGGTATCAAATGAAAGCCCTTGGTACGTGGATTAACGATCAAATTTTTATTTTTGCAAAATAAATTATTTTGAAGCGATTTTTGCCAAAATTGTGCAAAAATTTTTTTGTCCCACACCCTGTAGCCCAGATGGTTTAAACTAAAAATCTGAAAAAATTCTAAGTAATGTACATTGGTGTGAACCGGAATAGTTCAACAGGAATTTTTGATCAGATTAGGTTTTTGGAAAAAACCGCATTTTTTGTGATTTTTTGCTAATAATGTACACAAGTTATAGCTTTGTAACAAGCAACACTCTAACGTGTGTGCCGGTCTAGTGGTATTTGACGCTGACTTTTCTTAAAGGGAACAAACGTATCGTTTGCCCCTAAACCATGATTAAAATTATGAAACACTCTGCTACTGCTTTATTATAAGCAAAAACATCTTTTTACACTATTTGTAAATATAAAATACCTGCACATATGTCCAATTGTGATAGGAGGTGTAATGTAAATATTATTAATTATTGTAAACATTTAAACAATAAAGAATTTTTTAAAGCAAAAGCAAAGCAAAAGCTGACTTTTCACCCATGTAACTCGATCCGACAGGGATCGAACCCTGGAGAAGAGACTATATATATATTTTTTTTTTTTAATTTCTATATTGTTTAAATTATTTTTTCAAAATTCTAATTATATTTTGGCAAATGTTGCATTTAATTTTTAAAAGCGTAAATTTAATAGCCAGTGGAAATTTTTTAAATTATAATTTAATTCTGTTTCAATGTACACGAAATCAGAGGGGCGGAACTTATAACAACCAATGGAAGCCATAGGCGCAATTTTGAAATTCTTAATGAACCTTGCTATATAAAAAAAAAATACTGCACATATTTAGAAACCTAAATAATGGTATTAGGCGTTCGAATTAAAATTAACAAAAAAAAATATTTTAATATAAAATTTGTTTTCGCATCCAAAATAATCATCATTCACTTACTAAATACCTGCAAAACCCTGAAATGTGTGAAAATTCACACTTCATATCAATTTTTTAGTTAGAAAATTGAAGACTATTTCTGTTATGTAATTTTTTCAGTCTCATATTTGGTTTCTACACGTTTCAGATGATTACAAGACAATATCCGCAAAAAAAACAATTTTTGTCTGTCTTTCTGTATCTCAGAGATTCACGCAAAAACGGCTGGACATATTTTCACATAATTTGTTGCTATTATTGAGAGCTAGGTTTTTTAACTGATTTGCATAAGAGATTCGAAAAGGATATGTCCCGGTTAATTTCAGGGTCAGGTTTCTTACAAATCTCCTTTGTACTTTTTCTATTTGAGTTTTGTGGGACATTGTTTTTATGCTCCAGATTGTATTCGCGTACTCCAATTTAGGTCGAACTGGTGCACAGTACAGTAACCAAGTTGTACATATCTTAAAACTACCTCTGTTTCTTCGTATAAATCCTAAAACTTTTAGGGCACTGTTTACTATATTGTCTATGTGGTCACTAAAATTAAAATCGCGTCTAAATAGTACACCTAAGTCTTTCACTTTACTATCTCTAAGCAGCACTATATTGTCAATATGGTAATCGTGAGTTATTTTGTTTATATTGCTTGTAAAGGATATTCTTTGCATTTGTTGATATTCATTTTGAGTTTATTTTTTTCGCACCAGTTCGCTACACTATTTATTTAAGTGTTTTTGCAACAGCAGGCAGTCCTCCGACTTGTTGATTACACGAAACAGTTTAAGATCGTCTGCATAAAGAAGTGATTCACTGGTTCCTACTTCCACAAGTAAATCGTTAATGAGTAGGAGGAACAGAAAGGGGCCTAGAATTGTTCCTTGGCGTACGCCAGATGTAGGGAAAAAGGAATTCGATTCCGTGCCATTGACTCTAACTTTAGTTCTTCTCTGTGTTGGAAAAGACTTACTACTTCTGGGCTGCAACCAAAAGCACTCATTTTGTCCAGCAGAATTTTGTGACTTACTTTGTCAAAGGCTTTAGCGAAATCGGTATAAACACAGTCAACTTGAGATTTTGATTCTATTGATGTGGCTATGTAGTGTGAGAAAGTCATAAGATTTGTTTCAGTTAACTTCATTCTGATGAACCCATGTTGATTTGGAGATATTTTGCTGCGAAAATGATGATATAGCTTCTCATGAAGCGTTCTTTCGTACACTTCGACAAATGCAGATATTATATCACTTTATATCACTCTTCAGTTGCTAAACTACGTCCAAAATTATACAAAATCATTATCCGATAATCTTGTCTTGACGTGAATTTTTTCAACTTTATTAAACAAAATTTCAACACAGGCTGAAAATAAAAAAATTAAATCCTGGCTGTGTTAATATAAAAGTCATCTTATAATTGGTATAAGCTCGACATGGCTGTTTATTTATATTAGCGCCAGATAATACTTTTCTATACCCGGTTCGAAATGCAGAAATAATAATAAAATTATGTGAAAGATTGATGTCGCTACCCTATTGGCTGTCGCATAAAATTAACGACAACAGGCAAGACACGACGAGAGATCGACGAAATTATCACGTGAACATTGTGAGAATACTACTTCTTGATTCCGAACAGAGTATAGCGCCCTACGCATAGGCGCCCGCAAGGGGGGGCAAGATGGGTCAGTTGCCCCCCACCTGGATTTCGGAACCAATCACCAATTCGTATCTTAGAAAAAAAAAAAAATTATTTCAATACAAAATTCATAAAAAAAAATTGATGTGGAGTGTGAATTTTTATACATTTCAGGGTTTCGCAGGTATTTAGTAACTGAATGATGATTATTTGGGATGCCAAAACAAATTTTATGTCAAAATATTTTTTTATGAATTTTAATTCGAATGCCTAATACCATTAATTAAGTTTCTAAATATGTGCAGTATTTTTTTTTTTTTTTATATAGCAAGGTTCATGAAGGTTTTGAAAATTGCACCTATGGCTTCCATTGGTTGCTTAAATCATAAGCCCCGCCCTCTGATTTCGCATACATTCAAACATAGAATTAAATTATAATTTCAACACTTCCCACTGGTTATTAAATTTACGATTTTAAAAATTAAATGCAACATTTACCAAAATATTACTAGAATTATGACAAAATAATTTAAATAAAATAAAAATGCAAAAAAAAGTTAGTTTGCAAATTACTAAGCGATGACACTACGCACTACGCTACGGGCGCTTACTTAGTTACTGTGTTACATAGCGAATTAAATATTTAACATATTTTAGTTAAAAACACAAATAATGCGTAATTTTCAGAAAACATAGTCCGATCAAAAATTCCTGTTGTACTATTCCGGTTCACACCAATGTACATTACTTAGAATTTTTTCAGATTTTTAGTTTAAACCATCTGGGCTACAGGGTGTGGGACAAATTGTTGCACAATTTTGGCAAAATACGCGTTAAAATAATTTATTTTGCAAAAATAAAATTTTGATCGTTAATCCACGTACTAAGGGCTTTCATTTGATACCCTACTCAGAATTTAAAAAAAAATATATTTTTTTTTCGATGAGCACATATTTGTTTATATTTTTAGGGGGATATGTTTTTTAGATGTTTTAGTATTTTTCCTATGTGTGGGTCAAAGAGTTGTATAAGCATGCCAAATTTCAACTCTCTGGGTTTAGCCGTTTGGCTACAATTTTTACCGAACAGACAGACAGAACAAAATGACGGTATAAGGGTTTTTTAGTCATACCTACAAAACCCTAAAAACGATTGTTTATTATTATATTTTTGCTTTAGCAACTTTGGCTATTAGCCAGGATACTTCTTATTTACTAAATCGATGATTATTAACTATAGAGAACACATTTTTAACTAGAAAATAAATGTTTATCCTCAGCGGGGATCGTTCCCAGACCCGCCACGTGGAAAGCATTGTTCGAATATGACATTTATATTTATGTTTTGGTCTTGACCCCCCCCCTAGAATAATTTCTGCGGGCGCCTATGGCCCTACGTATAATATATATGCTCCAAGAGGAACTCAAAGTTGCAGACCAAACGTTGGTATAGTGAAGCGGAACAAGACATCAAAGTTCTTGAAATAAGATGAACAGTGCAAAACAGTTCAGAAAGCCGTATCCTAAAGGAGTCCAAAACTAACCCAGTACTGTAGAGCCAATTATGACGATGATAACTCATCACATCCCATAAATCCGAGAATGCTAAAAAGTCCGATACCGATTCGTTCATTCGTAACTGAGAATTTTTAAAACGTTTCAGTGATAGCGTGTTTCGGACGGTAGCGGTCTCCGCTCCATATCAGTAGACAGGGGACAAGTTTAATTTACCATAAAACGATTTATTGCACAGCTACATGAATCATACTGAGCTCGTATCGTGCGACAATCGCATTCCCAGAAACACATGATCGTCCTTTCCTACCGCTTATCAAAATGACCGATCAGAACGCGTAACGCCCGTTATCCGTTACCCGTTACGTTTTCCTCCGTAATAGTTACACTTTCTTCCGATTGCCTATTGGCTTGTGCTGTGTAAACTCTGCTTTGTTTGTATCTCTCACCTTAAGTTCGAAAGCGCCAGTGGCTATTCAAGAAGTGTTGCCCGAACGTCTCGCCAGAGTTTTACTCTTCTTTTTTTGAACGATGAAAAATTACGGAATATTTTGCCTGTTTGTGATTTGTTGACGTGAAAATTTTGCGATGGCGCCGGACAGAGGCGTAACTGTGGCTCCGCTACATAAATTTAGATGCATTTTTGATACTATAGCGAGCCCTGATACGTTACTTTACAACGTACCATTTATTATCAACTAAGTAGCGAGCCTGTGATGTACATATAAAGTCTCATCTCAAACTGAAATGAGATTCCTGACTAAAGAAGTTCGGGTAGTAGGCGTGAGTTTTATCCATGGTTCAACATTACGATATGTGCATTAAATGATATGTATTAGTACTTACCAACCGACTGATCAGGCATCTTGTTAATAGTCTGGATCTTAGCTGTTCACTTAAGTAAGTAAGTATGGTTTAAAATGAATGAATTTGATATAATTTTTTTTTTTTTATTTTACATCGGCCTATTTCTGCAACGAGGCTAATCGCCGATGCCAGGGGGCGAGCTCCTACACCTGGATGAGGGGTGAATGATTGTGAAAATGGGAGTAATGTAAACATATTACTCTCACCCGAATAATATTACCAACAAAAGAGGCTCGAAACACCGACCGCCCAGCCCAGACTGTGTATTCCACAAGTCTTAACCACACGACTCAATGCGCTCGGCCACTCCGTTGGTATGAATTTGATTTATTAAAAGTAATATTTACAATTAGTTAAAAAGTTTAAAATATAGGTAAAAATAATGATAAAGATTAAAACAAATAGAATCGAATAGACCACCAAAATGATGAACGACAACTTTGATGTTAACGCTAACCGGATCGAATACTTTCTGATCTCTTATTCAGAGAGACGGGAGTTTTTATAAGATATTTCTAAGAAAAAAGGTTTAAGCATTGTTCAAGGAGATGCTAGTGTTCAAAGTTATTAAGCAATAACTCTGAATTTCTCTTTGGACAATGAACCATTTAAAAATATATTTGTAAAATTACGTGCTGAAACGTAAGGTTTCTAATTTTATTTTATTATCTGATTTCTCAGAAATGTTGACAGTAAAGTGCCCTTTAAAATCTCTAAAAAAATGCCTTTCAAAGAAATTCTCGCGACGGGTGGTTTGTGAAACTTTAGTCATTCTCCAGGCGGACTAACCAATTCGTTACAATACCCTGCAGAAATCTACTACATGAAATCTCTTAATAAGTGGATCAACAAGCAAATTTTTATTTTTGAAAAATCATTTTGTTTATGGGATTTTTGCCCAAAATATGTTAAAAAAACTTTTGTCCCTCACCCTATCTCTCAGAGGGGTTGATCCAAAAAACTTTAAAAAAACTCCATAAAGAATATTGATGGGAACCGGAATAGCTCAACAAGAATTTTTGATCAGGTTAGTTTATCGAAAAAAAAAAAATGTATTTTTTTAAAATATATTGTGTGATATCCAATGAAAGCTCTTTGGACGTAGATGAAGGAACGAAAAGTAGTTCTTTACAATTCGTTTTTTACACGATTTTAGCCTAAAATGTGCTAAAAAATTTCTTGTTCCACCCCCTTTTACCCAAAGAGGTTAAACTAAAATCTAAAAAAATTATGGGAAATGTATACCTATTGATCTGAATCGGAAACATACGAGAGGATTTTTTGATCCGATTGCGTTTTTGAAAAATATTGCTGTTTTTGTGTTTTTGACCAAATTAATTATTTTTTTAATGCTAATATGTTATGGATTATATGGCTAATAATGTTATGGATTTTTTGTAATTATGGCTAAGATAGTGTGTGTCTTTTTTTAAAATTAAAAATATAATAAAATAATGAGGCTGAGATTGAACAGCTGAAGACCAAGTTTTGGACACCACACTATACTCTACACTGTAGAGTGTAGTATGTAGTGTGTAGTGTTCACTTGTTTTATTATACTATTATACGTTGTGATTCAACCTTTTGTTTTTAAGGTATCTAAGGTATTAAGAGGAATAAATCATTTATAGTAACGAAATACTTATAAATCAAATAACACATTGCTAATAGTGAAAAATACGTTTCTGAAATTGAAAAAATGAAGCCATTTATCAATATATTTCTAATTAATCTAATGAAGACTTGAATACGAAGCAAACGCAGAAAAAACTCTGGGATTTTTAGCAAATGATTTAAATTTTGTTTAAAAAAATAATAAATGTACAGATCAATCACAAATTTATATACGACAAAAAAATTGTTTTCTTATTATAAACAATTTTTGTTATATACGTTTTTGCTGTTAGGAGACTAAGAAACACTCTCACTCTCTTAGCGTAATAAATTGAAATATCTCATTATCTTATATCTCTTAGTAAACAAATGACAAATAAAAATGATTATCAAAAATGATTAATTAATCACATAATAGTATATTGTGCAACTAGCGCGGAATGCCATATATATCGCACGAGAATGAAGTTTGCAAACGAGCCCCAGGCGATTGAAGCAAATCATTCAAGTGCGGAATATGTATTCTGTCACGTGGTGCTCACTATGCTTTTGTCCGATTACTATTTTTCAATAAATAAATAATCAAGAAAATACAATATAAATATGGTTAACAGCTATTAATGCGCATGCAGCCAGTACGGGGATGAAAATTTTCGGTAACTGCACATGCACATAGCTAGGAATTTATTCATTCCCGCACAACGCACACGCGCATTGGGGTGAATTTATCATTCTCGCATCGCCTGCGCGCGCATGTGGGTAACATGCGAAATTAAGCTAATTTTCTGTCAACTAACAGTATCGAAATGAGACTGTTGCATAGTAGTCGTAGTAGACTGGGAGCTCATGACACTTTTTGGTCTCCGATTTCATACAGCATGCCTTTTGGAGGAGAGAATATTTACCCTGTGACAACAAAAAAGGGGTGGTACTAAACCCCTGCACGCTTTCCGGTCATAGGGAAAATTGCATTTCCACTTAAACACAACATTTTTGTGCTTTTCTCTGATTTAATATTGCTTACCCTTTTGTCAAAAGAAAGTTATAACAAATTTAAAGTCTTTTAAATATATGCATGCGATTCGGAGGGTCCCAAAGGGCTCAAACGGTCATGTGATCTTGTAATAAAAAAATATGATTTTCCGCGTTTTCATACAGCATGCCTATAATTAAAAGACTTTAAATTTGTTATAACTTTCTTTTGACAAAAAGGCAAGCAATATTAAATCAGAGAAAATCACAAAAATTTTGTGCAAGTGGAAATGCAATTTTCCCTATGACCGGAAAGCGTGCAGGGGTTTAGTACCATCCCTTTTTTGTTGATACAGGGTAAATATTCTCTCCTCCAAAAGACATGCTGTATGAAATCGGAGACCAAAAATGTCATGAGCTCCCGGTCTATGGGAAAAATGATTTTGATGTGATTATAGCACAAATATTCGTAGACATCCAGTATTATGTTGGCTTCTTACACTTATTAAATACCTATAAAACCCTGAAATATATGAATATTCACATTTGACATCAATTTTAAGTGTGTCTGGATTATCTAAATTAATACTACAAAAAAATTTAGTTTATAAGTTTTCAAAACAATGATAATGTGTCACGGATGTTTTTGTTCAATAGATTCGTGGTCCCCAAAACTCCCCGACCACACCACCAAGATATTCTGGCCCTTGGCTACGGTGCTGGCTCTGAATTAAAAACCATGTAAACAAAAACTGGCGTCTCTCATAAATGTTGTCATTTTTCCAAGGTTTTCAGCTCGTGCGTACATTATTAAATTTTTTTTTACAAGTGTGTCGTGTCGTGTTCGAGGAGATTGTGGTCGCGTTTGCCATTAGCAGTTAGCGGTGTTCCATTCCCGCGTCTCGCTTTATTAGGGCGACACGGAGATAAATGTTCCGTGATAAAGAACAACGTTAAAACAGTCCATCATCATCGCGCGCCGAGATGCTCCGAATTGCGCAATCCATCTCACTAAACGGTTCGATCTCCGATACATCTAGACGATGGCGGTGGTTGGAGATGGCAGAGGGAGGCCACTTGATTCACGCCGGAGCCGTTCGTGTAAATGCACAAACTTAATGCATGTTTGATGCCGCGGGAAAGAGGGGTTCGTGTAGTGAACGCCAAGTCAAACAGTTCGTAGAGTGCTATTCCGCTAGGCAACCCCTTTTACGTGCGTGTTGCCAGGGTCGTATTTACTAATATCGACTCCAGAGGCGCAAGCGATTTCCGGGACCCTCTCCCCTAATTAATAAAGCAATTTAAAAAAAATTGTTGGATAAGAAAAAGCATTTGTTTTTTGCAATTATTTTTTATTTTAATTCAAAAATTGATTCAAAAAATATGTCATTAACACTACATTTATAGGTAGAGTTCATAGAGGTTTACAGAGGAGACACTGTAATAATAGGTGCTTTCCTTTTACCAGAATACTTAGCTTAGCTAAGTTAATCTAAGTCGTAAGAGTTATCCCTTTATAAGACTACAAAAGATTTTTTCCTCCCCTCTTACCCTTGCTAAGGCATTTGTCGAACTTGTTTGCTGAGCTAAGCATTTTTACTTGTAAAAGGAAAGCACCTAAAGCGGCGTCCACACTATGCCGCAGTTTGCAGTTGGCAAGGCCAGTTGGCAATGCCAGCAGTAATGTAGACGTGACTGTTGGCACATGCCATCGTGCCAGCGGCATGCCAACGAGAATCGCTCGAGTGTCGGTCTCCTTCAAAGAAAAACGATTGTTGTTGATGTGGAATAAGCGCCACTTTCTCTGCAAATGGAACTACTTGAGCTACAGGAGCTCATATTTGAAGTAAAAAATGAGGGACATTTCACTAATTGAGCTTTACAAGAAATATTTCCTAGTCGACATATTCCCGAAACTCCCGAAACAGTTTTTGCTCAGAAGCGAATTATGCTCTTTGGAAGCACTTACAAATTTGAGCAGTTATTTTCTCGGTTGAAGTTCGTTAAATCAAAAACAAGGACGCGAAGAACGGATCGCACCTAGAAAACACGTTGCGTGTTGCTACATTAGTTGTTTTCCCGAACACTGACAAACTTGTGAGCAATATGAAGTTCCAACTGTCCCATTAAAATTAAATAAACATTTTGTTCTTATTTAACAATATTTATGCATTGTAAAAGATTTTAAATTTTTGCTTGTGTTTTTTTATGAATGTTATGAACTATTTTTTGGTATAGTTTAAAAAATGGTTTTTTTTTATAATAAGGACAATTTCAGTGAAGTAATTTCACAAAACTGATGATTTAAAAAAAAGATCCTTAAAAAGTTCTGGCCCGCGAATGTTTTTCAGATCACTATCCGGCCCTCGGTCTTTGAGAGGTTGCACATGCCTGCTATAAGGTATCTCAAAATTTTTATTCGAGGGGGGTGTTTCGGGGTTAAAAATTTAAATTAACTTAAATATCTCCCTTATCATCGACAACAGATACATTTATATAATAAAAATTGTTTATAATAAGAAAACAAATCTTTTATTTCAATGCATTTTTTCGTTTAGATGAATAGTTTGGGAGGTACGGAACGACACCCTAAAGTTAAACTTTTGAAATACCTCCCTTATTATTAATAACAACAACAATATATATGACAAAAATTTATTTATAATAAGTAATATATAAAGTAATCTTTTCTGTTCTATGCATTTTTTTAAATTGGATGTATATTTGAGGAGTTACGGGGGGACACCATAAAACTAAAATCTTCTAAATATCTCACTTAATATTTACTTTACATCAAAAATGTGTATGAGGAAACATTTTTTTTTTTCTTCAGCAGTAAAACAGAATATGAGAAAATAAATTAGAGATGGAAATTTCGGCTAGTTTGCGGAACTGGATCAGTGGAGGTCGTTCAGTTTGTTGAGCCAGCTCATTAATCCGGCTCACTGATCCGGCTCATTGATCCGGCTCATTGATCCGGTCACTGATCCGGCACACTGATCCGGCTAAGCAAACGAGTCCCCGAGAAACCGGTCGGTAAGTTGTCAGTTCTCTCACTGTTCAACACGGTTGTTAGTTTACAATATGTAGGTAGAACGTCGCTCAGCCGGCTCTTGCATTATATGAACAGACAACGGAAAGCGAAAATGTTTGATCGAGTTGAATAAATGCGATAAAAACGTCTGAGTATTTACCGCTTTATTACCTTTATTCTTGGTAATATTCTTAGTATGAATTAAGACGTAAATTATGACTTATTGACAAATTCTTCTCTCTCTCTCTCTCTCTCTCTCTCTGTCTTCCTCATAATCTTGTTATAGAGAAATAATGAAGTTAAATAAATAAAAATCTATAGAAGTGAATTATCTAACATTTTTTCTGGGTTAATAGTAAACAAACAATGCACTTTTGGAAATTTTTTTCAGGAATTAGATCTTGTTGAAATAAAAATCATATGATTGAAATAGACCGGTTTCGATAATATAATTATCTTCTTCAGTACATCAATCGGGAAAGAAACATATAATTCACTTTATGGAGCTTCTGTATTTTAAACCAGATTTGTTAAGTTTATGGCGATGTTTATTGCCCTTATAAATCGGACATCTGGAATTTGGGCAATATTTTTATATAGTATGGTTGTAAGAAAGTACAGACTAAGCCTATTAGTTTTAAATAGACTGCCCTACAAATTGATGACAAAATACAGTTTATGATAATACATTACAAACCAAGTTCTCGCGAAGTTCAACATGACATCGATCTAGATCCGGATAACTTCGGTCACTGCTCACAATCGCCCGATCAATCGTATCCTTGAAACTTGAAACTATGTAGTGAGCCAGGAGTCGGCTCATTTCAATTTGGTGAACCGTGTCACATCGGTCAGTGTACTGAGCCGATTCGTACATGAATGACCCATCTCTAAAAGAAACTATTCCTCTATGTTCCATGCAATTTTTAATAAGAAATATATTTGGGGAGCTATGAACAAATTATCTCACTTATTATTTACTTAACATATACAAAAGACTGGTTTAGAATAAAAAACCGATTATTTTGTTCTACTTGAAACTGAAATATCTCATTTATAATTTACGATACAGCAAAAATGAACGTTACAAAAACCGTACGAAATACGGGTACTCCAGCTAGTAGTAAATACGGCCCTGCGTGTCGCCTCTCTTTCCACTTCCCCCGTTAACAGTCGTTCACGTATCATTGCACTCATCTAGCGTGCCGTTCGCCGGACTTGAGAACTTTCCTAAGAGCAAACTTTAAAAGCGGTATCTTTCGACCCGCGACCATTACGTGTTTTCGATAGTTTTCTTTCCCCAAGTTACGAATTTGGGGACTGTGGTTCGGGGGGACAGTACGATTAATTAGCCGTACCCGCCACCCGGCCGCAACATCTAATACACTACGTGATTCAATTTGCAACGGCTCGATTTGCCGTTTCGATATCAGTTTGGATGTCGGTCCCCATCACCCAGTTATATTTACAGCCAATACACTAATACACGCTCACATCAAATGGAGGTTTATTTCAACATGAATACCATAACTCGTACGTTGTGTACGTTCGTTCGCACTCTTAAAAAATGCATGTTTCCGGAGAGGTCCGGAACTAAGGCAGTTTGCAAACCGCGTCACACTGACGCTCTTATCTAAATCACGACGATTCATTTTTACGGCGGTTGTAAACGGGTATGAGGTATACAACGAGTGAGGGCACAGAGAGGTATCCAGATAAGTGGTGGCACGTTTAACGACGGCCCCGTTGCTTGTTTCGTGTCTCGTTCACTGGACATGAATGTTTCACGTATCACAAGGTACAGGCTGATTTAAAAAAACTGTTAATAGGAAATCTTAAAATGTTTTGCCACTTATCAGAAGTTGTATAGAACATACCATATTATTTTTGAAGATCGGCATAATTTACATAAACTACAAAAGAACTAGGGTTTATGTTTACAACCACGTTGTAAACAGTCAACGGTCAGTGGCGCATACATACGTTTAAGTACTAACTATAAATAAGTATACTTGTTTTTGTTAATCCTTTAAGTAAGATGCGTAATGTGAAAAACTAATCCCTACGGCTATGGGTTGACACGCCTATACTCTATCTCAGAAAGACTGATAGTAATAAATCATTTTGTCAGGCAGTTACCAGTGGCGTGCACATTTTAAACACGTTTAAATTAGTTTTGTGTATTTCTATATTGCTATTTATCATTTTATTAAACGCACGCCTGTGACCATATTTTTCCTCAAAATTTTAGGGTCAAATTTTTGTGATCTATTGTGTTTAACCCTAGTTCGTATTCCCATATAATATGTGCGGCACACTCGGTTATTTTTAACAATATTTCGTTTCGAACTATTCATATTTTGTCGCTTTTGTTTTGCCGCTTCTGTGTGAAAAAACAATAACTTTTTACAAATAATAAATTTTATTATTATCAGTCTTTCTGAGATAGAGTATAGTTATATCACTTCTATTGTAATTTTATGAGTTCCCTAACTTTTATTATTTTATTGCTATCCTCAAAACTAATTTGATACGGACTATAGGTTAAATTATATGACGCTAATGAAGCACTACAGCCATCCATACGCATAAATATTGAACTAAAAATGAACTTTCAAGTTTTTTTCAAGTAATTATTAAAACATCGAACATACATAACCTTTTAATAACACATAACTACAAACAAATGTCAAAATAAAGCACTCCGACTGATAATTAAAACTACGGACAAAATATGTTTTGACCCACTTGCAATGGCTGCTACAGGTTACATACTATTGCTCGTCCTTCACCCCCGTTTGTACCCCGCATTTACACTCGTACAAATATTTGAGACATTCGCTCTTTTGCCCTGTTTGGCATATGTCCATTCTAAAAACATTTGTTTTAGGAAGTGAAACGCGGCACGATGCGAGTTTAAGTTATACAAACATTTTAATACAACTAAATATTAATTTAAAATGGGTAAAATGAAAATAATACATGTTATTATTATTATTATTAAAGATTTTCTTCTTTTTCAAAAGTAAATAATTGGGATGGCATTGCCCCGTTGCCCTCCCTACACCAGCCGCCACTGAACGGTAGTGTGAGTCAAATTCAACTCTTCCCGGATCATTCTGACTATCAATCGACGATCTAAACGCACAAGAATCCGGATTCTGTCAACATTTTCATCGGTTGTAGAAGATGAAGGCCTTCCGCTGCGTGATTCATCTTTAATCAACTCTCTTCCTTCTGAAAATGCCTTAATCCACCAAAAAACTGGGTTCTTGACAAAACACCGTCTCCGTAGGCCCGCTGAAGTATTGCAAAAGTCTGAAGCAAAACCTGATAGCACACCGTTGCTCGAAATGAATGTCACTCATTTTTAGAACGCACTAGAAAAAACTGTTTCACGAAAAAAATCGCTAAGGACAATAGAATTACTATAGCGAGTTCAAACTCGTACTGAAGGCGGATCATATATTCACCTGCCGCCCTCCAAGTCCCGCGTCTCAAATCTTGCCAGATCAAATGCTATGTTGCCAGTCCGGTTACTTAATTTACGCACCTCGTATTTTGCATCTTATTATACTGTGTTCAAAGGTGAGTTTGCAGTATAGCTCTTATGGCAAATGGAAGCGGTGTTGGCAAATGTTGTAAAAGTGTCAAATGTGTCAATTATAATAATATGAAAAACTTGTATGATTTACAAAAATCAACTCTTATAAAACTCAAAATAACACTCAATAAAAACAAATGGCCGTTTGTAGAATACTGCGTCTTCACAGATCAACGCGTTTTAGAGCTGGCAACGTCGACAAGCAAGAAAAGGATAGCGTCATTGTGTAAACCCATTAGAGAGTATGAAAAAGAACTACTCCATATGCCCTGTACTGCAAACTCACCTTTGAACGCACTATAGTATTATTGTGACATGATTTTAGGCTTTTTTGCGGTTGAGAAATTTGTTAGGGTCGCAAAAATTACTTGTACAGGTGTTTCGTTATAGAGAAGACCGGCCCTGACTACAAGCGACGTTTTAACATTCAGATGCCGTCCGATAGGCGATTATTTACCTGAAGGGCGGATGGCGGGAGGGTCGTAAGGGCGCACTGATCGAAAACACCTCCCAGGGATCGCGTATCGCAGGTCGCCAGAATTAATTTCCTGTTTGTTAAAGTCGAACAAAAGGAAGCCTGCATTTGCTTGCGATGATATTTCCACTGAGATAATTGAAAAATGTCCTCGAGACTTTGAAGCGGTCCCGGAACATCACCGGAGTTCCTAAACAGCTGAACGCGAACGTGAATGTGTGTTCATATCATCATGCATCAAACATTTCTTGTACGCAGCGTTTCTTGCCTAGTAAATATTATTTAGTACTTTTTCTATAGCGCATGTGCTATACGTATGCTATACGTGTACGCAGCGATGGCAAACTTATTTCTCAGACGGGTCAAAATTGAATTTGAAATTTTATAGATTCAAATCGCGGGTCAAATATATAATACGTAAAATTATTCTGCCGCTTAAGTATTTTTGTGGAACCCCCTGCTAATTTCATTAACTCTACCTGAACTAGTGGCCTTTTGTTTGACGTATATAACATAGGTTGAATTCCATCTCTCTATTATTATCATATTTCTCGATGTTTCTACCCTGTTTCGTGAATGCTCATGCTTAGACCCAACCTGAATTATCTTAGAATCTCTCTTTAGAATCTTCAGAACTACAAATATTAGGTTCGGAAAAAAGTAATCCATTATTTGGTCGCTAGATGGAATTACCGGCGTATATCTTGTTTTGTATTTATCATATCAAGTCAAGCTTATACTTGTTGAAGAGAGGGATTTCACTACAAAACAAGTACATTTTGCCATTGTTGTGATTCGATAGCTTTAGTTGAGAGTTAGAGCATTAAAGATGGAGGTGTACAAAGAAAAAATTCGGTATGTTTTACAATTTTATTTCGATAAAGGTGAAAACGCAAGCCAGGCGGCTGATATTTTAATTGATGTTTATGGTCCCAATACTGTAACAGTCAATCAAGCGCAATTTTGGTTTCGTCGATTTCGTTCCGGTAATTTTGATGTGAAACATGCACCACGCACTGGAAGGCCTATCGTCGAAAATGTCGATAAAATCTTAGAAATGGTTGAAGTAGACCGGCATAAAAGCTGCCGTAGAATCGCCCAGGAACTAAAGATCGACCACAAAACAGTTTTAAATCATTTGCATAAAGCTGGGTTCAAAAAGAAGCTTGATGTGTGGGTACCGCACGAGTTGCTGGAAGAAAACTTGATGAATCGTGTTTCCATTTGCGAATCCTTGGCCAAACGGAACGAAATCGGGCCATTTCTGAAGAGGTTGGTGACTGGCGACGAGAAATGGGTCACATACGAAAATGTCACGCGACAACGTTCATGGTCGAAAGCCGGTGAAGCAGCCCAAACGGTGGCCAAACAAGGATTGACTGCCCGGAAAGTCCTACTGTGTGTTTGGTGGTATTGGAAGGGAATCATTTATTATGAGCTGCTCCCCAATGGCCAAACACTCAATTCGGATCTCTGTTGCCAGCAATTGGACCGATTGAAAGCAGCAATCGACCAGAAGAGGCCAGAATTGCCCAATAGGAGAGGCGTCGTGTTCCACCAGGACAATGCCAGACCTCACACATCCATGATGACCCGCCAGAAGCTCAGGGAGCTTGTTTGGGAAGTTCTTATGCATCCACCTTGTAGTCCGGACCTGGCCCCAAGCGATTATCATCTGTTTTTGTCTATGTCAAACGCTCTTAGTGGTGTGAAATTGGCCTCAAGAGAGGCTTGTGAAAACTGGCTATCTCAGTTTTTTGCCACTGGGGACAAATCGTTTTGGGAAAATGGCATAATGAAGTTACCTTCTAAGTGGCAACGAATCATCGAAAACCTGGGGGCATATTTAAGTCAAAGCGAATGATTGTAACCATATTAAATAAAACTTCAAAATGAACGTAAACAATGGATTTCTTTTTCCCCAACCTAATATATTCTTTTGTACTGGTCTTTTTAAATCGTCATACTGAGGGTACGAATACGTAGAAAGATTGTTGCCGTCACCTATAAGCGCTAGCTGGCCAGCGCCACTGACGAGAATAAATATAACTTTACCCAAACAGTTTTGTACATTTTCAAATTTTCGTAATTAACTAAATAGGGGAGCGGGGTAATATGCAGCCTCGTTATACATCTCCGAAGTAAGAATTGGCCTTCCATGGTAAAAATGTTTCCCATCTCGGATTTCGTGGATATAACCAAGACACCCTTAAATCTTTAACTTTCTTTATTCGTTTTATTTTTATTTTTCGGATTTCGTGGATATAACCAAGAAACCCTTATACCGTTACACATTGGGTGCGTTTTGTTGTGCCAATTCTGGTTTCGGTTTAATCAGAATACGCGTTTTCTCGGGACAATATTATCATTCTATTCATTCTACCCATTCGATGATTTGAGGGCGAACGACTGGAATGAATAAGTGTGCTGGGGATGAAAAGTAATATTTGAATGCAGTTGTTTTGCCGACCGACGTAGGGTAGTGGTAACACATGTGCTCTGCGTTGCTAAGGCCTCGGGTTCGAATCCCGTTCAGGCATCGAATTTTCATAAAATAAAGAATTGTCCTGGCTAAATATTAAAGCAGCAAAGGCCATTATTTTATTTTTTTAAATACAGTTGTTTTTATTTGGTTTTTAAATATATTAGAATTAAATCTTAAATCTTGCTTCAAAATAATTTTCACTTTTAGGTATTTTCTCATTTTGTGTCCTAAAATAATTATATACCTATATGATTTCAGTATAGTATTGTTAAATCTAAACTTGAAATGTATGTACAATTCAATTATTCGTTCTAAAATTATGTTCTAGACCAGGGGTTCTTAAACTTATGTAGTCCGAGGACCCCCTCTTGAACAACATTTTTTTGCGGACCCCATCCCAACCCTATGTATTTTACGTTGTTCTTGAGACTTAATTTCTGGCTCAATAATCTCATAGACACTACGTTGTAATAAATATTGGTAAAAATGTATCGCTGGTTATTTTAATAAATGGTCTTGTGCATTTATAGAGGAACATTTTTATTAGCATATAAAATAAAAAACATAAAATTAATAAAAATAGTAGTAAAAACAATAAAAAAGTTACAAATTATAATACGTTAAACTCATACAAACATTTCTTTGTCAAATATTGGTCAAAATAGGTCTTATTATAATATGTTTTCTGTAAATAATTTGCAGTTGAATAAAAATAATTAAATTTTCACTAATTATTGTTTAGTTATGTCAATAAATAGTTAAATAACAACAAATACAAAAAGTCTTGACCATGTAGGATTTTTATTAAATGAGTTCAGAGCCGCAGTAAGGAAAACTTGCGCTAGGGGCAAAACTGTGTTTTGGCGCCCCTTGGGAAATAAATGTAAGTGAATTCTCAGTGAAGAGCAAAAAAAAGGTCCTCACCTCCCAAATTCCAAGTGAAAAGCAAAAAAAAAGGTCCTCACTTTCGCAATGTGGCGCCCCTTAGTCAAGCTCATCAGCGCCCTTTTCCTTAGTGCGCTAGGGGCCGTCGCTCCCTCCGCCCCCCCTTACTGCGGCTCTGAATGACTTATTTGAATGAAAGCGAAAAGTTAATGTCAAAATTGTTTCGCGGACCACAGTTTAAGAACCGCTGTTCTAGAATTTTGCTTCAAATATGAAGTTTTCCTATATTTCATTTATTATTTAGATCAGTGGTTCCCAATCGGGGGTGCGAGACGAATAATAATAATAAAAAATTTTTTTTCAATAAGTATATTTTCTTTCTAATTTTATTAAGGTTAAGAACCGCTGAATGCTACATCAATTAATTTGATCAATTTTAAAGAAATATTCATGAGATTTCCTTTTTTTTGCTCTTCACTTTTTATTTTGATCAATTTGACATATAAATATGACTCAACTGAAAAAATCACATTTTTTACGGGGGTGCGGGAGCTTATTTTCACATTCAAAGGGGTGCTCACCACAAAAAAAGGTTGGAAACCACTGATTTAGATTATCCATTTAGGTGAAATACGTTCGTTATTTGTTCTACAACCATATGGCTTAACCTTCATGCAAATGTCATTCCATGTTTACTTTACGATGAAAATTGTCGTTTTCTTGGTCATCAATTCTAGTACCTACGTCTAACTAGCCACCAACAAAACGAATCCATTGTCTGTTTGGTAGAAATTTTAAAATTGCTGGATGTAGAGAGTTAAAATTTGGTATGTATATACAAATCTTTGATCCGCATCCGCATAGTACCTGGTGCAGCACACTGCTGGGTCCCATGAGTGGCTTGCAAACATTGAATTCCTCCTGCGGCCGGTTCTGTTAGCAATCGTCCGGCATTAGCGCGTCGTTCGCCCGCAGGATACCGCTATACCACATACATTTTTGCTGGCTCTTGCTTTAATTAAATTCCCAGTGTGTTTTTGAACGTGTCATTTGTAGTGCAGCGAAACTGCACCGAACAAGGGAACGCCGTAGTTTTTTAATTGTAATAACGCGCATTTAAAATAAGTTGCGGTGTTCAGTCGAGACGGTAACGTTCTTGGCTCAACGCCCACATCGGAAGTCACCTGAATTCCCTCCCTCCCAAACACTTAGACTTCATTTACTTTTTAATTAAATAACAAGATTAAAATTAGAAGAAAACTAAATTTCCTATTTCCGGCCGAAGATTCCATAAGACGAACCGCTTCTATAATCTTCAACAGGGTAAAGCTTTCACGTCGTTATTTCGTAAAGGGAAACGCAACACTCCGGGGAATCTACATAAACAACGGCGGTCGACATCGGACCAAGGCGCGCTTCCACCGAAATGGATAATCTGTCGCCGGGGATTGCAGGGAAATTTACTCTGTTCGGCGCGTAATCCGCGGAATCTCAGAGAATCAAGACGGAAAAATAACTCGCGCTACGGCTTAGCTTCCTCCACGCCAATTGTGCTCAGGAATTGAGATTACGAATGAGGGTTTACGTGGGGGTTCGGAAGGAGTATCCTACCACCGCTTCCACGATACACGACGACCATCGGAACTGACCTTAATGTTTGCCTTTGTCTACAGTCCATCATCATCTTTCAGCCTTTATAATCGGATGTTGGATTGGTCGCATATAAGCAATCCACATCCGAGTACGTAACAAAAGAGCAAGTACGACATATGAGCTAGTTCTAGCCAGATCGGAATTGTCTTATAAAACAGAAATAACAGTTCTGTGTTAGTAGTATAGGCCTCTTAATTTGGCAGGATGAGTTGTTTTTTATTTATCTCATTATTGGAAAGGAACGCACATAGGAAAAGTCCACTAAAGGGTACTCTGTTAAAAACACGTTACATGTTACAATTAATAAGTATAATATACAATTATAGTACGAAAAAATCAGCTGTGGCCACCACAAGACCGACCGCCATCGTAAAGTACTTATATAAAATACATTCTAGCAGCAGAGTAGAAATAACTTGGCCTAATATTTTTTAACAGAGATATTATAGACCGGGAGCTCATGACAGTTTTTGGTCTCGGATTTCATACAGCATGCCTTTTGGAGGAGAGAATATTTATCCTGTGACAACAAAAAAGGGGTTGTACTAAACCCCTGCACGCTTTCCGGTCTAGGAAAAATTGCATTTCCACTTAAAAACAAAATTTTTGTGCTTTTCTCTGATTTAATATTGCTTGCCCTTTTGTGAAAAGAAAGTTATAACAAATTTAAAGTCTTTTAAATATATGCATGCGATTCGGAGGGTCCCAAAGGGCTCAAACGGTCATGTGATCTTGTAATAAAAAAATATGATTTTCCGCGTTTTCATACAGCATGGCTATAATTAAAAGACTTTAAATTTGTTATAACTTTCTTTTGACAAAATGGCAAGAATTATTAAGTCAGAGAAAAACACAAAAATTTTGTGCAAGTGGAAATGCAATTTTCCCTATGACCGGAAATCGCGCAGGGGTTTAGTACCATCCCTTTTTTGTTGTCACAGGGTAAATATTCTCTCCTCCAAAAGGCATGCTGTATGAAATCGGAGACCAAAAATGTCATGAGCTCCCGGTCTATTATTTATCATGACCATGGAAACGTTACATATAAGTATAAAAAAAAATTACAGAAATTATTCAAAATTTTTCGTTTTATCAAAAAACAAAAAACGTCTCAAAGAAAAGTTATTAGTTATTGCTTTTATAGCAACTTTTGTTCAATAATTTTTTTCGAAATATTTTTCTGTTGTGAAATATTCACAAAAATTTTAAAATCGACACGAGTAAACTCCCATTTTTAGTCAACCGAATTTTACCAAAAGTAATCAACTCGTGCTATTGATGGCAGAAGCTTAAATATGAAGTTTCATAAAAATCCTTTCAGCCCAATTTGCTCTGCACGTGTACACAGACAGACAGACGGACGGACGGACGGACGGACGGACGAACAGACAGACAGACAGACAAACAGACAGACAGACAGACAGACAGACAGACAGACGGACGGACAGACAGACCGACAGACATCATGCTAAAAATAGTCAAAACGTTATGTAGGGACCTCAATTCGTGGAGATCCATCGAAATCTAGAAATGTCAAAATCGGTATGATCACAATACCTCCCTTATATATGTTGGCGGTCGGTAAAAATTACAAAATATTATGGAAACATATAATGAAATATGCAATTTATTGCACTACATAAGAACTATCTTAGAATTTCTCTAAATGTTTGAGACTGTGCTCTTTTTGAGAGTTATAATTCGCCAAAATAAACACTGCTTCAATATTTTACGTGTTTTTTATTTGACATTACAAAAAACGCTCAAAAAAGAGCATAGCCTCAAACATTGGTCCTTCAATTTGGATAAGATTCGGTTGGCCACAGAGAAGGCGCGAGGGTCTGTGGCGCCCGTAGGCAAGATTTAATTGACGCCCCTAGGCAGAGCGTAACTATTTTTTTTTTGAGCATGTCAAATGCAGACAAAAAAGATGGTTCTCACTACTAAATTTCAAGTGAAGATTAAAAAAAAAAAACCCTTTACGCTTTTTACTGTGTTTGCGCCCTAGACAGTTGCCTGGTTCGCCTATTGCCTAGCGCCGGCCCTGGTTGGTCATGAGAAGCTGTAGAAATCGGATAAAAAGTAAAGCCGTAGAAACCGCTCGGCTGTAAGAAGCTCTTAAAATCGGATAAATCCGTGGGAAGCCATAGAAATTGGATAAACAGCGAGTGATATGACCATACCACTCGCTATTTCTCGTTGACTCGAACTGTTGCGGTCCCACGTTCAAATTTGTTGGCTGTGAGGTCCTTGAATGCGCTAGTAGAAGCCGAGCTACCAAGATCGTAAGGTTCAGACACATATCGGAACATCCTAGTAATTGCTGTGCCCACCAAGATCGACCAACAGCACCGATCCTTATATCCAGTCCATTCGCTCTGTGCCAAACGATCATCCAAAGTGCACTGGTCCTTCTAGATGGCCGGGCGAATATCTAACCGGTGCGGACGCACCATTTGGCCATACAGGCTATACCACTCGCAGTCCCCTCATTTAATGGAAAAACAATATAGCTATGGACTACATGCAAATGGCTATAATAATGCAAATTTTGTCTATTGCTAAGGTGAAATGTCGTGATGCAGATGGTAAACACCATACGATGCGAATTCTATTAGATTCGGCATCATAATCTATTTTGTACAACTTTGTAAATCGTCATTATTTTGTAAACCAGTGATCGCTCAAACTTCAACAAAGTACAAAATGGAAACAAAATAAAAACAAAGTTGTACAAAATATACTGTAATTAGGTATATATGACCGGCTAGATGGCAGCTAGGAAGAATCGTAAGCGTTCATCCACGCAAAGACAATATTGCAAGATTCGTCAGTGTGCAAAGTGCAAGTGGTGTAGTGAAACGGTTATTTGCAAAAATATTTGGTCTCCCTGTTAAGTGTGAATAACCTCTTCTGCCATAAACTAGTCATATATAATTACAATTTGACAGAAAATCTTCATAAACTTATTATACATAAAAAAATACGAGGTCTGTTCAAAAACTATCGCGAATTTTGAATTTCCGCGGGTTACGTATATTCGATTTTCGATTTTTTTGTGTTGGTTTATGTTGGTACTCATGTCTCTCACTTATGCCGATAAGTTCGGCCATTTAGAATGTTCAGTTAATTTTTGATAGTTGCTTTGCTTGCACGTGTTTTGGCTTGTCTTCGATTTTTGCCTATACCAAAAAATGGATCAAAGAATCTGTATCAAAATTTGTGTGAAAAACAAAATTAAGTGCGTGGACACATTCCGAATGTTGACTGTGGCATATGGTGAAGCTACCTTGGACCGAAGCAACGTTTATCGGTGGTACAAAATGTTCTCAGAGGGCCGAGAAAATGTGAACGACGAAGAGCGTGCCGGACGCCCGAGCACGTCAACAACAGATAAAAACATTGATGAAGTGAAGAAAATAGTATTGGCCAATCGTCGAATCACCGTTAGAGAAGTTGCTGAGGACCTAAACATATCGATTGGCTCGTGCCATTCGAGTTTTACCAATGATTTGGGCATGAGACGGGTCGCCCCTGCCCACACATCGTTGCTTGTGCGCGAATTTTTGGCGAAAAGCAACACACTAATAATGCCGCAGTCACCGTATTCCCCAGATCTGCCCCCCTGTAACTTTTTCATGTTCCCGAAACTGAAGAGGCCCATGAAAGGACGACGCTACGCTACGAGTGAGGAGATAAAGACGGCATCAAAGGAGGAGCTGAACAAGATGACAAAAAATGATTTTATCAAGTGCTTCGAGGATTAGAAAAAACGTTGGCACAAGTGTATAATATCTGGAGGGGCTTACTTTGAAGGGGATAAAATAGATATTCATGAATAAATAAATAATTTTTGACAAAAACACAAAATTCGCGATACTTTTGAACAGACCTCGTATATTATTGTAATAAATTTAAACAATAGAGGATAGGCATGATTTTATTTTAATTTTTTATTATATTCCTCTTGTTGCATAAAAAACAGTATTGCATTTGTTTTTTTTTAATTTGAAGGCTTAAAAAATCATAAATGTATGTAGCGCGCGAAAACGACGTGTGACGTCATACCCCTTCTAAGTGACGCAGTACACTACTAGCCTACCCAGTGTACTGCGTACAGCCTACCCAGTGTACAGCGTGTAGCCTACATAGTCTGTTGTGAACTTATTTGCTTGTATAACTTTTATAGGTTATGTAGAGTGATTTTAATTAAAATAAAGTTTAATTCTATAAAAACAATTTATACATGTTTACCGAATTAAATTTTATATTAAAGTATATAAAATATGGAAGATCCAGGCCCCAGTACTTCGAAACATAGTCGAAAATATTGTTTAGTACCGATGTGCACAAATAGTTCAAATAGAAATCCAAAAAAATAATTTATATCATTACCTGATGACGAAACACAACAGAAAAGGCGAAATTTGTGGCTGAAAGCTATGAGGCGAAATAAAACCGATATTTCAGAAAAAAGTAAACTTTATGTTGTGTGCATAAATGCCTCAATGTTGAGTAAATTATCACTCTGAGCCCTAACAAAATCTTTATCTACCATTTTAATAATAAATGCGTGAAAAATTGTTTAAAAACAAATACAAAACTCTCGAACAATACAATATACACACGTAAAGATTATGTTGTAGCTGTATCTGTGACGTCAAACCCCAGTCGTTTGACGTCATACTCAGTCGTATTTACTCGGCAACCTTCGCGCCGTGGTCGGCTTATTTCAAATTTACAATATTTTAATTAAAAAATTTGGCTATAATATTAATTAAAATGTGATTTTTGTTTTGTTAGGTGACATAACTAACATTAACATATCAAAAAAAATTAGTTTTAAGGAAATATAAATTTTATGCGTATCCCCTATTAAACGAAAAATTCGAAACGATATTGTCAAAAAACTAGAACTTTGTGTGTAGTGCCTTTTGCCATGGCTCCCATCATACCTTACTACATTCGCAAATATCTCTGCACATTCCACGGAACCGAAGTCTGTCAGAATTGAAAATATCAATGGTCCCAAAGTTCGTAATATAAGTAGATGCTAATCTGATGCGGGTGAATTACGAAAGGAATTAGTACTAAAATTGGTTAGGTGAAATAACGTTTGGCTGCCGATCTGATATGAGAGAAGTTGAGGACAAAAAAATTGTAGCAAGTCACTGCTGCCAGTGATGTTATTAACAATCTTGTAAAGAAATAACAAATCCGCCAGATAATGACGATTATTTAATGTTACAATATCAAAAGTAACATAGGCAGATGCATAATTTTCATAAGGGGCGTCTGTTTTATAGCTAAAGTATTTTAAAGCTTTAATCTGAATTCTTTCAATTTAATTTACATATTTATCATACTGGAGTTTTCAAATAACGGATGCAAAATTTTGTAAACTATAAACAAAGGCAAAATAAAGTTTTTTAATAGGAACAATCGATTACAATTTTTTTGTACTACGAATAATAAAACCATGCATTCTCGATATTGATGATATGAGCTTCAAAAGATAATACTGTCTCAATATATACCCCAAGATCCTTCACAATTTCCTAGTTAATATATTCCCATTTCATTTATAATGAAACATAAACTTATACTCGGATTGCTGATAGGTGACTGTTCGTTGCTACAAGTATCGATATTCAAAACTATATGCTTTCTCTGTCTATATCATTATAATTATTTGCATACCCATAGTAACGTATAGTGACGCAAGTTGACAACTAACCTTCCAAATTATTTGAATAAAAAACAAAGCATTAGAAAGAAACGGCATGATTCGTAAATGTCTTTACTAATTAGAGCACGAAAATAAATTCACAGCAGTACTCAAACAAACAAAATTATTAATTTTAAGGTAATAATTATAAATAAGGAAAAATTTATACTCATACGTAAATTTTGGATTGTAATTTGTTGTTTAATTAAATTAAATTTGTATGTTTCCCCTAACTACAAAGTAATAAAATATTAAGTAAAAATATATTTATTCATATAATATATTGCTACAAGTTGTATTTAAATGTTTATTTTTATTTTTTAAAAATTAGTCACTGTAATGCATGATATCGTCGTCATCTGAACTATCGCTGTCATTTCTTGTATTTATTATTATTGGATTAATATAATCAACAATCATTTCCCTTTCCCACCATTTATTTATTAAATTTTCGATTTTTTTAACAGTTTTTGCCCAAGTTTCACAACTAATTTGGCCACAGGCTATTTGCCACATTTTCAAAACTTCGTCATCACTATATCCGTTTTGACCAATATGTCTATCATAATAATATTTTGTTATATCCCAAATTAGTTCAATGGGGTTAAACTGGCAGTGACAAGGAGGTAATCTTATTACTTCATGACCATACGTTTGTGCCAATGTATCAATAAAATAAACTGGTTCAGATTTTTCTTTCTTAACAATTTTTAAAAGATCACATTTTAAGTAATTTTTTGAAAACTTTATGTTATTATTTATCAGCCAATTTTGAATTTTGATTTTAGATGAGTTACTTGTTGGTGTTTTATTAATTATTCTAGAATGGTATGATGCATTGTGAATTTAATAATTTAATAACAAGCCATATTTTATTAATATTTATTACCAGACACTGACAGCTACGACAAATAACAAAAAACATTTTTAAAATCGCTGAAAAATGGTAACTAGATTATTATATGAATGCACTACTTGATACATACATGTAACAGACACTTATCAGCAATCCGACTATATTAGTACTTCTAGAAAATGAGATAATTTGACATTTACTATAATTCAAGAAATTTTCATAGCAATATTTATGGAAATTATCATCATTTTGAAGCAACATTGCGTCAGAAATTGAAGTAATTTATAAGAACGTTTTCATATCTTCAGCAAATAATAGTGCAATTAGCATTTGAAATATAGTTTGTGAAATCGTTTACAAAAAGTAGAAAGAGTAATGGTCCCAAATGCGACCCCTGAGGGACACTAGAGACGTAAACTGATTGATTTTGACTGTTTTACTTTGGTTCAAATATAAGAGATAAACCATTTCAGTAAATTGCCGTGAATACCCATTTTTAAGAGTTTAATTATTAAAAGAGTATGGTTGATACAGAATCCACTTGGATTTATTTATCTAAATGTTATTACAAATAGTTGGTATACAAACACAAATTAGTGTCAACCGATGTTCCTCAAATGAATTGCTGGGGAATTTTTTGTCAATATAATGGCAAAAAACTTTTGTCCCCCACCCTATCTCCCAGAGGGGTTGAACTAAAAATCTGAAAAAAATCTCAATAATGTGCATTGATGGGAACCGGAATAGTTCAATAGGAAATTTTGATCAATATGGTTTTTCGCAAAATATTATTTTTTTTGTGTCGTCGAAAAAAATATATTTTTTAAAATTTATTGTGTGGTATCGAAAGAAAGCTCTTAAGACGTAGATAAAGGAACGGGAAGTAGTTTTTTATTTATTTTTTAGTTTTAATACAATTTTTTCTAAAAAGTACTAAAACATCAGTGTCCCGCACCCTTTAACCCTAAGGGGTTAAATTAAAAATCTGAAAAAATTCTAAGCAATGTATATTGCTATGAACCGGACACGTACGAGAGAAATTTTTAACCAATTTCGGTTTTGGAAAATATTACAGTTTTTGACTTAGTGAAAAAAAAAAATGTTTTTAATTTAAATTTTATGGGGGGATATTAAATGGAAGAGCTCTTTATGTGCAGATTAAGGAACGGTAATTGATTTTTGAAATACTTTTCACTTTGACTAAATTTTGCAAAGTATTAAGATTTTCGTTTTCGTTCAATATCTTAGCTAAAATTGAGAAAATTTATTTGTATATACATGTATACATTTTGTTAGGGGCAGAGAAGAGTTATGTTAATTTATTTTGCAAATATCGGCTAGGAAAATAAATAAATAACTAGCCGGTAGCTGGTATTCCATTTCTAATAGAGAATCTGTCAGTTTTTCATACAGTCGCAATATAAACAATGTCTCTGTAGGCGTTATGCTCTTGCGTGACAAAAGATCGCCCCCTGTGTTGCCAAGTCTGGGTATGAATGATATTTTTACAATTATACAAAATAAATGCGTTAAAATATATATTATGGTATTATTAGAGATATACGAACACCAAATTAGAGGAGTTCTAGCAGTGACGCAGTAAGGAAAACTTGCGCTAGGGGCAAAACTGCGTTTTGGCGCCCTTGACAAATAAATGTAAGTGATAAGCAAAAACAAGATTCTCACCTCCCAAATTCCAAGTGATGAGCAAAAAAAGGTCCTCACCTCGCAAATTCCAAATGAAAAGCAAAAAAAGGTCCTCACCTCCCAAAATCCAAATGAAGAGCAAAAAAAAAAGATCCTCACTTTCGCAATGTGGCGCCCCTTAGTCAAACTCATCGGCGCCCTTTTCCTTAGTGCTATAGCTCCCCCCCCCCCGTCCGCCCCCCCCCCTTACTACGGCTCTGAGTTCTAGTGTAACTAATAGACGGTAGAAAAAAATCTATCTGCAAGCTTCTTGTCACGCATATTGTGTTATGTAGTGACGAATTCATCGTTTGGCCTTCTAATAATCATCATTCACTGACTAAATACCTACAAAATCCTGAAATGTTTGAAAATTCACACTTCACATCAATTTTTTATCACTCACGTGGCTATTTACCTCGCCTGACGCATCTGAAAATAATATCCACAACTCGTGATAAAATAAAAAAAAAAACTCGACCACTGCCTTGGTACATAAATAACTATTCAAATATCTTCACGAATCATAAAAAATACTTTATTTGATAACAGTTTTATTTTGCATACTTTGCATATTTTGAATGCTGGATTGTTATGGCATATTTTGCATATTTCGAACAATAAATGCTTATTCGGGCATATTTTTATAATTTTATTAAAATGTTTTGGTAAATTATTCCTAATATATTTTTTTCTAAATTATTTAAGGTTCACAGTGGCTTGTTTGTTATTTATTGGCCTTAGGGATTTACAATACACACGTGTAAAATAAATGCTTTTGTGAGACATAGCGTCGTCTCTTTGATTAAAACAGAATAATAAAACCAAAATACAAAACTATTCAGTTAGTATTCTGTTTATATGGAGTAAAGCCTTTTAAGGGTTTTGTAGGTATGACAAAAAAACCCTTATACCGTCATTTTGTCGTCTGTCTGTCTGTCTGTCTGTCTGTCTGTCTGTCTGTCTGCTTGTTCAGTAAAAATTGTAGCCAAACGACTAAACCTAGAGAGTTGAAATTTGGCATGCTTATACAACTCTTTGACCCGCACATAGGAAAAATACTAAAACATCTAAAAAACATATCCCCCTAAAAATATAAACAAATATGTGCTCATCAAAAAAAAATATATTTTTTTAAAATTCTGAGTAAGGTATCAAATGAAAGCTCTTAGTATGTGGATTAACAATCAAAATTTTATTTTTGCAAAACAAATTATTTTGATGCGATTTTTGCCAAAATTGTGTAAAGAGCCCAGACGGTTTAAACTAAAATTCTGAAAAAATTCTAAGTAATGTACATTGGTGTGAACCGGAATAGTACAACAGGAATTTTTGATCAGATTATGTTTTCGGAAAATAACGCATTTTTTGTGTTTTTAACTAAAATATGTTAAATATTTAATTCGCTATGTAACACACAAGATTAGTAGCTCTAATAGCGTAGTTGGTTTTGTCGTGGGCTCTGTAATTTGCAAACTAGAGTTCGAATCCTGTTAATTTTATTTTTTCTGTTTTTTTTTTTGCATTTTTATTTTGTTTAAATTATTTTGTCAAAATTCTAGTTATATTTTGGTAAATGTTGCATTTAATTTTTAAAAGCGTAAATTTATTAACCAGTGGGAAGTGTTGAAATTATAATTTAATTCTATGTTTGACGAAATCAGAGGGCGGGGCTTATGATTTAAGCAACCAATGGAAGCCATGGGCGCAATTTTCAAAATCTTAATGAAACTTGCTATATAAAAAAAATACCGCACATATTTAGAAACTTAAATAATGGTATTAGGCATTCGAATTAAAATTCATAAAAAAATATTTTGACATAAAATTTGTTTTTGCATCCCAAATAATCATCATTCAGTTACTAAATACCTGCAAAACCCAGAAATGTGTGAAAATTCACACTTTACATACATTTTTTATTTTTTTTATAGTGCGGAATGCCAAAAATGGGATCTACAAAGAAAGACCTGCAATAGACTTTGATTTCAGAATTGGAAGAGTTAAGGCCTTATCACACTAGAGTTATTATTCAAGTCTAAACTTGGAAAATTAAAGTCTTTGCATTCGAATCGAAGTCTTGTGTGTGTGATAGCATAACAAAAAACCTAGGTCTTTAAGTCTGAGAAAATACATCGAGATATATTTCCCTTGTCTTTAGAATACAGACAAAATACAAGTAGTCAAATGCGCGTACGTGGCCTCGCCCTCTCAGTCAGATCAAGTGAGATGGGTCTATTGTTAACGTTATGTACGCAGACGCAAGTTACTTTTCCCTGTTTCGCGTGTGATAGCTGAAGGCGTGAAGACTTGAAGCCTCGAAAAAGACTTACAAAATAAAACTTGGATAGCGTTCTAGTTTGATACGCCCTTATGAATGACCGTAGATAGAGTTGCATGCTATAAAATAGGTTCCTGTTTCATTTTGGAGCAAAAATTATTACTTTTATACAAATGGCGTCAAGATATTCAATTGGGAAGTTTATGAGACAAAAGAATAATTTATTTAATAAAATTAAAATATAATTCATTTTCATGAACATAATGCTGCGTTCATAACTTCTGTGAAGTTTCAATGTGGCAACTTTGACAAAGGCGAAAGCCGAAACTGCAATCAGTAAAAATAAAAGTTATGTGAAACAAAAAACAATGTTTTCTTAAACCTTTTATGTATAAAAGAGCTTCACAAAGTTAAACTGTCGACTATTCAATATATAATTATTACCCCAGAAAAAATCTCTTTATCTCTTTATGCAACACGAATCGTTTGAAACAAATAATTACTCTCAAAACGAACGACGAAACTTATTTATGAAAATATAATAGAGTATAATATTTCTATATTTTTACAATTTCATTTGACTTGTATTTTCATTTTATTTTAGTTATATATTTTAAAGTCTATATTTTATAATTTTATATTTCTTATGCATTAATTATTTATTTATTTTATTTTATTTCACATTATACTTACTCAGTTTCTACATTCTGCTCATATACATTATACTCTCATTCATACTGTTATATATATATTTATTATTGTTACACTACATTCTATTGTTATATACACTTATATTAATTATCCTATTGTAGCTCCGATGAAGAATAAAACTTAATCGAAACTTTTCAGCTGATTTGATTAGTTTTCATTGCTGTCCGCAACCCGTACAACCTCCTTCTTCCATTAGTATCTACGGACACGACTACTCCACAATCATTTTTAATGTTATTATGATCAACTTAGGTCATAATTTTTTTTTACCAACTTAACACATCGCGTTTTTGAGAAAAATCTTGTTACCTCTACCTTGATACATTGTGTATATGATATCTAAATATGTTTCACAGGTCAGATTGAGTTGGACTGGGGTCCAGATATTTAAAAATTACAGAGGACTGGTGGGCGAAATTCTGAAAATCATTTGAGAACGTAGGCAAGAAATTCTGAAAATCTTTTGAAGAAGGGCGATTGTAAAAAAACAAGAGGTAGACATTTCATGCGAGCCGTTTGAAACTTTTTGTTGGGCCAGATTCGACCCGCGGGCCCTAAGCTGGACACTGTAATATATTGATCAAAAAGTGTGCCCCCAAATATTTTACTCACCAGCCGCTACTGATAACAATAATAATACACATGCGTTTAGTAGTTAACATTTTTTATTGGCAATTGATTTTGCCTCTGGGGTAATAATTATACTATAATACCTTTCAGCAGATTTGCAGTTATTTTATTTTTTCCCCGTAACTTTTCATCCAATCTATATCATCAATAAAATCAATTTATATTTTATCTACGGCCCACGGGATCGATCCGGCCGCCGTCCTGCTTTTATCTGGCCTGTTATTTATATTAACTTTATAATATATATTAACGTTAACGTATTAACGTTAATATTATATATTAACTTAACACTATTTATTTATTAACACTATAATTTAACCAAAAAAGAAGTGTAAATAGTTAACACGAAAAGCGAGGGACTTCAAGGTACAATAAAGTTCATTTTTAGGGTTTTGTAGGTATGACCAAAAAACCCTTATACCGTCATTTTGTCGTCTGTCTGTCTGTCTGTTCGGTAAAAATTGTAGCCAAACGGCTAAACCTAGAGAGTTGAAATTTGGCACGCTTATACAACTCTTTGACCCGCACATAGGAAATATACTAAAACATCTAAAAAACATATCCCCCTAAAAATATAAACGAATATGTGCTCATCGAAAAAAAAAATATTTTTTTAAAATTCTGAGTAGGGTATCAAATGAAAGCCCTTAGTAAGTGGATTAACGAACAAAATTTTATTTTTGCAAAATAAATTATTTTGTAGCGATTTTTGCCAAAATTGTGCAAAAAATTTTTTGTCCCACACCCTGTAGCCCAGATGGTTTAAACTAAAAATCTGAAAAAATCTAAGTAATGTACATTGGTGTGAACCGGAATAGTACAACAGGAATTTTTGATCAGATTACGTTTTTGAAAAAAAACTAATTTTGTGATTTTTGGCTAATAATGTACACAAGTTATAGCTTTGTAACACGCTACACTGGAACGTGTATGCTGGTGTAGTGGTTTTGACGATGGCTTTTCACCCAAGTAACTCGATCCGAAAGGGACCGAACCTTGCGAGAAGAGACAATATTATTTTTTGTTTTATTTTTTTAATTTTTATATTGTTTAAATTATTTTTTCAAAATTCTAGTTATATTTTGCCAAATGTTGCATTTAATTTTTAAAAGCGTAAATTTAATAACCAGTGGAAATTGTTTAAATTATAATTTAATTCTATTTCAATGTACACGAAATCAGAGGGGCGGAACTTATATCAACCAATGGAAGCCATAGGCGCAATTTTTAAAATTCTTAATGAACCTTGCTATATATAAAAAAAATACTGCACATATTTAGAAACCTAAATAATGGTATTAGGCGTTCGAATTAAAATTAACAAAAAAATATTTTAATATAAAATTTGTTTTGGCATCCCAAATAATTCACTTACTAAATACCTGCAAAACCCTGAAATGTGTGAAAATTCACACTTCACATCAATTTTTTAATTAGTTTTTTGTTTATTTAGCAGTTCTGTGTTAAGTTAAATATTTTCTTATAGATTTTCTTATTTGATTTTGTGTGTATTGCATAGTTTTTAGGTTATATTCAACTTATTTTTATTTTATTTTCCTAGATCATATTTTTGGATCACATCCACTGGCGCACCCAGGGAAGGGGCCCGGGAGCCCGCCCCCCCCCTATGAAGAAAGAAAATAAAAATAAAAACACACAAACACACTAGAAAATTTCTAAAAATAGAGATGAGGACCTTTTTTTAAGTCGCCACTTGTATTTTAGAAGTGAGAGAGGACCTGTTTTTTAGGTCATCACTTTATATTTTCATAATTTAAATAATTTTGTCTTCCGGGCCCCCCTTAACAAAAATTCCTGGGTGCGCAATTGATCACATCAGTCCTTTGTAGGACTATTTTGCCTATTAGAATAGTTTATTAGTTTCTATTCTGTTCTTATTTCTATATTTTCATTTCATTTCGATACAAGTACACTGCAAATCTCAAGTGAGTACTAGTACTCATTTAAAGTGCGTACATTGCTTGTCCTCGTTTTTACTCACGTACAAGTGAGTACTTTTGTACGCACTTTAAATGAGTACTAGTACTCACTTAAAGTGAGTACTAGTACGCGTTTTAAATGGGTAGTGGAAAGGAAGAGAGGGTAGTAATACGCACTTATAGTGTGTACATAGGCATAAAACTATTTTCTTGAGTGACGTCACAATAAAGCTTTAAAATTCAGGAAAAGTCAAAATGTTGATTGAACATCAGAAAAATAGTTTTTAAATTGTTATAATTTATGAAAAGCTTCATATTTTTCTGTAAATAATAAAATGCGATTATTATTATTTTTTGAATATATTTATTTAAAAAATTTTCAAACCTTTCAGATATTACAACTAAAATAATCATAATGATTAAGTATAAGTATGAACTTAGTTATCATCTAAAATTCAATAAATTATTCTAAACAATTTCTACGAATAATAGAAGATAAAAATTATGATTTTCTCCTTAGTTACATTTTGAAACGTATTATTTTAGTATCTAAAATATAATGTAATTGTCTCGGTAATTATGTCGTATAATAGAATCAATGTTAAATCTTTAAACATATCTAGAAGGTACCTGAATTAATCTGAGCGCATTTATTCCTAAAATAATGCAACCATCACATGTGCTATTATTATATCGCATTTAAATTAAAACTGCATATTTGTATAACTAACTTTGAGGCTTCCGAACCTTCTTAAACAAAAACTATGCAAAAATAAATTCTGGCTTCAGCAGCCTCTCAATGCTACATTTCACTTTATTATTATTATTTTTCACTTTTACTTAACTTCTACTAAATTCTTTTACTAAATTCACTTATTAATCAGCAGATACTTTGGCACTTTTTTTTTTTTAATTTTTAATTGTCTAATAAACGTTAATATTGTACTATTATTTGGTTGTTTAGTTTTAAAGAGCTTATATGACAGGAAATTTAATATGTTAGGTTAGGTTACTCACATATAACGCGTATTAAAAGTACGCATTTAAAATGAGTATTAGTACTCACATATAACGCGTAGTTTCAGTTCCGCTTTAGAAGTGAGTACTTGTACTCGTTTTACGTGAGTATTTTGAAGTACTCATTTATAACGAGTACTAGTACTCACTTCAAGTGCGTACACTTATCTCCTTCTTCAAAGTGAGTACAAGTACGCACTTTAAATGAGTAATATAAAAAGTACTCATTTAAAAGGAGTACTATTACTCACTAAGATTTGCAGTGTAACAGCGTACAAATATTACATTCGTTAAATAGATGAATGTAAACGTACTAAACCTGACGTCACATTTTTTTTTGTGACGTTTCAAGTGACACAACTGCACTGTTTCGCCGATTTCCTTATAGTAACGATATCTATACATGAAGTCGAGAACTTTTCAAATAATCCTCGTAATTCAATTAGGGTTGCCGACGGTCCAGGGTCGCTGTATATGATTGCTCCCTAGTTTTACGGAACATTGAGTCGCAGTCATGGCTCGTGGCCGCAGCGGGTTCACTGTATCCCCAGAGGGTACTGATCATATTCCTGGAAGTCTCTACTCGACTATTACTCTTTATATATCGCGGAGTGAAACAAATGAAGACGTACGGTCTACGGTCTCTATGGCGCCTGTCGAGCTGCACTTTTGTTTAGTGTTTTGTGTGGGTGCGGGTAAGCACGGGTATGTTGGCCAGATTCACCGGACCTGGCTAATTAGTCGCGGCGACTAACGCCCTGTAAGAAGCCGCCGCGACTACTGTGAACAAAGCGCTCCCGTTTCCACGGCAACCCCATTGTCTTTTTAATGACGCCCGGCCCATTCCTTTCTCAGGATTGTAACACACTCACCCGTCCGGTATTCCTTAATTTCAACAGACCAGTCTTTGAATATTCATAGTTGTTGGCATGTTAATTTTTAAATGCGTTCACCTCAAACTCGACCGAGGTCAGATCTAAAATGCAATGCTATTAACATTTAAACAGTAAATAAAGGCGTATGGGGATGGAAACGTCCGAAAGGGTTAAGAGGATAGAAAACATCACATATACCAGTGGTTTTTAACCTTATAACAATCACGGACCACATATTATCCAAACGGTGGCATACCCAGGATGTCTCCATGAGGTGGGGGTTAAAAATGAATGGCCAAAAAAAGAAAAACAAAAGGAGAATTGAAATGATGACCAACAAAAGAAATTAGTTTATTACAAATTTCGGCGCGCTGCAACGATGGCTATTTGCGCCTAATGCAGCCCCAAAGGACAACACTACCTATTAAAAACAATAAATTAAACAATATATAAATAAATAAAAACAATAAAAATACGTATACTCAATAAAAGAAATCTTGCACGGTCAAATACAAATAAATAAGATAAAAAGTTCGAAAAATTGAACAGATGCAGGGTGATGGCAAGAGGCTGTAAAGGGACTAATTACCATAGAATAGCAGAATAGCACAGTCCAAAAATAGAACACATTAAAATAAAGTGCAAGACTTCACAACTAAAACAGTAAGTTCGATTCTCTCAGGAAAAGTATTAGCCTGTCCATGAGTACTCTGTCGTCACCTAAAGCAACTGACACGTCACTTTTTCAATAACACAAAAACTGTAATATTTTCCAAAAACGAAATCGAATAAAAAATTCCTTTCGTACGTTTCCGGTTCATAGCAATATAAATTGCTTAGAATTTTTTCAGATTTTTAATTTAACTTCTTAGGGTTAAGTGGTGCGGGATACTGATTTTTTAGTACTTTTTTGGAAAAAATCGTATTAAAATAAAAAAATAAAAAACTACTTCCCGTTCCTTTATCTACGTCTTAAGAGCTTTTTTTTGATACCACACAATAATTTTTTTTTCGACGACTCAAAAAAATCAATATTTTATGAAAATCAATTTGATCAAAATTTCCTGTTGAACTATTCCGGTTTCCATCAATGTACATTATTGAGATTTTTTTCAGATTTTTAGTTCAACCTCTCTGGGTGAGGGTAGGGGACAAAAGTGTTTTGTCATTATATAGACAAAAACCCCATAAAAAAAAAAGATTTTTCAAAAATATAAATTTGTGCATCCATGCGTTAAGAGGTTTCATTTGATACCCCACTCAAAATTTAAAAAAAATATATTTTTCCATTAGGTACATATTTGTTTATATTTATCCCGCGCTGTATTTTTTTTTGAACTCAATAGTTTTCCTATACGTGGGTCAAAAAGTTGTACAAGTATGCCAAATTTCAAGTTTCTATGTTCAGCCGTTTGGCTACAATTTCTACCGTACAGACAGACAGACACATGAGTGACGGTATAAGGGTTTTTTGGTGGTTCACCCTTTCTCTGGGGGACGTCGGGCAAGTAAATCCTTCCTGAATATATTCAATCATACCACACAAAAGTCATTTTGATGTAAAACCAATGCTCACAAAATAAATAAGTAATTGCAATTGAAAAAAAAAAAACAAAACAAATAATAAAACAGTAAAACAGTATTAATCTTAGTGATATTTTGATATAACATTAAACCTAAAAAACCCTAAAAATATATGATAATGAAAAATTTTAATGGAATGCTTTATATATTTTGGAACTAACTAGAATTTTCATTTTTGTGAGTTTCATGACCTATTCTTTTGAGGTTTGAAGTGGGCTTTTGCTAAACAAAATTATCAAAAGCCTCACTAAAACGGTAAAAGTTACTAAAATTCAAAATCTAGTTCCGCTTAAACCGAAGTAACAGGCTTATGTTTCATTTTGTAATACGTAACTAGATCTGAATATGGTTTTGGTTACTTTTGTGGGGTAAACGGACTTTGACATCCAGTGAACCAATACTGTGACAAGATTATAAATGTATTGAAATATACAACATAAAAAATGAACTTTCCCTGTTAGTTACGTATTAAAAAATAAAACATAATATACAACCATCCCACACAAATGTCATTTTGATGTAAAATAAAGGCTCAAATAATAAATAAAAACAAAGAAATAAATGCTTAAACAAAATGATGGACACTTTGCACATGTTTTTAAATGATAATTTACTTTAGTGATTTATTATGTGTCTTTGCTGTCTGTTGTATGTAGTTATTTATCTATTAATTTTAAATATTGTATAAATTTTAATTTATAGTAATTCTGAGCTCTAACAATTTGTTATTTGTCTTAATTTTATATCAAAATATCACTAAGGGCCGAGAGTTCCAGTTGCTAATAAACTGTCCAATAAATTTATTATAAGCTGTTCACTTTTGTAAGAACACACTAGATCTGGTTATTTTGGTTACTTTTATGGTGTGTTACTGACTTTAAATGTCAATTAAAAATATTCCTTACACTGTAAAACCGACTTTAGGTTTATAAGGTTATGATCATTATAATTAAGATATAATTTTTCATTATGACATTTGTCAAATGGATCGACATTTTAAAAAAGTGACATTTTTGAATACCAACATGACATACAGCTTCAAAGCTGCAAACTATTGGAAACAAAATTCCCTCTTAGTTTGTTCTTACAAAAGTGAACAGCTTATATAAGCTGTTCACTTTCTTATACCCTTTTCACACTAGAACTTTAAGATCGGATGTTAAAGTGAATGTGTCTTTAAACGCTAATGTGAAAACGTATGACCTCGTCTAAATACAAGCGATGTTTAAAACAGAGATCTGCGTCTTAAACATCGTCCGCATTGCCAACATAATTTCTATTATAAAAAAATACTCTTTGAATTTGTGGTGTCAACATTTTGTATTATCATAAACAATAGTATTCTTGTTTATGATAATACAAATATACGTGTTTAATAAAATACAGAGCTACAATAATTGAGATAAAATGTATCGACTTACATGTTAATTCTGGTGTAATATATTCTTTATTGTAGTGTCTTTATTGTAGAATGAAATGAAATATCCATATTTGTTTATAATAATTCAAAATGTGCGTCTGCGCAAACAGTTTAAAACTGGTAATTTCCTGACGGTAACTTAAGGACAAAATTACTGTAGCTGATGACAGCACCGGAGATTTAAACATCAAGTGTGAAAGCAAACCGATGTTAAACATCGGTGAACTTTAAATTCACTCGTCTTAAAGTTCTAGTGTGAAAAGGGTATTACACTTATTAACTACCTACAAAACCCTAAAATGTGTGAAAATTCACACTTCAACTTCGACATCAATAAGGTCAGTTAGGTTTTAAAAATAATATCCAGGTCATCTGCATCATAGAATGTTTTTAGTTTTTAAATATATATAGGTATTTTTGACATTTTGAAAGATTCTTTTTAAAATCTTTATTTCATTCCTTCAAACTTTTAAGAGCATCGTCTGAAGAACATTTTGCGTATCCCCGGTTAAGAACCACGTATATAAATCCTGTGCGTAGGAACGTTGCTCAGCACTTCAACTTCAGAGTAAACAGAACGAAACTACGCCCAGCTTTTACTTTCTCGTAACAAAAACATGATACGTGCATGAAATATCGGATTAGCATAATCCTTCATCGTCTTGTTGGTTGCGGCAGTAGTTGGTATTCGTCTCCCGCTAAACTCTCCGACAGAGGTGTACGCTGATTACTTAAAAAGCCTTCGTTAATGAGTGTGCAGCGCGCGACTCGATGATCTTTTTTTTTTAATCCGTGAAAGCTGGGATCTGGCGCTAATGGGTCCTGTGGGACAGCATCCTCCCGGCTTTCGTTCCGAGTCGCTCGCTTGGAAAGCATTTGTGCGATGTACCCTTTATCTAGAGGTGACGGAGAAAGCACTTTTCCCTCCCAAACCGTCGCCCGCCATCGCCACATTTCGGACATTTCAATATTATCTCTGTCAGGGCCGTATTAAGGTTTCCGTAGGCCCTAGATACTCTTGTAATCGACACTCGTCTCGTTCCGACGTGCCACTAAGGACATAAAGACAGCATTCCAAAAACTGTCCTTTACCCTCTGTGAACCTCAAACCGTGCATATTTGTTAAAAATCGGAATAATATATTGAACAACTAGCGTGGAATGTCATACATTCCGCACTACAATGAAGTTTCGCACCAATCCCAAGTAATACATTCAGAGGGTAGTATACTAGTTCAGGGCTTGTAATACCTTTTTCACACTAGATCTTTAAGACGAGTGAACTTAAAGTTTACCGATGTTTAAGATCGGTATGTTTTCACACTTGATGTTTAAATCGGCTACAGTAATTTTTTCCTTAAGTTACCGTCATGAAATTACCAGTTTTGAACTGTCTGCGCAGACGCACATTTTGAATTATTATAAACAAATAAGGATATTTCATTTCATTCTACAAAAAATACACTATAAAAAGAATATATTACACCTGTATTAACATGTAAGTCGATACATTTTATCTCAATTATTGTAGCTCTGTATTTTATTAAACACATTATTAAAATAAATAATTTGATTATAACAATAAGTATAAACTTCTTATAACGTCGATATAATACAGTATTCTTGTTTATGATAATATAAAATGTTGACAGCACAAATTCAAGGAGTATTTTTTTATAATAGAAATTAAGTTGGCAATGCGGACGAAGTTTAAGACGCAGATCTCTGTCTTAAACATCGCTTGTGTTTAGACGAGGCCGTACGGTTTCACATTAGCGTTTAAAGATACATTCACTTTAATATCCTATCTTAAAGATCTAGTGTGAAAAGGGTATTAGTAAAAGAACGAACCGTCTTAAGTAATACGAGGGTCTTTAAAGTTTTTAAAAAAACTCTGAAGAAAACAAAAATTTTTTTTGAAGAAACTGTTTTATTGCTCTTTAAAATATTCGCCTTTAAGATTTATACACTTTTGCATGCGTTCAAACCAATTCTCGAAACATTTTTTCCGCTCTGAAGTTGGTATCTCAAAAACATGATTTTCTAAGGCTTCAACAGCTTCTTGAAGTGATGAAAATCGCTGTCCACACATTTTATGTTTGACATTGGGGAACAAAAAGTCGTTAGGGGTTAAATCAGGTGAATACGGGCAATGATACATTAATTCGATGTTTTTCTCCTTCAAATAATCAATTGGTTGACGTGCTGTGTGGGAGCTTGCATTGTTATGATGAAGAATGATGCGACGTTTTTGGTTGTTTTCCCTGATTTTGTCGATGTCTTCTGACAAACAAATTGTTTTATAGCATTCAGCATTAACTGTTCTCCGATCCTCTATGGTTAAGGTAGTGTATGTCTTCTTTGGAAATTAAAAATATACCTAATATTTTTTTTTAACAGAATTAAGTCGATTTCATGTTATTAAGTTCCGCCTACTATTATGCTTCGTAATTGAACCTATTGTTTGAATTAATCAAGTATTTTGTTGTTAAGGTATCATTTATAGTAGTGAAATACTTATAAATCAAACAACACATTGTTAATATTGAGAAATACGTTTCTGTAATTGAAAAAAAATAATCCATTTATCAATATATTTTTTATTAATTTAATGAAGACTTAGATACGAAGCAAATGCAGAAAAAATTGCTGGGAATTTTTTATTTAAATTTTGTTGTGATAAAATTTTCGCAAATCATTTAGAATTAGTTGAAAATTATAATTAAATTATTATTATTAAAAATTAAATGAAAGCTCTTAGTTCTCGGATATCGAATAAAAATGATTATCAAAAAACTGTTGATTTTGAAATTGTTATAGAAAAAATATTGTCCTAGACATCCAGCATTCTGTTGGCTTCTTACACTTATTAAATATTTACAAAATCCTGAAATTTGTAAAAATTGACACTTCACATACATATTTTATTTATGCATATTTGCATATTGTTTCACCGTGAAAGTTCGGATATTTCTGTTCAATATTTATAGTGAATACATATTCAATACATATTTCCCACAATACAGTATTTGTACATCGTTCTCAGTTGTAGTGCCACTGCATTTTTATTTTATTGGCTTATAATTTCGTGCTGATAGATTCACTAATTACAGTCACGATCTTCGTGCGTCTATATCGGGTCCTAAACTTTTGAAATGACCCTCGTTTTATCAGTTAGTGCGGAGGCAAACGATTGTGCGTGACCACCAAATATCGTGGCTGAGTTGTTTGCAATCTGGTTATTGCCGTATTATCGACGAGGCAATCTCATTAGAAGGATGCTCACCCTTCATTAGCGCTTCAGTACAGCCAGCTGTTGCCACGCTATCATTCTCCTATTAGGTAACACCGTCTGCCGAATATCGTTTCCACATCATCAAATCCTCACTTGCTACAAATTAAATTCACGAGTCGGTCTAGCGGCGGGCGTCGGGCGGCGTCCGATGGTCCGGTGGATGCAAACGGCGTCGGTCGACAACCGCCGGGGTGCGCCGGTTAAATATTCATCGAGCTACATGGAAAGCCAATAAATGTGAAACGAGACAGAACGAATGTAAATGGCGAATAATTGAACCGACAGAATCGCTATTAGAGTCTCGCAAGTAGAAGTTGCGTACAAGAACGTTCTGACTTCAGATAATAGATCATCAGAGAGGGTAGGATGTCGCTAAGCGCCTTAGCGTGCCCGCTTTGGCTTCCGCAAGGATTATTTTTCCATCAAACTTTTGATGTATTTACTTCGTAAATTTACAATGAAATGTGATCTAGCGAGACTAAAATTGATCGCATCTCACTCCGGCGCGAGCAACGCTTGAAAATTACCATCGCGTCGCGGCTGTCGGCGAAACGATGGAAACGGGGGGTGCCGAGGGCACTAGACAATTGCTCCCAGCATGCGTGCTGACTGCTGACGCACGTCTCAAGACCGGGGCATAGGGTGGTGGATCAGATACCGTATAAATTATGGGTGGTGTTCGGGTGCGGGTTGTCGGATGCGATCGAGCGTGCACGGGATATTGCCGGCTGCGGTCAGCGGTTGCCTTTCGGTTCGGGCAATGCTCCAGCACTGCCCGACCCGCTAACTCTAATTTATCGTTCTGATTGCGCAACTTGCTGCCTCGCTATCTGCCTCTGCTCTATGTTACAGGGTGTCGACCCTCTTCGAGGGCGCCAGTGTCGTACTCATCCTTCTAGGCGTCGTATTCGCTCTCATGGGACACTGCAACGGGGACCACAAGACGCTCATCGCCTGCGGTCTCTACATCCTCGGAGGTGAGTCTACAAACCAGTTGTAACTAACGACCCGGCGAGAAAGAAGCCCTTAAGTCTAACGTCACACTATACGTTTCTACCTCTGTTGTTAAATTAGATGACAACAACACACGGTTGTACATGAGAGATATAAATATATATTCTGTGCTGACACACTAACCGTATGCAACCGCATCTTACTACGGTAGAACCGGACGGCCGCAGCTATAAGCACAAGTAATTGGATGCATGTGTTTGGATTGTGTGATTGTATCAGAACGGTTTTCTATTTTATAATCGCCCATTTAGACATCCAAATTAAGCTCTAATCTATCTTTTAAATATTTTTAAAACGCATAATAGCGTTTTGATATGTCCGATATACCAGTTAAATTAGTATAAATTAAGCAGAAATTAAGATGTATAACCTCGTTTTCTGCATGAATTATTTCTGGTTTTCAAAAATAGTTTACACGCTCCAAAGCTCATACACGCCCAATGGTTTTTAAAATTCTAGCCGTAAAAGCAACAATTCCGCGCATATATCTCTCCATAGTCACAAAATATTCAAAAAATTTCTTCCAGGCTTGTGATTAGTTCAGATCAGTAGTTTTAAGTAAAATATATGCGATATATTGCCTGTTTCTTTGGTTTAAGCGGAACTATATTTTGAATTATAGTAACTTTTACCGATTAAGTGAGGGTTTTGATCATTTTGTTGAGAAAAAGCCCATTTCAAACCTTAAAAAGAGAGCTCATGACTAGAGCCTTGCATATCCGCGGATATCCGCTATTTTTCTGCGAATGCGGACAAATTATCATTTAAATCGTGCGGATGCGGATTATATATCATATCCGTTTATCCGCAATATCCGCGTGAACATAAAACTTCGGTTGAACTACGGAAGACGCAATTAGAATCCTAAAAATGTATCCCTGGCATTTGTATTGTGCTTATGGCAAGAGTGGAATAATAATACGTTATGGCACATTTTACTTTTTTTACCCTTCCCATAAAAAGCTACTTTACACTTACTTAAATAGTTAAATATAGTAGAGTTTATATAACAAACGTAGAAACAACAATTTCTTTGGATTTATTGCCAGTTTATTATTTTAAAAATAATTATGTAATGTATCGCCTTATTTTGCATTATTGGAAATATAAATAAAAATTAACTAAGGTAATATCAAATTTAAAAAAATAAAAATATCTTAAAATTCTTGAAATCGTCATCGTAACTTTCATCTTTTAATAATAGGATGAATTTAAGAATTTTGTTTTATTATTAAAAACTTATTTTTTTAAATTTGCTGATCTTATAGGTCCTTGTTATTCATTAGTCATAAATGTGATTAATTAATCTATTTAATTATTTCTAAATATCGCTGCTCTAAAATAATAGTGAGATATCTTAAGAAACTAAGTTTCTGCAATATTGCTGTTTAAAGTTTTACATTTTATATAAACTTGGTTTAAGAGTCGAATAATTGTAATAATTGTAAAATCTATATAATCTGAGTACGACGTTAGATAGAATATATATAATTCTGGACCCAGTAAAATTAAAGGATTAAAATTTTTAAAAATTCAGTACTGTTTTGAAGCAGCTATATGCCAAATAAGGCGAAACATGTTAGATCTTTCCTAATAGACAGCATATCCTATGCGGATTGTGCGGATATTTTTGCGGATGCGGATATTTATATTTACAAAGGCTGCAGATGCGGATCGGATGCGATTACAGAACAACGTATCCGCGCAGGGATCTACATATTAGTTAAATAATTTAAAACTAAAAAAATTAAAACCGATTAGAGTTTAATTTGGACGTTTGAATAGGCCTGAACAGTTTTCCACCCAGTTTGTTTTTGTTTTTTAAAGTTAAATAATAATTTTGTACTTACTTTCAAAATGTTCACTTATATTTAACAATAAATTAATACAAATAAAATAATGCAATGTAGTAAGGACTGGTATTCAGAATATTTATCTTCCGGTAAGTTAAAAAAAAATAAACGCTGAAAAAATTTATCAAATGGCAGTTACTGCAATAATTATTGTAATAATCTTCATATATTTTAGTGGTTTTTATAAACTGTTAATGTGATTTTTGCCCAAAATAATAACTAAATAAACTAAACTATTTCTTTTATCCTACTATTCATTTTAGCAAACGGTACACAAGTATTTCAAATTATTAACAACCGGAATGCACGTACCGACTGAATATAGGTATATCAACCCTAAAAATCAGCTGTGGCCACCACAGGACCGATTGCTATCACAAAGTACTTGTTTAATTTATGCTGCTTTATCAAAAAATGTGTCAAATAAAAGCTGCTCCCATTTCTAGTTAACCGATTTTTACCAAAAGTTGATCAACTCATGCCATTGATGTCACAAGCTTAAATATGAAGTTTCATAATAATCCTTTTAGCCCAATTTGGTCTGCACATGTACACGGACCCAGAGGCGTACACGGGTGTCGCACCTGGCGCCTGCCAGGGGCCCACGGTGGAGAAAGGCCCCGCGCTTTTTATGTGATCTGCGATCACCTAACAACGGAACTTGCTCGAAGAAATCAGATTTATGAAGATGTAATCGAAAATTCTAAAATATTTTTTGATTTTGATTTACAAAATGAGATTAAAAACAAATATATTGAAAATTTAAAGAATATCTATAAAAAAGATATAGATACGAATTGCTTCAGTCAAGAAGTGGAACATTTTTTGTTGTATTTAAAAGATGACAGAAATAATTACAAATATATAACACAAATATATAAAGCTGCCCTCGACTTAATATCCACATTTCCAAACGTGGAAATAATCTTAAAGAAATTTCTGACTATACCAATTTCAAATGCTTCAGGAGAAAGATCCTTTTCGGTTTTGAAGCGAATCAAAAATTATCTCCGAAGCACTATGTGCGAAGACCGTTTGTCGAATCTTGCACTTCTGTGGAACAACAAGTAATGAAAGACATGAATGTTTCAAAAATTATAGATAAATTTGCTGCAGAGAAATGCAGAAGAAAGCATATATAAGTTTTTTTCATTTAATTCTTTTTTATGTTTATTTTTTATTGTACATTGTACAAATATATTATTTTTTCATTTCATTATTTTTTTAGGATTTTGTTTTATTATATATTGTTTCTGCAATTTAATTCGTTAATTTGTTTCATTTTTTCATACTTTTATGTATATGTATAATATTGAAAAAATATACTTTATAAAATATACAAGGTGTCTCAAAAGAAATTTTATATTTATTTAGCTTACAGCGTGAACGCAAGGTATCAGAGGGGCGCAGGGGTATGTCAATCGGTAGCCTGGCTCTTAGGAATTCAGTCGCTATGGAGCGTTTCTCGGGAGCAGACCGCGCGTTATGCGTGCGAGAGTTTTACAAAAACAGTGATTCGGCGACTGTAGCGCGTAGAAAATTCTACAGTATTCGAGGTTTTTGCCACTTAAATGATGTGCCAAGCATTCCTCTCATTCGACATTGGGTTAAAAAGTTTGAAGAGACTGGTACAACGCTGGATAAATCAAAATCTGGGCGACCTAGGTCATCAAGAACTGTAGAAAACGTGGAGAATGTTAATCAGTCTGTTCGTGACGACCCGAACCTTTCAATTCGGAAGCGCGCAAGTGCTTTAAATGTGCATAGATCATCATTACATCGCATTATGCACAAAGACCTAAAGCTGCACCCCTACAAAATTCAATTGGTGCAAGAATTAAAGCCCCAAGATGCCAGTCAGAGGCTTAATTCTCAGGCAAATTGATCTCCCGGAGAGGTGACATAAATTGGCCTCCACGCAGTCCAGATTTAACCCCTATGGACTTTTTCCTATGGGGTTATCTTAAATCTAAAGTTTACGCCAATAAACCGACTTCACTGGCGCATTTGAAAGAAAATATCCGTCACGAAATGGCAGCCATCCCTGAGTCCACCTGCCGAGACGTCATAAGTAATTTTACTGTTCGATTAAATGAGTGCCGAGAACGCGAGGGTCTACATTTAGACGATATTATTTTTAAGAAATAAATCCCCAAAAAGTGTATTTTAATAATTAATAAACATTTTTTCTATATACGGCTTACTTTTTTTTTAATCGATCCACTAAATATAAAATTTCTTTTGAGACACCTTGTACATCGAAATAGTAAATTTAACTTTTTTCATACCTACCTAAGTTCATTTGATATTTTCTTATTTAGCACAAATTAATATATTGCAGGAACGGGGAAGGCGCCAGGGGCCCCGAGAAGTGTAAGTCCGCCTCTGCACGGACCGACAGACAGACCGACAGACAGACATGCAGACAGAGAAACAGACAGACAGATCGCCCAGACATCATGCTAAAAATAGTCAAAACGTTATGTAGGAACCTTAATTCGTGGAGATCCATCGAAATCTCGAAATGTCAAAATCGGTATGATCACAATAGCTCCCTTATATTTGTTGGCGGTCGGTAAAAATATGCAAGTTATCTGTAAATCCACTAATCAGAGTAAATCGCCATCGTGTAGTTTGAACGAGCGGTTTTCGGCAGCTGTTTTACGCGGTGGTTGCACCACGATGAAAAACTGTACAGTGTAGTATACAGCATGCAACGTGTATTTGCGGGGATTTACAGGCGGTTTCTAGCGGCGACTGAACCGCTTTTGTAGCCTGAGCCTAAGCCGTGTGAGTTCGCACATAAAATCCTCATGAAAGCCAACGGATAACTTCGCACAAACGGTAAAGGGCTAGGGTACAGACTCATCAAATATCAATTACCGTCTACTGAAGAACGCGTTAAGTGAACGACGTCCGGCAACCGTTGGAATGACGACCGGCGTCGAGAAATTGAAGCGCACGCGCACCTGTCGCTATCGTGCCGTGAGATGAAACTTGAAAACAGAATGTAATTAACTGAAGAACTACAACTTGTTCTTGCGATAATTTCAAGATGAGTTTTTCATCTGAGGAAATTGTAATTATACTGCGAACAGCGAATAACGAGGCGCTCGCAGTGAGAGATTTCAGGGGTGGTATAGGGGTTGAAAGGTGCCAACTAGACAGGACCATCCAAGTACGTGCGGGGTGAGTATTAGGGCGGCCGACTGCGCTTTTTGTCGTACTTTGTGGACATTATTGTTGATGTCGCAAAAAGAATTAAAATGTGCTGCTGAGCTTCGGTCAGATAACTGGAATCGTGTCCAGACGAATCATTAACCTGGCATAAACGGACGGACTTTTTTGCGGATCAAATCCGACGAATTAGTTCGAATGCGGAATTGATTCATCGAATTCGGTCCTTCGTTGTGCCCATTTAATTATTTATTTATTGGAAAGGACACACACAAGACAAACCCAGTAAAGTGTTCTCTGTTAAAAACACATTATACAACACAGGGACGTAGCCAGGATTTCAGCTTGGGGGGGGGGGGCAAAAATAACAAAATATTCTAAATTGGTCGGACCGAGCTTAATTACATGGCTTGGGTAGAAAATAACGGCGTTCTAGGTCAGGGGTCAGCAACCTTTCAGTGACAAAGAGCCAAATCTATATTGGAAAAAAAAAACACAATAACATGGAAGAGCCGCTAAAAAATATATGCTATATTTAAGAAAAAAACGTAAAAATTGTTTATTTGTTTTAAAATAATCAAGTATTACAATAAATTAATATTTAGTTTGTGATACCTATTGTAGTTGCCAGTAGTATATTACAATATAATAATTTTTTTAATGGGACGATTGCTCCTGTATAGTGTTCTATAAGACTTCAATATTTGGTGAATATTCAGTAATCTTTAATTTAAGGCAGCACTCTAGTTTCAGGTCAGTAAGATTACTTCTTAACTGACTCTTTATTAATTTCATATGTGAAAAGATTTGCTTACAGTAATATGTGTATCCGAAAATTGTCACTAGCCCAGAAGCATAATGTTTTAAAAGATTAAACGATTCTGGAAGACGGTTCCAAGCTTCGAAAAGAACTTTATCTACATTTTGAAGATTGCAAATTTCGGTCCACTTATGCTGGGAAGTAAAATTCAATTTTTTCTTTCTAAATTTTCCAGTTCAGAATTAAGTTTTAAGAATATATAATTCCATAAACCTTTGGATTTCAAATCCACTAATTGAAGGTGATAAATGTAATTGCTACATATCTACTTCAGTTGGTTTTGTCAAAAAATCTAGTGTAGCTTTATATTTTCTAAACTCTTTAAATCTATCTCGAAAAGCTTCTTTCATGTTAACAATAGTTTGTGCAAAAAAAACTACATTAATAACATGTTTTTGTAAATTAATAAAATGTAAAAATGTTTTTGTACGTAAATCATTCACAAATACAGATAACTTTTTTTCGAAACAAATAACTTCTTCTAAAAGGGAATATGCAGTAACTCGGGGAATTACCGGGCGTGAATTGCACCGTAAAACATTCTGAAAAATACAAAACATGTATAGTAAAGGCAGAAAGTTGAAAATTAAAAAACAGATTATATTAAAATAAAAACCAGCCAATTTTCAAAGAGCCACAAAATTTTCTAAAAGAGCTGCTTGAGGCTCTGGAGCCTCAGGTTGCCGACCCCTGTTCTATGTCTTTTGTAGTATATTAAATAAGTCTAACCTAAATTATATTTTATATAAGGTAAACTAACCAGGATTTAAACTATCCTGGGGGGGGGGGGGAAATGCCCCCCTATGCCCCCCGGCTACGTCCCTGATACAACATTAACAATTAATGCGTCCGCGGGCACTAGGTTGCCCTAAGTTTTATAAAATAAGTTCATTAACAGACGTTTACCACGATAGGTGTCAAAACAATAATTACTTGTGGCGCTTGCTCCCAGCTTAAGTAAGGTAGGGTGGCCAGACAGTCACACAAATGGTCTTCGCGGCTGAGACTACCAAGGACCACCAGCTGAAGGCTGGAATATAAAATTGAAAAACGGTGATATGACACGAAGACGCACCGAGTTAAGCATCTGGGTAAGACACGGGCGACCTAGAGGAAAGGGAAGGAAATATAAACTCTTCTGCCTCTAGGGGCTGCTCTAGGAGCCTAACGCAAGGGAAATGGCAGCCCTAGCTGGGGTGTAGACTGGTAAAATCCTAGGCCCACAAGTAATGGCTATGAAGGAACCAAACCTAGAAAATCCCACGATCTCTCTGAAAACCCTAGCCAAGCGACAAACAATGCGGAAAACGTTGCTCAACACGATGTGTGTGTCACAGAAATACAATACAGTACCACAAAAATAATATTATATAAAACTGATAATATAACAAAAATTATTAATATTAAATACAAAAAAATACAGATGTTAAATTTAAATTCAAAATAAGACACACGTGATCAGTAGACCGGCGTGTGCGAACGAAAAACAACAAGTTACCGCGCTGATGCGATGGCTTGCACAATAGAAATATAAGTTACAAAAATATTAAATTAACAATGAATTTGAATGTATGTAAATTTGGAACAGACTTACAATAGATGTTTTCGGTCATAAATACATAAAATATTAATCCCCAACTTTACATATGTGGCACTGGTATCCCAAAAAAACAGGTTCCAGGGTCCTCGGATGGTGTAAACACACACAAATTTAAATGATGACACCAAGAGGGTGTAAGATCACTTAAACCACGATAGAGACGCGTAATTTAACTTTTAAACTGTTAATAATATTTCGGCAAGCAAAATAGTATTCATACTTACATTCTTATACTGAGCAGGTCAGTATAAGAATGATTATATGAAAAAGTAATGTTGAATCCGGCAGGTAGCGGCACTCAACATTTTTTAATAACATAAAAAGTTTTTGTGATTAAAATTAAATTAAATTAAATTAAATTTAATAATAATAGCGGCCTTACGGGCGCAAAACTTACTGTTTATTTCATACTGTTGGAGAAAGAAAACAGATGATAAAGGAAAAAAATATTGGTTGCAAGGAAAGTTCTGCCGTATTTAAATAAAAATATTTTAAGCTATTTAAAAAAGTATATATATAATATTATTCAATGATATAATTTCCATTATTTGTAACAACTTGTTGCCATCTTTCAGGTAACCTGTCAATTCCTCTTCTGTAAAAGTTCTCGTCCTTGGAATGCAAATAGTCAGAAACTGCCTTAGAAACACTTTCGACAGAATTACATTTTTTTCCCGTTAGATAATTTTGCAGAGATTTCAATAGGTAGTAAACTGATGGTGTAATATCAGGTGAATATGGTGACTAAGAACTTCCCATCCAAACGCAGTAAGTTTTTGTTATGTCACCATTGCGGTTTGCGATCTAGCGTTATCTTGATGGAACACGATCCCTTTTCTGGACGCTAATTCTGTAAATTGTAAAACTTTTTTGTAAATTCTTTTACCACTGCTGACGAGGGTGTGACTGGTTTTCTTTGCTAGATCGAGGTGGTTGCAGTACAGATCCGCAGTGACAGTTTGCCTTTGTTTTAAAAGCTCGTAATACACTGGACCTTTTCTATCCCACCACAAACAGACATTACTTTTTTATGAATATTTGGTTTTGCAAGAGTTGCTAACGATGTTCCAGGTTTGCAGCAAGCTTTTCCTCTCTTAATATTCTCGTAAAGAATTCACTTTTCATCTCCAGTAATCAGTCTAGAAACGGCTCCACATTGTGTCTAATGAGATGTGATGAGCATATTCTTACACGATCTGATAAATTCTTTTGGGTCAATTCATGGGGGACTTAAACTCTTTGTTTTAAGACAAAACCAAAAGATTTAATGTGGTCACCAGTTGTATGATGGATGCCGAACTCTTTTGCAATTTCTCTAGTTGTTAGATGTGGATTTTGCTCCAACATGGACCACAAAACATTATTATCGATCTTGGATGATCTTCCAGATAGAGTATCTTCTTTTAGGCTCAGATCTCCTGAACGAAATTTTGTAAACCATCTTTGGCAAGTACGAACATTTACAACATCTCTTCCAAATACTGCACATAATGCCTCATTTTCATGCGGGTGTTGGAAGTGTGGAACAAAAAATTCAACCAATAGGATCGCTTTATTTTGAAAAAACCCGTACCATGGTATCGTAGGCGCGGTGTTACAAGCGCGGTGTCGCAAGTTCAGAAATTTCAACTCTAGCGCCGGCCGCACCGTCGAAACCATAGAAACAGATATATTTTTTCGGAATGGTGAGATCTTTAGCGAGAAACTTATATTAATTTCCTAAAAAAAAAAAAAAATTAAAAAAACGTAAATTGATGTAGCAAAATAGCGACTTTTACAATGTTGTCGGCAGTCATAAAGTTTATTATTATGGATTCAGTTTCAATTATCTGGTCTGCAGAAATGTCATGCAGTGGGTATACTAATAATATACCCCCAAGTAGAGGCCAATAGAATCTTCATTCTAAACTGTGATGTCAAATTTATTTCATTAAAAAAGATTGTGTATTAAATTATTTTCTTGTAATTGAAGTAACTGTCTGTGTACTTTGTGTCTCATTTCTTGCAACAAGTTAAAATAATCACCCTGTTGCCGTCTGTTTTTATATATGGGGCGTACTCACCATGGTTTTTTTTCATATCGCATTAAGTCTAAATATGCATAGAAAAGAGCTAGACGTCTCCTTCGATTTGACGACATATTTAATGAAATTGAATAACCGTTTACTCCAAACACTTGTATAAACTTTTAGGTTAAATTTGGGTTATATACAAATGTCAAAACCGAAAACGCGCCCTTATCACGCCTCCAACCTCACCATGAAATTCGAACTTGTAAATATAACACCACGCCTCTCACCCCTGTCACGCCTTTGACACTACCATGAAAATGAGGCATAAGTTTTCACATGCAACCGATGCGTTGCTTCCTCTTTCGAACTCATACAACATAGAAGGTCGTAAATGCACTTTATTCACTGACATCATTCTCACTCTAAATATGGTAAGATACTGATGAATTCTTGACACAATTCTTTTTATATTCAACAACAGATAATAAAAGATATAATAAAAATATCCCCACGACTCATAAGCCACACGTGTCTTTTATTTACAAGCAAAATCTGTTGTTTATTTAAAATACGACAGAACTTTCCCTCCAACCTAATAATTATAATAATTATTTTTTGAACAATGGTAAAGAAACAATTCATTTCCTTCATTATTTGCCTTCTTTGTTTTGCTAATTTGGAAGAGTTTAGCTTTCATTCATAATATTTTTTGTAAATTCTTTTACCACTGCTGACGAGGATGTGTCTGGTAAAATTGCAAATTATTTTCAAAAAAGTTGTAGCAAATCACTGCTATCAGTGATGTTATTAACATTCTTATAATGAAAAATGTGAGTCAGATAACGACGATTTTTTTAGTGTTAAAATATTAAAAGTAAAACGGGTGAATTCATAATTATATGTGTTTTATAGCAAAAGTATTTTAACGCTTTAATTTAAATTCTTATATTTCTTATATTCTTATATTTCTATAATTCTTATATTCTTTATTCTAAATTTTATTTACATACTTATCATACTGGGGATTCCATATAAGGGATGCTAAATTTAGTAAACTATAAACAAAAGTAAAATAAAGATTTTTAATAGAAATAATCGATTTTAATTTTTTTGTACTACGAATTATAAAACCCAGCATTCTCCATGCTTTAGAAACTATATTGATGGTATGAGCTTCAAAAGATAATTTTGTGTCAATATATACCCCAAGATCCTTCACAATTTCCGTTCTATTTAATATATTCCAATTTAATTTATAATTAAATATAAACTTATTAGTACTTCTAGAAAATTAGACAGTTTGTCATTTACTATAATTCAAGAAATGTTTATTTTCATCGCAATATTTATGAAACTTGTCAAGATCATTTTGGAGCAATATTGCGTCAGATATTGAAGTAACTTTAAAGAACATTTCCATATCATCAGTAAATAATAGAAAATTAGTATTTGAAATATAATTTGTGACGTCGTTTACAAAGTAGAAGGTGTAAAGGTCCTAAATGAGACCCTTGAGGGACACCAAATGTCATTTTCACAAATCTTGATTACTTTTAGTAAATTGATTGATTTTGGCTGTTTGACTTCGATTCTTAGCATAAGAGATAAAACATTTCGGTAAATACCCATTAACGTAAAAATTATAACTCCTCGCTTATGACGGAACAGGCTCGACGGCGGATTAACATGGATTTGATCCCTGCCGATCAATTCCGTGATCATTCGAAAAGTCTTGAAAGACCAACGGATATCATACAACCGGTAGTCACAACAAAAAACTTTGCGATAGCCATAGTAGGTTTTTCTGTAATATACTTTCACAGAATAGATTAACTCGGCGATGCTAACTCGGCGAAGATTAACTCTTTGACGGTCAAAAATCTCAGTGATAAAAAATTTTTTCCAAAGAAAAATATATACATAAAAATAGCAGTGGGATATTGCAATTGATAAAATTGTATATTGCTGTCGACCGTCGTATATAGAAAGGGAGATCATGCTAGTGGCGCAACCAGGGCTTGCAAGGGTGCAACTGCACCCCCCCTGGTTATTAATAAGTGGAATTTGTTTATATTTATGTGTAAAAGTAAACCAAAACCAGTCGCCGCATGTGTGAATTTAAACAATATAGAACCCATAGCCTTAAGGAAGGTATAGGGTAGTCGGCCATCATTGCAGTTGCGTCACTGAAAACGTCACTTTTTTGTGACGTCATATTAGGTTTGTTTACAAAGCATCCATTCAATGAATGTAAAAACCGTACGCTGTCACTTGTATGGAAATGAAATATAAGAATAAGAACAGAATAGAAATAAATAAATTATTCTAATAAACAAAATAGTCCTAAAAAGGGCTGATGTGATCCAAAAATATGATCAAAGAAAATAAAATAGAAATAAGTTGAATTTGACGTAAAAAGTTATGCGCAACACACAATATCAAATAGAAATCTATAAAATATCTGTAAGAAAATATATAACTGCTAAATAAACAACAAACTAAATAAAAAAGATTTTTAGTAATTACTGTAAGATAGATATGTGAACAAAAGTATCGAAACAAATCAGAACGTATTATAAAATGTCGATAAAATGCAAACATATTAAATAAAAACTTTACAAATTTGTAAATTTTCAAAATGACTATCGAACACTAACTAAATATTACTTCAAAAGGTATGTTTTAGTAAAATAAAAGAGTGAAGAGCAATATTAGTCTATAAATAAAAAACAAAGGATGTAGTTATTTTTCGTCACTAAGTTTGTCATTGAAGTTATGACGCAAAATGACCAACTGCGTTGATTGACCGACTGGCCTGTAATAACATTTTTCCTTTTATTTAAATGTCACCCCCTTTATACTTTTAATTGCACCCTCCTAGCTAAATTTCTTGTTGCGCTCCTGTTTCATACCCATTCCAACTTTTCGAGATTTGTACAAATAAGTTGGAATTAGGTTTTTGTAACATGTATCAACTATTTTTAGCGTGATGTCGATCTGTGGACTTGTATAGAGAAAATTCGGTTCAACTGATTTTTAAGAAATTTCATATTTAAGCTTCGGACGTGAATATCTCAATTTGATCAACTTTTAGTATAGATCTGTCTACCGGAATGGATAATTTACTGATGTCACTTTTATGTGTTTCACGAATATTTCGCAATAGAGAAATATTTCGAAAAAATGTATCTGATAAAAGTTGCCGTACAAGATTTACAATATCCCACTTCAAACTCTATACAGATGGCAGCACATAACGACTACACTAAATAATTCAAAAATTATCAGTGGCTCTAAAACAGTGGTTTCTGGAAGCGAGCTACCCATCTTCTAGTTTAATGACAAAACACTATCTTAGGTTAGGTTAGGTTAGGTTAGTAAGTGTTTGGTTAGAAGAAGCCGAGCGAAGCGAGCTACCCATCTTCTAGTTTACAGTCCCACCTGTTTAGAATCTCTGTATATTGAACAAATAATGTGCGTGTGACGCATGCACAGTGTGCAGTGGGATGTTGTAAATCTACACCAAGTTGCCAACTAACAACAGTTATTTGAGTCATTTTTTAATACGACAATACATTTTTATAACTTTTCATATTTTTGCGATATTAATTTTGACATATATGTATGTATTGGTAGGTTTCCATGATTACACTAATTTATAAATACGTGTCATCAAATTGTTAATGGAAAATAACACGTTATTCATCATCATTGGCTTGACAGCCCGAGATGAGCCTAGGCCTCCTGTTTCCAGGTTTCATGATCACATTTTCAATCTGTATATATTCAGGAGTAATACGGTCAATATTATGTCCATTTTTACCGACCGTCAACATATATAAGGGAGGTATTGTGATCATACCGATTTTGACATTTCGAGATTTCGATGGGTCTCCACGAATTGAGGTCCCTACATAACATTTTGACTATTTTTAGCATGATGTCTGTCTGTCTGTCTGTCTGTCTGTCTGTCTGTCTGTCTGTCTGTCTGTCTGTCTGTCTGTCTGTCTGTCTGTCTGTCTGTCTGTCTGTCTGTCTGTCTGTCTGTCTGTCTGTCTGTCTGTCTGTCTGTCTGTCTGTCTGTCTGTCTGTCTGTCTGTCTGTCTGTCTGTCTGTCTGTCTGTCTGTCTGTCTGTCTGTCTGTCTGTCTGTCTGTCTGTCTGTCTGTCTGTCTGTCTGTCTGTCTGTCTGTCTGTCTGTCTGTCTGTCTGTCTGTCTGTCTGTCTGTCTGTCTGTCTGTCTGTCTGTCTGTCTGTCTGTCTGTCTGTCTGTCTGTCTGTCTGTCTGTCTGTCTGTCTGTCTGTCTGTCTGTCTGTCTGTCTGTCTGTCTGTCTGTCTGTCTGTCTGTCTGTCTGTCTGTCTGTCTGTCTGTCTGTCTGTCTGTCTGTCTGTCTGTCTGTCTGTCTGTCTGTCTGTCTGTCTGTCTGTCTGTCTGTCTGTCTGTCTGTCCGTCTGTCCGTCTGTCCGTCTGTCCGTCTGTCCGTCTGTCCGTCTGTCCGTCTGTCCGTCTGTCCGTCTGTCCGTCTGTCCGTCTGTCCGTCTGTCCGTCTGTCCGTCTGTCCGTCTGTCCGTCTGTCCGTCTGTCCGTCTGTCCGTCTGTCCGTCTGTCCGTCTGTCCGTCTGTGTACACGTGTAGAGCAAATTCGGCTGAAAGGATTTTTATGAAACTTTATATTTAAGCTTCTGCCATCAATGGCACGAGTTGATCAACTTTTGGTAAAAATCGGTTGACTAAAAATGGGAGTTTACTCGTGTCGATTTTAAGATTTTTGTGAATATTTCACAAAAAAACAGAAAAATATTTCGAAAAAAATTATTGAACAAAAGTTGCTATAAAAGCAATAACTAATAACTTTTATTTGAGACGTTTTTTGATAAAACGAAAAATTTCGAATAATTTCTGTAAAATTTTTCGGTTTTTAAGTCTCAATTTTTTCATACTTATAAGTAACGTTTCCATGGTCATGATAAATAATATCTTTGTTAGAAAATATTAGGCCAAGTTATTTCTACTCTGCTGCTAGAATGTATTTTATATAAGTACTTTACGATGGCGGTCGGTCCTGTGATGGCCACAGCTGATTTTTTTTAGTGTAATCAGAAAGGCACACACAGTTTATAGCCGGTTGCAAACGGCTAAGCAGAATCTATAATTTGAATAAATGTTTTTTTTTTACAAATTATTTGACATAAGCAGGAGTTGAATGTCCATGCCATTGCTTAGTGGTCAAACAACACGTATAAATATTTGAACACATAAGCTTGCCCCGTTATTTTCTTTCTCAATAATAATTTCTCTGTTATAATGTGTTTTGTTTAAGTACTTTGTATTTGGTTCTATGGTGGCACTGCTAATTTTTAGGATTTTGTAGGTATGACCAATAAAAAACCCTTATAACGCCATGGGTCTGTCTGTCTGTACGGTAGAAATTGTAGCCAAACGGCTGAACATAGAAAGTTGAAATTTTGCATACTTATACAACTCTTTGATCCACATATAGCAAAAGCACTGAGAGTTCAAAAAACATATCACGAGATAAATATAAACAAATATGTATTTCATGAAAAAATAAATATTTTTTTTAAATTTTGAGTGGGGTATTAAAAGAAAACTCTTGATGGGTGGAGAGTCAAGGAAAGATTAATTTTTGAAAAATCAATTTCTTTCAGCAAAATCAACTGTAGATTTGAATTTTTTTCTTTTAAGATTTTTCCAAAAATGTACTAAAAATTACTATCCCGCATCCTTTAATGCAAAGGGGTTAGACAAAAATCTAAACCGGAGACGTATGAGAGGAATTTTGATTTCGTTTTTGGAAAATATTGTAGTTTTCGTGTGTTTGACATAAGTAATTATAATTTTTTTTAAAATTCATATCTAAATTATGGCTATATCGGATTGCTGATAGGTGACTGTTACATGTATGTATCAAGTAGTGCATTCATATAATAATCTAGTTACCATTTTTCAGCGATTTTAAAAAGGTTTTTTGTTATTTGTCTTAACTGTCATCAAATGTCTGGTAATAAATATTAATTAAAATATGGTTTGCTCCAATTATTAAATTCACAAACTTTAATTTTAAATCTGCTGGAATAAACAACAAATTATAATCCAAAATTTACGTATAAATTTTTCCTTATTTATAATTATTACCTTAAAATTAATAATTTTGTTTGTTTGAGTACTGCTGTAAATTTATTTTCGGGCTCTAATTAGTAAAGATATCTACGAATCATGCCGTTTCTTTCTAATGCTTTGTTTTTTATTCAAATAATTTTGAAGGTTAGTTGTCAACTTGGGTCACTATACGTTACTATGGGTATGCAAATAATTATAATGATATAGACAGAGAAAGTATATAATATTGAATATCGATATTTGTAGCAACGAACAGTCACTTATCAGCAATCCGACTATATGGGTATTTTGTATTTATGGCTAATAATGTTATGGATTTTTTATATTTATGGCTAAGGTAGTGTGTCTTTTATGAAATTAAAAACATAATTTAAAAAAAAAATTAAGAGCTGAGAACCGAGTTCATGTAGAGCAGTGGTTCCCAACCTTTTTTGTGGTGAACACCTCTTTGAATTTGAAAATAAGCTCCCGCACCCCCATTAAAACTGTATTCAGATTTTTTCAGTTGAGTCATATTTATATGTTAATTGACCAAAATAAAAAGTGGAGAAAAAAAAAAAGGAAATAGCATGAATATTTATTTAAAATTGATCAAATTAATTGATGTAGCATCCAGCGGTTTTTAACCTTCATAAATTAGAAAGTAAATAATTTTTTATTATTATTTATTACAAAAAAAATAATACAGGGAAAAACTATATATTGATTCTTATCCTGCCCAAAAACAATAAATAATACAATAATACAAAATACAATAATACAAATCTACACTATAAATTTTATAAATTTCTATAAATCGTCTCGCACCCCTCAAAATGCTTTCCTGCACCCCTGGGGGTGCCAGAACCCCCGGTTGGGAACCACTGATGTAGAGTGTAGTGTGTAGTGTTCAGAAGGCCCCGCCTTCTATTATACGTCGTGTTTCAACCTATAGTTTGAATTACTTTAATTTTTTGGTTTTAATGTATCGAAGAGGAATCGATCATTTACAGTAATTAAATATTTATAAATCAAATAACATATTATTAATAGTGAGAAATACGTTCTGATATTGAAAAAAATGAAACCATTTATCAATATATTTCTTATTAATTTAATGACGACTTGAATACGAAGCAAAAGCAGAAAACAAAACGCTGGGATTTGTTAAATTAAATTTTAAATGTAATTAAATTAAATTTTAAATTTAAAAAAAATTCGCAAATTATTTAAATTTGGTTTAAAAAAATTAAATGATAGCTCTTAATAGTGAATAAAAATGATTATCAAAAAAACTGTTGATTTTAATGTGATTATAGAACAAATATTCCTAGACATGCAGCATTATGTTGGCTTCTTGCACTTATTAAATATCTACAAAACTCTGAAATGTGTGAAAATTCACTCTTCACATCAATTTTCCAACATCATTTGAGTTTGGGATACTCACCACATACGGTGTCCTGATTATTGACTTTTCAATTGTAACACTCCTAGTTGTATATGTGAGCCCCCGTAAGAATAAGTTCTTGGTGCGCTTGGTCCTGCCACGTACCAAGCGCAGTTATCATCTGAGCGTTACCCCAGTAATTTAATTCTGACGCTTAGCAATTTATGACCCATTTTCATCATCTTTCATAACGTTCAAATATCGCGTACCCGGCTTAGTGATGGTTCAATGTCGACCTCCCGTCGCCAGTTCACAATAGAAACATATTCGGCGTATTGATGTTTGAGCAATGTCGCTGGAACCGCCCGTGGATATGTGTGAACAAGCGACATGGAAACCAATACAGCTCGAGCCGAAGACCTCTATGCACCTAAAATCGTGGGCCGATCTCGGGAATGCTATTATAAATTCGCGGCGTATCGTATCCCGTCTTGAAATGTTAAAACACAATTCACTTCACGATTCAAATCCCACGAGAGCTTGATACGTTGTACGTATTGTATCTGGTTGTGTCATATCGTTGGAAGATGCAACCGTCACCGCAAAACGCGTCCCCGATATCTGATAGCATTCCTATGGGACCAGCTATCATCTCTCCGTGCGTGTGGACATGTACGAGATGGGAGAGGCAAGGGGCAGACGACTCGTTAAAGTGTCGTGGAGTTTGCTCTAATTAGACAAGAATACGGTTCGCTGAATACCGTGCGATACTAGTGATGTGCTACCAGTGATACATTCATATATCAATCGTTTCCAACTGCGGTAGCCACCTCTTCGTATGTGTCCCCGAAACTACGGGTATTGTTCCGTTTCCGAGTTTGAACATTATTCCCTCGGATCGCACATGTGATAAATTTAATTTATTGAAGTGAAACACTTCTTTGGGCACGTTTGTGGCTCGAGTAGTGACGGAAGCGCGTTAGGGACATGTACCTCTCTCGCCAACCATCACATCCTGTGGTAATGGTGTGTTACAAACACAAGTTTTTGATTGTTCTGCGCATGACGTCTTGTTGGGAGCACCATTTTGTTAAGCCACGTAAACACATATGTTTTTTTGTGTTATTGTTTAGTCTTTTTAAGTATTTATAAATGTTTTAAAAACTAAAATTGCAAAATGTCTGCTTGTGCGGTCTATGCACTGAATATTATGGGAAAACTAAAACCCCCATACACTATGATACAAGCAGCGATGCAAGCATCGAGTCACTCGTGACGCGATACAAGCGTCATTGTGTGTACGGCGGCCACTGTGATTCCGCATTACCGAAATCGTGAATCGATGCACGCATCGGCATCACGACAGTGTTGGAGAGCCGGAACGCCTCATTGATGCCAACTCCATGTTTCAACATGTGTAAGCTTGCATCAATGTTTGTTTACAATTCTTGGGTGAATTTTATTTAATAGGTATTGAAAATGACGGTCATCCATTCTTAAATACTTGTAATAATCTTTTGATTCATTTATTCTTAACTCACTAACCGGCAATTAGAATATACATTTTTATTATTAAGGGTGCGCAAAACCGTCTAGTTACAAGACTAACAATAACAATCTGAAATAAAGTTAGTAACAATCTATACATCAAAATTTGCAGCGAATTTTTATCTATCTAATAGGATATTTTTAATGGAAAAAAAAAACTGTCATGTAATTGTAAATAAACAAATTGCATTATAGACGCCATGTTGTAAGCCATTCGACGTATGTTTGTGTACCAGGCGGCAAATTGTAGCTAAAGCTTCATTCTACAAATATATTTCATGATATTTTGTTCTATTGTGAAAACAAATTATAGTTATTGTATTTAAGAACTTTTTTTTGATACGACTAAATAAATTATAAAAAAATAATTATTTTTTTTACAAAAATTTTTCGACAAACTAATCTCATCCTACATTCCGGTTGAACTATTCTGCTTCCCGTCGATATACATTACTGAAATTTTTAAAATATTTTTAGATCAACCCTTCTGGGAAATAGTGTGGGGGACAAAAGTTTTTTGATGCATTTTAGGCGAAAATCCCATAAAAAAATATGATTTCTCAAAAATAAAAATGTGTTGGTATATCCACGCTTTCATTTGATAATCCACAATTTTTAAAAAATATTTACATTTTCGATCAGGGGTGTCAATCTCATTTTAGCCCTGGGCCATTTTTTTAACAAGTAAAATTCACCCGGGCCGCACGATTTGTATATATATTATTATTCATTCTGTTTTTCAATTTCCCCCATTATTCTGAACATTGATTTGAAGCCCGCGAGCGACCTGTTTGATACCCCTGTTTTCGATAAATACATATTTGTTTATTTTTTCAATTGTTTTTTTTTTAAACTCTCAATGTATTTCCGATATGTGGTGCAAAGAGTTGTACAAGGATGCTTAATTTTAACTTTCTAGGTTCAGCCGTTTAGCCATAATTTATATCAAACAGACATACATTAGTTTCATTATAAGGGCATTTTGGTCACCTACAATATCCTAAAAAATTAAATTTTAATCAAGTCTTCACTATCCATAGTGACTTGTCCTTGAATATGAATTATATTTCGGGTTTTGAGATCAAAAACGATTATTTATCAACAAAAGTGGCTTTATTGTTTTTCAAAATATTCTCCATGAAGATCAATACACTTTTGCATGTGTTTGAATCCATTTTCGAAGCACTTTTTCCACTCCGATTGAGGCATTTTCCACTCCGATTGTCAAATTATTTGGAATCCAACTCAAACAAATCTTTTTGACGGCCGAATGTTCATGCAATAGTGAATGTATGCTGGTCCCACTAATGCCGAAGGATAGCTCAATGTCACGATAAGTCACATGACGATCAGTTCACGCACAGCATCAATGTTCTTCGGAACAACAACTGATTTTGAACGACCTTCACGAAATTCGTCCTTAAGCGAACTGCAGCACAATTGAAGTCGGCAAACCATGAAAAAACAGTAGTCTTTGATGGTGCTTCATCACCAAAAGTCGAATAAAGTTCATCGATGCACTGTTGTTGGGTTAATCGACGTCGAAAGTTGTAAAAAATAATCGCTCGAAAATGTTCACGATTTAATTCCATTTTTAGCGGAGATGAATTTTTTTAAGTTACTATAAACAACATAAATAGCACTCGTATGTCAAAACGTTCCGAGTGCGAATACCATCAAAAATGTCAAACTTTACGATAGAAGTGTCAGTTGCCAGATATCATCACAGTTTAGCGCAATCCCGAAATATAAGAGGCAACCCACAAATATATTCCATAAAATTTTGCATTTCAATGCCTGAACGCGTCGGACAAGTTAATACTGAGCGTATTACTTCAGTCACCTTACGAAGACATCCATTCCGGTACTGCGGCAAGTGTTGGAGAATGCTGGAACACATACGGTACGACGTGTATGAACGTGCTATAAAAAAATACTAAATAATAATTTCCGGGTGGGAAATGCTACGTACAGAAACGATTGTTCCCTGATGATAAAAACATACCTTAATTAGATGAGAATACGTCTCGCTAAGTACCATGCGATGCTGGTGACGCGACGAGCGATACGGTAGACGAATGCAGGCCCGTTATTGACTATTGACTCGCTTCCATAATGTAAATAAGCGTGGATGTTGACGGGCTATGAGCCCGCGGGCCGTCCACGGGGATCGATATCAGAGTTTTGAAAGCGGAGGCATGCTAGCGTCCAGTCGTCAACGCACGCCCGCTGTTAGGGCTCCCGTCTAGGGGCCTGCCTCCCGTTAATCTCTTACGAGTGGCCGGGCGCAGCTGTGTCCCGTTTAACGTCCTAACGTCGCACGGCCCGTTGACGTAACAAGAAAAGATTGTAGTGTCAAATGCACGCGTACGATCGGCCGCACGGGAGCATGCTACTCCCCGCGACACTTCCATTATAACCGCTTTGTCGATAAGACTATGTCGGCCCGAATAACAAATTGTTGAGTGGAACGTGAAACGGCCTGCTTCTAGATGATCGCCATCCCGTCCGGGGAACGGAACGAGTTTATCGGCGCGTGCTAGTGTGCGTGTGTGTATCGCTATCGCGCGCCGCTACGACGATCTAAACAAAAGATCAGCGTCCCGACGCGGCTGGTATGGAGTGTAGGGGTGCGGGCGAACTCGTTGCCCTTCCCTCTCACCCTGTTGCCACGGATACGTTGTCGGCGACGAGGATCTGGAAACAGACATCCCCGATCCGATCGACAACGAAACTCGCATTGACTCTCTGATCACCTGATGCACACCTCGTCCCGCTTCTGTCCGCAATTATTTTTCATTAAATCGTTCTGGTTTTTAATTATTCAATGCGGTACGAGTTAGTGGCGAAGCGGATTATAGCGTTCGTTATTAAGTGCTAGCGCTACTTGGGGTCTTAATATATACCTTCGCGGGGTGCGTTACGAACATATTGCGTACGAGACGCCGCGGGGCACCGCATTAACTGTTACTGCCTCCGACGTTTCACCTTCCCTGTTAATTAACTGCCGCCGTCTCGCACCGAGAGGAAACAAGTCGAACAAACTCGTGTATCGGCGGTAATAATTCGTTTGGATATCGTTACCACCGGTACACAACAACTCGGCGACAGTCAACTCGGCGATAGTCAACTGAGCGATGGTCAACTCATCGACGCTCAACTCGCCAGTGGTCAACTTGGCGATGGTTCAAGATACCTTTATATTATCATGCATCAATCGTTTCCAGCACGTTGCATCATGCATCGTAGCGTATCAGTAACGTCCTTTTAATATACATTTTACTGTTTGACTCCTGAGCGGATAATTGTCTAGTTATGTTTATGGATAATTGTCTAAAAATATTTCGTCATCTATCTATTAAAGATTTATTGGTGCTATAATTATATTATTAGCAGAGAAAGATATGCAAAATAATAAACAGAAGGTAAATATACGAGGTGTGTAAATTAAGTAACCGGACTGGTTTTTATTTATTTATTTTTTTTTATTCGAATAGAATTACAATTCAATATTTTCTCCCTCAACATAACTTCCTTGAGTGACCCAAAATGGCGTCCCTTGAGGTGATTTTTCAATCTTGGGAAGAAGAAAAAGTCACAAGGACTCAATTCAGGCAAATAAGGAGGCTGAGGAGCAACAGGAATGTTTTTACTGGCCAAAAACTCGTTTAATTATCATGATAAGTGACAAGGCGCATTTTCGTCCCCAATTCATTGGTTAAAATCTAATGAACGGTAGTGTGAGTCAAATTCAACTCTTCCCCGATCATTCGGACTGTAAACCGACGATCTGAACACACAAGATCCCGGATTCTGTCGGCATTTACAACGGTTTTTGAAAATGAAGGCCTTCCGCTGCGCAATTCATCTGCAAACAACTCTCTTCCTTCTGAAAATGCCGCAAAAAAACCTGGGTCCTTGACAAAACACTGTCTCCGTAGACCTGCTGAAGTTTTGCAAAAGTGTCCGTTGCACTGTGTCCAAGTCTTAAGCAAAACCTAATAGCACACCGTTGCTCGAAATGAATGTCACTCATTTTTAGAACGCACTAAAAAAAATTGTTTTACGAAAAAAATCGCTACGGACAACAAAATAACTCTAGCGAATTCAAACCCGTACTGAAGGCGTATCATATGTTCACCTGCCGCCCGTACAAGTCCCGCGTCCCAAATCTTGCCAAATTAAACGCTATGTTGCCAGTCCGGTTCCTTAATTTACACACCTCGTAGAATATTATTCAAATTCTAATGCTGAATATATTTTTCAATACTTTTGTTTGTCAATATCAGTTCTTTAAATTTTTTACAAAATAATTAAGGTCGTAACCACTTTTCTGTCAGTAAAATGCTTAAAAAAGGAAGATGAATATGAATATTGGATATTATTAATTGCTGATAAAGAATATATTTTTCAATATTTTCGTTTGTCACAATATCAGTTCATTGTTATATAGGATAAAATCAAGATAACGGAAATGAAAAAGACACTGTTTTCAACGAAACACTGCTAAAGAAAATAGATTCTTTGTATCTGTGTCATTTTGTAGTATTGATACCGGTATTGGGATGGCACGGCAATTTAAATTTGGCATCCCAAATAATCATCATTCACTTACTAAATACCTGCGAAAGCCTGAAATGTGTGAAATTTCAAACTTCACATCAATTTTTTATTTAAAAGTGATTAAGCTAAAAGATTTAAGGTTCTCAGGAATAATATTATATTTAGAGAAGCTATGTTTAAATGTTGCAGTTTCGTAAGAAGGTGGAGAAAAGGTACCCTTAAATCTTACATTAACATTATGCACATCAGATCTGAACGTAATTTTGTTGTACAAATAAGGGGGAGTTTTGAGAATTAACACTTTATGAAGAATTAACACTATCTTAAAAGACAGGAGAATGAGAAAATCTTCTGTTTCATGTCAAGCCATGTAGACAAGTGTAGCTATGGGGAGATATGCGAGCGCCTTGGTACACCATAGACAAAACGCACTTCACTAAAAAGAACCCCTTCAGAAGAAGGCGCAATATATGCCTAGATATCCGTTTAGACAAGTTTAGTAATGGCAAGATCGTGCGAAACAAAAGTTAATGCCGGATTTACATTGGTAGAGTAAAAGAGCTAGTAACTAGCGCAAGTACTACGCGCTTTACTCTACTATCTTATTTTCAGGATAGTAGGTGTTCATACGCAATTGACATACATATCTTATTTTCTGGATAGTAAGTGTCAAAACACATTTGACATCTTCACTGTGATTTTGCAGTGAAATTATCTTTTTGCAAAAAATAGTTTATGAATGTGGATATACATCGTCGCCGGCGTGATACCATTAAAGAAGTGGTATTTTGAATTACATCATTTCTTGTGGAGGAAATAATTGATTGTCTTATTGAAGTATTCGGTACAGAATATAAGCCTAAACAAAAATGGGTTAAAAAATGGATTGATAGAAGAACTACCCATGGCGCATCAGTCCTTCTATTTCGTGAATTAGCCGTGGAAGATCAAAAAGAGTACAGACTGTGTTTAAGAATGACACCAGATGATTTTAATAGGCTATTAAATTTAGTTAGTCCATTAATACAACGAACTGATACACTAATAAGGGATGCGATTCCAGCAAAAATAAAATTGGAATTAACGCTTTATTTCCTAGCCACAGGAAATAGTTATTGTAGTCTACAGCAGTGTTTCTCAACAGGTGGTCCGCGGACCACCAGTGGTCCCCAAAAAATTACGCAATTTATGTAAATAAATTGTAACTTACCTGATATGGGTTTTTTCTATTTGTTATGACAGGTTACCGCTTGCCGCCAATTTGAAATGAATCAATTTTGCGTAGTGGGGGAAAAGACAGTAGCTAGTAAATACGTCGAAGAGCTAGCTGCTATCCTAGCCCAACTACTGGCAGCTAGTACTCTACTAGTCACAATGTCAACTGTTTACACAGGGATAGTAACTAGTTGCTAGTTACTTGCGCTAATTACTAGCTCTTTTACTCTACCAATGTAAACCCGGCATAAGCCCGGGGTAAAACCTGAATCTGGTGCCCATAATGACTTAATGACGATTTTGGAGCCCTTTAATTCTGGTGCCCCATTCGCACGGCTCTGAAAAGGGTCTCAAACCAACGTGCCCCTTTGGATGCGCCCCTGGAAAACACCTGTCGTCGTCATACTCACTTCATGACCCCGCAAACAACCATTCGTTTCAATAAACCGACTCGAGAATATTTTGATTGAAAAACTTTTTTCGTTTCGTACAGTTTTAATTTTTAATTTTCCGCCCTCGGATCAGGTCATAACTCAAAAGATACTGCGAGTGATGTAGATGGCGATCGGTTGGTATTCGCTTCCACCTTCTACTCAACTTTACTATACAAACTGAATTTATTATTCTCTCCGGTCGGCAGCATCCGTTAGAAGTGGAACTGCAAACAAGATTAACGCGCCGTGCCGCTCAGGTGCGGGCCCGTGTACTCTCCACCAAATGTTGAACAGTTAACGGCACCAATTAATTCCGCACGGCTCATTAGCTGCTTGGTTAATTAATCACAATCTTAGCGGCCCCTTCGTGAACATCCGCGCGAGTCTAACGTCGCCCATCGGGCATATTCCTCATCTACACCCGTTCACAAAACTATCTCTGAAAATATTTTCTTAGCTGTGAGGAAATCCCGGGTGGTTTTCCACACTCTTTGTTTATTCTGCAGCGTTTCAAAGCCAAATATAAACAGAATACGAGTGTACTTGTCTGGAACGATTTAATAAAATTCTCCGCGTTCTTCTGGGTCGGTTGTGTCCAGTGATGTGCTGGTATGGGTTCACACATGCACGAGAGAGGTTGCTCACATAATGTTAGTTCCTAGAAATGGTTCCTAAATACTGCTACTAAAAATAGTAGTAACATTGTCTACATGTTTTTTTATACAAGTTTTAAACAAATACCATTTTTAGGATTTTGTAGGTATGACCACCAAAAAACTCTTATAACCAGGGATGGGGGGTCGAAGTCGGAGTCGGGAGTCGGAAAAAGTTATCGACTCCCGACTCTCTGATTAAATTTTTATCAAGGATGCGAACAATCCGAAAACGAAAGCAAATTACCACATTACCAGAATTTTTTAAAGCACGGAAACAGGAACGACATTTTGTTCTCTGTTCAGGAACGCAAATTAATTAAAAATATTCAATACCGGTTTTACACGGTTTCCTTCATGCTTTCCAGTTAAAAAAAATCAGCTGTGGCCACCACAGGACCGACCGCCATCATAACGTACTTATATAAACTACATTCTAGCAGCAGAGTAGAAATAACTTGGCCTAATATTTTCTAACAGAGATATTATTTATCATGACCATGGAAACGTTACATATAAATATGAAAAAATTTAGACTTTAAAATTATACAGAAATTATTCGAAATTTTTGGTTTTATCAAAAAACGTCTCAAATAAAAGTTATTAATTATTGCTTTTATAGCAACTTTTGTTCAATAAATTTTTTCGAGATATTTTTCTGTTGTAAAATATTCGCAAAAATCTTAAAATCGACACGAGTAAACTCCCATTTTTAGTCAACCGATTTTTACCAAAAGTTGATCAATTGATGGCAGAAGCTTAAATATGAAGTTTCATAAAAATCCTTTCAGCCGAATTTGCTCTGCACGTGTACACAGACAGACGGACAGACAGACGGACAGACGGACAGACAGACCGACAGACATCATGCTAAAAATAGTCAAAACGTTATGTAGGGACCTCAATTCGTGGAGATCCATCGAAATCTCGAAACGTCAAAATTGGTATGATCACAATACCTCCCTGACCTTGGCGGTCAGTAATATAATTAATATTATTAGTATTAACAGATTAATGATGTAGGATAAAGATTTTTGTTTTTAGTCATATCTAATTTTTCTTTTTCTGTACACTTTGTTTATTATGTTTAAACGGAACTAAATTGGATTTTTATTTTCTCAAGTTGTAACGAGTTTTGTGATTATTTCATGTTTCATGTTGGCAGCTAAAATCTAAATGTCAAAAGAAAAAAGTGACATGTTATGAAAAATAAGGTATATAAAATACAAAACTATTTTTTGCAAAACTAATATATTCGAAAATTTGTATTAAAAATTACTCAATAGTCAAGATGAAATGAAAATGACATTTTATAAAAACATCTCACCCCAACCCAAGACATTTAATGTAAGTATAGTCTGTTTCTTTGGTTTAAGCGGAATTAGATATCGAAATCTACTAACTTTTAAGAATTGAATGAGGCTTTGTATCATTTTGTTTAACAAAAGCCCACTTTGATTGTTAAAAAGTGAAATCGTGATAATTTAAGAAAATAAAAATTTCATTTAGTTCCGCTTAAACATTTGGAATAGACTATACAATTTACGCGTGAAAGGAGTCGGGAGTCGGAGTCGGTTTTTAAAAATACGACTCCGGAGTCGAGAGCCGGTATTTCCCTGCTTATAACTAGACTTACCATAATATTTTTTTCTCAAACCGGGACAATTTTAGGATTTTGCTCAAAATAGAAAGTAGTGACTTCTACGCTAAGTACTTATAATTGAAAAGGCTAAATAACGGAGTGGTTATCAAAAACCAAAATATTCGTAGTAATAATTTTTAATTACTCTGAATTGAATATAACTTATTATTAAAAAGTTATTAATATCTATTTATCACTAGCATGAAATTTCTTTTAAAATTCTTTGCTATTTTAATGGCTAAATATTAAACAATTTATTAAATATAATGGTATGATTTTTATGTACAAATTGGACAAAGGTTTATTGCCACAGTATTTGGGGTCAAATTTAAAAAGGATTGAGGAAATACATTCGTATAATACGAGACAGACTGGGTCATATTACATAACGGGTACAAAGAAAGTAAGCACAAAAAAAACATTATGCTTAGAGAAGCTTTAGAATATAATAGTTTACCAGGGGAATTAAAATCAATAGGATCACTCACTATATTTAAGAAGAATATAAGAATATTTTTAGAGAGTAATAATTAATATAGGCTATAATTATATTTTTCTTCAAGCGGATTATAATGCTAACATTACATTGTTCAATACATTCGGTAGAAATGATACATTTTTTTACTAGTAACAAAATATGAACATTTTTATACTAGTAAATAGTTCATATAGTTATCAACAGATGGCACTGATGGCAGCAGTCGTCATAAACAAAACATCTGTCAATTTAATATGTTTTTAGTGTGGTTTGAAGTGAATTCAGAAATTAGTTACGTTATTAGTGAGTTACTTTATTATTATTCTGTGATCATTCTGTGATTAGTTACAAAATACACAATATAAAGATTAAAAATTAAAAAATGTCTCAACTGAAACTATAAAGTCATAAGTATTTATGGTTGCAAATTTTTAATAACTACGCTTGAAGAAAAAATAGTATATGTCACTCGGAGTAGAACGCCTTTTTTGTGCTTCGCTCAATATGCAAGCCTCGGCTGCGCCTCGGCAGCAACATTTGAGCTCAGCACAAAAAAGAGCGCGTTCTACTCCTAGTAACATAATATACTATTTTTCATTAACTATGTAAATATATTTTTTTGTAAAGTTGTTTATAAATAAATAATATTTTGTAAATTGCTGTTATTAGCTACAAGCTATTTAAATAAAAATTATTATTATTATTATATTATTATATTTTTAATTAGTTACCTAATCGCCATTTTCCGAGGCTCACTTTTTATACTGTATGTATATTCGGCATTTTTTAATTTTTACCATAAAACCGGGACAAAATGACAAACTGGCCGGGACGCCGGGACCATACCTTCAAACCGGGACGTTTGGTAAGCCAACTTATAACGTCACTCATGTGTCTGTCTGTCTGTGTCTGTACGGTAGAAATTGTAGCCAAACGGCTGAACATAGAAAGTTGAAATTTGACATACTTTTTGATCCACATATAGGAAAACAATGGAGAGTTCAAAAAAATACAACGCGGGATAAATATAAACAAATATGTATTTAATAAAAAAATAAACATTTTTTTAAAATTTTGAGTGGCATACCTAATGAAACCTCTTCATGCGTGGATCAACAAACAAATTTTTATTTTTGAAAAATAATTTTTTTTATTGGTTTTTTGCCAAAAATGTGTCAAAAACTTTTGTCCCCCACCTTATCTCCCAAAGATATTGATCTAAAAATCTAAAAAAAATCTTCGCAATGAACATTGATGGGAACCGAAATATTTCAACAGGTATTTTTGAGCAGTTAAATTTTTCGAAAAATGTCTTTTTGTCGTTGATAAAAAAAAATAGTTTTTAAAACTGTATTTTTTGGAATCAAAAGAAAGCTCTTAAGACGTATATTATGGAACGTTAGATATTTTTTTTAAATTCGTTTCTTAAAGGAATTTAGTTAATAATGTGCAAAAGTTCTTGTCCCGCACCCTTGTACTAACAAGGGTTAAACCAAAAATCTGAAAAATTATGGGTGATGTATATTGATCTGAGCCGGAAACGTACGAGAGGAATTTTTGATCAGATTGTGTTTTTGGAAAATATTGTAGTTTTAGTGTTTTTGTTAAAATCATTTTTTTTTTCATGGCTAAATTATGGCTAATAATGTTATGGATTTTTTGTATTTATGGCTAAGATAGTGTGTCTTTTTTTGAAATTGTAAATATGATATAAAAAAATTAACAGCTGAGAACCGAGTTTTGAACACCATACACTGTAGAGTGTAGTGAGTAGTGTTCAGTTTTTACCGACCGCCAACATATATAAGGGAGGTATTGTGATCATACCAATTTTGACGTTTCGAGATTTCGATGGATCTCCACGAATTGAGGTCCCTACATAACGTTTTGACTATTTTTAGCATGATGTCTGTTGGTCTGTCTGTCTGTCCGTCTGTCTGTCTGTCTGTCTGTCTGTCTGTCTGTCTGACCGTCTGTCCGTCTGTCCGTCTGTCCGTCTGTCCGTCTGTCTGTGTACACGTGCAGAGCAAATTCGGCTGAAAGGATTTTTATGCAACTTCATATTTAAGCTTCTGCCATCAATGGCACGAGTTGATCAACTTTTGGTAAACATCGGTTGACTAAAAATGGGAGTTTACTCGTGTCGATTTTAAGAGTTTTGCGAATATTTCACAACAGAAAAATATTTAGAAAAAATTTATTTTACAAAAGTTGCTATAAATACAGTAACTAATAACTTTTATTTGAGACGTTTTTTGATAAAACGAAAAATTTCGAAAAAAAATTGAAAAATTTTTGTATCTATTTTTCTATTTATTCCTACTTATATGTAACGTTTCCATGGTTATGATAAATAATATCTCTGTTAGAAAATATTTGGCCAAGTTATTTCTACTGTACTGCTAGAATCAAGAGATACTCACTGTACTTGTACACGTGTACACGTGTACTTAACAATGACTTGCAAAATTAACAAAAATTTCTAGATATACCTTTTCAATCATTCCAGTTTTGATCTCCATGCAGTCCAAACACCAAAGTCCACACTATGCCACATTTTTACCACTTACACCTTGCACTTTTACCACTTAATAATAACTAAACACGCCAGAAAAAATGCAATGCCTCTTGTAAAAATCACGTATCTACAAATCAAGATGGCTATCACTGATAAAGCTCATTAGGGAATATAGTCATTAAAAATTAATAAATAAGATAAGTATCAGAATTGTTTAAAAATATTATTAATGGGAATAAACACATTTATTCCCATTTATTTTGAGATTTTTGCGAATATTTCAAAACAGAAAAATATTTCGAACAAAATTATTGAACAAAAATTGCTATAAAAGCAATAAATAACAACTTTTATTTGAGACATTTTTTGATAAAACGAAAAAATTTTGTAAAATTTTTCTCAATTTTTTCATACTTATATGTAACGTTTCCATAGTCATGATAAATAATATATCTGTTAGAAAATATTAGGCCAAGTTATTTCTACTCTGCTGCTAAAATGTATTTTATTCAAGTACTTTATGATGGCGGTCGGTCCTGTGGTGGCCACAGCTGATTTTTTTATTATAATATTATGCATTGTGATTCAAACTATTGTTTGTTTTTTTTTAGATATTTTTCAAGGTATCAAATAGGAATAAATCATTTATAGTAATGAAATAATTATAAATCAAATTAAACACATAGTTAATATTGAGAAATACGTTTCTGAAATTGAAAAAATGAAGCCATTTATCAATATATTTCTTATTAATCTAATGAAGACTTGAATACGAAGCAAATGCAAAAAAATTGCTGGGATATTTGGCAAATTATTTAAATTTTGTTATTAATTATAAAAATTAAATTGAAGCCCTTGTACTCAAATAGTGAATAAAAGTGATTATCAAAAAACTGTTCATTTTGATGTGATTATAGAACAAATATTTCTAGACATCCAGTATTATGGTGGCTTCTTACACTTATTAAATACCTACAAAACCCTGAAATGTGTGAAAATTCGCACTTCACATCAATTTTTTATTTTATACAAGTTTTAAACAAATACCATTTTTTCCACTGTCAGTTTAAAAATGTTAAAAATCGTCAATTTTAGGGTTTTGTTGTCAGTTATTTGTTTACAAATGTCAAAAAAAGCTAAGTTATATTCAATCACTTCTAAATGGACTGAAAACTTCTATTTCTTATGGAGTAAAGGGCAAAGGGGCTAATGTGAATGATATAGAGTTAAAAAGAAATCAAATATTTTATTATTCGAATAAAAAAATTTGGATTTGTTAACTTTAAATGTTCGCTTTTGTTCTACTTCAGTAACTGTTATTGTTATTGTAGTAGAACATTATCGTAGTAGTATAGGTCAGTCGTTCAATCAACGCAGTTGGTCATTTTGTGTCATAACTACAATGACAAACTTAGTGGCGAAAAAATAACTAAATCCATTTTTTTCTGCATGTGAATTATAGACTCATATTGCTCTTCACTCTTTTATTTTACTAAAACATACCTTTTGAAGTCATATTTAGTTTCTGTTCGATAGTCATTTTGAAGATTTACAAATTTTAAAAGTAGTTATTTAATATAGGGACATTTGTATTGGAATCGCTAAATAAAACAATGTTTACATTTGACATTTTATAATACGTTTTGATGTGTTTTGATACTTGTGTTCAGTGGCGGATTAAGCCTAAGCCTTACCTATGTTTTTGAAAAAAAAAAAAACAAAAAAAGGTCCTCTCCCAAATCCAAGTGAAGAGCAAAAAAAAAAGGTCCTCACCTCCTAAATCCAAGTGAAGAGCAAAAAAAAAAAAAGTCCTCACCTCCTAAATCCAAGTGAAGAGCAAAAAAAAAAAAAGGCCTCACCTCCTAAATCCAATGAAGAGCAAAAAAAAAAAAAAAAGTCCTCCTCACCTCCCAAATCCGGGCCCTTGAAAATTACGGGCCCAAGACAAATGTCTTTTTTGTCTAAGGCGAAAATCCGTCACTGCTTGTGTTCACATATATCTAACTTATAGTAATTTCTAAAAACCTCTTTTATATAGTTTGTTGTTTATTTAGCAGTTTTGTGTTTAGTTATATATTTTCTTATAGATATCTTATAGATTTCCATTTGATATTGTGTGTAGTGCTTTTTAGGTTATATTCAACATACTTCTATTTTCTTTCCTTTGATCATATTTTTGAACCACAATAGCCCTTTTTAGGACTATTTTGCCTGTTAAAATAGTTTATTTGTTTCTATTCTTTTCTTATTCTTACATTTTCATTTTATTTCGATACAATTGATAGCGTACGAATATTACATTCGTTAAATGGATAAATGCAAACGTACTAAATATGACGTCACAAAATCATGGGACCATTCCAGTGACGCAACTGTACTGATTCGCTGACTACCCTTTAACATTAGTACTAATTGCAATTCTTTAATTACTATATATATAAAACTATATAATACTTTAATTAATTTAATTACTATATATATTTGTTTATTTATTTATATAACAGAGTTGTAAACGGTATAAACCCATAAAAATACAACTACAAATTACAGGTTAAGTAAATTCCGTACAGAAATTATCAATTTAAATTTAACATAATAAACATAACAAAATAATGAATAGGATAAAATAATGAACATAATAAAAACGGTATGTCTAAACCACTGTTTCTCAACCTTTTTGTGTTTGCGAAACACTTTCAAGTTTAGTGAAACGTTTTCAGAATTAAAAATTATGTGATGCAAGAACTGCTCTAGCGACACGTTGGTTGAGAATCATTGGTCTAAACAATGGAAATTTGGAGAAAAAAAAATCACATATAATTGTTCAGAAAGCTACTTACTACGCTTTAAGCGTGTTTCAGTTCATTTAAAGTACCAACATAAAAATATAATTCATATCTTGTCAAATGTTTATAACCTAGTTATTAGATTTGTAAAATTACTGATTTACGTACAAAACACAATTTATATATTCGCTTATTCAAACCAATGATCAACAAAACACTATTAAACACGTGGTAATACAAAATATTTACAAGCGTAATTTTAATGTTGGTACTATTGTTAAAACTGTCTACTGCGCATGCACCGAGTTCTAAGTTGGGTGTGTTTTCAAGAATAGTTGGATCAAATCTAGTTTTGAATAAAGTTGACCTTGACTACATACCGTGTTCTACACTGTACAATTTCACTGATTTATTTCTAGTACAAGTTCTAGTCAAAGAAATAAGTATGAAAATTTGATGAGAATTGTATAATGTAGAACACGCTTTAAACACGTGGTAATACAAAATATTTACAAGCGTAATTTTAATGTTGGTACTATTGTTAAAACTGTCTACTGCGCATGCACCGAGTTCCAAGTTGGATGTGTTTTCAAGAATAGTTGGATCAAATCTAGTTTTGAATAAAGTTGACCTTGACTACATACCGTGTTCTACACTGTACAATTTCACTGATTTATTTCTAGTACAAGTTCTAGTCAAAGAAATAAGTATGAAAATTTGATGAGAATTGTATAATGTAGAACACACTTAAGAATTTCATTCTCTACCAAAAAATTGAAAAATAAATTGTATTAAAACTTTGACAACTTCTAGTTCAAAGAAAAAAGTTTAGAAAATTGATGAATAAAGTATAATGTAGAACACGCTTAATACATACACACTAAACGCCGCTGTTGCCTTTGCCAATTCATTACCGACCGCCAACATATATAAGAGACTGTCTGTCTGTCTGTCTGTCGGTCTGTGTACACGTGCAGAGCAAATTTGGCTAAAAGGATTTTTATGAAACTTCATATTTAAGCTTTTGACATCAATGGCACGAGTTGATCAACTTTTAGTAAAAATCGGTTAACTAGAAATGGGAGTTTACTCGTGTCGGTTTTAAGATTTTTGCGAATATTTCACAACAGAGAAATATTTCGAAAAAAAAAATTTACAATAGTTGCTATTAAAGCAATAACTAACAACTTTTATTTGAGACATTTTTTGATAAAGCAACATAAATTAAACAAGTACTTTGGCGGTCGGTCCTGTGGTGGCCACAGCTGATTTTTTTTTATTACTTGCGTAGATAAGTACATTAGAAATTGCATGTGGCAACACTATGTTTTGGGACACCATGAAAAGACCTGAGCATTGTTTTCTAGATCTGTTAGTTAGTTAATTTTTTTGGCGCACAGCAACAAAGGCTTATTGCGCGTAACGCAGCTTATCTAAATGATTACACTACATTTTTAAAAACAATAAATAAATAAATTAGATCAATAAAAATACGCATACTCAATCTAAATTTAGACCTAACCTAACATTTACATGAAAAATTTTTGAATTAGAAATTATAAAAATAAATATATGCCGATATATTTAGCTAATTTAATGCAATTTTAAAGTATAAATGAAATTTTAAATTCAGTTTTTTTATTAATTTTTTTAGGTCACTGTCCCAACGCCATTCTGTCTCAACCGCCACTGTCTGTACATCTGCAACATTATCAAATAAGAGGAGGCGATTTTATGATCATATTGTATTTTAGCTGAACATCACTGGTTGCGTCTGTTGTCCGACATTAACGTACGTTACGGGGGTTAAGCGATCTCTCGCTTCGCGACCAATTTGCTTGCCGGATGTTCGGAGATAACATTAATCAACTGTAATACGGTTTGATCTTAGTGCAGTGGGATTACCGTCGTTCGCTGATTCGAACGCTTTCTCTCTCACTCACTTTACTAACTCTTACTAATGAATGCTTTGTACAGGTCTATCCCTGGGAAGCGGTCTGGTGGTATTCGCCACGGCACTCTCCGAGACTTACGTGGAAGCAACGGCCGACAAGAGACTACAAGAAGCTGCTGCAGCCCTAGCAGCGGCCGGTAACGGTCAACATTTACCCGCCGTAGCAGCACAACCAACACCCATCTTCGACTACAGATACGGATGGTCCTTCTTCGCAGCAATCGCCGCCTTCATCATGGCTGAATTGGCAGCACTGTTCTCTATAAGCGCTTATTTACGTCGGTTTCCAACCGTTGAAGACATGGTGCGCGAAATGGTTCCCGGGGCTGAAAGAAAATTGCGTGAACATCAACGACTTTCCAGCGAATACTTAGTGAGACATTCCGGTCCTCTTCCATTACCTACTTCAGGTAAAAGGCTACATCGTTCTTCTTTACATCATGAATCTGTACCAACAGCTAGTGCTGCTAAAGCTGCTGAAGCTTTGCTAGCAAGTGCTACTCCACCAGATATTTGTAGCACAAATGCTCCAGTCGACGCGAGACCAGCAACTACAGGAACTCAAGGGATTAGCGTTATGATGGAGCAAGAATTCCCTATGCCACAAACTTTTGCTGGACAAACCGTGCCAATAACTATCAAAAGAAGTCGACCTACTGGAAATGCGAAATATGGAACACTCCCGCATAAACCGACAGGGCAACCCAGCGCCTTACGTGCTGGTTCGAGTAGTACTCTTCAGCATCCACCACGACATGGGAAAAAGAGTGTTACAATTGGAACATTTCAAACTATGGATACATACCCTCCTGAATTTGGAAGACGACCTTCAGCGCAACATGGTAGTGCGGTATGACGTAAACAAAAGGGTTACTCGTTCGTGCCCGATGCCGCGCTTTAAAGACGCATTTGGTGTTTGTGTAAAGTGACCACATTTTGAACCCGATCAGGCGGGACGCCTTAAATTTGGAGGGGTGGGGGTGAAAAAAAATATTTTAACCGAAGTTTTATTTTATATAAATATAAACCATGTTGTATAAATAATGTAAGCTTATGTATACAGTCTGTTAAAAGTTAACTCGACATCATTGCTAACTCTGTTATTAGCAGAACTACGATTACGATTAAATAGTCAAACTAGTCCCCTGTCCCAAATTATGATATACGTTTTTGTAAAATTTTCCCTTTATAGGTATTTGTAGGCAGGGTTGATATTAAAAATATTGTGTACGAAAAAGATAAAGCTGAAAAATATGATGAGCAGAAAAAGATTTACCAAATGGTAATTGTTGCGCAAATAATTCTAATAATTTCCATATCCTTTGTTGATTTTTAGAAATTATAGATGTGGTCTTTTGCCCAAAGTAAAATTTAACTGAACTATTTTTTTACCGTTTATCGTTCTATTCATTTTAGTACCTAGTAGGGAAGTATTTTAATATTTTAACAAACGATACGCGCGTACTGACTAAATATCAGCTCTGGTTGTAAGGAATAATACATATTTATTAGCTTATATTAAATTAAATAAAGTGCTCTTTCTGATATGTTAGTCATTTCATGTTAAAATTAATGCAATTCAAAATGACACACATTGCAACTGCGATTAGGAAAATATGTCAAAATTGTTCTTCACATAGTACAGACAACAAATGAAAAAAATTGATGACTGATCAGAGAAAATGACTATTGCAGCTATTGCTAAAACGAAAGTTCGGTAACAACTTGAACCTGTGACGATTGGGGGACTTTATGTACTGGCCATTTTATTCGTCTTGCCCTACGTTGTGTTTTTGGTATTATGAAGTCGATTCGTTCTTGGAGCGGGAAGCTATGTCTACAAAGAAACGCTGGGACACATTTAAATCAAATAGTTTATTAACGGTCTAGTCTTCAGAAATAGTACAAACATGTTTATTAATGCGTCTGATTGTGATGGCTGTAAGGTAAATACATATTAACACATTTAAAGTGATAACGTAAGTTTCTACTCAAATATTAATATCAAATCTACACTTCCAAACTAACCATGCAGTCCATATCATGCCATAGCATTGTTTAAATCACTAGCGCTGACTAGGATCTTATACCTCATTATATGCAATCATTAATGTGCTGCTTTATCACCAATCCGCTGCTTAATGCGCATAACGGTGTCTTCGGGAGATTCGACGGACGGATCTACTATCCGCGAATACAGTTTTGTTGGGTCTGTGTACCCTTTGATGTTTGTGTGGCTTTCTACGGTTGTGAATCGTAGAAAACCGGTCAAGCGTAGCGAGCCTCTACGGTAATGAGGCGCAGGGCCCCGGATTACCTCACTGTGTTTTGGAAAACAAGCATCGCTTTGGGGCATTGGGCGTTGTTTCTACCTCAATCCCACAGAGAAATACTCGAACCGACGGATTACATATTGGCGGCGTGCATACGCGACGCGTGATGGTCGTCCCCGGAAACCTCACTTAGTTTAGGAAAACAAGCATCGCTTTGAGTATTGTTTCTACCTAAATTCCATAGAGAAATCCCCGACCCGACGGATTACGTACGGGCGGCGTGAATACGCGACGCGTGATGGTCGTCCCCGGAAACCTCACTGTGTTTAGGAAAACAAACATCGCTTTGGGGCATTTTTTCAACCTAAATTTCACAGAAAAATCCCTGAGCCGACGGATTATGTACGGGCGTAAATACGTATACGAGAAAGAAGTGCGAGTTTACCTACCAACAGTCAGTAACGAAAACCAAATTCCTCCTCGCTTTAACGGCCTCTCTCTGCCCTCCTCACTGAGCTGGAATCTCAGTCTTATATAGTGCTTAAATTCTAGATGGCGAACTTCTCTCTCTCCAGTTCTCATAAACGTGTACATAATCTTGATCATTCACATGGTTAATAAATTCTTACGACACAGACCTATTAATGACTATTTGACACATTTGGGTTGTAACCCTCACAAAAAATGGTTAAACACTAGACATATTTAAAATAAATATAATATAGCAATCGATGAACAGATGTAAAATGTCACCACTTGCGGTCAATTTTTATGACGACTACTAATATAGATTCTGTGTGTATACCAATCGACCCTCTTGTGACACCGCACATCTGGTCGCAGGTATCGGAAACGCCCTGGACGTTAATTTGTTTCTCTTAATACCTTGGAATGCGTAATTTCATTAATAATAAATGAAAAAAATTAAATTTAAATGAGGTACCAGTGGCTGTACCGTCACAAACCGTAGAGCGATAAACATCAATAAACATCTAAATACGTTTTTGTTGTTCCATTAAGCTTAAGTTAAGTTTAAATAAAATGTAAATTAAGTTTAATTATATTTATATTTATATTTAAACTAAAATTAAATAAAGTTAACATCATAATAACTCCGTTGGTTCTGCAATATCTTCTATGTGCAGTTTTTCCAGAATTCATGTTTTTGATATATAATAACACATATTTTAAACCTCCTATGTGAGACATATATTTTAGCAATACTACGATCTGTGTACAGGAACATACATAGGAGTTGTTTCACAGCGTCAGGAGACATTTTATACTCCCTTATTATTTAGTTTTTTGTGCTTCCTGTAAAGCTTTATTTTTTTCACATAGGAGATATTGTAGAACCAACGACGATAATCTAGTATAAAGGCGTTTTCACAAACACCGGCTAAACCGTTCCCGGCTCTAGCGCCGGAGACAAGCTAATCAAACGAACGTTTTCACTAGTGATGTGCCGGATAACAGGATAACTGGCCGGATAAAGCCAGGTCCGCTGGATACAGATACGGAAACGGATTATTTGTGGCCTGCTCCGCGGATACGGATACGGATCCTGCATTCAAGTAGAAAAACGAAGACCTTGAAGCAATAGTTTGATATGTCTTGCGGGTTTTATAAATTGTTCAACTATTAGAACACATCGTTCTACATTTTTGCCTGATACTTTTCTCATTTTATTTCAATAAATTAACAACAAAAGTATCTATAAAAAATTGCTAGTAATATTTAAAAATTTACAACAATTGGTAACACCGCTATTATTTCCCATAAGAGCAATGCTGACTTCAAACAGATGAACGGATTATACTAACTAAAAGATGCCAGCTAACACACAACTTAACTCAGTTCAAAATTACTTTCTCATTTTTTTTGTTTATATTAATTTTGCTCCAATATTTAACGTATACTGGACCGTTCGAAACCACCGGCAAGTAATGTGATGTTCGACTCAACATCAATTTAAATGCCAGAGTAAAATTTACTCCACCTTGAGCATTTTTAGACGCAAACTTATATGAAAAACAATTCGAATTTTTCTATATGATATCTGTTTAAGATCCGCCTTAGAAAAACGGTTACGGACCCGGATACGTATTCTTATTTTTTGCGGATCATCCTTGGATACAGGTAGGGATATCAGGCACACCACTAGTTTTCACTTATAGCCCGGCCCGGTAGATTTGCAGGTCCGACTGCCGACACCAGTAAATGCAACCGGTCTTGTTGTCGTTAATCGGATGTCGAGATGTGGATCTCATTACTTTCATTATAGTCAGGGACGATATAGCCGCCACCCGTGGTCAATCATTACATTGCCGCCCTTAAAAAACGGTAGTTTGAAAGTCACATGCAGAAAACTAATTTTAATATCGGTACATCAAAGAAAATTACTTATTTTAGTACCATATTTATCCGCAATTATCCCGCGCACTGTAGAACACAATCGAACCCAGTTTTAGCGTTTTGTTGACTTGAACAAGACGCTTAAGAAAAATTTAAATTAAATTCTAAGAATGTGTAATTTATTAATTATTAATTCCCATACATTTCTAAAGACCTAAGTAGCGCAGAAGTAGCGGCCCTGCTTCTCGGGTTAAAGGTCCCGGGTTCGAATCCCGGTTAGGGCATGGATATTTGTATTTGTCCTTATCATCAATAAATAAGAATTAAAAAAAGCATCGTATCCAGTGATGGGATTCAATTTGCTCAACAACCGGTTCGCAGGGGTATTTGTTTAAAAAAAATTCATAAAATTCAAAATAGTATATTTATTTAACTTAAATATTAAGATATGTAATTATTTTAAATATTGCCAAATAGCCCCACAAGGATCATCCGAACTGTGTTTGATTCTTAACCAATTTAGCACTATCGGTACTGGATCCCAATCTATTAAAGGCAAACCATTCAAATTAATAACCATTATATTACTTGTTCTTTCAGTATCGGCGAGATATACTTTTGTCAAAACGTCATTCCCTGTATCTAAAGTATTTTAACAAGCGGTTCGCCGAACTTAAAATTTCTTAACAAACGGTTCGAGCGAACCGGGTGAATCCCATCACTGATCGTATCATAAATATATCACCACTCCCAATCCGGATTAGGTCACCGTAGGAGTTGTAGACCCAAAACTTTATTCTTCGGAGTGAAAGACCTGTGCCCAACATAAAGGTAGCAGTATTCTTCCTTAGTTTTCCAAAGAACTTGTAAAAACTACCTTCCTAGTATCTGACAGTCAAAAAGATATATACCCGGTGTTTTCTTTTGTTTTTGCCTCTTCAGCATGGGCAACCTAGCCATATTGGACCCTTATATGGCTAGGTCCAATTGCCGGGCCATTTGTCCCACGGGCCGCTGGTTGCTGACCCCTGGTCTAAAGTATTGGCCCAATTAAAAATATTTCCTGAAATTATAATTTGGATAATATTGAGTAGAATTTTGTGTTAATATTTCGAAATATCCAAAAATTTTCTTCAGTGTTTAATTTAAAAAATATATTGATTTTGCGAATAAAGCAAAAATCTGATGATTTATTGTTTTGGTGTTTTCACCATTATTACGTAAAAAATAATACTAGTTTGTCAATTTTATCATAATCGTAGCGCTGTTATTATACAGAGTTATCAATGGCACCGAGTTAACTTTAACAGCTTAAATCATAATGTACAACAAACGTAAATAGCCTAGTTAGAATACGGATTTTTTTCTAATAAGCGGGACATTCTAAAAACTCCGCTGAACGCAGGATGAACTATTAAAATTGGGATTGTTCCACCAAAAGCGGGACATGTGGTCACCTTATGTCTGTGTGTCGTTATCGTGACTTGATAGAGGATGCATATCAGCCCATGGACCTCTTTTTCTCGTTTTTTAAAGAACGAGATGATCCTCTGCCATTCAATACATAATACGTACCATTTTAACTTGTTGTTATTTACTTATAACTGTAGCGTAATCGCCCTAAGGGCTGTTTCTTCTAAAATGTTAAAAATAAATATACATAAAACGAAACCGTTTCTATCTAACCCTCTTGAATATGGCTGTTCTGTTGTTTGTTTAGTCGCAAGCGTCCAGACGCACGTTATATTTTCAGAACAGCTGTACTGCCATCTAGGAGAGCGACGCCGAATTAATAATGGACGCATGCAGCGACGCTCGAAGGAGGTGACAACATTTCGACATACGCCACTCCGCTCTTGTCATAAGAAGAAGAGATAACTATTTGCGGTTTTACACCATACAATTTTATTTACAACTAATCGTACTTCGTACATTTTGTATTATACCAGGTGAATACTTTTACCCCGGGATATAGAAAAATAATGTCGGTTATGTAACGGCGCGGTTACCCGGGCAGCGACGGACGGCGGGCGAGAACAACCGCCGCGACCTTTCGACTGCCTCTTTTGAAATTTTCATACGAAAAAGAATACTTACAGGTTTCCAACACCGAGGTGGCGTACAAGGAACAGATAAGGTAAGTTCTCCGGTTTTAGGACTCTTCCATTTTTTTTTTAGACCTCCAGCCCAATTGCGCAAAAATTAGATATGAAAGCCACGTAGTTAATGAGACGTTTCGACCTGGTCTATTATCCCTGAATGAACAGGTACTCATTTTAAGTATTAAATACTTGAAATCGAGTCGACCCCAGAGCTGGCTGCACAATAACGGAAGATATAAATCCAAAGGAGATGAGGGGATTCGAACCTACGTCCCTGTGTTTTGTCCTAGGTTTTGTTATTTAGAGACAGCCATAGAAAAATGCATGTATGTATCCTTTTTTTATAATTATGGAAAGATGTAGAAAAAAATTGTATGAAACTCATGCCTAAAGCTCTTTTTTCGCTCATGGGATTGCTACACTCGCCTACGGCTCATTCGTGAAAAAAAGTACTGCTTTACGCACTTACTGCATAAATAACTATTTTTTAGAGCCTGTAAAAAGTATAATAGCTTTGACAACACCAAAACAGTGTTTAAAAAGTGATTTATTTTTATCATCTAAAAAATTTTCTTTGTGCAAAGTAAGATAATTTTTTCTAATTTTCTCATAACAAGTACTTGTACCAGTACTTGCACAAGTCGTTTTGTCATATACACCTATGCCAGTAAATTATTTAAGTAACCTTGCAAAGAACCCAAAATATACTGCAAAATGTAAATCCTTCCAATTATTTTTTATGCGTAAAACAGTCTTTATAACTCCAATTTTCGATGTTTAACCTTATTTTATGTTGCATACGTCTTTTACACCCGTAAACAAAAATTAATATCCACCAAAAATATTTATAAAATCAAATAGACTTGTGGTGTCCACAGACCACTTTGTTATGAACATTTTAAGTATATTTAACGTTTTTGTATCAGCCAGAACAAATCAGCTGTTCATGGCGGTAACGATTGATAAGTATACAACTATCATCCAAAACTACCTTCGGTCAAATTTTTGGTTGACAGTTCTGTACTTTTCACTCGTACCACCACCAACTTTTTAGTTTTTGTTTACAACTTAACTTTTAGTAGTTTATTAAGTTGATAAGAAGTTTATTTAGAACATATAATTAAATATAAACTTAACACAATTAAACAATATTTATAAATTGGTTTACTATAACCAAATTGTTGTCTGCCATCTGAACCTAAAAATTTTTAAGTTGGCAATTAAAAGTAATAAGAGATGGAAGGTATTAGCAAAAAAAGGAGGCGTTATTTTTGGGCCTCATCTCTTTCTTGCGTTTTTACCAACTCTGCGCCTGAAGCGAGTGCCTCACTCACCACCAGTGATGGGCGTTTACACATAAACTTTAATTGTTTACGTTTACGTGTAAACTTATGTAAACAATTGGTAAACTTGTCAACAATGTAAACAATGTAAACTGTCAAATAATGAGGTTAGTTTTAGTTATTTAATACGAATAACAGAGAGTTAATGAACAAGTATATTCAGTTCAAAACAATAAATTTATTAAATAAATGGTGGGAAGACCGAAGGAATAGTTCTGAAGAACTAGGTTTTGTTTTAATTTAAAAAAATGAAAGAAAATATAGGGCGTTATGCAAAATTTGCAATGAATCTTTTCGTTATTAAAAAATATAGGCTGATTTTCTTAAAGGGGAAATTTAATGTATTTTGTTATTAAAAAAATTAGACTGAATTTTTTAAAGAAACGTTTTTTATTTTTCATATTCATATTTACTAATTTATATGTAACACCTGTATAATGATGCAAATTCGATTTTTATTAATATGTATATTGGCTTGTCCTAATTTTATATACTTACTTTTTCATTTAAAATCGTTTCATTAAAATTTTATTATTTATAAAAACGTATTGATAATGAGGTTCTGTAATTCAAAACAAGTGCGCATGTCTAAATCATTGTTTACGTTGTTTACATTGTTTACAAGAGTTTTTGTGTTTACAATTGTTTACGCGTCAACAATGAGGTAACTTACATCATGTAACTTACGCGCCCATCACTGCTCACCACACCCTAGAACCATCCCTGTTTATTAGGATTTTCGAATTACCAATAAATGTCCCGCTTTAATATTGGTACCTAAAATCGTCCCGGAAACCTATTTATTGTCCCGCATTCAGAAACAGCTCGGCAGCGAGGTGTATTCAAGTTATTTATAATATAAATATAAGCACCTGTTCCAGAAAGCAATTTTAATTCATGCGGGAGCCAACATTTTAACGAGATCTCCACTCCCCAGTCTGGCATAAGTAACTATGCACTTCGATAGATAAGGAAAAGACTCTTAAGCGAGGCAGTATTAACGCAATAAAACCGGCAAAATATTCGTAATAAGTTGGCAGCCTGAATAATTTGTCACCTCAGTATAAACTAGGCTGACCATTTTCTTGAGAAGGCAATGCGGGACGGTCCAGGGTGAGGACTTTTTTTTTTTTTGCTCGTCACTTGGATTTTGGGAGGTGAGAACCTTGTTTTTATTTGCTAAGGGCGCCAAAACACGGCTCTGCGTACATGACAGGAAAGGAGTACAAAAGATAACAAAAATGTATTAAACGATTTAACAATTGTGGCTAGTATAATTTAATTACCGCGACAAAAAAAATAACAATTGAATAAAACATATCACAAAAAAATAAATTACACTGATAACTACATATACCACGAGCTCAAAAAGAAATAACATAAGGGTTGGCTATGAAAAAATAAAATAATGTCTACTGCAGGCTTTATATAACAATATAAACTTATGACAACAACAAAAGTCATGACAGTTAATTAATTCTAAAGCTTTTAGTTAGAATTAAAAATGCGGGACATTTTGCGGGCAAGTAACAATGCGGGACGCAGAGTCAAAATGCGGGACGAATGGTCACCCTAGTATAAACGCGCCTTGTAAGAATGTTTGCTCCAGGCGTCAAAATATCACCGTACGGCCCTGCGAGTAAAAACACCCTAATTTTTTTCTAAAATCTAAGTTAATAATTGAGTGGTCACCTTATATTCGAATCGCCCTATATTCGGGTAAATACGATATTTCCAAACTTAAAAATTGTTACAGATTATGTTTTAGTACGGACTTGTTAGTTTCAATATCGTCCGTAAATCTGACATATCCTTGGCGCTTGTGTAGTCATTGAACTAAGTTGAGCTATCACCTACCAGATCTAATTCTCTCAATTGATCCTTTCTTATCCTTGAGCACATGTTATTAATTGCAAAACTCCTGACATAATGGCAATGTCAGGTCTAACATCCAACGATATGTAACTTTGTAATGATAGCAATCCATTTTTCCAGAATAAAGAATATACAACACACGCATATATTTCATGCAATATTAATATGATATATAATATGTACCGGATATTTCTTTTTCAGTATTATATGCAGTGTGCATTAATCATAAAGAGATCAATATTAACTACAATTTTTATGCGATGTGTCTCGACATCAATAACATAAGCTGCACGTTCCATCCTACGATAAAAAAAGAAGAGAACGAAAGATATTCTGAGAGAAAATTCTATATGATGAGTGTCAGACGTCACGCTGACGGAGTAATTGTCAGGAGATATCGCCGCCCTCGTGCATAGCACACACACGGAATTCAAATAATTGTAAATGCTCCAAGAAAAATGCGTAGAAGCATCTCGGCTTTATATATTCCTACCATTCTTCACAAATGGAAAATTCTTCCAATTTTAAAATAATATACAACCACTCCCGTTTAATAAATCAAGGTGACCAACCATCTTCTTTTAAAAAGGACAGTCTTCCTCTAGATGATCTTGTCCTACCCAACCTACATGTCTTCCTGTCGTCTAGTAGAGTCGAATGCACGAATTACCCCGTCAGTAGTGAACTTGTTTCAGTGGAAACTATCTGCCAAATAAAGTTCAAGGCGCCTAAACGCGATGTTTCTACGAGGGTTACCTTTTATGTTTTTACAAACGACCACTAGATGGCAATATTGAAATGTGTCATTACTATATTCGTCAATTTTGACATTTTTTATTGTGATATCAGTGGCAGCTTATAAATTGACCGAGTAATTTGTTGACAGTAAGGGTTAAAAAAAACAAGTTTGTGAAAAAATGGATATTACTCCTGAAGGTTTTCGTTGATAATATTTTAATTGTAGTTCAATAATAGAATATCAAATTTTCTCCATGGCAACTACATAACAACTGGATTAATATGAAAAATAAAAAATTGATGTGAAGTGTGAATTTTCACACATTTCAGATGCCAAAACAAATTTTATGTCAAAATATTTTTTTATGAATTTTAATTCGAATGCCTATTACCATTATTTAAGTTTCTAAAGATGTGCAGTATTTTTTTTATATATCAAGGTTCATTAAGATTTTGAAAATTGCGCCTATGGCTTCCATTGGTTGTTTTTAGTCATAGCTCCTCCCCTTTGATTTCGTGTACATTCTGTACACGAAACTCATTCGTGTACACTGGTTATTAAATTTACGCTTTTAAAAATTAAATGCAACAATTGCCAAAATATAACTAGAATTTTGAAAAAATAATTTAAACAATATAAAAATGCAAAAAAAAAAATAAAAAATAATATTGTCTCCTCTCGTAGGATTCGAACTCAATTTCTCGGGCAGAATGCAAGTATCTTAGCCACTGCACCAAGAAACACGTTACTGTTTAGCGTCTATATAACTATATAACTATAACATTATTAGCAAAAAACACAAAAAATGCTTTTTGTTCCAAAAACATAATCTGATCAAAAATTCCTGTTGTACTATTCCGGTTCACACCAATGTACATTACTTAGAATTTTTTCAGATTTTTAGTTTAAACCATCTGGGCTACAGGGTGTGGGACAAAAATTTTTTTGCACAATTTTGGCAAAAATCGCTTCAAAATAATTTATTTTGCAAAAATAAAAATTTGATCGTTAATCCACGTACCAAGGGCTTTCATTTGATACCCTACTCAGAATTTAAAAAAAAAATTTTTTTTTTCGATGAGTACATATTTGTTTATATTTTTAGGGGGATATGTTTTTTAGATGTTTTAGTATTTTTCCTATGTGCGGGTCAAAGAGTTGTATAAGCATGCCAAATTTCAACTCTCTAGGTTTAGCCGTTTGGCTACAATTTTTACCGAACAGACAGACAGACAGACAGACAGACAGACAGACGACAAAATGACGGTATAAGGGTTTTTTGGTCATACCTACAAAACCCTAAAAAAGAGAGTGGTTTATCAAAATTTGGGGCATCTTTATTTTTGGACGAAATTCACATTTTAGAGAAAATTGGCAAAGGAAAAATCGATTACATTCTACGTCTATCCTATTTACATCGGTCCGCGGGGGAAAAAAGGTTGAAGAACACTGACCTAGTGTACACCACTAAAACACGGTTAATGCAAATGAAACAAATTACTAATAAAACCACAAAATTGGATTCGAGCCTTTTTATCGGACATTTTCGATGTACGTAAGTAAGAGTAGGCGACCATCTTTCTGACCCTGAAAAAGTCCTCAGTGATATACCACAAGGTTCAGTACTTGGACCTCTTCTTTTTGTAATATATGTTGCCGATCAGAAATCCAAAATTTCTTTCCAATGCTTTTTGAAGAGAGGCAAAAGGCCATATTACAGATTGCTATTTTGGCCTAACTAACATAACAGGTATTTGACCAAAGTCTAAATATACTGTGCAGTATCCTAATTTACAATCAGCTTTATGACCCGTCGAACATAATAATGAACTTTCTGTCCCAAAACGACCAGAATCTTGGACTTTAGATAAAGAACCTAAATTCAGTGATTCTTTAAGTGGTCATACAGAATTCGTTAAAGAAATCAAAACTGATCCTTTATTTAACGTACCAGAATGTTCAACAGAGCCGCATCTGATATTACAGGTTGAACTTAATGACTTAGTTTCAGACTTAAATCTTTCAAGAAATATCGTGAATGAAGTACTTGATTACTACAAAGAAATGGGTTGTAGGATGTCATTAAAAATTCAGTTTCTGGACTCTCATCTAGATTTCTTCCCAGAAGATCTGGGTACGGTAAGTAATGAACATGGGGAACGATTCCACCAAGCGGTTTTGCTTTCTGAACACTGGAGGACATTAATTTGAGATGCTTCAGAAACTAAATATCGATGTAAAACCTCATAAACAACATTTTGAGGTCAAAATCAAGTCAAAATTAATAATAATACGTCTATCGCTATATTTCGTTAGAAACCAACAATACCTCATAGCATAAATATAATGGGTGATAGAAAAAATCTGTGGCAATTTTCGGCTTTTAGGTCAAATTTTACGTGGGATACACCATGTTTTGTCCATGTTACAAAAAATAAGTTCTTTTTTGTTTACCAGTGTTATTAACTGAAGCACCATCAAATAATTAATAAAAATAAATATATAAAAAAGCAATAATAAACAACGACTCCGCTCTATCGATTTGAACACGAAAAGAAAACGTGAAGATGACCGTACAATCGTTCACGCCAGATTGTAAACAGAACGGGCGCTCACACAAACATCTCGCTAAATATACCTGCCGCGTGCGACCACCAAAGTGGTCTAGACTCTGCAGTTCGTGTCCGGGACCTCGTTCAGTTCATAAACAGGTGTGCGCGCGTGAGTTTAAATTTTCAAAAGTATTCTTATCAGTGAAATCAGTTTTACTCTTCGATTATCACCTCAAGTTTGTCGATAAGTGTAAATATCATGCTCTCGTTTTATTAGTGGAGAAACGTATCGTTGTACGCAACCTATTGCCGTTGTATTACGAATAATTACAGTGGAAATTGTTTAACATGAAACCATGGAGATCTAATTATTTTTTTCATGTTAAAACAAGTATATAAAAAATTTATGTGAAGTGTGAATTCAACAGCCAACCGAATCTTATCCGGCTTGAAGGACCAATGTTTGAGGCTATATTCTTTTGGAGCGGTTTTTGTAATGGCAAATAAAAAACACGTAAAATATTGAAGCAGTGTTTATTTTAGCGAATTACAACTCTCAAAAAGAGCACAGTCTCAAACATTTAGAGAAATTCTAAGATAGTTCTTATGTAGTGCAATAAATTGCATATTTCATTATATGTTTCCAGAATATTTTGAAATTTTTTCGAACTACAAGGTGTCTCAAAAGAAATTTTATATTTAGTGGATCGATTAAAAAAAAAGTAAGCCGTATATAGAAAAAATGTTTATTAATTAATAAAACACACTTTTTGGGGATTTATTTCTAAAAAATAATATCGTCTAAATGTAGACCCTCGCGTTCTCGGCACTCATTTAATCGAACAGTAAAATTACTTATGACGTCTCGGCAGGTGGACTCAGGGATGGCTGCCATTTCGTGACGGATATTTTATTTCAAATGCGCCAGTGAAGTCGGTTTATTGGCGTAAACTTTAGATTTAAGATAACCCCATAGGAAAAAGTCCATAGGGGTTAAATCTGGACTGCGTGGGGGCCAATTTATGTCACCTCTCTGTCAATCACCTGATTTACGAAATTAAGCCTCTGACTGACATCTTTTGTAGGGGTGCAGCTTTAGGTCTTTGTGCATAATGCGATGTAATGATGATCTATGCACATTTAAAGCACTTGCGCGCTTCCGAATTGAAAGGTTCGGGTCGTCACGAACAGACTGATTAACATTCTCCACGTTTTCTACCGTTCTTGATGACCTAGGTCGCCCGGATTTTGATTTATCCAGCGTTGTACCAGTCTCTTCAAACTTTTTAACCCAATGTCGAATGAGAGGAATGCTTGGCGCATCATTTAAGTGGCGAAAACCTCGAATACTGCAGAATTTTCTACGCGCTACAGTCGCCGAATCACCGTTTTTGTAAAACTCTCGCACGCATAACGCGCGGTCTGCTCCCGAGAAACGCTCCATAGCGAGTGAATTCCCAAGAGCCAGGCTACCGATTGACATAACCCCCGCGCCCCTCGGACACGTTGCGTTCACGCAGTAAGCTAAATAAATATAAAATTTCTTTTCAGACACCTTGTATAATTGTGTATTACAATTATTAATTGTAACATGCAGTGGCGCAGCCAAGGGAGGGGCGACGGGCCTGGGCCCATCCCAGGACTAGCAGATTACACGGCGCTGCTCGGAGAGTTGAAGATAAAATTTGTTAACCACAACAGTAGTTAATTTTTAAAATACTTCATTGTAAACAATATTGGAATTTTTTATTTTTTGTTTTCATATAAATTTTTTAAAGATTGCCTACTCTTGATAGGGGCTGTTATTGTTCAAGTGAAAATACATCACTTTCCAAATATGCTCCAACGAATTATATGAACGGGAGCGTTGATCCTTTTTTCCCCTGACACATCGACTAAACATTCGCCCAGTCAAATGATAAAACTGTTTTAAACAACTAATTACTCGATTCAGATAAGATAAAGTGGAAATCTGACTTCGGTATAACCTTCACACGAGTCTGTGCGTTCGGTACAAATTGTGGCCAAGCGGCTGATTTAGAGAACTGAACATAAGTAAGAAAAATATTGGGACAAAAATATATCCCGCGAAAAATATAAATAAATATGTATTTATCGAAGAAAAAGTCAAGTGAAAGTTTTTGATACATGGATTAACAATTACATTTTGCTATCAACAAATAATAGAATTATTATTTGATATAAACATCAATAACCAACAGCAGGGGTGTCGAACTGATTTGGGTCGCAGTCTATTTTACATACAAAATGATAAGCAGTGACGGAACTTTAAATATCCCGAAGGGTTTCTTGACATTTTTTTACAAACAGAAAAGGGGAATATATTTTACATTTTTAAATATATTTTTCGCCTAAATAAGCTCAAGTGATTTTGATTACCGCTTCAGGGGCCACAAAAAATAATGTTGAGGGCCGTATGCGGCCCACGTGCCCTCGAAATTTGATTCGGCCCTCCCCAAGACAAAATCCTGGCTGCGCCACTGGTAACATGTAACGTGTTTTTAACAGAGTACCCTTTACTGGGGTTTTCCTGTGTGCGTTTCTTTCCAATAAATAGATAAATAAAAAATTGATGTGAAGTGTGTATTTTCACACATTTCAGGGTTTCGCAGGTATTTAGTAATTGAATGGTGATTATTTGGGATGCCAAAACAAATTTTATGTCAAAATATTTTTTTATGAATTTTAATTCGAATGCCTAATAACATTATTTAAGTTTCTAAATATGTCCAGTATTTTTACTTGCCCGACCTTAATATATAAGGGGCAAGTATTGTAATCGCGAAAATTTTCGATGTCGAGATTTTGACGGATGACCACGTTTCATGGTCCAGGGAATCCAAAAAACCTATTTTCGAAGTGCCGTCCGTATGTGTGTGTGTGTGTGTGTGTCTGTCTGTGTGTATACACGATAACTCAAAAACGGTTTAACTTAAAGAGTTCGTTCTGGTACTAAAAAATTCTCCTATTAAATAGGAAGAACCCTATTGTTTTTTATGAAAATCGGTTGACTAGAAATGGGAGTTTACTCGTGTCGATTTTAATATTTTTGCGAATATTTAGCAACAGAAAAATATTTCGAAAAAATTTATTGAACAAAAGTTACTATAAATGCAATAACTAATAACTTTTATTTGAGACGTTTTTTGATAAAACGAAAAATTTCCAAAATTTTTTGTAAAATTATTTAAAATTTTTCCAAGTCTCAATTTTTTCATACTTATATGTAACGTTTCCATGGTCATGATAATTAATTCGTAACTAGTAAAGCAAGCCTTGGACAAAAATTTGTATAGAACATAATTTGATGTATTTTTGAAGATTTATCTAAATATATAAATTTTTTTTTTTTTTTAGTTTATTTTTTTTTAAATATTTTTTTTATGGGAGGGCAAGTCTAGCGGAGGTTTCCTTTCGCCACTGGTTTTATATAGCAAGGTTCATTATGATTTTGAAAATTGCGCCTATGGCTTCCATTGGTTGCTTAATTCATAAGCCCAATCTACGCTTTTAAACATTAAATGCAACATTTACCAAAATATAACTCGAATTTTGACAAAATAATTTAAACAAAATAAAAATGCAAAAAAAACAGAAAAATTAAAATTGACAGGAATTGAACTGTAGTTTGCAAATTACGAAGCGAGGACACAACGCACTACGCTACGGTAGCATATTTTTCTACAGTGTTACATAGCGAATTAAATATTTAACATATGTTAGTTAAAAACACAAAAAATGCGATTTTTTCCAAAAACGTTATCTGATCAAAAATTCCTGTTGTACTATACCGGTTCACATCAATGTACACAACTTAGAATTTTTTCAGATTTTTAGTTTAAACCATCTGGGCTACAGGGTGTGGGACATTTTTTTTGCACAATTTTGGCAAAAATCGCGTCAAAATAATTTATTTTGCAAACATACAATTTTTATCGTTAATCCACGTACTAAGGGCTTTGATTTGATACCCTACTCAGAATATTTAAAAATTATTTTTTTTTTTCGATTAGGGCATATTTGTTTATATTTTTACGGGGATATGTTTTTTAGATGTTTTAGTATTTTTCCTATGTGCGGGTCAAAGAGTTGTATAAGCATGCCAAATTTCAACTCTCTAGGTTTAGTCTACAATTTTTACCGAACAGACAGACAGACAGATCACAAAATGACGGTATAAGGGTTTTTTGGTCATATCTACAAAACCCTAAAAACACACCAATGTATATTTTCTTGTGTCACAATAAACAAAGTAGATAAGATAAAAAGTGTAACAAGTTAAAAAAATTAGTACTATACCGGGTGTTTTTTTTTTTTATCGTCGGAAATATATGTTAAAATTTTTATTTAGCGATATCTCTTTCAGGGAACTGAAGCTGAATTTATTAAGATTCAGGTTCTGATTCAGGATCAATGTGGTAATTTCGGTTCGGTTTCAGGTTCAAGTTTAATAACAGATTTTTTTAGGTTCAAGAACCTAAATTTTTTCAGGTTCGGGTTCGGGTTCAATGAAAATTTGAAATAAAATTATATGGATACTCTATTTCACTTTGTAATATATAACTAAGAGGGAAACGTCATTTTTTTGTTGTATATTTATATCATCTTAAGGCGGTAATTCTGAGATGAGACCTTTGAAAATATTTGACAATTAATTGACATTAATGAAAATCTTTCATTTGTAATTTTTGAATGAATATAACCTAAGAATAATCAAAGCCATATTTACAAGTTGACATTCTTCCTAAAGTCCATTTACAACACAACAATCACCAAAGTCACCAGATTTTGTAACGTATTTAAAAATAAAATAAAAAAATAAAAAGGACAAACCAGATCTAGTTGTTTTGATTACTTTTATAGTGTTATACGGACTTTAAATGTCAATTAAAAATATTCTTTACGCTGTAAAACCGACTTTAGATTTATTGGTTCTGATAATTATTAAGAAAATGACATTTTTTATAATTTTATAATACCAACATGACATACAATTTCAAAGGTGCAAACTATTGAAAACAAAATTTCCTATTACTTTGTTCTTACAAAAATGAACAGCTTATACAAGTTTATATAAGCTGTTCACTTTTCACTTTTGTAAGGACAAACTAGATCTGGTTATTTTGGTGATTTTTATAGTGTATTACTGACTTTAGAAACTTAGTTATATTGTAAAAAAGGCTTTACAGTTTTTGTTTATACAGTATTTCAGTGGCGCACCCAGGGAGGGGGCTCGGCTCCTCCCTAAGAAGAAAGGAAATAAAAATAAAAACACACAAACACGCGAGAAAATTTTAAAAATAGAGATAAGGACCGTTTTTTAGGTTCTCATTTGTATTTTAGAAGGGAGGACCTTTGTTTTTTTAGATCATCACTTGAAATTTAGTGTGAACCTTCTTATGGTCCCCCCCAACAAAAAAACCTGGGTGCGACACTGCTGTATTTGGTATATCTATAATCAATGCTGAGTAAAATACTTTTCTGATGCATTCGAAGTACTGAATACAAATACTTTTTTTAAGAAAAAAGTATATGTAACATTTTAATTTAACATTACTTTTTAGTATTTAAAATACTACGTAGTTGAAATACAGTTCGCAACTCTTAAAATGCAATTTATGGCAATATTATTAAAAGTTGAAAGATGATGAAAAGGTAAAATAGAAAAAATAACACAACAAAACAATCATAAACACAATACGGCGCCGGCGTTTTTCTTAGCAATAGCTGAATAAAATAAATGTAAATTAGGCAACTTGTTATACTCCTCGGGGTTAATCCCCCTTTCGTCTCCACAGGGTCTTGGCTTCATAACAAACAATGCAATGACGTCAATGGTTTTAGTGAAATAACGAAACACAAACAAGGTACCAAACAAACAGTTGACTAATAAAATAATAAGTAATACACCACGCCACTGCTTTGCGTGCGCGCAGACGCAGTAAGCTCTCAGTCAAAAACTCGTTTCTGCGCAATTTGTTGTTTCGAAAATTTACGGCCTATAATTTGGTCTATTGTCAATTTCATGTTTTCCCCATTTTTTGAAAGAAACCGATTTGATCAAAATATTCATAATCATTAAATACAGTTTTTTATTCTAAACATTTTTTTTTTGTGCTTATACTTTTTTATTTAAAATATGTAAATAAATATCGAAAATCGAAATAGAGGCTTTGCAACCAAAACATTTTTTGCAGAAGATATTCGAAAGCATTTAAACTGACGTGCCACGTGTTGTTGACAAGCTAGGTGATTATGTTGAAAAGTGACACTAATTTAGATTTTTTTTATAGCTCTTTTAATTTAAGAAATAAATTAATTGCCCTTATTTAATAAAAATAACCTGGTACATAAAATTATAAACTTATTTTATAAGTTTATTTGGTCCGCCAACAATTAGATTCTTCGACGACAGGGGGGCGTGCGAGTTCAAGCTGTGTCATTGTGTGAGACAATAGATAAATAAAATAAAAATTATTTTTAGAATACTATTTTCATCAGTCAGCATAATACATTGGATATTTTGCCGACCCACGGTATATTTTGGGTTGGGAAGCACTGTTCTATAAATCCGAATGTGTTTTTATTGTTCGCTGTAGTGGTGGTTCTTTTAACCCTTTACTGCATGAATTTTTATTTTTGGCTGAAATAATTCATGAGCATTAGGAATTGGTTCTTATTGATAGAAAAATTAATTAGAAAAATATATTTAAAATATTAATTATTATTTTTATGAAAAAATAATAATTAAAATAATAATTTAGGGTTTGTGCCATACATGGAACATTATGATTCTACATTATGTTACAAAAGAAAATGATTCCGTATTATTTGCTCGTCAATTGCTAGGTGTTCTTCATTAGGGATTAAAAGCAAGGCGCCCTCGAATTTTTGAAAGAAAAGGTGTATCTTCTAGTTGTTCTTTCTCAATAAATTCAGAGTTATTGTTGAAGTGCAAATTTCGCTTGATATCCTCAAATCTATTGCAGCCCATTACTTGAGATACTGCAGGATCCATTGCTGTGTATGTGCCATATATGAACCTTCATGAAGTAACGTTCTGATTCCGTTTTAAAAGTAAAATAAAAAATAAAAATCGGAAAGTGCCATATATGGCACACTATGCGGTAAAGGGTTAACAGAGTATTCACATAATCGAGTTATTGTAAAGGTATGAAATCACATATAATTTTTAGGTAAATGTCCCCTTTCCCGGCTTTCCATAATTCTTTTCAAGTATTTGGATAGACTTTTGTTCCAATTTATTTGTTTTTATGCCTGCATGGTTTCTTTTATTGTGTACATATACAGCGTGTCCCAAATAACTTGTTAAGTGAGAGATACGAGGTCGGTTAAATTAGACAAAAGTTGCCGCATTAAGGGACCATTTTAACGATGTCTTTGTTCTCTTAAAAAATACATGTTACTAGATACGAACGAAAAATGTAAATTTTCCGGTTTTTAATTTTTGCTCATAACTTCCAAAATTAAAATATTAAGTGATGTTGGTGCGCACTTACTGGATAGGCGAGGCAATGAAGCACAAAAATCAGCCCAACTTCCGATTTTTGGCGCAGTAAGATGGATTTACATGCGGTTTGGTGCATTCAACTCGTTAGAGCCTCAGGAAATTTTGTGAACCAACGCGATCAATGCAAAATGAAAAACTGCATTTGTGCATAAGAAAAATCCATTGGAAAAGTGCATTTTCCAGAGTTGCAAAATCAAAAATTTATAACTCGGTATAAATTCACTAAAATAAGTCAAATATTGATACTCGGGGGTTTCTGGGGTCGCTGAACACGAATATCGGGACGAGAGAAGTGTCCGAGGTACCTGGTGCCCAGGGTGGACACTACGTACATCGTCTCCTAGAGTTTTATGCAAATATTTTTATACGCATTTATAAAAAGTATTTATTGAAAAAACATTGTTACATTACTTCGAAAAACCTCGAATAACCACATTTGTAACAAATTCGCATAAAACTCTAGGAGACGAGGGTAAGTACCGCTCACCCTGAGCACCAGGTACCTCGGAGACGTTCGCTATTGCGATATTCGGATTCAGCGACCCCAAAAACCCCCGAGTAACGTGATTCAACTGCTTTTGTATCAAATTTGCATAAAACTCTAGGAGACGATGTACGTAGTGTCCACCCTGGGCACCAGGTACCTCGGACACTTCTCTCGTCCCGATATTCGTGTTCAGCGACCCCAAAAACCCCCGAGTATCAAAATTTGACTTATTTTAGTGAATTTATACCGAGTTATAAATTTTTGATTTTGCAACTCTGGAAAATGCACTTTTCCAATGCATTTTTCTTATGCACAAATGTTTTTCATTTTGCATTGATCGCGTTGGTTCATAAAATTTCCTGAGGCTCTAACGAAACGAATGCACCAAACCGCATGTAAATCCATCTTACTGCGCCAAAAATCGGAAGTTCACTGCTTCGTTTCCTCGCCTATGAGGCAATATTTCATGGTAAATTTACAGAGCTTCACAATTTTTTTTCATCGCGTACCTTTTCATGTTATCTGGGACAGTTTTAATTTTTCATATGCTATTCAGCCATATAAAAAAATCCTATTTTATTTTCGTAAATAATATCAAAAACATTTTTAGGGTTTTGTAGGTATAACCACCAAAAACCCTTATAACACCACTCATGTATCTGTCTGCCTGTACGGTAGAAATTGTAGCCAAACGGCTGAACATAGAAAGGTGAAATTTGGCATACTTGTACCCCACTTCTTGACCCACATATAGGAAAACTATAGAGAGTTCAAAAAAATACAGCGCGGGATAAATATAAACAAATATATTTTTATTGGAAAAATAAATATTTTCTTTTTTAATCTTGAGTGGGGTATCAAATGAAACCTCTTAATGCGTGGATGCACAAACAAATTTTTATTTTTGAAAAATCTTTTTTTTATGGGATTTTTGTCAGTATAATGGCAAAAAACAATTTTATCCCCCACCCTATCTCCCAGAGGGGTTGAACTAAAAATCTAAAAAAAATCTCAGCAATGTACATTGATGGGAACTGGAACAGTTCAACAGGAAATTTTGATCAAATTGGTTTTTCGCAAAATATGGATTTTTTGTGTCGTCGAAACAATTTTTTTTTTTAATTTAATGTGTTGTATGCAAAGAAAACTCTTAAAATGTAGATAAAGGAACGGGACGTAGTTTTTTATTTTTTTTTTTTTTTTTTAATTTTAATACGATATTTTTTTATTTTAATTTTATTATGGGGATATTAAATAAAAGCTCTTTAAGTGCAGATTAAGGAACGGTAATTGATTTTTGAAATACATTTCATTTTGACTAAATTTTGCAAAGTATTAATATTTTCGTTTAATATATTAGCTAAAATTAAAAAAAATTGATGTGAAGTGTGAATATTCACAGATTTCAGGGTTTCGCTTATTATATACCTAATAAGTGAAGGCGGTATGCTAAGTGTGTAGGACAAATTTTACTTTGTAGTAATCACGGCAAAATGAACGATATTTTTAAAATAATTTATCGTCTGTTAATCATATAATAAGACTGGTTATTAAATTTACGCTCTTAAAAATTAAATGCATCATTTGTCAAAATATAACTAGAATTTTGACGAAATAATTGCAACATAATAAAAATGCAAAAAAAAACAAAAAAAAAAGTTTACTCCGTACTCGAACTCGAAACCCTTCGTTTCACACCAGTGCTCTAACCCATTACTCTATCACACGTCTTGCATGTTTTACATTGGTATAACTTTTGTACTTTGTGAACCAAAAATCACAAAAAATGCGATATTTTCCGAAAACATAATCTGATCAAAAATTCCTGTTGTACTATTTCGGTTCACACCAATATACATTACTTAGAATTTTTTTAGATTTTTAGTTTAAACCATCTGGGCTACAGGGTGTGGGACAAAATTTTTTTTGCACAATTTTGGCAAAAATCGCATCAAAATAATTTATTTTGCAAAAATAAAAATTTGATCGTTAATCCACGTACTAAGGGCTTTCATTTGATACCCTACTCAGAATTTAAAAAAAATATTTTTGTTTTCGATGATCACATATTTGTTTATATTTTTAGGGGATATGTTTTTTAGATGTTTTAGTATTTTTCCTATGTGCGGGTCAAAGAGTTGTATAAGCATGCCAAATTTCAACTCTCTAGGTTTAGCCGTTTGGCTACAATTTTTACCGAACAGACAGACAGACAGATAGACAGACAGACGGACGACAATATGATGGTATAAGGGTTTTTTGGTCATACCTACAAAACCCTAAAAATATATATTTGTATATACATGGATACATATTGTTATGGGTAGAGAAGAGGTACGTAAATTTATTTTGCAAATATCGACTAGGAAAATAAATAAATAACTAGTTGGTTGCTAGGATTCCATTTCTAGTAGAGAATCTGTTAGTTTTTCATATAGTCGCAATATAAACAATCAGATCAATTCTGTAAAAATTTACTGTGTAGTAACGTTACTACAAGATAAAATATTATAAAAAGTATAATGACTTTCATTCATGATAGTAACTGACCTTGCTCATAGGGACAAATTTTGTTACAATGATCATAGTAACTGAGTTACAGAATTGGTCTGTAAGTCTCTGTAGGCGTTATGCTCTTGCGTGACAAAAGATCGCCCGCAGTTTTGCCAGGTCTGGATTTGAATAATATATTGGCAATTATACCAGAAGAAAGATTTAATACTAAATGTATTAAAATATATATTATGGTATTATTAGAGATATATGACCACCAAATTAGTGGAGTTCAATGTAATTAATACACGGTAGAAAAAATTTAACTGCAACTTTCTTGTCGTGCCTATTGTGTTACAGTGGCGCACCCAGGATTTGGGGGAAGACAAAATTATATTATTTAAATTATTCTCATTTCTAAAAAAGTGATGATCTAAAAACAAAAAAAAGCTCCTCTCTTCTGAAATGCAAGTGATGACTTAAAAAAAAGGTCCTCATCTCTATTTTTAAATACATATAATTACCTAAAAAAAAAAAAAAAAATTGGTATTTCTCTCTTTCTTGGGGACGGGGCGACCGCCGCCCTGGGTTCGCCACTGTTGTGTTATGTAGTGACAGGCATTCATCGTTTGGCCTCCTAATAATCATCATTCGGTGACTAAATACCTACAAAACCCTGAAATGTGTCAAAACTCAAACTTCACATTAATTTTTTCTAATTTATTTGTGTTGGTCCGTGTAAGGTTTCTTTTATGGTGTACGTTTAGAGAAATATGTTTATTTATTTATTGTTTTACTTATTATAAATTCATAAAGGATTCCACACACCAAAGCGGCCGCGGTGGCGGCCACGGTAGCGATACGGCAGCGGCCTAACGCATCCTATACAATACAATGAGACCACGCACATACAAGCGTTCAGCTATCTGAGAACGGCACCGAATGCAGCGTTCAGTCTAGCGATCACCAAACACTGGCGGCCGAACTCGACAAGTTGCGTTAGGCCGCGCGATATTCATTGTTTATATACCACAGAGTGAATATATTTAAGAAAATAATGTCGAAAATAGATAATTTAACAGAAAAATCATAGATCAGTAAAGGATCATTTAATTTTGTATGACTTAGCACATCCTGATTACAAGAATATTAGGAAAACAAATAAAGTGTGGAACGAAATAGGATAAGTTTTGGAAATTGATAGTAAAGTCTGTTCCAAACGGTTAGGCGGAAATAGATTTTGCAATCTAGTTACTTTCATCGTTTAAATCATGCTTTTCAGCCATTTTGTTTAAGCTTTGTAAATCATACTTGCAACAAACATTTTTTGGTTAAGGTTAATATCATTTTAAAATGTCATTTTCTTTATATTTTGATTTTTTGTGTCATTCTTAATACAAATATCCCATTTATTTATTTTTTGTCATTAAAATATGTAAGAAAATTAATTTAAGTTTGACATATGTCATTCGTTTCCATGGTTTCATTGTTGGAATTTTAAATTTTGACATTCCAACGTGAAAAATGAAATAACCCAAGCAAGGTCCCTTTTCCAACCTAAAAGAACGAAATTCCCATTTAGTTCCGCCTAACTGTTTGAAACAGACTGTGAGTAGATTATTATTTTTCCTCTACATACAATTAATTATTCTATTGTGTTCTCGCAATCAATATTATCATACAACTATATACTGTGATTCACTAACTGATCGCTACCGCTACCGCCACTCCCACCGCGTTAGTGTGAGGAGACCTGATCGCTAGTCGTATCTCTACCGTGGCCGCCACCGCGGCCGCTTTGGTGTGTGGAATCCTTAATACTCTAATCATAAATATGGGCTGTGTTAGGCGAAAATAGCCACCGTTGCTGTGCACTATTTTTTTTTTTATCTGACTCATATAACATACTGTTGGGACCAGAATATTTTTTAATGTAATACATTTTCCACTGTATATCTTTATTGTCCAACCAGGGCCGCCCGCTCGATGACAATTTAAATAAGAGCCTGTTCCAAAAAAGTTGACAGGTATTTATGTGTGGCGTGTGGAATTATAATGTACATTTTCGTCGTCAGTGGCGTCCACGACCTTCCTCAGCGCGAACGATCGCCTAAATATAAACATTTCACCGTATCTCGGACAAATAATGGTATTTGAACGGGCCGTCACGTGCCTCATGCGGCCCATACAGTTTGCGTGACCAGTAATTAGGATACAGGAGCGGCAACACGCATACTCCTAACGGGACGCCCTACACTTTTCTCTATTATTAACTATTGTTTTAACGATGTTGTTGCGACATCGACGTCGCTTCATATCTATCTCATTTTAGACAATTTGGCACGTCAGGTGTTTTTAAACTTAGAAAAAAAAGATAAATTATCTTTTTTTTTTATTAGTAGGTATCCTAAAACGAACGGTGCTAACACGGTCTGTTTGGGAGTCGAATACGGCAGCTGCGAGAATAGTTTGCCAGAAACGTGGACAGTGATCGAACTCAAGTTTGCCTAAAGTGAAAATAATGTGTACCTACCTGTTTTGGTAATATTGTCTGCAGTCTGGTGGTTGTGCAGATTTGGCCGAAGACGGGAACAGTGTTAAAAATAACGTGAAAATCAAATTGCGTACCTCAGTGCTTTCCAACTGGTGTGTAGCGACACCTTGATGTCTCACGACTCTGTATACTCATCAATATGGTCTAGGGATATTTGATAAGGTTGGCAAAGGAATGTTTGTTTGTTATTTTATTAATAATCTGTAGGCTGGAGCACCACGTGTATTTTAGTCGCCCGTATGCGGACTTTCATGGGATCTCCCTTTTTTAGAGTCTTATACGAGTTGCCTCTTATATTTCGAGATTGCGCTAAACTAGTGCTGCCATCTGGCAACTGACGATTCTATCGTAAAGTTTGACATTTTGACGGTATACGTACTCAGAACGTTTTTACGTACGAGCGCTATTTGTGATGTTTACAGAAACGTAGCATCTATGTAGCAGCTCTGATGAAGGAATAAACTATTCCGAAACTGGTCAGCTGTAGATAGTTGTTAAACGCCCAGAACCCCCCCCCCCTGGCAGCGGCCCTGGTATAATTATAACAAAATAAGGAATAAAATGTTCTTCTAAATTATAGTAGAAAATAAATTTCTAATACAAAAACCGTTATTCTTGCCGGAACGAAAACCGGAACCGAACTGATATATATATATATATATATATATATATATATTTTAATTAATCCGAAACGGAAACCTAAACGAAAAAAATAACGGTTCGAAGCCCTGTGCAAAAGTGCCACTTTTGTTGATAAATAATTGTTTTTGATCTCAAATCTAGAAATATAAAAGACAACCCTCGTATTGCTCATCATAGACAAGAACACTTCTTCGCCAAACGGACATAAATTCCTCTGACACGTAATGGGATACGCGTGTACGTTAGTTTAGACCAGCGATGAGTGTCTACGCGTTTATACCATGAGTACAAAAAGAAATTACATAAGAGTTGGCTATGGAAAAATAAAATAATGTCTTTATTTTTATATAACAATATAAGCTTTTTTTATTTTTGGCCTTTGCTACTTTGGCAGTTAGTCAGGACTATTCTTATTTTTGAAAATTCCATGCCTGAACGGGATTCGAACCCGAGACCTTAGCAACGCAGAGCACATGTGTTACCACTACGCTACAAACTTACGACAACAACAACAGTGATGACAATTAATTAATTTTAAGGCTTGCTGTTGACATTACTTTTATTTTCCATATGTAATTTCTTTTTGAACTCATGGTATTTGTCTACTTTATATGTAAACATCACGTAGACCAGTGGTTCCTAAACTTATTTTGTCGCGAAACCCCTACGCGCTGTTGAAAAAATTACGGGATCCTTTAATTGGAAAAACATTACATTACTGCAAACTTTTTTCTTTTATAAATACGATTGAAAAGTAAGAGTTTATAAATTAGCAGTCATTTTCATTGTATTCCTAAAAATCATGTAATAAGTGAGCTATATTTGCCTTTATTTTGTATTTAATTTTTCATATAAAGTGTGAGACTCTTTGATAATACAGCTAAGTTTAATGAGAAGCATGCTTTTGCTTTTTGGATTCTAATATCCTTTTAAAATTTAGTATAATATTGGATAATTGAATTCGCATATCTGGTGCAGCATTTAGTTTGCTGCGATATTTCGATTCAGCGTATTTTGAAAATCTAGACAAAAACTGAATAGCCTCTTTACCGACCGCCAACATATATAAGGGAGGTATTGTGATCATACCGATTTTGACATTTCGAGATTACGATGGATCTCCACGAATTGAGGTCCCTACATAACGTTTTGAATATTTTTAGCATGAGGTCTGTCGGTTTGTCTGTTTGTCTGTCCGTATGTCTGTCTGTCTGTCTGCCCGTCCGTCTGTCTGTGTACACGTGCAGAGCAAATTCGGCTCAATGGATTTTTAAGAAACTTCATATTTAAGCTTTTGACATCAATGGCACGAGTTGATCAACTTTTGGTAAAAATCGGTTGACTAGAAATGGGAGTTTACTCGTGTTGATTTTAAGATTTTTGTGAATATTTAACAGAAAAATATTTCGAAAAAATTATTTAATAAAATTTGCTATAAAAGTAATAACTAACAACTTTTATTCGAGGCATTTTTTGATAAAATGAAACATTATTGAAAAATTTTTCGAAATTTTTTCCAAGTATCTATTTATTATACTTATATGTAACGTTTCCATGGTCATGATAAATAATATCTCTGTTAGAAAATATTAGGCCAAGTTATTTCTACTCTGCTGCTAGAATGTATTTTATACAAGTACTTTGTGATGGCGGTCGGTCCTGTGGTGGTCACAGCTGATTTTTTTTTTATTAAGGAAATCAATGTTTAGTCTTTGCAATGGATTTTGATTACCTCTTATACAGTTCGCGGTAGTCGGACATACAAGACTTCAGCCAGCGTAGTAATTTTAAGGTTCGTTTAGAATCGGTATCATTACCAAGTAAATGACCGCATAAAATATATCAAAAGTTATTTTAAAAATGGTTAAAAATATTAGATGTAGTAATTAATACCCAGTGACAGTTATTAATTATTTCTGGAAACTATGCAATTTAAAAAGATCTTAGCACTAAAATATTTTTTAAACACATGTTACAAATTAAAATGGCTAATAATGGTAGTTCGGATCAGTATATTATGTAGTTGTACATACGATGACTCATATCTATACTAAAATATAGATTAGTTCGTTCGTGTGTATGTATGTATATTACCTTAAATCTGAAAAACGGCTGCACCGATAAAAAAAATACATTAGTGTGTTCAAGGCATCGTTTATGGTAAAATAGAACAGTTTTTACTTACAGAGTCCGTACATTTTTTTAAATAATTAAAATCAAGCAAAATGTTAAAATTCTATGAAAAAAAATCCATAAATACAAAGCATTATGTATGTACTAGTGCACCCGTTGCCAACTGTGTTGGCAAACAAATCATTACTTTAATGTGGAACTTGCTCGACACCTCAGACTTCTTTCTCTAACCATACACCTAACTTCATCCAATTCAAATTGGTTAAACTCTTCGCCCATTATTAAAAACTGGACAAATAATGAGTATTATTCCGATTTATTTATTCATTAACTTTTTAAGATGGGAAAACGATTCATTTCCACTCAATGCATTACCTTTATAATGTTAAAACTAAAAATTATTTGAGACGTTAAATTTAAAATATATTTATTAAAATAAATTTTCCAATTACATATATAATATAAAAATACGCACACGAAAAAAACGCACACGGAAAAAAGCGTACTTACACTATATCTCAAATCAGTATAAAATAAATCGTGAGAAACTATTACACAGTAAAATTGAATTGTTTGCCCGCTTTAATATATTACGTTTACATTTGTAAGGTCAAACCAGATCTGGTTATTTTGGTTACTTTTATAGTGTAGTACTGACTTTGAAATGTAAATTTGTCATTTCAAAATATTCCTTACGCTGTAAAACCTACTTCAGATTTGTTGGTTATGATCATTATAACTATGATATCATTTATCTTTATGACATATGTTAAATGGAATGACATTTTAAGTGAAATTTTTTACCATGTTTTAATACCAACATGACGTACAATTTCAAAGATGCAAACTATTGAATGTATCAAATTGTAATTTTACCAAAATATTTTAAATATTTCCAACAAATTTTAAATTCACATAAATAAGTCGTCACTTAGTGACGGCGATATAAATGACCAAACTCGGCCGGTAATTCTTGGTAAAAATTATAATTTTTACCAAGGCGAGTTTTACACAATGCATTACATTTACATTTTTGAAAATTTAAGACTTTAGATAATTTAAAACGTTAATCGTAGAAACAAAAAAACAATAAAGCATTGAAAAAATAATAATAAAGAAAAGAGTCACATTTTTCTTACTTACTTTCATTAAAACCAAATATTTTTTAAAATAATTATTTTTCTACTACTAATAATTTTAATTTATATTATGTTTGTGTAAACATATCAATTAACAACAATTATTATTACGCGTTATATGTCAATATATACTTCGGTAAGCTTCGAAATTTTTACGTTACATTTCGGAATCTCGCTTCAATTGATTTAGATTTTAGACGACAGACACGGACACGCACCCACGCAAGGACAGACGTTGGCGTATTATATTATAGATTTATCGTACTGTCTTAGTCTGGTTTGCAACAACGTGTTCCCAAAGAAAATCTTTCCGCAGACTGAAGCCTATTTTTTATACCTTAAAACTTAATTTTTATAAACAAACTAAAAAACAATCAGGCAGAGTGCCTGAGATGGGCCACTGTTCACAGAGCTCAGACAGTGTCGATAGCCACAGGACGTAGAGACGGAGAGAGAAAGAAATGAATCCGAGGCAACGGGCATTTCATCTAGTGTATAATAATCTTTAAAAATCAACATGTATCACAAGGCGCTTGCTTGAGAATTCTCCAATTGGGCTTTCGAGATTTTATCCAACACGGGAAAGATGTTTAATTCTTCCTTTATATCAGTATATGCTAGAGTGCGCTACCACGAAAACAGGTCAGTGTCGTCACATCTACAGAAATTACAATTCATAGTCACTTCGTTGCTAAGCAATGGACGTAGTACCGTTTACAAATCGTATTACTATTGGTTTGACGTCATTATTTGACACATAAACGTTGCCATCAGCTGGGCCGGCGCGAGGGTCTGTGGCGCCCGTAGGCAAGATTTAATTGAGCGCCCCTAGGTAGGGCGTAACTAGCTTTTTTCGAGCCCTGGGGAAGACCTAAAAAAAGGGCCTCACTTCTACATGTCAAATAAAGACCTAAAAAAAGTCTTCCCTTCTAAATTCGAAATGTAGACCTAAAAAAAGGTTCTCACTTCTAAAATTTCAAGTGAAGACCTAAAAAAAAGGTCCTCACTTCTAAAATTTCACTAAATTACTTTTACATTCATTTGGCGCCCTTTTGAGTCTCAAATCAGCGCCCCCTTCGCAACGGCGCCCGCATGTCCGCTTCCGCCGGCCCTGGCCATCAGTGGCGTCTTCTTGTGGGAAAAACATTTTTCATCTGTTTACTTAGTATTATCTGTCTCATTTTGTAATACGAAACTAAAAGGGAAACTTCATTTTTTATGTTGTATATTTAAATTATCATCTTAGGGTGGTAATTCTGAAGTGGCACCTTTCAAAATATTTGACATGTCAGTCACAATTTTGACATGTCAATCGCAATTTTGACATGTCAATTTGTTACCTGACATATAGTTTTTGAGTGAATATAACATCAGTGTAATGAAACTTAATCAAAAATTTAAAAGCCAGAATTACAAGTTTGCATGGTTTTATAAAAGTCTATTTACACCACAACAGTCACCAAAGTAACCAGATCTACAGTCTGTTTCAAACGGTTAGGCGGAACTAAATGGGAATTTCGTTCTTTTAGGTTGTCACGAGAAGGGACCTTGCTTGGGTTATTTCATTTCTCACGTTGGAATGTCAAAATTTAAAATTCCAACAATGAAACCATGGAAACGAATGACATTAAATTATTTTTTTACATATTTTAATAAAAAAATAAATAAATAAATGGGAAATTTGTATTAAGAAAGACACAAAAAATCAAAATATAAAGAAAATGACATTTTAAAATAATATTAACCTTAACAAAAAAATGTTTATTGTAAGTATGATTTACAAAGCTTAAACAAAACGGCCGAAAAGCACGAGTTAAACGATGAAAGTAACTAGACTGCAAAATCTAGTTCCGCCTAACCATTTGGAACAGACTTTAGTTTCGTATTACAAAATGAGACAGATTATACTGTTACTGTTTTTTAGAAATCAAAATTCGCTACTATAGTCGGTTTTATTGTATTGCCAAATCTAGTAATTTTTAAGGATTGAATGTAGCTTTTGATCATTTTGTTTAGCAAAAGCGCACTTCAATCGTTTAAAGTTAGCTAGTGCCAACTCAAAAAAATATTCCATTAAGTTCCACTTAAACGTCTGAAATAGCCTATACAGGGTGAGTGGGGAGGAAAAAGTGGGCATGTAAAAATAAGTAAAAAAAAACTCTAATGTTGTTATGCGATTGTCTTTTATTTTCAAGTTATAACGTAATTAATTTGACACTAATGATTAGGGTCCGGCAAAAATATGCAACGGTACTTTAGTTAGGTGTTTTTCGATAAAAAGCGGCACATGTGTTATCTGTAGAAATAAAATGTGATTATATATATTTGTAATGTGCCCTGCTGACAAATAGTGTAGCGTATAAAAATTTAATATCTTATCAAAATCTGACCAATGGCAAAGGAGTAACCGGAATTACCTATCTCGGATATAATCCCAAAATAATGAGGTGTCGTTATTAAGATAAGAATTCATTGCGGTACAAGTGTTTTATTCTTTTGTTTTCTGTTGGTTTTTTGTTAAAATTTTGTTTTAAATAGCAAAGTTTTAAATAGCACGCCTATGGCAAAAGTACCGTTGCATATTTTTAAATGTCTCTACTAATGATAAACAGGATGACACTAATGATTTATTTATTAAACGTTAGAGTTTTTTTTACTTGTTTTTACATGTACAATACCTTCTTGAAGTTCGGCCCGATATTCGATAGAAACTTGATTAATGGGTCAACCCGCGATTGAGTATATAGTAGAGTTTATATAGATTACAGTCGTAGATACAACAATTTCTTTGGATTTATTGCCAGTTTACTAATTTAAAAATAATTTGTTAACTTAAAAATAATGTGTCGTCTTATTTTACATTTTTTGAAATATTAGTAATAATTAACTACAGTCTGTTCCAAACGGTTAAGCGGACCTAAATGGGAATTTAGTTCTTTTAGGTTGTCACGAGAAGGGACCTTACTTGGGTTATTTCATTTTTCACGTTGGGATGTCAAAATTTAAAATTCCAACAATGAAACATTTAAAAACATATGAAGCTAATATCCAATTAAAAAAAAAAACAATATATTTTAAATTTCTTGAAATCGTCAAATAACTTTCATCTTTTAATAATAGGATGAATTTAATAATTTAGTTTTATATAAGAATTAATTTTTTTAAATTTGCTGATCTTATAGGTCTTTCCTTGTTATTTATTGGTCATAAATGTGATTGGTCATAAATTAATCTGTTTAATTATTTCTAAATATCATCATATAATATATTTTGGAAGTGTTGGTATATTTGCCTTCTGGTGTATCTTCATTTTTCGGGTAACGCGGAGAGGGGAAAATGAAAGAAATATAATTCTTTTATATACCTATGTACATAACTCTCGTTTCTTATTAACAAAATTTTGAGAGGGGCATGGGTTGGCCATTCTAACGTGAATAAAATACACGCGTGAGTCACGAAGCACGCGTGCCCGTGAAATTTTAAATTTATGATTTCGTGTGCGTCGGTGTTTTTTTGAATCTACTTTCGTGAGCGTGCGTGATCGTGACAAACTTTTATTCACGCGCCCAACACTATCGCGCAGTAGAGAAACCGCACAATAAGAAAACGCGCAGGTCGAGTGTTACTGTATCTTATTTTTGTTTAATCTTTTTTATATATTTTTTTCGGACTACTAAGTGTGTCGCATAGACAAAAAAGTTGGAAAGCACTGGTGTAATTAAATTTAAAAAATAATGTGAAGTTTCTTTCCTATTAGAAACATTTGCAGTCTGGTGGTTTTATGCAGATTCGGCCGGTGACGGTCGCACGGTCCATTGTTTGGCAGCATAGTGACGGGCAGTGTCAGAAATAGAGTGCTGCCGAACGTCCCATCCCGTGAACGGATGGCCGGACTAGTAGTGCAGTGATACAATAGTGGCTATGTGCGGGACTGTATCAGCTTGACGATGTCCACTACCTCATCAACGGCTGATGGTCAGCCACGAATAAATAAACCTGTATACGAGAAACTTGTATTTGAAAGACGTGTGCTTCTTGGGTGCACCGGACTTGTTGGATTGTGTGTGATTATTTGGTTGACCGCTATTTCCACGGACCATTGGGCTTATGTACGTGGAGGTCAAGGTATATTCATCCCATCCACAGGAAGATACTTTGTCAATAGTCATACAGGACTATGGAGGATATGTAGGGATGTTCTAGTCGTACCACTTCACGCAACAACCACTCCTGCACCAAAGACGCGGATGTTAGAAATAGATGATGACTTTTTGGAGGGTAACTTAACGGAACCTTCTCCGTCACCTGCTCCAGATACGGAAGAAGAGACGAGAAGTCGTAGAGATGTCCCTGGACCTCCTGTGACTTCTGTCCCACGCAGTGAGTATGCATCTTCTCAAGGCAAGCCAATAAAATTTGGCGTTTGAGGCAAACTAGTACCAGGGTCGCCACCTTTAATTTTTATTTTTGTCTAACTGAATTCCACTAGGCCAGTGCTCCGCAATCTCCCGCCCGTGCCGCAAGACAATGCTAATTGAAAAATATCTATACAGATATCCCCCGACTTACGACCTCCCGACTTACGATCTCCCGTACGACCAAAATTTTAAAATTAAATTTTTTTTTTATAAACACAATACGTAAAAAACAAGCAAATATTGGTCAAATTCACTTGCAATGCTACAGGTAAAATTGTACGTTTTTTTAAATTCTATATTTCTATGATTTCTAACGTTTCTTGCACTTTATTTTCTTCCAATCTTTAAATAAAAATTGTATTTTTTCTCCAGGTAAGACCAATTTAGTTTATTTTTATCGCCTTTTTTCAAGTATTTGCCGTCAATAACTCGGGATTTAACATGTATTGACGTTAAAACCATGATTGTGGGGGGGGGGGAAGATATGTGTACATATTTGGAAATTTTGTAAATTCCCCGACTTACGACCAACCCTTCGGAACGGAACTTGGTCGTAAGTCGGGGTCGTAAGTTAATACCTGTATTAACAAAATTTAATGCTATATCTATTTTTTATTTTTTCGGCTTCATTTGGTTTCTACACATTTCAGATGATTATAAGACAAAATCCTCAAAAAAAAAAACTTTGTCTGTCCAACATTCTCGCAAAATCTGATGAATATATTTTCACTTAATTTGGTATGATGATAGAGTAAAGCCAGGATTCGAACATAGACTATATATATTTCAAAAATTTTATTCTTAGGGGGGGGGGGGGTGTTTCGAAGTTAATACTGTTTATCAAAAAACTTGAAATATCTCCCATATTATTAACTTAACAGAAAAATATATACAACAAAAACCTTTTTCGTTTAATTAATTTTTTCAATTAGATGAATATTTGTGGAGTTCTAGGTCAGCGTTTCCCAACCTTTTTTCATGGCGGACCTGCAAGCGACCCAGAAAAAAATCGCGGACCAGCAAGTTTAGAAAGTTATGTGTATCGCAAACGTTTTATATTTTTTATTGCACTGATTACAAACACACAAAAAAACAACAAATAAAAAATCAAATACAATTAGTGAAAAAAGAAACAAATTATTACTTAAGCAATTAACAGATTAAGATCCGAGATTTTCATCTCAAAATTAAGTGGGTTATAACTTATTAAGAGAATAGTTGCATAGTAAAATTATTTTTTTTTAGTGAATAAATTTATTGCGAAGTGGATATCTCCGCTCTGAATAAAATAAAATATGTATTTTTTATTGTGGAAAGTATTTATTATTGTATTTTATAAATCAACATAATTTTTTGTTTTATAAACTTGCACATAAAATTAATTCTGCGGACCGGCAATAAAATCTCGCGGACCGGCGGTTGGGAAACACTGTTCTAGGTGACACGCTAAAACTAAAATCTACATATATCTCTCTTATTAATGTGACAACAGCAAATTCATACATGACAAAAAAAGTTTATAATGAGAAAATAATTCTTTTGTTTTATACATTTTTTTCATTTAGATGAATATTTGGGGAGTAACAGGGGGACACCCTAAAGCTAAACTTTTGATATATCTCCCGTATTAATGACTTAACAGCAAAAATGTATATAATAAAAATTGTTTATAACATGAAAACCAATATTTTTTGTTGTATATATTTCTTTGATTCAATGAATATTTGGGGAGTTACGGGGACACACCCTAAAACTAAAATCTTGAAAAATCTCACTTATTATTTGTTTTATATATAAAATGCATCTAAGAAAATTTGTTTAAAATAAAAAACATTTCGTTTCTGTTGAATGCAATTTTTAATAATATTATTTAGGGGGCTAAGGGTAGCGTACCTATGAATTTGAAATATTTCACTTATAAAAAAGACAAACTTAAATAAAATATTCTTTATATCAAAAAAGTATATGAGGAAGCTTTTTTTTTTCAACGCAGCTTTTAATAAGATTATTTAGGGAGCAAGGGGAATGATACTTATAAGGTTAAAATATCTCATTTTATTTATTTTGAGAAAAGAAATGATTCCTTTCTGTTCAATGCAGTTTTTAATAAGATATATATTTAGGGCGCTATGAGGAGAGCTACCTATAAACGAAGTATCTCACTTCTTATTTACTTAACATCAAAAATATATACAAAAGAGTCGTTTAGAATAAAGAAACGATTATTTTGCGTTCTATTTGACACTGAAATATCTCACTTATCCTTTAAGTTACAGCAAAAATGTACATTATAAAAAGAGTCCGAAGTATGGGTACTCAAGCTAGTTGAAAAATATTTAAAATAAACTTCATTATCTGCGTCATGGCTACAGAATGCAGAATCAGTCTTCATTAAGTCTTTTTTTGTGTGGAAAATATTTTTTCATTCACGCAATACAGATTTTATTTCCTTTTATTTGTTGGCTTTAGCTGCTTTGGCTATTAGCCAGGTATAAATGAAGAGATTACAATGTTTTAAAAATTAAATTTATAATTTAATATTTTCTGCTTTAATATAGTTATAAATGGTTTTATAAATATCGAGTTAGTAGCAAGAAACGTCTGAATATTGGTAGGTAAGGATATTTTTTGGACAGCTAAATTTTGAATGAATAAGTTACAATTGCGAAAATTAATTGGGCATTCAAACAATAAATTGTTCGAATCGCTGACAGACAAATTATCATACGGACAGAAAGGAGAAGAAACTATATTAATTCTATGCAGATGATATGGAGAGAAGGTGTGATTAAATCTAAGCCGGATAAAAGTGCATATAAAAGATCTGCTTTGGTGAGAAGAGAACCAAAGCTTTCTAGGAAGAAGAGGTTGAATTTGACCATAGTATGATCCTTTGAACTGTAGAGAATCTATGTATTCACGCAATACAGATTTATTAAATAGTACAACGAATAGATGTGGAGATGGTCGTGTCCGTAATGAGTAAAAGTGGAAAGCTTGAACGGGTATCGGACATAAAATAAAGCACAACTATCTACAGCTGACCAGTTCCGGAATAACTGTATAATAATTATTCCGAAACTGGTCAGCTGTAGATAGTTGTACTTTATTTTATGTCCGATACCCGTACAACCTTTCCACTAGTACAACGAATTGTGTAGAATTTTTTAAACAAATTAAAATAATAATAATAAAAAAGAAAACTTTGTTAAGGGGGCAACTAATTTATGAAATACATATAGGTAGGTCAACATTTTATCTTAGACTTGGCTCAGAAGGCAATTTTTTTCTTGGGGCTCTCATATTCAATTTCAAAAATGTGTCTTTTATAAGTGAGTTTTTTGTAAGTGGGGGGCGGGGCAAGCCTGTCAGCCTATCCCTGGGTGCGCTTGCATATACCTATAAATCAGGCAGAGCCGACTAGCTTTTTATGTGGCTTGACAAGATTTTAGTTTTGGACCCCTATAAAATTTAATAGGAAGACGAGATAAAAAAAATTTCAGTCTGACTTGGGCCCCCTTTCGTCTTCAGCCCTATGCCTGTGCACCTGCCAAGTTACGTCACTGAAACCAGGGATTGACCTGGAACCTTGTTATCACAAAAGTCATGTTGTTAGCAAAATCAGCAATCAGTAAATTAAATATAGAGAGAGGTAACATACCCTCTTAATTATGAAGGTGCATCTCTCTGAATCCACTGGATATGGCGCACCCCCAGATTTTTTAAATACTTCCTCTGTTCGAAAAAAGATGCTACATTTCACTTCGATTTTTGTCCGGAAATGGTGCTACATTTGGTAAGAAGCAAGAAAACGAGGAATTACTGAACAAAAATGTTTTAATTCAAAGAGGAAACACAGATAAATAATAGACGCAACAGTTTAACATATTTTAAACATTATTTTGAAACAATTCCTGCGCTGTTTTAACAGCGTTTCATCACATTTTATATAGAAGTCATTAAAGTCGAACTTCGTCTTAACTTCATTTTATTTATGTGTTGTAGTTTGTAGTTGTTACCCCCAGTTTAAACCTTTGAGTGATCGTTCAGGTCTTCTGTGGTTACAGCGGTTAATATGTAAGAATTTCACTTTTTGCAACAGCGGCATAAAACAAAAACGCAACGAATTTAAACAAAGTTTGCCATCGTACACTTATGGTGGGTTGCTAACGTAAAAGTTTTCTCTAACTCGAGTTAAAATCATTTGTTTTTCTATGTTACAACATACAAAAACAAATTATTTTAACCTGAGTAAGGAATAATTCTTACTTTAGCAATCGGCCATAAGATTCATAAAAAATCTGATAAATATGTTAAGAGAAATTAATTAAGTTGACTATTTCCAATAATCTGGACGTGAAATTGAAATGTAGCAACTATTTTCGGACAGAGGAAGTATATTTTTGATTGTGGTTTGCCGTGGAATTTTGGGAAGATTTTTGCCGTGTCGTGGATTACAGATGTTTTCGGAGCACTACACTAGGCGACAAAAAATGAGTGCCGAGTGATCAACCGACAAAACAAAAACCTTATTCATCATTTTTACTAACGCCTCCTTTATTCGGCGAAAGGCGGTTGCCTCGCGGCCTCACCTATTAGCACGACCCTGCATTTACTTTACTACTATAATAGTTGCCAAAGAAAACTGCTAATGGATAAACAACACTCTTAATGTGTCGGCCAGTTTCAAACATTAAAAACAATAAAAAGCTGTCGCGCATCACTTGTCTGATCTAAAATTAATACCTGTTTCAGGGTTTTGCAAGTACCATGAAATGTTTCCGTCTGACGACAAAATCAGGCTGGACCCGTCGCTTGACAAGGGCATCTTGAGTAAGTATATTACCGCTTATAAAAGTTCGGATGTAAAATGAAAAACCTAGAAATTATAATTACGATACTTCCAGCGTCGTTAGGGTTTTTTCCCGAGAAACTTCATAAAAATTTATAACTTTGTCCTGAATCTCGAGAAAAAATAGTTAAAAATCAGGAAACTGCTCTTTGAAGCCGGAAGGGTATGAACATGCGCCGACTGGCGAGAGTAAATATCACTTTACTTTCAAATGTATCCGGACACGTAGAGGGACAGTCGGTACTTATAGGCGTATGTACCATCCGCCTATAAGTAAACGAGAATGTTTGAATCATTATTTACCAGGTTAAAAGATGCTGACAGTCACTTTTTTTGATAGGTTTTTGATTTCATTTATAGCGAATCACTTATATTTCATAGTTCTATGCAAGCAGACAAAACATTTGTTTTCCTAAGCAAAGAAATATGCTTTTATGAAGCAACGCATTCTCTCACCCTTAACTTGAAGATGCTTTTAGATGCATTCATAACAATTTGACCAACGTCAATGCAAAATGAACGAAAAATTTTAAATTACAAATGCAAAATGGTAAATTTGTTATAAAGTCAAGATCACGATTGTCTGCACACCGTTAAGCTTGGACAACCCGGGCAATTACCCCAGCCCTTTTGTGAAGGCCACACGATTTTGTAAAGAATTAGTTACATAAATTATTCTTTTTAGTTATATTTAAGTGTTAAGTCCATTTTTTTTTTTTTCATTATTTTTTACATATGGAAAAGTGATATACTTTTTCTGATAGAAATAATGTTAATATTTCTCAAGCTGACGAAATAATACAATAAAATAAAAATGGGTTCACTTCATAGAAATTAACAAAATACTTTCACAAAAGCATATAAGTGAATACATTTTACTTCTGGAAAATACACATAGTGATACTTTCCTGACACCAAAAGCTAGTATAGCAATAAAAAAAAATCAGCTGTGGCCACCACAGGACCGACGGCCATCACAAAGTACTTGTATAAAATACATTCTAGCAGCAGAGTAGAAATAACTTGGTCCAATATTTTCTAACAGAGATATTATTTATCATAACCATGGAAACGTTACATACAAGTATGAAAAAATAGATACTTATAAAAAATTTCGAATTTTTTTTTTCGTTTTTTCAAAAAATGTCTCAAATAAAAGTTGTTAGTATATTATAAAAGCAATATTATAGCAACTTTTGTTAAATACATTTTTTCGAAATATTTTTATGTTGTTAAATATTCGCAAAAATATTAAAATCGACACGAGTAAACTCCCATTTCTATTCAACCGATTTTTACCAAAAGTTGATCAACTCGTGCCATTGATGTCAAAAGCTTAAATATTTAAGCTTTAAGTTTCATAAAAATCCTTTTAGCCGAATTTGCTCTGCACGTGTACACCGACAAACGGGCGAACAGACAGACAGACCGACAGACATCATGCTAAAAATAGTCAAAACGTTATGTAGGGACCTCAATTCGTGGAGATCTATCGAAATCTCGAAATGTCAAAATCGGTATGATCACAAAACCTCCCTTATATTATGTTGGTAGTCGGTAAAAAGTCTCCTGTAAACATCGGCGCAACTAGAAATTTCAGTCTCTTAAGTAAAATATGTAAAGCCCCACATTACTAAAAAGGCACTTAAACGTTGCTTGACCGCGTTTAATATTAATTAAGATCCTACCTGTAAAAATACATAAAGTCATTAAAGATTGTTTTATATTATACTTTTCACGATACTTTCAAAATTCAACGTCATTGAAACATAAACTACAGATTGTAGTATTAGCGGCAGAAAAAAACAATCAACACCTTCTGTCTTTTGTTACTTCTCACTGCCAGCTTAACAATTTGATGAAACAGATAAAAGTTTAGTTATAATAACAAATTTATAAATATTGTTTAATTATGCTAGTTTATATTTATTTATATGTCAGCATAGTTTGTAAGACCAGATATCAACACGAATTATTAAAAATACTAGAAAAATTAAATAGTAAAGTTTGTACCCCTGAAAAAGTATCTATACGTCAAAGTCTGATTCAAGATACTTTCAAAAGTTCTGCTGGATGTTGGATAGCATGCAGACGCGCAACCACGGGGGCTCACGGGTGTAAAAGTTTGAAGGAAGTACAGATGATTCCGCTTAATTGGGGCAGCCGCTTATTTGGGCCAAATCTCAAAGAACAGAAACCAAACCAAGGAACCAACAGTAAATTTACATGTTTAATTGGGACAACATTCCGCTTAATTGGGACAGTAAATTTAAGATCACAGTACATATTATGCTACACATATTCTCAACCAGGAGGCAAAAAAATGTATGACCGCGTTACAGTGTTATTTTATGCAGGAAGGAAATGAAGGGAGCCCAACATCCGCACTGAATACCTGTGCTGATTTTGTAGAAGTGAAATGTTACAAATCAAAAGACAGACTACACTAGACGCATTTTTGCATTGAATTAAATTGTATGTACCTATTTATTATTTTATTTTGAAATTTATTATTATTTTTTCTTAAAAGTTTATATTTTTTGGTTATATGTAATTTATAGTTTTGTCCAAGAATTTATAAAATAAAATTATAGGAAGAAAAATATGCATTGTTTAATTTTATGTGAAATTCGCTTAATTGGGGCAGCCGCTTAATTGGACCAAAATGCGTAAGTCCCGATGTGTCCCAATTAAGCGGAATCGACTGTATTGTGTTCCACATCGATACCTTTTACGTCAATACTACGAAAAAAATCGGTAGTGCTACGAAGAAGAAGTATAATGTAGAACAAACTTTATGTATTTTTGTCCGCCAACATGAGATTTATGTTATGATTTTTATAATAATCTTAAAATCACAATGAGTCAACTTTGATAAAATTAACAATGAATAATTTTACATTGTCCGAACTTCTATGGGCGAGAATATATACAATACAGCGTGTAGAAATCAGTGATGGGCGCGTAAGTTACATGATGTAAGTTACCTCATTGTTGACGCGTAAACAATTGATGTAAAGTAAACACAAAATCTCTTGTAAACAATGTAATCAACGTAAACAATGTAAACAATGATTTAGACATGCGCACTTGTTTTGAATTACAGAACCTCATTTTCAATACATTTTTATAAATAATAAAATTTTAATGGAAGAGGAGGTTGTACGGGTTCTACATAAAATTTTAATGAAACGATTTTCAGTGAAAAAGTAAGTATATAAAATTAGGACAAGCCAATATACATATTAATAAAAATCGAATTTGCATAATTATACAGGTGTTACATACAAATTAGTAAATATGAATATGAAAAATAAAAAACTATTTTCTTTAAAAAAATCAGTCTAATTTTTTTAATAGCATAATACATTAAATTTCACCTTTAAGAAAATCAGCCTATATTTTTTAATAACGAAAAGATTCATTGCAAATTTTGCATAACGCCCTATATTTTCTTTCATTTTCTTTAATTAAAACAAAACCTAGTTCTTCAGAACTATTGGTTCGGTTTCTTCCCACCATTTTTTTAATAAATTTATTGTTTTAAACTGAATATACTTGTTCATTAACTCTCTATTATTCGTATTAAATAACTAAAACTAACTTCATTATTTGACAGTTTACAAAGTTTACATTGTTGACAAGTTTACCAATTGTTTACCAATTGTTTACATAAGTTTACACGTAAATGTAAACAATTAAAGTTTACGTGTAAACGCCCATCACTGGTAGAAATGTGTATTAATGATATATTTTAACAGATTACAGTCGAACGGAGGTGTCATTCGCAATAATAAGCCTTGGTTTGATGTGCATGGGCTTCGCTTTTTCCATCTACACATTCCGGAATCCGCGCTACACATTCAAGAGACTCGCCGCTGGGATTCATTTCATATCAGCTGCTACTGTACTAGTCGTCATAGAGGTCTTCATTAGCTCCATCGAGTACGAGCGTGCGAATTTATTTTTCAACTTTCCACGTGGAGCAACTCATTCATATGGCTTCAGTATCTACTTGGCTTGGTAAGAATATGGGATAACCAAGAATTAACTTTACAACTTCAAATAATTCCTAGAACATGGCTATTTATGCAACAAGTTGCAAAATTTGAGTTTTACACACTAGATGTGAAAATTGGTGGCCAACATGCAGAAAAATTGTGTAAAATTTCGAAAAAATATCCTTAAGATTAAAGCTATGTGGGTGGCTTTATATATTAATTTAATCAAAATTTTATTTTGTCATTAATAAAGTATTATGGTATTAATATAAAGTAGTAAGTATTTTCGTCAGTCCTGGGGTTTCCGGACCCGAGGACCGCCTTGTGTACACGTTTTTGTCAAACGTTGCGTGCATAAAACGCACGTGTTTCATACAAGGTTTTTTCTACAACCGTTAAGAAAATATAAAATCAGTAAAAGTTACTAGAAAATTTAGTTCCGCCTAAACCAAAGAAATCGCCTTTAGGTCTATTATATGTTTTATATATTTTATAATGCGTAACTAAATGGGAAAGTTCATTTTTTATGTTATATATTTACAATACAATTATAGGGATTTGCAGCTAAGCACCCTACCATCTGGTGAGCGTTTCATGAACTTCTGTACATCAGCTAACATTTCGTTATGTGTATTGGTTTTGTATGAAGTTTGTTTTTAAAGTTTTATTATAATCATTGAAAAATGTATAATACATAGTGTTGTGTGCCTATGTGCAATTCATTGAAAAGAAGAAACCCGGAAATATCGTTTCATTTGTTTCCACTAATATCAGACACCGTACGGTTCGAAACAAAATTGGGAAAGCAAGAGGTTAGGAATCGACGCAATGTTTAGATAAACAATTTAAAAATTGGAAAAAAAGTGAGCCCTTATATCAAAGTTTGCTCATTACATTTTAATGATAGTGACTACAAAAAATATTTTCAATTTTGTATTTATTATCGCAAATCTTGAAAATTCCTGTTATTGTGTGTGTGGGTTTGTAATGCACAAGTCTCTAGGCATAATGCATAAATCTTTATGAACTCTCTGTTTTTTTCAGTGACTCCACACAATATTATATGCCCAGCATTGTAGATTTCTACCCCTTGGTAAACAACACGGAAATTATTATTTCCCCCAATATAGTTAAAATAATCGACAATGGAAAATCGCCATAACTTAAAACCAGATCACAAAATGTAGTATTTTAGATGTTTACAAGTGTTGTCACTTCACAAAATCAGAAAATCCCAAACAATTATTTATTTTTTGTCGTTTTTTTGGTATCGCTATTATTTACTAGTAAATGTCAAGTGGTATCTGATTTAGAATGGTTTCAAAAAAATCCGCGTGGCGCTACGATCTTAAAATTTTTCCCCTATAATATTATCATAGTATTGGTTCACATGGATACGACAAAGTTACACCACAAAAGTTACCAAAAACATCAGATAAATGGTGCAATTCTGTGGCAAATCTGTAAGCTTACAGACAAAACCTATAAAAAACTGTCCATAACAACACATAAAACAACTCCTTAGATACGATCGTCTGTAGCTTATAGATTTGCCACAGTATTGCACCACTAGTTACGTATTACAAAATGAAACATAATATAGATTATTTTTAATTTAAGCGGAATTAGATTTTAAAACTAGTAACTTTAACGTTTAAATGAGGATTTTGATCATTTGGATTAGCAAAAGCCCACTTCAATCGTTAAAAAGTGAGATTCTTATAAACTGACAAAAATTAAAATTCCATTTAGTTCCGTATAAATGTTTGAAAAAGACTGTATTTCAAAAATTTACGTTTCTACTACCCATTTCTTAGCTTCCTACGGAAATAGATAGTAATTTCTTTTTTTAATGTTGCATACCTGCATCTTAAATATTAAGCGATTTTTTAATGTTGGTTAAAATGCCTAAAATGTCAGTTTGTTTAAAAAATGTCAATTTTTTATTTGTATTTTCATGTCATATTATTATGTTATACAGTTGTCGAGGTAATATTTTATATATTTAAAATCAAGCACTAATAAAACTGACATTTTTAAACTAAATAGACGATATTCACAGTGACGTCAGCAACACTAGCGCCAGTGTGCTTTTGTCAAACTATTCTTATAAATATCACATTTTTACTTATAATTCATTTCCGGGGAATAATGAATAAGTTTTATTTTCAACGAAGATAACATACCAGGTGTGAAATTAAAAGATGATAAAGTAGAAGATTATTCTATTCAAAAATTAAAAAGGTGATTAGATGTCGAGCACTACAAAAAACCGTGAACAGGGAAGTTTTAATAAAGAAGTTAGGTATAAATGCATATCGAATTTATATAATAATAAATTATCTATGAAATTTTACTAATAGATATAAATTCGTTTACGAACAGTTAACATGTAAACAGTATCAGGATAGCAACTGTTTATCAGAATAGTTCGACTGATGGCTACTGTTACTACTATCGATTTTAAAATGAATATTGTCTACTGTCCTTAAAACCCAAATTACTGTACTAAAACAATCACTCCCATTCAATCATTAAAACGTTTAAGCGGAACTAAATGGAATTTTAATTATCTTAGGTTGTCACGAGCTCACTTTTGTACGATTAATGGGGGCTTTTGATAAACAAAATGATCAAAAGCGTTTCGCTAGTTTCGCTTAAACCATAGAAACCGACAATAATTCTGCACGAAGATAAGAAATGAATAATACTACTATTAATTTTTGTTCATCTGGCAAGATGAAAGCATTCTAATTATTTATGAAATTAAGCGTAGACAAGTAACAATTATAACACATATTGGTTGTTTGATGTTGAACATTTAAACGGAACCAAAATGGATTGGAATTTAAATGGAATTTTTATTTTCTAAAGTTGTCACGAGCTCACTTGTCAACTGAAGTGGGTTTTTGCTAAACAAAATTATCAAAAGCTTAGTTCTATCGTTAAAATGAATATAGTCTATTGTCTCATAAAACACGATTTACTGTGTTATAACAATCGGTCTCAAAATCCCATTCAACCATTAAAAGTCACTAGATTTCAAAATCTAGTCTCACACGAAGCTAAGAAATGAATAATGATAATTTTTGTTCATCTGGCAAAATGACAGCATCATAATTATTTATGAAATTAAGTGTAGACAAGTAACAATTGAAACATATTGGTTGTTTGATGTTGAACGTGGTGACAACTTACAAAAATAAAAATTCCATTTAGTTCCACTTAAACGTTTGGAATAGCCTTATAGTTGTTTGGTGTTGTTTATAGCTCGTTTCTTTGGTTTAAGCGTTAGATTTTGAAAACTAGTAACTTAAATTAGTATTAAATAATATGAGGCCTTTGATCATTTTATTTAGCAAAAGCCCATTTCAATCGGTAAAAAGTATATTGGGATAGGCTTGAGCTTAATTGAGAAGGAAAAAAACAAGTTTTTTCGGGTATTTTTCATGAAAATAGCAACTTATATTAGTACTTGTCAAATTAAAATATTGGTTACTATTAGATAATTCGAATTTTAGTATTATGTAATGTTGTGAGTTGCAGTAAATTACCAAAATAATAATTTACCGGTTTGAAACTGGCGCCTAATTATTAATATTTGCGCGTGACACGTTTCATTTGATGCTGCTAGACTTCGTTCAACATAAGAAAAACACAGGGTATCATAAATTACGTCATAAATACTGCGCGAGAAAACAGCTGGTACACTGACGTACAAGGGTTTTAAACAATTGCTTTGGATACCAAACAAACTAAATAATGTTTTTCAAATACATTTTTACTCATTTTAGTACCTTGGTACATACGATAAATAAATAATAATAACGGAAATAAACAAACAACATCGCACAATACGCGTAGTCAAAAACAAATCATAGTAGCCACTGAAATGTGTTAAACTAATTGTTGATAACATCCGCCTGTGTTTTTCTTATATTGAACGAAGTCTATCTGCAGAAGTTGATTTTAAGCGTACAGTTTCCGGTTAAAATCATAACTATTATAACATTATTAATATAAAATACCATAATTCACCGCTAGAATCGCTGATTCACATTACTATACAAATATTGCCGATAATAATTATAAAAAAATATCGATACCAGTCAAAAAGTACTAATACCGTAAAATATTGAAACAAAAAGTATCGATTCAGTTACAGCAATACTCGCAGCGAAGAAATAAGGTCCAATTACACCTCCTGGCCAAATTCCATCAAAAATTTCTTCTCCGACGATGTAATGGTCGCTGATGAAACACTTGTGGATTTTTAGCGCCCCAATAGCGGTTATTTTACTTATTAACTTAATCGCCGACGTCCTCGTAATAACGATTTTCGTAATAGGTTTCAATAATTTCAAACTAAATTCATCTAATTGATGTGACAGAATGTTCTCTCTTATGTCATAGTAACGATTGCTGTTCACAGTTACAGCGTTATCTACAACGTCTTCGAAGAAATAAGGTCAAACTACACTTCGTAACCAAATTCCACATTATACGGTCACTCTGCGAAGATGTAATGGTCGCTGTTGAACCACTTGTGCATTTTTAGCACCCAAAGAGTGAATATTTAGTTTAACATAACCGATAAAGCTAAAATGGCCAACGTTCATTGACTTTTTCACAAACATTCGTAGTAAGTTTTAATAACAACTTGTTGAATCGTAATATGAATTGCAACAAATGTGTCATATCTACACTGTTCAACTATTAAACAAGAACTGTCATAACTTAACTAAACCAGAAGGGAACATTTTCGTAGTGTTTTAACAATGTGTTGTTGAATCGCAAAACGCTCCATAACAAATTTGAGACGGCTAGATTACTCAACTATAAAATTTAAACGGTCAAAATTGAATCAAACCAAAATGGCTGCCGAAATAAGTTGTAAAGTTAATTTTTAGTTATCTAATATATGTGCTTTATTGTTAAAGTTTGTTGATATTGTTTTTTTTTGTGCTTCAGGTTTGTGTTTGCAATGCATATACTGTCCGGATGTGCTTTCTTGAGATATTCTCGAAAGAGGAAAGGCAACAAAGCGGCCACAGAAGAGCTGGCGATGGTCGACGAACCAACCATCATTGGCAGATAGCATCAATGTTTAATAAACATTCTTTTATGTAGCTTGTATTTATACATGTCTTGTAATTGTTCTGTGTGAATTGTATATATTAGTTTTATTTTGTTATTTGGATTTGGAAAATATAATGGCACGACAAAATATGTGCATCGAACGACAAATGTTGTACGACAAATTACATCATTATAGTGATAAATGACTTGACAAATAAGGTTATTTGCATGACAGAAAATGACACTTCAACTACAAATATCGTATTCGTGCGTACACCGATGGAAGTTGCAGCTAGAACAGCCGGATAAATATTACAAAAAACAATTACAGAAAACAAATATTTTAAGAAAACAAAAAAAAAAGATCTGAGCAGTTAAATCATATATGCAAAATAGAAACAAACAAACTCGTTATTTTGTATTTTAGTCAGCCAAATGCTAATAGCTACAGGCTATTCCAAACGTTTAGGCGGAACTAAATGGGAATTTCGTTCTTTTAGGTTGTCACGAGAAGGGACCTTGCTTGGGTTATTTCATATTTTACGTTGGTATGTGAAAATTTTAAATTCCAACAGTGAAACTATGGAAACGAATGACATTTATTACAAATTTTAATACATTTTTACATATTTTGAAGACAAAAAAAAAAAAAATGGGAAATATTTATTGAGAATGACAAAAAATTAAATTGCAATGAAAAGGACATTTTATAATGAAAATAAATTTAATCTAGAATTTGCAATGTGAGTATGATTTACAAAGCTTAAACGAAATGACCGAAAGTCCAAATTAATAGATAAAAATTACTAGATTTCAAAATCTAAACCTTTGGAATAGCCTTTATTTATGCAACAAAAAATGAAATAATCCATTTTGCTTACGTGTTACATACAATTTTTTTTTTCTATGGCTGTTCAAAAACTACGAAAATAAGTAAGAACATAATTTTTTTGTCATTCCATACAAATATAATTTATAAATTTCAGAAAACAATTGATATTGTGACGTTTACAAATTAAATTTATATGAAATATTAAAAAATTGTTTCTCACTCATTTTTCGCAGCTTTTTGAAAGGCCGTAGAAATGTATTGTATGAAAAGACACGTAAGGAAAATAAGTTATTATTAATAAGAACTATTTTTTTTTTATTAATAGATCTTACTATTTAGATCCAACTAATTTACTAAAAAACTAATCATTTCCACACTAGTGCGGATATGGATTTCATTTGCATTCATACGGATATGAACTCCATTACCTAACTGAAATGAGTTAGATAAGTGGGCCTTTTTCCTAAACGATGTAGAAAGAAAAATATATATATGTTGTTTAATTCTTCAAATGACATCCAACATAACCTTATTTACCATATGACACAGATCGGTTATTGTCAGTTAATAGCGTATTCGATTTGACCACTTTGGAATTGCTCTGCGAACGAGTAATTGATGTCATGTCGATCCGAGTTTTACTAGTGAGCGCATCGGAGCAACTCCCAAGCGAATACGTTTTTATTGTTATTATTAATTATTTAAAAATACAGTGATTTCCTTGCGTAAACTGTGCAGGATTTTCTTTTTTTTTTTTGTGACTGCAATAATTTATTGGTTTTCTGTTTATTTATATTAGCAAAATATTACTTTTTTTAAATTATTATATGTCTTTTAATTTCCTAATTTATTATACAAAAATCACTACTTGATGAAGATTCAATTAGTTTTAATAAACATACTAGCTTTGAAATATCGCTACGCACCATATTGCTCGACGTTGCTCCGACTCTTTAGTCAGAGCAAGAAAAAGTGCTCTGCGAGCACTCTGAGAGCAATGACCTTCCCAATCATACAAAATTTTAACAACTCTAGAGCGACTGCTCGTCCAATCGAATACGAAACTTGCTCGCCGAGTGACCTAAATACATAGTAGAGCCCAATCGAGTACGCTATAAGCTTGAGACAGAATGCGCAGTGACAAAAGAAGCGCGTGGAGAAGAAAACCTAGACCGAGATATGCATAGGCAGTGGCGACGTACCTGACTTAGTGAATACCTTCCACCTGTGCAAGTTTCGCTTAGATTACTTTAATCGTGCTGTACGTTAGGGTCTGTATACTGGTTTACAGATGGCGCACCAGGCTTTGTCGTTTAACTACAAACAATACGATTAGTTTAACCTGAGTCAAACTTGAGCAAGTGGAGGGGATTTCGAGTAATCCTGCTTATCGCTTCGGTCAAGTACATAGCAAGACTGACACTAGATGTCAGTGGTGGTGTAAAGAAAATATATTAAGTGATTAGAAATTTATTTTTATTAAAATGTATTTTAAATTTATTTTTCAGTATCATTTAAATTAAGTAAAACAAATACAAAATATTTGCCAACGAAGTGGGTGAATCGCAGTTCTGACTTGTAACAATAGTCTGAATTGTGAGGTTCCTAGTTCAAGTCCCCGTTGATGTTATTATTCGGGTGAGAATAATAACACTTCACTCAATAAGTCTCCGGTCTGACATATATATGGCAAAACTGTTGACAGATCCATATGATTTCTGGATAATACCAACCTTCAAACGATAAGTGTGAAAATTTCATGACATTCTGACAATTAGTTTAGAGGTTACAGTGGTTTAAGTGACTCCAGTTTTCTAATTTTCAAAAGAATGGATAAAAAAGAATTTCGTGTGTTGATTAAACATTGTTTTTTGATGTGAAAAATACTGTTAAAGCCAAACAGTGGCTTGATAAGCGTTATAGAGACTCTGCACCAGGCAAATCAACTATTACTGATTGGTATGCTGAATTTAAATTAATTACTTAATTTTAATTTTTTTTATTTTAGGAGCGTTGGAATCAAAGTATCACTCTTGAAGGAGAGTATGTTGATGAATAAAGTAGAATTTCTAAAAAAAGCTAAAAGGCGAAGGGACACCTCCGCTAGACTTGCCCTCCCATAAAAAAATAATAATAAAAAAAATACATTAAAAAAAAATAATTAAATTTAAAAGAAGATTTAGATAAATCTTCAAAAATACATCAAATTATGTCCTATACAAATTTTTGTCCAAGGTTTGGTTTACTAGTTACGAATTAATTAAATTTTAAAGTTTAATAACTTCCGCTTCCGGTTTCGGATTTTAATAAAATCAATAGGGTTCTTCGCAATTATTAGGAGAATTTTTTAGTACCAGAACGAACTCTTTTAAGTTAAACCGTTTTTGAGTTATTGTGTATACACACAGACAAACACACACAGACACACACACATACGGACGGCACTTCGAAAATAGGTTTTTTGGATTCCTTGGACCATGAAACGTGGTCATCAGTCAAAATCTCGACATCGAAAATTTTCGCGATTACAATACTTGCCCCTTATATATTAACGCTACGTACAACCCTGCCAGATTCGCGGTGGCGGCAAAAGTAGATTACCAAGCACAGTAACTATAAGTAATTTTCGCAATAGAACAAAATATCTCCAAATATATTTGTAGAATGGAGCTTTAGCTACAATTTGCCGCATGGTACACAAATATGCGTCGAGTAGCTTACAAGATGGCGTCTATAACGCAATTTGTTTATTTACAATTACATGACAGTTATTTTTACAATTAAAAATATCCTATTAGATAGATAAAAAATTGCTGAAAATTTTGATATATAGATTGTTACTAATTTTATTTCAGGTTGTTACTCTTGTATAAGAAACTGTACGGTTGTGCGCACCCTTAAAGTCGGGCAAGTAAAAATGTTTTTGTTTTAGTTAGACCGAAGACTTATTGAGCGACGTGGTATGTTTACATTACTCCCATTTTCACAATTATTCACCCTTCATCCAGGTGTAGTAGCTCGCCCCCCCCCCCTCCCCCTGCCATCGGCGATTAGCCTCGTCTCAGAAATAGGCCAATGTAAAATAAATACAAATTTAAAAAAAAAAAATACAAAATATTATTATATAGATATTAGAAGGCATTACATTACATAAATACTACAAGTATACTATAAATTAGACACGAGCCAATTTTATCACTGCGCATTCTATATCTAATGATAACCGACCTGTATTTTAGTTAATTCAAATATTTTGTCGTTACCTAAATGATTTATCACGCTTTTTTGTCGTTCTTAAAATCTAATTTATCGTTAAAAACCTTATTTTGTCGGTCCAAAAAAATGGAAATAGGGGAGTTATTTAAAAAAAGTGGACACTGGTGACTTACTAGAAAACGATATATTTCACTAACAAATGTTGCACGATCACATGATCTGAAACGCTGATTTCACGCCCATCGGACCCGATACAACGGAACTTGATCGGGGAACGATCTTCATACGCTAAGTTATTGACTAGCTACTCGGGAGACTACGTCGTCTACTTTGGAAGTGCTATTGTCACTGGAGCGACCGCGCCACTCAATTAATGTTCAAAATAGTGAGATAACAAACTGCGAGAAATGGCACTTTTTTTTAATAAAAATTACAGCACTTTTTGGTAGCATAGAACGCATCAACTAGTATTAATGTTTGTGGCAGAACAACGTTATACGGTCGTCGCACGTCCACCTTAAGGTTCCGTTCAGCTGACGCTCGTCGTTTCAGCACTAGGTGGGGTTTCAGTTAAAGCTGGGGTTGTAGTACTCTGACTTTCTTCGCCTAACTGACGTTTTTCGATCTCTGCCTTGAAGTTGTCTATATCCTGTTGGCTGAAAAATAAACACACTTTCAAAAAAAGCCACACAAAATTATCAGACGTGAAAAATATTAGGAGTACCGGCAAGTTCTTTCATTTTTTAGGGTTTTGTAGGTATGACCAAAAAACCCTTATACCGTCATTTTGTCGTCTGTCTGTCTGTTCGGTAAAAATTGTAGCCAAACGGCTAAACCTAGAGAGTTGAAATTTGGCATGCTTACAGAGTACGTTCATCTTAACTTCATCACAGGGTATCATAAATTACTTCACCAATTCTGCGCGAGAAAACAGCTGATCACATTGACGTACATTAGGGTTTTAAACAATTGTTGTGGAAACCAAACACACAAAATTATGTATTTCAAATACATTTTTACTCGTTTTAGTACACGGTATACCTTGAAACGTACGATAAATAAATAATAATAACGGAAATAAGCAAACAACATCGCACAATAAGCGTAGTTAAACACAAATCAAAGTAAGTGAAGCCAGTGAAATGTGTTAAGCTAGCTGTTGGTAATGTAATGAACGAAATTTGGTTTCTGCGCAAGGGACTGGTAATATTCGCCTTTGATGAAGTTAACTTGAACGTACTCTACAACTTTTTGACCCGCACATAGGAAAAATACTAAAACATTTAAAAAACATTTCCCCTAAAAATATAAACAAATATGTGCTCATCGAAAAAAAAAAATATTTTTTTAAAATTCTGAGTAGGGTATCAAATGAAAGCCCTTGGTACGTGAATTAACGATCAAATTTTTGCAAAATAAATTATTTTGAAGCGATTTTTGCCAAAATTGTGCAATAAAAAATTGTCCCACACCCTGTAGCCCAGATGGTTTAAACTAAAAATCTAAAAAAATAATACGAATGTACATATCAAAAATCTAAGAATGTACATTGGTGTGAACCGGAATAGTACAACAGGAATTTTTGATCAGATCATGTTTTTGGAAAAAAACGTATTTTTTGGGTTTTTTTAGCTAATAATGTATAAAAGTTATAGTTATGTAACACGCTAGACTAGAAGTTGTATCCTGGTGTAGTGGTTATGGTGCTCGCTTCTAACCCAACAAAAGGAGTTCGATCCCTGCGAGAGGAGACAATATTAATTTTTGTTTTTTTTTTGCATTTTTATTTTGTTTAAATAATTTTTTCAAAATTCTAGTTGTATTTTGGCAAATGTTGCATTTAATTTTTAAAAACGTAAATTTAATAACCAGTGGAAATTTTTGAAATTATAATTTAATTCTGTTTCAATGTACACGAAATCAGAGGGGCGGAGCTTATGACTTATAACAACCAATGGAAGCCATAGGCGCAATTTTCAAAAATTAATGAACCTTGCTATATATAAAAAAAATAATAATATTGCACATATTTAGAAACCTAAAGAATGGTATTAAGCATTCGAATTTAAATTAACAAAAAAAAATATTTTAACATAAAATTTGTTTTGGCATCCCATTTAATCATTCACTTACTAAATACCTGCGAAACCCTGAAATGTGTGAAAATTCGCACTTCACATCAATTTTTATTATTAGTGCAGTATGGGAACTAGTCACGACCTGTTCCCTCAATAGACGTCTTTTGCGTTTGAAAAAATCTACTACAATTGCTACAAAAAACATTTGCACTGTTTATGGTGATAAACTAAGTGTACGCACATGTCAACAGTAGTTTCAAAAATTTTAATCAGAAAATTTATGCTTGGATGATGAATTTCGATCTGGAAGGCCCTATAAAGGAATCATTTATTATGAGATGTTAAAACTGGGGCAAATTAATTCTGATCTCTACTGTGAACAATTGGATCGACTGAATCAGAACTTGACCACAAAATGGCCAGAAATTGTGAATAAAAGAGGAGTTATTCTTCAACACGACAATGCCCGACCTCATTTATCAAAAAAAGACACGTGAAAAATTTCCGAGATTGGTTGGGACACTTTTTAAGAAACAAGGCACTCAGAGATATGAACCATGTTAAAATAACCCTTGAACAATTTTTTTCTTCAAAAAGAATTTCATAAATCGTGAATATTTTCTATTCCTGATATCTATCTGCCATCTGGCAGAGTGTTATAGATCAGTGTTTCTCAACTGAGAACGTATCGCGGACCAGTAAAATATTAAATTTTCTACCGCGGACCCCTAATAATAAATATAGTATTAAACAAATTGTATATGTAAACTACATATATCTTAGTAATAAAAAATCACTGAAAAATGAACAAAATACACAGAAAAGGAACAAAATATCATAAAAAAATTAACAAAAAATCTCAAAAATAATAATTTATAAGCCTTTCGTGGACCACTAAAATTTTGCTAAGGACCACCAGTGGTAAGCGGACCACCTGTTGAGATACACTGTTATAGATCACGATGGAAACTATTTTACTCAATAATGTACATTTGTTTCTTTTGATTTGTTTCTATTTTTATAATACCAAATAAACGAAAAAACTTTCCAGTACCCCTAATATTAATTGTGAGAAATTATTCGACGCTATTTGATATTCGACATATGCAACAATAAAATTAATATTCCGCCGAACACTTTTGGGGATTATTATGTTTGTAGGATTTTAAATAAAAAATGCCAGTGTCAGGAGTTTTTAAATGATTTTGTATTTGGACTGATACGATGTTGACTGTTCGGAGACGTATCGGTAACTGACTAATTGTTGCTAACTAGAGGGATCGTTTCTCGTAGTGACTAAATGGTTTATGACCTCTTAGATTTAAAAATAATTTCTAAAGTGAAGAAAAAGTATGTGACTATTTGTAAAATCTATTAATGGTAACTAAGGTTGTAAAATAAATGGAATTGCAAAAATACTTGAAATATGTTAAACGCGAAGGAAAGTAGTAATAAAATATAATCTGGGAATTTTCATTAGACGAGTCATAAACCATCCGCCGCCACACACCACACATTTTATCTGCATTCGACCTAATATTTATATATAATTTTTCTCTTAAATTCTTAAATAAGTTATTAAATTCTTGATATTAATCTTTAAATCCTTAAAAATTACTTCTCATTCCGTAATCTATGTTTCGTGGGCTGATAGTCCACAATAATTTTAATAAAAATTATAATAAAATTTTTCAACCCACAAAATTTGATATTCTTTTGAATTTGAAAAAAATAAACTAATTGCAAACGTACTATTCTGTTTCATATCAGTAGGCATGACTCAGATTTTTAAAACAACACCTTTCGGTAAAAGTGTGGAGGACTTTTTTTGACAAACTATATTATTAGAATAAAAAGTTTTTTAGAAATTGTTGTTCCTTATCACATTTGAAAACTTTTCATTTGATGCAATTAAATAGAAAATAATAATAATATTAAAACTACAAATAATTCTATAACTTTCGAAAAAATACAACATTCCTGTTCACAATATAGAGTAATGCACTACTAGAGTAATGTTATTACTCTATTTCTTTCTTTTTAAGCCCTGTCAAAATAGTTTTCAAAAATACAGTTTTTTTTGTTCCTATATGCGAGTAAAAAACTGAATATGCATGTCGAATATCAACTCTAGGATCAGTCCTTTCACAATTTCTACAATACAGACGGAAACTTGACGATAAAAAGGCGCGTACCCAAAACTTCTAAAAGATTGCTCACATATAAATCGAATAATAACACAAAAAATGGGTCCTTTAAAAACGTATTATGGGATGTTGTTAAAGGACAGTTATATTCCTATAAAGGGGGTCTATATACATACGAAATCTTAAACACAAACTTACCTAATCTGTACAAAGAGTATCCCATTGATAACGTTCAACATATCTAGTACGGAACCCATGGATGGTGGCTGAATCTGTATAGGTGGTATAGCTCCAGTAGCCGCCTTTCCAGTGTAAATTTCATTCATCTTTTTCTGAAGAACGACTGCTTGTTGTGTGAGATGACGCAAACAATCTGAAGATTCCCTTGTCTTCTCATGTTGTTCTCCGAGCTGTTGTTTGTAAATAGTGTAAGTTTCTTTTTCGTTAGCCAAAGCAGCTCGAAAATCTCCCATACAACTCTGAGTACGTGCTACTAAATGGTACGTAACAGCAACCTTCAAAGATTTAGACCCGTAATAACGAACATTAAGTGCTAATGCCTTCTCTAGGAACTTCAAAGCGAGTTCATATTCACCAACGGCATGTAAAATAAGTGCAATGTTACTATCCAATAGGGCTACCTCGGGATGATTTTCTCCGCAAACAAGTAAAGCTAGATAGCGTGCACGATAAAGTAATTTCAACGCTGTGCTTACTTGACTGTTCGCAAAACAATACAATGCAAGGTGAGCATATTCGGTTATAGTATATGGATGGTCAATTCCATTAACTCTCTCTGACATAAACACTGCTTTTTGTTGATAAATCATTGCCTCGGCATGTTCACCCATAATATAATTCAAACGTGCAATCATACGTAAGCATTGTGCAATCTCTGGGTGCATTGCACCATAAACATTATTCAACAAATTAAGAGCTTCACTAATCAAATCATAACCATCTTTAAGATAACCTTGTTGAATTTTACTTTGTCCCGTTGTGTAAAAGTTGTATGCATCTGAAGCACGTGGATTGATATGCTTAACGACTGGGAAGACATTAACGATATCATCTTCAAAGAATGGCACTTTATTCTTATTGTCGAAGTTATATTCACGTAACAAGATCTGTAACCCTGTTTTAACACAGAAAGAACGTAACAGTGAGATTTTTTGGAGGTTATATTGTTCTGAAGCTGCTTCAACACCATCAGTTTGGAGTTCGTAGTCATAGTAAGCACGTAGTTCTTGTCGAATTTGTTGCCAGAGTGTTTTTGGAGTTAAAGTGGCCCATTCATTGCTATCACCTGCGAGTAGAGGATTGTTACGACCCTTACGCTTGTTGCGTTTCTTAGCGGTTTTACTCTGTAATTCATCTGTAGCAGATTGGGCTGGATTTGGCACTTGTCCAGAATACAAAAGACAATTTAAAAAGTGTGCAATGGCCACACTTAAATTCATGAGATCGCAGGTTTGTAAGTAGGTTGTAAAAAGATGTTTTGCTGATCGGAGAATTAATTCTCCTGCTGCAATACTATGCAGGTATTCGAGTTGCTTTACCTTTGCAAGTAAAGTGCATACTTTGCCAAGGTAACGTATATTTATGCCGCGGTTGTGTAGAGCTTCACTGAGAGTTGATCCATCCATTGGTGCGCTTGAATGATCCAAACAGTCCCGAATCTATAAGGTAACACCAAATCAGTAAATAACAGTAAAAAAATTGATGATAAGTGTAAATTTTCACACATTTCAGGGTTTTGTAGGTATTTAATAAGTGATAACAAATCATAGTTATGTATAAAAAAAATCATGAATTTCGATAACATTTAAAAGAAAAATCCACGTGCTTCCAGCTAAAGATTTACAAGCGTACTTGGACTGCACTAGCATCAAGAACCCAGCTATAGCAACCCAGTTCTCCAATCAGATAAATATTATAAGCACGGTGTTGTAATAAATTCAATACATTTCGAAATAATTATCATAAAAAATTCCTATTGTACTATTCCGGTTCCCATTAATGTGCATTACTCAGATTTTTTTAGCACATTTTTGGCAAAAATCGTGTTAAAATAAAGAAACTTAAATAAACTACTTTTCTTTCCTTAATCTACGTCTTAAGAGCTATATTTTGATACCATACAATAAATTTTAAAAATATAATTATTTTTTCAATGACAAAGAATTTAAAATTTTCGGAAAAACTAATCTGATCAAAAATTTTTGTTGAACTATTCCAGTTCTCATCAATGTACATTATTGAAAATGTTTTCACATTTTCAGATTAACCCTTCCAAGAAAGAGTGGGAGACAAAAGATTTTTCGACAGATTTTTAGTCGAAAATCCTATTAAAAATAGTTTTTTCAAAAATAAAAATGTATTGGTTTATCCACGCATTAAGAGGTTTCATTTGATACCCCAATCAAAATTTAAAATACATATAATTTTTTGTTCAATATATATTTGTTTATATTTTTTCCGCGATGCGTTTTTGAGCTCTCGATAATTTTGCTATATGTGGGTTAAATAGTTGTACACGCATACCAAATTTCAACTTTTTAGGCAAAGCTGTTTGCGACAATTTCTACCGTACAGAGAGACACGAGTGACGTTATTAAAAAAATGTGGTGTCCATTTTCACATATTTCAGTGTCTTATAGGTATCTACTAAGTAAAAGTGGCCAATAGAGGAATACTGAGTATCTGGAATCAGGGCCGGATTATCCCCTTAGACAAAAAAGACATTTGTCTAGGGCTCGTAATTTTCAAGGGCCCGGATTTGGTAGGTGATGTCTTTTTTTTTTGCTCTCCACTTGGATTTGGGAGGTGAAGACTTTTTTTTTTTGCTCTTCACTTGGATTTGGGAGGTGAAGACCTTTTTTTTTTTTGTTCTTCACTTGGTATTGGAAGGTAAGGACCTTTTTAAAAAAAAACATAGGTTGAGGGCCCGTAAATCAAAAATGTCTTGGGCCCGGCGAAGGCTTAGTCCGCCACTGTCTGGAATGTATTGCTGTAATCGCATCAAAATGAATATGTTGATATTTGTCGTCTGTTAATCAAAACCTTTGATACGGATTTGATTTATTTTCCACCTCATATGGAATTTAAAAATTATTATGTCAAGAATATGTTTAAAAATTTACTTTGTACTAGAGCTCGTTCATCTTAACTTCATCACAGGGTATCATAAAGTACGTCAATTCTGCGCGAGAAAACAGCTGATCACACTGACGTACATTAGGGTTTTAAACAATTGTTGTGGAAACCAAACACACAAAATCATATATTTCAGATACATTTTTACTCATTTTAGTACACGGTATACCTTGAAACGCACGAGAAATAAATAATAACAATGGAAATAAACAAACAACATCGCACAATACATCGTACAAACACAAATCAAAGTAAGTGACGCCACTGAAATGTGTTAAGCTAACTGTTGGCTAGGTAATAGACGAAATTTGGTTTCTGCGCAAGGGAACTGGTAATATCCGCCTGTGATGAAATTATGTTGAACGTACTCTATACTGCGTGACATTGAAAGTGCAATATCAGGTAAATGTGAATGTATTTTAATAATTTTTAGGTCGTAAACTAGCTATATATAAAGTATTAAATAGTTAATGAGTAATTTCATGATATTAGAAAGGTTTATAGTCCTCAAATTCAATAATAAATCGGAGCTCCACGTAAATGAATGCACATCCCTACTCTCTGAGGCACACTGAATGAGGTGGTCAATAAGCGCTTTTCAGGTAGGTGTGAAATACTCTGACTACTCCCAAATGTTTTACTCCAATCTACTCTGAAAATATTTGCGCATGGAACACTTTTGTTGAGTATTTAGCGGAAAGAGGCGGTGTTCTCTTATGACTTAACAAATGTCAAAGTAAAACTATAGGGGAAACTTCCTAAGCGCCCTGACATCTGGTGGCAATTTGCGGAAGATACGAAAGTGACATTGTTTTGTTTTGTTCAATGAGAAATACGAGCATTTTTGTTGTTTGTGTTTTATTTTTGTGAAACATGGAAAAAAAACATCAATTTTGTTGTGTACCGCAATGTAAATCGTGAATAAGGAAGAATCCCTCTTAAACCTTCCATAATTTACCTAAATCGAAAAAAATATCAATTGAAACGACGTTTGGAGGCAGAGAGAAAGTGGATCGTAGGTTTTAATGGTTTTTAAATCCAAGCCCATGCATGCAGGTTTGCTCGTTGCATTTTATGGAAAGTAATTTTTTACGTCCAAGAAAAGACTGAAAAAAGCACTTACCCCACCCAAAATTTGTCTAAATCATCAGTTGATATATTAAAAGGCTCTTCTACTTTTTCAGGCAGAGATATTAATTTTTACTAATATATTTACCATATTTTTGTTGCCATTATTATATTGACAGACAGTCAAAAAGAATTAAAAATACAATGAAACTCTAAAAATTTCCTTGAAATTTCTTTAGAATAGTATATTATTACATATCTTGTAAATCGTAGGTTACCTTTAAATAAAAAAAAAGCTCGCGAAACAGGAAAAATACAACTCGTGTTCATTTTCACCATGTAAACAAATAGAAGAGTAACAGTTTAATGTCACTTTCGAATGTTCCAGCTTTGCCGCATATGGCGCTGCGATCTTAATAAGTTTCCCCTGTCCTAAATGTACAAATTATTTTATATTTTACATTTTTGTGACACAATAAAAGGATTTTATACAATATTTAAAAAAAAATACAGTTATAAATGCGTGATAAATCTTTAACAAGTTTGAATTGCATCAGCTGTTTACCCCCACTACAAAGAAACTTAAGCTTCCTCCCCCATGCATTAAAAAACACGTTTGTCTTGTAACAGAACATGAGCCCGCCTAAGAAAAATTTTTGGCTTCCAAGACCCCCTAAGAAAAAATTCTAGGTGCGCGCCTGATGCCCAGGGCTGTGGTAGTCGGAATCAGTGACTTTTTGGAGAAGCGGTACAAAACTCCCGACTCCGACTTACGTAAAAGTCCGAGCTAAGCTTTAACAAAAAAAAAAAAATAATAATAGACCGGGAGCTCATGACAGTTTTTGGTCTCCGATTTCATACAGCATGCCTTTTGGAGGAGAGAATATTTACCCTGTGACAACAAAAAAGGGATGGTACTAAACCCCTGCACGCTTTCCGGTCATAGGAAAAATTGCATTTCCACTTAAACACAAAATTTTTGTGCTTTTCTCTGATTTAATATTGCTTGCCCTTTTGTCAAAAGAAAGTTATAACAAATTTAAAGTCTTTTAAATATATGCATGCGATTCGGAGGGTCCCAAAGGGCTCAAACGGTCATGTGATCTTGTAATAAAAAATATGATTTTCCGCGTTTTCATACAGCATGCCTATAATTAAAAGACTTTAAATTTGTTATAACTTTCTTTTGACAAAAGGGCAAGCAATATTAAATCAGAGAAAAACACAAAAATTTTGTGCAAGTGGAAATGCAATTTTCCCTATGACCGGAAAGCGTGCAGGGGTTTAGTACCATCCCTTTTTTGTTGTCACAGGGTAAATATTCTCTCCTCCAAAAGGCATGCTGTATGAAATCGGAGACCAAAAATGTCATGGTCTATAATATATAAATAAATAAATAAATGCAAAAGATTTTTTTTATTGAATTGTTATATCTGTTTATTTCATTGAACATGAGTAAACGGGCTGTGATAGGCGCCAATAACCACAGATGCTGTGCACCAAAAATTTTAACTAACTCATTTATTTTATGATCGGTCGTGTGCAGAATTATGTATTATGTAGGTAAATTATGTAGGTAAATCAAAGCAAGCAGAACGAAATTATAATCACGAGATGAAATTTCACCTTTTTTTGTACTGTCATTCCAGTATAGAATAATTTAAAATTTAAATCTATGAAATAAATAAATAAATGAATAAGTACTTATTCACTTATTTACATTTATATTATACAATTTGAGTCTATCGATTTGTATCGAGTCGGATACAAACTTTTAAAATTCAGATGAGTTTGAGTAGTTATTTTTTTGCAGCCTCCTCCCTTGTTATACCTACAAAACCCTGAAAAATCATACTTACAAAGGTGGGTATTTGTACAGTGACGAGAAACTCTGCAGCATCCTTCACGAGTTGTCTCTGCTTGGCTAGCGGTGGACCATTTTCTTCAGAATGTTTAATTCCAGGTGAATAAACATCTGGATTAAAACGAATGTCAAATTCAGTATCTTTCAGTGACCCAACAGCAAGTGCAGCAGTTTTAACTATATCCTTCGTACTCTCCTCCAATTCTTGTTTATTAGTAGCGTCAGTGATACTTTCAACAATTTTCTTTGCTTCATCAGCTTCCATTTGATTCTGTTGTTCCTTTTCAGTTTCTTTACTATCCTTTTCCGCCTTACTACCTTCTTCAATTTGTTGTTGTTGTTGTTTTTTACGCAAACTGAGTTGTTGCAAATGGAAAGCTGCATATTTAATAAACATCATATAACGTGATTCGACGAAACTATCCATAAGTTCTTGACGGAGACAACATAGTTTGTGCTTATGTTCAACAGGAAAACCTAATGAAATAACTTCCTTGCTGAGCTCTTCCCCGTCAAGTTTCAAGAAGTTTACATCAGGAGGGAAGGTACGAAGAAGATCCAAAATGTAGTGTCGCCCGTCGTTACCGATAATACCCTTACATTCAACGCTAGAACATAGTTCAACCGGTTCTTCCTTGTCGTTTAAAACGCTGTGTGGAAGTATCTTTAATTGTTGGCCAGCTTTATTAAGAAGCTCTAAGTATTTACTGTGGGACAAAACAGTTTTACCAAAATCAATAGAACCATAAACAACAGACTGTTCCTGTTCGCGCTCCAAGATTCCAGGAATAATACTCTGAGCAGTGACTCTATATCCGCGATAATCTATTACAACCGTTCCTAGAGTGTACAAACCCGGAAGATCAACCGCACTGTACACTCGTACTCCTTGAAGATCATTTCTTGGGGCTACAAATGCAGCAGCATCACCACCTAATTCTTTATAATGATCCCTCACATCAAATCCGAGCGAGAAAAATATGTTGTTCCAAATAAACATCTGCATTTTTGCTTCTTCGCCTGGATTAATAGCCATTACATTCCCATCTATAACAGCCATGGCACCTCGAGTTGCAGCTGCAACAAAATCGCTGTGAACCTTAAAAATTGCCCGTTCCCTCAGCAATCTCTCGGGCAAGTTCTTGCGTGGTAGTTCGCGTGTTGTTTGTAATTCTTCATTCCAATCACGTGTTTGTCCAGGAATATGCTCTTCATAACCTAATTTGGATGAAAATGTGTCTTCAGCACGGATAGCATCTACTGTGTGTTCGATTGTAGGAGCGCACCAAGCGTATAGTTGATATGGAGTTGCAACGCGCTCAAAAGGATGACGCTGTGTTCGTTTTTTCTGCATTGCAGCGAAAGTACGTTTAAAACCAGGCGAAATCTGTGATAATAATTCAATGAGGGAATGACAAAGGTGACTTGGGGTTGCAGGTTTAGGGTTAAAAGTCTCTTCCGAGGATTGGTTCAGGAAGAAACCGCGTGGACAGGCTGATATATGATAGTGTTTATCTTCAAGTGTTACTACATAGAGATACATAAGATCTCCATGGAGTTTACGGTGTCCAGGTGGTGGATTCCATCCAGAAGTTGTTAGGACTTTAACACATTGTTGTGCACCGCGTGGTTCTTGTTTACTACCGGTTGCACCAGGCTGTAAAGGAAGTAATGGCCTTGCAGCGCTATCTGGCATTATCCAATCTGGAGGTGTGCAGTCAACGGATTCAGGACGACTTTTCTTTTTTTCTAAAATATCTCCTTGCGTAACAGCGTTCAGGAAAGTTAGAGAGTTACACTCGACGCCATTGTATGCATCCGCTGGATCTAAAGATTTTAACAAGTCGCGGACATGACGAACGTGTATTCTTGCTTCGCGCATCGTATAAGGTTCCTCAACGACGCGTATTACAGAACCTTCTTTCAAACCTTCGACATTTTTTAACTCAGCAAAATTATCAAGAGTGTTACCGTCGAGCTGTAAGGAAAAACAAGTACGGTGACAAGAATCTTCGCGATCCATCAATAGTTGATGTATCTCTTGAACTAGTTCCATGCTGCTGACTTGAATATCAAAAGGTTCCGCGCCTGGGCTTAAAATTTTAACAGTAAAACCCATGTCTTGTATAAATACCACTTCTTGTTCGTCTTTTTTATCTTCCCCATCAGCACCGGCTTTCGCTTTTTCGTCATCTGTAGCCAATCCATTTAACTTGGCAAGTTCATGACCATTCGCGCATCCATTTTGAAGACCTTCGGTGTTTTCCTTCGCTGTGTTCACCACATGTAAAACAAACAAATTATATAGAAAGAGATACGGGTGCGTTTGTATGCGTTTTATATTAGCGCCCGCATTGTAGGTCTAAATGACAGGGGTCAACGCGCAGACCTAAGTTAAATATGTGCAACTGAAATAGACTACAACTTCCAGAGTTCGGCGGTGAAGCTAAGTACGACTCGGCGGGAGGCACCGTATGTCAACGATAACCCCCGATGACCCGATTCTAATCTGAATAACAAACCAATTGCGCGCTCTATTGTTAATATACGCGAATGAACTAATAAAATGATAATTTAAAGAAGGCGTCGCGTCGCTATGACGACGTCCACCACTAGAGGCGCCACATTATAAATAAATGTTATTTATTTTAAAAATGTCTAGATATAATACGCAGCGATTTGACCGCTGGTGACGAGAATAATTTAAATAACAAATGAGATAAAACAAGTTTACATAGTTAAGTTGTAGGAAAAATGATCATATTACGAATGTAAATGATGAAACTGATATGTATTATTGCATTTTATGGAGCAATAAGTGTTAAATTCGTGTATTATCACTGAAAATTAACGTCGTGAATGCCGCACTGCATGAATTGTTATCAAGCTTATAGTCGAAAGTCCACAAAGAAGACTGATAAGCTTTAAAACAGTGATAAGAAGCTCGTAAAGAATGCGCATTGTGTTTAAAATAGGCTAAGATTAGGGCTTAAAAATACGGAAACACCGGTGTAATACTACGGTCGGTTGAGCGACGTATAAATCACGGTACCAACTGACGTCAGGCGTCAAGTACCGATTTTCGGTTGTCTGCTACATCAAACTGACCGTCGTTCTTCTCTATTGTCAAATTTCAAGTTGGAATCCACGACCGTACTCGCGCTAAATGTCGACAAACGGTTATGTAATCATTCACAAGGCCACAGTGATGAACGTACAGTGCATGCTCCGTAACGTAACTCTCGATTAAATGTACAAGGAAGGTTAAATAATCATGAATACTGACCTTTAGTTAATATTGCACCAGATTCACAGCCGGATTGTTCCGAATTAGAATTCTTGTCAATGGTGTGTTCATGTTGGTTCGTAGTTTCGTCGACATCAGTACCCAAAGCCATTTCACAAATTCACAACAATAAATCACTAATTTAAACGTTTAAAACGTTATTATTATACTGTAATAAATCACTTGACTTGTAATTTAGAGAAAAAAATAAACGCACCCTTAATATACCGTAGCACTAATTCAGACATACAACACGTGCGAGTGCGACTCCACTGAGCAAACTATTCAAAGACCCCACCTGATTGGTCGAAGAGGTTACATATGTTCCGTTACCAACCATCCTTTTCTTTAAATAAAATTCACTAGATTTCTATCCATGGAATTTTGACATTATCTGTAAATAAATTTGTGCTATCGGTATTTTCTCAGAAAATATATCTTTAAAGGTAATATTACGACAATAATAATATAATTTATTAACTGTTATTTTAGTTTAACCTATTTTGCAGTGAGCTAATTATATCACTCTGTAGACAGGTGTATTTGCGGTATTTTAAAATGATTGTTTGTCATTGAAGGGACGAAATAATCATCATGGTTCTACTTGGAGCATCTAGATCTATGGCACTGCAGGGTGCTAAAATGCGTGTGCCCTTAATAAAATTTAGGTACGGAAGACAACAAGCTAATCAAGCTTCCGCAGAATCACCAGTTAAACAGGTAAGGCATATCAATAAGTAAGGAAATTATGTTTGTGATGTTATGTGTTTAATGTGTAGGCCGGCCAGACGTCTTCCGTTAAAGCTACCAAAGTTACGTTTACTGAAACCGAACTTCCAGCTAGATTTAACAGGCAACTAATTAGCGAGGAGGAGATTGAATACATCAATCGTGGTGGCCCTGCTTAGTAATCTATTAAATTATTAGTTGAAATAAATATTTCAGTTATTTATGAATATTTTATATATGTAGTAGGTACATGTACATAATGTATGTCATTTTACAATTTACATATATTTAATAATATGGTACCTTTCCCAATTTTGAACTGACATTATTGATCAGTTTTTTCTCAATATCATACAGGTCTGGACGGTTGTCGGCGAATTTTAATAATCCAAAACGTTGAAATCGTGGATCTGCACTCATCGCTTGAAAAGCGCGTAACAGTTGCTGACGAAGTGATTGTTCTAATCTACTGTTTATAACAATAGCGTACGGCGCAAAAGGACCGTAACTGGCTAAAGTTACAACGTCCTTTGCGCCGTTATGCAGTTGATTTTTATTACAAACTAAAGCAGCTGCATCAATAGCGGCTGCTTCTACTTTTTTATTCAAAACCATGTTGACAGCCTCTAGATGCGAAGCGGTGCTATGACTTGTTCCAAAAAAAGTTTCATTCTCGCCTAATTCCGTTAACATTTTAATAGTAACGCAGTGGGATAACGAGTTTTTACGGCTGCAAGCCCATCTACAACCACGTAGATCAGCAACACCGCTTACGTTGTGCTTTCTGAAAGAAAATAAAACATTTATTTCTGAAAATTTGTACATAAAGACATAACATACAATTTATCCGCATGAACCACAATATCTATGAATGTCCCCACGACGTCACCTTCGTTTTTAGGGTGTTTGAAAATCGGAGTTATTGGAAGCAGTTCCGCGAACTCATTTCGCCTACTTTCTAAATTTATATATCCGGATGATGGCATGAAAGCTGAAAAACAAAACGTTTATACACATTATTATCAAACTTTTTGAAAATAAACCCGGATTCATGTGAGACAACTTCAGTAAACAGCGAAGAGATGGCTCTGTTGCACAACATTACTTCTCATCAGGCGTTCGATGTTTGTGTAAAGGTAGGTCATGCCACACATGGGAAAAACTTTTAGATCCTTCGTAGTTCTACAGGGAGATGATGATTGGTTTTCCTAGACATATTCTGGAAGTCTGCAGCCACTTGTTACGACTTTGGCAGACAATACCGACCTGATCCCTCCGAAGGATCTCGCTAGCTTATTAATAAATATAAAAATAACTATTTAATCAGTAATTTACATATTGATATGTCATTTCTCTATGTTACATGACCTTCGATTTTTAATTTCATTTGTTTGAATACTCACCCAAATCAACAAGATTACTTTGGAAAGGATCAGGCGTGGATTCCAGAGGTCCATCGGATCTCCATTCATATTGTAGGGTAGCATGATGTCCTGTCTGTTCCTGTAACAAGTCCAGCACCGTCTGGAAGAGTTCGACAGGTACGCTAGGGCACAAATAAGTAATTGCTCTGATTTGAGGCACAGACATTGTTGATAACTTATCGATAAACTGGTGGAAACAACACTGATACGGATTCTGGAAGTGCGCCAGTCAACTACAAAGTAAACTGGCGACGGCTAGTCGCTTGAGAAACTTTCAACCCTGTCTTGCTCACTGGCCCTAGATAAAGCAGGTTTTTGTTGAAACTGACACCCGCACGTGCTCTGCCGGCCGGTGACCACTGGACGTTGTTTGCCGTTTCATGTTTATCCAGTCAGCCTTCTAATGCGTGTTCAGCTGCGCGATCTTCAAGACGGACACTATCGCGCACAGTGATAACACAACACAAACACTACTTATCACGCGTTACAATTCAAAACTGTAGAAAATTTGAGTGGATTGAACAGTATTTTTGACAAACGTAAACGGACGAAAGTCCCACCGACCCGTTTATTATCGGTCGGCGCTGACGTTCATCCGTCCGCATCTGTTCTCGTCGATGATATCATCCAGGCGCGTTCATCAGGTGCTACCTTCAATGGTACTGTTGAAGCACACGAGGATTGTTTTCTTCAGGATTAACCGTGGATATTTCTTCTTGAGTGATTTGGGTCACTATTACAGACGGACAACGGAACGATCTACTCAGTTCAGTGGTCGTCGCACAAATATTCATAATTTAGGAATGCAAACGGAGACCGCACTTCTCGGACACCGTCTTGCATGTACCTGTGTCGGCAGTCAGGTCCGGGCTGTACCTCTCCGCGCGCCTCCTTCATCTAGGTCCGCCTCATGATGTCATCCCGTTCGCGTATATATGCCGTGAGCGTCTGATCTCACGGGTGATGCGTCACGCGCGCTCCCTCTGGCCCACGCCCGGTGATCGCATACATGCACTTGTCACCACACTCGAAATAGACGATTCGGCGTCATCCATGGATGATACATTCCAATTGATTTAACCATCATCCTCAGAAGACGTTACGAACACACCGGGCTTCAGCAGACAATCTTTCTGATCGGTACTGGTAGTTTGTGTGTCAACGTTCGACCTTGGGTTCGCGTTATTTCTAGGTCAACGGTCTCTCCGCGCGCCGCCAGATATTCACTCGCATTCCACGATCTCTGCGATTACCGGTTGGTTTACTTATGCGGAGAATGGCCCGTTCGCCAGATGGGCGAACGGTGAGCGGACTACCGGAACCGGATACTCTAAACCAAATGTCGGCCACCTCGTATAAGAACTCACGAACGTCCGAATTCCACGACCTTTGAGACTCGCCACCCAGGAATTTACACGGGGACATCTTCGATATGCAACGTCAGAACGGAAAAGTAACGGCAAAAACAACATTCCATCACAAACAACAAATATACAATCAAACAAAAATATTCAAAACATATCTTTATTAATATCAGTATCAATTACAGGAATACAGTTTGTTCAAAGTCTACTTCCGTCGCTTGGAGCATTTGGTGCGTCCACGGCGACGTCTTGAACCTCCAGACTCCTGTCTTGTTGGTTTATGGCTTGCAGGTGGATGAGACACGGTCGCTTGAGTCGCGGCGGGTTGTCGAGTACTTTTAGAAGCACCACTTTGCGTCGTTCCAACACTACTTCGTTTATGCTGTACTAATAAATGTTGTTGTACCAAATCCGCCAATTTACCCTGCTCAGCCAACATAGACAAGAAAGTACATATAAATTCATCGTAATTATGCGTCCGCCGACAATCATCAACTTTGTACTTATTTCTTTTGTCATTTTCATCCTTAAGACTAAGTTCGCAAATACATATTTCATTTTCTAGGTTCCTTAATAGTGCTAAGAGATCTTGGGGGGCAAATGTGTGAGGTTCGAAAAGTTCTGGGTATTTTTTTTCGGCTAAAGTTACCGCATCTCCGTCGCTTGTTACTTTAACGCGGCACACCTTTTTTTGACCGTGCGTGTCGGTGTTTGACGCTCTCTTCCCGTTTGAGTTCGTGTCTGTCGTTGCGTTTTCTTGATCGTGTTTTTTGTCGCAATCCTGAACGCGAATAACAACGAATTTTTTAAAATCTCTTGTAGAAGCTGATGTTGGACTTGCTTGGGCCCAACTGCTCCAGCAAGCTTGAGTTGGGGAGTTAAACGCCGAACCTACTTCACTGGAAGTATCCGTGCTTGAGCTACTCGGAGCGGGTGATGTTTGAATCGTAAGCGGCGTTGAATAATCGAGAGGGCACAGCATCACTTTGTCTTTCATCTTGGGTGCAACTTCGGTCGACTCTGATGTTCCAACTGAAGTTTGTTCTGTATCCCCACCATCTGCCGCGGGATCTTGAGTTGTATTCCCCCGATCATGGGCCCGCGAAGGTGTCGCGCCGGCAATTGGATGTTTAATTTTCATCAACTGCTGCAGCGCATCAAGAACTATTTGTTTATTAGTCTTAAGCATTTTAAGCTTATGTGTAATTGCAAGCCGCCTATCAGGAACAACTGCCATTAAATTAAAACGAATATCATCCCCGTTAGCAATTCCGAGTCTATCACTCATTATACGTCGGAACTGCTCAGTCCAATCTTCTCCCTCAACCCAAGGTCCGTGGTCTATAGGATACGGTTTAAGACCATCTAACTCGAAGAGCCGACCACTAATTGGTACGTAACTGACGAAATGAAATGCTTCACCAGTGAAACGACCTGTTGAAACTCCACTCGTTTTATCTAACCGACGTTTAGCTTGTGGCATAGCGTGAGAGTTATGTGCACATGCTAATTCTGGAGTATTTCCAATCGCCCAGCCTTTATTCTCTGGACACATACCTGACGTATGTACTTTAAGTCTTCCGAGAGTATCCCCCAGGTGTAGATTCGCACAATTTAACAACACTGAGAGGAGGGCATGAGTAGCACAACTATTCGGAACCATCTGTTGCGCAAAAAATATGTTATTAACAATGTCTTCATCTTTTAAGAATGTTTCCGTTTGATCGACAACTTTTCTCCGAGATCTACGTTCTTCAATCCATCGAAACAAGAATATAAACCCATATACTGGAACTTCTATTGGTTTCTGTAAGTCGTATATTTCTTCTACTTGTACACCTTTGACTCCGAAATCTTCTAAGAGTAGTGTAAACAAACCGGGATCACTTTCCAATTCCAACCAACCTTCGGTTAATCGATTTATATCAACAGGCATCTTGATTTTTGGGTTATTTATTATGATTTTTAAAATTCATCACACGTTTTCATAGAAAACATAGGGTTTTACTTTAAAATATGACATTTTGACAGAAACACGACAGCCATGATGCTGTCAAACAGTTTACAGTTTGTCCGACAGAGGGCAGCACCTAACTCCTACTATAAATCAATTTAAAAACTGATTTATCAGCATAAATTCCTAATAAACATTTCCAGAAAATATGTAATTTCCCAGCTGTAAACAAAATGTTAGTAAATAGATTGTTATTGTGAGTTGAAAATACAGCTGAGCCATAAAAATCATATCAAATCTATCAGTTCCTATAATACGAAGAATTAAATTTGAACTTAAAGGTGTTATAATTGGAATTATTTAATAACGACTTATTTCAATTTATTATCTATATACATAAAAATATAGCGGAAATTTTGTTCGATAATCACGCAAAAACTACTGGTCCGATTTTTGTAATTTATGTAAGTTAACATCATTATAAAATGTCTTTTTCATTTTTGTGTCATTTTTAATACAAACGTCTCATTCGGCTAAAAGGATTTTTATGAATCTTCATATTTAAGCTTTTGACATCAATGGCACGAGTTGATCAACTTTTGGTTAAAATCGGTTAACTAGAAATGGGAGTTTACTATTGTCGATTTTAAGATTTTTGCGAATATTTCATAACAGAAAAATATTTCGAAACAAAATATTTAACAAAAGTTGCTATAAAAGTGATCATACCGGTTTTGACATTTCGATCGATCTCCACGAATTGAGGTCCCTACATAACTTTTTCACTATCAAATACATTATTTTTAGCATAATGTCTGTTGGTCTGTCTGTGTACACGTGCAAAGTAAATTCGGCTGAAAGGATTTTTATGAAACTTCATATTTAAGCTATTGACATCAATGGCACGAGTTGACAACTTTTGGTGAAAATCGGTTAACTAGAAATGGGAGTTTACTCGTGTTGGTTTTCAGATGTTTGTGAATATTTCACAACAGAGAAATATTTCGAAAAAATTTGTTTACCAAAAGTTGCTATAAAATCAGTAACTAACAGCTTTTATTTGAGATATTTTTTGATAAAACGAAAAATTTTTTCGAAATTCTTTGTACGTATCTATTTTTTCATACTTATATGTAACGTTTTCATGGTCATGATAAGTAATATCTCTGTTAGGAAATATTAGGCCAAGTTATTTCTACTCTGCTGCTAGAATGTATTTTATACAAGAACTTTGTTAGGGTGACCATTTTCTTGGAGAAAGCAATGCGGGACGGAGCAAAAAAAAGGTCGTCACTTCCGAAATATAAGTGAAGAGCAAACAAAAAAAAGGTCCTCACCTCCCAAATATAAGTAAAGAGCAAAAAAAAGGTCTTCACCTCCCAAATATAAATACAAAACAAAGTCGCCCTGGGGACACCAAATCAAAATGCGGGACGTCCTGCGAAATGCGGGACGAATGGTCACCCTATACTTTGTGATAGCGGTCGGTCCTGCGGTGGCCACAGCTGATTTTTTTGAGTTTGTAATCAATGCAATAAAAAATATATAACTTTTGCGATATACATTACTTTCTAAACTTGCCGGTCCGCCATGAAAAAAGGTTGGGAAACGCTGACCTAAACCAAAGAAATGACCTATACGTAACAACTTAAGAAATGGAAAATACCATTTAGTACCGCTTAAACCTTTGGAATAAACTATAGGCGATTATTTATAACAGATTCGTCTTAATTCCGAATTACGGGAATCTGTTAGTACAAAATAAATTTGAAGAAAAGAAAATGTTATTAATTCTATCAGTTCTTGTGATCGTGCTTGATAAATAAAATTATTTTTTAATAATTCACGGTAATAATTATTTATTAAATTTGTTTGCAATGTCGCTTTAGCATTGATGTTACATTTATATTACACAAGAATAGAGGTCCATGTAGTGGACTCTGTAAATACATCACGAAGGTCGATGCTATTCTCATTGAGATCATTCACTTCCGGTTTATCTCGCCGTTGTCGTCTATGTATAGTTTCATCCGAATCTTCCGTATCTTCATGTCCGTCAAGTAGTCCATCATCTTCCTCATCTGTGTTGAGATTTAAGTCGCTTTTCGCGGGTTCTATTGCGCGAACAGCAGACCGTAATATCGACTTGCAAAGCAGTCGCATTGGGGCCATCGTGTGCACTGGTGGTCGTAATAACTGGAACAAATATAAATATAAGCATCGTTTATGGATAAAGTATCTTACAAGTTGGATAATCACGCGCATGCGTAATAATTCTTTTAGCGTTCGAGGATTAAATTCATTGTATCTGACAAAATGTTTGTTGTTCACGGTAGCAGTTAAAAAAAGGACATTCCAGATTTTTATATGTTGGTGGATTTTCCAGTTTTTCAAAACAAAAACAACTTGTGAAATAAATATTGAAGTATGTTGAGAATTCATTCGTTCAACTATTAAAGATTAAAGTTTCAAGTAATTAAAGTCAAATCAACATAACCAAAATATACAGAACTATTGTTCTAATATACAAACATTGATTTTAGACTGAGGCTGCATAATAATGCGGTGACATCATGGCGTCAAGCTTTCAAATAATATAAAATACTTATGCTGAAGCAGTTCTTTTCTGGCTATTGAATAAAGATGTTGAAAGCCTATGTATGAGTTTTATTTAACAATGTCCCAAAACCCCATATTCCAACAAAGTAAAATCGTTAAGACTTTACGCAGCGCCATTTATCTAAAATGGACTATATATTCAAGTATTTACATAATATATTTATTTATGTAATTGTGTTTCGTTAAATAAATGAATTTGTTAAAATGATTTCTATTCATTTTTACATAGTCACTTAAAATTAAATCCAAATTACAAAAAAAAAAAATCTTTGGTTTAAATACCTACTTCGATATTTTCAACACATGCAGTTTTATTAATTAAAAAAAATGAATGAGTGAATTTTCACACATTTCAGGATTTTGTAGGTATTTGGTAAGTCATAACAAATTATGGGTACATACTAAAAATCATAAATTTATTAGCTACATAAAATAAACAGTTATTATTATTGTTTTCTTACTTTTAATTATTATTATTATTATTATAAATTACGATAATTTTTAATAAATTACGACAAACTCGGTGATCCAAAAAATTCGATAACTTTCGAAATAATTATCAGATTAAAATTTCTACGGTATTATTTCGGTTTTCATTAATATGCATTACTCAGAATTTTGTCAGATGTTTATATTACTCCCCTGGGTCAAAGAGTGTGGAAATTATCAAAAATTCCTGTTAAACTATTCCAGTTCCCATCAACGTACATTATTGAAATTTTATTCAGATTTTTAGATAAACCTCTCTGGGATAGATTGGATTGGGTGGGAGACAAAAGTTTTTCCATACGTTTTTGACAAAAATTCCAATAAAAAATTTGATTTTTCAAAAATTAATTTGTATTCAAGAAGTTTCATTGGATACCCCACTCAAAATTATTAAAATATATTTATTTTTCATTAAATACATATTTGTTTACATTTTTTCCGCAATATGTTTGTTGAACTCTCTATACTTTTCCTATATGTGGGTCAAAGAGTTGTACAAGCATGCCAAATATTAACTTTCTAAGTTCAGCCGTTTGACTAAAATTCCTACCGAACAGACAGACAGACATACAGACACATGAGTGACGTTATAAAAGTTTTTTGGTGTTCATACCTATAAAACCCTAAAAATGTTAAAATTCGTAAATTTTACGATTTTGTAGGTATTGTGGAAATTGGTAGAAATTGTGGTAGAAGTTGAAATTTGGCTTGCTTGTGCAACTCTTTGTGCCACATAGAAAGACTATAGTGTTCAAAAACACACATCGCGGGAAAAATATAAATAAATATGTTAAATTCTGTTATATTCTCTTAAATTTGAGTTGGTACCACAGAAAAACAGATTTCTTCTTAACGCGTGGATAAACCAACAATTTTTTATTTCTGAAAAATCAAATTTGTTTGTGGGAGTTTCGCCAAAATGTGTCATAACTTTTGTCCCACGCCCTATTTCCCACAGGGGTAAATCTAAAAATTTCAGTAAAGTAAACTGATTAGAACTGGAATAGTTCAACAGAAATTTTTGATCAGACAGACAAACAGACATGTCCCAGAAATTAGGGAGTGAGTCAAAAGTTGCAACATATTTTGACGGAAATCCCATAAACCGTGTTGTTGAATTAAGATTAATAGGCACATATCCCAGAATTAAACCATCGGCTAAAATCTTAACTTCATATCACCGGAAAACGCTGGCCGGGAGAAGAGATATGGCTTCGATGATCCTCCTGTATAAATTATTTAACAATCTTGTCGATTGTTTCTGATACATTGATATAAATACTGTCTTGTATTTATACCAATCCCCTGAATATCCCTAATTCCCTGAATCCTGATCCCGGGAATATAGAATGAGGGACAAACTTTTTCATTGTAAAAGAACGAACACTGAACACTGTAGAATGAGTCCACTGTACCCACTGCCTTATTTGTACAATATGTTTCTTTCTAGAGACAGATCACTGGATATATTTGGAGTTATTCACATTTTCGCAGATTGTTAGAGACGTTATTTTCTTAAACTATCTGCATTACAATCTAAAAATATTGATGAATATGTATATAATGAGTGTTACTCGTATGTTTATTTTATATTCTTAAATATTAGTTTAGGTTAAGTGTACCAATTTGATAATTGTTTTTTTTTTTTTTTTGTATGTATATCTGAGTGCAATATCATAAATGTAATTAACTAAATGTATGTTAATTGTCCAATGACGTATGTATGTAAATGTGTATGGGCACAAACAAGGACAAATTGTCTGTGGTGTCCCTTAATCAGTGATGGCATCCTACCGGTTCGGACCGGTTCGCGCGAACCGTTTCTTAAAATTATTGAAAGCTTAGGGAACCGGTTGTTAGAATTATTAAAAATAAATGAATTACTCTGACTTCAGTTTTGAATCGTGCACCATGCCCTGCAGTGTTGCAAATGTAATATTTATTTTATAGGTTATTAATAATACGCTCTTACCATTTTTTCCTTATATTTAATAAATGGAAGTAAGTGATTTGTTTTCACTCTTAAAAATACAGAATAGGTTCCTAGATATCTTATGACTTTATAGAACCGCTTCCTGAAAATTTAGGATGCCATCACTGCCCTTAATAAATAAATAATAAACAAATTTGATTTCTCAAAAATATATTTTTTTGATTTACCCACGCATTAAGAAACCTTTTTTTTCCCATTAATGTGTCCATGAGTGACGTTATAAGGATGTTTTGGTAATACCTACAAAACCCTAAAAAGGTCTCCGGACGTCCATATTTTGAAAGATAAAAAAGCGGCAATCTTAAATACAAAGAACGACATATGAAGCAACGCACATGTTGACAAGTGATTGTTGTCAATTATTGAATTAACATGTGATTCATTCTATGTTTAGTTCTATCTGGTTTTGTGAAGCTAGCAGTAGCCGGTGTGAACAAGGTCTATCTTCCTCTGTCACTGCAGTTTATGATTAATCGGCCGGTGTTTAATAGGATGATAAGACTACGCGGGGATAGACGTTGTCAGTTTCAGTAGGACAGGGTCGCCCTATGGGTAACGGCGCGATGACTTTACCACCTTTGATATGCCGGGTCATTGCACAATCTGATGCACCGGCAATTTGTCAGTGGGTCAAACTGTCATTGTCCCGGGGTGAATTGCGTAAGAACGGCGCAAGGTTACACTTGCCCGCCCCTTATATACTCTATAATACATTTCATAAACACTTGATTTAATTTAAGAATGGTGCGTGCGCGGGATGAGACGTACAGAGGGAATTACTAGCGATGCAAACGGCAGAGCCGTGTCTAGTTATTTTACCACCTGAAAAAAATGCGCTCTTCATGAATTAAAAAAAAAAAAAAACATTTGTGTAAAAAAATTATTAGTATAAAAATATAAAATCAAGTTTATCAGTGCTTTACAAAATAGTATCTATCTTTTGAATATCATCATTGGAATTTCGTAAAATATAAGAGATACAAGATCTGTTAAGCTAGATCAGTGTTTTCCAGCCGATGTGTCGCGACCTCTTAGTGTATTATGACTCGTTAGTAATAGCGTATTTGATTGGGTGTTCTATTATGCACTCAGGTCACTCGGCGAGCAAGTTTCGTATTCGATTGGGCGAGCAGTTGCTCTAGAGTTGGTAAAATTCGTATTCGATTGGGAAAGGTAACTACACTGAGAGTGCACTGCGTGCACTTTTTCTTGCTCTGGCTAAAGCGCGGCATCATTTGCGACAGCGTTGCGTAGCGCCGTTGAGAATTTTCGCCTGCACACAATGCAATAATTTTTAACGCCGTCAAGTGTCACTTGACAACCGATATCTGTGTTTATACGTGCGCTCTCTTTTATTAAAAGTGTAATGGATGATGTAGACTTGTGTGTGATGTTATTTATGTTGTATGCAAGTTATTTATACATACAAACACTTTACCATTCAGTAAAAACTGAGGTTAGGTGTTCTGCGTCAACGTTCAACGGCTTCAAAAGTTGGAAGTTGACGAACATTCAGTATCAACGGCGTTCGAACGCCGGAGGACGTTGTTCATTCTGTGTACTTGCGTACGACAGCTTGGTTTTAACTTTCTTCTGACAGATGGCGCCGTACGTACGCCGTTAACGCGTCGTAGAACTCGGTGCATTCTGTTTCCCACTTAAAGAGTCAGAGCAGCGTCTAGCAATGTGGCGCGTAGCAGTATTTCAAAGCTAGTATGTTTATTAGAACTAATTGAATCTTTATAAAGTAGTGATGTATCTTTTTGTATAATAAATCAAATTAGGAAATTAAAAGATCTAAAATAATTTAAAAAAAGTAACATTTTGAGAATATAAATAAATAGAAAACAAATAAAATAATAAAAATTATACATAAAGAATTATCCTGCACTGTTTACGCAAGAAAATCACTCTATTTTCAAATAATTAATAATAACAATAATAAAAACGTATTCAATTGGGAGTTGCTCTAGCGCACTCGCTAGTAAAACTCGGATAGAGCATGACGTCATTTGCTCGCTCGCAGAGCATTCTAGAGTGGTCCAATCGAATACGCCATGAGAGTGCCGCAAAATGTATGGTTTAAATAATTATTTTTGCACAAATAAAATAAAATTAAAAATGAAATTTGCATTTTAAAAGAGTTTTAATCAAATCAATACAAAAATAATTGTTATGCTGCATTCACAACGTCATAATTATTAATAAAAATTAAGTAGCATGACAATGTAAATTAAGAAATTAAGACACCAACAACAGCGTTGTACCGGTAAATTTCTATAGATTTCTATTTTATCGATCAATATTTGACAGCTGTTTATATTTGCTAATAAGTTTTTGAGTGTTTCATAGTTATATCTATGCTCATAGAAAACAGAAATATATGGACAGAAAAAGAACAGTATAGTCATAAAAATTTTTAGGTTAAGACAAATGCTTACTGCGCATGCGTCAATTATAAATTAACGTAAGAGTTTAAAGTTTTCAATCTCCTAAATTTTAATAAGTATAAGTATTAATTTAGAAGGTTGTGAACGCTAACGTACAGTTACGTATAACAAACATTTTACGTTAATTTAAGTACTAATTTTAAGCAATACTAAATTAGATAAAAGTTGCTACTTTTGATTAGAGTGCTTTTCCCACGAGAACTGGCCACTGATGGCACGTGCGTAGAAGTTAGAATTCGTACAGTCGCTTCGTTGCTATGCAACGGACGTAGAACCGACTGCAAGTCGTATTTCTATTGGTTTGATGTCATTACTTGGCCCATATTCTATGACACCAATTGCCAGTTCTCGTGGAAAAAGCACTCTACCAAAGTAGACACTTTAATGGTGCAATGTATATATTTTAATTATTAATCGAAAGAAAGTTCTTGACGAAAGTCAAACATTTTTTAATAAATATATGACGAGTATAACATAAGAATTTTATTTAATAACTATTTTAATTATTATATAGCTTACTCGATATTAATAAAAAAAACGTTTTGGTCCGATATTTTTATATACGGTTTTCACTTTTATAAAAATAAACTAAATTGATGTTTTGATTTCAATAGTTAGCACCTTTGAAATTGTATGTCATGTTGGTATTACAAAAAACAATTTAAAATCTCACTTTATTATAGTCGGTTTCTTTGGTTTAAGCGGAACTAGATTTAGAAATTAATTGCACTGTGCTTGATGAGTTGTTCGCTGTTGATTGTCACTAATCAGATTGTTATATGGCAACTCAAGCGACCGTTCACAGCTCTAAATAAAGTACACTGTACGTTGTGGACTGTAGGCAAAGTTTGCAAACTTTATGCTTAATACACTGTTTTAATAATACAATTATACTAACCCACATTAGCTATCTCACTTTCTTAACTCTCTCAATTTCAACAAATGTCGGAAATCGTTCTACTTAAACATTTGTAATTGCCTATAATCTATGTAGATATATTAAGCCCTGCCTATTTTGGTAAATAGTTATTATTATTATTATTAATGTGGAGTTGGTCGTGTCCATAAGTGAATATATGTGGAGAAGGTAGCACGGGTTGCGGACGTAAATGATACAACTAGATCTAGCTGACCAGTTTCGAAATATTTTAATTCTTGTATAGCTCTGATGAAGAAATAAAATATTTCGAAACGGGTCAGCTAGGTCTAGTTGTATCATTTATGTCCGCGACCCGTACAACTTTATCCAAATTATTATTAATATGTCATATCAGCCGACCGGCGTAGCGTAGCGGTGACACATGTGCTCTGCGTTGCTAAGGTCTCGGGACTCGAACCCCGTTCAGGCATGGAATTTTTCACAAATAAAAATCGTCCTGTTATATATTCAAAATATATATATTTTTGTACATTAAATTTATATATACATAACTGTGTAGTTATTATACTAGTAGTTTTTAACTTTTTTCCATCGACCCCAAATCGATTGTTAGGCGTCGATTCTGGCACGGGGGGTGCCAGAATCGACGCCTAACAATGTCATATCGACCACTTTGGGGACCCCTGCCTAGATCATACAAACATAACACAAAATTGTGAAGTCGTTTTAGATTATCGCTGGTGACCTGGCAATATCTCCTATCTACAATTTTTAGCGAAAATAAGTTCTTAGTTTGCATTGTAACCCACGTATTATTGCACAAGTTGTGACAATACTTCTTAAACAAGAAAAATATTTAAGGTCTAAACTTCGTACAAAGCATTACCATTTATCTTAAACTATAGAAAAACGGCTGACATAAAGCAGTTTTTTACCTCTCCTTTAAATTTCTATTTATGCAGATAGGAGGTATTGCCAGGTCACCCGCGATATAATAGATATTTTAAATGACGTTTAAAGTCTGTAATACAAAATATTAAACCAATTATTATGTCTTTGATATATTTATTTTTACTATGTTATTTGTTTTTTATTGTTAAACTTTCTATTTGCTCTTTGGTATTTTTTTTCTGTAAGAAAAATGTTAGTAAATAAATAAATAAAAACAATTTTATTATTTTGGCGCCGCTATCACTTTAAACTTGAGGTTACCTCGCTCGTTACCCCCTAGACCCGGCCCTGGAAACGGGTATGATAACAAGTATAACCCAGTGCTGGTCCGTTGACCGGACGGTCTTTATAAATAAGACGCGGCGTTAGCGGGATGCAGTCGTCAATGAGACGGTGATCGTGAAGTGTTAACTAAATATTAAATTTAGTGCGTAATATAAGATGTATCCAAGAGGTGTACAGTGGCTTTTAGCTGTTATATTCTTCAGCTTACTCGCAAATATAATAAACTGTGCACCTGTTTCAAAACCAGAAGCGGTAAGTTCAACAAATCAGAACCCGGAACCGGTAGTTTTAAATATTTTGTTTTAGGCGCTCCAAACAATGCAACAGGTGCCCCAATGGCATTGTCTGCGTTACAGAAGATTTGACTTAGTTCGTAGATGTCGCAACTATAGAATCCAACGCCACTAAGCTTGTTCAAGTGTATTACTAGATCTCAAAACGATCTCGCCGAAGGCACCAGATTATTCATCGAATCATTCATTTAATTTATTTATACCTTGTATTTATATCTATATATTTATTTTTAATAATAAACATATTAATACTTACTTCATCAAAGGTCATTGATCCTGTTAATCCTATGTTCATTGGTCCTTTGTGTGTGTGGGTGCGTTTTATATCTGTTGTTGTAGTTGCAGCAAGCATATTTGCAAATGTAGAACGTTCTGTCTGTGCGGTGTATTCCAATTGTTCAGGAGGTAATTGTTCCAGTTCACTTTCTAAACAGAGTAATTCTTGAACACTGGTTATCCAAAAGAGACGGGAGTCCCTCTGCCAGGCTGGAGCGTGGGGTTTAGCAGTTCCATGACTTGCCCAAACTGCAGCCATTACATTTTCTCCGGAACTACATAACATTGTTTTGCTATAGAGCACGGATGGCGAATTTGGTTGGAATACAAATACTAGAATAAAAAAATTATTTGTAAAATATTGTTTCAAAAACAGATAAAATCATTCAGTGGCGGATATAAATAGTAGTGAGATTCTGCTGGTTTGCACCAGTTCGGTAGAACTGGTTCTTTAAATGTTTTTAGCTAGTTTTTCTGTTATTACAATTTGTACTTATTATTACTAATACAATATTTATTTAGAAAATGTATTTCATAAAACAATATTTTATGTATTATATTTATCAGGGGCGTATTACGGGGGGGGGGCATGTCTCCCCCTTAATAGCCAGTGGAAGGAAAAATTACAAAATGTAAATAATCTATTTATTCTAATTATTGTAAAATCACGACGTTGTACAACATATAGACATTTTTTTATTAATTTATCTTTTTTCTTTTTCTTTTTGTTATTTACGTCAATATCCTACAGGAGTATCAATCTCATTTGGGTCGAGGGCCATTTTTCATACAAAAGAATAATATGCAGCGACGAAATTACAAATATCCCGAAGGGCTACTTGTTTTTTTTTTTTTTTTCGTTAAAAACCAACCCCGTAAAATAAATTACCTTCTTATACGGAGGCATAGTAAACTACAAATTAAAACTAATATTTCTTCGCACTACACGTGTACAGGCACTCAAGCGGTCACTGAATAAAACAGACGCAAAGACATAAATATTAAAAAAATGCAATTATTTTAATGCATTTTCCAGATTTATTTATTTATTTTTTTTTTTCAGGCGAGCCCCCGGACCATTTAGGATATTGACACAGTTTAGACAAATTTTTTGGATAGAACATAAAAATCAGCCAGTTTCTCACTGTTATTTTCATTTCGTCTTCTACCACCCAGAAATTTCTTGAGTACTTGTTTAATTTATGCTGCTTTATCAAAAAATGTCTCAAATAAAATTTGTTAGTTATTGCTTTTATAGCAACTTTTGTTAAATAAATTTTTTCGAAATATTTTTCTGTTGTGAAATATTCGCAAAAATCTTAAAATCGACACGAGTAAACTACCATTTCTAGTAAACCGATTTTTACCAAAAGTTGATCAACTCGTGCCTTTGATGTCAAAAGCTTAAATATGAAGTTTCATAAAAATCCTTTCAGCCGAATTTGTTCTGCACGTGTACACAGACAGACAGACAGATAGACAGACACAGACAGACACAGACAGACGCCGACAGACACACAGACAGACAGACCGACAGACATCATGCCAAAAATAGTCAAAACGTTATGTAAGGACCGCAATTTGTGAAGATCCATCGAAATCTCGAAATGTCAATATCGGTATGATCACAATACCTCCCTTATAGGGGAAACTTTTTAAGATCGCAGCGCCATATGCGGCAAAGCTGGAACACTCGAAAGTGACATTAAACTGTTACTCGTGTATTTGTTTACATGGTGAAAATGAACACGAGATGTATTTTTCCTGTTTTCCGAGCTTTTTTTTTGGGTAATCTACGATTTACAAGATATGTAATAATATACTATTCTATAGAAATTTCAAGGAAATTTTTAGTTTTTCATTGTATTTTTAATTCTTTTTGACTGTCAATATAATGGAAACAAAAATATGGTAAATATATTAATAAAAATTAATATCTTTACCTGAAAAAGCAGAAGGGCCTTTTAATATATCAACTGATGATTTAAGCAAATTTTGGGTGGGGTAAGTGCTTTTTTTCAGTCTTTTCTTGGACGTAAAAAATCACTCTCCATAAAATACAACGAGCAAACGTGCATGCATGGGCTTGGATTTTTACCCATTTTTAGTTTTTGGGTCCATAAAAACCTACGATCCACTTTCTCTCTGCCTCCAAAAGTCTTTTCATTGATATTTTTTTCGATTTAGGTAAATTATGGAATGTTTAAGAGGGATTCTTCCTTATTCACGATTTACATTGCCGCACACAACAAAATTGATTGTTTTTTCCATAATTCACAAAAATAAATCACAAACAACAAAAAAATTTATGTGAAGTGTGAATTTTCACACATTTCAACGTTTCGCAGGTATTTAGTAAGTGAATAATGATTATTTGGAATGCCAAAACAAATTTTATGTTAAAATATTTTTTTTTTTTGTTAATTTTAATTCGAATGCCTAATTCCATTAAGTAAGTTTCTAAATATGTGCAGCATTTTTTTTTATATAGCAAGGTTCAATAAAATTTTTAAAAAATTCCTCTTAGATAGATATATAATCTAAAAATATTAAGTGAAGGCGGAATGCTGAGTGTGTAGGACATATTTTGCTTTGTAGTATTCACTGTAAAATGAACAATATTTTAAAAATAATTTATAATCTCTTAATCTAAGAGCTTTAAAAACAAATTTTATGTTAAAATATTTTTATGTTAATTTTAATTCGAGTGCCTAATACCATTATTTAGGTTTCTTAATATGTGCAGTATTTTTTTTATATAGCAAGGTTCATTAAGATTTTGAAAATTGCGCCTATGGCTTCATTGGTTGTTTCTAGTCATAGCTAATCCCTTTGATTTCGTGTACATTCAAACAGAATTAAATTATAATTTCAACAATTTCCACTGGTTATTAAATTTACGCTTTTAAAAATTAAATGCAACATTTGCCAAAATATAACTAGAATTTTGAAAAAATAATTTAAACAAAATAAAAATGCAAAAAAAATAAATAAAAAATAATAATGTCTCTTCTCGTGGGATTCGAACTCATTTTCTTGGGCAGAACGCTAGTACCGTAACCATTGCACCAAGATACAAGTTACAGTTTAGTGTGTTATATAACTATAAGTTTTCAACATTATTAGCAAAAAAACACAAAAAATGCTTTTTTTTCCAAAAACATAATCTGATCAAAAATTCCTGTTGTACTATTCCGGTTCACACCAATGTACATTACTTAGAATTTTTTCAGATTTTTAGTTTAAACCATCTGGGCTACAGGGTGTGGGACAAAATTTTTTTTGCACAATTTTGGCAAAAATCGCTTCAAAATAATTTATTTTGCAAAAATAAAAATTTGATCGTTAATCCACGTACCAAGGGCTTTTATTTGATACCCTACTCAGAATTTTAAAAAAATATTTTTTTTTTTCGATGAGCACATATTTGTTTATATTTTTAGGGGGATATGTTTTTTAGATGTTTTAGTATTTTTCCTATGTGCGGGTTAAAGAGTTGTATAAGCATGCCAAATTTCAACTCTCTAGCTTTAGCCGTTTGGCTACAATTTTTACCGAACAGACAGACAGACAGACAGACAGACAGACAGACAGACGACAAAATGACGGTATAAGGGTTTTTTGGTCATACCTACAAAACCCTAAAAACACGCATTTCTCCATTGAACAAAACAAAACAATGTCACTTTTGTATCTTCCGCAAATTACCACCAGATGCCAGGGCGCTTAAGAAGTTTTCCCTATTGGGAGTGTTATCTACACACTTGAAATATCTCACTTATTATTTAATTAAAGGGGGAGTATAACAGTACATTTGTCACAAGTTTCTTGGAGAAATGTACTTATCATGTAACCAGGGAAGGGTTAAACGTGAAAACTAAGTTACGTTATGCAGAAACTGTTTTTTCATAAAACAATAAATAAACTATGACTGTGAACTGACGTAATGTTTGTCGTTGTACGCTAGTTATTTATACAGTATGCAAAAACTATCTATATCTAATTCGCTGGACGTTATTTTCACTACATATTATTTCTAAATGTGACCAGATGCGAAATAGCATTTTTTTTTTTTTTTTCTACCAAAACCCATACTTAAAAACTTTTCGCCACTGAAACCACATCTAATATTAAAATGGTACTTACAACTATTAGTCGAAGTAATAGCAGCAATGTGAGAGCTAGTTGGATCCGCAGTTAAAAATTTTAATTTCACTGGAACACTCCACATCAGACCTAAGGTCAAAAGATTCCACACACAAAGATGGTCCTCGCTGGCGGTGATCACCAGGTGACATTGATCGACGTTGCCAAATCTCACAGAATGTAACTCCCCTCTATAAGCTGGGTGCACAAGAGAAGCTCTCATGTGGCAAGTATCAGGTTGCCAAAGAGTCAAACAACTTCCAAAAGCGACGGCGAGTAAAGAACCATCGGAGGAGAAAGAAAGAGAACGTGCTGGAAGACCTTTATAGTATCCAACATAACTGCAAGTCCAACTTAAACTTTTTCCTGTAAGAAAAAAAAAAATATTTTATTTTATTTGTTTGTAGAATCAAGTTTCATAATATTAAAATCAGGTTGAGAAACACTGCTGTAGAGGACTGCCTGATCCAACCCGAACATTTTTAAAAATTAATTATTCGCACCCGGTATGAAGTTCGGCGAGATTAAAAATGAAGAAATTTTTTATTTACAAATCTTAATTACTCTAATTAATTTAAAGGCATCAGAACACGCGGTCTCGCCAACTGGAGATTTAAAACTCAAGCGCGACTCATTTGTACATAATATGCTGCTCTAGTCTGCGTTTAGTAAGTCCAAAGGTTCACGAGTGAAACATAGTCTTTCAACTCGATGATTTGCAAGCAAATCCGGACAAGTTAGTTCTTCCAGATACCCTTGTTACCTCAACCTTCTTTGGACAGTTAGTAGAGAAACTACTAAATTTAAATCTCAGCGACACGACGAGCGAGAAAAGTAGAGGGTAAGTCACAATCTGCAGAACAGTTAAGCTAAAGAATCGGTCGTCTTAAGTACACTTAAATACTTAAACCGGGTTTGTACAGGGCGATCATTAATTCTTGAATGTTATGCAATACTTGACAGAAACATTTAGTTATCAAATTTATTTCCAAGGACATGTACACATAGACGTACATTCTATTTGTATTACCTTATACGAATTAGTTATTAAATGAACAGTTTTTCTCTACACGCCAATGAGTTGATAACATATATTAAGTTAGTGCCAAAATTTCGTTGTTCCTCGGGTGAGTTCGAACTAACGAAATTATTTGATTAGTTCTTTGTTAAACTGGTATTTTCAGCTGTGAATTAGAATAATTTTGATATTTTAAAACCCATTGTTTACCATTATGTAACGCTCAAGATTTAATGATCGGTTCTAAAACTTCTTCTGGCTCTTTTCTATGTGATACCATCACATTGGGTAATCGCTCCACAACACATCGTAGAATTCATTTTGTGGTAGCATACTGGTCGTAGAATTCGGGCTGGGTTAAGCATTGTGTTAAGTTTTGCGTGCAGCGAAAATAATCCGACTTCATTCGGAGTTCCGAGCATAGTACTTTCACATTAGATTTTGTTGGGTAAAACATAGGGTTACCAACCGTACTCTTTTTGAACAAATAAAATTATGTACTCTTACTTTTTTTAAAAATTCATTAAAAGTACTCTTTTTTTAAAAAATTGAAAAAATGAAGAATTTTCAAAATTGTCAGCTAATTCAAAATGGATTAAATATTTTGAAGAAAGAAATCAAACAACATCTTCAGAATTCCGAAAGATATGTTCATTTTTTTTTCGCGATTCCAGAATTAGTAAAAAACTTACTGATGGTACAATTTAATTTTAAAAATTTTAATTGCGAACAATTTTTTAAATATTGTGTGGACAATAAAAATTTGTTAAAAGTGAAAAGTAAAACCAAATATGATTTTGCTCATTGTTCGTGAGTATATTACGTTTTGTTCGTCGTATAATATGTTTTGTAATAATTATATTGTTTATTTTTGTTTATATTGTTTATTTTGATTTTTTATTTGCACGTAATTTGTATCTTAGCAATTTTATTATTTATTAAATATATAAATGACTATTGACGAAAATGATAAGACGATAGTTAGTAGGTACGTAGAAATTGCTATATAAAATATATAGGGTATTTTTTTTTTTTTTTAATAAATGTACTCTTTTAGAGCTGGTCTTAGTTGGTAACCCTAGTAAAACATGTGTTAGGAATATTCTTTTTGGGGATCATTATTGTTGTGATTAAATTTAATATAAAATTTAATTTAACATAGAACAACTCCTGAGATATGATCGTCTGTAGCTTACAGATTTGCCACAGAATTGCACTATTAGTCCCCGTTCAGATGGGCATTTTTTGTTGTTACAGCTTGTTTAGTTAGCAACAAAAAAAATGTTTGTTTATACAGACTTGTATTAGAAACAATGTATTACCTCCTAATACTTATGGTTTTCTATTAAAACGGTTAAATAGTTTTTTTATCAGCTTTCAAAGTATAATCGCAAGACTGTCCAATGTTCTTTCCCTTTTTGTTTTTTGTCTGCGAGTGTAAAAAATAAATAAAGACACCATAGGTTACTTCTAGCTAGATAAAACCGATATAGAAGAAAAATACCAGTAACTTACTGTAAATATCGGATGTATCCTGAAGATTCCATAGTTTAAAATTGCCATCTTCTGAAGCTGTGGCGCAAAAGCAATGCATGTCTTGTTCGGTACATGGTTGGAATTCTATGGCGGTTAGATTTTTGTCATGCGGTGCTTCCACGGACGTGTTGAGGGTGTAAGAACGGGTTTTATTGTCAAATTGCCAGAATTTAAGACGTAAATCTACGCCATCTGAACGTCGTTCTACAGTTGCAAGCCATAATGAACCCCCAGAACGACCGAGAGCTGTATGAATCACTTCTGTGTTTGCAATATCGATGTTGCGTTCTCGACTTACTTGATTTTGATCCACAACATCCAACTGTAAAATGTAAATATGTATTGCAAAACATGGAATAATAAAATACTATTAATGGTTGGTTGGTAACGAACAAGTTACGAGTTTACGTGTTGATCAAATGGTGGTATTTACGTCAAAAGCTTAAATATAACGTTTCAAGAATCCGTTTAGCCAAATTAGCTCAACATGTGTCAAGGGACCGATATGGCAATCGGTAAAGAATTGGTTCAATCTCAAAAACTAGCAAAGAGGGTCCCCACTCCAAAATTAGTCTAGAGACATAATGGTAGATATTAAGTGTAATTTTTTTTGAAAAAAAAGTGTGCAGGGAAATTTTTCAAATGGAGTATAAGCACATTTTCCGTATAATGATGAATTTAGCCACTAATTATACAGATGTGTACTTACATTATAAAGTAGGGTTAAATCTTGGGGTGAATAAAACTGCAGGTGTCCAGGTCTGCCGTTTAAAACCAAACTTTTAGTAGTAGGATCAGAACGAAGTCCTGCAGTAAACGGAGCACCCCAAACCAAGTGTTGAACCAAACATTTTAATTTAAAATGTGTATCCAATACGCGTATACCATTATCATCAGTACTGACAGCAATTGATAAATTATCTTCCGAAACGGCAATATGTCGAATTCCAGCAGGTAACCGTGGAAGATAATCTTTTTTATGGGGATTACTTAGATGCCATTTAACTAAAACTCTTTCATCAGCACCACTAAATAATTCACTTCCCGATTGGGTGAATGCTAAACAGCGTACAGGTAAAGTATGCCAATGGTACACAGCTTGTGCTGGAGTTTTACCATCTAAGACATTCTGCCAGAGTAAGACACGACCTAAACTGTCCCCGGTAGCTACACTTGCATTCTCTGGATGACAACGCAAACATGTAAACTTTCTTCCATGTCCTATACGCCAACGGCCTGGTTTTTCTGTTTTATTTTGCAACGAGAAGCATTGTAACTTCGTGTCTTCAATAACAGCTACAAACTGATTGCTATCTTTGCCACCCACATCCAACAAAAACTTTTTAGATTTGATTTTCAATGGTATTTTTCTTAAAAGTTTCCCACTTTTTGATTGAAAAACACCTAGATTAATTTCTCCATTTATTATCCATGATATTAATATTTCACAACTATCTTCTGAAGTATGATCTGGAGATATAATATGAAAAGTTTTAACTTCATCAAGTTCTATATTTAATTTAATTTTTGAAATTAGTATTTCCGTCTTCCATTTCCAGCAAAGAATGTCTCCCGAGCTGGAACATGCTATTAATAACTTGTAATTAATCGGATGAAAGTGTGCGTTGATTATTTTACTGTCACAAGCTTCAAAATCTGTAATTCTTTCGCCATTAACTGTGCTAAATGACCGTAGCATATGTCTCCAAGGTACAATTAAAGACCTAAAAATATTTTATTTAATAGGTTATAATTATGTAAATTAATTTAACTTACAATCCATTTTGTGAAAATAAAGGTGCGTTGTCTATTATACTACCACCACCTTTGCATTTGAGGATTAAATCTTTTTCTTGTTCGTTTTCCGTCATTATTAATTATTATTTTTTAAATTGACAACACGTGAATCTTGACGTTTAAAAAATAAGGTTAGGTACACTTGTTGATAAGGTCGTGAAATGTAATATGATGTAATGTCTTTTAATTTACTAAAATAGATGACACCACTTATTTTAATTTAAAATAAGATTTAAATTTTATGGACTATTTTGAAAAGCGTCAATATTTTGTAAAAAAGCAGTTGGCGTTTTTGGAACCAATAGGACCTTAAGTTACTTTGAAGCAAAAACAAATAATAAATGAAATTTTGAACTCCCAAAAAAAAGTTGACAAACCTAGTTAGGGGTCCAAAGAAAATTTTGCGGAGGAGGGCATAAATGAATTTACGCCACTATGTTAAAAGTCGATCAATTCTTGATCAGCTTTACAGGCTCGTCACCTTTTCAAGTAATTTATTCAACAATATGAATAGAGAAATATGTTTTTAATAGATTATTATGCTCATTTAGTTACTACCCAACTAACACAAATTGGTTTATAAAAATTGTATAAACATTTTTACAGCAATATTATATAACTGATAGTTTTATAATTCAGTAACAAGAATGTCTATCGAGCAACAAAAAAACACTTAAACTTGCAAAATAGGCGCAGGTTTATAAAACCTTTTCGCTATATTAATATTGCATACGCAACATTTAAAAACCTAATGGCACTCTTTGGAAATGTTTTTAAAATGGTTATAAAATAAATAATAAAACATTAATAAAACTTTTTGATTAGTTATATAGCAGCAACTTTTTATCTGTTATATTTATAGTTTTGCTCTTTTGTAGCTGCATGTTAAAACCATTTTGCAACTGCGATACATATAGATGAAAAATCTTGTTGAAGTATAAAATCACTATGACAATGAAACATATATGCATTTTTATATTTATCCTATTGCTACTTCTGAACTAAAATTTGCTTGCGGAGGCCAATTCACTGTGAAAATATAAGGTAAAACATTCAAAAATTACAACTCGCCAAAGATATATGATTTTTTTGATAGTTAACTCAATTAAAAATGTTATAGAAAACGAAAAAAACAAAATTATTTTAACTCTATTATTTCAATAAACGGGAAAAGTTCGTATTTAAGGGTAAAATATTAAAAAACAAAAGTAAAATGCAAAAAGAAACTATTTTTTTCTAAGTAAAATGTACATTCAGTCAAAATGGACGTCACTTTGTATTTACAATGTTCATAAAAATATGGCCGTTTTGATTATAAAACCTTAAGAAATCCTATAAAGCTACTAAAAAATTAGAATAACCAAATTGTTATTTAAATGGTTTATATATTATATAATCTTTACTATAATATAATATGTATAAAACGTTTTGATTTTATAATTATGCAATTTATTACTTTCAGTGTTATATGAATTTTAATAAAACTAGCTTCGCAGCTATAAGCTGATATATAGTATTTAATCGTAATCTTTATAAAACATTTTTCATTTATTATTAGGTTAAGTTATTAAAAAGTCGCATTATTGCACCGATGTATTTGCTTGTCTTCTAAATAAAGCATTTATTTAGACCTTAACATAATATTTAATATGCTTTATTTGATATTGACATGTTGTTTTTTAATAATCATGAAGAAGTGACAAATAAATTTGCTTGTTGATTTTGGCTTTGTTTTATCATTTCTTGAAGATTTAGACTTACTTTTCTTTATACAGTATTCTAATAAATTGCAAGAACCACAATAGTCTGAAAATTATTTTATAATTATTCTCTTGGAAAGAAATATAAAATATTTATAAGACATTCTTATGTTGTATCTATTGCAGTTTTTATAACATCAAAATATCAGATAAAAGTTATAAACTGGCTTTATAATTGTTTTCAAATCGATTATATAATAACTATAAATTAAACTTAATTTCTTATTTAGGTTTTATTACTAGTGTTATAAACCTTTTTTCATAGCAATTATGGCCATTGATCAGGAAATAAGTTTTATTCATTACGAACTTGTTTGGCATCCTAAAATAAAGTTATATTATTATTATTATTATTATAAACCACCCATGCTTTCAACGGGACTCGAACCCGAAACCTTTTTAGAATTCTTAGGTAAAAAGGTTAATAAAAGATTTGCTTATATTAAACATCTAGAGCCACATACGTCAGTATTATTTATTTATTTTTAGGTGCCAGCCTAGGAAATTATTATTGCTTGTATGTATAAAACAAAAATAAACTATAAATGTTAACAAAATATCTGCTCTCATGCTTTAATTAGGAATTTTATTTTTTAATTAATGAACATTAATTTGTAATAAAAAAATAATTAAAAGGGTTCGTAATCCTAAAAAATAAATTGTTTATCAGGATCTGAACGATTTCTAGGTCAATTATTTTATGTTCATTATAAGTTGTTCTAGTATATGCTGTATAAGTGATTTTCATAGATATATTTATGCCACCAAATTTTAAAATATGTTAAAAAACTTTTATATGATAATTTAGCTTTATAACATGAATGCTGGATGTCACAAAATAATAATTATAAATATATTGTATAATTACTTTATATTAAAGCTGATAGAACATTTTTAAAACTATTTTTCGACACCAAATTGCTTATACAGCCATTTAGTATATTTGAAGGTTATATAAAACAATTAAGTTATATTTGTTGCCATAATAAATATGCTATATATCATTTAAGTTTTATGTTGTACCTTTTGTGTTAGTTGGGTAACTTAATCCAATTTGATTACTTAGTTTTTAAATCGTGTTACCCTCTGAAAATATTGCGTCCCTCGGAACGATAATTAGAATTTAACCATTCATAATAGAAGCTGTTCAACATTTTTTGTTTGCATTCAGCGTCCAGAGCAACTACATTTTTTTAAATTCTACAATTTTTACAAAATGTATTTACTTATGTAATTGTGTTTATTTAATATATATTTTTTTTTTTTTTTTCTAAAAAATATGAGTCCGGATTTTGAAATATGAAAAGGTAGATTTGACGTTATGGTGCATTTTGTTCAAGTAAAAAATATTTCATGAAACATACTGATTCCGTACTGATTTTCACCAATGGGGGTGCTGCAGCCAGAAGTATAATTGAGATTTTCTTTCGGGAAAGTAAATCGTTATTAAGGACATAAAAAGATAAACTAAATATACATTTACAAATTAAATCATATAAAATATAGAAATATTACATTTTATGATTTAATGTGTATGAGTCAAGTAGAAGAAAATTAACTTTTAACAGAATATACCATATCCTACCTTCTTATTCATTCTTTTAAAATACAAAAATATGTGTAAGCTTAATAAAACGTGCACTTCGCAAGCTTTTAACTGCAAACGTCTGCAGCTCCGAAAGTATATTCCCACTCAGTGCCAATCGTCGCGTTACCATAACAATCCGAGCTGCAAGTGGCTGCACCACACTGTACATCATAACTTGTAGACGAACTAATTGCTTTACGCAAGACGCACAACAACAGTGAGGGGTTTTAATCAGGGATGGATCGGAGTCGAGGAATCGAAGCGTTTTGGAGGATTCGGAAAAAGTTATCGACTCCCGGACTCTTTAATTCAATTTTTATCAAGAATGAGAACAAACCGAAAACGAAACAAATTAAAAATATTACCATAATTTTTTTAAAGCACGGAAACAAGAACGACATTTTGTTTTCTGTTGAAAAACAAAAATGAAATTTAATATATTTAATAACGGTTTTACCTGGTTTCTTTCCAGTTTAAAATTTGATTAATACTGCTCATATTAACAGATTAATACGATGAAGTAAAGATCTTAGTTTTTACTCACATCCATTTTATCTCTTTCTGTATACTCTGTTAATCATGTTTAAGCGGAACTTAACTGGATTTTTAGTTTCTCAAGTTGAAAAGAGCTTCGTGATTATTTTATGTTGGCAGCCAAAATTTAAATGTCAAAAGAAAAAGTGATATGTTACAAAAAAAAAGTATATAAAATACAATAAAAATTTATGAAAACTAATATATTCGTAAATTTGTATTAAAAATGACACAAAAAGTCAAGATGAAATGAAAATGATTTATTTATAAAAACAGCTCACCCCAACCCAAGATATTTAATGTAAGTATAGTATGTTTCTTTAGTTTCAACAGTTTCAGTTTAGTTTCAGATATTGAAATTTACTAACTTTTAACGATTGAATGTTTTTTTTATCATTTTGTTAAAAAGTGAGCTTAAATTATCAGTTAATGATAGCTTAAGTTAAGAAAATAAAAAATACATTTAGTCCCACCTAAACTTTTGGAATAGACCTGACGATTTTCGAGTAAAAGGAGTCGGGAGTCGATAATTTTTCTGCCAACTCCCCCCATCGCTGGTTTTAATAAAAAAAGAATATTATTTTTTGTGGGTGCTGCAGGTCTGCAGCTCTTATGTACCAGTTGCCACTGATTTTCACACTGAAAAGAGTTCATATAATGACTTATTTTAGGTAATAACAAAAGAAATACAGTTTAATTTAAAGAATTATATTTATAAAATCATATAAAATACAATATAAAATACTATATACAAAATCCATGCATTATTTACAAGACGATAATGAAACATATACACTTAAAATAAAAAATTGTGGAAAAATGTTCATGACGTGAGATCAGACTTTTACAACAGTTCATACGATAGGGTGGGTGACTAGTTAACTGTAGTTTATAAATCACTGGTTTACACCATAGTGACATTACGTTTTTTCTTATCAGCACTATTGACAGAACTTACAGAACCCTGTAAACTCACATTAAACGGCGGAGGGGGTTGATGATACACAAGTTGTTGGGAAGGGTGTACACCGTAGATACTGTAATTAACAGGGTAGCCATTGTAACTTGGCAATGGCGGAACGGGAGGAGGTACACCAATACTGTTTCCATACTGATCGGTGTATTGTTGCGGTGGAGGTTGTAACATTTCATCCATTGGACTATGCCGCCTTTCGTGTTCATGAAGCAATTGAGAAGCACTCCAGGACTCGTAAGGACTAAGAGTACGTCCATTACGTTGTAAAGTACCACCTCCAGAAATAACACTAACATTCATTCCCCCAACCGTTCCATATTGCTGTTGCTGTTGCTTTAATTCTTCAATTAGTTGTTGTTCTTGTTGCTGGACCAATGAATACCTCTTTTTTGGTTCGTCATCATACGGATAGTTTATTGGAACTCCAACAGTATGCAATTCGTTTGTATATGCGTGTTGTTCTGGATCTGGTTGCTGAATATTTTGTATAGGTACGTTTGAATGCGCAGGCGAACTAGGTACTATAGTAATGGCAGACTGTAGCTTATCACTTTTTGATTTTGCGGCTTTCCCATCATGTCTCCCTCTTTTACGAAGTACGCAAAAGTAACAGTACAGTGTAAGCAAAAGGAGGAGTAAAATAGCACCAATGACTATGGGTATAATAAGTTGTACTCCAAATTCTGGACGATGTGCCATTCCAGGAATAGAGGGTTCTATTCCAATTGGCCCAGATGCAATATCAGGATAAGGCCAAGCGGTGTAATCAATTGTAGATAAATCTGGTGGTGCAGTAGCTGGAGGAGGAGTTGGTTTTGGAACCAATACACGAACCCAATTAGACACAAGTCCAGATTGAGAATCACCAGAACCTGCGTACGATTTAACAGCTAGATAAATAGGACGCCCAAGAAGTCGCTCATTCTCTGTCAAGTTTAGGGTGAAACTAATTTCTGATCCAGCCGCTAGAGGGAAAGGTTGTCCATGTTCCCAAGGAGTAGCAGATGTTTCAAATCCATCCGTAATATCCTGGACTGAGTGAGCGTAACGTACTTCGTAGCGCGAAGCACTAAATCCTGCCATATCAGGCGAAGACCAAGTCAAACGAACACGTTTTTCTAGAGCAAAAACTTGAGAGCGAAGATCACCAACTCTACCAGCTGCTACTTGAAGAGCTGCCAAAGCATCTTCAGCCGTTACTTGAATAGTTACAGGAGGTGGAACTCTTTGGAAAGGCTGAAGTGGTTCAACTTTAGTTTTTGGTGTTTTACTACCACAGCATGGTTCTTCCGGTCCTTCAAGAGAAGAATAAGCTGTGTTTCCATTATCTGTAGCTGTTACTTCAAATGTATAAGCACCAGGTCCTGTATTTCCAGCATTCCAATACCTGGTGTAGATCCCATCACCTTTTGTTACATCTGGATCACCACTTCCAGTGTCCAAGAGTTCAAATTTATCTTTGAAAGCTTGGGTTCCATTGAATTCTGGTCTGGTGATAACTACTTCAAGCCTAGCACCTAAGACTGGAAGAGCACCACGTTTTACTTCAGCACGAAGGAGGAATAAGCCTGGTCGTGGGCGTGTTATCCAGAAACGTGCTCGGACAACACTGTTGGAAGACTCGGGTTTAGCACTTGCCATAACTTGTACGTAATGTGGTTGAGGGTTACCACTCCAACGATCTATACGATAAGTCCAAGTACCAGGTTCGGAAATTGGAGCTGCAAGTGTTATAATCTTGACAACAAGCATACTATCACTCCTTTTTGTATATGCAACTTGACTTGGACTCCATAATGTTACAGAACGTATTAATGGACTTTCAACATTGTGGGTAAAAAGCAAAAATCTTGCTGGTTCAGCCATACTTTCATCTAAGACAAAACTACCAGTTACTGAACTTCGATAATCATCAGTTAATTCACGTCTGTGGATCTCCACAGGCATTCCTGGTGATGGACCATCAAATTCTTGAAAACCTTCAGCAATTGCATATAAAACATTGGTCAACTGGAAATAGGTTGTTAACAATGATGTATCGATGTTATGTTTTCTTTCTTGGACTGTATAAGCAGGCCCTTGAGTCATTTCCGCGAGGATGTCCAAGGGAGTTGGACGTAGAACACCTGGATAATTGACAGTTGCAATACGAACACCAGCAGATGCTGCCCGCTTGGCTTGTTCTATTGCTTTAGTGTCTTGTTTCGTTCCTGGGGCTATCAGTAAAATAACAGAACTAGCTGGTCCTCTTAGTTCAGTACTACGTTCTAACATTGTTAAAGCTTCTTGTAAAGCACATTGGATACAACTAGGAGCTCTTCCATCACCTGGTGTGTAAGGAATATTTGAAGCCAAAACATCCCTCGCAGTATGGTTGTGCAAAGCGGTTGGTTGAAGTAATACGCTAGCAGAAGACTCATTCATCATAATTAGAGCAACTTCTGTGTTAGCTGGAAGGTCGTAAACTGCCCATTTTCTGACAGCATTACGCAAATAAGTCCAACTCTCTCGAACTAACATCTCTTGGGTGTCTTCTACGATAAGGACGTAGCGTGTCAAGGTTCTTCTTCTATAGGTTACTGCTGGGGTGGTGTTTGTTATTTGTTGACCACCATTTGATCGGTGGTCTGCGGTTAAGAAGTCGGGGTGTTGCAGAATGACGTCCAGAGCACTTCGTCTTTCACACATGAAGTTGTGCTTGTTTGGAGCGTATCTGTCATGATTTCCTTCGTCGCAAAACATTGTAACTGAAGGTGCAGCTGCTCCAAACATGATTGATGTTCGAGCTTTTTCGTCTAGCATATCGGTGAAATTTTTTTGCTGCTCGTTGTTGCATATCCTGAAAAGAAAAAACAATTTAATAATATGCTTAAAAATATTTAGAAATGAGGAACCCGTATGTTATTAGTTATATATATTAAACTAAATTCGTTTTTACTGTTAAGTTAATAATAAGTGAGATATTTAAGTTTTAATTGACTTCTTCCCGAAATCCTCTTAGAATGAAAATTTTGACAACTACGCGAAGGCAATTGGTATATTTTATTTAATTTCGAAAGAATTTTAATACTAACCCATTGTCTCTGATTGGCAAATCTGAGCAGCCTGTAACAGAAAGTCCAGTATCATCCTTTGGATAGCAGACAGGATAAACGGTGTCGCCAAGAAATCCTTGTTCATCAAAAACTCCATAGCGATATTTAGCGAATTCTTTAATAAATACACGAGAGAGGGTTGAGGTATCTTCTTCTAACAAGCTGTTATAGTTGAGATAGATGCGATCACCAGCTTGTCCACATCCTGCAGATTGTTGCGTCCATACAGGTTGTCCTTTAGGTACTAAAGTGACATCTGCAGTTTGTCCTGTAGCGGAAAGAGCTGGACCACCATTTGGCAAACATTCATCACTCCAAGTTGAGGGTAGAAGAACTGTAGCAGTTTTTACATACGCTCTTCCATCAAGTGCGGAGAAAAGATATTGAGAACTTGATCCAAGAGTAATCTGTAAAATAAAAGACTATGTTAGTGATGGCCAGTGACATTTTTAAATAGGGGTGCTACATGACAAAAAAAAGTTTCTAGTTTGGTCACTTTATTAAGAAATATAGTAGAACCTCGTTAATTTAGAATTATACGTAGAATTATTAGTGAAGGAAATAAAATCCAAAGTGTCCCAATAGAACATAGACGTATTTTACACCAATTTCTGCAGTAAGCGTTTTGAACAATGCAGAGCCAGTTCCGTCGGGCGCATCATCATAATTATCACGTATATCTTGTGCTGCTTTACATTTATATTAGGCCTATGCCCTTTAAATGTTTAATAGACGTATTGTGTTGATGTAAAGGGAGTTTTAATGCACTTTCTACTGTTCTTTTAGGTTATTTTAGTTAATCCGGACTTTCCTTACTTCGGGCAACCCCTCCGCCCATTAGTCCGGATTAACGAGGTTCTATTGTTATATACAATGAAATCGTCTTTATGAAAACTGTTATTGACTGAGTATCAAACAAGGACTGAGAGGGGGACGATTACAGCGGATAGGATACTTAATGAAGACAGAATGGTAGATAAAATATGGGAAAGAAAATTAAACACTCGTCTACCAGCAGGAAAACCTTGCGAGAGATGGAGAGATCAGCTAAGCGAAGATCAGAAAGATCTAACAAGTACAGAAATACCTCGGCTAATAAATTTAACTAACTACTACAACTAATCTTGCAGGGAAAATTTTTGGGCAAACGAAGTGTAGACCGACCAAGAACTTTATGGCTGTGAAATCTACGTCAGTGGTTTGAATGTTCATCTTCAGATTTATTTCAAGCCACGATCTCTAAAGTAAAAATAGCCTTGATGATTGCCAACCTCTAGAAAGAGAAGGCAAAGAAGAAGAATGAATTTAAGTCCTTCCGCGAGGTAATTCGTAGTACAAATTATTCGTTAGCTGAATCAAGATTTTTCCATAAGTTTCAATGAAAACATCTTTTAATCCATTCTACACCGGTCCTAAAAGGAGGACTTAAGAGTCGATTATTGACAGTCCCTAAAGTCTATAGTTTTCGGTTCATGGGAAAATCACCTTCACGCTGTCACCTTGGATGGTTCAACTGTCTTTGTGGTATTACAGGAATTTCAGGAGCTTCATCTCTCTCAGTTCTTGGATTTTTGATTGGAGGAGATAAGAAGAATTTCTCCAATGTTGGATTTCTCTTCTTTAAGATTCATTGGAAGTGGTTTAGGCACTTACAATTGTTTGGAGTATCCTTATAATTACATACTTTGCATTAGCTCTGTTCGTAGAGACATTTCTAACGGGTTAATATAGTCAGACGCATGCGCAGAGTTATTTTAACACATTTTTGCGAACTATCCGCTTACGTATGATGATAATAAACCGTTAGAAATGGCTCTACGAATAGAAGTATAATCAATTTTGATATATTTTGATAAATTTTTGATCAATTTTGATTGAAGACCGCGAAATTAGTTAGCCAAATCCCAAATCGTTAGCCGCTGCAAAATCCTTGCGAAAAAAATATTTGTTAGCCGAATCATTGGTTAGCACGGCCATTCTTAGGCAGACGTATTACTGTATTGGTATACAGGATATAAGGAAAGACCTGATAATTAACAGATAAAGATGGAGGACATATGTGAGTAAGAACAAAAGTTAACCTGACAGACAGTGCCCAAAGAAGTAGAATAAAAAGAAGGGGAAGAAGAAATATATCTCAAAATCAGGAGAAACGTGGTTTTGAAACTGTTTATAGTTTTTTTTTTTTATTTATTGTTTATTTAGGGATGCTTCAGCTGGTAAAAATGGCAATTTTTTTGTCTCTTTTAAAAATCCGGAGATTATATAGGAAAACCAAAGACGAAAAACAAATACAATAATCCCGCCATTTTCGCGAATAATTGGTTTCAGAAAAAGAGTGCGTAATTGGAAACCGTGTCAATAGAGGCATGGAAAGCTGTTTAATATAGGGTAGATAAGTTTTAAGTAAAGTTTGTTTTTCTTTATATGTATATGTCAGTAACAATAACTGATAACAAAATCCACTTTTACACATATGGTGTCAAGCAGATTATTTAAGTTTAAAAGATTTTCAACCATGTTAAAGTGAATTCACGTAAATGGGGACCGCGTAAATAGAGGGAGTACTGTAACAAAAACCGAAGTCTTCAGATAAAGAACGGGAAGGTGGCAGCCTTAATTATTGATAAGTTTATTCAAATTAAATTTATCGTGTAGTATTATATCAAAATACTTAACATTTTGCAAAGGTAAATTAAAAAATTCTATGTAATATTAACAGTTAGAATTGTAAAAGTCAAATCTATGTGGCATTTGAGTTTGGAAAGTAGGTTGCGCGAAGATGCGCGTTGTGAAAGTGAATTGTGTGATCAAGGCGAACGGATGGGTGTTAAGCAAGGGTACGCCAAAGGCTTTACCGTACGTGGAACATCAACACGTACATATAATAACAACCCTCGAGTAAGGAACAGGTAAAGTCCAAGCCGTGAGAACAGATAGACGCGCGAAGATCGTGACTATAATTAGTGGATCCACATGCACGAAATTAAGTAGCGGGAATTAAGGATAAAGTACGACGGTCATTTGAGTTCATCATCACTGGATATCAGCCCTTATAGGGATTTTAATTCCTCAACAATTGGTTTGTGTTTCTCAACAGGGAGATTTGAACGACTGAGGAGGCGATGTTTAAAATGAAATTTTAGGGAGCGTTTATAAAATTGTGGACGACGTGAAAATGTCTATCAAAATGTAAGTACAAAAATTCAGTTAACTAAAACCACGATATAGAAATAAGTGGTTAGTGGACTGTGCCCATAATAGCCATTTTTATGCTAAGCGTATGACGTCATTTACGAGTCTCGCAAATTGTCAATTGTTATCTCTACTCTGATATTTGGTATTAAAAATTTTTATTTTCAAAACGTTATTATTACAGTCTATTCCAAACGATTAGGTGGAACTAAACGGAATTTTCATTTTTGTAAGTTGTCATTAGCTATTTTTTTGTATATTGAAGTTGGCTTTTCCTGAACAAATTGATCAAAAGCTTCAATCAATCAGTAAAATTAACTAGAATTGAAAATCTAGTTCCACTTAAACCAAAGGAACAGACTTTATATACAGGCTATTCCAAAAGTTTCGGAGGAACTAAATGGGAATTTCGTTCTTTTAAGTTGTTACGAGAAGGGACCTTGCTTGGGTTATTTAATTTTTACGTTGGAATGTCAACATTTAATATTCCAACAATGAAACCATGGAAACGAATGACATATGTCAAAAATAAAATACTTTTTTTTACATATTTTAATGACAAAAAAAAATAAATAAATGGGAAATTTGTATAAAAAATGACACAAAAATTCAAAATATAAAGATGACATTTTAAAATGATATTAACCAAAAAATGTTTATTGTAAATATGATTTACAAAGCTTAAACAAAACGGCCAAAAAGCACGATTCAAACGATGAAAGTAACTAGATTACAAAATCTAGTTCCGCTTAATCGTTTGGAATAGCCTATATTTCATTTTAGCTATTCCAAATCTTTAGGCGGAACTAAATGGAATTTAAATTTTCTTTTTGTCATTAGCTAATTTTAATCAAAAGCTTCAATCAATCGGTAAAATTTACTAGATTTGAAAATCTAGTTCTGCTTAAAGCCAAGAATCCGCCTATTTCATAGATCTGGTGACTTTGGTGATTGATGTGTTGTAAATGAACTTTTATGGAAACATGTGAACTTGTTAACCTGGCTTTTCAATGTATGAATTAGGTTTCATTATATTAAGGTTAAATTCATTCAAAAATTACAAATGTCAGATTGACATTAATGTCAATTATTTCTCAAATCTTTTGAAAGGGAACATTTCAGAACTAGCACTCTAGGATGATGTTATAAATACACAACTAAAAATGAGGTTTTCCCCTTAGTTACGTATTACAAAATAAAACATATAGGTAATTTCTTTGCTTTCAGCGGAACCAAATGGGAATTTCGTTCTTTTAGGTTGTCACGAGAAGGGACCTTGCTTGGGTTATTTCAAGTTGCACGATGGTATGTGAAAATTTAAAATTCCAACAGTGGAACCATAGAAACGAATGATAGTTGTTATAAAATATAATACTTTTTTACATATTTTGAAGACAAAAATAAATAAATGGGACATTTTTATTAAGAAAGTCACAAAATATCAAAATGTAATAAAAATGACAGCCAACTTAACCTAGAATTTGCAATGTATAGGCTATTCCAAACCTTTAGGCGGAACTAGATTTTGTATTCTAGTAACTTTTATAGTTTGATTCGAGCTTTTGACCATTTTGGTTAAGCTTTGTAAATCATACTTACAATAAACATTTTTTGGTTAAAGTTAATATCATTATAAAACGTCATTTTCATTACATTTTGATTATTTGTGTAATTTTTAATGCAAATGTCTCATTTATAAATTCACACATTTTCCAAAATTTTAGAATGTATTATTTATTTTATTTTTCTTTTATTTTTAATAAATTTCACTAAATAATAAAGGTCAACATGAAAAATGAAATAATCTAGCCAAGCTCTGTTTTCGTGACAACTTAAAAATACGAAAGCCCCATTTAGTTTAGCCTAAACTAAAAAAATGACCTTAAAGTATGTTTTACAAAGCTTAAACAAAATGGCTAAAAGCCCGATTTAATAAATATAAATTACTAGATTTCAAAATCTAGTTCCGTTTTAATATTTGGAATAACCTATATATTCTTAACTGCCATATAAATAACATAAAAAAACCATACTTTCATACGATAATTAGATACAGCGTTCTTAGCAGGGCCGGATTATCCCCTTAGACAAAAAAGTCTAGGGCCCGTAATTTTCAAGGGCCCGGATTTGGGAGTTTAAGTCCTTTTTTTTTGCTCTTCACTTGGATTTGGTAGGTGAAATCCTTTTTTTTTTTGCTCTTCACTTGGTTTGGAAGGTAAGGACCTTTTTTAAAAAAACATAGGTTGACCCGTGGGCCCGTAAATCAAAAATGTCTTGGGCCCGGCGAAGGCTTAGTCCGCCACTGGTTCTTAGCATTTACGTTTTTAGGGAATTTATTTCCATATGTATTATAAAGTAGTCGCTTTATTTTAGCTATTAAAAAAAAAAAAAAATCAGGGAAGCTGAGAGTACACAAAACAAACCTATTTTGTTATAAACTATAATAAAATATGCTGTTTTTAAGACAATGCGATTTTTAGTTTTGAGGTAACATAAATACATACATGCATATACTCAAACAAACTAATTTACATATTAGTATCTATAGATTTACAAATAAAGTAATTTCTTTGCATTAGCAGTAAAGGATCTTCTTGAAACTGATAAAACAGGTGTAGCAATACAACTCAGTAAACAAATTGATTTAGTATCGACATCTATACATCTGGTAGAGAATTTTTCAAACGATCCGCGTAACAGGGAATCATGAAGCAGGTTGTGGGGGATAAAGTTACCCGCCTACCATCGGTTAATATTTTTGTGGCTTCTTTCCTCATCTGGATCGATTTTAGAAGCCGCACGCTGTGACATATGACATCCCATATGGTGCCATCTCTGATGATTTAGCTATTGTTACCCTTCTTTGTTTGTACTTGTGACCTTTTAAGCTTGAGAGGAGAGTATGTCACGTGTTTTACTGGAAATTTCTTAATAGCGCATCTCACGAAGAACCATTGGCGGTCGTTCGCTCTTGTCGGACGGGTTCCTCTCGATTCCCCGCGACTCTATCGTTAGTCGCGGAGATGCGCCTCACCTCTGACCTCTATGACCCGCTCAGCCTCCCTTCTCCTTTCACACGGCCCACGACAACCTGCCATCCGACAACAAAACGCCTCTAACATTTTAAAAAACCGAACAAAACAAAAGGATTGATAAAAACACAAACAATCTTAGAGATTTTTATATCGTCTTATTCCTATAACCTCATTTTTCATATTTTTAAACTACTGCCATCTATTGGATGGTTTGAGAGTCATTTGGTTAGATAAATTGTATCCAGTGTCCCCTAATCCCCAATTTTAAGTAACCTTCATTGATTCAGTGATTCTCACCCCAAATCTTAACAAGGATAGGCAAAAAGACATTGTTTTGACACGAACCAGCAAAATATCATTTTTTTTACTAGGACCGGTGAAAATAATATTTTACAATTATATTTTTTTGTAAGACTCTGAAATTAATTTAAAAAGTAAATATTTTTTAGTTACCAGTACAATCAAAAATATATAATTTTATGTACAAGTTCTACGATCTGTAAATTATTTTGCAAAAAATATGTTTTTACCCTGTTCAAAATGCAGAAATAGTAATAAAATCACATGAAAGATTGAAGTCGCACAACAACAGACAAAATTATCACATAAACATTGCATGATTACTATTTCTTGATTTTGAACAGAGTATATTATACCATGTGTTCAAACAGAAATTACATAAGGGTTGGCTATGGAAAAATAAAATAATGTCTACTGCAAGCTTTATATAACAATAAATAAGTTATGACAACAACAACGGTGAGACAGTTAATTATACTCTATCTCAGAAAGACTGATAGTAATAAAATTTATTATTTTTAAAAAGTTATTGTTTTTTCACACAGAAGCGGCCCACAAAATATGAATAGTTCGAAACGAAATATTATTAAAAACAACCAAGTGTGCCGCACATATTATATGGGAATACGAACTAGGGTTAATCACAATAGATCATAAAAATGTTACCCTAAAATTTTAAGGAAAAATATCGTCACAGGGGTGCGTTTAATGATATGATAAATATGGTCACAGGCGTGCGTTTAATAAAATGATAAATAGTAATATAGAAATACACAAAACCAATTTAAACGTGTTTAAAAGGTGCACGCCACTGGTAACTGCCTGACAAAAAGATTTATTACTATCAGTCTTTCTGAGATAGAGTATAATTAATGTTGAAGAAAATTAATAAGAAACTTAATGATAAAATTTCCATTTAATTTTTTTAAACAAAATTTAAATAATTTGCGAAAATTTCATCGCAATAAAAGATTTTTTTTCTGTATTTGCTTCGTTATCATTAAATTAATAAGAAATATATTGATAAATGGCTTCATTTTTCTCAATTTCAGAAACGTATTTCTCACTATTTACAATATGTTATTTAATTTATATATATTTCATTACTATAAATGATTTAGTCCTCTTTGATACCTTAATAACAAAAAACTAAAGTAATTCAAATAATAGGTTGAATCACGACATAATAGCAGACGGAGCCTACTGAACACTACACACTACACTCTAGACCAGTGATTCTCAAAGTGGGCGATACCGCCCCCTGGGGGGCGCTGGAACGAATCAGGGGGGCGATAGTAGCTTTGGGTGCATTTGGGGGGCATTCAAAATGATGAAGACTTGCTTACTTATTGTCAGCAGTTACAGGATGCTCTCCATTCTGACTTCAACCAACGATTTGAAGATATTTTTAAAATGAACATACCCGATTGGGTTTTGGATCCTTTTTCAAGTGCAAACACTCCAAAATTACAAGAAGAACTGATGGAAGTAACAACAAATTACGAATTAAAATTTAAATTCAAAGACGGCTACCAACAGTTCTGGCTGCAAAAGTAGATTCCTACAGCTTATCCTGGGTTATGGTATAATACAAAAGTTGTTAATTGCATTTACTTCGTCATATTTAGTGGAACGTGGGTTCAGTGCGGTCACAAATCTATTAACAAAAAAAAAGAAACCGACTGCAAATAGCTAATCGCGGTGATTTAAGAATACTGCTGACAAAAATAGAGCCGAGGATTGATATATTGATAGCAGCGCACCAGGTTCATCCTTCTCATTAGATGAGTAGTAATGATTTTAATAAAAAAAAATTAATTTCAAGCTTCAAGGTGTCTTATTTACAATAATCTTTCTTTACTATATTTTAGAACGTAGGTAGAAATATAGATACATATATCTTTCTGTTTGTTCATTAAAAGAATGTAGATTTCCAGGGGGCGCTGAGTAATTTTTTTCTGAAAAGGGGGCGGTAGGCAAAATAAGTTTGAGAACCACTGCTCTAGACGAACTCTGTTATCAACTGTTAATTAAAAAAAAAATATTTTGTTGGTTTCAAAAAAACGCACCCTATCTTAGCCATAAATCACAATAAAATTTAAATAAAAAAATGTTTCTGCATTTGCTTCGTATTCAAGTCTTCATTAAATTAATAAGAAATGTATTGATAATTGGCTTCATTTTCTCGGTTCTCAGCTGTTTATTATATAGTCATAAATACATACAATCCATAACCTTATTAGCCATGAATTAAGGGGGGTAGGGTCTGATAACCACATTTTAAGCATATTTTTGTGAATTTTTTTCAAATCTATGGTTAAATTTATTCATTTTCAAACTAAGTACATATATAAAGTATGTTTTGAAGAAGATACAAAAATATTTTGAAGGCAAAATATGGCGAAATGAGCCAGCTGTGGCAAATCTTCTCAGACGGGAAAAAAAATAGATTTTGCGGTGACCAGCATAACTCGTCACTGGATCATCTGAAATCAAAAATCCAAAAAGATTTTGTTAGTTTATGAGTTTGCCGAGGTAACGACGTTGAGATATTTTTTTTTTCATGTTTTTTTTTATTTAACAACAACAAATATACTCATTTTTAGGTTTTTTTTAGGGGGAATTAATTTTTTTTGTCTTCTAAGTAACGCTAAAACTGAAAAATCATTTTAAAAATAAAAACTCAACGTCATTACTCGGCAAACTCATAAACTAACAAAATCTTTTTGGATTTTTGATTTCAGATGATCCAGTGACGAGTTTATGCTGGTCACCGCAAAATCTAATTTTTTTCCCGGAGTCTGAGAAGATTTGCCACAGCTGGCTCATTTCGCCATATTTTGCCTTCATAATTTTCATCAAAACATACTTTATATATGTACTTAGTTTGAAAATGAATAAATTTAACCATAGATTTGAAAAAAAAATCACAAAAATATGCTTAAATTGTGGTTATCAGACCCTACCCCCCCCCTTAAAAAATAATTTTGTCAAAAACACAAAAACTGCATCTTTTTTTTTTTATGTTTTTTGTTTTTTTTATGTATTTAATTATCAATTTTATTTATTTTTCAAAAACGAAATCTACAAAAATAAATAAAATTACAGCAGTGTATAAATGTTTAGAATAAGAGTATAAGTAAGTATATAGTTGGAGATTTCGATGAGACGACGCGCGCAAACCCACGCCGTGCTTATAATCCAAAACGCCGAAGATGCGCTAACGGTTACGGAGTATCACAGTTATCTCATAATAAGAAGACGTTCTATACGGTGACAATACCGTTGATGGGTAAATTAGAGAAAGCGCGACCCGTGAATATAAGTAATAATATACCTACAATGTTTCAAATAACATACCTGAGCTACAAGAATATTATTTCTTGGAAAACAAATATTTTACATGAGAATATTATTGATCATAAAAACCTATTGTTTAATAACTAATTAAGAAAATACGTTTATGAAAGCGTTAATTGTAGTTTTATGGTGTTAATTACTACGCCATTAACTCATGAAAGGGGTTATTGTGAATTACAGATTTAAGACTGGGTCTCAAGGACTTAAGGTGAAATCTTAAAATGCAGTCTTATACAGTACAGCAAAATTTAATAACACAGAATAACATTGAAAGTTTTTAAGCCTTTTTTTTTACTAAAATATTAAATTTTATGCAAATGAATTTTTATTTCACAACTACAGAGATGTCTAGGGCGACTTAGAGTTCGTTAAATATTTTCAAAAAGTCATTTGATTTATCCAACGAGACATATTGTTCACATTGTTATTATTCCAAAAATAATTCAATAAGGCACGAGAGTGCACTCAAGCAAATTTTCGATATTTCGATAACCAACGATAACCCCCTAGCAATTCTGTAAACATCGAAATGACTGAACAGTAGTAAATAAATAAATAATAGGATCCCAATGCCTAGATAGGCGTATAAGGGGCAGAGAACGTAAGTTCTTTGTTTCTAGACCACCGGCCCTAGATATGAAAGCCACGTGGTAAAGTAAATAATAAGTGAAATATTAAAATATTTTAGTTTTAGGGTGTACCCCCGTAACTCTCCAAATATTCAACCAGTCGAGAAAGTATATAGAACAAAAAAGAGTTGTTTTCTTATTATAAATAATTTTTGTCATATACGTTTTTACTTTTAAGTTCTTTGTTTCTAGACCACCGGCCCTAGATATGAAAGCCACGTGGTTAAGTAAATAATAAGAAAGATATTTCCAAAGTTTAGTTTTAGGGTATCCCCTACCACTCATATTCATCAAAATGATAAAATGCATAGAGATAAAAGATTTATTTTCTTATTATAAACCATTTTTGTCATATTACTTTGCTGTTAAGTCAATTATAAGAGTGATATATGAAGATTTTAAATATAAAATAAATTATAAATAAAAACCTAAGGAAATTTTATACTGATTTATATAAAATTAGAGGTTATATCTGTTTTTAAAAACGGCTGGACGTATTTTAATGAAATATGGTACAATAGAGTAGAACCAGGATCAAATATAGGCATGGTATCTCAAAATTTTCTTTCTTAGGGGGTGTTTCTGGGTTAAAATTGGTACTAAAAAACTTAAAATATTTCCTTTATAAACAGAACAATCTTAACAGAAAATACTACACAATAAAAATTGTTTATAAGAAAACAAATCTTATTTGTTCTATGTATTTTTTCAATTTGATGAATATAGTCGGATTGCTGATAGGTGACTGTTACAGGTATGTATGAAGTAGTGCATTCATATAATAATCTAGTTACCATTTTTCAGCGATTTTAAAAATGTGTTTTGTTATTTGTTTTAACTGTCAGTGTCTGGTAATAAATATTAATTAAAATATGGCTTGCGGCCAATTATTAAATTCATAAACTTTAATTTTAAATCTGCTGGAATAAACAACAAATTATAATCCAAAATTTACGTATAAGTATAAATTTTTCCTTATTTATAATTATTACCTTAAAATTAATAATTTTGTTTGTTTGAATACTGCTGTAAATTTATTTTCGCGCTCTAATTAGTAAAGATATCTACGAATCATGCTGTTTCTTTCTAATGCTTTGTTTTTTATTCAAATAATTTTGAAGGTTAGTTGTCAACTTGAGTCACGGCGGGGGGGTAGTTACGGGGGGTCATCCTAAAACTGAAATATTGAAATATTTAACTTATTATTCTCTTCACATCAAAAATGAATGTAAGAAAATTTATTTAGAACGAAGAAACATTCCTTTCGAACAAAAAGAAATTAAAATAAGTAGTAAAATCAAAAAATTAAACAATATTTTTATATCTATAGCCAAAAATCAAACTTTACGTGTATATAACATATACGATAGACAAAGATTGACGTCCCGTTAGCATACGGATGACGCGTAGCCTCTTTATTTACAATCTTATACTTTAATAATCATGATTTGACGTAAACTTCAAGCCATTTTTCGTCGCTATATTAATTTCGTCTTAATATCCGATGTCGTTAATAACGACATCGTCGCTTATAACGACTCGTTATAAGCGACAAGTCTCACATATAAAAAGATATGTTTCTGGTCGGAAATTTCGTCTCAAAAACCGATATGTCGTTATAAACGATAGCCACTGTACCAACAAAACCCTAAAATGTGTGCAAATTCACATATCATCAATTTTATATTAGGATGTTAAGCACCTGCAACTTACAAAAAAAATCTAACCACTCACTTTCCTAAATATCTTTTCAGATGAACAATAACAAATTAAAATCATTTCAGCATCCCGATCACCTGCTCCTTAGGTCATTATCTTATAAAAAATTAACACCTTAGCTGTTGAAATATAAAATCAGGTCCTCTTATTATCAAGAATTCATGCAGATGCAAATACATCCAAAATTACAAACTTTAGCACCTGTTAGAAAATTACTTGTGGTGTTGAGAATCTTTATTACTATTAACTCCCGTGCTGTTGCGGTCTGCGTTTTACACTTCGATGAATGTTAACCCACCATAACCATTTAAAGAATTCATTTTATACCATCAGTTTTTTATACTTTCAATCAAAATACGTGATTGTTCGATATTAAAGAAAATGTATTCGATTTAGTTTCAAAGATACCGAAACGTACAATTTTATATTATCACAAAGTTTCCTATTACTTCTTCCGAGGAATACGATTTTGTAGACTTAAATTACAACATTAGGCGTTATGTTCGTAATAAGAGACTCTAAGATACTCGGCCAATACTGAAATCGCCCAGTTAATGCTGTTCGTCATTTTGCGTCATAACTTCAATGATAAACTTGAGCTGCTGTCATAACTCTTTAAATTAGTTGACTGTGCACTGTGTGTTGTGAATATATTTAATAAATTGTTTTAACTAAAGTCACTATATTATACAAAGTAGCGCAAGCCTTCGAAGAAGCCTACAGACCCCAGGGTTTGATTGGCAACACTGGGTCCCCTATTAAGCAAACTAAAGCAGCAATTTTTACGTTCATAAGTTTGCGTCTGCGCTATCACATCTCTTTCTCGCTCTAATTTAATAACCTCCTTTGTCAGCGGTTTTAATATTTAAGGTTAAGTTTCATTTAAATTTATATGTTATATCCATTTTATTTAATAAAAATAAAAAAAATAATTGAAATTGTACCATAATTTTGTTATAGTGCATCTTTGATTAAAAAAATCGTGATTACAATGTTTAAAATAAAATTATTGGTAGTACTAGTTTCTTATTTTTGTATTGTTGGAATCACTGAACATCATTTGTGTTGGCAACATTTTTAGCCCCAGCATGGCCGCCGTTGCGCTACTGTATAATATAGTGACTTTAGTTTTAACCATTGACGTCATATAAATAGACACAGCACGCTCTATGCCTTAGCATTGTTTGTTATGAAGCCAAGACCCTGTGGAGACGAAAGAGGGATTTGCCCCGAGAAGTATTCGCGACTCAAATTGGCGGCGCTGCGTACGACAGTTGATGGCCGACGAGAAGCGTATGTCAGAAGTTTTTTCTTAATATTTATCTGTTCAAACAATATTTCGGCATAAAAGCACTGTATTTAAGTCACTATATTTAAAAACACGTCTTAATTCACATAAACTGCTGCACAACACACTACAAATATTATACAAATATACGCTTCTGTTTAATTTATCAAGCCGCCACCAGATGTCTCACTGTTATTCGGAGTCGCGAATAACAAGTTGCCTAATTTACATTTTTTTTTCAGCTGTTGCTAAGAAAAACGCCGGCGCCTTATTGTGTTTATGATTGTTTTGTCTATTTTGCTATTTTACCTTTTCATCATCTTTCAACTTTTAATAATATTGCCGTAAATTGCATTTTAAGAGTTGCGAACTGTATTTCAACTACGTAGTATTTTAAATACTAAAAAGTAATGTTTAATTAAAATGTTACATATAGTTTTTCCTTAAAAAAAGTATTTGTATTCAGTACTTCGAATACATCAGAAAAGTATTTTACCCAGCATTGATTATAGATATACATCTTTATAATTTGTCAGATAAATTTTAATTTATCATGGAATAAATGATGTAATATAAGCCCGTTTTAAATTTAGAAGCATTGCTTTACAATATGATCGAGAAAAAAAAGGTGTCTAGATAGACATGGAATTCATTTATTTATATATTAACAGAATTGTCCACTTAACATTTTAAATTCAGGGCCTACTAAACTTTTTTTTCGATCATATTATATTTTAAATGTATGTAATTTAGAAACCTACTAATTATCTGAAATATATACTAATAAATTCAGGTTAATCTAATATTATTTATGAAATTTATTTAGTTAAAATTTGCAGTTTACAGTATTAAAAAATATATTTTTACTTTCAATTCTTATCGGCAAAACATTGATGTATGCAAATTGTACAACTCCTCGGGCAACCCCCGTTTCCCCGCCTAAAGAGGTGTTGGCTTCATAACAACTTATCCTCGTTCAGTCTCTATGTTATACAACCTCATTGGCTACATCCAAGAAATTTTATTCGTTCGCTGAAAATTAAATCAAAAGAACAGTGGCGGCACTAGCGGGGAGTCCGGGCCCCTCCAAAAATTGCTCTGGTTCCCCCAGAATTGCTTGGAGAAAATGTAGTTTAGAAGTGAGGACCTTTTTTTTAGGTCTTCACTTGCATTTATATGTGTAAACGATAAAAAAAATCAAATATTTCCCCCCCCCAATTTTACGCCAAAATATCGTGCCCCCCCAGATTTTAAGAGCTAGCGCCGCCACAGCAAAATAATCAACAAAATGTCAAAAAAGTAACTGCCAGCTAATTTTAAGTTGATAAATAATGTTTCAAAGATTCTTGTTTACTTATAGGTGCATGAACCCATGCACTAGAGTGGTGACAAAAGTTCACAATCAAAAGAGCCGAATACAAATAAATACGAATTCTAAACAGCCGCAGTTAATATTTGTTTGGAAAATTTAGTCAGGTATTGTGAAGTATATTTTTAAAATATTTGATGTACTTGTTATATTATGCTTTGCTTGCATCGTACAATAAACTCATTATAAAATAATTTTGTAAAAAGTAATAAGTAATACACAAAGACCTACGTTTTAAATTGTTTATTACAACAGTGTTTCTCAACAGGTGGTCCGCGGACCACCAGTGGTCCCCAGATAAATCTTAGTAGTCCGCGAAAGTTTGTGCAGTTTATTTTTTTATTTTTTATGCACAATTTTAATGTAAATAATTTATATTTTTCTTATTTTCTGTAAACTTTCTGTGATTTTTCTACAAATAAAACAAATGTATTTAGTAGCACATTAAATATATTTATTTTCTTGCAAAAAATGAACCAACAATTATTATTAGTGGTCCACGTTAGAAAATTATATATTATACTGGTCCGCGGTGCGTTTTTGGTTGAGAAACACTGTATTACAGCATGCTAAGTACCGTAAGACCAAGGAGAAGACTTCAAACAAGGTGGATGTGTACCCAAAAACCTTCAGAAATTATTAACAAATGCCCTTTTTTAGTCGTTTGATTACTTCGACTACCTTTTTTTTGTCTTTCAAAATGCCCTTTTTTAAGGGACTCTCAACCCCTAGTGTCGGCACTCGGTAGTATTGGATTTAAATCCAGGGAAAAAGAAAAGTTTGAAAACCAAGACCAACCATTACCATAGAGAACGAAGAGAATACGGCAAAAGATGGAATAAAAGTCCGCTGGAATAAAGCAATAAACAGTACCCGAGCATTTGGAAGTTTAACCCTGTTGAAGTTTTATGGGATCTATACTTCCCAGAAAGGAAAGTGGGACTACTACAGTGGAAAAAATCGGGATGAGAATGAGGATGGGATGTGAAGAAGTGCAAAAGATTTTATAAGGAAAACTAAAAATTCGGCCAGTAGGTTAACAGCAAAATATGGAGAGTTTCACAAGTTGTATTGATATACAAGAATCCTGAAAACACATTAATAGGGACGATGAATTTGTCAAATAAGGCCAAAAGTCAAACCGTTGGATACTGCCTAATAAAAAAAATATACCGGGTGAATTATTTAAGGAGCAACATACATGTTTCACATATAATGTTAATGAAGTGAGTTATTTCATTTGCAACATAGCAAATTATGAAAGCAAGCTCATATCCATGGCAACAGATATACAATGCTGATTAGACATAAAAGTTATTTGACATGATAAAGTTCCTAGACGGCTAAAAAATAGTAAATTAGAAACAATAAATGAATTTTTATTAGTTTGTTTGTATTTACATACAAACAAAAATAATAATGTCCTTAGTAGCTAAGTCCAAAAAATATTTTAAAAAATAATATTTTGTCTTTTCTATGGATACGATAAGCGTTTGTTTTATGGCTATGTTGTTTTTGAAATAACTCATTTCATTAACATTATATGTGAAACATGTATGTTGCTCCTTAAATAATTCACCCGGTATATAAGATCTATTTGAACACTATCGGAAGCAACAATCCAACAGTGATATACAGAAAAATATTAATGAAGCTTAGTAGTGGTATAAATGTAGAGACTAGTGGTATTATTTAAGTGTTGGTATAAAATAATTAAAGTCCAATATATATAAATTTTAATAATTATACATATTTGTCTTATATTTTATTGTTATCATTTAACAATATTTAATTTTTTTCGGCTGAAAAATGATATTTTACAAAGGGTCTTATTCGCTTTGTCAACTATAAACAATGACTGAGGGGAGTTGCAATGATTAAACTAAGGGGGGATGTTTTTGTAAGGTCCGCAAAATATAAATTATTAAGTTTTTACTGTTTTGCTACAGAAAATCTTGCTGTTGAACAATTCCATCCCTTTAATTAAAAAGTAAATGGCAGGTGTTTTAGTATGCGGGGGGATTTATTAATGGACCAGTATGACACCACCAATTATGTTTTAATTTGTTGAAGAAGCCTAATTGATTAAAAAAACCAATGAATATTTTCTACAAATATAGGGATCTTATGTTTTGAAAACAAAAACCGGAACACAATGAAATTTGGAAACTGTTTGAAGGGTTGAAAGAAACATCAAACAATAAACCAGTCGGGGCGCCAATTCTGAGGTAAACTGGGACTGTCTTGGATCAATCGGGACAAATAGGATTACACAAATACAATACTAAAAATGAAAGAAATTGTTTAAAGGGTTAGGAGAAACAATAAACAATACATTTGTCGGGGCGCCCAGGCAGAAATCATAAAAGCTTGATAGTCTCAGGTAAACCCGGATAAATACAGGGCTCGAAATGGAACATTTTACGAACCGGAACGCTACTTTAAAATTATTGTGCGACTAAACAATACAACATTTCAATATGTCAAAATTATCACAGACCGGAAAGATATATTCCATAATTTCACGAACCGGAACACCCGGTTTCCGGTTTACTCCGGTACATTTCGAGCCCTGGACATAAGGGATTACACAAATATTGAAAAGATACAAACATATATGGTGACCATTTTAATATTTTTTATACAATTTTAAATGTTATTGAAGTCGAGAGTTCCATAAAAATATGTTAAAAGAGAAATTGAAAAAATTATTGAACATTATTGGAGATGAAAGTTAGCTTTCAATATTCTTTAAAGGTAATGTATTTCCTTTTAAAAACCTCTTTAAAAATATCTATTTTTCTTATTGAAATTTTATTTTCGTGACCATAATAACCATGGACAAATTCTTGACCTTATAAAACCATTTTCTATAGAATACCACCTTAAAATTTTATTTTGTGTGTAAATATACGTGGGAAAATAGTCACCATATACCTGGTTACACCTGTATTTTATTTACCTCTAAGTTGTTAAGTATATCCTTGCACCTTTCAGCAGGTATATCTGTACCGATTTCTAGGATAAGGTCCTCATAAGCGCCGGTGTTGAGACGCAGACCGACGCTGGAAGATATCGCAAGAAGCACCAGCCAAAATACAGGCACCATTGTTTAAAAGACACAACACAATTTGTTTTTGGGGGATAATTTGATAAAATAGTTCACTATTGATTAAATGTTGTCATGGTAACACTCGATGTCAACAATTGTAAGAGCACTGTGCGTGTTTCTACCTCGAAGTACATACGATGACTGTTCGTACAACCGCGGGATTGCGAGGGCGAAGACTTGGTGGGGCGAAGAGTAGTCCGTAACGCTGGTAGCACTACGGTTCCCCTTCCACTTGGAGCTATATGGGTACCACGCCTGAGGCGATCTACCTCTAATCTTCCTTAGTAAGGTTGAAGGCTCATTTTAAAGATTTATATGTTTTTTATGGTGAGTCTTAACTACGTTTAAATGCAGCATTCCTAGAGATTATTATACAACTGAATATGTTTTACGGATTATACAAAACAACATTTATTTTATGTCGTTAATAACTTTTAACTCTGGACCGTTTTTATTTAAATATTTTTAACCTAGGGTCGTGACCCAAAAAGAAGTCACTATATATTTTAAGTTTTAATATTCAAAACAGAATTTTAAGAAATAAAATTTTAAAGTATTGGGCAATTTGTGATGATGATAAAAGAGGACAATATAGTGAAGAAGATTTGGGAAGGAATGCTGTACATCGGTTGAATTTTTTAAACCAACTTAGATCTTCTAATTTTCAATAATCCAAATTATAATGGAGTTGCAAAAATCTGAGAACTATGCACAAAATCGAGTAACACGTAGGGATATGCGATACTGAGAAAGTATCGATATTTGGGTATCGATCATATCTAATAAGAATTATCGATACCGGTATCGTATCGAAAAAAATATTGATATTTTCCAGTATCGAAAGGAAAATGAATATATTTTCTATAAAACGTAAAAAAAAATTTATTCTTATAATAACAATCTAATTGTTTTACAATAATAAATATATTAAAGTAGTATGGGCATTAAAGTAGTGTACACGACTGAAAAGTGACAGATGACCTAGGTAACAATAAATTGGACACCTACAAACAACGTAGGTGAGGAAGATTCGTTCACGAAAGAACTAATAAATAAGAAACGTTCATGAAGAGAATAGGTAGACGAGGCCATGGAGCCTAGCAAGAATTCATATACACACCAGTTTTGCGAGTGAAAGATCGGAAATCCCTTCGTAAAATATTTATTATTTATTTTCCTAATTCTGCTGTCCTAATTAAACAACTTAATTACCTAAATTGATCGTATTTACTAGATTTATTATACTATTTTTAATGAACTTATATTTGGGGGAAAATAAAGTATTGTATACATAAAAACTAGGTAATTAGCTGAGGTTTAGTGAGTAAAAATCTAGGACAGCAGAATTAGGAAAATTAGAAAAACGATAATAGTTACTAAACATTTTACAAAGGGATTTCCGATGTTTCACTTGCAAAACAGGTGTGTATATGAACTCTTGCTGAAGCCTATAGGTCGGAGTGATTGTTAAAAATAGAATTAAACACTCCATTCTTCTTCATTGCAAGCATCGAGAAAACTCCTTGGTCTATTTTGGTTAAATAGGTCCACACTTTGCTTCTTGGTGGTGGCATTTTTAATTAAAATACAAAAATAACCAATAAGATTTCATAAGCTCCAACGTAGAGAAAAAAGGCGCCAAACGCCAGCAACTTCTAAACCGTTCAACCCACGTTTCTTGGCGTACTATGTCCTGCGCCGTTGCGATTGCGTACCTCGCGCCAGTTTTTACAAGAGTACAATTTTTAGAAGTGTTTCATATTGAAAAATAATAATAATAATAATAATCACAGATATATTTATGTGTGTACAGTCTATTCCAAACGATTAGGCGGAAGTAACCGGAATTTTCATTTTTGTAAGTTGTCGTTAGCTATTTTTTTACATATTGAAGTTGGCTTTTCCTGAACAAAATGATCAAAAGCTTCAATCAATCGGTAAAAGTACCTAAAATTGAAAATCTAGTTCCGCCTAAACCAGGGGTCGGGGAACATTTTTACCCAGTACCCAAAGATATATTTTTTTACACTGACGTTGACCCATTGGCTTGTAAAAGAAAAATTTAAGTGACAAGCAAAATCACCTCTCAAAATCCAAATGACGAGAAAAAAAAAGGTCCTCACCTCTCAAAATCAAAATCCAAATGACGAGCAAAAAAAAAGTCTTCACCTCCCAAAATCAAAGTGATGAGCAAAAAAAAAGTCCTCACCTCCCAAAATCTAAATGATGAGCAAAACAAAAAAGGTCCTCTACTCACAAAATCTAAGTGATAAGCAAGAAAAAAAAGTCCTCACCTCCCAAAATCTAAATGAAGAGCAAAAAAAAAGGTCCTCACCTTCGCAATGGTGCCCCTTAGTCAAGCCCCTCAGCTTACTGCGTCTCTGTCTTTTAATATATAATTACCCCTAAGAATTTCGTATTTACCCCGTTTGGGGTAATTTACCCCTGGTCTAAACCAAAGGAACAGACTTTATAAATAAAAATTGTACGATATTGGTTTAATTTTTTTTTTTTTAAAGACGCGGTACAATACTTGGTCAAATGTAATGATATTAATAAAGTATCGGAAGATTAGTATCGATACTAAAATCCCGCTATCGAATGAAAAATATCGATACTGGTATCGTATCAATAGTATCGGAACATCCCTAGTAACAGTGAGAAAGGATTGCAGTGAATATAGGGGCGCTGATAGCGGGCCCTGGCTGCGGTAAAACAATAATCCCTGGCCCGGGCCTTTGGATAACAATCATTCCGCACCACCCTCCGGAAAACGATAATTACAGACCCGATGGCAGTTAAAAAATTGCGCGTAGATAGAAATAGTTCTTTATTTTTTCTGTAATATAATACAGAGCATTCATAAATGATTGATAAGTGTTTGAATTTCTCGCTGATTAGATTAATTTTATAGGTTGGTACTTACCAGTGGCGCATATGGGAAAATTTACGAAGGCAAATTAATAAGTCAATAAACAAAGCAACTTATTAATAACGCAATGTGGCTATTTTTTTGCTTACCAATGAAATAATATACCAAAGTGGCAATACTCGTAAAATTAGCCTTTTCTGCTATTAATAAATTGTCAAGTAATAGTCTAGTTAGGCAATGGAAATAAACTGATTTAAAAAGAAACTATAAACATCTGTAAAACAATTATAAAGGGCAGCGAATATTATCCATCTTCATCACAGATTGCAGAAACAGAAATTAATATGGAGCTACTGGTCATGTTAAACAGCAACTTCGCTTGTTCATATTTAATAATTACAGGAAAATATTTATAATAATAATTTTAAAAAAAAATAAGTTGTGTTAATTTGTTGGTAAGTACACCACAAAGCTTCTTTAAATACTACATTTTTTGTAAAAAATTGATGTTAAGTGTGAATTTTCACACATTTCAGGGTTTCGCAGGTATTTAGTAAGTGAATGATGATTATTTGGGATGCCAAAACAAATTTTATGTTAAAATATTTTTTTTTGTTAATTTTAATTCGAATGCCTAATACCTTTATTTAGGTTTCTAAATATGTGCAGTATTTTTTTTTTTATATATAGCAAGTTTCATCAAAATTTTGAAAATTGCGCCTATGGCTTCCATTGGTTGTTATAAGCTCCGCCCCTCTGATTTCGTGTACATTGAAACAGAATTAAATTATAATTTCAACAATTTCCACTGGTTATTAAATTTACGCTTTTAAAAATTAATTGCAACATTTCCCAAAATATAACTAGAATTTTGAAAAAATAATTTAAACAAAATAAAAATGCAAAAAAAATCAAAAATAAAATTGGCTTCTCTCGCACGGATCGAACTGATTTAGTTGGGTAAGAAGCCAGCGCCATGACCATTACACCAGGATACACCTACTAGTCTAGCGTGTTACATAAGTATAACTTGTGTACATTATTAGCAAACAAACAGAAAAAATGTTTTTTTTTCCAAAAACATAATCTGATCAAAAATTCCTGTTATACTATTCCGGTTCACACCAATGTACATTACTTAGAATTTTTTCAGATTTTTAGTTTAAACCATCTGGGCTACAGGGTGGGGGCCTAGCACACTAAGAAAAAGGACGCCACTTTGATTCACTTTTGACACAATTTTGACTTCAATTTTGACACTACTGTCAAAATTCACCTCTAAACCGATGCATGTCAGTCTTTAATGAGAAATTTAATGCTATAGACATATTTAATGGTTCACTTCCAGAGTTCAAATCGAAAATGCATATTATGTTAAACATTACATGTTAAATAAAATAAAATTGTTTCATATTGTATTTAATTATAACAACACATTTATTTATATCATCTGATACATTGTACTATTATTCTGTAGATATCTGTAATTGGACACTCACTAGCTGTTGTGTCTTAAATTAAAATAAATAAATTAAAAAAAAAAGAAAAAAAATCCTGAAATGTGTAAAAATTCTCACTTCACATTTTTTCAATATTAGTTTCAACATTTTTACTAATAATTATATCACAAGCTGCGTCCACAAATCTTATTCGAATACTAAGTATAATATATTCAGATCAATTCTGTAACTCAGTTACTATGATCATAGGAACTAAATCTGTCACTATGAGCAAGGTCAGTAACTATCATGAATGAAAGTCATTATAGTTTTTATAATATTTTATCTTGTAGTAACGTTACTACACAGTAAATTTTTACAGAATTGATCTGATTCCTTCATTTTGACAGTTGTCAGTGTTTAGTGTTAATGTGAAGCGCAAGAGTGTGAAGTTTACAAACTTTTAACATCACGCATTAAATAGATACGTACGATACGCTTATGCACTAAACTGGAGCTATGAATGGTTTTATGAATTTGTATAAAAAAAACATTCTTACGCTTATGCGTTAAGATTATGAATTAAGTACTATCTATTAAAACATGAACTATGAATGGTACTTTACTCTGTATACTTATTGAATATCAATAACTTATTTCGAGGTCATAATTTAAAACTGTTTGATATTTGGGACTAAGTGCCTTTTGTTTTCCAAATTTTCGAATTTCTTTTGTGTTTTTAGTATGCATTGTTGCGCAAGGCCAGGCTATTTGATGAGCTGTGTTATGTATGTAGGTTTGGGTCAGAGTATTGGTCGATTGTTCGGCGGAAAATTATCGTCGTAGGATGTTTGATGGAAGACTTGTGACATAGTTGTGTATGCGGACGGAATATTCAGGTACATAGGTGTGTCTTAAAACAATGGATAGCGTCATGATACTTCCTTACAAATTGGGTTTACAATTTTAATAAGAATGGTGACGAACGCTCAAATGTTTTAACAGTGAGTCTATTACTGTATAACCAATGTATTTTATAGTGATTATTAGCATATAATAGAACTTAAAGGTGATATATAATTTTCAAGGAATTGTGGGAAAATTCTAAAATATCATCATTGGCTACTATAATCCTCGAAGGGGTTTTGCCTATTGACTGTATCGAGTGTCCCATTTAGCCAGGAATGTATGGGGATCTCGAAAAGTATAAGATATAGACTGCGGTTAATTTAGATCAGTGGTTTTTAACCAGTGTTCCGCGGAACAACCAGTGATTCTTAACCAGTGTTCCGTGCTTTTTTCGTTTTTATCGATTCGAGCTGTTTTTTCTTTGAGTAAAATGATAAATTTAAGAAAAGAAGTCTAAATACTTCTTAGTGTATGATTGTCATACATGATTTTCATTGTCAAAGGAATCATTTTTATTCATTATTTAAGTACTAATAAAGTAATAATAAATTATTATAATTATTACTAAGAGCTTTCATTTAATTTTTTTCAACTAAATTTGAATAATTTGCGAAAATTTCGTCACAATAAAATTTAAATTAAAAAATCCCAGCGTTTGTTTCTGCCTATGCTTCGTATTCAAGTGTTCATTAAATTAATAAGAAATATGTTGATAAATGGCTTCATTTTCTCGGTTCTCAGCTGTTAGATTTTTTTTTATTATATTCTTAATTTAAAAAAAGACACTACCTTAGTCATAAACACAAAAAATCCATAATATTATTAGCCATAATTTGGCTACGAATAAAAAAAATATATAATTTTGTAAAAAATACAAAAACTGAAACATTTTCCAAATAAAAGAAATATGAAAAAAAAAAAATGTCTCGTACGTTTTCAGTTTAGATCAATGTACATTACCTAGAATTTTTTTCAGATTTTTAGTTTCACCCCTTTGCTTTAAAATGTGCGGGACAGTATTTTTTTTAGTACCTTTTTGGAAAAAATAGTGGGAAAACAACTCTAAAAACCTACTTTTTGTTCCTTAATCTACGTTTTAAGAGCTTTCTTTTGATATAACACAATAGATTATAAAAAAATAATTATTTTTTTCAACGACACAAAAATACTTTATTTTTCGAAAACTTAATCTGATCAAAAATTCTTGCTGAACTTTTTCGGTTCCGATCAATAAACATTATTGAGATTTTTTTCAGATTTTTACCACACTGGGAAATAGGGTGGGGGACAACTTTTTTGACATATTTTTGGAAAAAATCCCATAATAAAATGATTTTGCAAAAATAAACATTTGCTTATTAATTCACGCATTAAGAGGTTTCATTTGATACCCAACTACAAGTTTTAAAAAATATTTATTTTTTCATTAAATACATATTTGTTTTTATTTATCACGTGATGTGCTTTTTTGAACTGTCAGTATTTTTCCTATATGGGGGTCCAAGAGTTGTATAAGCATGCCAAATTTCAACTTTCTTTGTTCAATCGTTTGGCTACAATTCCTACAGTACAGACAGACAGACCCATGAGTGACGTTATAAGGGTTTTTTGGTGGCCATACCTACAAAACCCTAAAAACGGTTGATTTTTTAGAACAATTTTTATTTTTTAAATTTTGATGTGATTATAGAAAAAAAATATGTTCTCGACATTCAGCTTTCTATGCTGCTACAGCATTACATGCGTTCACAGCTTTTAAATTAGTCGACTATAGACTATGACTTGTGCACTGTTGATTATCACTACAAGTTTGGTTATATGGTAACGCGTGCAACTGTTCTGAGCTCTAAATTTAATGCATTATGCTTTGTCGATTGTAGTTAGTACATTGTTTTTATGAGACAGACATAAAAACACACATGAGCTATCTCACTTTACATAAACTAAAAAATACTGTCACACATATTTCAACAAATTTCGGAAATCGTGAAACGAAAAAGATTTGCAGTTGTTGTTTTATATCTGTATTCATATTAAACAATATAAGTTTAATTAATTATTTATTTAAATACTAAAATACACAGGATGACATACGATGATTTATATTTATTTATATCATTGTTTTAGCAACGGTCACGTGGTGCACACACCACCAACCTAGTATCTGAAGTACTAGTTCATAGATACAATGTCATCAACATGACATATAACAATTACAAAACAGTTGTTGCAGTTATAATTTTGTTATTAAAATTTAGAAAGAAATCACGATCTGGCTGATGGTGGGTTGGTAAAAAGTCACAAATACTATTTTCCATCGTAGTTGGTTTGAAAAAACATAGTCACAACATTCGTTATGCATTAATTTTCAGAACTGTAAGCGCTTTCGTTAAACGTTAAAACTATCTACTAATTTTATGCACAATGCATAGTCTACAGCCGACTAATTTAAGAGCTGTTAATGCAGCTTTACACTTACTAAATACCTACAAAACCCTGAATAGTGTGCATTTAAAAATATAATATTTCCCTGTATTAACATCTTGCTAGTTACTACTATAATAAGAAAATATTTTTCTACAACCTTTCCAAATTGGTCTTGCATAACTTAGCATGACCTCAAGCATCTTCTATGCCTTTTTCTTATGAATCATCATCAGAAGGTTATTTAAATGCTTCTGTCACTGCAATCATAAATTCATTTAATAAAGACTTAAATGACGAATTAATTTTTTATATATTTCTTTATTGTCTAGGGGTTCATATTGTTCGAATTTAGGCGTGATCTAGCATCTCCTAAGCAGCTTGGGGGTGAGTTATTCATGGTAGGAACGTGTCTTAACAGTGATCCTTCCAGTGACTACCCGGTCACGACTCTATGGACACCTGAATGACATATAATTCGTTACAGAATAAAATTGTGAACATTAAGTCCAGCTGAAATGACCACTGGTAATAACTGAAGCTTCATAACAAGCATGTTTCTTCGACCATTAAACGATACTTAAAGATATAAAATTCTATGTTCGTTTTAAGCGTTAGAAAAATAGATTTAGAAAAATAGTTAAATATTATATTGAGAAGTTGATAGTTTTATGTAGTTAAACTCGAATATGGCAGTATGCAAGTAATAATAAATTATGGTTTTTAAATGTAATACCTACTTGGTTACAAAATAGTATATATAGTTCAGGGTTTCCCAAACTGTGCTCCGCGAGCAGATTAGGCAGAAAGGTGTTTGTGTTTTAGGGTTTTGTAGGTATGACCAAAAAACCCTTATACCGTCATTTTGTCGTCTGTCGGTCTGTCTGTCTGTCTGTCTGTCTGTCTGTCTGTCTGTCTGTCTGTCTGTCTGTCTGTCTGTCTGTCTGTCTGTCTGTCTGTCTGTCTGTCTGTCTGTCTGTCTGTCTGTCTGTCTGTCTGTCTGTCTGTCTGTCTGTCTGTCTGTCTGTCTGTCTGTCTGTCTGTCTGTCTGTCTGTCTGTCTGTCTGTCTGTCTGTCTGTCTGTCTGTCTGTCTGTCTGTCTGTCTGTCTGTCTGTCTGTCTGTCTGTCTGTCTGTCTGTCTGTCTGTCTGTCTGTCTGTCTGTCTGTCTGTCTGTCTGTCTGTCTGTCTGTCTGTCTGTCTGTCTGTCTGTCTGTCTGTCTGTCTGTTCGGTAAAAATTGTAGCCAAACGGCTAAACCTAGAGAGTTAAAATTTGGCATGCTTATACAACTCTTTGACCCTCACATAGGAAAAATACTAAAACATCTAAAAACATATCCCCCTAAAAATATAAACAAATATATGCTCATCGAAAAAAAAATATTTTTTTACAATTCTGTGTAGGGCATCAAATGAAAGCCCTTGGTACGTGGATTAACGATCAAAATTTTATTTTTGCAAAATAAATTATTTTGAGACGATTTTTGCCAAAATTGTGCAAAAAAATTTTTGTCCCACACCCTGTAGCCCAGATGGTTTAAACTAAAAATCTGAAAAAATTCTCAGTAATGTACATTAGTGTGAACCGGAATAGTACAACAGGAATTTTTGATCAGATTATGGTTTCGGAAAATAACGCATTTTTTGTGTTTTTAAGTAAAATATGTAATATATTTAATCCGTTATTTACCACAGTAAACGAGTGATCCTGTATAGCACAGTGGTAACGGTGACGCTTAGTGAGTTGAAACTACTGTAAGAAACTGTGTTCGAATCCCGTCAATTTTTATTTTTTCAGTTTTTTTTTTGCATTTTTATTTTGTTTAAATTATTTTGTCAAAATTCTAGTTATATTTTGGTAAATGTTGCATTTAATTTTTAAAAGCGTAAATTTAATAACCAGTGGGAAGTGTTGAAATTATAATTTAATTCTATATTTGAAGGTATCAGAGGGCGAGGCTTATGATTTAAGCAACCAATGGAAGCCATAGGCGCAATTTTCAAAATCTTAATGAACCAAAAATACTGCACATATTTAGAAATTTAAATAATGGTATTAGGCATTCGAATTAAAATTCATAAAAAAATATTTTGTCGCAGGTATTTATCACACAGTTAATAAATACCTGCGAAATCCTGAAATGTGTGAAAATTCACACTTCACATCATTTTTTTTTCAAAACAAACGTTTCACTCAGAAATGACACGCTACAGAAGATAACAAAAGCCAGTACAATAATATTTTACTGCCTCCAATAAATGTTAATGAAGACACGCGAATCTCAATAGTTCAAATGGTCATTGAAAAAGTTTTAACCATTATGAAATACAAATATGCAGCAGAGTGACTGTTCTATTACAGGGCTGATATATTACAACAGCGGCGTATAACATAGTACAAATTCCTTAAAATTTGCCAAATAGTAGATAATGGATGTTGTGACGTTTATTGCAATGGGAATATGAATTACCTATATTCTTTATCTCTTATAATTCAGACAGGAAGTCAGTAAGTCATAGTGGTGCAGTGTTATTTATTTGTTTTTGCTGCGATTATTTTTCGATGTTAAAAAAAAGCTGCCAAAGTCTCCGTCTCAGAACGTCCGGTAGACGACAAGTGTTCAAATATTATAAAGATAGTATTTCAATAGTTTTTTCTTACGCTTAAGACTTATTGGATTAAATTTTTACCAACCGCTACTTACATATAAGGGAGGTATTGTGATCGTACCGATATTTACATTTTTAAATTTCGATGGATGTCCACGGATTGAGGTTCCTACATAATGTTTTTACTATTTTTAGCATGATGTCTATCGGTCTGTCTGTATGTCTGTCTGTCTGTCTGTCCTTGGACACGTGTAAGCATTTGGCTAAACGGTTTTTTATGAAACTTATTTTCTAAGCTTCTCACACAATGGCATCGGTTAATCAACTCTTGGTAAAAAGCGGTCATCTGGAAATGGAATATTTTTGTCAATCCTGTGGGGGCCCCAATTGATTTTTAAAAAATATTTTTAATTTCTTTTTACTTTATTTTTATTATAGTAATAATACTTAATAATACTTGTTAAGTATTTATTTTGTCATACGTATATGTAATGTGTCCACGGTTATGGTAAATAATTTCTGTGTTAGAGAGTATTTTGTTTAAGTACCTATTTCGTGATGGCGTTCGATCTTGTGGTGGCCACAGCTGATTTTTTATTAATATTTTTGTTTTTAACTAACAAAGCATTCTTACATTTTGCTCAGTTTATAATCCGTACCAGATAATTTTTCAAGATCGGCATAAAACAATTATCCTGTATCGATCAAATGAGAAATTTATTTCCAGAACATATCATATGTCAAAATCCATAGATATCCAAGATCCAAGAGATATATATAAATATATAGCCAGTGGTGTACGCATAGGGGGAATTAGAGGACTAAATCCCCTCCCCCGGAAAATTGAAAAAAACTATACTCTATCTCAGAAAGGCTGATAGTAATAAATCTTCTTGTCAGGCAGTTACCAATGGCGTGCACATTTTAAACACGTTTAAATTGGTTTTGTGTATTTCTATATTACTATTTATCATTTTATTAAACGTACGCCTGTGACCATATTTATCATGTCATTAAACACACCCCTGTGACCATATTTTTCCTCAAAATATTATGGTCAAATTTTTATGGTCTATTGTTTAACCCTAGATCGTATTCCTATATAATATGTGCGGCTCACTCGGTTGTTTTTAACAATATTTCGTTTCGAACTATTCATATTTTGTGGGCCGCTTCTGTGTGAAAAAACAATAACTTTTTACAAATAATAAATTATTACTGTCAGTCTTTCTGAGATAGAGTATAAAATTATAATTACCCCATTTCAAGACGTATAAATTCTATATTTTGTGAAAAGCCCCCCCCCTCTGAAATATTTTTCTGCGTACGCCACTGTATATATCAGATCATATCTCTAAGATCATTTTCTTGAAAGTGCTTCGTGAACGAACAAGTTTTGTGGGTTTCGGTTCATCTTGGAAGACCCAAATAGTGAATTGTTGCTTAGTTTCCGGTTCATATGAATAAATCCAAGTTTCATCACCTGTAACGATGTTGTATACGGATTTTGCAGTGCCTAGGTTGATTTTTTTTAGCATTCCCTTACACCAATCAACACGAGCCTTTTCTTGAGCTTCGGTCAAATTATGCGGAATCCATCGGGAACAGATCTTTTTCACAACTAAATGTTCATGCAAAATCGAATGTATTGCAGTCTGCGATATGCCAAAGGATGCCTCTATTTCATGGTAAGACACATGCCGATCTTCTTCAATCATGCGCACAGCATCGATGTTTTTTTGAATCACAACCGATTTTGGTTGATCTTCACGAGATTCATCACTAACGGACACACGACCACGGCGAAATTTTGCAAACCAATTGTAAACAGTCTTTTCTGATGATGCTTCATTACCAAAAGTAGAACGAAGCGAATCTATGCATTGTTGTTGAGTTACGCCTTTACTAAAATCGTAAAAAATCATCCAACGAAAACCTTTACGAGTAATATCCATTTTTTCACAAACTTGTTTTTTTTTAACGCTCACTACTCGGTTAATTTATAAGCTCCCAGTGATTTCACAATAACAAATGTCAAATTTTACGAATATAGTAATGATACATTTCAATATTGCCATCTTGTGGTCGTTTGTAAAAACATAAAAGGTAACCATCGTATTTCGGTAAAATCTTTACAAATATTTAGAGCGCAATTTCATAATAATTTACGCAACAGCCTTGTAATATATATAAAAAGAGTTTATATACAATAAATGACATTATTTATAACACTATTTAAAGATGTAATCAATAGCAATCTTTGTTGCCCCACCTGGATAGAAAATTTGATTCGTCCTTGATAGATGGAGCGCGGGTGCAAGGAGGACATCTAATTGCGAAGTGTGCATCTGCATTGTCATCACTTCCGCGTTACGTAATCTAGCTATTGCCTTCGGTGGTTTATTCAGGTTTCATAAACAAGCAATAATTGCCTTTATAGAAACATAAACATTTTTTAACCAATGTTGAAAGATGTTAATGAAGAACTTTATGATCAACATGATGAAGTGAATAATTTAGACACAGTTAAACATATGTAAACCGTTATAAAAATACTAAATTGGAATTGAAAATAGCAACAAATCATTTAAAATACTGAGAAAGTGAACAGAAAAAAACGATACTACGACTCAATATTTGTTGATCTATTAACAGAACTATTAAATATTTTTAAACAAATTCACTTCAAGGCTATTTTCACTATGCAGACTATAGCTTAAAGGGAGGTACAGCACTAGGTTCTCACAACTTTCTCATACAAAACTAACAATCTGAAATAAAATTAGTAACAATCTATACCCGGCGCGCACCCAGGAATTTTTCTTCGGGGGGAGGCGCAGAAGACAAAATTGTTTCAAAAGGGTAGAAATCGGGAAATTACTCGGCAACAAATGTGAGGCCAAAAGTTAACCTGACTAATAGTGCCCAAAGAAGAAGAAGAACCATTAGCCAATATATTTTTTATTTACAAGACCAAATATCAGAATTATTAAAAATGTCAGAAAAAGCAGAACAGTACATCACAAAAAGTATTGAAACTTCAAACAAAATCTGACTGGTCGTAGTTTCAAAATTTGAGTTATAAGTCGGATCGCATTAAAAGTTTGAAGTGTTCAAATAATACGTCAATATTTTTCGACAAGATTGTTTAAAGTTCAAATCTTTGTCGAAAATACTAAACTTGATTACAAAAAAGAGTAACTGAATAGAATTTAATAATTCGGCAAATTTCGTGACATATTCAAGATGGCGGCAAAAATAGACCAAGTACAATAATTGTAATTTTCACAGCAGAAGAAAATGGATAATAAACATATTTGTAGAATGAAGATTTAGCTACATTTGCTGTGTCGTACGTAATTATGCGTCGATTGGATTACAAGATGGCGTCCATGACCAGAGATACGAAGGGTTCAATAATTCATCCCGAATCTAAGTTCGTCCGTTTAGAGCCTAATTAGGGCAAAATCCTGAATTACGTTTTCGTACATTTTGTACTGAATTATGTTTTTGTACGATTTTTCGATATCTCATCGCGCCTAAGAAACATCGAGGATTATGTGAAAAAATATTTCGAAAAATCCGTTCTTATTGGGTGCTACACCTTGGAAGAATGCTTCCCAAATTTCAAGAGTCTAGGTCCAAAGTACGTTCTAATCAAAAAAAAAAAAAAAAAAAACTCCAATTTACCCCTTTAGGGGTGATAAAAAAAAATGAAAAGACTTTCTAAAGATTTTAAAATTGCATGTTTATGCCAAAAAGGAAGGTTATAACTCAACAAACATGGGAGATATGAAGTGTTCTATAATTCAGTTCGAACCTATATTCGCCCCTTTAGGGATTAACTTAGGCAAAATTCTGAACTATGTTTTATACATATATAAGGGTAACCTTTGTAAGTAAAAGTCGATATATCATTGGACTTAAGAGGTATTGACGAATCCGTGAAAACACATTTCATCCATTTTCAGTCCCTTAGTGATCGTATTTCGCAAAATCCCTTCTTAGTGGGTGCTTACGTCATGGAAGAAATATACCCCCTAATTTAATTATTCTAGGTTCAGAGATTTGGGCTGGGCGTTGATGAGTGAATTGGGACATTTGTCTTTATATATATGTATATAGATATGTACATCTTTTTACATATATAAATTTATTTGTCATCAAATAAGAAGTAGACAAATAGAGTGTGTAAAGAGGACAGACAACATCAAAATGTACCACCTACCAGAGACATTATTTTCACGGCAGAAACCTATAGTATCCTGAAAGCGGCCGAGTATGTAAAAACAAACGGACAGACAGACACAACATATCTTATATGCACCGACTCGCTGAGTGTGATTCAAAGTCTCCAGCAGATGTACCTGAAAAACAAATAGCTTATCAAAATACACGAACACCTCCATACGGCCCATGAAGAAATAATATAAACACCACAATTATGTGGACACCGGCCCATGTTGGAATCATGGGCAACGAAACGGCCGATAAAGCAGCAAAAGAATCCACAAATAAGACTGCCATCCAAATCATTACAGAAACCGAAGATTTCAAGAACCACATAACAAATAAAATCCAAGACACCTGGCAAAATGAATGGACCCAAACGAATAACTTAGAAAAATAAAAGAACAAACGAAGACCTGGGAGACATTAGACAAAAGACAAGACCATATAATTATTACCAGACTTAAAATCGGACATTGCCGACCGACACCTGGACATATTTTCTAAAAAGAGGACAGACCACAGTGTGAAACACAGTACCAAACGACAGACTTACCAAATACCATCAGACATAAAAGAAGCCCTCAGCAATACAACAAAACTACCAAACAGAACGAACTACCTCAAAGACATAAACCTGTACGACCAAATATAAATAACCTAACCTTATATATAACTAAATCTGTGATGTATTATCATATTTTACAAAATATTTATTACATACAAAAAAATTGTACAAATTAACCTTGTATATATATAATGCTAACGGCCTAGAAGCCAAAGCACTTTTTGTAAATAAAAAAAGAGGACAGATTGGTTAAAAAATATTCGGAACATATCTTTGAAAAACAGAGTAAAGTTAAAAAGATTAACTGACTAGATTTACTTAATATTGGCATCTCTCAATGTCCAGAAGAGAGGGGAAGATTATTTTTAACAGACTGTAATCTATTCATGACTTTTGCATAGTTGCGTACCCCTATATAAACAGGTTCATAAAACAAGTGGACCCCTCTACAGAAAACCAACCTGCCATTGTTGTGTTTGATCAATAAAATATCATGGCAACATATGTATACATTTAAAAAATATCGAGGGGTAACTATCAAAAAGAGTAACTGAATAGAGTTTAATAATTCAAGTTAATTAACCACCCCCTAAAACAGAACAATTGTGTACTTTTGAACTGAATTTATAACAGGTTCAAGCTAGGTTTAAATTTTTTTAAATAGTCCATGATATGTACATGGTTTGCAGCAAATTATTATTGTTATTATGAAGTTTATCAGATCCTGACAAGTGTTTTCTGACCTCGCACTTCAGACTTTTACACACAGAAGGCAGTACAGCTGAATAACAAACTACATCCCAAACCTGGACCATATGTAGTCAAAAATTATGCCAAATCTTACTGCATTAGGTGATGCTCATCAAACTGATATTCATATGATATGATGGATAATATGACAAGTTACTTCCAAATGACGCGTCATATGCTTCAAACCAAAACAAGTAAATTATACAGCGCTGATTGAACTTGCAAATCACTTCCATCGTCACATCTATGTTACTTAGAAATTTTGTCATGTCTACAAAATAACGCATGCTTAATTTTTGTCAGTGTCACTTAGGTGTTACTTTGTAACATTATGAGAGACAGCCACGATTTTTATATTCATTTTGTTTCTCTAATTGAAAAGCAAAGATATTTATACGTTTATACTTGTGTGGAATACAGTTATACAAATGAACAAAGATCAAGCTTGGAAAAGTATTGACAAAAAAATTTCAGAATCAAATAAGTTTTGTATTTATTTAATTATACGAGTTATTTTTAACATTATAATATAAAGTATTTATTTAGTAAGTAGAACAGTACAGGGTGATTTTAAAGTCTTGTTATTATAAAATATACAGGGTGTCCCAGCTAAGTGGCTCACCATTGCTATCTTTCTTAATATTATAGACAGAGATTCGGTTAAATGGACAAAGTTCGAGTATTTTACATAGGAAATATCAAGACAGGCTTAAAAAAAAATGATGTGAAGTGTGAATTTTCACACATTTCAGGGTTTTGCAGGTATTTAATAACTGAATGATGATTATTTGGGATGCCAAAACAAATTTTATGTCAAAATATTTTTTTATGAATTTTAATTCGAATGCCTAATACCATTATTTAAGTTTCTAAATATGTGCAGTATTTTTTTACATAGCAAGGTTCATTAAGATTTTGAAAATTGCGCCTATGGCTTCTATTGGTTGCTTAAATCATTAGCCCCGCCCTCTGATTTCGTATACATCAAACAGAATTAAATTATAATTTCAACACTGCCCACTGGTTATTAAATTTATGCTTTTAAAAATTAAATGCCTAAACATTTACCAAAATATAACTAGAATTTTGACAAAATAATTTAAACAAAAGAAAACTGCAAAAAAAAAACAAAAAAAATAAAATTGACAGGATTCGAACTCTGGTTTGCAAGTTACCTGGTTAGCAAATTAGAAAACCAATGATTAAACGCACATCGCTATGAGCGCTGACGTATCAGCTTGTTTACATAGCGAATTAAATATTTAACATATTTTGGTTAAAAACACAAAAACTGCATTATTTTCCCAAAACATAATCTGATCAAAAATTCCTGTTGTACTATTTCGGTTCACACCAATATACATTACTTAGAATTTTTTCAGATTTTTAGTTTGAACCATCTGGGCTACAGGGTGTGGGACAAAATGTTTTTTGCACAATTTTGGCAAAAATCGCCTCAAATAATTTATTTTGCAAAAATAAAATTTTGATCGTAAATCCACGTACTAAGGGCTTTCATTTGATACCCTACTCAGAATTTTAAAAAAATATATTTTTTTTCGATGAGCACATATTTGTTTATATTTTTAGGGGGATATGTTTTGTAGATGTTTTAGTATTTTTCCCATGTGCGGGTCAAAAAGTTGTACAAGCATGCCAAATTTCAACTCTCTAGGTTTAGCCGTTTGGCTACAATTTTTACCGAACAGACAGACAGACAGACAGACAGACAGACACACAGACAGACAGACGACAAAATGACGGTATAAGGGTTTTTTGGTCATACCTACAAAACCCTAAAAATGGAATGTTTCGTTGACCAGATATTTTGAAAATAAATATTTTTTTAAATGGAATACTCTGAATATTACTAGGCCATAGGAACAACTATTTTATAAAAAACTAACCATGTTTATATTGAAATGTTTTTAATAACGGAGATATCAATAGTTGAAAACTTATGATATTACTTATTAATCGTTTTGTCACTAGACGATACTGAGCAAAATAATTGAATTAAATCTGTCATTTTGTTAAAGTTTCAGGTAATTGTTACCTTTGTACTAGTTTAGTAGCGAATTTTAAAGAATGCAATTATGTAACTGGTTCATGCAAGCTTCTACAATCGATAGCAACTTAACTTACAAAATATTGTGGACAGACGAGGCTAATTTTACAAATACCAATGTTTTAAACAGAAATAATGAACATTTGTGGACACGTGAAAATACACATGCTTTCCGCACTGTGCGACAACGAAACAAGATTTTCTATAAATGTTTGATGTGGAGTTCTAGTAAATACTGTAATAGGGCCGTATCTCCATGAAGGAAATTTGACTACTGTAAAGTATTTAAATTTTTTGGAAAATAGTTATTAAGATTTATTTGACAATGTGTCCATAGCTAACAATTTTTACTTTTGTTTTTATTATATGTTAGTTTTTAATCGTACTATTTTTATCAGTTTGTAACGTTGATATCTCCGTTATTAAAAAAATTTCATTATAAATATGTTTAGTTTTTTATAAAGACAAAAAAAACATTGTTCCAATGGTCTAACAATATACTTCTAAACTTCAAGTGAAGACCAAAAAAAAAGGTCCTCACTTCTAATTTGGCACCCTTTTGAATCTCACTTCAGCGCCCCCCTCGCAGCGGCGCCCGCATGCATCGCATGCCTTGCATGTTGTGCATCGCCGGCTCTGGGTACCGCTACTTGCATTTGCAAAATAATTTAGGATATGTTATTGTTATGATATGATCTTTTTAAATTGGTTATTTTTCCCCCAATAATAACAAATAACTTTCAAACTTTCATTGAATATTAATTACTATACATCTAACATTTTAAATCAGATGTCTTCTTCGTTCGAAGATATAATTGTCAGTAAACTTTACCATAGTATTGAGTACTATATTCAATTCAAGTTACTTCTAAATCATATTTTCGTTAAATCATTGTCAGTTCATTGTTATAACATTATCAGTGTTACTTAAATAAGCGCTCGGACTTAAACTGCACTGAAGAGAAAAGAAATGTTTCATTTTATACAAATTTTCTCATATACAAATTTGATGTAATGTAAATAATAAATAAGATATTTCAAGATTTAAGATGTCCCCTTGCAAATCGCCAAATATTCATTCAATAGAAAAAGTAACTATAACAAAATACTTTTGTTTTCTTATTATAAACAATTTATCGCACGTACATATCTACATTTTCAGTTAAGCCCGAAAGCCCTCTCAGTTTTAACCCCAAAACAAGCCCTTAGAATGCGAATTTTGAGATGCCATATAGCCTATAGTCAAATTCTGGTTTTACTCTATGATCTTATCATATTACGTAAAAATATGTCCAGCCGTTTTTGCGTCAATCTCGGACAGACAGACAGACAGAACAGTATATTAAAACATAAGTTTCATAAGGCATGATTTTAAAAATTAGAAAGTCGCGAAGTGGTAGTAGTTCTAATCGACAAGTGCGGTAAAAAGCCTTATGTAACGATTTTTTATATTATTTTTTCTATTTGGCTTTTTCTTGACTTTTATAATAATAGATTTTCATTATATAACAAAACAACAACCGAGATTAGAGAATTTGGTATGTAAATATAGCAGTTAGTCGGACTGGTTTGTCAGATTTATATTTTTCAAGGTAGCTATCAATTATGTTTTGTAAGATTTGCAGGTTATTGTACCAATTTTACCAATTTTATGAAATAAAATGTTTAGCGTCATAATGAAATTAATTATAACACTCAATTTAGTTTCATAATTACTGCAAAATAGAAAAATTGATTGGGCCGAAAAAATAATTTAAAAAAAAAGATATATCCTCCAATTTTATTAATACAGAAATTAATAAAATTAATAATTATTTGGGGTTTGTCAGGTCTTGACAAGCGTCCACTAATCGCAAACTTCAGCAACCATTTGAGCCACATCATACTAGAGACTAGTGGAGCTAAATACACACGGCTGCATCCCAAACTATTATTATTATTTTGGGGTATGTCAGATATTGATAAACGTCCACTAATCGCCAACTTCAGCAACCTTTTGAGCCACGTCATACTAGAGACTAGTGAAGTTACATACACACGGCTGCATCCCAAACCCTGACAATATTATATCCGGTTATAGGGTTATATCCGGCTTAGTGGCTGTCAATAACCTCGAGATGGGGAAGGAGTAATTCCAATAAATGCGACACTTGGAATTTTCCACCACCGATTCTATGTCAGATGGGACGTACGGTAAAACCTTTATTTGGTCAATACCAAAGGCATGTCTAAGATGGTAGTAGAGCACCCGGAGAGCAGCATAATGTCGAGACACATAGCTCGACGCTGCAAGAGATGGACAAGCAGACAGAATGTGCATAATGGTTTCAGGGTGGTGATGGCACAATCTACAGAGTGTGGACACCGCCATTTGGATTATGCGGGCCCTGTACGCCAAAGTATTTATGCAAAACACCATCCTGACAGGCAAACACAAAACGTTAGTATTATTATTGTTTTAAATCAGATTTATTTATAGGCGAGATTCAAGTTTCTTTTCTTATGTTTTGTATTCTTTGAGATATTGTCCCATTAACGTGTCACGTTCGGCTTCAAAAACTGAAATGCAGTGTGAAGAGTTGTCCTAGATGCAACACGAGTGATGGATGTGTCGTCTCGCATGTTAAACAAGTGATTGTATTTTGTCGTGGATCATATTACACACATTATTTACCGAAAGAGTATTATTAGTCCTGTTGCGCGGTCTGATTATCTCTTGCGCTCTATATGCTTTCGCGACAACCACTTAATTTGTTAACAAGGCTTTCTCAATAACAAGTAAAATTTTATGTTTCATAGCTGACAAAATTTCCTAAAACAACTTCCGTGGTATCTAAAAAAAGATTTAAAATCAAAATTGCTGAGTTTAAAAAATATTTCCGGTGGAATTTTGTATGCAGAAGGGTGTTTGTTTTTATGTTCCGCAATATAGTTCCCTAATAATATATCACGTGTAAAAAAATGACATTTATACAGGATGTGAACTAAAAACTCAAGAGATTTCAGCTGTGACAGAGTTATAATTCATTTAGATTAAAAAAAAGTAGGAACTAAAAATTAGAACAATTTTAATAGGTTCCCAAAGTCTAGTTGACTATTCGGGACTCAAACTAACGTTGGCGGCTCTGCGTACGACTGTTAATGGTCGACGAGAAGCGTATATGAAGTTTTTTCTTAATATTTATCTGTTCAAACAATATTTCGGCAAAAAAACACTGTATTTAAGTCACTACATTTAAAACCAAATTAAGAAACTACGTTTATGCGCGACCCAAAGGCGGAAAACAAGGTAATAAAAAAAAAAACAGAAATTGGATGAAATGGATTTTTACTATCCAGGATAATAAAGTGTAAAGTTTAGTCACAAAAACAAGGATAATTAGTACTAAAATGGGTTTTACACTGTTCAATTTATTGATCAATAAATTGAAAAAGTTGACCTTCAACTTATTGATTTGTGTAAAGTGTTCAAATTTCATCAAAAAATTAATCAATTTATTTTGAAAATAGAATACTCAGCAAACATTCAACCATCGGCCGAATGCCGGCAAATTGCTTTTTCTGTTGGTAAATTGTTGGCACTAAAAGTTTGTGCAACGCCAGTATTAATAATTTTGAAGTATATTTGTATTTCGCACTCCTCCTATACGAAGTACTTCCAGCATTTTATGAGCACTCCTTATTTTTGTTAATATGTTACATTTTACTTTTGTTTCACCATCGTTGAATAAATTTATTCAACGAATAAAGTTGACAATATCGCATCATTCTATTGACAGCAACGTTAATTTCTTCATTAATAGTTTCAAACCGATGCGATAATGTCAACTTTATTTGTTAAATAAATTTATTCAACGATGGTGAAATGGTAAATGAGTATTTATTTTGCACCTAACCATTAATTTATTTTAATACTGGGTAAGTAAAAGGTAAATATACATATGTTACATTTGAAATACTAGAGAGTGGGTATAATATAAGCACTGGTCGGTCAGAAATAAATCTTGCAACTAATGCGATTATTTTGCACTTTACCGCTGCTGGGCTGGCAACTGATACACCAATGGGCCAACTACCGGCCACGGGGCCACCGGGGTACTGGCCCATTACTTTCAATGCCGGGGAGTATGTGCTTCAACAGTACTGGCCCGTATAAAAATGTTTGCTGGGTAAGTTCTATTTTTCATAAATTTTTTAGGGAATTCTAAGTATAGGTTATTCCAACCGTTTAGGCGGAACTAGATTTTGAAATCTAGTAATTTTTATCTATTAATTTGGACTTTTGGTCATTTTGTTTAAGCATACTCACAATCATACTCACAATACAAGTTCTAGATTAAATTGATTGTCATTATAAAATGTCCTTTTCATTGCATTTTAATTTTTTGTCATTTCTAATAAAAACGATTGTTTGCTCGGATTGTCCATAGAAAGTTTGCAATACGATTGCGACACGTAGATTTCAAGCGAGCATTACGTTACGCGGTACATTACATAATCGGCTCATTAATCTGAACTCAGCTTAAATAAACAAAAACCATGAGTGAACGTCACTTTACAGTTATCGTGAATGAACTTTATGGACAGTGAACTATGTAAGTTTTTATTTAATTAATATTTATTTTTTACTTAACTAATTAAAGGTACATCAACATCTTGGGTTATTAGTACTCGGTATTGTATTTTATAAGATATTGTTGATTATATTTCATCATGTGTGTGTATTATGTATGTTGGTGGTAGTCTATATTTGTCTGTATAGTTTTGTGTCTGTTAGAAATTTATGTAGGATTTTTTGTAATTGTTGTTAAGTGCTTCTTTTAGGGTGTCAGGTATTTGGTGTGTCTGTCTTATTGTGTCATATTTGGAGCATTCTGTAATAAGGTGTTGTACTGTAATGATTGTGTTGCAGTCATTACACAATGGGTGATCTTCTTTCTTCATTTTGTGGCTGTGTGTTATTCTTGTGTGTCCAATTCGTAGTCTGGTAGTGGAAGTTTGCTCTCTTCTTGTTCCCGAGAATGGCCATTTCTTCGTGTCGGATTTTATTGTTCTTAGTTTGTTAAGTTGTGTATTTTGCCATATGTTGTCTACTTGTTCTAGGATTTTATGTTTTATTTCATTTTTCATGACACAGTTGTACGTTCGAGTTATTTATTGGATCCTTTCTGGTGGCTTCTTTGGCTGCGGCATCTTCTTTTTCGTTACCTTTTATGCCTATGTGTGAAGCTACCCAGACCAAGCTGATTATTGTGTCTTGTTCTTGTAGGCTGTGTATTTTTTCTTGTATTTCTTGGACGATTCTATTGTTAATATATATTTTGCCTATAGTGGTTAGAACGCTCAGGGAGTCTGAGTAGAAGATGTATTTGGAGCTTCTTTGATCTTTTTAAGCATGATTTTTACACTTCGTAGGATTCCTATGGTTTCTTCTTCTATAACCGCTGTTCCTACTTTGTCTCCGCATTTTGAAGCATCAGTGTATATAGGTAGATTGTATTCTTCTTGGATTCTTTAGAATTCCTTGAGGTATACTTCTGTGCAAGTCTTATTTTCGGTATTGATTTAACTGTAGGTTGACTGGCGTCTTTTAGTTCCACCAATATAACGCACCTTCCCACAAATCAGTAATTGCGATGGCGAAACAGCATGAATTACGATTCGAATTATTGAACTTGCACCGTATTCGCCAGATTTGGTTCCTTATGACTTATTTTTGTTTCCAAAACTCAAAAAATGGTTGGCTGGAAAGAAATTTTTATCAAATACTAAAGTTCTCGAAGCTGTAAATGGATATTTCGAGAGTTTAGATAATTATTATTTTTCTGAAGGAACGAAAGGTCTTGAAAAGCGTTGGACTAAATGTAGAGAGCTGAATGGAGATTATGCAGAAAAATAAATACTTTACAATTTAGCCGCAAAAAGTTCTAGAAACTAGGTACAACTGGACATTAAATATTTAAAATAAAAATTATAAAAACTCGGATTGTTAATCATAAAACATATGATAAAATAAGGTATTCAGTTTTGTTTGAACACTATGTGCCCTTTTTTAAGTCATCCTCGATTATAATTTGACTATTTTTTATTAACAAATTAAATTAATAACATTACAAAATTGTGCTTCAGGCCGACTTGCAAATCGGGAACGCTCAAAATCTGTATTTCCTCGCACCAGATGGAAGAACCAAACGTATTTTCTACCAACAAGCATAGCGTTTCAGCTAATATTACAACTTTTGTTTAGGGTTTTCAAATTGCTAATATCAATATTTTCACCCAGCGAAGCGTAGTAGGATAGCGGCGCTAGATTAAAAATAAGTGAGCCGTATTATAAAGCTGCAATTAATTGTAAAAATTAAGGTAGTCGAATAAGAGGGCTAGAGACAGTAATTATTTTATAGCAAAACACTTGAAAAACAAGTGTCCTTTAATGTACAATTAGGTATTTAAAGGGTGGTAATCCTTATTTTAATTATAATCCTTTTTTCAAATGAATAAACTGGCTAGTTTTCATCAACTCGATCCTTTGTGTATCGTGGGTTACTCTACAGTGGCCACTGTACCCAATTTTAAGGCCTTTTGTGTTTTCTGTACACATGGTACAGTGCACCCAAGAGACACCATAGCCTGGGAAAGTGTAGGAAGTGGCGAATTCACAACCTGCAGCCACCGTGCACACATGTTTGAGCGGAAGCCACCCTCTGATTGCCTGAGCCGTACCCTCTCTCTCTACCCCTCTTGGTTGTTACCCCCCCGTTCCACAGGGAATTGCAAGCGGACGGTACACAAAAGAAGATTGAAATGTAATACAGAGCGCGTTGCAGGGAGATCATTCCCTAACGCGGGATTGATTGCGACTAATCACCATGACAACATCTCCCCTCGTAGACTTGTTACTTTGATATGTACTCGTGCATCTGTGACGGTGATTGCGGTGATGGAAGGTGACGACTGCCTACTGCCTTCAGCAAAACAAGAGATCCTTTTAATAGAAATCATTTTATAAAAAATCTGATTTGATGGATTTCACAAATCAAAACAGTCAAAAGAAAATATAAACAGCTTTTTTAGATTACGTAGATAAAACCAAGCACTTTTATACCAAATATTAATTGTTGAGTTAACGTGAAGTTTAGAATAAGGTAAACTTAAAGAGATTCTTTACTTCACAAATTATTTTATTGTCACTATACGTACATTTCGGCTACGATGTAGCCATCTTCAATAGTTCAATAAAAAAGGTTGTTTTTTATTCAACTACTGAAGATGGCTACATCCTAGCCGAAATGTACGTATAGTGACAATAAAATAATTTGTGAAGTAACGAATCTTTTTAAGTTTTCCAGTTTTATACCATCACTCACTTATGTTCGGTTGAAATTGTGGCCAGACGGCTAAACTTAGATATTATGTATGCATATACATACAGCAGTTTTAATCTAAGTTAGCAATTCGTAATTAGATACGTAGTAGACCCGGTAAATAATACCGAACAGAGCTCATTCTATGCTCGACCGTAGTACGGGTAGGGACCCCAGGTTTAAAAAAAAAATAGGATAGTGACTTTGAATGGGTAGGGGGGCGTAGAAGCACTAGAAAAAAATAGTAAAAAAAGTTATAAAAATGTAGTTAAATGTGTTAACATTAACTACACATTAACTATAACGCATTCGCTGATTTTTATTGATATATTTAATTTAATAAAAAAATTATGTTAAGTGTGAATTTTTCACATATTTCAGGATTTTGTAGGTATTTAATAAGTGCAAAAATCCAACAGAATGCTGGATACTAGATATCAATATTTCTTGTATAATCACATGAAAATCAACAGTTTTTTGCTAATCATTTTAATTTATTATTTGAGTACTAATTTTTCATTTAATTTTTTTAATACAATTTGCAAAAATGTCGTCACAATAAAATTTAAATTAAAAAATCCCCAGCGATTTTGTTGCATTTGCTTCGTATCTAAGTCTTCATTAAATTAATTAAAAATATATTGATAGCTTTCAATTTCAGGAACGTATTTCTCATTTTTTAAATTCTGTTATTTGATTTATAAGAATTTCACTACTTTTAACGATTTGTTCCTCTTTGACATCTTAATAAACAAAAAACTAAAATAATTCAAGCAATTGGTTGAATTACGACGCATAATAGTAGGCGGAGCCTTCTGAACAGTACACACAACAGTATACATCACTGTTTCCCAATCTTTTTGCTCTCGTGGCACATTTTCCAAAGAAGAAAAATTTCGCGGCCCACCTACTTAGTCGCGGCACACCTAAGTAGAAGAAGAAATTTATAACGCTAGTTTTTCACCGACCGCCAACATATATAAGGGACGTAATGTGATCATATTGAGATTTTGACATTTTGAGATTTCGATGGATCTCCACGAATTGAGGTCCCTACATAACGTTTTGACTATTTTTAGCATGATGTTTGTCGGTCTGTGTGTCTGTCTGTCGGTCCGTGTACACGTGCAGAGCAAATTCGACTAAAAGGATTTTTATGAAACATCATATTTAAGCTTTTGACATCAATGGTACGAGTTGATCAACTTTTGGTAGAAATCAGTTTACTAGAAATGAGAGTTTACTCGCGTCGGTTTTAAAATTTTTGTGAATATTTCACAACAGAGAAATATTTCGATAAAATGTATTTAACAAAAGTTGCTATAAAAGCAATAACTAACAACTTTTGTTTGAGACATTTTTTGATAATGTACATTTACTTAGATTTTTTTGAGATTTTTTACTTTAACCCCTTTGAGTTAATAGGTACGAGATAGTAATTTATTTAGTACATTATTGAAAAAAAATATATATATATATTAAAATATTGAAATTAAAAAAATATATATTCCGTTCCTTAATCTACGTCTTAAAAGCTTGTCTTTCTTTTTGTACCACACAGTAAATTAAAAAAAATATATATATCAGATAAAAATTCGATAATTTTCGAAAAACTAATCTGATGAAAAATTCCTTTTGCACTATTCCGGTTTCCATCAATGTTCATTCTTGAGATTCTTTTTCAGATTTTTAGGTCAACCCCTCTGGGGTGGAGGACAAAAGTTTTTTGACATATTTTTGGCGAAAATCCCATAAAGTTCCCATTAAAATTTACTTGTTTTTGCACGCATTGAGACGGATTATTTTACACCCTACTTAAATATCCTATTAAAAAGATATGTAGGTATTTTTATTAAATACATATTTGTTTATATAGGCTATTTTAAAAGTTTAAGCGGAGCTAAACAGTATTTTTAAGTTGAGGCGAGCTCACTTTTTATCTATTGAATGAGACTTTTGTTAAATAAAATGGCCAAAAGCCACAATCAAACGTTAAAAGTTTACTACATTTCAAAATCTAGTTCCGCTTAAACCAAAGAAACAGTGTATATGTACCTCGAGATGGCGATAAGGCTTTAATTTCAAGGCATTACCACCTATTTATAAATGTGATAGTTGAAAATATAATATTTCCAAGATGTTCTTTAAGGTATTAAATATGTTGGGCAGTAAAGTTCGTTTACGTGTGGGAGATTCTTTGTTTGAAGCCGTTAGTGATCGTAGTGTAACCAGTAATTACAGTGGTGTGAGAGGTTCGATTGAGCGGGTCCGACGAGCGATAGCCATTTTCCCGCATGACCGACTGCTACGTGCTGGAGACGCAAACGCTCAATCAAGCAGGTGTTCTCTCACGGTCTCTGTGAAACGACGGACAGCGTCCTTCAGCGTCCCTCAACGTCACACATCAAAGAATACTCACTTCATCAAACAGAAAAATAATCAAAGACGAAAAGGAATACGGCAAGAATGGATACCAATACCAAAGGGACAGAAGTAAAATCTCAGAAAGGGGGACGAAAAGTAATTCTCTAAACGTAGTACTGAATAATGATAGTAATGGTCATAAATGCGGAGTATATACTTAGGGTGTTTTTCGGAACTGTTTAAGCATTGCTAACTTCTTTAATATAAGAGATATGAAGGAGGTTAAATTAGGAAAGATGAAGTGTTTTACTCTGTAAACAAGAATATTAAATTGTAAAAACAATTTAAAATCAAATAAACAAATTATTTAAAATAAAATTATGTTGTTTGTGCCAGTCGCGTGAATTATTAATATGTATGTGGGGGGGGGGGGGTTATTAGTCCAACATTATTTTTAGTATAGTTACCGAATAACATTCGGTATCTGTAATGGTCATTCGGTCATCTGTGCCGTGTTAATTTTTGTACTGAGTCTGCCTGTACGCCGTTCAGGTTACCTGCATTGTTGTTGTTGACGAATGTATGTAATATACATTCGTCTCGTGTCTTAGGGTATTTTAGTCGCTCATTTCGATCTCCGCATCATCTGAGCTCTAAGTATCGTGCATCTTTAAGAAGAGTTAGAATTAGTCTTGTTCTACATCATTTCGTTAACTCTACTTTGTTGTAGTGAATGCATTTTACACATGCATTCACATTCGTGTGTGTTAGTCTATTTCGCGAATATACGGTGTGGACTTGTGAAATCAATCGTGGCTATGTGTCCAAACTCTCCATTCCAGACCTGGTGTATTACGAAGGCTACAGCATCTCAGAGGGCCCTTTACTACGCGACGTTTCAACTACTAGGTAAGTTCGACAACCTGTATTATATCCAACCCCATCTCAAGCATTTTACAATCGCATGAGATTGCGCCCAATAAGTCCATTCGCTTTATTTCGCGTTTTTCATCCAGATCGTGAGTCCTGCCTTACGATCGTCGCAAACGTGCTCCGCAGAGCAGGAACTTGGCCAATATCTCCGTCTGGGAACATTGCAGGGCTCCGCATTTAACATATGTGAAGTGAATTTTCACACATTTCAGAGTTTTGTAGGTGTTTAATAAATGTAAGAAGCCCCATAATGCTGGATGTCTAGGAATATTTGTTCTATAATCACAACAAAATCAATAGTTTTCCGACAATCATTTTATTCGATATTTGAGAACTAAGAGCTTCAATTTATTTTTTTTAAACAAAATTTAAATTATTAAATATTATACATGGTACCATTTTAGAAACGTATTTCTCACTATTAACATATTAACAAGGTGATTTTTAAGTATTTCACTACTATAAATGATTATTCCTCTTTTATAGGTACTTATATAAAACAAAAAATTCTACTAAATACAAAGCCTACTGAACACTACACACTACACTCTAGAGTCTAGACATATGAACTTGATTATCAGCTGTTACAATTTTTAATTATATTTTTAATTTTTAAAAAAAGACACACACTTACTTAGCCATAAATACAAAAAATCCATAATTTTGTCAAAAAATGTCTGTAATCAAAAATTCCTCTCGAACGTTTCTGGTTTAGATTAATGGGCAATACCTAGATTTTTTTTAAAATTTTCGTCCCACACTCTGAGTTAAAGGGTGCGGGACAGTGATTTTTTTAGAACATTTTTGATAAAAATCGTATTAAATAATGAAAAACTCCTTTTCGTTCCTTAATCTACGTCTTAAGAGCTTCCTTTTGATACCTCACAATGAATTTTGAAAAATAATAAATTTTTCCAACAACACAAAAAAATCGATATTTTTCGAAAAACTAATCTAATCAAAAATATAGAATTTTAGATCAACTCATCTAGTAGATAGAGTGAGTAACAAAAGTTTTTTGACATTTTTTAGCCAAAATCCCATAGGAAAAATTGATTTTTCAAAAATAAAATGTGTTTGTTTATCCACGCAATACGTGGTTTCATTTGATATCCCACTTATATCTACATAAATATGTTATTATACAGGCAAAAATTACAGTCAGCTTTTATTTTCTTTTTAATTTATGATTTAAATATGTAGCTCTAATTCAGCAGAACGTCCTCCTAGAGCATCGGGCATCTATTTACGCCACTGGTGCATGGTCCATGTGCCCACAAGTGCTGACAAACTTTCTACGTGTTCGGGTATATATGAGAGTAAAAAGATATTTATTCTCGTCGGTAAGCGCAGGTTAACCAGCGCCTATAGTCGCCAGCATGAATCTTTTCACGTGTTCGTACCTTTACACAGGACTCAGTAGCGTAGCGTGGTATTCCTGCGCCCGGAGACAACCAAGTAAATCAGCGCCCATAATTGAAAATCACCAGGACTGGGGCGAGGTCCCCTTATACAGACAGGGCAAAATTTCAAGAGAAGACTTAAAAAAAGGTCCTCACATCTACATTTCAAGTGAAGACCTAAAAAAAAGGTCCTCACTTCTACATTTCAAGTGAAGACCTAAAAAAAAAGATCCTCACTTCTAAATTTCAAGAGAAGACCTAAAAAAAAAGATCCTCACTTTAACCTTGGCGCCCCCCTGGCATCAATCGTTCTTAATTTCGGCGCCAGGTCATTTGTCCCCCCTACCCCACCATCGCTGCGCCACTGACAGGACTCCGCAAAGTTTACGACCGGCTCTAATGACATATAGCGCTGTTGTTTTCAGAAATTCAAGACTACCTTAATCCTCTAATCACAATTTTAAATAGTGTCTCCTTACAAAGTTTTGTTTACCGGAAATTCTTTTAAATTCAAAATTTCATCTTTATGAAATTCTGCGTAACAATTGTAAGCACGTGCTAACCAAGTGTTTTTAGTCCAAGTGTCTTCTTATTTCAGCAGGAAGTTCTCGTTCCTGAATATTTCTAAGAACTGCCAACTGTTGAATTGTAGAGGGCGTTAGGTTAAGTTCAAAAGACCACTATGCAATATTGCACATGTGATGTGCACCTCACATCCGATCCGAGACTGAGCATCATGTAATATGAAACCAGACCCAGCCCATTTCCGGTCTTCTATCTTCGCCAAATAGACCAACGGTTTAACATATCAGATTACGAAATATCTACTTGAAAAGATGCTTTTAAAAGATACTAAACGTATACACCACATAAAATATTCTAAAAGGCTTCATAACACATCAAACCAGTATTTAAAACCACGTTTAAGTAAGGTTTATGTTGTTTTTTTTTATGTTTTATTACATGTATCCGATTACTAACGCCATGCTTGAAAAGATGCAGATTTAAGACAGTAAACGAGAAAACCACACAATAAGGTTTCATTAAAACAGGTGTTGTACTTAAAACCACCTTTAACCAAAGTTTAATATGCTTATTCAGAACATTTTTAAATGGCTATAATTTAAAAAAATATTTCATTATTTCAAATACGTGTGTGAAAACCGATAAACGAATACGAGACTTGCGTTTTGAATTTCTACAATTTTTCCACCTTGTTTAATCTAGAAGAAAAATGTAAATTTTTCAGAACCATAATAAGTATACGGTGTACTTTGATTTGGTAAAGCATAATCTTGGTGTTTCTAAAGAGGAGTTTCTTTTTGAACAGAGAACCGAGTGCAAAGTAAGACGCTTAAGCTATTTGAGTTTCTATTTTTTATTGGGTATACTTAATAATAATAATATTTTATTGAACCTCTTAGTGATCATTAGAAATACAGAGGTTAAGTCAATATAATGTCTACATAGGTAGATATTCTACAATTTAGCAGAATGCAAAATTTAACATTAGTCAGCTTTGTAATTTAAATATTCAGAGATTGAAAAGAACGTATGTTCTAGTAGATATTTCTTAAACATATTTTTGAATATTTTCACATTGGTTATACTTGCTATCAGGAACCTTATTATACAATCTTGCAGCTATAAAACGAGGACTTTGTTCGTACAAAGTAGTATGGTGCCTCTCAATATTCAAGCTAGATTTACTCCTTGTATTGTGATTATAATAATCACTATTTATATTAAAGTTACTATAATGATTTCTGACAAATAGTGCGCATTCTAACATAAAAAGTGAGGGAACTGTTAATATTTTAAGATCTTTAAATAAATTTCTACAGGAAGTTCTATATGGAGTAAATGTCAATATTCGAATAGCTTTTTTTTGCTGCAAGAGAATTTTATGAGCTTCTTTTAATGCTCCCCAGAAAATAATAGCATAATTTATAATTGTATGAAATTTCGCAAAATAAACTGATCTTAATAATGAAGGTGAAATAAAGTACCTGAGCCTTTTTAGCGTATAACATGATCCTGATAGCTTAGTATTGATATAATCAATATGTGGAGACCAACGAAGATTTTGATGGATTATAAGTCCTAGAAATTTGAGTTGTTGGGATTGCTGGAGGGATTATGAGTTTGGAACTGGTATTAATGGGCTACTAATTTGGGTATTTTGAAAACTGTGAAAATTTAGGAAGGTTGTTTTGGTTTTGTTCAAGAGAAGTTGATTTTCTATGCACCGTTGATTGAATACGTAACATTGGTCATTAGCTCGTGTTTGAACTTTAAATGCAATCAGGCGCGCACCCAGAAATTTTTCTTGGGGGGGCTCAGAAGGCGAATGGGGGGCTCAAGCCCGTGAGCCCACACCCTGGGTGTGCGCCTGAATGCTATATACAGGTGTCCCAGCCAAGTGGCTCACCATTGCTACTTTGTTAATAATATAGATAGATTCGGTTAAATGGACAAAGTTCGAGTATTTTTTGTAAGAAATATTATGAAAGACACAGAAATATTTTTGTATGTTTCATTGACCAGATATTTTGAAAATAAACATTTTTTTAAATGGAATACCCTATATATTGTTAGGCCATTGGAATAACGATTTTTTTGTCTTTATAAAAAATAAAATTAAAAATTACCAAGTACATTATTGTATTGTGGTTACAAATATTGTTCGAATAAATACCCATTACTAGGGTGACCAACCGTACTCTTTAAAGAGTACATGTACTCTTTTTGAGCAAATAAAATTATGTACTCTTACTTTTTCTAAAAATTCAATAAAAGTACTCTTTTTTAAAAAAATTGAAGAAATGAAGAATTTTCAAAATTGTCAGCTGATTCAAAATGGATTAATTATTTTGAAGAAAGAAATCAAACAACATCTTCAGAATTCCGAAAGATATGTTCATTTTTTTTTCGCGATTCCAGCGCACAACGCAAATGCGGAAATGATTTTCAGCATGATGAAGAGTATTTGAACTGCTGAAAGAAACAGACTCTTGCCAGAATCAGTAAAAAACTTACTGATGGTACAATTTAATTTTGAAAATTTTAATTGTGAACAATTTTTTAAATATTGTGTGGACAATAAAAATTTGTTAAAAGATGTGAGAAGCAAAACCAAATATCTATGATTTTGCTGATCGTTCGTGACTAAATTACGTTTTGTTCGTCGTATAATATGTTTTGTAATAAGTATATTGTTTATTTTTGTTTATATTGTTTATTTTGATTTTTTAAATACACGTATTTCGTATCTTAGCAATTTTATTATTTATTAAATATATAAATGACTATTCACGAAAATGATAAGACGATAGTTAGTAGGTATGTAGGAATTGCTATATAAAATATGGGTACGATTTTTTTTAAAGAAATGTACTCTTTTTGAGCTGTGCTGAGTTGGTAACCCTACCCATTACTGTTTAAACACAATCTTATTCTTTATTTTATGTTTCGCATTACATTGCGTAACATATTTTTAGAAATTTTGCTGCAAGCAAGAGATATTTTATTTTTTAGTTTGTCTTGTTAATTGGATCTCTATAGACTGTATTTTTGAGAAATCCCGAAACAAAAAATCTAAAGATGTTAAATCAGGAGATCTAGGAGGCCAGTTAATAGGTCCATTAGTACCAATCCACTTGTCGTCATATTTATTTTGTAAGTAATTATTTACAAGATAGGCATAATGTGCAGGTGCACCATCATGTTAAAAATACTTCAAATTAATTCTGTTAGCTATGAGCACATCGTCAAATAAATCTTGAAAACTATTTTTCAAAAAATCTAAATAATTTACAGTAGTCAAATTGCCTTCATAGAAATACGGCCCTATTTCGTATAGATATATAGATTGTTATTAATTTCATTTCCGATTATTAGTTTTGTATAAGAAACTATAGGGTTGTGCGCCGCCTTAAACCAGTTGTTAATTTTAGGTTATCTGGTATAAATCGTTTTTTATTTTTTAATATGTCACTTGTACTACTTTTCTGCGGAGCCATTTTTTTATTTATGTATTGATTTATTTATTGATAGTTGCAAACAGGTAAAGCCCAACATTTAATTTATATAGCATTTATATTTCTTCTTATGGTATTTATTTAAATATATAGCGAATGAATTTATTTAAATTATAAATTCTTCTTTATGAGATTTCTTATATAGTACTTACATATATTGTTTTCTTTTTATTGTCACATTTCTCTGATTTAGTTATTCACGTCTCTGCCTCTAATTTCTTGTGTGATACATTGCCCTCTTACTAGGTACATTCAATACTTCTTTTTGTAGCGAGGTGGGAGGGTAACGTAATCTGTCAATTGAATATTAAAAATCCTTTTAAAAATAAGATTATTTTTTTATCGTCTAACATTTTTTGTCATGTTGACAACACTTCAGACGAAAAATAAACGTTTTAAGTCATTACAAAAGGGAGCGAAGAGAGATTTTTGTTAGTTAATAGTTTTGAAAGATGTATTTCAATTTCTGTAAGTTTTCAGTTTACTCAGCTTAATAGAGAAAAATGTATTTTAATCTCTAGAGATTATTTTTTGTCTGTCTGGTATTTTTAAAAACTCATATGGCAACACTTAAACTAAAAATCAAAAACAATATTTTAAGCATCTGCGTGTTAAGATTTTTGATAAGGAAGCAATTAAGATGCATGTAAAACATATGCTCCATTGAAAGAAACACCCTACAAGGAAGTTTTTTACGCGTCAAACACGTGTGCGGAAATATTTCTATTTTTTGATTTACGTAGGTGTAGTAGAGTGGTAAAAAACTGACCTACATCCTGCCTGTATGGGGTGGTTGCAGCTGTATCCGCGTCTCCATGGTGACTGGGATAGCTTCTTCAATAATTCACGATTGCATCAAGGCACAAAGAAACTCATTTCACGGGACTATACATTGGAATTCTGTGGCTATAGTAACAGCACGGTACAAAATTGAAACAAGGGTGGCATGACTTATTAAAATGTTCCAGCTCTGCGGGGCCATGCGTCGAGAGACTGGATTAATTTTTTTTACAAATCACTATCCAATTTTTATTTGATATTTTGTTGCATACCGGGTGACAACTTTTACCGCAGAACGAAGGAAAATAACATTGCGATCTACATTGTTTGTGATTGCTGCTCTCCATTTTTGTTTGCGTAATCTCAGACATAGCGTGTCCCGTAATATTTTACTTACAGCATATCATGCACTCTTTCATAGTCACATATCCTACGCGATTCTTGCCTGGGGACACTCCCCCTTTTCACAGAGAATATTTTCTTTGCAAAGACGCGTTATTAGAATAATAGCTAACTTATCCTACAGATCAGACTGTAAACACAAATTTACTGATTTGAATATCCTTACCTTGCCATGTTTATTTATACAGACGATTCCGCTTAATTGGGCCACCGCTTAATTGGGGCAGCCGCTTATTAGGGACAAATCTCAAAGAACAGAAACCAAACCAAGGAACCAACAGTAAATTTACATGTTTAATTGGGACAACATTCCGCTTAATTGGGACAGTTAAGATCACAGTACATATTATGTTACACATATTCTCAAGAAAATGTACAAAGAATTTAATATTACAGCGATATTTTATGCAGGAAGGAAATGAAGGGAGCCCTACATCCGCACTGAATACCTATGCTGATTTTGTAGAAGTGAAATGTTACAAAAAACAAAAGACAGACTACACTTGACGCATTTTTGCATTGAATTAAATTGTATGTACCTATTTATTATTTTATTTTGGAATTTATTATTATTTTTTCTTAAAAGTTTATATTTTTTGGTTATATGTAATTTATAGTGTTGTCCAAGAGTTTATAAAATAAAATTATTGAAAAAAAAATATGCATAGTTTAATTTTATGTGAAATTCGCTTAGTTGGGGCAGCCGCTTAATTGGGCCAAAATGCCTAAGTCCCGATGTGTCCCAATTAAGCGGAATCGACTGTATTTCAATGTCTTGTCTACGTACATTGCAACCTGATTAATTATGAACAGCAAAATCAAATACATGCTCATTTTACAAGAAAAAATGATATAATCAGACCAAAATACGTAAGATTGACCAAATCAAGGCAGTCCTTCAATTATTTTGGTATCTTATTTTACAACATACTCCCCTTGGCAATGAAGAAGTTAAACAACCAGCAATTCAAAAAGACCGTAAAAACATATTAATTGACAAGCTCCGTAATAGTATCAATCGATAGAGAATTTTAACCCGCTTCTAATGATACCAAAAACTATTTTGCAAATAGATACTATTTTGCAATCGATGGTTTATATGGCGGTTGTTGTATTGTGGTTGCCGTGAATTTTGATACAGTTTTTTTGTATTTGTAGGTTTTATTCGTATTCGAATATTTTGAAAAGATGAATGGGTTGTTTTACCTGGTTGAAAGTAGTAGTTTGTTGATGAGGCGATGAAGAAGACGTTCAAAAAGATCGAAATAGGTTAACCAGATATTGAAGAGAGAAGAGCATGCCGAGTTTCACCATTTAAAGGACGATTTGAAGCAAGATCCCGAGAATTTCTTTGACTACTTCCGTATGATTTTGGACACGTTCAACTATATTCTGGAAAATGTCAAATCTGAGCTGACAAAACACATCTCTGAAATGGTAATCTTTAATTTACTGTTTCCACACTCTCTTTCTTCAATTAAAAGAATTAATTTTTCCGTGTCCATGATTACTCACAAAAAATCAAAAAAAGTCGTGCATCATACCCACAAAAATCCGAACCTACTGGTATCGAGTCGCAGGTCTGAAATAATCGCATGTAGTCGTACGACTAAGTCGGTTCTAGTGTGAGACCAACCTTATATGGGAGTCAAATACAATATTTTATCTACAACTATTGACATCTGACACTACCGATAGAGGCGCTACTGCATTTTACATCATGGCTGACTTTGGTAGGATATTTTTGTCAGGTTCAATGGTATCTTCATGTGATATTTATTGAAATTAATTTATTATTCAATATGAGGGTTGCGTTAAATGAAATTTTCCGTTTTCTCAGTGCCCAAGTAACCTCTAGGGTTATAATAAGGTTTTTTGCCACGTTTCGGAACACGATGAAAACTTAGGTCTCTATCACGACCTACTTTTGCATTGCAAAGATAAACACAACAATTCACGTTGCATTTAATTTTTCTTGCAATTTTAAAGACTTTTTTTAAAAACTTGCTATGAAAACAACGGTAAACAAACTCGACTATCCTACAACCGTCAGTTTCTCAAAATCTCACTAGAGGCGCTTCAGTTATTGTCAGTTGACAATATAGTTGTACCTTAAAAACACAGAAGTTCGGAACTCACGTCATCAAGATGGTCTCCAAACCATCAGTTGATTTTATTATACAACAATGATTAACGATTTATTCTCACTTATAAATTATATTCTAATTATAAAGATGGATTGTGTGAGGAGCAAATAGTCATCATTGCTGAGCGCCAAACATTTTAACTAACTAACTAACTTACTAAATAAAAGCTTACAGTGTAAAAATACGTTAATTTTTCTTGGATCCGTATATACTGATCCCGGGTGTATTAGATCATTCGTCCACCACTTTTTTCTCTGAAATAATTTGGAGAGCAAGTTGGAATGAAAATGACCAAAATCTATCCAAATAATCGAATGGTAGAGTGCTTTGACCACGAGATAAGACCAGTGCCGTCACATGTGCAGAGATCAGCATTAGTACAGTCGCTTCGTTGCTAAGCAGCGAACGTAGAACTTGCAAACTGCATTGCGATTGATTTTTTATTTAATTAATTAAGGGTACATCAACATCTTGGGTTATTAGTACCCGGTATTGTATTTTATAAGATATTGTTGATTATATTTCATTGTGTGTGTATTATGTATGTTGGTGGTAGTCTATATTTGTCTGTATAGTTTTTTGTCTGTTAGAAATTTATGTAGGATTTTTTTGTTATTGTCGTTAAGTGCTTCTTGTAGGGTGTCAGGTATTTGGTGTGTCTGTCTTATTGTGTCATATTTGGTACATTCTGTAATAAGGTGTTGTACTGTAATGATTGTGTTGCAGTCATTACACAATGGGGGATCTTCTTTCTTCATTTTGTAGTTGTGTGTTATTCTTGTGTGTCCAATTCGTAGTTTGATAGTGGAAGTTTGCTCTCTTCTTGTTCCCGAGAATACCGGGATTTGGTTATTTCTTCATGTCGGATTTTATTTTTTAGTTTGTTAAGTTGTGTATTTTGCCATATGTTGTCTACTTGTTCTCGGATTTTATGTTTTATTTCTTTTTTCATGTCATAGTCTTGTACGGTCTAGTTATTCATTGGATCCTTTCTGGTGGCTTCTTTGGCTGCGGCATCTGCGTTTATGCCTATATGTGAAGGTACCCAGACCAAGCTGATTATTGTGTTTTGTTCTTGTAGGCTGTGTATTTTTCTTTTATTGCTTGGTTGATTTTAATGCTAATATATATTTTGCCTATAGTGGCTAGAACGCTCAGGGAGTCTGAGTAGATGATGTATTTGGAGCTTCGTTGATCTTTTTGAGAAATGATTTCTACACTTCGTAGGATTCCTATGGCCTCGCCTGTGAAGATACTGACTGGGCTGTCGAGTTTGTATTGGTGACTGGTTTCTTATTCTTTGACCGCTGTTCCTACTTTGTCTCCGCAATTTGAAGCATCAGTGTATATAGGTACATAGTTTTTGTATTCTTCTTGGATTCTATAGAATTCCTTGAGGTATACTTCTGTAGAAGTGTATTCTTTTCGGTTTTGACTTAAGTGTAGGTTGATTGTTGGCTGACTAATTTTCCATGGTGGGGTTTTACTTATACATCTGCCTTGAATCTTTTGTGGGATGGAAAAGATCGTTCAGGGTTTTTATTATATGTATTTGTAGTGTTGTGTTGGTTTTCATTTGGCGGATATTATTGTTGGTCACTGGGCTGATTTCCTAGGAAAGCACTCTAGTACTGAAAATTTACAGGTTACAGGAAAAGTACAGGATATGAAAGTAAAGGGGATTTTTTATACGGTAACGTATGTTGAGTTGGGTAAAGCTTTTAAAAAGAAATAACGATTACTTAAATATTTTTTTAATATGTTTTACGGTTTACAATTTTTTTTTATAAAATTATGATATCTAGAACGACTTGAAAATAAAATATTTTTATTTAGAAATGTTCACAGTGCCTTTCATTTTGATTTAAACACTTTCGCATCTTTATTCTTGAGATATCTGTAGCTCGGAGCATAATAAAAAAATAAAGGTTTCATAACCATATTTTCAATGTTTGTACATTCGGGAGTAATATTGTCAGCATTACAAATTATTTGGCATAATTATGATTTGAATCCACGTTCATACCCTTGCTAGTTGTCAACGGCCAGGACAAACGCTTTAGCGCTTGTGGACACAAGTTTATTAAATAATACTCTCTCCGTTCGAAAATATGGTATATATTCCTAAAAAAATGTGGGAATAACGAAAGTAATATTATCTTGATCTTTTTTTGTTTTTATTTCTAAATAACTGGTTGCTAGGCAACTAATAAACAAATGTTTTGAATGTGTCAAAAGTAATTCACAAAAAAAACGCGTATTTTAAACAAATTAAAATGGCACCCGCTGTTCTAACAAAATTGTGTTCAACTGCAAGGAAGAAGTTCCAAATCAACTTAAATCACACCTGCCAAATGTATCGAATCTTGGATTTTTTAATTCTATACAATCCTTACAACATACAGCTTAAAACGCTACGTACAACCCCCAGTGATTATTAGTTTCTTATAGAAAACTAACAATCTGAAATAAAATTAGGGACAATCTATACATCAAATTTTGCACAGAATTTTTATCTATCCAATAAGATATTTTTGATTGTAGAAAAAATTATTGTTAAAATGTTATTGCTAAATAACTTAATAATAAGTATTACACAACAATGTTCTGTAATTTTTTAAATATATTTGTGGGTTTCAAATAATTTTTATATTTATATAGTTTTGTGTAGAAATGTTCAAATAATACGTTAACATTTTTTTCGACATGATTGTGTATAGTTTAGAGTGTTCGTCGAAAAATATTATACTTGATGATAATGAAATGCCACTTGGTACAAGTATTCTTTACATAAAATGGAACATTTTTATTCGCCACACATATATTGAGAACCGCGACAGATCTGAGGTGGCGGCAAAAGTAGATTACCAAATACAATAACTATAAGTAATTTTCACAATAGAACAAATTATCTCCAAACATATTTGTAAAATGAAGCTTTAGGTACAATTGGCCGCATGGTACACAAATATGCGTCGAATGGTTTACAAGATGGCGTCTATAACGCAAGTTGTTTATTTACAATTACATGATAGTTCTTTTGACAATTAAAAATATCCTATTAGGTAGATAAAAATTCGCTGAAAATTTTGATGTATAGATTGTTACTAATTTAATTTCAGGTTGTTAGTCTTGTATAGGAAACTGTACGGTTGTGCGCACCCTTAACCGAATACAGTCGACGAATTGATTGAATGCGTACAAAATGCATTTAATGCATTAAACATACAAACCCTTGATAATGTTTTTCTAATATTGCAAACTTGTCTAGAAGCAACTATGTTACCTATTAGTAAAAGGAGGGAATTCCTATAAGATTCCGTACATTAATAAGGCAAAATTTCATCGTAAGGGACGATTACAAACAACATTATCATGTTCCATGCAAGCTGTGGAGACAGCCACGTCCTTGTTAAATTAAAACTTTTTGTATTATTGTTTGTTTTACTAGATCAGCGTTTCTCAACCGGGGGGCCGCGAAGTCATACAAGATCGAAACATGAAAATATAATAAAAATGAAATCAAACTTACAAGATATAAATTTTATTCATATTTATAAATTCGAGTATCTTATATTGATATTCATAAAAATATACCTTTCACAACATAAATAAAATAAATATTCTATTTATTTTTATACTTAATATACTAATTTTGACAACTAATTTAAACTACAGGCTATTTCAAAAGTTGTCACTAGCTAACTTTATAATGAGTAAATAGGCTTTTACTAAACAAAATGACCAAAAGCTTCATTTAATCGATAAAAATTACTAGATTTGAAAATCTAGTTCCGCTTTAACAAAAGAAACAGACTATAAGTAGACTATATCAAGGTCAAATAAATTGTATGTGTCGGTTAATGGGTTTCTCTGACAACAGTTCGCGTTGGAAGTACTTCAAGTATTTTTAAGTTGTGCTTTGAAGTACGATTTGAAAGTGCAATATTTGTTATTATATATTTTTTTAATTGCTCTCCGAACTACAGGTAACTCAAGAGTAAGAATGCGAATGTGTTTAAATTAAAATAGAAGGCACTTTGAACACTTGTAAATAAAAATACTTCACTTTCAAGTCGTAGTCATAGGGAATATAATCGTCATTTGAAAATATCACAGTGTTTTTTGTCAGCCGTAAAAGGTATTAAAAAAATGTTTAAGGAAAAGTTGTTGAAAAGCTCCATCCAAAGATATCCAATAAGTTCCCATTTAAAAATTCGAAATTGTCCTTGATATCATGTAATTCCGTTTTTTTCCGGAAAATTTCAATACTACCATTCAATTTTGTGGATAAATTTTAGTTCAAAATTTTTGACGTGTGAGCAACGTCACCTTTTCGAAATATATATATATATATATATATATATATATATATATATATATATATATATATATATATATGTAGGGGGGCCGCAGACAATATTTATATAATTTGGGGGGTCCCAGGCCATAAAAGGTTGAGAAGCACTGTACTAGATATTTGAAATAATTCTAACCAATTAAAATTGTAAATGTATATCATATTTTCGGACAAGAAATAGATCTAAATATTTATCATATTTTCAAAGGGAGTAATATGTTTGTGCAATTTTATGTACATGTTTATTAAACCTTCATTTCCCCCGAGATACCCCATCATTCATTTTTGTCCCATTTGATATCATTTACCCCGGTTCCTCGACAACTGTGCTACAATATCATAATACTACATTGTGATTACCTGTGCCCAGTAAACCTAAACACCTTGTCTTATTAACCCAAAATTTTTTATGATACCTATTGTTAAATTTATTTTATAACTTGCCCGTTGTTGTAAGCATTAAGAGTAATAAAAAGCAGACAGACTCGGACCTCCTAGAGATTCTCGAATTGGTCCTGGCGGGCAGCGGTTTAAAATGTCTGATATCAACTGTTTGGAACAGTAAAACATCGGGCCCGACTTGCAATTAGGTATGGAGGCATGTGGTCAGATACACGCTGAGACGAAACAACCCTTCTAGACTCAATTATAACCCGCTGATATACTACAGTGAAATAAAATTAGTTTTAGAAACACGAATTGTATTCGAAAAAGATTTTTCATTTATTTTAAATGCATTTATTCTATACAAATGACATTAAAATAAAAAAAATACAATATAAGAATTATAGACAGTCATAGAAAAACAAATTAATTAATATAACATGTGGCAAGCACATAACTCTCATATCACAGTAGATATATATATTCTTTATTTCCCCTAGGCCTTGCGGCGTTTAGGGTATTAACAATTACAAACAATTAACAAACAATTACAAATAAATTAAAAATAACATACAATGCAATGGTCCAATATCAATGCGGACACCGTTATTTTGAACGTTTGCTATTGCTGATAGTACTAGGCTAGAATAGTACAGTATAATGAGTATTAGTATCAAAAAGATATAATACTTCATGAGTTATATAAAATATTTTCGACCGTTTCGGAAACTTCGGATGGCGAGCAGCGATCACTTCTCGTATAATCTAATCTCGTATCTCTAATAATACCATAATATATATTTCAACGCATTTTTTTTGTATAATTGCAAGACTATCATTCAAATCCAGACCTGGCAACACTGCAAGCGATCTTTTGTCACGAAAGAACATAACGCCTACAGAGACATTGTTTATATTGCGACTATATGAAAAACTAACAGATTCTCTACTAGAAATGGAATCCCAGCAACCGGCCAGTTATTTATTTTTCTAGTCAATATTTGCAAAATAAATGTACGTATCTCTTCTCTACCCATAACAAAATGGATCCATGTATATACAAATATATTTTTTTAATTTTAGTTAAGATATTAAACGAAATTTTAATACTTGGTAAAATTTAATCAAAATGAAATGTATTTCAAAAATCAATTACCGTTCCTTAATCTGCACTTAAAGAGCTTCTATTTAATTAATACCGACACAATAAAATTTAAATTAAAAAAAATATTTTTTTCAATAACACAAAAACTGTAATATTTTCCAAAAACGAAATCGGATCAAAAATTCCTCTCGTACGTTTCCGGTTCATAGCAATATACATTGCTTAGAATTTTTTCAGATTTTTAATTTAATCCCTTAGGGTTAAAAGGTGCGGTACACTGATTTTTTAGTACTTTTTTGGAAAAAATCATATTAAAATAAAAAAATAAATAAATAAATAAAAAACTACTTCCTTTATCTACGTAAGAGCTTTCTTTTGACACCACACAATAAATTTTTTTAAAAATATATTTTTTTCACCGACACAAAAAAAATCAATATTTTGCGAAAAAACAATTTGATCAAAATTTCCTGTTGAACTATTCTGGTTCCCATCAATTTATATTATTGAGAATTTTTTCAGATTTCTAGTTCAACCCCTCTGAGACATTGGTGGGGGAAAAAAGTTTTTTGCCATTATATTGACAAAAACCCCATAAAAATGATTTTTTACGACGCGTCCACGCATTAAGAGGTTTCATTTGATACCCCACTCAAAATTTTAAAAAATATATTTATTTTTCCATTAAATGCATATTTGCTATTTATCCCGCGCTGTATTTTTTTGAACTCTCTATAGCAGTGTTTCTCAACCAAAAACGCACCGCGGACCAGTATAATATATAATTTTCTAACGCGGACCACTAATAATAATTGTTGGTTCATTTTTTGCAAGAAAACAAATATATTTTGCTACTAAATACATTTATTTTATTTGTAGAAAATCACAGAAAGTTTACAGAAAATGAACAAAATATAACTTATTTACATAAAAAATATGCATAAAAGTTTTAAAAAAAAATGCAAAAATCATATAAAAACTTTCGCGGACCACTAAAATTTTTCTGGGGACCACCTGTTGAGAAACACTGCTCTATAGTTTTCCTATATGTGGGTCAAAAAGTGGGGTACAAGTATGCTAAATTTCAACTTTCTAGGTTCAGCCGTTTGGCTACAATTTCTACCGTACAGACAGACAGACAGACACATGAGTGACGTTTTAAGGGTTTTTTGGTGGTCATACCTACAAAACCCTAAAAAGCACAAAAAAATATCATAGTTTATACCTACGAAATCTTGAAATGTGTGGAGCATCACATAAATTTTCTGAACTATTGGCAAACTGTTTCTTTTTGGATTTAATCCAAACTACTTGATCTTGATAAAATTTCTTTCCAATAAATCACCAGCCAGGTACGTCAACTATTTCTTGGTAGTGTTAAAGTGTCTGTAATTTACTATCTCTGACCGATCAACTAATTGCTGCTTAATGGATGTCACTCAGGTAGGCCTCATGACAGACCCACACAAGTGCTTTTATCACTAGACAGACGACAGACCAAGATAACTTCACCAAAATACTAGACATAGTGCTAAGAATGAAATCTTTTATCAAGTAAGTCGCCAACCTGCTGACCGGTACTTGATGGAAAGGTCGTCAGCTTATCTTTAAGATTACGGGACAGGAAAGACTTTACGGGATATTTCCTTTAGGATAGCCAATAACTTATTCATGGTGATTTACATACTTCGGAAGTTTGTGTAAATTTGTGTTTAATACGCTCTGATTCTTCATCTGTTCTGCTCGTCTCGTTTTTTGATGGATACTCGGATTCTGTGATGTAACTGTAGCAATTGCAAATTTTCTAAACAAAACAAATATTGTTATTTTAGTGTACCGTTGAAATGGTTATATATTACTTATATAATTTATAAATCTAGGAATTTTATGTTTTCGAAGTCGCGTAAAACTTTCGATATATAATGTAATTTTGTTTTTTTTTTTTTTTGCGGAACACCAAAATGAATAATATACGAACAACGATATAAACGAAAGAGATGGGGAGTCGGAGTCGGAGTCGTGAGTCGGGAGTCGAGAAGTTGAAGCTTTATAGAGGAGTCGAGTGACGAGGAGCAGGGTTTCGAACCGGAACTGAACCGAAAACCTAAAACGGAAAAAACCGTTATTTTCGTCGGAACGAAACCGGAGCTGAACCAAAAAAAAAAATATTGGTTTATTTCGGTTCAGATAATGTTTATGGGAGTGAAGCAAAATATAAAATACATTTTATTTAAGATTATTTTTACTTGCCCGACCTTAATATATAAGGGGCAAGTATTGTAATCGCGAAAATTTTCGAGATTTTGACGGATGACCACGTTTCATGGTCCAGGGATTCCAAAAAACCTATTTTCGAAGTGCCGTCCGTATGTGTATGTGTCTGTGTGTCTGTGCGTGTGTGTGTGTGTGAGAGTGTGTGTGTGTGTGTGTGTGTGTGTGTGTGTCTGTGTGTATGTATACACGATAACTCAAAAACGGTTTAACTTAGAGAGTTCGTTCTGGTACTAAAAAATTCTCCTATTAATTGGAAAGAACGCTATTGTTTTTTATGAAAATCCAAAACCGGAAACGGAAGTTATTAAACTTTAAAATTTTTAAAAATTCGTTACTAGTAAACCAAGCCTTGGAGAAAAATTTGTATAGAACATAATTTGATTTATTTTTGAAGATTTACCTTAAACTTTTTTTAATTTTTTTTTAATTTTTTTTTTTTAATTATTATTTTTTTTATGGGAGGGCAAGTTTAGCGGAGGTCTCACTTCGCCACTGGTTTAAACTGATGAACAGAAAAAAATCGTAATTTCTTAACTGATAAGTAAAAAAATCCGCTTCTATTACTTCAGGGGGGGGGGGGGGCACACCCAGACCCCCCCTGGCAGCAGTTTTGGTATGATTATTACAAAATAAGGAATAAAATGTTCTCCTAAATTATAGTAGAAAATAAATTTCTAATACAAATAAAAGCATTTACAAATTTATCACTCGGAACTGAACCGAAAACCGATAAACGAAAAAACCCGTTATTTTGCCGGTACGAAAACCGGAACCGAACTGATATATATTTTTTTAATTGAACCGGAACAAAAACCGGAATGAAAAAAATAACGGTTCGAAGCCCTGACGAGGAGTCGGAAAAATTATCGACTCCTGACTCTTTAATTTAATTTTATCAAAGAGAAAAACAAACCTAAGGTGGGTTTTACATGATTCAATTTATTGATCAATTAATTGAGAAAAAAATGGATCAATTTATTTTGAAAATAGAATAAGTTCTATTTTTCATAAATTTTTAGGGAATTCTAGGTATATTTTTATCTGTTAAGATATTGCCATCTGTTTAGTTGTAGCATAACCTAGAAATATATAGTTTGTGTTTCGTTTTCAAATGTGACAGAACCTCAAACGTTCTTATGTACCATCATCTAGGTTATTTCTTTTGTTTTTGTTTACAGCTCGTAACTTTGTGAAGATATTTTCAATATTTTCATTTTGATAAATATGTCAAAAAGTTTTACAGTTGGTAATGTAAAAGTTCTCAAAAAAATTGATAATTAAATTGATGTGTAAAGTTATGCTTTTGTTTCCATGGTTACCAAAAAAAAAAAATCAATTAATTGACACAAAATAAATTGATCAATTAATTTAATTGTGTAAAACCCACTTAAAACCAAAACAAAATATCGATATTTCAAGATTTTTTAAAATATGAAATTCGGACCCATGGGGGTCCGCGAAACAATTTTGACATAAACTTTACATCCCCCAACTTTTCGCTTTTATTCAAATAACTCATTTAATAAAAATCCTACATGGTCAAGACTTTTTGTATTTGTTGTTATCTAACTAATTATTGACATAATTAAACAATAATTAGTAAAAATTTAATTATTTTTTCAACTGCAAATTATTTACAGAAAACATATTATAATAAGATCTATTTTGACCAATATTTGACAAAGAAATGTTTGTATTAGTTTAACGTATTATAATTTGTAACTCTTTTTATTCTATTTACTACTATTTTTATTAATTTTATGTTTTTTTCTTCTATATGCTAATAAAAATGTTCATCTCTATAAATGCGCAAGATCTTTTATTAAAATAACCAGCAATATATTTTTACCAATATCTATTATAAAGTAATGCCTATGAGATTATTAATCCAGAAATGAAGTCTCAAGAATGACGTAAAATGCCTAGGGTTGGGATGGGGTCCGCAAAAAAAGCGTTGTTCAAAAGGGGGTCCTCGGACTACTTAAATTTAAGAACCCCTGTCCTAGATAACTAGCATTCTGTTGGCTTACACTTATTTAATACCTACAAAACCCTGGAATGAGTGAAAATTCACATTTTGCATGCATTTTTTATATACTGACTAAAAAAATCATCAGTCTTTCGAAAACTTAGAGTGCTTTGGACAAATAATACATGTTTTTAACGAAAATCTGTGACTATAAATTATTAACACTAAAAAAAAAGTTTTCAAGCCCAACATTTATTTTCAGAACTTGTAACTTGACTCTAAACTGCTTTCTTTGGTTCTTTTTATACATTTTCTTATCAGAACAAATATTTAAGATAGTCCATTTTTTTTGTCCGCCCCTAACTTTAAATGGTTTGTGACATCATCCTCTTGATTCAAGAATCTTGAATTCTCTTTTACATTCTTAAGCAATAATTGCAGTGTTCTAATGCAATTGCAACAAATTGATGATCATTTTATAAACAATATGTAATACTAATTATGATTCAAGGTTATGTTTAACATAATTTCTCAGAATGTTTGTTCATCCGTATATTTATGCTTTTATTGCGTCGTAGCAAAATATCTCGTGGGCGGATAGCTTTGGGGACCAAGAAATAAACATACAAAAGAATTAAAAACCAGGTAAATTTATGCAAATATTTTGGATGTTATTTGAAAAACATTATGGGATTTGTTTTTGGCTTTAGTTTGTTAATCTGTGTATAAATCTAAAGAATGAATACGAACAAATAAATAAGCCCAAAATGTGGACATATCAAGGCAAACATAAATAAGCAAAGTGCAATATAAACGAAATCGTTTGGCGGTACTTTTCAATATTTGTTTGGGCTTATAAGCGTGCGATAAGTGTGGATAAGGCCATTGACGTATATAGTGGAAAATCAACATATATTTGTTGTTTATTTCAGTACATTTTTGACTTTCGTTGTGTTTTAATTTTCTGTTTTCCTTTAGTTTGCTCTGTGAGCTGTCACAGATTTTTATTGATTCGTTCTTGGTCAATAATTGCCTATAAGCAGGACCAGGCAAAATTAATTTCGCGCCCCTGGCAGACTTCTTGTGTAGTGCCTCTAAATTTATTTTTATGATATCGCTAAATTATCTACACCAGCGTTTCTCAACCGAAAACGTGCCACGGACAAGTGAAATATTTAATTTTCTACCGCAGACCACAAAAAAAAGGACTATAGTCGGATTGCTGATAAGTGACTGTTCGTTGCTACAAGTATCGATATACAATACTATATGCTTTCTCTGTCTATATCATTATAATTATTTGCATACCCATAGTAACGTATAGTGAGCCAAGTTGACAACTAACCTTCAAAATTATTTGAATAAAAAAGCATTAAAAAGAAACAGCATAATTCGTAGATATCTTTACTAATTAGAGCGCGAAAATAAATTTACAGCAGTACTCAAACAAACAAAATTATTAATTTTAAGGTAATAATTATAAATAAGGAAAAATTTATACTCATACGTAAATTTTGGATTATAATTTGTTGTTTATTCCAGCAGATTTAAAATTAAAGTTTGTGAATTTAATAATTGGCCGCAAGCCATATTTTAAATAATATTTATTACCAGACATTGACAGTTAAGACAAAAAAACAAAAAACATTTTTAAAATCGCTGAAAAATGGTAACTAGATTATTATATGAATGCACTACTTGATGTACACAAATTTAATGTAAATGTACTCTACATCTATATCAGTGGTTCCCCCATTTTTTCGGTTCCCGGCGCCCTTAATATATCAAATTTTTTCCGCGGCGCCCCATACAAAAAATTGACTAACAAACGCAGTTGGAGGCATATTGGAAAATTTCGCGGCATCCCTGCAGTACAGCTACGGCGCCCCAGGGCGCCGCGGCGTACAGTTTGGGAATCGCTGATCTATATATCTCAGTAATAAAAAATCACTGAAAAATGAACAAAAATCACAGAAAATGGGCAAAAGATCATAAAAAAAAATGAACAAAAAATCTCAAAAATAATAATTTATAAGCTTTTCGCGGACCACAAAATTTTTGGACCACCGGTTGAGAGATACTGATCTAGACGGAGTAAAATGTCCTTCTCTTATTTTTATCCATGCTAAAAATGTGCTAAAATTCTTTTGTCCCACATCCTATAACCCAGAGAAGATAATATAAAATTTTGAATAAATATTTAGTAATGCATATTAATCTTCCTCTTCTTCTTCTTTGGGTACTCTCAGTCGGGTTGACTTTTGTCCTCACTCACATAAGTTCACCATCGTGATATATCTATTAATTATCAGGTATTTCCATTTGTCCTGTATACTAATACTTGCAGAGCCGCAGAAAGGGGGGGGCGGAGGGGGCGACGGCCCTGAGCGCACTAAGGAAAAGGGCGCTGACGGGCTTGACTAAGGGGCACCATTGCGGAGGCGAGGACCTTTTTTTTCTCATCACTTAGATTTTGAGAGATGAGGATAAAAATTATTATTTCAATTTTCAAACGAATAATATTTACATTTGTTTTTGTTGTTAATGTTTAATTTCATGACTAAAATATTTAAATGAGTTTGAGAACGTTCATACGGGTTGTAATATATGTAAAACCATAAGTATAATAAGTATAATAAAATCTGCATTCATTAAATTGTTAGTATTTTGAAAAATATCCTCAAATATAGTAAAAAACTATTTAAAATTATGTTCTGTTTAAAATATCCGGCACTAACATTATAGTCATTTATACTAAAATGATTACTAAATGATATTTGCTGTCAGTGGCGCGCCAACGAAATTTGCCGCCCGGGTGCAAGACTTTATTTGCCGCCCCTACGTATGTCGACAATAAAACACAATAAAATTTTAAATGTATCTATATAATCTCATATTTTTAAATCCATTTGAAAATTATTATATGACTGTAAAAAATAAAAAAAAAAACTAACATTTTAAATTACTGTATTTTATTAAACAACGATTGACAAGGCTTTTTGCCGCCCCTGAAATGTTGCCGCCCGTGTGCGGTGCACTCCTTCCACCCTCGGGTTGGCGCGCCCCTGTTTGCTGTTCCCGATTCCCGAAAGTTCTAAAATGTCGGAAGCTCTAGACGGGTCAAATGGTCAATAGATACCTCGCTATAATGATTACAATATTATTCAATTTTATAATTGTAAAATTACAATAATTACCGACCGCCAACATATAAAAGGGAGGTATTGTGATCATACCAATTTTGACGTTTCGAGATTTCGATGGATCTCCACGAATTGAGGTCCCTACATAACGTCTTGACTATTTTTAGCATGATGTCTGTCGGTCTGTCTGTCCGTCTGTCTGTCCGTCTGTCCGTCTGTCCGTCTGTCCGTCTGTCCGTCTGTCCGTCTGTCCGTCTGTCCGTCTGTCCGTCTGTCCGTCTGTCCGTCTGTCCGTCTGTCCGTCTGTCCGTCTGTCCGTCTGTCCGTCTGTCCGTCTGTCCGTCTGTCCGTCTGTCCGTCTGTCCGTCTGTCCGTCTGTCCGTCTGTCCGTCTGTCCGTCTGTCCGTCTGTCCGTCTGTCCGTCTGTCCGTCTGTCCGTCTGTCCGTCTGTCCGTCTGTCCGTCTGTCCGTCTGTCCGTCTGTCCGTCTGTCCGTCTGTCCGTCTGTCCGTCTGTCCGTCTGTCCGTCTGTCCGTCTGTCCGTCTGTCCGTCTGTCCGTCTGTCCGTCTGTCCGTCTGTCCGTCTGTCCGTCTGTCCGTCTGTCCGTCTGTCCGTCTGTCCGTCTGTCCGTCTGTCTGTGTACACGTGTAGAGCAAATTCGGCTGAAAGGATTTTTATGAAACTTCATATTTAAGCTTCTGCCATCAATGGTACGAGTTGATCAACTTTTGGTAAAAATCGGTTGACTAAAAATGGGAGTTTACTCGTGTCGATTTTAAGATTTTTGCGAATATTAAACAACAGAAAAATCTCGAAAAAATGTATAAAACAAAAGTTGCTATAAAAGCAATAACTAATAACTTTTATTTGAGACGTTTTTTGATAAAACGAAAAATTTCGAATAATTTCTGTAAAATTTTTCGAAATTTTTTCCGTCTCAATTTTTTCATATTTATATGTAACGTTTCCATGGTCATGATAAATAATAGTAGTATATCTGTTAGAAAATATTAGGTCAAGTTATTTCTACTCTGCTGCTAGAATGTAATTTATATAAGTACTTTATGATGGCGGTCGGTCCTGTGGTGGCCACAGCTGATTTTTTTATTATCGCATGGTGTAAATTTTTACACCGAAAAAGGACCGGAAAGGACTAAAAAAATAAATATACTTCACAAAGAATCATTTGTAGGTAAAATACACAGGTAAACATAACCGTGTAATATAATCAGTCTAACAGATAAAGCACGGGCACAATGCCCCGTAGAATGATAAGTACATCCGGTTCGAGCCCTGACCGGAACCACAGCGATAGTCAGACACGCTCGAGTTGATCGCATAGTTTGGGGACCCCTGGAAATGGACAATCTATGAACTCTGAACTTATTTCCGTAGATAGAGAACAAATAAACAGTTCATGATCTGAAAAACACGAGAGAAGATTCTTGGGATTTTATTTTAATTCGTTCTAGTTTTTAAAAACGTGAATCGTGATAAATATTAAATTAATAATAAACAATAGAAAACAATGAAACCATTTGAAAACGAGAACAAGGAATATCTATAATTTTTTAGTCAGGAGAATATTTACAAAATTCTTTGTCTTTTCCCCTGATTGTTACCATTTTCCATATCACTGAATGTCCACAGCAATTGCCGATCTCTCATTTCGTTTGTGATACTCTTTGGTAACGATGGTTAAATCAAATATGCAACAACCGAAAAGCTACAAGCCCAAAACTCGGAAAGTACGAAAGATAGACATGATTTTTATTTTATTTTATTTTTTTCGTCTCGAGAACACAGTAGGTCTCAAACAATAAATTCAATACAGTTTGATCAATTAATACTAGGGATGGGTATTGGTAGAGACGAACTGGGACGAACTGTCGAGGCGGCCTAACGATTTGAAAGTTTTACCGGCCCTTTTTTCCAAAAGGAAGGGCCATTTGGACAAAATCAAATTTCCCGCTCCAATTGCTTTGTGAAGCTAGTTGTTTTCATAGCAGCGAATCTTTATAGGGATTTGCAGCTAAGCACCCTACCATCTGGTGAGCGTTTCATGAACTTGTGTACATCATATAACATTTCGTTTTGTGTATTGGTTTTGTATGAAGTTTGTTTTTAAAGTTTTATTATAATCATTGAAAAATGTATAATACATATTGTTGTGTGCCTATGTGCAATTCATTGAAAAGAAGAAACCCGGAAATATCGTTTCATTTGTTTCCACTAATATCAGACACCGTATGGTTCGAAACAAAATTGGGAAAGCAAGAGGTTAGGAATCGACGCGATGTTTAGATAAACAATTTAAAAATTGGAAAAAAAGTGAGCCCTTGTATCAAAGTTTGCTCATTACATTTTAATGATAGTGACTACAAAAAATATTTTCAATTTTGTATTTATTATCGCATATCTTGAAAATTCCTGTTATTGTGTGTGGGTTTGTAATGCACAAGTGTAGGCATAATGCATAAATCTTTATGAACTCTCTGTTTTTTTCAGTGACTCCACACAATATTATATGCCCAGCATTGTAGATTTCTACCCCTTGGTAAACAACACGGGAATTATTATTTCCCCCAATATAGTTAAAATAATCGACAATGGAAAACCGCCATAACTTAAAACCAGATCACAAAATGTAGTATTTTAGATGTTTACAAGTAATGTCACTTCACAAAATCAGAAAATCCCAAACAATTATTTATTTTTTGTCGTTTTTTGATACACTTTTCGCTATTATTTACTAGTAAATGTCAAGTGGTATCTGATTTAGAATGGTTTCAAAAAAATCCGCGTGGCGCTACGATCTTAAAATTTTTCCCCTATATTAGTAGTTTTGGCGTCTTTACAAGTTTGTAAGAAATTCAAAGTGTTAATTAATGAAAATCGGAGAAATTAGTTAAACACAAATTTAAGAATACACACCTTCAGTTCATAAGATTGTAAAAATCATTGTATTGTTTTTTTACACAAACTTATATTTTACGCAAAAGTACTTTTTTTGCATAACATAATCGAAGGCAGCATAGATACTGCATAGAGTATGCGAGGGCTACCTTTTAAGTTTTTACTAAGAAAAAAAAAAAATGTTTTTTAAACAAACTGTTTTATTGCTTTTAAAAATGTTCGCCTTTAAGATTTATAAACTTTTGCATGCGTTCAAACCAATTCTCGAAACATTTTTTCCAGTCTGAAGTTGGTATCTCAAAAACATGGTTTTCGAAGGATTCAACAGTTCTTGAGGTGGTGATGCTGTCCACGCATTTTTTGTTTGACATTGGGGAGCAAAAAAAAGTCGTTAGGGGATAAATCAGCTGAATACGGGCAATGAGACATTAATTCGATGTTTTTCTCCCTCAAATAATTAATTGTTTGACGTGCTGTTTGGGAGCTTGCATTGTCATAATGAAGAATGATGCGACGTTTTTGGTTGTTTTTCCTGATTTTGTCGATGACTTGTCGATATCATTCAGCATTAACTGTTCTCCGATCCTCTAAAGGAATGGTTGCGACATATCCAGTACAACCGAAAAACGAAATGATCATTTTCTTGGAAGTGCTTTGTGAATGAACAACTTTTGTGGGTTTTGATGTATCTTAGAAGACCCAAACAGTGGATTGTTGCTTAATTTTCGGTTCATATAAATAAATCCAAGTTTCGCCACCTGTAACGATGTTGTATACGGATTTTGCAGTGCCTAGGTTGAATTTTTTTAGCATTCCCTTAAACCAATCAACACGAACCTTTTTCGAGCTTCGGTCAAATTATGCCACATCCACCGTATTTACCCGATCTCGTGTCTTCCCATTTTCACCGTAATAATACTAATTACTACTTAAGCAATTAACAGATTAAGGACCGAGATATTCATTTCAAAATTAAGTGGTTTATAACTTATTAGGCGAATAGTTGCATAGTGAAAAAAAAAATCTCGCGGACCGGCGGTTGGGAAACACTGTATTACACAATATACAAAACATAAATAATAAAACACAAATAATATATCAACTTTTACTTAAGAGTATACTGGTTAACTACGATGGTCGGTGATTGGTTGGACCGAAACTCGCCTAAAATTTTATAAATTAGTTTACATATTTGCCGAGGTTTTTGTTTGCTTAGGCAGATAGTAACTCTATTCAACGTCAGACCTCCTGTCTCCTAAAAAGTCTTAAACTAGTAGACAGTGGTAGTGGTATACGCATGCAACGTCAGATATCAGCGACGTTCTTCCCTACATGTTTGGAAGAATTTAGTATATTTGATTTTTAAGCATGTACACTAGTAAAAACCAGTGGCGAAGGAAGACCTCCGCTAGACTTGCCCTCGCATAAAAAATAATAATAATAAAAAAAAATACATATTTTTTTTAAATTTAAAAAAAGATTTAGGTAAATCTTCAAAAATACATCAAATTATGTCCAATACAATTTTTTGTCCAAGGCTTGGTTTACTAGTTACGAATTTTTTAAAATTTTAATGTTTTATAACTTCCGTTTCCGGTTTCGGATTTTAATAAAAAACAATAGGGTTCTTCCCAGTTATTAGGAGAATTTTTTAGTACCAGAACGAACTCTTTAAGTTCAATAATTTTTGAGTTACCGTGTATACACAAAGACACACACACAGACACACACACAGACACACACACAGACACACACAAAGACACACGCACACACAGACACACACACATACGGACGGCACTTCGAGGATCTGTTTTTTTGGATTCCCTGGACCACGTTTCATGGACCATGAAACGTGGTCATCACTCAAAATCTCGACATCGAAAATTTTCGCGATTACAATACTTGCCCCTTATATATTAAGGTCGGGCAAGTAATAATTGTTGTAAAATGAGTACTCCAAAATTATTATACAAAAAGTGTCGAGTGTATCGGGTTATTTTTCCCGGGTCACGAGACACGAAAGAAATTCTTAATGTCCTGGACTTTCGACCCGAGACTGTGCCGGGTCAAAACCCCTAAACGATGTCTAAAAGCATCGATACCCATTCCTAATTCATACTGAAGTGGGCAATCAACAATACGAGGGTTGCCTTTTATATTTTTGGATTTGAGATCAAAAACAATTATTTATCAACAAAAGTGTCTTTATTGTTTTTCAAAATATACCCCATGAAGATGCAAAAGGATTCAAAGGATGCAAAAGTGTATTGAACTTTTGCATCCGTTTGAATCAATTTTCGAAGCACTTTTTCCACTTTCCATTGAGGCACCTCCAAAACATGCATTTTGAACGCATCAACCGCTTCTTCAGGTTTCAAAAAACGTTGCCCTCGCAATTTATTCTTGATATGCGGGTTTAAAAAGAAGTCATTGGGTGCTAAATCATAATTATATGGCGGATGACCCATCAAATCGACGTTTTGAGTGCTCAAAAAGTCACTTGTTTGGGTCGATTTGTGAGACCTCGCATTGTCGTGGCCGTCAAATGATGTGGGATCCAATGAACAAATCTTTTTGACAACCAAATGTTCATGCAATAGAGATTGTATGCTGGTCCCACTAATGCCCAAGGATGCCTCGATCTCATGATAAGTCACATGACGATCTTGCAGTTAACGCACAGCATCAATTTTTTCCGGAACAACAACCGATTTTGGACGACCTTCACGAAATTCGTCCTTAAGCGAACTACGGCCACGATTGAAGTCGGCAAACCATCGATAAATAGTAGTCTTTTATGGTGCTTCATCGCCAAAAGTCGAATTAAGTTCATCGATGCACTGTTGTTGGGTTAATCCAGGTCGAAAATTGTAAAAAATAATCGCTCGAAAATTTTCACGATTTAATTCCATTATTAGCCGAGATGATTTTTAGGGTTTTGTAGGTATGACCAAAAAACCCTTATACCGTCATTTTGTCGTCTGTCTGTCTGTGTGTCTGTTCGGTAAAAATTGTAGCCAAACGGCTAAACCTAGAGAGTTGAAATTTGGCATGCTTGTACAACTTTTTGACCCGCACATAGGAAAAATACTAAAACATCTAAAAAACATATCCCCCTAAAAATATAAAAAAATATGGGCTCAACGAAAAAAAAAAAATATTTTTTTAAAATTCTGAGTATGGTATCAAATGAAAGCCCTTAGTACGTGGATTAACGATCAAAATTTTATTTTTGTAAAATAAATTATTTTGATGCGACTTTTGTCAAAATTGTGCAAAAATTGTCCCACACCCTGTAGCCCAGATGGTTTAAACTAAAAATCTGAAAAAATTCTAAGTAATGTATATAGGTGTGAACCGGAATAGTACAACAGGAATTTTTGATCAGATTATGTTTTCGGAAAATAATGCATTTTTTGTGTTTTTAACTAAAATATGTTAAATATTTAATTCGCTATGTAACCAAGTTGATACGTCAGCGCTCATAGCTATGTGCGTTTAGTCATTGGTTTTCTAATTTTTCAAACAGGTACTCTTGCAGACTAGAGTTCGAATCCTGTCAATATTAATTTTTTTTGTTTTTTTTTTTTTGCAGTTATCTTTTGTTTAAATTATTTTGTCAAAATTCTAGTTATTTTTTGGTAAATGTTGCATTTAATTTTTAAAAGCGTAAATTTAATAACCAGTGGGAAGTGTTGAAATTGTAATTTAATTCTGTTTGATGTATACGAAATCAGAGGGCGGGGCTAATGATTTAAGCAACCAATAGAAGCCATAGGCGCAATTTTCAAAATCTTAATGAACCTTGCTATGTAAAAAAAATACTGCACATATTTAGAAACTTAAATAATGGTATTAGGCATTCGAATTAAAATTCATAAAAAAATATTTTGACATAAAATTTGTTTTGGCATCCCAAATAATCACCATTCAGTTATTAAATACCTGCAAAACCCTGAAATGTGTGAAAATTCACACTTCACATCAATTTTTTTTCAATTAACTGTAAACAAAACAAATAGCGCTCGTACGTCAAGACGTTCTGAGTACGTATACCGTAAAAATGTCAAACTTTACGATATAAGCGTCAGTTGCCAGATGAAAGCACTAGTTTAGCGCAATCCCGAAATATAAGAGGCAATCCTCGTATGTACAAAGTAAGGGATAAAAAAAACTAAAATACCAAGAACTACTTAGATTATGGAATGTACCACGTTTCATTAAATAAAATTTATTATAATTTTTAATAATAAATTAATTTACAAACAACGCTGCATTGTATATACTTTTTTTGTATGTTTTCGTATCGTGTGTTTCTTGTTTGGTATTTCACAAGCGTCCATTAAAACTATTAAAGCAGACATTATAAGAAATGTCCGGAAATTAAGATAACATTTACAAAGAATGTAAACACGATATCATAAGAGCTTGCTTGTTGGTGTTAGATGCTGCATGACGAATGCACAGAGGGCCCTTGTTGAAGAGAACTCTCATGTAGGCCGCGACCCCTACCCATTACCCATCGACCCGTCATGAATCTTAAACGGACAACGGGACATGCAAATTCGGACGATGTTGAATAAATAATAGTTTGACCGTTGCTTTTACCTCTTTCACTATAAACTTCAAATGCTGAATACTTTTAATAGTATCTTTGATAAATAATTCATTTTAAAAGATTTTTTACTGAATTCCTCAAGTATGTGAAACTATGTTCGATTTCAGTTTTGCAAGTTTCAGTTTTTGGAATATATTTTAATACTTAAAATAAGTAAAATGTTACTAAATGAAATACTAATATCCCTATTCATAAACGTTCATTACTATATAAACGAACCGTTTAATATGGAAATTTGCAATAACATTTTATAATTTTAATGGTTTGTTTCAATATAACGAAGCGTTAAATAGTACAGACCGTATATTATGAAAACAGTCATTATTTAAGTTTTACAATAGTATATTAAAACGCAAGTTTCATCAGGCATGATTTTGACGCCCACGTCGAGGATATGAAAGTTTTGTAGGGAACGAAAAGTGCGGCAAAAAGCCTAATGTATAGTCCAGTGAAACCTCTATCTATCGTTCTTGAAGGGACCTATTGAAATAAACTATGGATGCGGGAAAACAATGAAAGCGAGAATATAGAAAAAACACATTAATACATATTTAAATGTTTAATATATACATACATACATATTCTAAAAATGATACATGTTTCAGGTATAAATCAATTTGTTGAAATAAAAAATATCGTAACAAAATAAAAAAGGAAGCTGCATGCAGACAACAAAAATTATACTTTGTATTGTATATAATCTTTCATCGTCATTTGCTTTTTGGCTTTTTTATTGCCGTAAGAAATCAATATTTTTTCGGTGTTACAAATTACATTTTTTCGGCATCAGTTATCGAATATGCATAAAAAAAAGTTTTCAATTTGAAAACACACGAAATTTGCTACGTAATTTAAACGATGAATGCGGTAAAATGATGCATAGATAAACGATAGATGCGATTTGCGTGTTTTGTATGAAATTAATTCGGAACCGCAAGAAATAACGATACATACGGGAAAACTATTATTCGAGGAACGATAGATAGAGGTTTCACTGTATTTCCAAAATGAAATGACCGGTCTTGTTAAGCAACTTAACAATGTAGTAATGGGTTTATGGCAGTAATTCTGAGACTTAATGCTGTAAAAAGAATTGAAGTTTCTTAAGAACAATTAAGGATATTTTCCAAATTTATAATCCTATTGGTTGGCAGAAGGGTTGATCTAAAAATCTGAATTAACTCTTAATACTGTACATTGATGGCATCAGGAAATTTCTAAAAATTCATTGTGCGGTATCAACAGAAAGCTTTTAAGACGAAGATAAAGTGACGCAAATGAGTTGTTTAAAATATCTTATTTTAAGAAGATTTTAGCCAAAAAAGTGCTAAAAAAAGTCCCATACCCCATAACCCAGGGGGGTTAATCAAAACATCTGAAAAATTCTGAGTAATGCACATTAATGTGAACCAGAATAGTACAAGAGGAATTTTTGATCTCATAATTACCGTATATTTCGGCGTATAACGCGCACTTTTAACATTGAAAGTTTTATCAAATTTGTTGGGTGCGCGTTATACGCCGGGTATAAAACTTACCCGTTCGAAGATTAGAATGGTAATAGTGTAAATAGGGTATAAATAGGATTCCTGTTATATAATGAATACATAATATAAATACTGATCAACTAAACTATCTAAATTTATACATATTTATTTATACGCTTATACATACAGTTGTTATGAAAAAATATTGGCATAAAAGTGTTTCCAGGAAAGCGGATTATAAGGGTGCGCGGTATACGAGGAATACATGCAAAAATTAAAATAAATCAATTCAGATTTCAGGTGCGCGTTATACGCCGGAATATACGGTATTTCGAAAGTTTTTCATTTTCGATTTTTTTACAAGACAGTGCTTATAATATTTATCTGACTGACTGGAGAACTAGGTAGCCTGGGTCTTGATGCGAGCGTATCTCATGTACGCTTGTAAGCCTTTAAATGGAAGCACGTGGGTTATTATTTCAAGAGTTATAGAAATTTATGATTTGTAATATTTACAGTTTGTTATCACTTATTCAGATCAATTCTGTAAAAATTTACTGTGTAGTAACGTTACTACAAGATAAAATATTATAAAAAGTATAATGACTTTCATTAATGATAGTAACTGACCTTGCTCATAGTGAAAAATTTAGTTACTATGATCATAGTAACAGAATTGGTCTGACTAAATACCTTCAAAACAAAGAAATTAGTGTAAATTCAAAATTCACATAAAAAAATTTAAAACTAAATTTCTCAAGAAATATTTTAATTCTTTAACATATATGTGCGAGTATATGTATAGTATAGCTCAGTGTTTCTCAACCAAAAATGCACCGCGGACTAGTATAAAATATAATTTTCTAACGCGGACCACTAATAATAATTGTTGGTTCATTTATTGCAAGAATACAGATACATTTAATGTGCTAATAAATATATTTATTTTATTTGTAGAAAATCACAGAAAGTTTACAGAAAATAAACAAAATTTAAATTATTTACATAAAAAATAACAAAAAAAAACTGCAAAAAACACATAAAAACTTTCGCGGACCACTAAATTCTTTCTGGGGACCACTGGTGGTCCGCGGACCACCTGTTGAGAAACACTGGTATAGCTGACAATACCTTCTCATATACTTGAGCAGAATATGACTCCTTTTTGCTTGTATACAAAAATTAGCTTGAGGAAACGGGGCCTGCTCACAGGCCCTGTTTTCATTTTCAGCCAGGGGCCCCATTCAAGTTTGAACCGCCACTGTTTATGTCGGCTATTGTACGATTTTTAAAGGCTTATTAATTTTACAAGCGACTCTAAGAACAAAAGTTTTACGCTCAATTGTAAATATCAAATAGTAATACTATAAAATTATACCTTTCCACCCCATTTGCATTGTAGATTGGCGTATAACTTCTAACAAGATATACGATTATACCTGTAGTTCTGATTGCTGAAATTGGTTCATTTCACGCCTAGTCGCGGGACGAATACAACTTAGGTCGCGATACAATTCTGTTAGGTCGATATCAAAAATATTAACTAATATTTTGGAAATAAACTATCGTAGGTCCGTGGTAAAATAGTTGGCTATGGTGCACAAGAATTCGGGTATTATCTACTTCGAATTTTTGAAAAAATTTTCCAAATTTTTTCCAAGTATCTAATTTTTCATACTTATACGTAGCGTTTCCATGGTAATGATAAAAAATTGATGGGAAGTGTGAATTTTCACACATTTCAGGGTTTTGCAGGTATTTAGTAAGTGAATGATGATTATTTTGGATGCGAAAACAAATTTTATATTAAAATATTTTTTTTTGTTATATTTTAATTCGAACGCCTAATACCATTATTTAAGTTTCTAAATATGTGCCGTATTTTTTTTTATATAGCAAGGTTCATTAAGAATTTTAAAAATTGCGCCTATGGCTTCCATTGGTTGTTATAAGTTCCGTCCCTCTGATTTCGTGTACATAGAAACAGAATTAAATTATAATTTAAACAATTTCCACTGGTTATTAAATTTACGCTTTTAAAAATTAAATGCAACATTTGCCAAAATATAACTAGAATTTTGAAAAAATAATTTAAACAATATAAAAATTAAAAAAAAAAAAAACAAAAAATAATTAGTCTCTTCTCACAGGGTTCGATCCCTTTCGGACCGGGTTACTTGGTTGAAAAATCAGCGACTAATACCACTACACCAGCATACACGTTCCAATGTGGCGTGTTACAAAGCTATAACTTGTGTACATTATTAGCAAAAAATCACAAAAAATGCGTTTTTCTCCAAAAACATAATCTGATCAAAAATTCCTGTTGTACTATTCCGGTTCACAACAATGTACATTACTTAGAATTTTTTCAGATTTTTAGTTTAAACCATCTGGGCTACAGGGTGTGGGACAAAAAATTGTTTGCACAATTTTGGCAAAAATCGCTTCAAAATAATTTATTTTGCAAAAATAAAAATTTGATTGTTAATCCACGTACCAAGGGCTTTCATTTGATACCCTATGATTTTCCTTGTTTTTCGATGAGCACATATTTGTTTATATTTTTAGGGGGATATGTTTTTTAGATGTTTTAGTATTTTTCCTATGTGCGGGTCAAAGAGTTGTATAAGCATGCCAAATTTCAACTCTCTAGGTTTAGCCGTTTGGCTACAATTTTTACCGAACAGACAGACAGACAGACAGACAGACAGACAGACAGACAGACAGACAGACAGACAGGCAGACAGACGACAAAATGACGGTATAAGGGTTTTTTGGTCATACCTACAAAACCCTAAAAATATCTCTGTTAGAAAATATTGGGCCAATTTATTTCTACTCTGCTGCTAGAATGTATTTTATACAAGTACTTTGTAATGGCGGTCGGTCCTGTGGTGGCCACAGCTGATTTTTAACACTGTATATGAGGAGGTAGTATTCAAAACGTGATTTGACACACAAAATTCAAAATTGAAATATTGGTTTCAGTGTCTTCCTCTTTCTTTAATAAATAATTAATAAATTTATTAAATTCTGCAGAGTATCCTTATGTACGGAGTGGAGATTTGGAGATGGAAGGAATGGGATATCATGGAAAGGATACAAGAACGCTATATGAGGGCTACTTTTTAAGTTTTTACAAAAACTAGGAAAGAAAAAATTTTTTCGGAACGAACGTGTTGTTTTTCAAAATATTCGCCTTTAAGATTTATACACTTTTGCATGCGTTCAAACCAATTCTCGAAACATTTTTTCCATTCTGAAGTTGGTATCTCCAAAACATGGTTTTCAAAGGCTCGAACAGTTCTTGAGGTGATGAAAATCGCTGTCCACGCATTTTTTGTTTGACATTGGGGAACAAAAAAAAAAGTCGTTAGGGGATAAATCAGGCGAATACGGGCAATGAGACATTATTACGATGCTTTTCTCCTTCAAATAATCAATTATTTGACGTGCTGTGAGGGAGCTTGCATTGTCATGATGAAGAATGATACGACGTTTTTGGTTGTTTTTCCTGATTTTGTCGATACCTTACGCCCCGGGGAGAACCTTTCTTTGCGGGCCCCGGGGTCTTTACTTCCAAAATACAAGTGATGAGCAAAAAAAAGGTCCTCATTTCCAAAATACAAGTGATGAGCAAAAAAAAACCTCATTTCCAAATTACAAGTGAAAAAAAGGTCCGCACTTCCTACGACTCTACCTAGGAGTCCGGGCCCCAAAAACCCTGGGGCCCCGGGAATATTCTACGGCTACCCCCCCCCCCTCTTGTCGGGCCTGCTTCTGGCAAACAAATTGTTGTATACCATTCAAAATTAACTGTTCTCTGATCCTCTAATGCAGCGGTACAAGCCTAAAATTGGACCCCAAAAAAAATTTTTGAAATAATATTTTAAATGTTCTTAATAATTTATTGTTTAATAATTAAGGATAAGATGTGCAGGATGTGCGGGGATGAGGAGGAAGATGTAGAGCACCTCGCGAAGAGGTGTAGGGAGATGACAGAGTGGTCGGGGAGCACATTAGACCTGTTGCACGAAGATGGAAGGGGGGAGAGCTGGGCGAGGGAATTAGAGGCAAGAAGGATTGAGATTGGGGACGGATAACAGGAAGGGGTAAAGGAAGGAAGAAAGAGGCCCGGTGGGAAGCAGAATGGGGGAAATGGAAGGAAGGAAGGGGGCTGAGGTTACCTGGAAATGGGGAGGAAGGAAAGGAGATATGAGGAGGGGTGAAGAAATGGTTGGAAGGGAAGAGAATGGAATAAAATAAATTATAATGTAAAGTAATGAAATGTGATGTATGTTTAATAGGATGTTGGGATGTTAATAGGAGATATATGTTTTGTAATTATAATTGTAGTAATACCCAAAACACCGAAAGGTCCAAGGGAAATAAAGGATTATATATAATTAAGTTTATTGTAATTTTAAAAGCAAAAACTGGTAAAAATTAAATGTTTCCTTTTAATTCGGAACCCCCCTAAAGGAATGGTTGCGACATGTCCAGTACAACCGAAGAAACAAGCGATATTTTCTGGGAAGTGCTTCGTGAACGAACAATTTTTATGGGTTTCGGTTCATCTTGGAAAACCCAAACAGTGGATTGTTGCTTAGTTTCCAGTTCTTATGAATAAATCAAAGTTTCGTCACGTGGAACGATGTTGTATACGGATTTTGCAGTGCCTAGGTTGAATTTTTCTAGCATTCCCTTACTCCAATCAACACGAGCATTTTTTTGAGCTTCGGTCAAATTATGCGGAATCCATCGGGAACAGATCTTTTTCACACCGAAATGTTCATGCAAAATCGAATGTATTCAGTCTGCGATATGCCAAAGGATGCCTCTATCTCACGGTAAGTCTCATGCCGATCTTCTTCAAACATTTTGCGAACAGCATCGATGTTTTTTTGAATCACAAACGATTTTGGTTGATCTTCACGAGATTCATCACTGACGGACGCACGACTACGACGAAATTCTGCAAACCTATTGTAAACAGTTTTTTCTGATGGTGCTTCATTACCAAAAGTTGAACAAATCGAATCTATGCATTGTTGCTGAGTTAGGCCTTAACTAAAATCGTAAAAAATCATCCAACGAAAACCTTCACGAGTAATATCCATTTTTTCACAAACTCTTTTTTTAAATGCCCACTGTCAGCAAACTACTCGGTCAATTTATAAGCTGCCACTGACTTCACAATGATAAATGTAAAATTTTACGAATGTAGTAATGACACATTTCGTGGCCATCTAGTGGTCGTTTGTAAAAAAATAAAAGGTAACCCTGGTACATTAGTGCATATGACTAACATAATACACACGTTATTTAGTAAAAAATTATTCCGTAGAATAGTGTTTTACGTTTAGTGCGCTTTTTATGACGTCAGGATCATTTTTGAATAGCCAGTATAATATGACTAACATGAACTGTGACTTTTTAACCTAGCTCTGATGAAAATTTGATAATAAATCGAAACGTTAGCGAAGTTAAAATATTGTTTTAATTTTAATTTCTGACCAGTCCGAATCCCATTACTTCCTAGCCAGGCCCTGGCCCAAGCGAATCTATGCATTGTTATTGAGTTAGGCCTTTGCTAAAATCGTAAAAAATCATCCAACGAAAACCTTATATCCATTTTTTTCACAAACTTGGTTTTTTAACGCTCACTGTCAACAAACTACTCGGTAAATTTATAAGCTGCCACTGATTTCGCAATAACGAATGTCAAATTTTACCAATAAACTCCATTCACAATAAATATGAGATGACGTCACACTTGGTTATTTTAAGTACCAACGTTATGATATGTTTTAATCAACATTAATCCATAACTCCGTTATTACATTTATTTATTTAATTTTGGTACTTTTTTGAAATGTTGCCAGTTTGAAATTGGATTGTTCAATCGTTATTCGTCAGGTTGACATTTAGGTGTCAACCTGGTTGTTATATATAACCTAACTTTTTTTGACAGTTTACGAATTGGCAACAAGGTGAGTTTTTCAACTGTGACGTCATTTCATAGTTACGGTAAATGAACTTTATATACACATGACCAATATTACCAATATGACACATTTCTATATTATCATCTAGTGGTCGTTTGTAAAAACATAACCCTCGTATATAGAAGTTCCTCTATAAGAGGTTTTATTTGATTATTTGGCAATTTAAAGTTGTGATTTGCATATTTATAAAAATTTATGTGAAGTGTGCATTTTCACACATTACAGGGTTTTGCAGGTATTTAGTAAGTGAATGATGATTATTTGGGATGCCAAAACAAATTTTATATTAAAATATTTTTTTGTTAATTTTAATTCGAACGCCTAATACCATTATTTAGGTTTCTAAATATGTGCAGTATTTTTATATATATATATATATATATATATATATATATATATAGCAAGGTTCATTAAGATTTTGGAAATTGCGCCTATGGCTTCCATTGGTTGTTATAAGCTCCGCCCCTCTGATTTCGTATACAATGAAACAGAATTAAATTATAATTTCAACAATTTCCACTGGTTATTAAATTTACGCTTTTAAAAATCAAATGCAACATTTGCCAAAATATAACTAGAATTTTGAAAAAATAATGTAAACAAAATAAAAATGCAAAAAAAAACAAAAATTAATATTGTCTTTTCTCGCTGGGATCGAACTGAGTTAGTTGGGTGATAAGTCAGTGTCACAACCATTATACCAGGATAGACCTTCCAGTGCAGCGTGTTACAAAGCTATAACTTGTGTACATTATTAGCCAAAAAACACAAAAAATGCGTTTTTTTCCAAAAACATAATCTGATCAAAAATTCCTGTTGTACTATTCCGGTTCACACCAATGTACATTACTTAGAATTTTTTCAGATTTTTTGTTTAAACCATCTGGGCTATAGGGTGTGGGACAAAAAATTTTTTGCACAATTTTGGCAAAAATCGCTTCAAAATAATTTTTTTTGCAAAAATAAAAATTTGATCTTTAATCCACGTACCAAGGGCTTTCATTTAATACCCTACTCAGAATTATAAAAAAAAAATTTTTTTCGGTGAGCACATATTTGTTTATATTTTTAGGGAGATATGTTTTTTAGATGTTTTAGTATTTTTCATATGTGCGGGTCAAAGAGTTGTATAAGCATGCCAAATTTCAACTCTCTAGGTTTAGCCGTTCGGCTACAATTTTTACCGAACAGACAGACAGACAGACAGACAGACGACAAAATGACGGTATAAGTGTTTTTTGGTCATACCTACAAAACCCTAAAAATGAATAAATAAAATAATAAGTAAATCTTTTGTTGTTAATAATTTTAACAGCTACAGATAGAAAAGAAGAAAACGCATGAAAATCGGATCAGCAGTACTCGAGTGAAAAGCGAGCATACGGACGGAGAGAGATGTTGACTTTTATGTATACATATAGAGATGACAGAACTAATTCATATGTAGTTTCTAAGAAAATATGTGTATTATCTGTCTCATTTTGTAATACGTAACTGACAGGGAAAGTTCATTTTTTATGTTGTATATTGACAATACATTTATAATATTATCATAGTATTGGTTCACACGGATACGCCAAAGTCTGTTTACACCACAACAGTCACCAAAGTAACCAGATCTAGTTTCGTATTACAAATTGAGACGGATTATAGTGAAATTTAGGAACCAGATACTGGCAATTTACTTTTTTAACATTCTCCAGTGTGAATTAGGGTTGTCTTCGTCGTAAATTCTTTACCAAATTTACAAATACTTTGATCTAAATTACTCAAAGGTTGTAATTAACAATTGTACTATGTTGATATTCAAAGGGCTTAACTCCCCTCAAGGGGATTGTTGAGGGTTCGGTAGGGTGCAGGAAACAGTGATAACGATGTAAAGGCACGTAGTGCAGGTATAAGTCGTAAAGCGTGACACAACGTCCGGAGAACACATCCGGATGTAAAACAATTCATTTGAAAAAAAAAAAGAAAAATCACTATCGAGGGAGAGATTTAAAAACTTTATTCACTGACTAGCTGAGGAGCCCGTACTACGTACGTTTTATTATATACTCATTTGTATTTTAACGTAAATAATAAATTAGTTATTTCAAGCTTTTAGGTAACGCCTCCATAGCTAAATATTTATTGTATTGAAAATATGCATAGACTAAATTTTTCCACGGCTATATAGATAATCAGACCAATTCTGTAACTCAGTTACTATGATCATAGTCAGTGGCGCAACAAGGGTGGTGCGACAGGTGCCGCCGCACCAGGCGCCGGATTCATAGGGGCGCCGAAAGGCCAAATTTAATTTATTTTTTTTATTATTATCTTTTATATTAATAAACTATAATCAACACAAATTTGATTTCATAATCGAAAGTTTCAAATGGCAGGAAAGATCATTAATTGATGACTGTACAACTGCCACTGCAATGCAATTATTAGAAGTGATCCACAGTTACGATTTAAAAGATGTGTACCTTAATATTGGCATTGGCACTGCGCATATTTTTAACGCTCCCTGTAACTGTTGCTTGGAATTAACGCAGTTTTAGTAAATTAAAGTTAATAAAAAATTATTTGCGTTCTACAATGGGCCAAGAGCTTGTAAAATTTAGGTTTAATATCAATAGAAAATATTACAGCGCAGTCATTAAATTATGAAGACTTAATTAACGAATTTTCACAGTTAAAAGCCAGAAAAGTTCAATTTATTTAATTTACCATTCCGTTAAAGTAATTATATAATTTATTATTAAAATACCTAAATATTTATTATTTTTTGTTCAAATATCCTTTTTTTTTGTCATTAAATATATATATATATATTTTTTTATTTTGTTATTCAATTATGTAATATAATATTTCTTTAGCCCTTTTGTGTTTCATTTTGGGTGTTTTTCATTTTGTGTTTTATTGACCTAGAGTTTATATTTTGTCCCTTTTTATATTAGTTGATTATCATGATTTTTGAGTTTATTAAAAGTTTGTAACATAGTTTGTTAATATAATCGTTAATATTGCAATTTAAACCAAACCAAAGAAAAACGTTAAAACTAAACTAAAAAATAATACCAACGAATGTTTTTGTTAAATAATTTTACGCACCAGGCGCCAATTTATGTTCTTGCGGCACTGATCATAGTAACTAAATATGTTACTATGAGCAAGGTCAGTTACTATCATGAATGAAAGCCATTTATACTTTTATAATATTTTATCTTGTAGTAACGTTACTACACAGTCATTTTTTACAGAATTGATCTGATACGTTTATTACAGACGTGTCAGTGATTAGTAATTGTAGTACGTTCCCCACTTCCTTTAATTATATACTGTTGACCTGTTACGTAATGAGCTCATTACGTAACACATTGAGCTCATTACATAACAGGTTCATTCAGCAATGGCGGACCGTTGCTAGGCAACGTAATAAATAGGTTGAAAATATATGTCAAATTACTGTTAGTTTGTAAAGGAAACCGGATTAAAATTAAATAATAGAAAGTCTGTTCCTTTGATTTAGGCGGAACTAGATATATTTTTTGATAGTGTTGGTTTTGGTCAGTCAATTAATCAGCTGTCGCAAGTATTGTTATTTTAACTGAATTTAAATTTTTTTCATTTTTTTTTATTTATTATTTTATTGGAATTTACATTTTGTATGACACGTACATGACCTAAGCAACGAAATAAATACGTTGAAAGCAACTGTCAAATTATTGTTAGTTTTTAAAGGGAACTGAATAAAAATTAAATAAGTAATAAAATAATAGTCGTGGAAAAAGCATAGTATGAAATTTGTATGGAATAGTCAATTTTAAAATAAAGAAATTTTATAATTTAACCCAAAAATCAAAAATAACATTTAAAAAAATTAAATACGTGCTCTTATCGTCTTTATTAATCAGACTATAAATTAAACAACATTAAGTTAAACCGGTAAAAACCGGTATTGAATATTATCAATATCATTTTCGTTCTTGAACAAAAAAACAAAATACCGTTCCTGTTTCGTTTAAATTATTTTTAAAAAAATCGGTTAGTACCATTATTTCCTTTTCGTTTTCGTTCTGTTATCAATCCCTGAAATTCAGGCAAACACCCAGGATTTTCCTGGGTGGGGGGAGTCAGAAGACGAAATTATTTAAATTATTAAAAAGGGTTATCACTTTTAAACTACAACTGATTACCTAAAAAAAAAATGTCCTCACTTTTAAAATACAAGTGACAACCTAAAAAAGAAGTCCTCACCTCTAATATACAAGTGATGACCAAAATAAAAAATTGATGTGAAGTGTGAATTTTCACACATTGCAGGGTTTCGCAGGTATATAATAAGTGGTATAAATTGGGTCTATGGCTTTCATTGGTTGTCTTAAATCATACGCTCCGCCCCTCTGGCTTCGTATAAATGACACAGAATGAAAATATAATTCCAATTGGTTATTAAATTTACGCTCTTGAAAATTAAATTCAAAATGTGCTAAAATATAACTAGAATTTTAACAAATTAATTTAAACATAATAAATATGAAAAAAAAAAAACAAAAAAAAAATTGACTCCACAAGCCAGGAACGAACCTGTGTAGTGAATAACGATCCTGTGTGGTTGTCGAGCAACTGAGCCACTAGACCACCAAACGCTTATCAACTTATGCCCGATTGCTAACGTCAGAGTTAAATTTCCTTAACCTGAGTTATATCTAATCTAGATTATTGTTTAACTTGAGTTAAAATTTCATTGTGTTGCTAAAGGCATTTCACACAAGAAGTTAAGTTAACTCAGAATAGTGTCAAAGTTATGGTGAATGCACCTTAAATTGTTAGGTTATAAATATTTTGTGGTTATAAACATCATTTGACAGTTGGTCACAAAGTGAAAAAGTACCTAATTACTTAAGAAAAGATAGAGATATAAAAACATAGTATAAAAAAAAAACAGTAAGTATATAATTATATGTATAACTACTAATAAAGTAAATTGTTTTATGTAATATGAATGTTGATTTCTTTTAGTTGAAAATGAATAATTTAAATGAAGACGCAACAAATGATAAAAGATTTAGATCGAAAAATTTTTCTGAGAGGGAAAAGGAAATATTAGTTGATATTATGCAAAAATTTGCAAATAAAATAGAGAACAAAAATACTGATGCAGTGACAGTTAAAGAAAAAAATGAAGCATGGGGAAAGATTTCCGAAGAATTCGCTGGATTAGTTGGAGAGAAGCGGACGCCACAGCAGCTGTCCAACTACTACAAAAATTTAAAGAAAAAACTGCGTCAGAATGTTAGTCGCAACCGCCTCGAACAATTTAAAACAGGAGGTGGGTCTGCGGTTGCCACTAGAATTACTGACGCAGAAGGAAGGATGCTGGCTATATTAAAGCCCCAACTTGAGCCGCTTAAAAACCCTTTCGACAGCACTGCCATCATTTATGAAGGTATAGTAATATAATAATAGTTGGACGTGTATAAGGTAAGATTTTAAATTAATTTACTGTTCATAGAATGCATGAACCCAGTAGAAATCCTGTGGAATCCTGAAGAAGCTCCTGTTGACACCTTTCCATCTCCTTCTCCACCTAAGACCACGCAAGGTACTTGCGAATTAATTGAAATAGACGAAACAAATTTAAACTTAGAAAATATACCAGTTTCACCTTCAGTGACCCATACAAATAAAAAAATTCAGAAACCTAAAACTTTACGAGCAAAGAAGAGAAAAATTGATGCAGAAGATATATCATCAAAAATTAAAAAAATAAAGGAAAACAGAGAAGAATATGACAAACAAATGCTAACAATGAAGAGAGAAAAACATGAAATGAATATGAAGATTTTGGATTTGGAATTAAAAGCCAAAGAAACACTATTTGAAATAGAAAAGGATATAAAAAAGACTGAATTAAGAATATTAAAAAATAAAGAAACTTTGTCCTTAATAGAAATTAAGATTAAAAATAAAGAAATAGCGTAAATTTTTTGTATTTTTTTATGAAAAAAAATTATTTATTAAAATTTGTCTTCTAGTTACATTTGCATTATTGCGCATTGGAACATTATTTTCAATATTGTCTACATTAATATGAATTTCTTCTTCAAAATCATCTACATCTTTGAAATCTATTGCTAAATTATGCAGTACAGCTACTGCCACTATAATTATTGGTACATTCTCCAATTTATTTCTTATTCCCAGTGATAATACTGGAAAACGGCGTTTCCACACACCGAAGCACCTTTCCACAGCATTACGGGTAGAAATATGAGCTTGATTATACCTATTAAAAATATATTGATGTAAATAGATATTTAGAAGATCGATATTTATTATTTTTGTCATTCATTGTTATTATTAATTACCTAATTTCTGCTTCTGTTCTAGGATTTAAAAGTGGCGTTAGTAAAAATTCTGTACAAGTGTACCCTCCATCGCCTAACAAATAAAAATCTTGTCCAAAAGTTTTCATTTCCAGGTTAGCCTTCAGTGAGCAACCATTAAAAATAGTTGTATCATGAGTAGAGCCTGGCCAACGTGCTACTATGTCACGAATTATTAGTCTATGGTCACATACTACTTGGACGTTTAATGAGAAAAATCCTTTTCTGTTTCTATACAGTTCTGCCAGATCACCTCCAGGGGATTGAATTTTTATGTGAGTGCAGTCGATTAATCCACAGACACCAGGAAATCCATAAGCATCGTAAAACTTAACTTTTATAGTGTTCAGTTGTTCCATACTTGGCATTTTAATAAAGTGAGGTGCTTGTGCTGCCAACACATAAGAAACTTTTCTTATAATACGACTTGCTGTAGAACAATGTATGTTAACGTTATCTCCTAACATTTTTTGAAACGTGCCAGTCGCATAAAAACGTAATGTTATCAAAAGTTGATTCATTCCGCTTATTGCAGTTTTGCGGTTTGTTATTGGTTCCAACTGACCATTAATTAATTCTAAAATTTGAATTACGGATTCTTTTGTAAATCTAAATCTAGTTTTAAATTCTTCATCATTATATTTTTCAAAAGGATTTTCTCGATTTCGAAAATGTCTTGGTCTTGGGATACATTGTTCTAATCGTTCTAATGCTTCAATAACTTCATCAAAAGAGGAGGATATGGAAGAGGACTGTGAGGAACTGCTCATGGTAAATATAGGATCTAAGCATAAAATAAATATGTATAAATATTAAAAATAATATATAAATATTAAAAATAATTGTTTTATTTACATAACCCAACTTTATTACATATGCAAAGTTTAAAGTTCATGATACATGATAAAATATCATGTATTTATTGGTACAAATCTGTATTATATTTTATAATTAAAAAAAATATACTTTAATTAATATTAAGTAATAATTTAACAAATTCAATTGTGTTGAATAGTTGTTTTTCAGAAACGTCACTGTCAAAACTAGAGTTAAAATCGAGGGTTAAATATTAATCCACCCATATTGGAGAGTTAAATATTTTGTTTAATTTAATCCGAGTTAGAACTAACTCGCACATTAGCAACGCATTTTTTGTCATTTTTACTCGGGTTAGTGATAATCTGAGTTTAAAACATTTAACTCTGACGTTAGCAATCGGGCATTAGTGTGTTATAAGAGTATAACATGTATGCATCGTCAACCAAAAAACACAAAAAATGCGTTATTTTCCGAAAACATAATCTGATCAAAAATTCCTGTTGTACTATTCCGGTTCACACCATTATACATTACTTAGAATTTTTTCACATTTTTAGTTTAAACCATCTGGGCTACAGGGTGTGGGACAAAAAATTTTTTGCACAATTTTGGCAAAAATCTCCTCAAAATAATATATTTTGCAAAAATTAAATTTTGATCGTTAATCCACGTACTAAGGGCTTTCATTTGATACCCTACTCAGAATTTTAAAAAAATATTTTTTTTTTCGATGAGCACATATTTGTTTATATTTTTAGGGGGATATGTTTTTTAGATGTTTTAGTATTTTTCCTATGTGCGGGTCAAAAAGTTGTACAAGCATGCCAATTTTCAACTCTCTAGGTTTAGCCGTTTGGCTACAATTTTTACCGAACAGACAGACAGACAGACAGACAGACAGACAGACAGACAGACAGACGACAAAATAACGGTATAAGGGTTTTTTGGTCATACCTACAAAACCCTAAAAAAGTCCTCACCTCTAAAGCACAAGTGATGACCAAAATAAAAAAATTCTACAGTTGTATTTTGACAAAAGCATGTAACAACCACATGTTTTTGGATTTTTTGAGCTATTGGAGGGACTCACTTTTATTTAAGCAAAAACACATAATAACTACGTGTTTTTGGAACTCTTGGGAGGGGGGCAAACCCGTTATACCCCATAGGGGCGCGCCTGCTGTGATTATCAGGCCTGCGTAACTAGATTAGCATGTCTGAAGAATTAGCCATTCTTTTAGGTTAGTACCGTTTGTGCCGTAACAGTTGAATCAATTTAAATTCGCTTAGGCCTCATTTTTTCAAAACAGAAAGCGTTATATTCGTTTCTGATTAAATAGAAATTGACAATTGACAAAAAACATCAATTTAGCTATTTTTCATAATCAACTTCCGAATCAAATTTACCAGTTCGTTGAGCAGTAATGTTGAAATCCATTTTTGTTTAAATTCACAACAGATTTCTGTTTAAAACATTACTCATCTGTAGGTGTAACTTATAATTTCTACTAAATATTTAATTATAAGGGGTATCTTGACAAGTAAAATAGTCTTAGGTATGGGCAGGTAACGGACTTAAAAACCATTGTTCTGTAGGGTTTGGCCCAATAATTGTATGTTACAAATAATAGGTAAGAAATTTCAACGTACGCTATGATATAGGTAGACAACAAAATTTTGTTAATTTATAATTATGAGAAATTATAAAAAAATCTTAATTTCAGTATTTATAACATTTAAAAATATAAAGGTATCAAACAAATGATCTGCAAATTACTGTTTTGTTTTAGGTTAAAAATAGGTTCTAAATTTTAAAAAACATGTGAAATGTGAATTTTGACACATTTCAGGGTTTTGTGGGTATTTAATAATTAATAATATTTGTTTTTACTTCACTTTATTAACATATATAATTAATAGCATAACTAGTTTCGTCTTGCTAGGACATTATTATTATTTTATTATTATTTTTTATTAATTTTACATCGGCCTATTTCTGCAACGAGGCTAATCGCCGATGCCAGGGGGCGCGCTCCTACACCTAAATGAGGGGTGAATGATTGTGAAACATGGGAACAATGTAAACATATTATTCTCACCCGAATGATTTCACCAATCGAGAATTGAACCAGTAACCTCACAATTCAGATTGATTTTACCAGTCCGACTGCACGATTTAACGAGCTCGACCACTCCGTTGGCTGTTGGAACTTTATCAAGTGTAATACAAGCGACCTACAATAACAATAGAATGCTGGAAGACAATATTTTTTCTATAATCACATCAAAATCAATAGTTTTTAGGGTTTTGTAGGTATGACCAAAAAACCATTATACCGTCATTTTGTCGTCTGTATGTCTGTCTGTCTGTTTGTCTGTTCGGTAAAAATTGTAGCCAAACGGCTAAACCGAGAGAGTTGAAATTTGGCATGCTTATACAACTCTATTTTTTTTAAATTCTGTGTAGGGTATCAAATGAAAGCCCTTAGTACGTGGATTAACGATCAAAATTTTATTTTTGCAAAATAAATTATGTTGACTTCCCACACCCAGTAGCCCAGATGGTTTAAACTAAAAATCTGAAAAAATTCTAAGTAATGTACATTGGTGTAAACCGGAATAGTACAACAGGAATTTTTGATCAGATTATGTTTTCGGAAAATAACGCATTTTTTGTGTTTTTAACTAAAATATGTTAAATATTTAATTCACTATGTAACACACCAGATCAGTATCTTTAGTAGCGTAGTTGGTTTTGTCGTGCGCTTAATAATGTAACTTAATTTGCAAACTAGGGTTCGATTCCTGTTAATTTTATTTTTTCTGTTTTTTTTTTTTTTGTATTTTTATTTTGTTGCATTTAATTTTTAAAAGCGTAAATTTAATAATCAGTGGGAAGTGTTGAAATTATAATTTAATTCTGTTTGACGAAATCAGGGGGCGGAGCTTATGATTTAAGAAACCAATGGAAGCCATAGGCGCAATTTTCAAAATCTTAATGAACCTTGCTATATAAAAAAAATACTGCACATATTTAGAAACTTAAATAATGGTATTAGGCATTCGAATTAAAATTGATAAAAAAATATTTTGACATAAAATTTGTTTTGGCATCCCAAATAATCATCATTCAGTTACTAAATACCTGCAAAGCCCAGAAATGTGTGAAAATTCACACTTCACATCCATTTTTTATGATTATTTTTATTCGTTATTTGAGTACTGAGAGCTTCTATTTAATTTTTTTAAACTAAATATGAATAATTTGCGAAAATTTCATCATAATAAAATTTAAATTAAAAAATCCCAGCAATTTTATCTGCATTTGCTGCGTATCTAAATCTTCATTAAATTAATAAGAAATACATATATTCATAAATGGGTTAATTTTTATCGATTTCAAAAACGTATTTTTCATTATTAACAATGTGTTATTTGATTTATACTACTAAAAATAATTGATTCTTGTTTGATACCTTAAAAACAAAAAACTAAACTGATTCAAACTATAGCTTGACGTATAACAGTCCGCCTATAGACTCCTTACACACATAAACTCAATTTTCAGTTATTTTTTTTTTTATTATATTTTTAATTTCAAAATAAGACATATACGACTTCCGAGTCATAAATACAAAAAATCCATAACATTATTAGCTATAATTTAGCCGTTAATTATTAAAATAATTAATTATGTCAAAAACTGCAATATTTTCCAAAAAATCTGATCAAATGCTCCTCTCGTACGTTTCCGATTTAGATCATTACTTACATAATTTTTTCAGATTTTTAGTTTAACCTTACTAAATTACGGGATAATTACGAGACAGTAATTTTTTAGTACATTTGTGGAAAAAATCGTGTTAAAATAAAAAAATTGTACAAAATTACTTTCCGTTCCTTAATCTACGTCTTAAGAGCTTTCTTTCGATACCACATAATAAAATTTTAAAAATTCTATATTTTTCGGAAAAAAATCTGATGAAAAATTCTTGTTGAACTATTCCGGTTCCCATTAAGGTACTTTATTGATATTTCTGTCAGATTTTTAGATCAACTCCTCTGGAAAACAGGGTGGGGGATAAAAGTTTTTTGACACATTTTTGGCGAAAATTACATAAAAATATTGGATTTTTTTAAAGAGGTTTCAGTTCATATCCAACTCAAAATTTTAAAAGCATTTATTTTTTCATTAAATACATGTTAGGGTCAAAACTAGTTCTTGGACCTTCTTTGTAATATGTTGCGTTAGTAACCATAACATAATGACATATATGTGACAGATTGTACATAGACGTAGTAATAAATGCTTATATGTGCTTGGATTTGTGTGTTTTAATTGATATTATCATGAACGCTATAAAGCGTTCTTACATCAGAAGTGGGATGCCTACACCTACAACTAATTTTGCCCAGTTTTTGTTGTTCCATACATAAAATATTTTGAAAATGATTAAAATGAAAAAAAAAAAAACAAAAAAATGACAAAAAGATTCACAGTTGACAAAATAAATGTCAAAATTGGCTGACAAGAGTTTTTAAAATGGAAAACAAAAGTGCTATATTATAATTAAACTGTAAAAAAATAATTAACCCCAAAACATTGCGTACCCATATTATGGTGAGCCACAATGATACGTAGAAGTTGAAATGTTCTAGAATGAATTTGGATAAAGTACTTTAAAACTAATAGCAAGGACTGGAAAACACTACAAGATGCAAATAAATTTTCCGATAACATTGCAAAGGTTAAATAAAGAATAAGTTAAAGGTAGTATAGAAATTTGACGCCAAATAATAAGAGAATAATGAGGTATGGTATTTATAATTTGTTCTTGACAATTTAGAAATTTTGGATAAAGACTTAACAAGGTAATTCAAAGAGTTTTTATTGGAGTTTTGGTTAATTATATTCCTTGTATGGAATCATATTAGATAAGATTATATTTTGCATTGGCAGATGACAGATGACAAATGTCAGATGACAGATAATAGTAGTTGTTATTTTTATTTTGTCAAACAGTTCTACCAAGTTCTTTCTGTAATTTTTCAAAATTTTGCATTAATGAATTTCAGAATTATAGTCTCAATGAAAGTGTGTTATTTAAATACGCAAATCGAACAGTTTTATTATTATTATGAGTATGCTAAAAAGAAAAGATTTTGTAATTTCAGAAAACTAGCTTTTACAGAAATGCAAATTAAAAAATAAATCAAAATGAACGTGAAGATTTTAGTTCTCCCAAGTTCAATAATACAAAAGTACTAAGTTAAGTTTTTAACTGATGTGGTAATTGTGGAAACACAGACAAAAATTAACAGCCGAAAGGTGTCAAAGTTGTCTTGTAAGGTGTCAAACATGTTTTGCTCTTAGGTCTGTACTAATGGTACATATTGGACGAAAATGCTAATATAAATGACAGATTTTACAATTGATGCACATGCTAGTACTATGTAATACTAAATGTGAACGATGTAATACTGTGCACATTGCTTGCGCAGATCTTTTGTTACAGCTATTGCAGGTTTAGAACATATTTAAAACCGGGAGATAAATTCATTTAATGTATTCTTTGTTTTTTGGAGATCTTCAACAAGGACTAAAACAGTGGGAACCGTAGGGTTCTGCTTAATTTTACTTATTTGTCCAGTGCGATTGATAACAGATCAAGGTGTAGTTTACCTGAAATGGCAAATGTAATGATCTGAAGAGAAATAATAATAAAAAGTAATAGAAAGAAAAGTAACTGAAGAGAAATAATATAAAAAGTCAGAATGGACGAGCGTTTGTCTATTGACAGACAAATAGTACGAAAGTAACTAGTTAGATGATGATGATTAAAAGTGACGATGATTAAAGTGGTAAGAGACATATTATTGCTTTGATTAAATGAGAAGGCACGTTGCGTGTGGGATAATAAGGTACTGAGTAGGAAGCAGCGACAGTCACTGAGCTTGTTGGGTACTGTAGACAACCTGTATTGAAATGAACTGATTGATAGTTGATTTGAGAATTGATAGCTTGTTGAGTACCGCAAGACACACTGGTCGTTTTTGTTTTGTTGGCTCTGGATGGTCAGGGACCTCAAGGAGTTCAGAGGAACTCTGGATGGTCAGGAACCTCAAAGAGTTGTGTTTGTTTTGTTTGACTCTGGATGGTCAGGGACCTCAAGGAGTTCAGAGGAACTCTGGATGGTCAGGGACCTCAAAGAGTTGTGTCTGTTTTGTTTCACTCTGGATGGTCAGGGACCTCAAGGAGTTCAGAGGAACTCTGGATGGTCAGGGACCTCAAGGAGTTGTTGGACCTAAAATGGTCGTGTTTGTCTTGTTGACTCTGGATGGTCAGGGACCTCAAGGAGTTCGGAGGAACTCTGGATGGTCAGGGACCTCAAGGAGATGTGTTTGTTTTGTTCGACGCTGAATGTTCAAGGACCTCAAGGAGTTCAGTGAAACTCTGGATGGTCAGGAACCTCAAGGAGACGGGCAAAACAAGCATTATGTTTTCGTTTACTCTGTTTTATTTTGCAGTTATTAAATTCTGAAGATGCCGCGAGGACGTGGCAGAAGCAGGACGGACGTGTTAGGATAATAAGTTGTTTTATTTTTCAGTTAAATTTAGATGATGCCGCGAGGACGCGGCAAGATCAGGACGGCCGTGTTAGGGTCAAAACTAGTTCTTGGACCTCCTTTGTAATATGTTGCGTTAGTAACCATAACATAATGACATATATGTGACAGATTGTACATAGACGTAGTAATAAATGCTTATATGTGCTTGGATTTGTGTGTTTTAATTGATATTATCATGAACGCTATAAAGCGTTCTTTATGTAGGTCAAAGACTTGTATAAGCACGCCAAATTTCAAGTTTCTATGTTAAGCCCTTTGGCTACAATTTCTACCGTACAGACAGACAAATAGACAGATACATGAGTGATGTTATAAGGGTTTTTTGGTGGTCATACCTACAAAATCCTGAAAATTACTAAAACGTCGTTCTCGCCTTTATAGGATTAACAGTTTTTTCCCGAAATTAGTAGTCGCATCTGTTTTTCTACGATCAGCTGATACCCACAAAATTTCCGTATATATTTTACAAAAAACGTATTTTTAATTTGAACTAAATTGTGTTTACAGGTTACTTTTGTCTGAAAAAGATATTTTAAAAATTGCTTTTTGGATAGTATTTCAGTTATGATCAACTCAACAGTGCTCAAACTAACAGAACACAAGCAAACCAACTGACAGAAGATCGTATTGGTATACAATATACCTGAAAAGACCTATAAGATTGAGGAAATGTGTGAAAGAAGACAAAAGTCGAACCGATTGACAGAATCCAAGAGAGAAAGGACCATATTTTTAATAAAAATTTAATATTATCTAATAATTCACTGAATTCGTTGAAAACCGTTGCCTACTATTTGAGTTATCGATAACAATACAAACACACACACACGTAGCCATGTGTCAAACGCCCATTTTATCTACTATTCAAAAAACGGTTAAAACTATTTACTTATGACCCAAAAAAGGTACGTATGTAAAATTATCATAAATCATTTTTAAATTATAGTTTACGCTCTTTAAGTGTTCCCATTTATACTCACAGTCAAAATTTATGGTAACAGACCAAGAAAATAATTTCAGTCTAAATATTTTTTGTAAAGAGATAACTTTATTTTCTTAGAATTACAAAAAAGTATCTAGAACGTTTTCATTAAAAAGAATTTTATGACGCAAGGAAATTTTTTAACCGTTTAAAGTAAAAATGTAACAAAAGAATCAAAATTGTATGTAAAATGTGAATTTTCACAAATTTCATTATTTCGTAGTTATCTGTAAGTGATGAGAGGCCTAAAGATGGGCCAACAGTTTACAAATTAAATTTATATGGAATGTCAAAAAAAAAAATGTTATTCTCACTCTTTCTTCGTAGCTTTTGAACGGCCGTAAAAAGAGTATGTATTATAGGCAGCACTTAAAAAAATTGATCATTATTAATGAAAACTAAGTTTTTGAATAAATATTGTTGCTATTTTGTCTTGGGCAACACAAATTAAGGCCTTTAAAAAGTATACAGTGATTAAAGTACACTTTGATAATTTTTTGTGACATTTCATTACTTGAGGCCTAGCTCAAGATATTAAGTTCATTTCCTAATTGAAATCAATAAGATAAGTAGTTGTGTTTCCTAAAGGACGTAGAAAAATTTTGTTTATTGTCAACTGACAATAACTGAAGCGCCTCTAGTGAGATTTTGAGAAACTGACAGATGGAGGATAGTCGAGTTTGTTTACTGTTGTTTTCATAGCGAGTTTTTAAAAAATGTCTTTAAAATTGCAAGAAAAAATTAAATGCAACGTGAGTTGTTGTGTTTATCTTTGCAATGCAAAAGTAGGTCGTGATAGAGACCTAACTTTTTATCATGTTTCGAAACGTGTCAAAAAAGCCTTATTACCTTCAATTATAACCCTAGAGGTTACTTGGGCACTGAGAAAACGGAAAATTTCATTTAACGCAACCCTCATATTGAATAATAAATTAATTTCAATAAATATCACATGAAGATACCATTGAACCTGTCAAAAATATCCTATTTGCGTCAGCCATGAAGTACAATGCAGTGGCGCCTCTATCGGTAGTGTCAGTTGACAATAAATTAAATTTACATAGAATATAAAAAAAAAAGAATCGCATATTTCTTATCAGAAATTTTTTATTAGTGATAAAAAATTAGGGTTAAAATTTGATTGGAATGAACATTCTCTAAGAACATAGTTGCGTATCTATAATACTAACATTAGTCTTATACGTTAGTGCACATGACTAACATAATACATACGTTATTTAGTAAAAAATTATTCTGTAGAATAGTGTTTTACGTTGATTTAGTGAGCTTTTTGTGACGTCAAGATCATTTTTGAACAACCTGTATCATATGATTAACATGCACTGTTTGTTTAATTACAATGCATTGTTAATTGTTAAAGTCCATTTACCGTAACTTTGAAATGACGTCACAGTTGAAAAACTCACCTTGTTGCCAATTCGTAAACTGTCAAAAAAAGTTAGGTTATATCGAACAACTTTTAAAAATATATTGGAAACCTATATTTCCTATGGAGGAAAGGAATTAATGTAAATTATGATGCACAGCAGTTCTTTCTAACCGATTTGTCGCGAAATTTATGGTTTATATTATATTAAGTGTGTAATGTAGTATTAAAAAAAATAATAATAAATTTCAGTGTATAAGAATCATCAGAAATATTTGTTTTTAGAAATGTGTCGTGTTCTTTTAACACTTTTTATACAATTTACTTTAATTTTTCGCCTGGTGTCACATTGACACAGCGGGTTCGGGAAGCAAACGCGGAGTGTTCTGAGTCACACTGTTTAACTCCAGACCGCTCGAATAAACGCGTTTAGACCTTTTCTCGAATTCTCCGAGCTTGCTTCCTGAACTCACTAAATGATATCGGAAAGCAATGATAAAGAGTCAATAAAATATAACTTCACTGTAAATTGTAAGTACCTAACCGTCAACCTGTCAAATAACGATTGAACAATCCAATTTTAAACTGACAACATTGGAAAAATCTACCAACATTAAATAAATAAATGTACTAACTGAGTTATGGATTGATGTTGATTAAAACATATCATAACGTTGGTACTTAAATTAACCAAGTGTGACGTCATCTCATATTTATTGTGTATGGAGTTTAGAGTCTGTTTAGGCGGAACTAGATTTTCAATTCTAGTTACTTTTACAGGTTAAATGAGGCTTTTGATAATTTTGTTTAGCAAAAGCCTACTTCAAACCATAAATGAAGAGCTCATGGCCAAGTATCTGTATCTATACTCAATGTCAAATAAGAAAAGAGTAGATTGCGCTAAGAACCGAATACGATTTACACAGGACAAATACAGTATAGCGGGAAATTTAAAATAAGTTACAACTAGGGTATGGGCGTAGTAACTGGGTTAGCAAGTGATTTTTTTTTAATATAAAAAAGGAATTGGTTAATAAGTTATTGAAATAAACAAAGCAGATAATAAATACACTTACGTTATTTATATGACATAAATTCAGTATAATGGAAAATTTGAAAAAGTTAAAAAAATATAAATTTTTAAAAATTATGTTTTATATTTAAAAAGAGATTAAATAAAACAATAACACAAACAATATATCTTCAGAGCTAATGTTTCTTATTTAAATATTTATTGTAAATAAAAATTAAATTATATCAATAACTTCTTCTTTGGGTACTATCAGCTGGAATGTCTTTTGGCCTCACATTAGTCCTCTATCTTGATCTGTTAATTGTCAGGTGTCAAAAAATATTTATATGTCAGATAACCTAAAAAATATATAACTGCGTAAAAACAAATTACAAAAATTCTCCATAAAATCTACGCCAAGAATATAAATAAAAGTCTAAATATGTAAATAATAACAAAATATACCTTATAAACAATATATATTTCGATGCATATACAATATTCTAGAATAATAATCTGTGCTCGAAGACAATGATATTATGAAATACAATGTACGACACTGAACATCTGTCAAGTTGGACTAAAAACAATATTTTAACATTGTAATAGGGATGATGTTCTAAACCATCGTTTCCCAACCGGTGGTTCGCGAAAATAATATTGTAATGGCGGAATTGTTCTACCAAATTTTATTGTTTTTTTTTTACCTGTCATTAAACGACTACATAGAGCAGTGTTTCCCAAACGGTGTGTCGCGGTATTTTAGTGTGCCGTGAAATTATAAGAGTGCGCTGCGAAATTTTACAATTTTCCATTTAATCCTATATTCAATAACTCATAGCTGTGCCGCAAAAAAATGTTTACACGTCAAAAGTGTGCCGCGAACTTAAAAGTTTGAGAAACACTGACATAGGGGGTTCGCCAAATTCGTTCGGATTTTATAAGAGGTTCGCGATGAGAAAAAGGTTGGGAAACAATGTTCTAAACTAATCAGAAAGGACAAACAGCTCCTATCTTCTTACACACATTTTTCTAAGCTGACATAGAGATATTTTTTTAAATGTATCTATTACAACACTGCTGAACAGTGATAATTGGTTCACAGATAATATAGTTTGTTAAGGAAATATTTGAAAGGAGTGTAGGTGTATAAAGGTTTGAGATCGACTGGTTTATACGGTATTAGATATTAGCCGTGCTATTTTAATAAAATTAATAAATTACTTTCGGATTAGTTAGTTTTAAAATAGTTAGCTTTGATTTTGACATCATAAATTATATTATTGTTCAAGGTAACATAATAATTTTCACAACAAAAAATTCATAAAAAAAAACACCTGAAAAAAACTAGTAAAATATTTACAAATAAAAAAGTGATGAGCATATATTATTTCATAATTCATCAAGCATTGCAAAATAAAGATTACACATGAGTGTAGTTGTGTAAGAATGTAGGTAAAAGGTACGGTACTGACTCTGTTATCCGCGTCTCACCTTCCTAGATGCTGCAGAAGATGTTCCACTCACGATCAGTCACTTTCCCACGCTGAGAGAACGTCCCGTTCCCTTCACCTCTCTCATCATCGAGTTCGCGTAGGCGCTCGGAAATGCTATACAGGTACAGGCAATGGTTTGTTTGCATTGGTATCCCCTCGCCCGCATAGGGCTCTCATGGTAAGTAAACACTTGAAGATGAATTGAAAGAGTAAACAGAGTAATTCGGTGGAGTATCTTCCGGCAACAAAGATCAAATTGAACCAATGAAAATTTGACACCAAGGGGCTGTCAGAGTATTCATTACAATTCAGATTTAAAATTATTAACACCAGTTCCAAGACTGCAATAAAATCTATCTATATTAATAAACGCGGAGGTTTTATCTGTTTTTTACTTTTTCGGCCTCATATTTGGTTTCAACAGGTTTCAGATTATAAGACGATATCTGCAAAAAATTAATTTTGGTCTGTCTGTTCGAGATTCACGCAAAAACGACTGGATATGATTTAATGAAATTTGGTATAGTATTTCCAAAATTAAATGGTCTTGATAAGAAGCTTAACAATGTGATAATGGGTTTATGGCAGTAATCCCAAGACTTATTGCAGTAAAAAGAGGTATTAAGGGAATTTTAAATTTAAAACGAATAGATGTTACACTAGTTCAATTGAAGTTTCTTAAAAACCATTAAGGATATTTTCCAAATTTATAATCCTATTGTTTCTAAATTTTAGGGGTTGAAGACTTTGGTGATTGTTGTTTTATATATAGACTTTTAAGGAACCATGTGAATTTGTTCATTATATTTAATGTGTTTCTTTTTCATTATATTTAAGGTTATATTTTTTCAAAAATTACAAATATCAGATTCCAAATTAAGATGTCAAAATTGTGAGACAAATATTAATGTCAATTAATTGTATAATATCTTGAAAGGTGCCATTTTAGAATTACCATGGTAAGATGATATTATAAATATACGACATAAAAAATTAAGTTTCCCTCTTAGTTATGAAGAACTTACCTTCTCTGCCCCAATACGCCTATCTAGGTGTTGGGAACCTATTAATTTTTATTATTTTATTCTTAGTTACCTATTACAAAATGAAATATATTATACCATCACTGTGTGAAACGAAAAATACGTTTTATTTTTCTCCTTCAAATAACTTTCTAAAATTTTAAGAAATAAAAACTTATTATAACCCCTTTTGTTATTTTATCCGGATTAAAATCAATATAATCTTTTATTTTCTCTACAGCACAGAATCCTTTCGCAAAAAACAATTTGAAATCTTTGAAATACCAACGGAAAAAATCCAGAATTTTTTGCTTGAGATGAATCGTAAAGAAATCGGTTGAATTTTTTATTTTGAAGGCTTAAGTCCGTATTTTATAGTTTAAAGCAAAACAATAAGATCGTGTGAGGGAGTTTCAAACGCAGCTGCATTTCCCAGTGTCATTCTACCTGTGTCGTCCTTACCCTCTCACTACGAAGCTCCATATGTGAATAAAGCTTATACATCGCTCGCAGCTATGGGTTTAAATGGTTCAACATCTTAAGTAAATCTCTTAGGTATTTGTGATTGAGGGACAAAGAGTTCTTTCTTTAAGCTGTCTGGTATTCATCCGTCTTCAACATCGGTAACCCTTGTACTTTATATGAACATTGACGCTCGTTTTGATAACATTTATACTTGTTTGTATGTAAGTCTTTAAATGATAATGGACGACAAATGAGATACAGATATGCTGAATGTCAATCATTCTATTTGTATGGCTCTTTTATGTAACAGCGATACATCATATTCTAATTATTTAAAGCAGTGGTTTTCAAACTCACCACAGACTCAATCAATTTAAATTTATACAAAAAAATTGACGTGAAGTGTGAATTTTCACACATTTCAGTGTTTGCAGGTATTTAATAGGTGTAAGAAGTCAACATAATACTGAATGTCTAAGTATATTTATCACATCAAAATCAACAGTTTTTTGATAATCATTCGTTATTTGAGAACTACGAGCTTCCATTTAATTTTTTTAAACAAAATTTAAATAATTTGCTAAATATCCCAGCGTTTGCTTCGTATTCAAGTCTTCATTAGATTAATAAGAAATATTTTACAGTGTAGAGTATAGTGTGGTGTGGTGTGAGTAAATCAGTTCGCAACTATTAAAACCAGTGGCGAAGGGAGGCCTCCGCTAGACTTGCCCTCCCATAAAAAAATAATAATAAAAATATAATAAAAAAAATAAAATAAAAAAAATATTTTATTTTCGATTAAAAATAAAGGTTTAGGTAAACCTCCGAAAATACATCAAATTATGTTTCATACAAATTTTTGTCCATTGCTTGGTTTACTAGTTATGAATTTTTTTTTAATTTTAAAGTTTAATAACTTCCGTTTTCGGTTTCAGATCTTTATAAAAAAACAATAGGCTTCTTCCCAATCAATAGGAGAATTTTTTAGTTCCACAACGAACTCTCTAAGTTGAACCGTTCTTGAGTTATCGTGCATATCTTCTTATCTTGAGTTATCATATATATGGACGGCACTTCGAAAATAGGTTTTTTGGATTCCTTGGACCTTGAAACGTGGTCATCACTCAAAATCTCGACATCGAAAATTTTCGCGATTACAATACTTGCCCTATATATATTAAGGTCGGGCAAGTAAAAATATACCATTTTATTAATATTTTTAATTCCAAAAAAATACAAGCACTATCTTAGCTATAAATACAAAAGAATCCATAACATTACTAGCCATAATTTAATCATGAATTAAAAATATAATAAATTTTTTCAAAAACACAAAAACTGCCATATTTTCCAAAAACACAATCTGATCAAAAATTCCTCTAGTACGTTTCCGGCTCAGATCAATATATATTACCTATAATTTTTTCAGATTTTTGGTTTAACCTTTTTTTATAAAAGGGTGCGGAAAGAACTTTTACACATTTTTGGCTAAATTCGTGTTAAAAGAAACAATTTTCAAAAAACTAGCTTTCTTTTGATACCACACAATACATTTTAAAAAAATATATTTTATGACACAAAAAAAAAAACGATATTTTTCGAAAAAAATGTATTTCGGTTCCCATCGATATTCATTACGGAGATTTTTTTTTTAGATTTTTAGATCAATCCCTTTGGGAGATAGGGTGGGGACCAAAAATTTTTGACACATTTTTGGTAAATATCCCATAAAAAAAAATTTATTTGAAAAATAAAAATTTGTTTGTTGATCCACGCATTAAGAGGTTTCATTTGGTATACCACGCAAAATTTAAAAAAAATATTTATTGTTTTTATTAAATACATATTTGTTTATATTTATCCCGCGCTGTATGTTTTTGAACTCTCTATAGTTTTCCTATATGTGGGTCAAAGTTGTACAAGTATGCCAAATTTCAACTTTCTATGTTCAGCCGTTTGGCTACAATATCTACCGTACAGACAGACAGATAGACACATAAGTGACGTTATAAGGGTGTTTTGGTGGTCATACCTACAAAACCCTAAAAATGTATGCATACATTTTTGTCACTTAATATATACCTATGAAACCCTGAGGTGTTTGAAAAATCACACTTCACTTCAATTAAGCCAGCGAGTACCCCGCCTCGCGTTGCAAGTCTGTCGTAAGGTGAAAAAGTGTAGTTAGCGGGGATTGAACCCGCGTTTGTAACCGTCTGCACTTATGCAATTACATACAGAAATTTCCGGAATCCCCTTAAGAAAAATTCCACAACACAAAATCGCACAATACGCCAAAAGCAGGCAAGCAAAAAGACTATAATTTAAAAATTGCATTGCGTTTTGATTTTTCTTTTTATTTTCTTTAAACATCTTTTATAAAAGTTCGCCATTTAACACAGTTCGGATAGGGGTGCCAAAAAGTGTGTATAAAGAACTATTCAAGTTTTAAAAAGAGGACGAAATATTACAATATAGTTATGAGGTATACGAAAATAGATTATTCAAAATAATATACTATGTATAGAATATAAATATTACTGTAAATATAAATACAAAAAAAAAAAAATCAAAACGAATAGTAAATATTGCAATATTTGCAGGCCCTATTTTACATAAATTACATAAATAAACGGAGCGATCTGGGGCCCCCGAAATATTATTTGGCCCGGGCCCCATTGAAGCTCTCTTAGGGTCTAGATATTAGTAACAACATTTATGATACAACTTTTGATACTACATAATATAGTGGGGGGAAAAAAATAAGAGACAGCGATATCTTCCATCTTTTATTACTTTATGATACTCTTCACTGCCAACTTAAAAAATTCTAGGTTCAGGTGACAGACAACAGTTTGGTTATAGCACCAATCCTAGTAAGCAGTTTATAAATATTGTTTAATTGTGCTAAGTTTATATTTAATTTTATGTTCTAAATAAACTTTTTATAAATTTAATAAACTTCTAAAAGTTAAGTTGTAAACAAAAACTAAAAAGTTGGTAATTGGTACGACTGAGAAGTATACAAATGTCATCTAAAAATGTGACCGGAGGTAGTTTTGAAAATAGTGTAGTTTCTAGTGTAGCATCGAAAGTTGGAAGGAAGTATTATGTTTCACACTATACTTTTTCCGTCAGTGCTACGCAAAAAATCTGTAGTACTTCGCAAAAAAGTATAATGTAGTACGAACTTTAAAGTCTGTTCCAAACGGTTAGGCGGAACTAGATTTTGCAATCTAGTTACTTTCATCGTTTAAATCATGCTTTTCGGCCATTTTGTTTAAGCTTTGTAAATCATACTTGCAACAAACATTTTTTGGTTAAGGTTAATATCATTTTAAAATGTCATTTTCTTTATATTTTGATTTTTTGTGTCATTCTTAATACAAATATCCCATTTATTTATTTTTTTGTCATTATAATATGTAAGAAAAATAATTCAAAAATAATTTAATTTTGACATATGTCATTCGTTTCCATGGTTTCATTGTTGGAATTTTAAATTTTGACATTCCAACGTGAAAAATGAAATAACCCAAGCAAGGTCCCTTTTCGTGACAACCTAAAAGAACGAAATTCCCATTTAGTTCCGCCTAACCGTTTGAAACAGACTGTATACTATCAAAGCATGTAGGTTTACTATGTTACCTAAGTTATTAAATAGTTTACATGGTCAAACAAAAAACACAAAAAATACGTTTGTTTCCGAAAACATAATCTGATCAAAAATTCCTGTTGTACTATTCCGGTTCACATAAATGTAGTCTGTTCCAAACGGTTAGGCGGAACTAGATTTTGCAATTTAGTTACTTTCATCGCTTAAATCGTGCTTTTCGGCCGTTTTGTTTAAGCTTTGTAAATCATACTTACAATAAACATTTTTTGGTTAAGGTTAATATCATTTTAAAATGTCATTTTCTTTATATTTTGATTTTTTGTGTCATTCTTAATACAAATTTTCCATTTATTTATTTTTATGTCATTAAAATATATTAAAAAAATAATTTAATTTTGACATAGGTCATTCGTTTCCATGGTTTCATTGTTGTAATTTTAAATTTTGACATTCCAACGTGAAAAATGAAATACCCCAAGCAAGGTCCCTTTTCGTGACAACCTAAAAGAACGAAATTCCCATTTAGTTCCTCCTAACCGTTTGAAACAGACTGTACAGATTACTTAGATTTTTTTCAGATTTTTAGTTTAAAACATCTGGGCTACAGGGTGTGGAACAAAAATTTGTATTGCACAATTTTGGCAAAAATCGCTTCAAAATAATTTATTTTGCAAAAATAAAATTTTGATCGTTAATCCACGTACTAAGGGCTTTCATTTGATACCCTACTCAGATTTTTTTTTTTTTTTTTCGATTAGCAGATATTTGTTTATCTTTTTACGGGGATATGTTTTTTAGATGTTTTAGTATTTTTTTGCGGGTCAAAGAGTTGTATAAGCATGCCAAATTTCAACTCTCTAGCTTTAGCTGTTTGGCTACAATTTTTACCGAACCGACAGACAGACAGACGACAAAATGACGGTATAAGGTTTTTTTTGTCATATCTACACAACCCTAAAAAAGAACAAAACATCTCGATATGAAAGATTTGAGCAATAAAAGAGAGCACGTTCTCTTTAAATGAAACGTTGCCACCCTAAGAGGGGACTTCATCCCTAATAAAATTGCTCTCACCTTCGTTTATTGCATAAAAATTTTACGAATTTTTGGTTGACTCTATCTGAAAAATATCCAAATAGGTAAATAATACAGAGCATAGGTCTACCCTTATTGATTGTCACCGATCTAACTGAATTCTTGGTATTTATTGGTGGTCAAATGAGTCAATAGTCCACGAATTTGTATTGAAATAAAGTTACAATAGATCATTACGAAGGAACACGTACCATGTGGAAGTATGGCTTCACGGAAACCCCGGTGTGCAAGAAGGGCGTTCAAACCGCCCGTTGCGTAGATCTATTTCACGGGAACATCTGCAGAGCTCTAAGAATTGACTTTGTGGCCAGCCGAGGAATCGACAATAATACTTCAAGAGCAGAGATAAATATCAGAAGGGCCATTAGAAAGGCATTTTTAAAATTTAACAATCAACAGCTTCACGGAAAGATACGTGTTATTTGACGGTATCTTACCATTTTATCGGGGTTAAAATGTATTATTGAGAACTGACATTACCGGTGGCGGCGCTGTGATCAGTGATGGGCGTTTACACGTAAACTTTAATTGTTTACGTTTACGTGTAAACTTATGTAAACAATTGGTAAACTTGTCAACAATGTAAACAATGTAAACTTTGTAAACTGTCAAATAATGAGGTTAGTTTTAGTTATTTATTACGAATAATAGGAGTTAATGAACAAGTATATACAGTTCAAAACAATAAATTTATTAAAAAAATGGTGGGAAGAAACCGAAGGAATAGTTCTGAAGAACTAGGTTTTGTTTTAATTAAAGAAAATGAAAGAAAATATAGGGCGTTATACAAAATTTGCAATGAATCTTTACGTTATTAAAAAATATAGGCTGATTTTCTTAAAGGTGAAATTTAATGTATTTTGTTATTAAAAAAATTAGACTGAATTTTTTAAAGAAAAAAGTATTTTATTTTTCATATTCATATTTACTAATTTGTATGTAACACCTGTATAATGATGCAAATTCGATTTTTATTAATATGTATGTATATTGGGCTTGTCCTAGGGTGACCATTTTCTTAAGAAATTCCTCATTTCCTCAAATACAAGTTACAAAATGCGGGACAATGCGGGACAAAATGTTAAAATGCGGGACAAAATGTTAGAATACGGGACGAATAGTCACCCTAGCTAGTCCTAATTTTATATACTTACTTTTTCATTTAAAATCGTTTCATTAAAATTTTATTATTTATAAAAATGTATTGAAAATGAGGTTCTGTAACTCAAAACAAGTGCGCATGTCTAAATCATTGTTTACATTGTTTACAAGAGTTTTTGTGTTTACTTTACATCAATTGTTTACGCGTCAACAATGAGGTAACTTACATCAAGTAACTTACGCGCCCATCACTGGCTGTGATCGAAAGAAATATAATTGACGACAGTAGTACTTAGCTGTTAATTTGCATATAGCAAACAAGTTAATTTAAGTACAGTACGTTTTTATTTTATTAAAATGGGAGTAAATATCTGCGACATTTTTAAGCACTACACATGTATCGAGGTGTGTAACAGCATTAATATTAACATTCCCGCTATTTGTCTTAGGAAGAGTAAAAAAATATATGATATAGGTCATTTCTTAGCATTAAGCGGATCTAAATGGGAATTTCGTTCTTTTAGGTAGTCACGAGAAGGGACCTTCTTGGATTATTTCATGTATCATGTTAGTATGTGAAATTTTTTAATTCCAACAGTAAAACCATGGACACGAATGACATTTGTTATAAAATATAATACATTTTTACAGATTTTGTAGACAAAAAAAATAAATAAATGGGAAATTTTTATTAAGAATAACACTAAAAATCAAAATGTAATGAAAAGGACATTTTGTAATGACAGTCAATTTAATCTAGCATTTGCAATATGAGTATGATTCACAAAGCTTAAACAAAATGTCCAAAAGTTCGATTTAATAGATAAAATTACTAGATTTCAAAATCTAGTTCCGCCTAAAGGTTATTCCTATAACCTATAGCTATAGGATATTCCAAACGTTTACGCGGAACTAAATGGAATTTTAATTTTCGCAAGTTGTGACGAGCTCACTTTTTACTGATAGTTTTCAAAATCAAATCCCTCTTAAATCAATGAAACAGGCTTTTTCTTTGTCCTTTCTTAAATGAAAGTCAAAAACAATATAATTTGTTCTGCTTTTATAGTTTTTTCCAACTTCTGTCAACATTGTAACAAAAATTCAACACTAAAATATATGTAATAAGTACAAACTGTACTGCAGTATTTAGTACAATAATTTGGCCATCAGTTAGCGTATTCGAGCGTGTCATTTCTCAATAATTGATAGAGAGATGGAGAGAGGGGGTCAGAATATCGATATCAAATTTGAAATGTAATTTAAACAAAAAAATAGGGCAGGGCAGTGCAGATCAGTGTTTCTCAACCTTTTCTGGCATGGGACCCCCCAAAATAACTTGTATATATATATATATATATTGTCGGGACAAGAACGAGAGCTGGGACTGGAAAAAATTTAAACACCAAAAATTGTTTTATTATTAAGTCTTACAAAAGAAATATGCAGATGGTCTGCTGCAGCAGAAAGTTAATTATTTTATTTATTGTACCAGTACAACAAATATTTTTAAGAGCAGGTTCTAACTTATAAATTGTTGTTGCTATACCAATATAATTCAATATTCATTTAGTCAATAATCGGGATTTATGAAAATGATTTAAAAAATAGTTTTGTTTCTCTAGTTATAGCCGATAGTGTATGCATGTATGTGTTTCTATATTGTCTATAGAAGCACATTCTACCTAACAATGACTTACATTATAAAATTAACAAAAATTTCTACAAATACCTTTCTAGTCGCACCAATTTTGGTCTGCATGGAGACCAAACACTAAAGTCCACACTATAACACACTATTTCAAGTATTTTCTGCACTTTTATCACTTAAAAATAACTAAAAACGTCAGAAAAAAATGAAGACGCCACTTGCAAAAATCACGTATCACTACATATCAAGATGGCTAATCCTGATAAAGCTCATTAAGGAATATAGTCATTAACAATAAATAAATAAGGAACAGAATTGCTTAAAATAATTCTTTATGAGAATAAACACATATATTAATATTTTATCAATAGTATACAGGTGGTTGAAATTGAACTACCGGGCCCAATACACTATTTTTTATTATTGAAGATGAAGTATAACGTTAAATTTGGGAGTTACTTGGTACTACATGATCTAAAATAGTTTATATTTTGTTACTTTGTATCTTTATATAAATACATTTAGATTGAAGATTTATTAAAATTTCAGAGTTATAGCGTTGGAGACACGGCCTATATGGTAAAATGGGAGGACAGAGGTGATAATAGGATGACTTTTGGGCTATCAATGATAATTCTGAGATCTCAAAAAGGGATGGAAATTACTATTGGAAGTATAATGGAGTTATCTCTCGAGAATTTTATACAGGTTAATTTTTTTTTATTTACGGGTTCATTTGGAGGGCTAATGCTTTCCATTTTGAACACTTTCGCATCCTTACTCTTTAGCTAACAGTAGCTCGGAGCATAACAAAAAATATTGCAAGTTCAAGTCGTACCTCCTTGAAAGTACTTGAAGTACCTCCAACGTGAACCGTTTTAATTAGTTTAAATTAGTTGTCAAAATAAGTATAATTTATTTTATTTAAGTTTAAAAGGTATATTTCAATGAATATAAATGTCATATATTTATGAATATATCTTGCAAAATAGAGCGTTTTACTATTACAATTTCATGCTTCGATTTTATATGACTTCGCGGCCTCCCGACGAAGCTTTCACGGCCCCCCGGTTGAGGAACGCTGGTGTAGATGACATAGCCGCTACGTAGAATACGTCAATGTCGATTTGTGACAGTGTCGTTTGTGTGTATACTCTATTCTCAGAGAACGTGCAAATGATGTAAATATTAGAACCATGTAATTATTGTTCGTATTGGACGTTTAAATTTACCTTTTAATGTATATTCGTGCAATCACAGCAAGAATAATGTAGTTCTAAACAGGGATGGGGAGTCGGAGTCGGAGTCGGGAGTCGGGAGTCGAGGAGTCGAAGCTTTTTGGAGGAGTCGGAGTCGGAGTCGGGAGTCGGAAAAAGTTATCGACTCTCGACTCTTTGATTACATTTTTATCAATCCGAAAACAAAAGCAAAATACCATTCTACCAGAAGTTTTTAAAGCACGGAAACAGGAACGACATTTTGTTCTCTGTTCATGAACGAAAATAAAATTAAAAATATTCAATGCCGGTTTTACACGGTTTTCTTCATGCTTTCCAGTTAAAAATTTAATTAATAATACTAGTATTAACAGATTAATGATGTAGGATAAAGATTTTTGTTTTTAGTCATATCTAATTTTTCTTTTTCTGTATACTTTGTTTATTACGTTAAAACGGAACTAAACTGGATTTTTATTTTCTCAAGTTGTAACGATCTTTGTGATTATTTAATGTTTCATGTTGGCAGCTAAAATCTATATGTCAAAAGAAAAAAGTGACATGTTATGAAAAATAAAGTACAGTCTGTTCCAAACGATTAGGCGGAACTAACCGGAATTTTCATTTTTGTAAGTTGTCATTAGCTATTTTTTTATATATTGAAGTTGGCTTTTCCTGAACAAAATGATCAAAAGCTTCAATCAAACTGTAAAAGTAACTAGAATTGAAAATCTAGTTCCGCCTAAACCAAAGGAACTGACTTTATATAAAATACAAAACAAAAATGTTTAAAACTGTAATATTCGAAAATTTGTATTAAAAATGACTCAGCTCCCCCCAACCCAAGATATTTAATGTAAGTATAGTCTGTTTCTTTGGTTTAAGCGGAATTAGATATCCAAATCTACTAACTTTTAAGGATTGAATGAGGCTTTGTATCATTTTGTTTATCAAAAGCCCACATTGATCGTTAAAAAGTGAACTCGTGATAATTTAAGAAAATAAAAATTCCATTTAGTTCCGCTTGAACATTTGGTATAGACTTTACAATTTACGAGTGAAAGGAGTCGGGAGCCGGAGTCGGAGTCGGAGTCGATTTTGAAAAATACCGACTCCGGAGTCGAGAGTCGGGAGTCGATAATTTTTCTGTCGACTCCCCATCCCTGGTTCTAAAGCTGGGTCCAGCATGCTACGAATATTGACATGGAATTAAAATTTTAGTCAGGGGGTTATTCTAAATACACAATGTAACTCATTTTATACAAAGTTTCGTATAAAAAATTACCAATTTTTTATACTGAAAATGTATTTATATTAAAATGTTGTTTGCAAGCTGCTTCTATAAAGATTAACAATTACTATTTAACAAAAATAGGTTTTACAACTTCGAGTCATTTCTGAACGAAATATAATTAAAAATGAAAAATGTTTTAATATATCTACATAAAAAAATGTTTATGCTTCTTTTTTGTTTTTTTAATGCCCCAAGGTTAAATTATACCACGGTATAATAAAACCTCCCTATTTTCTAAAGTCATTCTGACCCCACGTTAGTGCGAAACCCCACTGTGTAAGATCTCTTTCTTCGAAACATCTGCGGGTGTAGTGTTCTTTTACTGACTTTATGCCGAGAAAATCGAATACAATACCTTAAAACCGATACATTAGTTTCAGGTATTTTGTGAATTCTACCCTACTAATGCGGAGGCATGCTATTGTTACGTGGTTTTGCGGTCATTGTATAACTTGCAATCTTAAAATGATTAAGTGACATTCAAAAGTCTTTTCAGCACCGTATACTATACATTAAACTTACACCCTTATAAGTTACGCTACGTAAACTAACAACAATGAAAATCTTTTAAACAGATTTTACAGAATTATATTCAGAGTCTGATATCTTTATCGTAGTTTAAAAACTATTTATACTATAAATATTTGTATTTCCCAAGTATGTTTATTTATTTATACATTACTATTGAATCACTCATTTAAAAAATACATTAAATAGAGGCGCCCATAGAACTAACGATTAATTTATTATTTTTCTAGTTATATCAAAGAAAACTTGTATAAAGGCGTGCATTGTTTATTTTAAGAAATTTGTATTTATTAGAACTGATTATTACAAATATTACGTGAAATTAATGATGTATCAATTCCAGGGAAACAATTCCAAACAATAAATTTAACGGAAATTTCTCTTGAAAATTACAAAATTTACTGTGTTCCATTTAATTTTATTACCTACAGAGACATCTATTCGAAAGTTATTCAACTATTGGTTGTTGTTTTATAGAAATGTCAAAAATATGACAAAACTAAAATACATGCAGGGGGGTGAAACTCTAATGGCAAAACGAAAACCATATTACGTTCCATAACCCAACACGAATAGCGCCCCAGTCGCTGCCAGTCGCTATAGCTACGTGCATGACAGGATGTTGCCTGTTATGGCTTCTGTCATTAGTGTCAAAATCTGAAATTAGTGTCAAAATCGTCTTCTGTAATTTTGTAATTTCATTGTTTAATTCGGAAAATGGGTGTTAAATGCTTTGTTTTGGGGTGTGATAGTAGTGAACCTACAAGATATCGCTTTCCAAACCCGAAGACACGTGTGGCTCCAGAATTGTATAAAACGTGGATGAGGAACATTGGAAATCCAAAATTGGATGGCTTGTCCATGGAAGTGTCCATAAATATTAAGTATTAGTAAATATTATGTTATATGTTAGTCTAATTAATAAATAATTATTTCTGCTAGTTATTGTTTTTCTGTTTCTGTATAATTCCTAACTGCTTGTTCTTAATTGTAAACATAGTTAAATGTTATTATTAAATGATACAATTGTTATGATTTATTTTGTCCATTTTTAAAATTGTTGTCGTTAATAATATTAAAAATAGACAAAATAAATCATAACAATTGTTTCATTTAATAATAACATTTAATTATGCTTACAACTATATCCACTGAAGCATTTGAAATACCCGCGAAAACCCAACCCTTTCCTCCCCTACCAATTTTAGTTCCATAACCCAACAACTACAGCGCTAATTTGGTTTCAAAAAATATAACGGCAGTTTCGCATCTATTTCCTTCTTTATCTATGAATACATGGCAGGTAAATAAATTTGAAACAGTGCTTTTTTAATCAATAATAGTAGTTATGTCGTAAAAGTGAGTATTTTTTATAAGTATTACAAGAAATAAGTGCAATTAAAATGTTCAATCCATTTTCTAAACCAAAACCTAAAGGTAAATAAAATTTTATTTTTGTCGTTAAAAATGATTAATTGTTTATTATTACATAGAACAAATACGTGAGAATGAAAAGGCTTTAAGAAAAGTTGGTAGAGAACTTGACAGAGAGAAAAGAGAATTGGAAAGAGAGGAAAAGAAATTGGTAAGATTTTAGGTTAAGTTAATATATTTTTTACAAAATTCTTTTTAGGAATTGGAAATAAAAAAATTGGCTGAAAAAGGCAATAAGGCAGAATGTGCTATTTTAGCAAAGCAGCTAATACAGTTACGCAAACAAAAAACCCGAATATATGGTGCGGGAAGTAAAGTACAAAGCGTTGGACTTCAAAACAAAACGATGGGCACTACTATGCGTGTAGCTGGGGCCATGAATACTTCAAGTAAAGTCATGGCTGATATGAATAAGATATTAAAACCTCAACAAGTTGCTATGGATATGGATAAATTCAAAAAGGCATCACATCATTTAGAATTAACTGATGAAATGAGTAATATTTGTTCGGAAATGTTTAACGATTATTGTTTAATTGTTTTTATTTTGTAGTTGAGGATACAATGGATGATATATTAGCTGATTCAGGTGATGAGGAAGAGAGTGATAGAATTATTACGCAAGTATTGGATGAAATAGGTATTGAAGTTAGTGGTAAAATGCGGCAGGCCCCAACTCCAGCTTCGGGTGTATCAACTGTTTCGGAGACTGATAAAGAGCTTCTTGAGAAGCTAGAGAAACTAAAATCCTAATTAAATTAATGACTTTATTATAAAAACTCCAATAATATATTGGTTGTATACAATACTCTGTATAAAAATTAAAATATACGTAAATACAAATGTTTCGGTCACAAATTGGTGACCTTCCAGAAACTCGCACAGCATTTTTTTTACAGGTTTATTAGGTGACATTTACATCTTTAGGATTTCGTAGGTATAACTAAGATACACTTATAGCAATAGGGAAATAAATTTAAGATCCCAGCGTTACGGTGGTCAATTTTTAACTAGGTTAGAGGCTATTTTTTTGGAATTAGATATGCTATTTAAACATTTTTGGACACCTATTTGTTGATAAAACGGAAAAATAGATTTATAAAATATTGCAAAAAATATTTATTCCTACAATTTTAGCTTGACAGCTGTGTAAACATAACACAACCAAATTTTGAATATCCTCTAGCCAAGTTAAAAATTGACCACCGTAGCGCTGGGATCTTAAATTTATTTCCCTATAGTTCTTAACTGATAAAAATATGACCAATTCGCCTGAAGACTGTTTTACATTATACTTCTCAGTACACTTTCAAAATTCTGAGGTCATTCAAACCTTTAAAACTACCTTCTGAAGTAAAAAGCGGCAGAAGTAGGCATTCAACGCTTTCTGTCCTTTGTTACTTCTCACTGCCAACTTAACAATTTGAAGTGACCGATAGAAGTTTGGTTATACTAGCCAATTTATAAATATCTTTGAAATATGCTAGTTTAATTATAAGAACTTGAAACCAGTATAGCTTTTATTTACAAGACCAAATCTCAATCAGGATTATTAAAAATGTCAGAAAAAGTAAAACAGTACTGCATAAAACTAAATGTAAAGTTGGTACGCCTGAAAAAGTATTGAAACTCTGACTGGGGGTAGTTTCAGAAGTTGAGTTGGAAGTCGGATAGCATTGAAAGTTTGAAGGCAGTATTATGTTTCACATACTTTTTACCTCAACACTACGCAAAAAGTCAGTAGAGCAAGAAGAAAAATATAATGTATAACAGACTTAATATATAGGCTATTCCAAATGTTTAAGCGGAACTAAATTGAATTTCTATTTTAGTAAGTTGTCACAAGCCGACTTTTTAGCGATTAAAGTAGACTTTAGCTAAATAAAATGATCAAAAAACTCATTTAAACGTTAAGTTACCTTGTTTTCAAAATCTAGTTTCATTTAAATCAAAGAAACACTACAAGGGAGTAGCAAGAAAAAAAGAAAACTTTTATTATAATAGTGTCCACGCCTTTGAATAAGTTAAGAACAACTGCCTTATACCGTCACTCAAATTATAGGCTATTCCAAACGTTTAGGCGGAACTTGATTTTGCAATCTAGTACTTTCATCGTTTGAACCGTGCTTTTTGGCAGTTTTGTTTAAGCTTTGTAAATCATACTTACCATAAACATTTTTTGGTTAAGGTTAATATCATTTTAAAATGTAATTTGTTTTATATTTTGATTTTTTGTCATTCTTAATACAAATTTCCCACTTATTTATTTTTTTTTCATTAAAATGTTTAAAAAATGACTTAATTTTTGATATATGTAATTCCTTTCCATGGTTTCACTGTTGGAATTTTAAAATTTCACATACCAAACTTACAACATGAAATATTTTAAGTTTAAGAACGAAATTCCCATTTAGTTCCGCCTAAATGTTTGGAATAGCCTGTACTGCACAGTAGTTGTGGTCAAACAACTGGATCTAGAGGGTTGAAATTAGATATATATATACAGTTCTTTGACCTACATAAAGAAAAATACTGAGACTTTTATCACAAAATCATTATAATACTCAAAATATTATTTTAAGAAAAAGTTGGTATGAAATGAATGATGTTTACAGAGGCACTTCCCATGAGAACAAGCCAGTGACGTCACATGCGCATAATATAAAATTCGTACGGTCGCTTCGTTGCTACGCAACGGACGTAGACCTGACTGCCATTTGTCTGACGTAATTTTTATTTTATTTATTATATATTGGCCTATTTCTGCGACGAGGCTAATCGCCGAATTTAACGTAATTACTTGACGCATATACAATGACATCATTAGCCTATTTCTGTGGAAAAAACACTTTACCTAAACTAACAAAAATAATTTTGATGTGATTTCTGAAAAAAACAAAACCTTTTGTAGCCTATTTCCAAGAGAAGATGTTATAAAAATCTCAAAATAATACATATTGATGTGAACCAGAGTTCACAATATAAAATATTTTTTTTCCAGAATCGTCGATTATTTTATGATAACATTTTTTTTTAAATATAATTTAATATCTAATAAGCCATTAGAAAAATCTACTTAGACGTGATTTTTGCTTTTACTGCTTATATGAAATTCTTTTTCATCCGTTCCGAATGTTGGGCACCATAATGGCAGTCTTGACCTTGCAACGGCTGCCCGGAAGAGCTGTGTTGTCGCAGAGAACCGCATAAATTTCAACCATGAAATACGTCTTTTACCTCGACCTCTCTTGCAGACTACTTTTCAGAAAAATTACCGTATCCCTGTCTGGGCCAGCAGCTTTTCCATCTTTAGCTTACATTATTGCCTATCGCACTTCAGCTTGTGTTATTGCTGGTCCCCTGGTACATGGTTTTAGTAGAAGATAATCACAAAATAAGTCTTTTATGTGATCTTTCTTTATCTTTAACTTATGTTTGCAGTCGAGTTCATTTAATCGTTTCTTTACGATCGCTCCGGCGACGGTCGTCACGCTGTTCTCGAGCCAAGTGGATAGCCGGACGAGCGGTTCCGTCGCGTCGTTCCACGCTCGGTCCGGCGACAACTTCGCGGGGGCCGTCGCCGAAAGCCGTACGTGTTCCGGCGTGATCCGATCCGAGGACACTTCCAGGCGGGGAATTTGACTGGGGCGGTACATATGTCAAAGAATAACACAGGTGTCCTAAGACCAGCTCAGCGAGGACAGAAATCTCGTGTAAAGCAAAAGCTGGCTGAAATCATGCTTGTCCAATAGATGTCTGGTAGTGTTACACTTAATTATACTGGCTGATTCCTTTATGTTTTTGTACAAGTTAAAACAAATCGTGTTTTTCTTCCAACATTTCAATATTTCTGCACTCTTCCTTCAACCATGCATCCTTCGCTTTCCATATTTCGCTTCGTATCTCTTTCTAGATGTTCTTTTAATTCAGTGTTTACCAACTTGTTTTTGAGTGGGGAAACCCGCAGCGGCCTTGTTATTGAGTAAGGTACCCGTGCACCATCTGACTATTTTAAAACAAACACTTTTGATAAATTAATACAGGTAAAAATTTTCTAATTAGATATTAAACCGACTTGATATTTCGGATATATTGAATAGTTTGACCCATAATGATCTTAACAACGTTTAAAAACAACAAATATAACCAAATACTTATGGGTTACTAGGGTTCCGATGAACCCCGATTGGAAAACGCTGTTTTAATTAATGGTGTCGACGTTCTTGTACTTCTTTCTTAACTCCATGACTCCACTTCTTCTCTTTTCTATGTATTTTGATATCACATTAATTTATAGCAAAAAATTGTCTCACATTTCCAGCATTATGTAGAGCACTCTGACTAGTGAGTTCGGGTATTCGTATCTTTTTAACCTTTGTGCTCTTTCGTCGTTCGGGTGTTCAAGTGTAGACTTCAAACAGCGTTTGGGTATTCAAGTAGTAAAATCGTTCGTCTTGACGGTCTATAAAGCTTTTAGTGCGAATAGTGTTAACACAATATGCCCCAGCTCGGCGAGTTATGGAATAGAGAGCCGGAATGCGCAGTTACAGCAAGGTGTAAAATTACCGCGTTTTGATGTTTTGAACCCCGAACATTTAACATATAAAGGGCAAAGTATGTACGTTTGTTAAGCTTCGTGCTTCATGTCATGTTATATGACTTCGTGCAAATCACCATTTCTGCCGAATTAGCTGTTACACGTAACAGTTGATGATGAGAGATTGTACCCAGAGTATGTACATTGTTAAAACCCTATATAAAACTATTTTGAAAAATGAAACTCTCTTAAATTATATTCCATAAAATATGTTTTTAAACTTTTTTTAATGTAAATATCGTTTAAGAAACTTTATTTTTCTCCCGGGCAACGCCGTGTATCTCTGCTAGTAACTTTTATTTGTGAAATAATTTGCAATTTATATAATTTTTATATTTTGTCAGTTTTGAGTCTTTCGGGTTTGAAGTGTTACGCTCTCTGTTAACTTCTGTTATTACTCCCCACCTACACTACACATACTCTGCACCTACGCTGCCTTGAGCGCTAGACAAATACCCAAACTCACTATAAGTACCTACGATACCTTTCATGTGTGAAATACTCGTAAATTTAATTTACAATTTCAACTTAAAAATATGACTAAAAAATAATAACTAAACATGTCCGTTGAGATCTGTTACTTTGGTATATCTAAGTGGCGTTAATCGGCTTCTTAAATTATATTTCACAGCATGTGGTGTAGCCGGACTTTGTCTGGCTGGAGAAGTAGTACTATCAACTCCATTACAAGTTCGTTCAATGCTTACAGAACTCCTATTTGGAGACGACCTCTGCTTCTCATTTAACGCTGCTCTTATCAACATATTTTGTCGCTGAATATCACGTAGAAGTATGTTGTTAATAGTGGTTAAGTCACGGTAAGTATAGGTGAGAACTACAAGAATTACTGCGCAGGAAAAAATTGTGATTCTTCTACACCACCAGACATAAAACTGTAACTGATCATGTGAAATTTGTGCTGATTTCTCATCGGTTAATGAGCTACATATAACCCGTTCAAGAACAACATTAAATGACAGCGTAAGTAACAATGGCAGTCGAGCAGCTGCGGTCCGTGTGGTGGTCGTAATTGCCAGTACCACCAAAATACATCCTGCGTAATGTAATAATGTATCAAACCAAGAAATTTCCCCAACAATCCAAGACCGCAACGCTCCCATACTATCTGACAATGCTATTAATAACTGTTGATGACGTATTGTCCCCTCACGAATTTCATCTAAAACATGTGCAGCTTGAATTCGTGATTCATTTAACGCACGCTCCAACTGTTCTCCGTAACTAAGTAAACGTTCTTGTAGTTCAAGACTACGACGTTGTTGTTCAAGTAATTCTTTTTGTTGCACTAAAGAACCTTGCAATTGTTCCCCAATTCGAACTGAACTTTCCGTTAACTTTTCCTGCCAAACTTGACCCCGTAAAAACCAACAAATATTCTGTGTGTGCGTATAAAATTCTGTGTAAACATTAAAAGCTCGATCTGACATACTACTTATGCATATTCCCCGTAGATTTGGTTTTTTATCACGTTCACAATTGTATTGCTCATGTCCAGACATTGATAAAAAACAGTTCGTAATATGTAAAGCAATGTCACTTTGTGTTTCTTCTGAAAGATAACGACATCCTTCATGTATATGTTCCACAGCAGCCTGCCAGCAATCTCCGTATTTGGGTAACCGGCCCCGCTCTTCCATTAACTAGAACATATTAGGTTACAACATGGATTTTAGATTTATATCATGTAACATACCTGATAGTGGGTCTTCCCATCTTCCATCATCTGCAAGGCCTCTTGTCCATTTCCAAAATCTACGAAAGCTAAAACTGGGACACAAAAAATATAAACTACTGTTTGAATTACGTTCAAAAACATCCTCAACCAAAAGTACGTTAGAATTCTTCTTCGTACCTATGGAAATATCTACTTGGCCATGGTTAACAGCGGATATTTAATTTTAATTTCATCCTGCACGCAAATATTTAGCATATTCTGTGAACTACCGCATTTCAGTGGTTTTCTTAATAATAAATAATTATTAAAGGAGTATATGACGGAATTTTATCGATATTTTCGTGTGAACTTTTATTGTATACTTTAAAATTAAATTACTAATTTAAATTTGCATATACGACCCTGGCCCATTTTCTAAAAGGAAATTTTATTTTATTTCGTGGGTTTACTTGCGAAATCGAAATATCACAATTAATTTACGACCAACGCCCAATCGAATTTGCTTTATTTTATGATACATCTTAAATATTAAAAAAGTTGTTAAAATCACCAGAATGGAAAACTTTTCTGTATGAGATGGTCATCTAAAGTTGAAGGACAAGATATATGACAAAAGTAAACAATACAAGAACTCAGGAAGATGGATTGCGTAAAGACTGATATTGTCGAAATCACCGGAATTCCCGTCAAATTTGCTTCAATGCCAACTTATCACATTATATGTCTTTAATGAATGAAATCGCCAATTATTCAGAGGTCAGTATGTAAACAGAGATTTTGTAACTGACAAGATTTTTGGGAGATTGTTTTTGGTTCAGTGCGTAACGTCCCCAGCTAGTTTGAAGCCAAGGACCTGTGAAGTCGGGCAACTGCTATAAAACCTAAGCGCACTACATCAATAACAAACACTATAGTTCAGTGCAACAGAGTAAAAACAACAAACAACATGAAGACCAGCGTAAGTACCCAAATTAACACAATTTTATTTACACAATTTAGTAAAACTTACCTAAGAAATTCCTTTCAATTTTTATTCATTTTTACTTTAATAAGTAATAATTATCGTAATATTTGATGAAAAGGTATTTTGGTGCATTCGTTATTTAGTCTTACATCTTCACTGATGAGTCTGCCTGTATGTACGACAGAAATTTTGGCCAAAGGATTACAATTTCTAAAAGTAGAAATTGTTCGGCCGTAAAAAGTTACGGTAGAACTAGAGATTTAAAATTTGAAATGCATAAACAGATTTTTGACCCTATTGTAGGAAAAATACTAAAACTTATCGCCCGAAAAAAAAAAAGGATATTTTGATTGGGGTATCAAATGAAAGCTCTTAATATGTCAGGACCAAAAAAGGGCCTTCTTCATGAAGGAACCCAGGCGCAAGTGTTATTTTTTAGGGTCCCAAATAATATCCCTACAATATCGAGCTAATCATCTTTTCACAAAAAAATCGGGTTGGAGACTAGAGAGCAGGAATTTCAAAAAATCAGTTGAAAAGCGGGTGGCAGTATTTTTTCCCCTTGCGTTAGGCGCAAATAGCCTTTGTTGCTGTGCACCAAAAATTTTAACTAACTAACTAACTATTTTTCCCTATAGCATTAGATACTACTTGTTAAAATAAATAAGATAAGACTTATTTTTTTAAAAACTGATTGTACAAAAAGCCATCCGTTCGGTAGCCATCTTGATGGTGTAGGTTCTGAAGTTTTACAACTAACGTTCAGAATACCTGTGTTATTAAATTAAATTTAGATTTTTTTTAATGATTAAACTATAAATAGTAGATACAATATTGTATTGAACTCACATATAATGGCTGTATTACACTTGCATGATTATAACCCTCGTCTACGGCTTAGGTGGTAAATTTTATCCTCTGTTATTTCAACGACACAAAAAATTCGATATTTTTCGAAAAACTAATCTGATTAAAAATTCCTGTTAAACTATTTTGTTTCCCATCAATATACATTGCTGAGAGTTTTTTGAGATTTTTAGGCTAACCCCTAAGGGAAATAAGGTGGGGGACATAAGTTATGACACATTTTTGGTTAAATACTCATGAAAAAAATTGATTTTTCAGAAATAAATATTTGTTGGTTTATCCACGCATTAAGAAGTATCATTTTTGATACCCCATTCAAAATTATATATATATATATATATATATATATATTTATATATATATATATATATATATATATAATTTTGAATGGGGTATCAAAAATGATAGCGAGTTGTTTTTTAATCTCTCAATAGATTTCCTATATGTGGGTCAAAAAGTTGCATAAGCAAGCCAAATTAAAACATGCTATATCCAACCGTTTGGCCACAATTTCTAACGTAGAGTACGTTCATCTTAACTTCATCACAGGGTATCATAAATTACTATCATAAATTCTGCGCGAGAAAACAGCTGATCACATTGACGTATATTAGGGTTTTAAACAATTGTTGTGGAAACCAAACACACAAAATCATGTATTTCAAATACATTTTTACTCGTTTTATTACACGGTATACCTTGAAACGTACGAGAAATAAATAATAATAACGGAAATAAACAAACAACATCGCACAATACGTGTAGTTAAACACAAATCAAAGTAAGTGACGCCACTGAAATGTGTTAAGCTAGCTGTTGGTAATGTAATGGACGAAATCTGGTTTCTGCGCAAGGGACTGGTAATATTCGCCTGTGATGAAGTTAACTTGAACGTAGTTTACAGACAGACAGACACATGCAGGGCCGTGGCGAGTGAGGCACTCGCCTAACCTTAGCTGGTAAAGAGGGGCGCTAGAACAGGAAAAAGGGGCAACACGGGAAAAAGGGGCGCCAAAACTAAAATAAGAAGAGCAATTTTTTTGTGAAAATTTCTAAGTAGGTTGATCTTCATAAGATCCCAACGAATTCTGAAGGATGGAAGCGAGCCAGCAGGCCACTCGCGGCCCGCTTCCATTGTTTCATTTTCACATTTTTTTCAAAATGAAATAGTATCATAAGAAAGAACGAAAAAAATCGTAAGGGTGCGCCGTTAATATAGTTTCCCTCAGGTGCCAAAAATTCTCGGCACAGCCCAGAACACATGACTTATTATAAGGGTGTATTTAACTACGAAATCCTGTGTTAAACTTCACTTACCTTTAATTTTGCTACATGAACTCTTCGAAAACGTACCTTTTGTGTAAAAATACAGTATAGGTCCCCGATTTATAAATAAAGTCTATTCCAAACGATTAGGCGGAACTAGATTTTCAAATCTAGTAATTTTTACAGATTGACTGAAGCTTTTGATAATTTTATTCAGGAAAAGCCAACTTAAATATATAAAAAATAGCTAATGACAACATACAAAAATGAAAATTCCAGTTAGTTTCGCCTAATCGTTTGGAATAGCCTGTAGTATATTATTAAACGAGTTTTATAAGACGATGTATTGTCACACAAGTACGACGAGCGCAGCGAGGAATGCTTCAAAGAAACAAATGTGACAATACGTCGTATAAAACGTGCATAATATACTATTTTTTAATACCTTGCATCAATTATATTATAGAAATTTAAAATTTTCATTTATAAAAAATATCGGAATACAATCTAGGGATTTTTATGAAATGCGGTAACCATAGCAACAATGTATAATAATTAATTTACTATAATTATAATTTATTTACAGATGATCCTTTTGGTAGCCATCTGCATGTTTGCTGCAGTTAGTGCTACTGGTTATGGTCTTCTTGGTGGATTAATCGGTGGAGGAGGCTACGGTCCAGGTTACGGATACGGCGGTGGATACGGTGGCGGATACGGCGGTGGATACGGTCATGGCGGATACGGACACGGCGGATATGGACATGGAGGATATGGTGGATACGGTCATGGCGGATACGGTCACGGTGGATATGGCGGATATGGCCACGGTGGATATGGTGGATACGGTCATGGTGGATACGGTCATGGTGGATATGGCGGATACGGTCATGGTGGATATGGCGGATACGGACACGGCGGATACGGACATGGATATCACGGACCATACTAAACTCCATTCCTCAAGATTCACAACATTCACACTATTTATTTATAAAATTGCATCACATTTATTGTTTAAGTATATTACGTCAAATAAAAAAATTTAAATAACTTTTGCCAAGTTGATTTCGCTGTTGCTCTTCCCACGTCTTTCTCCAATTTCGGAGAATGAAAAGTTCACTTTCTCTCAATTTATTCGAAGTTTTCGTGAGATGGAATCGTTTTCAAGACAGTGTTAGTTTTAATTGTGAATAAGAATGCAGATACGTCTGGTAAGTTAATTTAAAAAAAATCTATTTAAATGCTACAATCGTCCAGAAACTAAAGAACGTTTGTTATTAGCAACATGAAAGCCAACACATTTAAATAAAATAGTTATTTACATTGCAGATGCGTAAGTAATTTTTTTTGGCCGAGGTGTTTCAAGGGCCGAGGACTACGCATCGTGTAATGTATTATATTTTTTATACTACTATATTTATATTTATTTAATTTTCAATTAAATGAAATATTAATGTCAATCAATGTGAATGTCATAACTGTAGCAACCAAAAACAAAAGATAGTGACGTATAAATAAACGTATTATATTGTTTATATGCATTAAATTGCCAACTTTGTTGCGCATATATTGTATGAATCAGGGAAAAAATGTTAAAAACTGCGAAAAGTGAAATTGAAGAGGCGACAAATATTGCTTGTGCTTCATTGTTAACTGAAAAATCAAAAATTAGTTACAATCAAGCATTTTAAATGTTTTCGAAATGGTGTTTGGGGAAAAATGTTGTCCAAATTACTGAAAATGTTATGTTGGCATGTTTTTAAGTCTATGGAGTAAATATTCAATAGGGGAAACTTCCTAAGTGCCCTGATATCTGGTGGCGATTTTCGGAAGATATGAGAATGACATGTTTTGTTCAATAGAGAAATACGTGTTTTTTTTGTTGTTGTTTGTGTTTAATTTTGTAAATCATGGCAAAAAACAATTCATTTTGTTGTGTGCCGCAATATTAATCGTGAATAAAAAAGAATCCCACTTAAACATTCCATAATTTTCTTAAATCGGGAACAATATCAATTGAAATTACAGTTTGAGGTAGAGAGAAAATGGATCGTAGGTCTCTATTATACACAAATGTCTCTATGGACCTAAAAACTATAAATGGGCAAAAATCATAGCCCATGAATGGGTGTTTGCTCGTTGCATTTCATGCAAAGACTGAACAAAGGCACTTACCCCACCCAAAATCTGTCCAAATCATCAATTCATATATTAAAAAATAAAAATCAAATACACAAGTGACAGTTTAGTGTCATTCTCGAATGTTCCAGATTTTGTCGCATATGGCGCTGTGATCTTAAAAAGTTTCCCCTAATGATGAAGTTAACAGTTTCAATAAATAGAAATCAATATACGAGTATTTCAAAATAAGCGACTGACGGCGTTTCACAAAAAAAAAAACCTATAGGATATTCCAAACTAGATTATGAAATCTAGTAATTTTTATCTATTAATTCGGACTTTTGGTCATTTTGTTTAAGCTTTGTAAATCATACTAACTAGAGGTCTGAACGGGCCTATTTTGGACCACTTTTACCGTCATTTTTACCGTTTTCGGGCCCGAGCCCGAAAATATTAATACAATTATTGCATCTACCCGGCCCGAACCCGACAAAATTTTAAATTCGGCCCGAATAAACCTCGTTAAAAAAATATTATGATACAAAAATTGCTTAAAATTTGTAATAATTATAAAACTAGAAATTAAAAAAATATATGTATTTTTTACGAAGGTTTCAAAATATATTATTTAAAAAATCCTAGCGCCACCACTGAGTAGATTTGACAGAAAAAGTCATTAATCAGTTTGCCAATAATCGCAGATACCTTCAGTTTCTATTTAGTGTTCTGTATTTATGAAAGTTTATTGAATAAATTACTAAATATTTTCAAAAATATGCGTTTTTATTTTGCCCACTTGCCTTTGAAAAAATGCGGCGGGCGCCATGAACTCTATTGATTGTCATGTGCGCAATTTGCCAACGTTTTTTACTTTCTGGACAACTACCGAATTAAAAATTACAATTTATAAATTAAAAATTACCGAATTAAAAATTACAGCTGACAGTATTGCTTAAATATTTTAATAAATTAAGCATTTTTGTATAAAAATTATTTTTTCAAAAAAATTACTTTCTGTGTTTAGGAGTTAGTGTTTCTTCTGTTGTCCGTTGTCCTAACGAACACAGAAAACGGAGAGGATGAGGCCCGCATTTGGCACCGCCGCAAAAAACCCTGCCGTAAATCCATAAGCTCCAGCAGAACGTTCTTCACCTTCCTCTTAGGGGATCTAGTAGTGAATCAACCAGCACATAGCGCTGCAGCAGCTAGTTACGAAGGACCATGTACTCCATCAGGTTCACGACCCCCATTACTCGGCAGTCACGGTTCTGGGTCGAGACCCCCACTATTTGGAAGTCACGGCTCTGGGTCGCGACCACCATTATTTGGAAATAATGGTGGATTACTCTCTAGTTTTGGTTCATTGTTTAATGGAAATGGGATACGACCAACAATTGAAACAAATGTAGATAATTCCAAACCCATATTCGAAGAAGTGGAGGAAGATGAAGTAACGGAGGATTATAGGCCAGGATTAGTAGGTGCACCTAGCCAAGATGTTGGTGGTTTCGCCCAAGATCTTAGCCATTTACGTCCCGACAAAGTTGTCAGAAGAATAAACAGACAATTCAATAGATATTTTATTAATCCATTTGTCGATTTGTTTTACAGAAGATAAATATAGCCAGGCTGACGAAACAATGCAGTTTATTTTCATCCGTATCTTAATCACCAAAAAACTTCGAAGTTTTCTGTCCATATACATTATTTTCTGGTAAAAAATGAACTGTATCCCACTTATCTAACTCCAAAGGTAGAAACAGAGTGCAGCCAATGTTATGTGAGGCGGAAATTATAATCTGAGGTGGAATAAGTGCAATAAAAACGGCAAATTATCAATCAAACATCAAATATAATCTTCTGGCTTTATTTTACTTTTTCCGTTTCACCTAACAAAGACCGTACTTTGGTTATAAATCAGGGAGGTAGGGAGAGAATGTTTGCGTATGACCTTGTCCCCTCCCCAACACAATATGGCTACACAGCCATATTGTGTTGGCTAATGTCATTTGTTGACGTTCTATCGTGTTACTAATTTTGTGAATATTTCCTCGAACTTACCATCAAAAACTGTTTTATTTAATTAAATTTGTGTATGGACCCTTTGTAGAGCATAATGTTATATTATTATTGTGTGAGTGTATACTAGACGTAAAAAAACATTTTTAAAATTAGTGTTTTGCTAAAAATATACATATATATATATATATATATATATATATATATATATATATATATATATATATATATATATATATATATGTTTTTAATTTTAACTGAATAAATACTGTGACGTTCCATATATGCTTATAATATTTTGGCCATTTTTGGTGACACAATATGGCGGCCGGTAACTTTCTCCCGCCGCACTTGGCGATATATCGCTATCGACAAGTTTAAGTTGGTTTTACACAGTTCAATTAATTGACCAATAAATTGATCAAGTTTTTTGTCAATTTAACTTTGACATTGCCAACTGTAAAACATGATTTATTAGAATGAAAATATTTAAAAAATCTTCACAAAGTTACGAACTGTGAACAAAAACAAAAGAAATAACCTAGATGATGGTAAATTAGAACGTTCGAAGTTCTGTCACATTTGAAAACGAAACACAAACTATATGTTTCGAGGTTATGCTACAACTAAACAGTTGGCAATATCTTAACACATAAAAATATACCTAGAATTCCCTAAAAAATGAATGAAAAATTGATGAAAAATAGAACTTGTTCTATTTTCAAAATAAATTGATCAATTTTTTTGTCAATTAATTGATCAATTAATTGACGAAATTTTTACACTTTACACACATCAATTAATTGAATGTCAAATTTTTGAATTAATTGATCAATAAATTGAATCGTATAAAACCCACTTTAGCCGTATGTTCTCTCCCTACCTCCCTGTTATAAATAGATAACGGTCATTGTTAGGTCAGAGGAAATAAGTGCAATAAAAGTGGCAAAACATCAAATGTAATTTGTCGTTTACGTTTGATTATTTACCACTTTTATTGTACTTATTCCGCCTGACCTAAGAATGTCCTTTTTCTAATTATAAAACTTAGAGAATTATTATAGAACACAAACTAAATATGTATTTCATAGTATGTCTCACTAAAATAAAATAGTGAAGAACATTGAGAATCTGCAGATGTAACAAAGTAGAGGGACACGATTTTTCTCTGATGTGTTTGGAGATACAAAAAAATAGTGTAGATAAAATATGCAGTATTTTTACTAGGCTATATCAATATTGACCAATAAGAGAAACAACTTTAAGAAATTTTACTTAAGTCTAAATTTCTTAGTTACGTCACTGAAAGGAATGGCCCATGTACAGGGGCGTACTGACCTGAAATTCCGTTCGCAAAAAAAAGAAGACGGATTGAAGTGATGACAAAAAAATCAGCTGTGACCAGCACAGAATACATAATCAAATAAGATACCTTTAAGGTCCAGTCTTTCCTTCAGGTAAACCTCTAGGTAAGCATCTGACAGATAAGGTTAAGTGATGCTTTCTGTGCTGAATAAATGTCAGCACGTCTTTCAATATAAATTTATCTATCGGATAGTTATCTAACGTATAATGAGACTGACGTATTGAATTCGCTGATTAGTATTGACATTTATTCAGCAGTTACCTAGTTACCTAGAAGTTTACCTGAAGGTGGAAAGACCGGGCATTTGTGTTTTAAATTTTGTAAATAAAATGTTACTAAATCACAAAAAAATATATATATGACAAAAATAAATAAATATATAAATAAATAAATAAATAAAAGTTACTAATCGTATGTTGTACATTAAATTTTAGAAATATTAATCTGTTACAAAATACTCGCATTAAACTTAAAAATGACACAAGTTAACTTCCACTTCCGGTTGACCGATTTTTATCAAAAGTTGATCAAATGGTGGTACTGATGACGAAAGCTTAAATATGTGAACCGTTTGGCCAAATTCGCTCTATATGGGTCTAACGGACCAACAGACAGACAGAGAGACTGACAGACATCATGATAAAAATAGTCAAAACGTTATGTAGAGACCTAAATTCGTGGACATTAATCGAAATTTCGAAATGTCAAAGTCGGTATAATCACAATACTTCCATTAAACATGTGGAGATCGGTAAAAAGAAAGCGATCGAAGCGAATCATGCCCAAGGTACATTCCATGCCTGCCATACCTTAGATACACCTCTGCCCCTCTATATTATTATACTAAACGGTGCTACATTAGTTTATCTTTAAGAAAATTTAGAACTTATCCCCCCTCTAATATGGAGTGCTTTGGAAAAATGATATATAAGTAATTTCTTTGGTTTAAGCGGCACTATAGGCTATTCCAAACCTTTAGGCGGAACTAGACTTTGCAATCTAAAGGCTATTCCAAACGTTTAGGCGGAATTAACTGGAATTTTCATTTTTGTACGTTGTCATGGTCTCCGTTTTTCTGGTTTGAAGTGGGTTTTTCCTAAACAAAATGATCAAAAGCATCACTTAATCGGTAAAAGTTACTAGAATTGAAAATCTAGTTCCGCCTAAACCAAAGAAACAAGCTATAGTAACTTTATGGTTTGATTCGAGCTTTTGACTGTTTTGGTTAAGCTTTGTAAAACATACTTACAATAAACATTTTTAGGTTAAATTAAATATCATTATAAAATGTAATTTTCATTAAATTTAGATTTTTAGTGTAATTTTTAATACAAATGTCTCATTTCTTTAATTTTTACATTTTCCAAAAATTTTAAAATGTATTATTTATTTTATTTTTCTAATACAGTCTGTTCCAAACGGTTAAGCGGAACTAAATGGGAATTTAGTTCTTTTAGGTTGTCACGAGAAGGGACCTTGCTTGGCTTATTTAATTTTTCACGTTGGGATGTCAAAATTAAAAATTCCAACAATGGAACCATGGAAACGAATGACATGTCAAAATTAAATATTTTTTTTTAGATATTTTAATGACAAAAAAATAAATACAGTCTGTTTCAAACGGTTAGGCGGAACTAGATTTGGCAATCTAGTTACTTTCATCGTTTAAATCATACTTTTCGACCGTTTTGTTTAAGCTTTGTAAATCATACTTACAATAAACATTTTTTGGTTAAGGTTAATATCATTTTAAAATGTCATTTTCTTTATATTATGATTTTTTGTGTCATTCTTAATACAAATTTCCCATTTATTTATTTTTTTGTCATTAAAATACGTAAAATAATGACATATGTCATTCGTTTCCATGGTTTCATTGTTTTAAATTTTAAATTTTGACATTTCAACGTGAAAAATGAAATAACCCAAACAAGGTCCCTTCTCGTGACAACCTAAAAGAACGAAATTCCCATTTAGTTCCGCTTAACCGTTTGGAACAGACTTTTTTTTTGTAAATGGGAAATTTGTATTAAGAATGACACGAAAAATCAAAATATAAAGAAAATGACATTTTAAAATGATATTAACCTTAACCAAAAAATGTTTATTGTAAGTATGATTTACAAAGCTTAAACAAAACGGCCGAAAGGGACGATTTAAACGATGAAAGTAACTAGATTGCAAAATCTAGTTCCGCTTAACCGTTTGAAACAGACTGTAAATGTCATTTAGTAATAAATACCAACATGAAAAATGAAATAACCTAGCCAAGCTCTGTTTTCGTGACAACTTAAAAATACGAAACCTCCATTTAGTTCCGCCTAAACCAAAGAAATGACCTATAAGTGGAAGTTTCGTTTTTTAAGTTGTCACGAAAACAGAGCTTGACAAGATTATTTCATATTTCATGTATTTCATTTATTATTGACATTTATTATAAAAAAATAAAATATATACAGTCTGTTTCAAACGCTTAGGCGGAACTAAATGGGAATTTCGTTCTTTTAGGTTGTCACGACAAGGGACCTTTCTTGGGTTATTTCATTTTTCATGTTGGAATGTCAAAATTTAAAATTACAACAATGAAACCATGGAAACGAATGACCTATGTCAAAATTAAATTATTTTTTTATACATTTTAATGACAAAAAAAGAAATAAATGGGAAATTTGTATTAAGAATTACACAAAAAATCTAAATATAAAGAAAATTACATTTTACAATGATATTAACCTTAACCAAAAAATGTTTATTGTAAGTATGATTTACAAAGCTTAAACAAAACGGCCGAAAAGCACGATTTAAGCGATGAAAATAACTAAATTGCAAAATCTAGTTCCGCCTAAGCGTTTGAAACAGACTGTAGCACAGTTTCTTTGATTTAACCGGAACTAGATTTTGAAAACTAGTATATTCTAACGTTCAAATAAGGCTTTTATAATTTTGTTTACCAAAAGCCAACTTCAATCGTTAAAAAGTGATCTCGTGACAACTTACAAAAATAAAAATTCTATTTAGTTCTGCTTATACGTTTTGGAATTGCCAATACAAACCATTTTTTAATTTTAGAAGACATAAAAATTTAAGAAATGAGACATTTGTATGAAGAATGACACAAAAAATAAAAATGTAATGAAAATGACATTGTATAAGCCAGGGTTTCTCAACCGGGGGGCCGTGAAAGTTTGTTCATATAAGATCGAAGCATGAAACTTTAATAGAAAAACGCTCAATTTTGCAAGATATATTCAGAAATATATGACATTTATATTCATTAAAATATACCTGTTAAACATAAATAAAATAAATTATACTTATTTTGACAACTAATTTAAACTAATTAAAAGGGATAAACTAATTAAAAGGGACCATTGGAGGTACTTCAAATACTTTCAAGAAGGTACGATTTAAAGGTGCAATATTTTTTGTTATGGTCCGAGCTACTGTTAACTAAAGGGTAAGGAAGCGAAAGTGTTCAAAATGGAAAGCAACTTGTAAATAAAAATACTTGCAAGCCATTGTAGGTAACCGTAACAGATATTAAAACATGTTTATGTAAAAGTTGTTTCTTTTCAAAAGCTTTATCCAAATATACCCAACATGCCATACGTTTCTGTTTAAAAAAAGTTGTCCTTGATATCCTGTACTTCCGGTTTATTTCGGAAAATTTAAATACTACCATCTAATTATGGTCACCAAATTTTTCCCTCCCCCTCTCTCCTCTTCTCCCCCCTCTCTATATGTATATAGAGGGGCCGCAGAAATTAATTACGTTATTTTGGGGGTCCCATGCCAGAAAAGGTTGAGAAACACTGGTATAAGCAATTCACTTTTGTAAGAACAAAATATTATAGATCTGGTTATTTTGGTGCTTTTTATAGTGTATTAGCGACATTTAGAAACTTGGTTATATTGTAAAAAAGACTTTACAGTTTTGGGTTATGTTTGTATTATTTTAGGTTAGTATTATATTTACAAAATATTTAAGATGTCACTATTCAAAATGATATATGACAAATGATATTTTTTTAAATGACATACTTACAATCTGACTTTTTAAATTATTTTTCTGTAATACCAACATGACATACAGTTTCAAAGGTGCAAATTTCCTCTTAGTTTGTTTTTACAAAAGTGAACTGCTTATATCAATTCACCCTAACCTAAATATGTTCAATGTAAGTATGATTTACAAAGCTTAAACAAAATGGCCAAAAGCTCCATACAATCGATAAAAGATAGATTTCAAAATCTAGTTCCGCTTAAACGTTTGGTATATCCTATATGTTTTCAATGAGAACTATAAATTATCTATACTTTTAAAAAACTGGTCTATACTCTGTTCAAAATCAAGAAGTAGTAATCATGCAATGTTCACGTGATAATTTTGTCGAACTCTTGTCGTTCGTTGGCTGTTGAGCCGTTAAATTTATGCGAGAGCCAATAGGGTGACGACTTCAATCTTTCACGTGATTTTATTACTATTTCTGTATTTCGAATAGGGTATAGTTCATATATTCTATTAAAAATACTACATATTTCATTTAAATATTTTTTTTTGTATCTTCCAACAAAACAGTGAAAAATACTATTATAGTAAAGGAGACTTTAGTTGACAGATGACGGTTATTTCAGGGGCGCACGCAAGGGGGGGTCCAAGGGGTCCGCCCCCCCCCCGTACTGATAAGGACTTTTTTGCTCTTCACTTAAAACTTAGAAGTGAGGACCTTTTTTTTGCTCTTCATTTAAAATTTAGAAGGGAGGACCTTTTTTTTTTGCTTTTCACTTAAAATTTATAAGGAAGGACCTTTTTTTTGCTCTTCACCTGAAATTGAAATTTTGCCCTGTGTTTATAAAAATTATGTATAATTGCCCCCCCCCCCCCAAGCCAAAAATCTGTGTGCGCCCTTGGGTTATTTAAAGCATATGGTTCAATTGGTGAGACCTATAGCAATGAAATTTCCATTTTTGAATAGAGCCATATCATTTGTTCACAGACAAAGCTAGAAATAGAGAAAGAGATACAATTTGTTTCATTTGACAGGCCTGTCTCCATCTAGTGGTGGGAGGTCTAAAGTGCGCGCGTGTATACAAAGGGACATACGTTGAAGTTACCATAAATAATATAACAAAAAAAAAACAAAAACTATGAACGTACGTTACAGTAAGAAGCAGGCATACGTTCTTGACATTTTACATAACTGTATGAAATAAATATACATTTCTTTATCGGTTCTCAATCGATCAATCTGTCAAGTAAAATCTCCTTATTTTATTATTACTATACCTCTATTTTGTGTTTTAGTTTTTTCACACTTACTTAGTTTGTTATTAAAATGACGTAGTATAATGATCTCCATTGATTAGGCAGCCAAAAAAATACATTATTGATTAGATATAAGAATATTATTTTCTAATTTATCATGAAAATCCTTTTTAATTTTATTAATAAAGTTTTTATAATTTTCCGAAGCATTTGGTTTTTTTGGTATTGTACAATCAAGTGCTCCAGAAATTCTTTCCTTTGAATTTTCACTTGCTGCAACCGAACGTAGCAATTCCAAAAGACGTCCTGCACCTACAAACTTCTGTTGGGGTTCCATATGTGCTGTGGTTGGATTAGGAGCCTTTAGAAGTCCTTGACCACCTGATTTTTGTAATTCAACAGCTCGCAAATAAGGCAATACTAATTTTAATGCCGATTTTGGAACGGATAAAACAGCACGTCGGACGTTGTGGACTGTGTCTCCAACATGTTGCGCAGAATTTCTAGCACCTTTAAAACTGTTTCTTAACATTATGTGAAGAGCTGTAAAAGCATCTTGCGCTTCTTCACCGGCAACTGGGATGACATTTGATATAGGAACAGTTTCAGAATTTTCAACTAAGTTTTCTTTAAATAAAGCTGGATTTATTGCTCCAAGAGTTTCTAAAGGATCCTGTGCTTCAGATACGCGATATGAACTTGGTACCAGAAGTCCAGTAGGTGCCATCCGGACTATACTATATAATACGTCTCTAGCTGAACCAACAGCCTCTCTCATGTGAAATAGTGGACTGTCTTTGCTTTCACAAGCATCTTTGGTGGCGTCTTTTACGTTATCCAATGTCCCAATTAGGTCAACGCGGACATTGGGGTCAACAGCCAGTCTCGCGGCTGCTACTTGGGGAAGTGCACGTCGAAAACGTTGATGTGCTGGAAAAGACCAAACGGTTGGAGTTTGGAACAAATGCGAACCTATACCTACATATAATTTAACATCAACAAATTAACTTTAAAAAAGTAAACTAATTTAAAAACTGGTTAAATAAAAATGTGAATTTTCACTATTTTTAAGATTTTCAAGGTACGATAATAAAGAATACGGAATCAAAACAATTAAGCTTGGTAGTAAACACAGATAAATTAAAACATATGCTCAATTCCAGGCCCCAGTACACAGAAAAAAAGTTTAAAATTCATTCTCAGTTTGGTTAAAATATTAGTGTTAAAATTTTCATTTAAAAAAACAGTATGTACAGTATATTCCAAACTACAAGATGTCTCAAAAGAAATTTTATATTTATTTAGCTTACTGCGTGAACGCAACGTATCCGAGGGGCGCGGGGGGTTATGTCAATCGGTAGCCTGGCTCTTGGGAATTCAGTCGCTATGGAGCGTTTCTCGGGAGCTGACCGCGCGTTATGCGTGCGAGACTGTAGCGCGTAGAAAATTCAGCAGTATTCGAGGTTTTCGCCACTTAAATGATGCGCCAAGCATTCCTCTCATTCGACATTGGGTTAAAAAGTTTGAAGAGACTGGCACAACGCTGGATAAATCAAAATCTGGGCGACCTAGGTCATCACGAACGGTAGAAAACGTGGAGAATGTTAATCAGTCTGTTCGTGACGACCCGAACCTTTCAATTCGGAAGCGCGCAAGTGCTTTAAATGTGCATAGATCATCATTACATCGCATTATGCACAAAGACCTAAAGCTGCACCCCTACAAAATTCAATTGGTGCAAGAATTAAAGCCCCAAGATGCGAGTCAGAGGCTTAATTTCGTAAATCAGGTGATTGAGCGATTTTCAACGTTTACCAACATTTTGTTTTGGGATGAAGCTCATTTTCATCTTAATGGCCACGTAAATAAGCAGAACTGCCGCTACTGGAGTGCAACGAATCCGAAACGCAAACATCAGAAACCCCTACATTCGCCTAAAGTGACCGTATGGGCTGCGATGTCGGCGCGAGGAATTATCGGCCCTTACTTTTTTGAAGACGAAAGGGGGCGTGCGGTTACAGTGAATTCAGAGCGTTATGTGGAGATGTTAGACAACTTCTTGGTACCTGAACTGCAAAACTTTCCTGGCTATAACCAAAGAACATGGTTCCAACAGGACGGAGCAACTTTACACACGTCCAATATGTCTCTGCCACGTGTTCGTGAAATTTTCTCAGGCAAATTGGTCTCCCGGAGAGGTGACATAAATTGGCCTCCACGCAGTCCAGATTTAACCCCTATGGACTTTTTCCTATGGTGTTATCTTAAATCTAAAGTTTACGCCAATAAACCGACTTCACTGGCGCATTTGAAAGAAAATATCCGTCACGAAATGGCAGCCATCCCTGAGTCCACCTGCCGAGACGTCATAAGTAATTTTACTGTTCGATTAAATGAGTGCCGAGAACGCGAGGGTCTACATTTAGACGATATTATTTTTAAGAAATAAATCCCCAAAAAGTGTATTTTAATAATTAATAAACATTTTTTCTATATACGGCTTACTTTTTTTTTAATCGATCCACTAAATATAAAATTTCTTTTGAGACACCTTGTATTAGGCGGAACTAAACGGAATTATCATTTTTCTAAGTTGTCATTAGCTATTTTTTTATATATTGAAGTTGACTTTTCCTGAACAAAATAATCAAAATCTTCAATCAATCGGTAAAAGTAACTAGAATTGAAAATCTAGTTCCGCCTAAACCAAAGGAACAGACTTTAAGTATAAATTTTACATTAAATTTAACCCAAAAAAAGTGTAAATAATTAATACGGAAACCGAAGGACTTCATGGTACACTAAAACTTAATTTTTTAGTGTCGACTTCATTCAACGTAAGAAAAACGCAGGGTATCATAAATTACGTCATCAATTCTGCATGAGAAAATAGCTGATCACATTGACGTACATAAGGGTTTTAAACAATTGTTGTGTATACCAAACAAAATCATGTATTTCAAATACATTTTTACTCATTTTAGTACACGGTATAACTTCGCACGATACGCGTAGTCAAAAACAAATCACAGTAAGTGACGCCGCTGAAATGTGTTATACTAACTGTTGATAACGTAATGGATGCCCTTGCTTCCTAATAATGGAATGCCACTTGGTACACATGTTCTTTACGGAAATAATATCATTTTTACCAGTAGTGCCTATATCGAAAACCGCGGCAGATACAAGATGGCGGCAAAAATAGAACACCGTATAACCAGGCCTAGATAGAGGGGGGCTCCAGGGCCCTCGGCGCTCCGGTAATTATTTATTACCGGGCCCCATTGAAGCTCTCTCAGGGGAGAGAGCCTCAATGCTAGGAACATATTTGTAAAATGTAGCTTTAGCTACAATTTTCCGTATCGTACGTAAATATGCGTCGATTGATTTATAAAATGACGCCTATAATGCAATTTGTTTATTTACAATAGCATAACATTTTTTACAATTAATAATATTCTATTAGATAGATAAACATTTGCTGCAAATTTTGATATATAGATTGTTAATAATTTTATTTCAAATTGTTAGTTTTGTATAAGAAACTAGTGATTTTTTTTTAAATTTATTTATTTATCAGGGGGCGAGCTCCTACACCTGGATGAGGAGTGAATGTTTGTGACAATGAGAGTAATGTAAACATATTACTCTCGCCCGAATAATATCACCAACGAAGGAGGCTCAAACCACCGACCGCCCAGACCTTAGACTGTTTCTACCAGTCTAAAATCGCACGACTTAATGCGCTCGGCCACTCCGTTGGCTAGAAAGAAACTAGTGAGAAATATACCGTTGTGCCTACCATTAATTTAAAATTTTGGTGAATAAGGAAGAATAAATTGAGTTATTTTAATTAAAACCGGAGTCTCCGGATAAAAACTGTTAAACTAGTCCGGCCAACAGCAGCATTCGCATACCATATTCCTTAGTCGGGAATGTTGATTATATAATGCAAATTTAGTATTTTAAAATTCAAGGAAAAGCAAAACCGAAAAAATGAAATAAAAAACTGTTTACATACGGCTTTTTGCCGCACTTGTCGATTAGAAAATTCACAAGTTACAGCTCTATGAAAGCTGAAACTAGTAAGCAGGGCAGACGCGAGAGTCGTTAGCGCCCCTAAGCAAGATATAATGCGGCGCCCCTAGGCAAATCTTAATTCAGCGCCCCTAGATAAAACATAATTCGGCGCCGTCTAAATATAATTCCATAGAGGTATAACAAAAATATTGAAATAGAATTTTTACAAGCTACACATAAATACAATAAGTCTTAATTTCATGACCTTCCGGCGCCCCCATCCAAAGCGCCTTTAGGTAAAACCGGCCATGCTCTAGGCCAGTGTTCTTCAACCCATGGTCCGCAGAAAATTTCCACCGGTCCGCGAAATATTTCGCCCGGATCATGTAGATGCACACTTCTATTCATGAGTATATAGCACATTTTTTAGTCGACGCAGAAGCTAACTTTTGTCCGAATCATGATTTATTTAATATTTACTAGCCCCAATTCGCCTCTCGCGGCTTTTTTTCATACTTCTGAAAAAGCTAGCTCTTTGGAATAGTCGCTTATAAGAGGAAGATATAGAAATGTTTCCACTTTTGGAAGAATTTTTGATTGCTGCTGATGTCAACCAGAAAGTCATATTCAACGATAAGTCAACATTTAAGAGCATTAGCTCAAAATTTTAATAATTATTTCCCTGAAAATGAGGATCCTCGAAAAGGTAACCTCTGGATTAATAATCCATTCTTGGAAGATATAAGTCCAGAGCCGCAGTAAAGTAAAGTTGCAGAACCGGGGCAGAACCGTGTTTTGGCGCCCTTGGTAAATAAAAATAAGGTTCCTACCTCTCAAAATTTAAGTGATGAGCAAAAAAAAAAAATGTTCACCTCTCAAAATCCAAGTGACGAGAAAAAAAAAAGATCCTCATCCTTCGCCATGGCGCCCCTTAACAAGCCCGTCAGCGCCCTTTTCCTTAGGGCGCTAGGGGCCGTCGCCCCCTCCGCCCCCGCCCCCTTACTGCGGCTCTGTATAAGTTATGTGCGCTTGATCCTAGTGAAAAAAAAAAGCTGATCGATTGTCATCTGATGTCACTCTGGCGTCCAAACATAAAATGCAATCATTGTCTCAATGTTGGAAATCGCTAGAAAAAGAATATCCATCTTTGAGTTAGAAAGCTATCCAATTATTAGTCATTTTTTCGACCATGTCAATAATAAAAAGCAAACAGAGAAATCGAATGGATGTTAACGCAGCGCTTCGTCTCTCAGAAACAACTCTGCAGCCACTTATATCAAATTTTCTAACAAAGAGGCAGCAACAGATGTCGCACTAAAAATTGTAATTATATAACCAGGGATGGGGAGTCGACAGAAAAATTACCGACTCCCGACTCTCGATTCCGGAGTCGATATTTTTGAAAACCGACTCCGACTCCCGACTCCTTTCACTCGTAAATTGTCCAAATGTTTAAGCGGAACTAAATGTAATTTTTATTTTCTTAAGTTATCACGAGTTCACTATTTAACGATCAAAGTGGGCTTTTGTTAAACAAAATGATACAAAGCCTCATTCAATCCTTAAAAGTTGGTAGATTTCGATATCTAATTCCGCTTAAACCAATGAAACAGATTATACTTACATTAAATATGTTGGGTTGATGTGAGCTGTTTTTATAAAATGTCATTTTCATTTCATCTTGACTATTGAATCATTTTTAATACAAATTTTCGAATATATTAGTTTTAAAAAATTTTGTTTTGTATTTTATATACTTTATTTTTCATAACATGTCACTTTTTTCTTTTGACATTTAGATTTTGGCTGCCAACATGAGACATGAAATAATCACAAAGCTCGTTATAACTTGAGAAAATAAAAATCCAGTTTAGTTCCGTTTAAACATAATATACAAAGTATACAGAAAAATAAAAATTAGATATGACTAAAAACAAAAATTTTTATCCTACATCATTAATCTGTTAATACTAATAATGTTAATTAAATTGTTAACTGGAAAGCATGAAGGGAACCGTGTAAAACCGGTATTGAATATTTTTAATTTCATTTTCGTTCATGAACAGAGAACAAAATGTCGTTCCGTGCCTTAAAAAATTCTGGTAGTATGGTATTTTGCTTTCGTTTTCGGATTGTTCTTATCCTTGATAAAAATTTAATCAAAGAGTCGGGAGTCGATAATTTTTTCCGACTCCCCATCCCTGTATATAACTATATAACATATACCTATTTAATAAAATACTACCTATATTGGTTTTTATTTGTTTTAGCTTTCAGGCGGTCCGCGAAATACTTATCTTTATCCTATTTTCACCGGTCCGCGGGGCCAAAAAGGTTGAAGAACACTGCTCTAGGCAGACGGAACACTACTCTATCCGAATTCCGGATTGGTATTTTTAGTTTTGACGTTATTTTGAGAATTTAAGCTACATTTTAAATAAATTGTCGTAAAACAGAAACCACGTTATTAATTGTTGAAGTTTTTCGTTTATTTTTTCTTCTTATTGATTATTATTTTTCATTAATTTGTCGCCCTTTTCCACTGATCATCTGAGGCAAGTGCCTCGTTCGCCTCACCCTCAATTCGGCTCTGCTAGTGAGCAATACTTAAATAAAAACAGTGAAAATTCACACTTTTTATTTAACCAGTTAATAGTACACTTATACCTTCATGATTTCGAGCTCTTATATTGTTGACGACTGTTTGAGACATATGCAATCCATGGGGACGATGCAACGACTGGTGAACGTGGTGATGTCCAAATACTCCAGGAATAGCGTGATGATGATGATGATGTATATGTATAGTTCTTGGATCTGGTGCACCAACCAATGCACCAGGATGTACGAAATGGTGTGGAGGTGGTGCTAATGCGTGAAGTTTTGCTCGGGCAACGGCACCATCTAGTCGAGCTTTTGCAGCAAGTAACCCAGGATCAAAAGCACTTGCTGAGCACAAAAATATAGAAATAACCAACAACAACATTGTCGCGAAACTGACGAAATATTTTACAATTGTTGGCCTGGATGTTTTGGAATTTGCTGACGAAGTATTGGTAAATAATGAAACAAGCTTAGTTGTGCATAAATATATAATTTATTTCGTAAATAAACGCACAGTATACAATTTGTGTGGCGTTTTAGCAGCAAGCTTATAATTGAGAAATTTTTTCTAACGCAATACAAACTGAACAATCCACACGAAAATTAACGTGGCACCCTTTATTACTTCTTTATTATAACTTACGTTAACAGCATAATGTACATCTTTACATTTATTTAATACAAGTGGTACGTCCGTCCACGGCCGTACAGCCGGCGCCACAACGTCTGTCCGTCTGTTCTTCGGCGTCGGCTTCTTTCACGAGCTCCATTCCTGCCTTACAGATCGGACTGACCGGGACCTGTAAATATAATTCGTCAGAAAAAGCATTTGCGGTTTGCATGCACGCACGCACGTAATTGCCCCGCTACACATCGCCACACAAATCATGCCATCATTCAACACCACTTGCATTTAAAACCAACAGAAATTAAACAAGTTCCTAAAGGTTGATTTATAGAAATTTTTAAAATAAAATTCTTTATATCTGTTGATATTGTTCTCTTTTAACAATTTAGGTGGGAGAACGTGACGCTAGTCCCCTTATTCGGTACGCCACTGCACATATAATAAAAGGACGCAGTTTGGCTGGTTTTGCCCCGGGCGCCAAAGGACTTAGCGCCGGCTCTGCTTATACTATCGGAACGTTAGCGGCACTTTCAATATTGTACTGTGCGATATCACATTCATGGGTGCCACAAGATTGAGCTCTTGCCCCCCTAAAGTCTTCACTTTTAAGTGTTTTATACCAAACTCTTACGTTTTTTTTTGTTTATTTTTATATTTGTCTATGTTATATTATAACTATGTATATGTCTATTTTACATTTGCTATCAAATGTTAAGAAGATTTTAGTTCAAGTGAATTTACTTCTTTCAAGTTTGCATTAAAGGGCTTCGCAACACTAGATCACCTCAGGCGTCGGAAAGGGTAAGAACCACCGACATACGGCCCGGACTCCGACGTATACATGTATTCCGGGTCCAAGAAGACAGTAATTCCGCCCCACCCCCCGGAAAACGATAATTACGAAACTGACGACAGCTAAAAACTGCGCATAGATAGAAATTATACTTTATTTTTTTGTAATATAATACATAAGATGTTTACATGACGTGATCATTTTCCACGCGGAAGCTACAGATAGAAACGCCACAAACGGGCCCAAATACTGATAACTGATGATAGCTAACTACATAATCAAAGTGTGCAGTCAAATCGGGTCTGGCCCAAACATATAAACACTATTATTTCAATTATTATTACATCAACTATGACGTCAATTATGGCGGATGATCCTTTAGTCGGTTTGAGTATGTTAAGTGTGCACAGTGAAAAATTTACTAATAATAGAGTAGATTAGATAGAAAAAGTTAATAATTAATTTGTCAATGGTCGTAGACGCCTTCAGCATCTATTTAAATATTGTTCTGTATTTATAAATTACTAAATATTCCCAAAAATATGCCTTCATATTTTGTCTTCTTCATTTTTTTTTTTGCAGGCGTTCATGATCAAGTTCATATCATTATAGAATTTATCTGTGCTAGCGGCAGGGGCTAGAATGAAAAAATACCGTCTTTTTCTGTTAGGAGCGACAACAAAAAATGCCGTTTCCGTTCTTTACGTTGTCGCCTATTATATTCCTCTAAACTTGTTTTAACCAAAATAAAAATCAGGCTTAAACCGGTTTGACTATAATATTATTAACAACTGGAAAATTACCCTGGTGGAATTTTTATTTTTAACTTAACATGTCTGTAACACATAATAATTAAATAAAAAAAAATGACTTTTGAAACAAACTCCTTTAAGCTTACTTCGAGCCTTTCGGCTTCTTCTATTCTAGCCTTTTACAAGCTAAACCTAATCTAATTACTTGGTTTTAGGTGCACAGTACTTTATTTTCTCCCACATTAGCCCAATTAAAATTGTGTATCATTGTGCATGAGTTTATATCTTGACAGTAAAACCTGATATAAATATAAAATGAATAGTATAATATATAGAATCTAGTGGAAGTAATATCCTACTTTATTCACACGTCGCATACAATAATTTTTCTATAGAAATGGTTTTAAAATGAATTTTGCTGAACTTTACTTTGACGTAGGTGCGCACCTTGGTGGAGTTCAAGCTCATGAGCATTTTTCTTGTACTTGAACGTGAGCCCAGAACCAAGAAAAAATTTGGCTTTTGAGCTCCCTTAAGAAAAAATGTTGGCTTCTGAGCCCCCCTAAGAAAAATGTTTGGGTACGTGCTTGTTTTGACGTCTTAGTAAAAAAATTGTAATTCTGGATGCTATTATAAATATGAACTGAATAAGACAATCAGTAAGGGGGCGGAAGGGACGACGGCCCCTAGCGCACTAAGGAAAAGGGCGCTGACGGGCTTGTTAAGGGTCGCCATTACGAAGAGATGATTTTTTTTGCTCCTTACTTGGATTTTGAGAGGTGAAGACCTTTTTTTTTTGCTCTTTACTTAAATTTTGAGAGGTAGGAACCTTATTTTTATTTACCAAGGGCGCTAAAACATGGTTCTGCCCTTAGCGCAAGTTTACCTTACTGCGGCTCTGAAGACAATGTATATTTTATTCCATACAGATTAATTTCTTACTTTTATCCCCGAAAAGAGGACAATTTATTTTAATCCATTTTGTAGAAAAAACTTTTATTACTGAAGGATAGGTGCACTAGACAAAAATCTGCGAGACACAGACGCGCACCCAGAACTTTTTATTTGAGGGGGCTGAGAAACCAGATTATTTTGTTTGGTTAACGTATATGTACCTATAACCATTCAGTTACACAAAAAATGCGTCCCTTAAAAACGTGTAATTTTATTGTTAGGGATGGAGGGCTCAAACTCGTGAGCTCCAATAGTTGCGCACTTGGTAAGATAGTCGACCGTGTAACAACTAGGGATAGGTAAATTGTTAACTCAGTGATGTGTTTTTTATTAAGCCTGTTGTTAACTATTTACCAACAAAAAAAGGGGGGATCAAACCTGTAAGTTCCCCAGGGTGCGCGCCTGTCGAGACAAATAGTCGACAATAAATGTCTATTGAGTATAATAGACGACCGTGACAAAACTGATCCCCGGCCGGGCTCATTCTTTTATAAACTAGACTTAAAACTAACCCAGCAAACATTTTTATACGGGCCAGTACTGGTAAAGCACATACTTCCCGGCATTGAAAGTAATGGGCCAGTACCCCGGTGTCCCCGTGGCCGTTACTGGCCCATTGATGTATCAGTTGCCGGCCCAGCAACGGTAAAGTGCAAAATAATCGCATTAGTTGCAAGATTTATTTCTGATGGTTTTAAGTAAAAAGTATGAGTGAAGAAGAGTGCTTATAAAATGCTGGTAAAGTACTTCGTATAGGCGGAATGCGAAATACAAATGTGAAGTACATTATTAATACTGGCGTTGCACTTACTTTTGGTGCCAGTAATTTACCAGCATAAAAGCAGTTAGCCGGCATTCGGCCGTTAGTTGAATGTTTGCTGGGAAGGTAAAGATTTCTTTTCAGACTGGAATTTCTTTTCAGACTAGTCAGTTACTGTATAAATCAACCATAATGCAGGTGGTTCCTGTCCGCGTTAGCAAACACTCACTCACGCACACACACAGTCGCATGCTGCTGTTACAGGTGCCTCTACTGACGTTCCAGCGTCTCGCACGCAAAAACCGCGGGGGCAGAACACTCGTGCGTGCGGCTTGCACACCCTTTCACACAGTGTACGTGTCTCGTGCGTTTCACATAAAGCCTACCAAAACAAAATAAACAAAAAAAATAGCAACAACGCTGCTACAAAACAAAGAAAATAAAAAAATAAAAATAAAAATAAAACACGTGAAAACGGTCTATACCGCCGCAAACATCATCATCATCAGATCAGGCGAGTCTGTACCTGCCGGAATGGCCGCCCCACTTGGTTCGGCATTGGCAGTTCGGAACTTCGGCCAACGTCAGAAACGTGCGAGTCCAAGTTGTCACTGGCCGGACTCAGGTCAGGACACACCACCGCCGATGTACGTGCTGGTACCTCCTTGCACTGCCATTGCTTGTCCTGCGCACACCGGAGTCATAGGACAACGCGGTGGAGCAATAGGAAATGGGGAGGAACGGGCAGATAGGAATGGACTACCACAACCACCATTTCGAGACCGCTCATCCCAACTACTATAATAACTCCCGTAATCCGGCCAAGAGTCACCAGGTGTTGATAGTTCAGATTGCACAGCACTACGTACACCTTTCCTTGGAGGTGTAGATGCTGGGGAAGCAATACCACTCGAAGAAAAACTATCCGGAACACTACTCCTACTGCAAACAGCTAAAGGTAAACTTAATTGTTCTCTACTTAAACTGTCACATTCTTCAAATGCAGTTTCATTTTCTTCTTCATCATCACTATCCTGACACTCGTCATGCAACAACTTGAATAGTCTTGAATGCGTAGCCGCTCTTTGATATTTATTCTTACGCACCTCTAAGAAACATTCAGATTCAGTATCAGTTTGTGAAGTTACTCCAGAATCTACTTCTTCGTCCTCGCTATTTTCTCCTGATTTACCAAGTTTTTCCTGCACATGACATCGTTCAATTGCCATTATCCTATCTTTAACAGAAACTTTTTCAATCTCCTCATTATTAATTGCTCTTGAAGGTGGTCTTTCTGGTTGTGTAGTTTTAGGAGGCTTAATGCACACACTAACTGCATCATCTTCGTCTTCATCTTCAGATGATGATGATGATGATGAATCGTCACTAGTATCATCACTTTTGTCAATACTAGCTTCAGATCTTGAACGTGATCCAGGAGAAGGAATACTGACGGTTACAGAAATACTGTTACATTTATCAACTTGACTGTCTCCAACTATTACTGTGGTGACATCTTCATCATTCTCTGTACGTGAAAATTTAAATCTAAGAGGTAGTCGAACAGTAACGGTTTCTTCTTCATCTCCACTTTCTACTGCTATTGTTGTTGAACTGTCGTCTTCACTTGCTACACTAGCTTCTCTGCGGCGATCTGTTACATCACTTAATGCTCCAGCATCACTTTCTTCAAAAATAACACTTAGTTGATGTGGTACATGGTCGTCTGAACCTTCAACTTGTTCTTCATCATCATCATCTTCCTCACTAGATTCATCACTGTCTTCACTGCTACTTTCGGTATCTTTCTCTACCTTTTCTGACTGTGGCTCAATTGTTTCTTCAGGGCAAGGAGTTGAGTAACTGACTTCATCTTCAGTCTCTGTTGTTTCCCCTTCGTGGTCGTATACTCGATGGATGTCGGTGACTGAACGAATTGCTTGCAGTGCAGCACCTTGTGTTATTTCTTTCATTTCTGTTTCTGTGCTTACACTTTCATCTCCCGATGGAGCTTCGGTTGTGGTATCTATTTCAGACTCATAAGTTGCATATGGATCGTATCCATACATATAGTAAGGATAATAACCGTAGTCGTAACCATAATATGGTAACATTGCCGCGTATAAATTTGCAAGTTGTTGATCGTTCTCGCTAGGGTTGTTTGTTTCTGTAGTGGTTGGCGCGTCGTATTGGTAGTACTGATACGCCCAATAAGGATCCCAATAAGGAGGCATTTGAGGAGGATAATACCATTCCTGAGGATAGTTTTCGATATTTTCTTTGTCGATTTCACTGCCCTGCGCTACAACAGATCAAAAAAATCCATGTTCGCCTTTCCTTAAGCTTTTAAATTTAAAATAATAAAATTTTGGTAGGCTTTAAATTGAATTGCATCCATACGTTAGTGGCGATGTAGACGCGCGTTTTTTCACCTACCGCATGCGTCTGGCGCGACCATTGCTTGTAGCATCTGAAAGGAACGGCTTGGGATTGCACCTCCGGTATATTTGCGTGGTTCTTGAACTTGTTGTTGCTCACTAGCTGGTACTGATCTGCCCCCAGGGGCGACTGTTTGCTGCACCTGCCGCCTCATCTGTTGTTGTTGATCCATCGTTGCACCTGAAATATGGACAAATCAATCAATACTTTTTGATGCTCGATTTAAGGGCACGGTAAACATCACAGATTACAAGTTACTCATATTGAACTAACAATCTGAAATCAAATTAGTAATAATCAAAAGGTCATGCTCGATTTACACGTATTCGGTTTACGAGCTTTCAGTTTAAAGCGGTTCGTAACTCACATATTCTCTTATGTCTTACACCGGTTTTCATAATCAATTTTAAAGTGACTTTATTCATTTGTTCAAATTATACATGATTTATTAACAGCAGCAATGCACAAATTATTTCCGTTAGTCAATCGAAATGCAAGACTTTCACTAAAAATAAAATTCTTCTGTATAAAACCTGCATTCGACGGACTTTAACTCATGCCTGACCTCTCTGGAGTAATACCTCCTGTTCAAATTATTTACAAAAAAATTAAGTCATTCAAAATAAAAGTCTACGGCCCAGTCTTTCCAGCTTCAGGTATACCTCTAGGTAACTATCTGACAGATAAGGTTATGTGATACCTACTGTGGTGAATAAATGTCATCCTGTCTTTCAATACAGATGTATCTATCGGATAGTTATCTAACGGATAATGAGACTGACGTATTGAATTCACTGATTAGTATTGACATTTATTCAGCAGATAACCTTATCTGTCAGATACTTACCTAGAGGTTTACCTGAAAGTGGAAAGATCGGGCCTTAGAGTGGTCAGATATTATCTTAGGTATAAGAAGGTAGTAAATATTCATGAAGAGCTGGATATTAAATTGTCAAAATACTTTATTGTCAAGCTAACGGAGAAATTCATTGCTAATGTCGGGTTGCTAATGTAAAGCCTGGAACAGAATGCACAGCGCGCTAGGCCGTCAGCGCGCCGTCATTTGCGACGGCGTTGCGTTAACGCCGTTGAGATTTTCACCTGCACACAATGCAATAATTTTTAACGCCGTCAAGTGTCACTTGACAACCTATATCTGTGTTTATACGTGCGCTTTCTTTTATGAAAAGTATAATGGATGATGAAGACTTGTGTGGATGTTATTTATGTTGTATGCAAGTTATTTATACATACAAACACTTTATCATTCAGTAAAAACTGTTCTGCGTCAACGTTCAATGGCGTCAAAAGTTGGAAGTTGACGAACATTCAGTATCAACGGCGTTCGAACGCCGTAGGACGTTGTCCATTCTGTGCACTTGCGTACGACAGCTTGGTTTTAACTTTCTTCTGACAGATAGCGGCGTACGAACGCCGTCAACGCGCCGTAAAACTCGTTGCATTCTGTTCCCCACTTAAGAGTTTTCTCTTACTCAAGTTAAAATCATTTGTTTTTATATGTTACAACATACCAAAACAAATGATTCTAACTTGAGTTAGGGATAATTCTTACTTTAGCAACCGGCCATTAGTGTCCTTTTAATGATGGTTTTCTTATTTAAAATATTGGAAAACATGAACTACATGAACTTCCGTTTAAAAAATATAAGTATAAAATAACTTAGCACATTTTGCTCTAAATTCCTGGCATTATTTACTGTTATTATTATTAATTTTATTTATTTATTTACTTTTTTTGCTCTTATATATAGTTTTTTTCCCCTAGTCATTTGCTATGTTCTAATTCAGTGGTACTCAACCTGGTCCCTACCGCCCACTAGTGGGCGGTAGGAATTTTTTGGTGGGCGGTAGGGGTCTTGTCCAATGCTGGCTACTTTCCGTTTTTTTTTTAGATTTAATTGACGTTTTAAAAACATTAAAATGGAAATTTTCTAAAGTATTATTTAAAAAAATTTCATAGCATTATTGAAAAACATTTTCATTAAGTTTTCATAAAATTCTTTACTGTTTATAGTTAAATTTCTCAAAATATACAATTGCCACGTCTTGGTGCATGTATATATGTTGTGTTTAATAATAAGAGATGATGCAGTAAGTTGTTTTATAAAGATTTTTGCAGCTAAATTTTGCGAAAGTATTTGGTAAGTTATTATTATTATTATACAACAGGTGGGTGGTATGAAAATTTTTCTACCAATAGAGATGCTAAAGTGGGCGGTAGGTATGAAAAGGTTGAGTACTCCTGTTCTAATTGCTTAAAATAGTACCCCATGTAATCTTGACCCTTCTTTGCTTCATAGGTCACAAAAAATTATGGTGCGGGCCACATGCGGCCCGAGATCCTACCCCCCCCCGCGCCTTATAGATAAGCATCATAAGTGCTCCCATCATAAGTTACCAATTCTAAAACGCAGGGTAGATGTATTTTAAAATTAGTGGTTCTCTCGTACCGAAGAGGGGAAAAAGTGTTGAATTTAAATACCTTAGTATATACCAGGGTTTCGAACCGTTATTTTTTTCGTTTCGGTTTTCGTTCCGGTTCAATTAAAAAAATATATATCGGTTCGGTTCCGGTTTTCGTTCCGGCAAAAATAACGGTTTTTTTCGGTTTTCGGTTCAGTTCCGAGTGATAAATTTTTAAATACTTTTATTTGTATTAGAAATTTATTTTCTACTATAATTTAGAAGAACATTTTATTCCTTATTCTGTGATAATCATACCAAGGTCGCTGATGGGAGGGGGGGGGGTTTCTGGGCGTTCAACGCCCCCCCTTCCCCGAAATAATAGAAGCGCATTTTTTTTACTTATGAGTTAATAAATTACGAATTTTTCTGCTCATCAGTTTAAAAAATAATCTTAAATAAAATGTATTTTATATTCACTGACATAAACATTATCTGAACCGAAATATACCGATATTTTTTTTTCGGTTCAGTTCCGGTTTTCGTTCCGACAAAAATAACGGTTTTTTTCGGTTTTCGGTTCAGTTCCGGTTCGAAGCCCTGGTATATACTATAGTAGGCAAGAATAAATTAATTAATTTCCCTATCTTACCGTATTATACATATTTATATTAAGAATTTAACATTTTATGCAAATGTAATAGGCAAGTACTTGTAACTTGTGTGCATAGTCCTTATAAAAAAATCTGACTGTAGATTGTTACTAATTTTATTTCTGATAGTTAGTTTGTGTATGAGATATTTGTGAGAACTATGGCGTTTACCTCCTTTACATGTTTTTCTGATGAAGGTCCAAATAATCAAAAAAGTAAGATACCATGACAAATAGAATTTTAGCAAAACAAAAATCAAAACATGCATTAGGATTAAATATAGGTATTTTGAAAAATAAAAACACAGTGCACACGATCGTACCGTCTCCATCTGTCATTGTCTGCAGGATGCGGAAGGCACGCGAGGGAATTGCGGCACCTCGGTATCGTGGATCTGCTTCGTTGTGCAGGAACATTTCTTCATCCACTACTCAACGACCACGAAAAAATCATTAATACAAAAATTGATGTGAAGTGTGAATTTTCACACATTTCTGGGTTTTGCAGGTATTTAGTAACTGAATGATGATTATTTAGGATGCCAAAACAAATTTTATGTCAACATATTTTTTTATGAATTTTAATTCGAATGCCTAATACCATTATTTAAGTTTCTAAATATGTGCAGTATTTTTTTTTTTTATATAGCAAGGTTCATTAAGATTTTGAAAATTGCGCCTATGGCTTCCATTGGTTGCTTAAATCTAAGCCCCGCCCTCTGATTTCGTCAGACATAGAATTAAATTATAATTTCAACACTTCCCACTGGTTATTAAATTTACGCTTTTAAAAATTAAATGCAACATTTACCAAAATATAACTAGAATTTTGACAAAATAATTTAAACAAAATAAAAATGCAAGAAAAAAACAGAAAAAATAAAATTAACAGGATTCGAACCCTAGTTTGCAAATTAAGTTACATTATAAAGCGAACGTCAAAACCAACTACACTACTAGAGCTACTGATTTGGTGTGTTACATACCGAATTAAATATTTAACATATTTTAGTTAAAAACACAAAAAATGCGTTATTTTCCGAAAACATAATCTGATCAAAAATTCCTGTTGTACTATTCCGGTTCACACCAATGTACGTTACTTAGATTTTTTTCAGATTTTTTATTTAAACCATCGGGCTAAAAGGTGTGGGACAAAAAAAATTTTGCACAAATTTGGCAAAAATCGCATCAAAATAATTTATTTTGCAAAAATAAATTTTCGATCGTTAATCCACGTACTAAGGGGTTTCATTTGATACCCTACTTAGAATTTAAAAAAAAATTTTTTTTTTTTCGATGAGCACATATTTGTTTATATTTTTAGGGGGATATGTTTTTTAGATGTTTTAGTATTTTTCCTATGTGCGGGTCAAAGAGTTGTATAAGCATGCCAAATTTCAACTCTCTAGGTTTAGCCGTTTGGCTACAATTTTTACCGAACAGACAGACAGTCAGACAGACAGACAGACAGACAGACAGACAGACAGACAGACAGACAGACGACAAAATGACAGTATAAGGGTTTTTTGGTCATACCTACAAAACCCTAAAAACGATAAAATTGATTTAAAACACCGCCAAAAATTGTATCAGGCGCAATTATTAAAAATATGAGAGGAGCATAGATTTGAGCTGGACTTTTTTATACAGCAACAACAGTAAATAGCACAAGTTAATGAAAATAATTCTAATATTCAAAATAATGTCCTATTACGAGGGTTACCTTTTATGTTTTTAAAAACTACCACTAGATGGCAATATTGAAATGTGTCATTAGTATATTCGTAAAATTTGACAGTTGTTATTGTGAAATCAGTGGTATCTTATAAATTGACCGAGTAGTTTGTTGACAGTGAGCGTTAAAAAAAACAAGTGTGTAAAAAAATGTATATTACTCGCAAAGGTTTTCGTTGGATGATATTTTACGATTTTACTAAAGGCCTAACTCAACAACAATGCATAGATTCGCTTCGTTCAACTTTGGGTAACGAAGCACTATCAGAAAAGACTGTTTACAATTGGTTTGCAGAATTTCCCGTGGTCGTGCGTCGTCAGTGATGAATCTCGTGAAGGTCGACCAAAATCGGTTGTGATTCAAAAAAAAAACATCGATGCTGTGCGCAAAATGATTGAAGAAGATCGGCATGTGACTTACCACGAGATAGAGGCATCTTTTGTTATATCGCAGACTGCAATACATTTTGCATGAACATTTAGCTGTGAAAAATATCTGTTCCCGATGGATTCCGCATAATTTGACCGAAGCTCAAAAAAAGGCTCGTGTTGATTGGTGTAAGGGAATGCTAAAAAATTCAACCTAGGCACTGCAAAATCCGTATACAACATCGTTATAGGTCACGAAACTTGGATTTATTCATATGAACCGGAAACTAAGCAACAATCCACTGTTTGGGTCAATCCAAGATGAACCGAAACCCACAAAAGTTGTTCGTTCACGAAGTACTTTCAAGAAAATGATCGCTTGTTACTTCGGTTGTACTGGACATGTCGCAACCATTCCTTTAGAGGACTTTCTTTTGTTCCCCAATGTCAAACAAAAAATGCGTGTACAACGATTTTCATCACCTCAAGAAGCTGCTGAAGCCTACGAAAACCATGTTTTTTTAGATTGCAATTTCAGTGTGGAAAAAATGTTTCGAGAATTGGTTTGAACGCATGCAAAAGTGTATAAATCTTAAAGGCGAATATTTTGAAAAGCAATGAAACAGTTTGTTCAAAAAAATTTATCTTTCTTAGTTTTTGTACTATACCTTCGGACCATAAGACGCACCCTAATTTGAAGTTGATTTTTTTGCGTTAAAAGGTCTTACGGTCCGAAAAATACGGTATTTTTCGACATATTTCGCCAGCAGTTTAGCTTCTTCAAGATTTATTTTGCGTTGTGCATACATATGAAATTTTAACAAAAATATAATAAAACTACGGTGTAAAGTTTATTCTGATGTAACATCTTAACCCAGTAATACCGGAATAATGTTTTGAAATTTTTTGTTTATGTGTGCATGGACTCTCGAAGGGTAAATAGGAAGATTAACAATACGTTCGCGACACATATGTATATTTCAAGCGAGTAATACCTTATGCGATACATTACAGGATCCGTTCGCTAATGTATAGTAGACGCAGCTTAAGACACGTTTACAGCATGATTCGTCAAAAAATCGTCTTCTTTAATTTGAAGGAGTTTGGAATTTGGTAGAAATTTTATTACGCAGGCAACCAAAAAACATTTTCTTTGTCGGCATTCGCTGCTCGAGCGTTAGGATAAATATTTATTAAAGCAATGACATTATTTTGAAAAATTAAATTAATTTCATTAACTTTGTGTTGTTATTCTTGTATAATCTATCTCCCCTATACTCCCCTCATATGTATATTTTCTCACCTTGTGTTCGTAGACGATTCATAAGAGTACGATCATCTTCAGAGAGTTGGAGACGTCGCATTTGTTCACCTGCAGGATCATCTCTTGACGTCATCTTTTGTAAAACACGAAAGGCGGGTGATTGTCCTGCAGTACCTGAATCATCCCCTTCGATTTGTATGGGTATTATACGTGTAACCGGACCTTCTTGAGTTGGTATCGGCATTGGTTGAAAAGTAGGTTGCCAAGTCGTCGGTTGTTGTTGAGGTTGGGGACTTTGGGCCACTGGGATCATTTGGATCTGAATAGGAACAACTCTTGTTGTGGGTCCTTGAGCCTGATAAGGTGGCTGTCGGAATTGTGGTTGGGGAGATGATTGCTGGGGTTTAAATTGAGGGGTTTGAGGGGATGTTGGTTGTTTAAATTGTGGTTGAGGAGAAGTCACAGTGGGTGGTGGAGTAGATTGTGGCGGGGTTTGTGGTGGTGTTTGTTGTTTTCTTTGTTGTGCCACCCATGGAGGTGGTTGATCTTGTTGTTGAGATGGGGTTCGATTCAACCAAGGAGTAGGAGCCTTGTTTAGAGTAATAGTTGGGCTATCTAAAGGTGGTACGTAGATAGAACCGACCTGGGCGGGTCTTGCAACGGCTGGGGGAGGTGGAAGAACCACTTGAGGCCGTGGGGGTTGTACCATAGGGGGTGGAGGAGGTGGTTGTTGCATAGGTGGGGGTGGAGGTTGAGGAATTTGTTGAGGGATTTGTTGCTGCATTTGCATAGGGGGTGGTTGCTGCATTTGCATTGGGGGTTGTTGTTGTATTTGTGTCCCATCAACTCCTTCGGAGTTTGCATTTCTTGTTAATCGTCTAGCCATACGGGGAGACTTGATTTGAGATAAATCAAGTCCACCAGGTGTGTATGTAAAAGGTTTTTTATCTTTTGTCATCATTGCGTTTTGAACGCACGCTGGTGGTTCGGCACGCATTGGAGGTATTTCTGACTTGAGGCGGTTGACAGTACCGTGTCCTGGCATTGGAGGCGGTGGAGGCGGGGGTGGTGCTGGTCCACCACCTGGCTGCTGGCTCCTACGATACATAATAAACATATACTGGGTGTCTACTTTTTTATTCAACATAGGAAATACAACGTTCAAATTTTAATATACCGATATCTTTTTACATATTCATTTTAGAGCAAAAAGTGTAAGCACATTGTTATTTTTAATTTATTATTTTCGTTATTCTCTTTAAGGCTCGGACATACCACCTTCAGGTAAAGCTCTAGGTAACTATCTGACAGATAAGGTTATCTGGAACTTCATCTGTTGAATAAATATCAATACCAATCAGTGAATTCAATAAGTTAGTCTCATTATCCGTTAGATAACTATCCGATAGATAAATTTGTATTGAAAGACGAGATGACATTTATTCAGCACAGAAAGTATCACATAACCTTAACTGTCAGATAGTCAGCTAGAGGTTTACCTGAAGGTGGAAAGACTGGGCCTAAGACAAATAAATGTTATTATATTATTTATTTTATTTCTTCAATTAGAATTATTAAATGCAGTTTTCAGGTATCAGAGTTTTTCAGGTCGCAACTAGCGCTCCCTGGCATAAGCTAACGACAGTAGCCGAGACCGTCGCCTTTACGTGCCCTCTGAAGAACGCCCTATATTCCTGAATATTACTTCAGAGATGCAAATACTCACTTACGGGAAGGCTGACTAGGCATACATTTGCAACGACAAAGATTTTTTTTTATTTATTATTTTTTTGCCTGGACGAAGCGAGTGAGCTGAACTACGGTTCTGCAACCATCAACCAAACAACATTTTAAATACTACCGTCTAATGTTCTAAAATGAATATGCAAAGAGATAAAAAATTTAACGTTTTTTCCCATGTTTAATAAAAAAAAGTAGACAACTGATGTACAAAAAGTAGACCTTTATGCGAGGATCATTTGAAAAGATCGCGACCTAATGTATATAGTAGGTACTGTATTTAAAATTCTAAGTTGTATTGCAACACCTGTTTTATAAATATCTGTGAAATATCAAATCGATTAATAACATAAAGTAATCTTAGTGTGATTTGTAAATTGTTAAATTTGAACACTGATGTACAGTGGCGGCGCTAGCGGGGTTCCTGGAGGGGCCGAGCCCCCCAAAAATTTCTCTGGCCCCCCCAGAAATATTTGGAGAAAAATGTCTGCGGAACAAGGATTTGTTGTTTAAGAAGGTCATATTTAAACTTATATTTTAGAAGTGAGGACCTTTTTTGTTTAATTTAAGGTCATCACTTGTTTTCACCTGTACATTAATAACAATATGAAAAATGATAACCTCCTCAAATATTCCCCCCCCCCAGATTTTACCCAAAGACTTTCTGGCCTCTCCAGATTTTAAGAGCTAGCGCCGCCACTACTGATGTGGTGTGAATTTTCACACATTTCAGGGTTTTGTAGGTATTTAGTATGTGATAATTAACTGTGGGTACATATTAAAAATCATAAATTTCGATGCTGCTGAAAGAATAATCCACGTATTCCATCTAGAGACTTCTCCAGTCAGTCAGATTAATATTGTACGGTGTTGCAAAAAATTCGATAATTCTCGAAATAAAATAATCATATCAAAAATTCATGTCCAGTGACGGCTGAGACAGGGTGGCGCTGGGACAGTGTCCTCCTAAAAAAATTTAATAAGGAAAACTGAATTTAAAATCTTATTTATACTTTAAAATTGCATTAAACTAGCTAAATATATGTGCGTATATTTATTTTTATTATTTCTAATCCCAAGATTTTTTATATAAGTGTTAGATTTTAAAAATTCAGATCTAGAAAACAATGCTGTGGACACTACAAGTTAGTGTCCCTGTACAGTGTTGCCACATGGGTTTTCTAATGTATTTATCTACGCAAGTAATAAAATTGAACTGGAAAGGGCAACAACGGTGAGTTGTTAGTGTGTATGTGTTGGTAAAACGCTAAGCTTAGGCCGCCGGCCTTAGCTTAGCGTTTGTTTGTTTTGATTTTACTCAGACGAGAAACTGGATACAATGCGTTATATTAAAACTAACATGCTTAACTGTAAATCTATATTATCTATTAATAAAAAATATTGGTCCTCATTGGCCAAAACCGAATATTTCACAATCGAACAAAAATGGAAATAAAACATTAATAGAGAGTTCAGTAAAAAACAATAGTAATAATTTAGAATGGGGCACCAAAAGCTACAATTTTTTTTAACGACCGATGGTTGAGATATCTGTAGCTCGGTGCTTAATAAGAAAAATATATAATAATAATAATAAATTTACTAATTAGCTTTTTTTTATACAATAAAAAATTATTCATTTTCAAGTCGTACTTGGAAGTATAATTTGAAAGCGAAATATTTTTAATTATTTTTATTGTTATTATGGTCAACTTAGGTCTTTAAATTTTTTTACCAACTTACACATCGCCTTTTTGAGAAAAATCGTGTTCCCTCTACCTTAATACATTGTGTATATAAATTCTAAATATTTTTCACAGGCCAGATTGAGTTAGATTGGGGACCAGATATTTAAAAATCACAGAGGACGGGTGGGCGAAATTCTGAAAATTATTTGAGAACTTGGGGAAGAAATTCTGAAAATCAATTAAGGACATGGTGGGTGGAGGAATTCCGAAAATATTTTGAGAAAGGGGGAGGGTGATTCTAAAAAACAAGGGGTAGAAATTTCATGCGAGCCGTCTGAAACTTATTGTTGGGCCAGATTCGGCCCGCGGGCCTTAGGCTGGACACTGCAATATATTGACCTAAAAGTGTCCCCCAAAATATTTTACCCACCAGCCGCTACTGTTTGCCCCATTAAAACAAATCCGGTTCCCATTAATGTACATTTCCGCAGAATTTTTTCAGATTTTTATTTTGTCATTTTTGGCAAAAATCGTGTTAAAATAAACACATTTTAAAAAACTACTTTTCATTCCTTAAACTACGTCTTAAAAGCTTTCAATGGATACCACACAATAAGTTTTAAAAAAATAACGATACAAAAAATTAAATATTTTCGAAAAACTAATCTGGTCAAAAATTCCTGTTGAACTATTCCGGTCCCCAACAATATACAGTATTGAGGATTTTTTCAGATTTATAAATCAAGCCCTCTGGGAAATAGGGTGGGAGACAAAAGTTTTTTGACATATTTTTGAGAAAATCATATAAAAAGAAGATATTTCAAAAATAAAAATGTATTAGTTTATCCATGCCTTAAGAGGTTTTATTCGATAACCACTAACATTTAAAAAAAAAAAATGTTGAGTACATGTTTGTTTATATTTTTCACGTGATGAGTTTTTTAGGGTTTTGTAGGTATGACCAAAAAACCCTTATACCGTCATGTTGTCGTCTGTCTGTCTGTCTGTCTGTCTGTCTGTCTGTCTGTCTGTCTGTCTGTCTGTCTGTCTGTCTGCCTGCCTGTCTGTCTGTCTGTCTATCTGTCTGTCTGTCTGTATGTATGTATGTCTGTCTGTCTATCTGTCTGTCTGTCTGTCTGTTCGGTAAAAATTGTAGCCAAACGGCTAAACCTAGAGAGTTGAAATTTGGCATGCTTATACAACGCTTTGTCCCGCACATAGGAAAAATACTAAAACATCTAAAAAACATATCCCCCTAAAAATATAAACAAATATGAGCTCATCGAAAAAAAAATATTTTTTTTATAATTCTGAGTAGGGTATCAAATGAAAAAGCCCTTGGTACGTGGATTAACGATCAAATTTTTATTTTTGCAAAATAAATTATTTTGAAGCGATTTTTGCCAAAATTGTGCAAAAAAAATTTGTCCCACACCCTGTAGCCCAGATAGTTTAAACTAAAAATCTGAAAAAAATCTAAGTAATGTACATTGGTGTGAACCGGAATAGTACAGCAGGAATTTTTGATCAGATTATGTTTTTGGAAAAAAACGCATTTTTTGTGTTTTTTGCTAATAATGTACACAAGTTATAACTTTGTAACACGCTACGCAGGAAGGTGTGTCCTGGTCTAGTGGTTATGATGCTGGCTTTTCACCCAACTAACTCGATCGAAACGGATCGAACCCTGCGAGAAGAGACAATATTATTTTTTGTTTTTTATTTTGAATTTTTATATTGTTTAAATTATTTTTTCAAAATTCTAGTTATATTTTGGCAAATGTTGCATTTAATTTTTGAAAGCGTAAATTTAATAACCAGTGGAAATTGTTTAAATTATAATTTAATTCTGTTTCAATGTACACGAAATCAGAGGGGCGGAGCTTATAACAACCAATGGAAGCCATAGCGCAATTTTTAAACTTCTTAATAAACCTTGCTGGGTCATTCCATGTGAATTCACCAAAGGTCTCCCACTCGACCCTTTCTAAATCTAATGAAATTTTGTAATAAAGTAGCCCTAGACCACAAATGAATTTGTGCAAAATATTAGAGCTCAATCTGCTTTGGTTCTTAAATAATAGGTCCATGTTCAATGGGCTCTCATCTCGTTAATGCGTACATATCGTAAAAAGAGCCAACTTTGACCCTTTATAAAATCACGTCTAGTACCCAGAGAGGTGTGAAATTTGGCATACCTGGACAACTTTTGGTGCGGAATACAGTAGTGTAATCAAAAAAGTAGTTTGGGTAGCCATTCAGCTACCAATCCATGCTAAAATCACTGCCAAATTGTGTCGCGAGAAATTTGGACCCCAATTTGGAGACCAGTTACTCATTACCAAAAGGTCTAAACGCCATGATTTTTTGCAACGGTGTATAACAAGCACAATACTATGCAGTGCTGCAATAGCAACTCTGTTGTATTTATATGTCCAGAGATGGTCCACTTGAAAGTTGGCCAAAAACAGTTTTTTTGCAAAACTAGCGAACTTTCAAGGCAAAATATCGCAATATGCGTCATTCCCAATTTGGTTTTGAATGACACCATTGGATAGAGCAGATTTTTCTGTACAATAGTAACTTTTATTTAGATTGGGATCTGAATTCCTAGTTCAGCCACAGGACTCTGAAAATGACACTTTTATATGCGAGGTGTACTTATATTGTAGGCTATGGCAGGCTGTCAAATTCAGAGCATGGCAATTTGCAGAAGGCAAATTTATCCATTATTAGTGTAATCCTTGCTTTGGTCCATGGTGGCTGAGCCACTACCAATGGGAGTGAGTATAGGTTGTCAAGTGACATTCAGAAGAACCACGCCATGGCTAGCAATAGCACATGGCAATAAACTAGTGCTGTCAGAAATCGATCTTGACGGAACCGGAACCGGTTAAAAAAAAACGGTTTCGGGTTTACCCGGTTTCGGCACCGGGTAATCGGAACCGGGTAATCGGAACCGGGTAATCGGAACTGGGTATCCGGGTAACGCGACAATTACAAACCCGGTTTTACCCGAAAACCGAAACCGGGTACCCGATAAACCGGTTTCGTTTCCCAGCACTAAAATTATCTCGCCTATGACTATGGCTAAGAATTTAGGAAGTTCGCACTATTTTCTGTCTGACTTTATTTTATGGTTTCGATTCCCAGCATTAATTTTAATATATTTATGTTTACATTTTACTTAAATCAACATCGGGAATTTGTATTCATTCGAATTCCTGGGGTATTTTCCCGAACCCAGAACCGAGTATCCAATCTAGGAACTCGGAATCGCGTATCGGGAACCGGGTATTCGAAACCGGGTATTTGATGCCGGGTATCCGGAACCGGGAATTTGGAACCAGGTATTTGGAACCGGGTAATCGGAACCCGGTAATCGGAACCGGGTATCCGGAACCAGGTATCCGGAACAGAGTATTTCGAACCAGGTAATCGGCACCGGGTAATCGGAATCGGTTATCCGGGTAACGCGAAAATTACGAACCCGGTTTTACCCGAAAACCGGAACCGGGTACCCGAAAAACCGATTTCGGTTCCCAGCACTACAATAAATTAATGGAATCCTGGATCCATGACGTATCCGTAATCGAATTCAAATCAAATTATTTAACTAACTGAATACAGTAATTTCAAGTGAGACCTGTAATACATTAATATTAATATTGCTTTTTATTTATTTGTGTATTTATTGCAAGTAAATACACAAATAAGTAAACAGCAACGTTTGACCTGCTGACACGATACTACAAAGATGTAAAGATAAATATAGAACAGGAACCTAAAATAGCACTGATTTTTAAATAATAATTCTGAATCCCATCCAAAAATGTTCTACCCAATGAAGCTTAAAATTTTTCCAATCAGTTTGGATATCAATTTGCTGGCAATCATGATCAGTGCACAAAGAAGATATGGAGAATCATAATTTGATTGTTTCGATATCGCACCAAGGTATGTCATTTTCAGAGTACTCTGGCTGAACTAGGGATTCAGATCCCAACCTAAATAAAACTTACTCTTGTACAGAAAAATCTGCTCTATCCAATGGTGTCATTCAAAACCAAATTGAGAATGACGCATATTGAGATATTTTGCCTTGAAAGTTGGCTAGTTTTGCACAAAAAATTTTTTCGGACAACTTTCTAGTAGTCCACCTCTGGACATATGGATACAACAGAGTTGCTATTGCATCACTGCATAATATTGTGCTTGTTATACATCGTTGCAAAAGATCATGGCGTTTAGACCTTTTGCTGACGAGTAACTGGTCTCCAAATTGGGGTCCAAATTTCTCGCGACACAATTTGGCAGTGATTTTAGCATGGATTGGTAGCTGAATGGCTACCCAAACTACTTTTTTGATTACACTACGTTATTCTACACCAAAAGTTGTCCTGGTATGTCAAATTTCACACTCCTACAGGCAATAGAAGTAATTTAACAAAGGATCAAAGTTGGTATGTTTTGCGGTATTTACGCATGAACGGGACGAGAGCCCATTGAATATGGACCTGTTATTTAAGAACCAAAGCAGATTGAGCTCTAATATTTTGCACAATTTCATTTGGGGTCTAGTGCTATCTTACTACAAAATTTCATGGCATTTGGAGAGGGTCGAGTGGGAGCCATAGGTGTCTTTTTGGTGATTTGAGATGGAATGACCCTGCTATATAAAAAAAATACTGCACATATTTAGAAACCCAAATAATGGTATTAGGCGTTCGAATTAAAATTAACAAAACAAATATTTTAATATAAAATTTGTTTTGGCATCCCAAATAATCATCATTCACTTACTAAATACCTGGAAAACCCTGAAATGTGTGAAAATTTACACTTCACATCAATTTTTGAACTCTGTATAGTTTTCCTATATGTGGGTCAAAGAGTTGTACAAGCATGCCAAATTTCTAGGTCCAGTCGTTAAGCCACAATTTCTACCTTATAGACTGACAGACCGACACATGAGTAACGTTATAAGGGTTTTTAGTCGTACATACAAATCTCTAAAAAGGTCTAAAGTCAATGATTTTAAAGAGATTAAGATTCTGGGTCCGCTACTACACACCAGAAACAAATCATTAGTCAAAATAATGGAAACAGCGATTCTCCACCACAAAAACCAGGCTAAGTTAATTTGTCTGAAAAGTTTATGGCTTCCATTTTCTGGGATGCAAAGAATATATGAATCACTGATTATCTTCCCAAGGACTATGCCAACATTTTGAATCAACTGAACAAAAAAAAATCGTAAAAAACAAGTTTATCAAAGGCATAAAATCATCGAATTAACGCACGTTCCCATACAAGTATTTTAATATAACAACGCACGTTCACAAACATGTATTTAATATAAAAAAGCATCAAATTGAAATACGATTTGCTGCCCCATCCACCCTATTCACCTGATTTAGCTCCGTCTGACTCTTGGTGGCAAATGGTATTCTACAAATGATGAGCTAAAGAAGCAGCGGTAAACGGCTATTTTGAGCTTGAGGCAACGCACTTTCAGGATGGGATAGTGGCACTGAAACACCGCTGGACAAGTTCAGGGATATTGAGAAATAGGAAAAAAAAAAAATAATTTCAAAAAGAAAAATACTTTCATTACCGGTTCGCGATAGGGTTGTTGCCCTATCATTTTTTGAAATCCGGAAATTTCACATTTTCATTTTTTAAAACCCAGAGATACCACAGTTTCATTTTTCAAAATCCGTAGATTCCACCTTTTTAATTTCAAGATTAGGAGATTCCACTTTTTCTTATTTCAAAATTTGAAGATTCCACTTTTTCATCTTTCAAAATCAGGGGTGACCTAATTTTGAGACCAACACTTTTTTTGATTTTATGGCTGTTTTTTTGGTTATTGTAGAAGATTTTAAAGTAACCGAGGACACAAGAAAGACGGGAGTTTCCAGACGAAAACCGGAGAGATACTAGTTCTAGGTCGGGAATTTTTCAAATGACCCTCGTATGTACATTTTGGAGTATATACGCGGGGATCGTTCACCTTGCGTGCATGCCTGATGCCCAAATACGGCTGAAATCGGTCTCCTTTCACTTTTGTCTGAAGACCGGCGTGTAAGGACATAGACAGGGGTTAGCGGGTGTCCATGCCCCACATTCGCGAGGCTCACAAATGTTTGGTGGGTTTAAAAGGACGCGCGGGTACAACGGGGGAAACGCACGGACGGACTGATGGACGCTACGCCGATCTGTACCGAACTTTAGTGGCATTCTACCAGCGGGCATGGCTATATTTGGAAGCGACGCTGTGCGTCCCACTGCCGGGTACGTCACGTTGTTCGCGGACAAACGTTATGAGCTGGCGGCGCAATCAGGAAGCATCAAGAGACGTTCGACATTCGGTTCAGTGGCACTTTAGGCAAAAAAGGCGCAAAGAAGCTACCTACAATATGATGTCTTCGATGCGGTGTTGAACTCCATGATCTTCTGTTAGTGTATCCGGAGGTTTCCCGTCTAGTATCTCCGTGGCGCGGTCGTTGTAATTTCGGAGCATATCCCGGTATGCACCGTAAACCATCTTCCTCTTTTGCACGTGTGTCATTTCGCCGGTGGTTTAGATACAGACGTTCTCACTAGATCTCGCACTGTCACTTTTTGCACTGAGTACCTTATCGCGGGTGACGCAGACGGGCGCGCCTCGTTCGCTACTTGACGATTACCGATGCTTTATCAGCAGGTCTAACGATCTGACGGCTGGCGGCCGGCGAACACGTAAATCGCGAGCTATGCACATATGCATGAACATATAACGTGCTGTACTGTATACTGCATGTATACTATATGGATATGTTTTGTGGTCGCCGGGCTTACCGCTGACACATCACTCTCAGAGCAAACCTGTTCGCGGTGCGGAGTGCGGGGACTTGCAAATCGTTCGTCGGTGACGTCACCAGAGACCAGATGCACTCACCTCCAAGGCGCCGCTTGTTCGGACGACATCCTAGAGCCGTCGCCGGATTCAGCTGCTGGAGATCTGCTGTTGGCTTGCACTACTTCTGATGGTTGCGTCTTAACTAGACGCCGTTTCTTGCTGGACTGCGTCGCGACGGTGCACGCGTCTTCCTCCGGCAGTCTGCCAATGCTTCGTTTATTTAAAACGCGAGTAGAGCGGCGCAGGAGACGTGCGGTTGTTACGGGCGCCTGGACGCACGGACGCGTTTGTCCAAAGCATTCCTTACACCTACGCCACTGAGATCGCACGACTAAATATAACCAGACCGATTATTTTATTTCTGCTCTATCGTATCCCAATTCAATGTTATTGCTATTTCATCCTTGAAATAGGTCCTCGACCATTGCCCGACGTCAAATCACAGCGCCGCGGCGCGTGTCAGCACGGGGAAAACGTCCATCTTCGCCTTGGCCAATAAAACATACTTCCTGTTTCATTAATAATATAGGTGACGCGGCCCTGTCTTTGTTGTCAGCTAAACTATGACAAACATAACCTGATGGCCTGACACATAAATCTACATTCCAAATATAAATACCCCAAAATACCTGTTGCTTGTCAACTAAAACTTTCGCTTCCTACCCGAACCCCCCGTAATGACAAAGAAACAAATCATTCATTTAGTTTATTTAGTACATGTTCCAATATCCATTTAAACATTTAAAAATACTTTTAAATTTTTTGTACGTGTGCAAACAAATATTTTGCTGATCCATTTAAAATTTTTACAAACAAATTACCACAGTTCAAAGAGTTAAATATGTTTTATAATAAATGTGTATATATAAATAAATATATTTTAAATATCATGTCCGTTAAAAATTATTATTTATTGGGCACGTGCAAGAGAAAATATTTTGAAAATAGGCGCTTGCACTGTCATGTATCGATGCGCACACCCGTGACGCATACGTCAACATTTGGGTTCTACAACTGACACGCCATTTTCATAACAGTTCTAGGAAGTGTTTTTGTGTCTTTTATGTAAAAGAAAATTATTCCATATTTTATATTTTTACAAGTATTACTCATAAGTATGCGTGTCAGTATATTAACAATACATTTTTAAGGATAACATAAAATTTTAAGTACTTTTACGAAAGTGACATTTAACATTATGTTTTTCTGATAAATCTGTTAAGTTTTATAACCATGTTAAGATAATTAATTTATAAAAAAAGTGTAGTTGTATTATAAGTTTAAAATGGAGCACAGTGGTTTAGGACATTTATCGAACGAAAAGTCGGAGGTGTCATATTGGAAACAGTTGGCAGAACAATATCAGCAAGAGTATGTCACGTCATGTGTGTGTGTGTATGTGTTTCACAAATAAAGGAATGTTTATTGTGACAGGAAACAGGAGATCCAGCGAGAACTTGATGACTATGTGGAGGATTCAAGGCAGCTAGAGAAAGAACTGGAGACTTCGCTTCTACAAGCTGAAAAGAAGGGCAAAGAACTGGAGTTGCTACTCAGCCGAACACAGTCTGAAGTTGAATCTCTTCGGGTAAGTGGCTTACTAATATCTCTGTTCATAAAATCATTTCCAACAGTTTGTTACTGTACTACAAGCAAAAAGGTTGTAGGAATATGTTAGAATTACTCTGTGTTTGCATCTGAAGATTAGAAACCATTGAAAATGACTCTACGAACAGATTTACTATAGTCTATTTCAAATAAGAATGCAATAGTTGGCGCTGTGAAACGAATATGTTTTACATACTGCAAACGCAATATTATGGGAAATATGAATTGAAAATATAATCATTTATAAAATTATATTAAAAAAAGAATTGATTGATAATTTATTTTTTGCACTCCCGGGCATAAGTATAGAATTATTGACTTGCATTTACATTTATAACGAGTTTTTATCACCTTAGAACCTTTTCACGCTCAGTCATCATTACAAACACATATTATATATTAATTTTTATTAATATTATTGCAAGATACTCGACTTCTTTGGCAACAAATCTTGTGCAACACTGTTAGTTGCACATAATATTTCTTTCGGGACACCAAACCATTTTCACTTATTACGCTCATTTTTTAATTATTTTTTGTTTAGTAAACACTAGTTTTTTTTTTCTAAAATTAAAATGTTTGTTTACACAAAAACGCCTACTATTTAAGATTATTTATAAAACAATGACAAAAACTGTACATAAATAACAATTTTGTTGTGCAAATTCATATTTATTTCTGCCTGTTTATGCAAAAATATTTTATGTATTACGGGTGAAATAGTTGACCCTTTCGGTGCATTTAATGGCTTTAACTTAACCCTGTACTAAAAACTGTATTATTTCACCCTTAATACAAAAATAGCTATAAACAAACAAGACGAATAATACATATTAATAAAAAAGGTATTTTATGAATAATAAGACATGATTTTATTGATCAACTAATACGTCTCACACAGCATATGATACAGTCTGTTCCAAACGGTTAAGCGGAACTAGATTTTGCAATTTAGTTACTTTCATCGTTTAAATCGTGCTTTTCGGCCGTTTTGTTTAAGCTTTGTAAATCATACTTACAATCAACATTTTTTGGTTAAGGTTAATATCATTTTAAAATGTCATTTTCTTTATATTTTGATTTTTTGTGTCATTCTTAATACAAATTTCCCATTTATTTATTTTTTTGTCATTAAAATATATAAAAAAATAATTTAATTTTGACATAGGTCATTCGTTTCCATGGTTTCATTGTTGTAATTTTAAATTTTGACATTCCAACGTAAAAAATGAAATAACCCAAGCAAGGTCCCTTGTCGTGACAACCTAAAAGAACGAAATTCTCATTTAGTTCCGCCTAAGCGTTTGAAACAGACTGTATATTTTATACTATTCTATTTACATAAAACAATATGCCTTAGCAACGATATAGCACCCTACAATCGTTAATAAGTGTAAATGTTGCATAATTATATTTTCGCTAACATACATTTACTTTATTTATGTATAAAAATTCATTATCAAAGGAAATTTGAACGAGTCTTGCAAAGATATTAATTGTTAAAAATTATATAAAAGAGTATGTGGTAGATATCGGCATGTAACCCGCAGGAACATAGGTTCGAAGGGGATTATATTAATATGGAACGGAATGTGGTTGTGGTTTAAGTGGAGACGACAAAGGGGGAAGGTTATGGAACCAACGGTGGTGTGGTAGAATAAGCTGGATTGAACTGCCATATTCTTATATACAATTTACAATGATAAAACAGTTATGGGCGAACTTATGTGATTTTGGGTTATATCTTCAGAGTTGAAGTTACTAATAAATAAAGTAAAAATTATAATTTTGGTTTTATTCATTGTCAACTTAACTCCATGTTAAATTAATCAGAAGCAGGATCACACATACAGCTCCATACTTATTGCATTCTTAATTGAAATGAACTTATTATCCATTTAATGTGTAATGTATATTTTGGTGTAGAATAAACTAGAACAGAATCTGCGGGAGTTGAACAAGGCGCAAGCTGACATGCAACTTATAAATAACGAGAAGGTTCAAATGACACACTACATCAGAGAACTGGAGCAGAAAAACGATGACCTGGAGCGTGCGGAAAGAGTTGTTGCAGAATCTGTTGCTGCCGTAGAGGCCTCTCTAAATTTGGCCATTGAACGAAATGCTATACTTGAATCAGAAGTAGATGAAAAAGAAACGCTAAAAGTTAAACTTCAACGATTAGTCGATGAGACACGTGACCTTAAACAAGAACTTCAAGTAAAGGAACGTATGCCTGATAATGAACGGGTGCTATCTAATGGTATGGAAACAAATCGCCCTAATGCTCTCTCCGCTATCGATTCAAATAGATTACGAGTTGAGATGGAAACACAAACGTCTCCACTTAAAAGAGACTTACTTGTTACTACAGCTGATTATACTACTGGAGATGCAGCTGCAAGGCCTGCTCGTGTAATGGCACTAAATCTTGTAAATGAAATATTACGGAAAATCGGAAAACTTGAGTCTAAAATTGCAGCGCACCGTGCTAACGATAGAAATTTATTGAACCATGCTGATCTGAATCGGAATCATAGGCGGATCTCACGGGGACCTACTTCTACTTCATCGTCCACGAGGCTTTCTTTAGGCAATTGATGTAGGCGAGAAAATTTTAGCACTCAATCGAGGTTCTGTTCAGTTTCGATTGTTATCACGCTATCAGAGCCCTATGCTACTCTGGCATGGTGCCAAGCTTCAAGTCATCTCGTCAACTCTGTTGATACTATAGAAGGTCAAAATTTTAAATAAGAACATCATTTATATTGTATAGCAAATAATTTATTTATAAAAAACGGTGTCGATTTGACTACCGCTTGACATGTAACAAATGTAGCATAATTTAATTTACAAATCTATGTATAAAGAACTGTTTTAATAATAAATTAAAAATAAACTCTTAACTCTATTTTAGTGCTTCTCAACCCAAAACCTTTCGAGGACCAGCAAAATAGGGCAATTTTTTTACGCAGGTCAGCAAAATATTTGTGTTTTCGCGGATCGGTGAAAATATTATTTTAAATATAATTTATTGTAAAAAATCTAAAAATTTATAGTAAGAAATAAAGTTTTTTAATTATAGATTGAACCAAAATAAAAAAATTAGTTACTTGCATCCTCACAAGAGCGTTAGGACATTAAGAAATTTATGGCTACAGAAATGTCTAAATTTTCAGGTACGAATTCATAAGTGTTCACAGTGCTTGGTTACAATTGGCAGAATAATTACTTACGTATAATTTCTCTTATATTTTGGCTCTTTTCTGTCGGTTCGAGGATCGCATGTTATGTGGGTTTTATCTTGTTATAAAGTCAAGTCTTATATTTTGGTACAAGCTGTATTATTACATATAAAAATTTATAATTTTATGTACAAGTTCTACTAGTCTTAAATTATTTTATAAAATATAATATTAGCTCTAAACTAGTACTATTTTTAATATTTTGTGGACCGGCGTTTGAGAAACTGCTCTATTTCATATTGTCTGAATGTAGTTACCACCTGGAGAAATTCATTTAACAAATGTCTCAACTGCTCTTTATACATTTGGGTACTTTTCTTAGCAGAGCCGCAGTAAGGAAAACTTGCGCTAGGGGCAGAGCCGTGTTTGTGGCGCCCTTGGCAAATAAAAAAAAGTTCTCACCTCCCAAAATCCAAGTGATGAGCAAAAAAAAAGGTCCTCACCTCTCAAAATCCAAGTGATGAGCAAAAAAAGGTCCTCGCCTTCGCAATGGCGCTCCGTAGTCAAGCCCATCAGCGCCTCTTTCCTAGTGCGCCCAGGGCCGTTGCCCCCTCCGCCCCCCTTACTGCGGCTCTGGTTCTTAGCTTCATATTTACAAGTCTTTTTTTTTGTGGATGATATAATGTAATAATTTTATATTCAAGTAACATTTCTTCCTTGTGGAATATCTGCGATTTGCATATCTAAGTCGTCATTAAAGTAGTAGGAAATATAGAAAAATTTAACTAAATCTGGTTTCTAAATCACCCACAACTTTCAATTTCAAAAAAAAATTCTCTATTAATTATGTGTTATTTAATTTATAAGTATTTCAGTACTATTAATGGTTTATTCCTATTTGATAGAACACATTAAAAATTAAAATACAGTAATTGCTCGGTTATGCGAATACTTAATTAAATGAACCATCCATTATAGTGAGCAGTCAAAATTTAACACATTAAGCTGTGCCACAAAGACAATTGGTTTTGCCAACCGTTAGGGACGTCCACACTGTCACCTGAAGGTAGAACGCATCAGTCTGTTATCAGGCCTCATCAACTTAGCTTGTAAAATATGTTTTGTAACACCAACTCGTATTTGTAAGCTGCTTCGCACAGTTGACACGGCTACAATATGAGCATCGGCGTGGCTGTCTTTGATCCACCATCAGTAGGTTTGCAATTGGCTTGCTGCGCGGCTTATTACCATAGGCCAACGATATGTCCACACTTATTCGGCTTTGCCAATTGTCAGTGTGGATACAGTTTTGAGTGTATAGAAGAGATCTAAAAAACGCGAGCCCTCTAAGTTATTATAATTACATATGTAATGGGTCCCATTTGAATTGCGAGTTTATTGCGCTGTCATATGTTAGGTAAATTATGGCGATCGAATTACGAACTAAATAATATTATGTACAAATTGAATTTATAATTATCTCTACTTTGTACTAAGTAAAGCATGTTTCACACGATTCAGGATTGCAATGTTGTAACGCACGTGATAAAAAAAAACTGGCCTTCTGATTAGTAGAGCCCTGCAAATCCGCGGATATCAGCAATTTTTCTGCGGATGCGGATAAAATATCATATCCGCGTGAACATAACATTTTCGGTTATAATAATAATAATAATATAAATAAGTTTATATAACACTTGTAGATACAATAATTTCTTTGAATTTATTGTCAGTTTATTAATTTAAAAATAATTATGTAATGTATCGCCTTATTTTGCACTTTTGGAAACATTAGTACAAATAAACCATGGTAATTTGCCACATTTAAAAACATATGAAGCTCATATCAAATTTAAAACAATAAAAATATCTTAAAATTCTTGAAATCGTGAAAAACTTTCATCTTTTAATAATAGGATAAATTGAATTTTATTATTAAGAACTTATTTTTTAAATTTGCTAATCTTATAGGTCTTTCCTTGTTATTTATTGGTCATAAATGTGATAAATTAATCTGTTTAACTATTTCGGTGCTCTAAAACAACAGTAAGATATCTTTAAAAAAGTTTCTGAGGTATTGCTGTTTAAAGTTTTACATTTTATATAAACTTGGTTTAAGACAGAGTCGAATAATTGTAATTTACATCCTTATTTTTTAATCTATATAATCTCAGTACGATGTTAGAGGGAAAACTTATTTCGGGACCCAGTAATATGTAATGTGATAAAATTTAAAAAATTTCATTAGTGTTTTAGAGTAGCGATATGCCAAATAAGGCGAAACATGCGCGCTGAGTAGTCTATAGAAATACGAGCTAATATAATTTTATTACAGCAATAACTTTTTTTTATTTCTATCCTTAATCTTTTAAAATTTTACGATATTGTAAGTTTCGAAAATTTGCGGCCTGCTAACTCTTAGCAAAAGTCTTATCTGGCCCTCATAGATTTTGAGTTTGTGACGCTTGATCAATAAAATGTTATGCAGGGCTGATATTCAGTCTGTACGCGCGTATCGGTTGTTAAAATATTGAAATACTTCCGTACCGTTTATTAATATTTATAATATGATAAATGATAAAAAAATAATTCATTCATCAACAGTCAAAAGTTATATCTTGAAAAACACAATACTTTAAAATTTACAAACTTTCTACAACAGACGGCTAAAGTAATTGCCCATATAATATACTTGGCAATAGGGGTGTGCGAGATGGGGAAGTAATTGGTTGTGGTAATCTAGCTGCTGTGCAACAAGCCCACCAAGATCCCGGTCGAACTGTTGCATGAACGGTAAGTGCCCCCCCTGTAGGCCGAACTGCAACATGAACATCACCTCGAACACTTTGCGCTCCCACTAACCATAAAAATGTCACATAAACCGGCAATTCTTGAAGCGATCGCCTTAAACCATCCAACAAATAAGAAACAAACAATAAAGTCAGTCTCAAAGAAACAAAAACCAAATAATACAAAGCCGTCGTTGGAAAAAGGAAGAGCAAAAGTGAAAAAGCAAGAGTTCCAACAAATAATTGATGGGTATTATAGTGATAAGTATCAACCCTACACTTCAATGGGTTACGTTTTCTACCAAGAAAAAGTCTCCAAAGCGCTATAAGTCCATGTAATTGTACCCCATACAACCGAGCAGCGTAAACATAGATACAATAGACATGAAATGTAGCAAGAGCGAATAGATCTGACGCGAGTGCAAGTTGATGCGTAAATCCAAAAGCCGCAAAATAACAAGCTAGTCGTCCTACTGTAGCCAACATTGGACTTGTAGCCATTAGAAAAGTGTTCCAAAGGGACATATGATACAAAAAGAAGTTCCCAAGAGCTTTATTGAAGGCGTTATTTAGTTTTAAACCAACTGGGGAACCCATTAAGAATTCTAAGAGTTGAGCTATGCGTGTTATAACTTGCTGGGCGCGTTCTGCAACTGGTCGAACCAAACCATCTTGCCCAGAACCTTGTACAAGCCAGTGTAGAATCAAAAGCCCAATCACAAGATCCAATAACTTAGAAACTAATAGATTCCGTGCACGTAACGGCTGAGCCCGACCGCGAGGCAGTGATGTGCTTTCAAGTAGGTATCTGGAATGTTGCAAATTACTTTCAACATGCGTAAAAATAGAAGAATATGCTAAAAAACTAAATTTTTGTTTCGCTGAACTACAAGCAATACTACAAAGAGTTAACAACCAATTTATAAATCTAAATAACACATTATGTTTCTTTGGTATATGCGAAGTTTTATGACTTCCATGAGCTAATGATCTAGCTAAATAAAAAAAATCATCCCTATTTTTCTGGGATGAAAGTATTAAACTAGAGTTTTTAAATGATTTAAAATCATAAAATATATACAGTATTTTATATTCTTGAACACCATCACATAATATGTGACTAACTTGAAATTGTCCATCAGAAAAACTAACTCGTATCCAATAAGTTGGTCGATCTTCTGTGCTTTCCATGTCTGCAAGTCCACAGTATCCAATACATCCAGTACGTACATCTCGTAGTTTGTCATCGGTTATGTAGAAATTAACGTCTGGTCCATCTCGTCGTATAAAACCAGGTAGGAAGCCCACATTGTTGTTTTCAAGACTTTCTGGGACGTAAACGGATATACATCTACTTTCGTTTCTCATTTCTGTCAGTTTTAGGTTATAATTAGTTTGACAGTTCACATGGATACGTTAAATCCGGAACAGGACAAAAGTTTGAACTGGAAAAGCGGCCGATATTACCGACTAAGATATTGTTAAAAGTCCGTAATAAAACTCAATCTGTAACAATTTTAAAACCTATAAAGTTAAATTATACCCAGTGATGGGCGCGTAAGTTACATGCAGTGATGGGCGCGTAAGTTACATGATGTAAGTTATCTCATTGTTGACGCGTAAACAATGATGTAAAGTAAACACAAAAACTCTTGTAAACATTGTAAACAATGATTTAGACATGCGCACTTGTTTTGAATTACAGAACTTCATTTTCAATACATTTTTATAAATAATAAAATTTTAATGAAACGATTTTAAATGAAAAATTATCATTATACAGGTGTTACATACAAATTAGTAAATATGAATATGAAAAATAAAAAACTTGTTTCTTTAAAAAATTCAATCTATTTTTTTAATAACAAAATACATTAAATTTCCCCTTTAAGAAAATCAGCCAATATATTTTTAATAACGAAAAGATTCATTGCAAATTTTGCATAACGCCCTATATTTTCTTTCATTTTCTTTAATTAAAGCAAAACCTAGTTCTTCAGAACTAGGTTTTGTTTCTTTCCTTCGGTTTCTTCCCACCATTTTTTAAGTAAATTTATTGTTTTGAACTGAATATACTTGTTCATTAACCCTATATTATTCGTATTAAATAACTAAAATTAACCTCATTATTTGACAGTTTAAAAAGTTTACTTTGAATACATTGTTGACAAGTTTACCAATTGTTTACATAAGTTTACACGTAAACGTAAACAATTAAAGTTTACGTGTAAACGCCCATCACTGCGCGAGAGTTAAAACAAGTGGCACGAATTGGTGTTTAATCGTGTTCAGTGATGGGCGTTTACACGTAAACTTTAATTGTTTACGTTTACGTGTAAACTTATGTAAACAATTGGTAAACTTGTCAACAATGTAAACTTTGTAAACTGTCAAATAATGAGGTTAGTTTAAGTTATTTAATACGAATAATAGAGAGTTAATGAACAAGTATATTCAATTCAAAACAATAAATTTATTAAAGAAATGGTGGAAAGAAACCGAAGGAATAATTCTGAAGAACTAGGTTTTGTTTTAATTAAAGAAAATGAACGAAAATATAGGGCGTTATGCAAAATTTGCAATGAATCTTTTCGTTATTAAAAAATATAGGCTGATTTTCTTAAAGGTGAAATTTAATGTATTTTGTTATTAAAAAAATTAGACTGAATTTTTTAAAGAAAAAAGTTTTTTATTTTTCATATTCATATTTACTAATCTGTATGTAACACCTGTATAATGATGCAAATTCGATTTTTATTAATATGTACATTGGCTTGTCCTAATTTTATATACTTACTTTTTCATTTAAAATCGTTTCATTAAAATTTTATTATTTATAAAAATGTATTGATAATGAGGTTCTGTAATTCAAAACAAGTGCGCATGTCTAAATCATTGTTTACATTGTTTACAAGAGTTTTTGTGTTTACTTTACATCAGTTGTTTACGCGTCAACAATGAGGTAACTTACATCATGCAACTTACGCGCCCATCACTGCTCTCGCGTGGGTATATACATATGTCTTTTTACGCCATTATTAATTTTTGCGAACAAATGCGTACGTTCGGTTGGGAATCACTGCTGTAGCTAATTAGAACGCTCTGAATAAAACTGTTATCGTGTAAAAACGGTTATAAATTAAAAATCTGATATCTTCTTCTTATTGAAATGGCACACGTCGAACTTTTGTTACGCAATCAAAAACAAAAAAATAATCGTAACCTGCTGATAATAGCCATTGTTTATCATTATTAGAACATGTAACTATGATTCATCTATTAGAATTCCCCATTATACTTCGATGAATTAACAAAAAGACCTCAAAAAGTTGAGGATGGCAGACGAGGACAGTGTGACATCCGAGAGGTTAGGTGTAAGAAATTTCAAAACATCTTCCAAAACATTTCTTAATTTTTTCTATTTTCAGCACTTTTCCTCAAGTGATAATGAAGCTAGACACCGACTTTTTCGTCAAAGATCCATCGAAAAAGGATCTCTTAATATTTTATCAGCAAATTTTGAGGTGAGGTTATAATGACAAATAAAAACAAATTAAATCGAAGTATCTTTTTAGAGTTTGGATTATGATATTTGCGAAAATCATCTACTTCTTGATGAAGAACGGAAGAAAGGTTACAGGTTTGAAGTGCGAAAAAACATAGCAAGATGGTTTATTTTCCTATTAATTGGAATGTTTACTGCGCTAGTTGCCTGCATTATTGATATTTCTATAGAACAACTGTCCGAGTTGAAATACGCCTCTCTTGCTAAATGTATCCTTATTTGAGGTTAAGCTAGGTTAAGTAGTTTTTAGGATTTCGTAGGTATAACCAAGATATACTGTCATTCAGGTATCTGCGGAGAAATTTAGTATGCATGCTAGCTCTGACCCAATTATAGAGTAAATACGTAGACTTGAAAAAATACATCACACGAAACATATATACAATACAAATTCATCTTTGGTAATAAAATAGATTCTACCCCAATTATCAGATTATTTTTTTCAATTTTATTTAGTTTTAGTTAAAATATGCCAAAATACATTTGGCCCCCACTCAGCATCACAAAGTGTCTATCTAAAAATATTCATATTATAGTAATGCAATTAATGTGAACCAAAATAGTACAAAAGGTATTTTTGATAAGATTGTGTTTTTGAAAAAAGAAAAAAATCTGACGATTATAGTCAAATATACCCAAAACTTGAAACCTACGAAACCCTGAAATGTGTGATAATTTACAAAACAATTTTTTTTAATAATTTACCCTTAACATATAACAGTTGCTGATAAATATGTGATTCGTGGTGAATTATATATACCATTACTTCTATGGATTACATACAATATAGTTCCAGTATTAATAGGTTCAACATTAGTAGCTTTTGTCGAACCAGTAGCTGCTGGTAGTGGAATACCACAAGTAAAATGTTATTTAAACGGTGTAAAAATCCCTCGTGTAGTCCGTATTAAAACATTATTCGTCAAAAGTATTGGAGTCATATGTTCAGTTGTTGGAGGCTTAGCCGGTGGAAAAGAAGGTCCTATGATCCATTCTGGAGCAGTTGTAGCTGCTGGAATATCGCAGGGTAAAAGCACAACATTTAATAAGGATTTTAAAATGTTTAATTATTTTCGTGAGGATCATGAAAAACGGGATTTTGTTTCTGGAGGAGCAGCTGCTGGCGTTTCAGCAGCTTTTGGATCACCAGTAGGTGGTGTATTATTCAGTTTGGAAGAAGGTACAAGTTTTTGGAATCAGGGTTTAACATGGAGAACATTTTTTGCTTCTGTCGTTAGTACATTTACTTTAAATGTAGTATTATCAGCCTATCATGGTGTTCCAGGTGATTTAAGTTATCCAGGTCTATTAAATCTTGGTCAATTTGAACATTTTTCTTATCAAGTGTACGAGTTGCCGTTATTTGTCTTGATGGGGGTTTGCGGAGGGCTTATGGGTGCTGTGTGGAATCATATTAATTACAGATTGTCTGTTTTTCGTTTACGTTATGTGCATGGCCCATGGAGTCGTGTTGTTGAAGCTTGTATAGTTGCTCTTGCAAGCGCTACCATGCCATTTTTAATGATATATTTAATAAACGATTGTAAGCCACTAGGACAAGATCCAACAAGATATCCATTGCAACTATACTGTGAGGATGGACAATATAATGCAGTCGCAGCAATTTGGTTTCAAACACCTGAAGCATCAGTACGATCTCTTTTTCACGATCCAGCTGGAAGTCATAAAGCTTTGTCACTATTTATTTTTGTATTATTATATTTTGTTCTTTCTACTTGGACTTTTGGACTCGCTATGTCATCTGGTATTTTTATTCCGACACTTTTATTAGGAGCTGCATGGGGTAGACTTGTTGCTGTATGTTTACAATATGTTTTTCCTGCTTCAACATTAATACATCCAGGGAAATATGCGTTAGTAGGAGCTGCGGCTCAATTAGGAGGAGTTGTGCGTATGACAATTAGTTTAACAGTTATCATAATGGAGACGACAGGAAATATAACTTTTGCACTTCCCCTTATCGTTACTTTAATAGCAGCGAAATGGACTGGAGATTTCTTCAACGAAGGTATCTATGATATCCATATCCAACTAGCAGGTGTACCATTATTGCCGTGGGAGCCCCCACCGCTAACTCATAACGTTTACACAAGTGAGGTTATGGCACACCCTGTTCAAACACTATGTTGCGTTGCTCGAGTAGGGCATATAATAGAATTACTTCGTGATACTACGTATAGTGGATTTCCAGTTGTGGATGGCCCGTTACAAGGTACAGAAGGAAGTGGACGTATTCGTGGACTTATACTACGTTCACAACTTATAGTATTATTACAGCATAGATTATTTGATGAAAAAGCAGATGAGTGGCCACCTATCACCGTTAATATGTTTAGAGATGAATACCCACGTTACCCAACTATTGATCAAGTTTATATATCAGAAGTGGAGAAAGATTTTTCAATAGATTTACGTCCTTTTATGAATGCATCCCCGTATACTGTTTTACATTCGACTTCCTTGCCGAGACTTTTCCGATTATTCAGAGCACTTGGTTTACGACATATGCCGGTTGTTAATGATGTAAATGAGGTTATCGGAATAGTTACGAGAAAAGATTTAGCACGTTACAGGATATGGCATCATAAGGGACGTATGGGATTAGAGGAATTATTGATATCAAAAGAATTTTAATTTTTATTATAAGTACAATTGTTATACTATTAAAAACATTATATTTATTATACCTTAGTTGTTTTTAAATAATTGCCATCCTAACCAATGCCACAGTGAAAAAAATAGTCTTACTGGTATAAGTACGAGGAGAAATAGAAAATAATATAACACATCAGACATTTCTCAGTTCCTGGAACTTTCAATTACATCACCAAACCACAGGTAATTATAACTTAGAACTCGTCACTTGATTATTCGAACTGTGAAACTGTGCACTTTACATATTTTTACATTGATTTACAAGTTTTTTTATTGTCAATTTGACAGTGTCAAATATGATGATGACAGAAGATCGTGTTCGGCGTGTTGCATTTAAAGAAGAGATTACCGGTTGTAAGATAAAAGAGGTCTCTGTTAATCACTACACCTTGTAATCAAGGTGGCCATGGCAGTGCTTACGTTAATTTACAACTGAACTGAGCTCTCTGACAAACGAAATGTATAGTTGTGTGGGTACGGTATTTTGGACATTTTCGCGAAAACGATAATATAGTGTATAGTTTTATACATTTACGACGTAAATGTGATGCCCGTTGAGTTTATTTTAACCCGTTTGTGTGTTTTTCTAGTGTTTAAATATGTGTAATGTACCGCCAAAGTTTTATCAAGTGTGTCGTCTTTGTTTATCATGTCCGAATGACCAATGTGCTGATAGAGATGTCAACTTATCTATATTCGATAGCGGCGATCTCTGTGCTTCAGAAAGCACCAGCATCCCCCACAAGATAATGACGTGTCTGTCTATATTGGTAGGTGATTCACATTTACGGTTAATTCTATTCCGTGACGTTTTCTTGGGAATTGGATCCGACAATCGCGGCTCTCATTAACCTATTGTTCTAAGATCGTTTACATCTTGGAGGCCGGTACTTCAATGAATGACGCCGTCTTCAGATGAACATGCTGCCTCCTGGGGATGCTTGTCATGATTTTGAACATGTTTTTAAGTTCTCACATCATCTGCGTTGCGTGGGATGCATGACTGCATTGTGTGTGAGATGTGCAGTTGGCCAACGCGTTGTTTATGACGGACCGGTCGGTGCTCGTCTCAATACTTTGTCTGGCGGACTGAGAAGCGCAAGAGAAAGTTTGGCAAGGAGCGACGCGAGCGGTCGCGGCCGTGTGATCTCAGATAACGAGATGGGACACCGCTGATAACGGCGAACGTACAAACCCATTGTCTTTTTTCTTACGCTCCCTCCCGGCCCCGCAAACCAAACGTCGCGTTTCCTTTCTACGAGGGGAGTAGGATATATTTGGATTGGACTTTTTTTATACAACACAAAGATGAAATAAATTTTAATTTTCAAAATAATGCCCTTGTTTAATACACACTTCCAGCTCTCGGGCAAGTTGCAAATACCAACAGAAAAAAGACAGAAAGCAAAAGGGCTAGCCTGAAATGGCACTACACAAATTCTCCGCCACCAAAGAAATTCAAAACCGTACTGTCAACAGGCAAAGTAATGGGTACTGTATTCTGCGATATTCACAAGTATGTCGAGAGATGGGGAAGGCCGGTAGAAATTACCAGGGCCTGGGTAACCAGCAGTGCCCGGAACTGGATTCTTCTTTACAAATCACTATACAGTTTCTTTGTCGATAATTGTAATATGTAATAAAAATAATAGTGTTTTTGTCCGAACTTCAAACCTGATTTAACTATATGTTTTTAGCTGTAATCAGTTATCAGTATTTTGGGCCTCTTTATGGCCTTTTTATCGGTAGTTTCCATGTGGACAATTACAGAAAATATAAAGAATAATTTCTATCTAAGCGCATTTTCATCTCAAAGCCCCTGGATATTCACCGTTCAATTTTTGTACATTTTTTATTTGACCGGAAGATTATAATTGCAGTGTATTACAGTTAACTTCTTTTAAGAGTATAAGAACCAGATGACGCGGATTATTGAGTAAAAGCATAATTCTCCACCAGTGGCGGCTGGTATATAAGAGCTACAGAGATGCAGCACCCCAAAATTAAATGAATTTAAACATTACAGATCTATATGACTTTTTTCGCTTTCTCTCTTTAAATTTATTTAATTTTTAATTAAACTACTATTGTGCATCATGTGTAAAACAAATGGTTCACAGTGACTCGATGTGCTGTGTGCATTGGCAGCACCAATTGCTTATTGTATCGCGGCGGTTGGCATTGAGTGGGGGGTATCGACGGAATACAGGAGGTAGACCTCCTCTAAGAGCTGCATAAATTTGCAGTTAAAAGCTTGCGAAGTGGATGTTTGAATACAGATATTTTTGTATTTTCCATTATTTTTTACGCAATAAATAGTATAATTCAGATTCTTTTAAAAATAATTATTAAGGAATTTCAAAGGATGGATATAACAAATGCAAAAATAAGAATGAAGAATATCGAATGTTCTTTACAACACATAAAAATTTAATTTTCTTAATATACTTGACTAATGCATATTAAATCATAAAATGAAATATTTCTAAATTTTATATGATTTTATTTGTACACGTGTATGTAGTTAAAAATGTCCATCTTAATAATGAATTTTTTTCCCAAAAGAAAATATCAATTATACTTATGGGTTGCAGCACCTCCATTAGAGGTTTCAACAAGCGGCCACTGTTCTCTATAATAATACACTTGTTGCCAACTTAATCCAAGAAACACATAAATTACAATGTGCAGTATTGTATTACTTTTATATTTTCTACTTATCACCAACGTTCCCTCTAAGCTGTGTCTTCATCCCTGCCGCGCAGTTAAAATATCACTCGCGCACGTAATGCAAGTAATTGTTGCAAGTTTTTGGGTTTAAATGCCTATTGTTAATTACAACATTACAATTTGTAATGTACAGTCTGTTCCAAACGCTTAAGCGGAACTAGATTTTGCAATCTAGTTACTTTCATCGTTTAAATCGTGCCTTTCGGCCGTTTTGTTTAAGCTTTGTAAATCATACTTACAATAAACATTTTTTGGTTAAGGTTAATATCATTTTAAAATGACATTTTCTTTATATTTTGACTTTTTGTGTCATTCTTAATACAAATTTCCCATTTATTTATTTTTTTGTCATTAAAATATCTAAAAAAATATTTAATTTTGACATATGTAATTCGTTTCCATGGTTTCATTGTTGGAATTTTAAATTTTGACATTCCAACGTGAAAAATGAAATATCCCAAGCAAGGTCCCTTCTCGTGACAACCTAAAAGAACTAAATTCCCATTTAGTTCCGCTTAACCGTTTGGAACAGACTGTATACATATATATTAATTTGACATAAAAATTAATATGTACATATTTCAAAATATTTCCTCCTCTAATATTCTGCCCACAAGTATTTTATAGTTGCTCAGTCAAATTTTTTAGAGCCCAGTGCCCATTCTGGCTTAGAGGGAACATTGCTTATCACCCTGCGACTGTCAACTTCTTGGACCCCTTAAAGCCTACCTTGGAGACAAGATAATCAGATGTGTCGAGATCGTTGAGATAAGTGTGTATTAATTGCGGTGACCATTTTCTTGGAGACGGCAATGCGGGACGGAGCAAAAAAAAGGTCGTCACTTCCGAAATATAAGTGAAGAGCAAACAAAAAAAATGTCCTCACCTCCCAAATATAAGTAAAGAGCAAAAAAAAGGTCTTCACCTCCCAAATATAATTACAGAGCAAAATTCGGCCCTGGGGACACCAAATCAAAATGCGGGACGAATGTCACCCTAGTATTAATGCAAGAGCTATATTTTCAAAAATATACTTTGTTTCATGAACTTTATATTGCTGTATGAAAGAGTCTAAGTTAAATGTACAGCCGGTGATCTAGAAACGGAGAACTCACCTTTTCTGCGTCAATACGGCTTTCTAGGTGTTAAAATCCAATTATATATTTTTTTATTTATTTTATTTAAATCTATAGTACCCTTATATAACAAAACTTTGTTTTTAAATACACTTTATTTAAATTTGTGTATAATTATTTACAGTATAAATATAATTTCAGGTGGCTGACAACGATCCATTGCCTCACATGATTTGTGTGAAGTGCGCTGAGCAGCTAGATTCCTTTTACGGGTTTCGAGAGGCAGCTAGAAAGGCAGAGCACATCCTGAGACAGTTTCTGGCGTATACACAACAATTAACAGGCTCGCCAGAGGTAATTCATTTATTTGCTTTATTTGAACAGAAAATCTGTAACTGGTATGACCCTAAATTGTCCTAAAACTTGGATTAGAAAAGTTTGGAAAAAAGTGAATTTTTAATCCCATCTATATACTTGAAATAATCCACTATAAAAATTTTTATCACCATAACCTACATCACAAAATATAGTTTTTAATTTTTTTTAGACGTGTCATGTAAAAAAATTGCTTTATAAACATTTGTATATAGTTATTTATTGATAAAATAGTAAAACAGGTTCACAAAATATTGTAAAATATATTTATTCTTATAATTTTATTATCACAGCTAATACTCTTTTCACACTAGATCTTTAAGACGAGTGAACTTAAAGTTCCTGATGTTTAAGATCGGTATGCTTTCACACTTGATGTTTAAATCTCTGGTGCTGTCATCAGCTACAGTAATTTTGTCCTTAAGTTACCGTCATGAAATTACCAGTTTTGAACTGGCTGCGCAGACGCACATTTTGAATTATTATAAACAAATAAGGATATTTCATTTCATTCTACAATAAAGAATATATTACACCTGTATTAACATGTAAGTCGATACATTTTATCTCAATTATTGTAGCTCTGTATTTTATTAAACACATTATTAAAATAAATAATTTTATTATAACAATAAGTATAAACTTCTTATAACGTCGATATAATACAGTATTCTTGTTTATGATAATATAAAATGTTGACAGCACAAATTCAAGGAGTATTTTTTTATTATAGAAATTAAGTTGGCAATGCGGACGAAGTTTAAGACGCAGATCTCTGTCTTAAACATCGCTTGTATTTAGACGAGGCCATGCGGTTTCACATTAGCGTTTAAAGATACATTCACTTTAACATCCGATCTTAAAGATCTAGTGTGAAAAGGGTATAAGTAACAATAACATTAAGTACCCTCTACGATCGCTAATGCGGCGCTACGATCTTAAATTTATTTCCCTATACTAGACAGTCTGGTCAATGGTGACATCGCCGCCATTAATAGTCCAAATAAATATTGAAAATATTAGAAATTCAAATGGAAAAATAAGATCATCTTTACAGAAACAGTAAATTTATATGAAACTATTCCCAAAAAATTAATCTTTCTGCAAAGATTATCTCATTTTTCCATTTGAAACTTATATTTATCTGGACTTTTAATGGCGGCGATGTCCCTATTGGCCAGACTGTCTAGTATACAGTGTCTGTAGTCCCAGCTATCGCTTGAACATCAAACTACTAAAGAGTTAATTTTAACTACTCGAATATGAAAATGAGTGTACGTATGATCTGACATGTTTTTGACAGTCATCGTTAGCTGATCAAATAAAGCTATTATATCTCAATTAGGAGCTGACATGGGCGCAGTTGTATATATTACTGGGTACATACTATTCACTAAACGATGCCTGCGGTTTCTGACAAGCAAACGCCATAAGAATAGACCACATGATACAAAAAGTAGCACCGGTATAAGTATAGGTATAAGCAAATATGATTCTTTCGTATTTGTATCAACTGGTAAATTACGTTGCTCAATATTGATATGAGGACAATTACATGGTGGATTTTCACATTTGCAAGCCCAGTGGTTTCCTTCGATTTGTAAAACTCTTAAATCACTCCATTTAAATATCGTATCACTAAGTACTCGCAAATTGTTGTTATTCAAGTACACCTAAAAAAAAAATATATATTTTAAGTATGAATTTTTACATATATTTAGGTTTCGTAGGTACTTAGTAAGTGGAATGCTGTATGGGACTTTTTTGCTATAATCACATTATCAACTTAAATTAACATTTTTTGTCTGTTAAACTTAAGTGCTTTCATTTAGTATACTACATTAAATTTAAAAAAAAATCACAAGCTTAAATTCTGTAATTCGGTAATTTACACACACCGGCAAATTTAAAGGAATAGACATAAAAATCTAATTATTTTCCCTGTAGTGTACATATTGTTGATATCTCTCAGGTAAGGTTGAGGTCAGGGGAGCACGCTGGCCAACCCATTGTTGTTATATCTACTTGATTTAAAAAGTCTGTTACACAGTGGGCGACGTGTGGGTGCGCATTATCCTGCATTAAGGTGAAATTTTCTCCGATATATGGGGCAAAAGGTACAACATGGTCTTGAAGAATATCTCTGATGTACCTATCTGCAGTTAACGCTCCGCCATCAATCACCACTAACTCTGTGCGACCTCTCAAACATATTCCACCCCACACCATAATTGAACCTCCACCAAAAGATACAGTAGTAGCAAAATTAAATGGTGCACTTTGTTCTCCTTGGCGTCGATACAATCTTCGTTCATTGTTTAGTAGAGCATTCAAAGCTATCTAAATTAAAATAAAATTAAAAAAAAAATATAATTTTCAGAAATATTTTCACTGATCTAAATAAGGCTACTTTGAAAAAAGGTGCCGGTAAAATTTTAAATCAATCGACAGTCCCAGCATCTGGACATTACGGTATAAGAGTTTCTTATCTACGAAATTTTAAAAACACCATCAAAATTGAAATATTGTGCACAATTATCATACATATAGTGTAATGTTTTCTTAGCCATACCTACGAAACCCAAAAAATTTATGGTGAACAGTATCTTACCTCTTCAAGGGGTGGTTGTCCTTCATCTATTCCAAAAGCTCCCTCGTTAATGTGTGATAATTTTTTATTGTTATTTAGATATAAAACTCGTAGATGTTTAAGTCCACTAAAGCTATTATGTTTGATGTTACGTAGATTTGGCATATGATCAATCCTTAGCTCCGTAAGTGAGCTTAAACCTAATAACGATTGATCATTTAGCTCTGTAATAAGATTTTCACTTAGTCGTATCTTTTCTAAACTGTTTCTAAACACAGCAAGTTCTGTTGGAACAGTCGTGAATTTGTTATTGGATAAATCAAAGTATTTTAAAGGTGGTGGTGTAGGTAAGTCAGTTTCAGGTAATGTTGCAATAGATGTATTGGCCAGATTTAGCCAGTTTAGAGCGGAAAGTGAAGTTATAGCATCCCATGTGCCATCTAGCCTTTCCAAAGGATTACTACTCAAATCCAATTTTTCTAATTTTGGTGTATGTTCAAAAATATTATGATGTAAACTTGTTATCATGTTGTGTGATAAATTTAGTTCTAACAATGCTATTGGTTCGTATAAATCATTACTGTATTGTCCACGAAAGTTTTCAGCGAATATGTCTTTCAATAAATTCCAACTTAAATCCAAATATTCGATGTTCACTACATCTATGAATAAATCTTTATCTATTTCTTCCAATGAACAATTCTTGAATGTCAATGAAACTGTTCTAGCAGAAGTTGGTGGTATTTTCTGTAATTTTCTGATAGGATTATTGGCAAATGATGCTGTTAAATGTAACGTCTCTGGCCATTTTGATGGAATTTGATTGATATGAGAACAATCAATTACGAGAGTATTGTTATCTCTGCATGGATTCCAGCATTTGCAACTCTCAAAGCACACTTTAGCGTTTGTTATACCGCATTCAGATGCGTAATTACACTTTAAAACTAAGAAAAGCACTAATATTGTACTAATACACTTCATACTTGTAATATTACTGACGAATTGTTCGTAATTTCTGATGTTATCATTTTATTATATTGCCTCATTTTATCTATGATTCATAGATAAGAAAATTGTGATTAATGTTATCATTTGTTTACAGGACCAATTGAGGCTGTCTTCAAAAGCTCTATCGTCTATGATTCCGTCAGTAGGTAGTCCAGATTTGGATAATGAAGAATATGCAGAAGAACCGGAAGAAATTGATGAATATGATGACGTTAAACCTGATATTAAGGATATAAAAAGAAGTATATCACCATGTGAACCTGCTGATTTATCGAAAAGACCCGAAGCTGTTACCTGCATACCTGAAATTGTGCATTTGTGCCCTGAAGATGTACTTATCAAAGAAGAACCAAATGACGCAGCTAGTGATAGTACAGATCCAGATCGTCTTGAAGTTGATATGGACATGGGGGATCAAGAAGATGAAGAACATCAAACTAGTGATGTTGATGGTGAAGATTCATTAAATGATGAAGCGTCAGATATGTATGACCAGAAATCCATGACAAGGGAAAGTTTGCCACAGCAAGTTCCCAATGATATGGAATTGTGGAGAGCACTCAATGGGCATTCTGCTCAAGCACCCGGTCCTCTCGCGGGTGATCTTCTTCGGAAACTTATCACCTGCAGGAAATTGGGTATGAGTATCACCACAACTAACCAACAACAGTACCCTCCTGGAACCACTGGATCACCTCCAGCACAATGTCCTGTTTCCGGTGGAGGGGGAAGAAGAAAACAGAGTTTTCCAACAAAAGCTTCACTAGAAGAACGCGGTGTAGTTAGCCGTTGTCAGGAGTTAGCTCCCGTTGATGAATGGTGTAACATGAAAATGAAGATGCAAGGAGCTAGTGGGGGTACACCCCCAGGTGGTACAGCGGCACGTCGCATGGATTTATCCTGCACAAACTGTGGAACAATGACCACGACGATTTGGCGGCGAAACGTTCGCGGTGAAATGGTTTGTAATGCTTGTGGTTTGTACTTTAAACTACATGGTGTTGATCGACCACACACTATGCGTCGAGATACGATACACACACGTCGCCGTAGGCCTAAAGGTGGGGGTGGTACAAGTCCAAGAGTTTATTCAGTATCAGTGGCACCGAGTGGAAAGACAGTAGACGAAGACGTGATGAGGATGTTACGTCGACAGATACAACCACATGCTTTGCAGCAACCACGACCGATTGCTCCACGACAACTCGGTGGTCTGCCGCCGTTGGGGTTGTCACAAGTGCCACCACCAACGCATTTAGACCTGGCGGCACATCCTAACCCGCATAACACTGACGAAGATGAAGCGATGGATGATGAGGACGACAAGTTCTCAGATATTCCGCTTAATCTGGTGTCGACGCAAATTGCCGAGACGGAGGCCAGGCGATAAAGCTCCTTTGAGCAATTGTCTCGTCTGCTGGACCAGACGAGACAACCGTATCTTGCCTGAACCAGTGTTCAGAACCTTTGGACGAACGTTACCCGCGCTCAGTTATGCTTTTTATTGATAATGTACCGTCGTGGATCGGTCTTGTGACATTGGTCGAAGACTTTCAGATCTGGTTGTGTAAAAAGCAATATCCGCGATCCTCACTTTCTCAGTATTTATGTGCGTGCCGCGTGCACGTATTACATCTCGAATCGTTTTTTTTATTAACCGATTGTTTTTTCGTTTTATCCGTTAACCGTGCGTTATACAGGTGTCCCAGGGGAAAGGTCAATATTCTGAGAGGCGATGGTATCGGTTATTTTAAGATAAATAAAAATGAACGTGGGTCCTATTGCGAATGGTTTTCTATTGCGAAAAAGTATTGTCATAAGGTTGCCATAGTGTTATTTCCAAACATTGTTTCGCACTGAAGTACTCACTCGAAGTGAAACAGCCATATAGTCTACGGACCGTGGGTTGGAGTAGGTATTGTTCACTTCACCATAAAAAAAAAAAAGATTTACAAATACGTATGACACAGTATTAAAATCAGGCTTTACTTTGAGAAAGTTCACATGTTTTACGCAAGTGCTTCTTAACCCAAAACTTAACGCTGAGTGGAAAAATATCCATATTTTATGCGTACCGATAAAAGTATTATTTTAAAAATTAATTATTATTTTATTTATTTATTATTGCAAACAACACTAATTGAAGTCGTACGCCCCCTGTCGTCAATAACGGACTAAGGAAAATCGGGGCCTTAGTTAAAAAAAAACATAACATAATAGAAAAGATTTTAAAAAATACGGGCCCTAGGCAATTGTCTATTTTGCCTAGGCCAAAGTCCGCCCCTGCCTGTCGTCGAAGAATCGTATCTAATAGGTGTCTGACCAAGTAAACTTATAAAAATTTATAATTTTAGTAGCTGAAATGCCCGTTGTCTCACCCACACTTCATCTCTCTTTTTGCGTCTCTACATCCGGATGTAGTTAAGACACCGGTGTCTATCACACACTGTATACGTTCCGTGAACAGTGCGTTAAACATGCGAATCTCAGGCAGAGCGCTTTGGGTGTTTTTTAGCTTGTTCATAAAAATTATTGAGTTTTTAAGCATAAAAAAGAGGCCTAAGCCTGCGGAAAGATTTTCTGAAAAGGTTCGTGCAAATCAGTAATACCCCACGACTTTCGTAGAGTAAATAGTGACAGAGTTCTAATCAATTATGTTTTTAGGGAATTATTACCATATAATTTTGTTTGATTTTAAATATTTTTAAAAAAGTCAGGGACCCTGAGATTCATATAAACAGGCCAATATTACCATAAACGATAAATCAACGGCGCATGTTATCCCCACTACAAATTAACCATCTCTCTGCTTTCCTTTTTTCCCCGCCTATCAACTCGCTGTCACAGAGCAGAGAACGTACATGCACAATCCACAGAGCGCTTCAGTGTTTTTAGTTTATAAAAATTATGAAGTTATAAGGCATAAAAAGGAGACTTAAATCTGCGGAAAGATTATCTAAACGCGTGTATGCAAACCAGACTATTTGTAGAATCAATAGTTGCACAGTTTTAAACATTGTAAGGTTTTACGGAATTATTACCATATGATATTAAACATTTTGCTTGGTTTTATTATTTAAAAATGAAAATTAGGGCCCTCGAGAATCATATAAATAGGTCTCTTTAACCATAAACGATGCTATGAATAAGTCGGTGTATTTATTTATTTTTTAAATCAGTGCAGTCGTTCTTTAGTTTTGAGGAACATACATACTTTCGTACATACATACACATATTCACACAAACAAACTAATTTATATATTATGGCGTATTCGATTGGACCACTCTAGAATTGCTCTGGGAGTGAGCAAATGACGTCATGCTCTATCCGAGTTTTACAAGCGAGCGCGCCAGAGTAACTCCCAATCGAATACGTTTTTATTATTGTTATTATTAATTATTTAAAAATACAGTGATTTCCTTGCGTAAACAGTGCAGTATAATACTTTATGTATAATTTTTATTATTATTATTATTATTATTTTTTGTGATTGCAATAATTTATTTGTTTTCTGTTTATTTCTCGAATTGTTAATTTTTTAATTATTTTATGTCTTAATTTCCTAATTTGATATATTATACAGAAAGATACATCACTACTTTACAAAGATTCAATTAGTTCTAATAAACATATAGCCGGACAGACCTCTCGTGGCCGGGTGTGACTTATGGTGCGCATAGAGAGGGCACTATGAAAGACAGTGTCAGATACAGAGAACAGGCAAAGAAACAAGTTCACATTCTTACACGTGTACATTATATTTATCAGTTAGGTACGTCTACAAACACAAAATCCTCCCATTTGACGTTCACTTTGTCGACTTGTTTATTGGCTAGAGTCTCCCGTCCCGCGTCTTTTTCCAAACTCCAGCAATATCAAGTAGATTGTAAATAATAAAGGTTTACAAAAATCAAGAATATTGCTAATTATTTCTCGAGTTTGACTATTAATAGCACGTCCACCTAGTTTGCTTTTTGTCGCCATGATTTTAATATTTAATATATTTTGAATGTTGCTCTTATGCACTTGACTGTAATAGCGTGCATGTGAAATTCACTACAAATTTCACGCACATGTTTCACGCCCGGCCACGAGAGATCTGTCGGGCTTTACTAGCTTTGAAATACCGATACGCGCCACTTTGCTCGACGCTGCTCTGACTTTTTAGCCAGAGCAAGAAAAAGTGTTGCAGTGCACTCAGAGCAGTTACCTTTCCCAATCGAATACAAATTTTATCAACTCTAGAGCAACTGCTCGCCCAATCGAATACGAAACTTGCTCGCCGAGTGACCTGAGTGCATAGTAGATCACCCAATCGAATACGCTATTAGTACAGATATACAAGTTCTACTAACTGTAATTTAAAGTTTTAGCGGACCGGTGGTTAACAGAGTGTGATTTACACAGTAGCGCAGGACGGTGGGAAGGAAGGTTAACATCGTCCAAAAAGCGTATGGGCAATATCGTGCGCCAAATTCAATCTTGGAAAGTGTTCGGAATGGGACGCATTTTCATATGAAAATTTTTGTTTAGTATATCAAATACCATCGCTTCCCAGAATATTGACCTTGTCTTCTGCGACAACCTGTATACTCTCCGCTCTCTGTATTTTCCCCCTTTTTACTCATTTAGCGTTAAGCATCAAAGGTAATGACTTATTTACATTTAATATTATTAATTTGCTATGTACTACACATATGATTAAGTTTATAGTAGGATGCGTGGCCTTTAGTGGCCTCGTTAAGTGCTCTCTGATTTTGTTTGCCACAGTTTCAGTCACCTCGTTGGCTTTAGATATTATTTTTTTTTTATATAAGATGCGCAGACCTGTTTCATAAGCATGCAACGTAACTTACTAGTATTAACAAATCGAGTGATATTTTTACATTTTTTTTAATGTATATTATATTTAATTTATTTTATTGTATTGTAACATGATGGAAAACGAGAAGTCAGTTGGTCAAACTAGAAATAGTTTCCGAGGGCTGGTGACTTTTTAAGCTCGTTGTTTTTTGTATACGTAAACAATACCCACACAATGCAGCAACCATGGCAACGGCATACTCAATACTCAATAATGTTTCTGTGATACTCGTGAAGTAAACTGTTTTCCCGAGCTGCCACAATGAGTTATCCAGCGTGAAAAAAAAAAATAAAACTATGACAGCGTGCAGTCTATACTTAATTAACTGGCTATGTAGTTTAGAGTATTTTTTTACAAATAAATTATGACTACTTTTTTCATGTTTTTACTTTTAACTATTTATGCAAGAATTTCAAATACAGGTTGAAGAATCAAATAGATGTTCAGGATAGTTCAACTTGCTTCGACACAAAGGATCGCAACTATAATATTCCGTATCTTAGTGGTAGAGTGTGATTAAATTATGTTGAAAATCAACCTATTTGCGCAGATTGATTTTGGTCTAGGCCAGCGGTTCCCAAACTTTTTTGACCGCGACCCGGTACGAGGTTTTAAAATTTTTCGCGACCCACCTTATGAAAAAAAAAAATGTATTTACAAAACAAATTTTATTTTAAAGCAGTAGCTGTATAGTAATAAAGAGTAATAAATAGCAATAAAAAATATAGTATAGTAATAAAGAGCACAAATACACACTATTCTAGTGATTAACTGACGTAAAAAAAATAATATGTACAAAAAAAATATTTTTTGTGTTTTTACAATTTTTTTCGCGACCCAGCAAAATTTTTCTTCGACCAGGTGCCGGGTCGCGACCCACACTTTGGGAAACGCTGGTCTAGGCCATAGTATTCGTTATTTTGAAATGAGGGGTGTATTGTAAAATATATGACTAATATTTTTGGAAAGGATATATGGGAGCGGATGGCCAAATATTTTCTACTCTGTTAGTAGTGTGGTAAGACGTTAGGAGAATTTTTGTCGTAATTTAATCGCACCCTACTCGTATATTTAATACTTCTATATGTCGCAAGTTTATCGTACTCGAATGACAAAAATGGCTTCTTAGTTTAAACTGCCATGAATGTATAAGTAATTTCTTTGCTTTTAGCGGAACTAGATTTTCTAGTAACTCTTTCCAGTTGATTAAAGCTTTTGATAATTTTGTTCAGCAACTTCAATATATAAAATGTTAGCTAATGACAACTTAAGAAAATTTAAATTTCATTTAGTTCCGCCTAAAAATTTGGAATAACCATATGTACAAGCTATTCCAAACGTTTAGGCGGAACTAAATGGGAATTTCGTTTTTTTAGATTGTCACGAGAAGGGATCTTGCTTGGGTTATTTCATGTTTGGTATGTGAAAATTTAAAATTCCAACAGTGAAACCATGGAAACGTATGACATTTATTAAAAATTTTAAAACATTTTTATATATTTTGAGACAATAAATAAATAAATGGGAAATTTTTATTAAGAATGACAAAAAATTAAAATGCAATGAAAAGGACATTTTATAATGACAATCAGTTTAATCTAGAATTTGCAATGTGAGTATGACTTACAAAGTTTAAACAAAATGACCAAAAGTCCGAATTAATCAACAAAAATTACTAGATTTCAAAATCTAGTTCCGCCTAAACGTTTAGAGTAGCCTATATGCGCATGTTCAAAATGACGCGGAATTTTAGTTTTATAAATTCATTACCAAGAGAAGGAAATGAAAATATTTATTCTAACCTACAAACATTGATTCAAATCTGTTTCTTAAATTATCAAGCTCATTTTTTAGGTTATAACTGTTGAATAATTAAATGCTGTTCATTTCTATAAGGACAAACCAGATCTAGTTTGGTTACTTTTGTAGTGTATTACTTACTTTAAATGTCATTTAAAAAATTTCCTTACGCTGTAGCTGTAATTCAGACTAAAGATCTTTTTGGTTAGGATCATTATAATTATTGTAAGATATAATCCGTCTAAATTTTTAATACGATCTGGTTACTTTGGTGACTGTTGTGGTGTAAACAGACTTTGGCGTATCCGTGTGAACCAATACTATGATAATATTATAAATGTATTGTCAATATACAACATAAAAAATGAACTTTCCCTGTTAGTTACGTATTACAAAATAAGACAGATAGTATCATTTTTTATTATGACTTGTCAAATTGACATTTCTTTGCAATTTTTTCATACCAACATGACGTACAGATTCAAAGGTGCAAACTATTGAAACCAAAATTTTCTCTTAGTTTGTTCTTACAAAAGTGAACAGCATATATTAAAAAAACATTTTAAATTGTATCTAATTATTTTGTAATAATTCTTGTTATAGTCTAAACGAGAGCACGCGCGTATCGCGTTACGTATCAAGGGAATTTATCTTCGTTTGGCGAAGAAGTGTTTTTGTCTATGATGAGCAATATAGCAGTATTATATATATTACTCTAATTGTCGTTACGGTGATGCTCTGAAAAATAATAGGTTTGTATCAAACTGAAATAAATGATAGTCAACGAAGTAATCAGGCTATGCTCGGCAAGAATTAATTTGGCCGATGACGGTTAAAGAAACATCGTTTCTGTTTCTATCTGTTTTCCCTCTCTAATGACAGTGGTGCATATAAAAAACATAGGGTGACCATTCGTCCCACATTTTGAGTCGGTGTCCCGCATTTTCTAACTTTTGTGCACTTGACTTGTATTTGGGGAGGTGAGGACCTTTTTTTTGCTCTTTATTTATATTTGGGAGGTGAGGACCCTTTTTTTTGTTATACTTATATTTGGGAGGTGCAGACCTTTTTGTTTTTGCTCTTTACTTATATTTGGGAGGTGAGGACCCTTTTTTTTTCTATACTTATATTTAGGAGGTGAGGACTTTTTTTTTTGCTCTTCACTTATATTTAGGAAATAACGACCTATTTTTTTTGCTCCGTCCCGCATTGTCTTCTCAAGAAAATGGTCACCCTAAAAAACACATACGTTTATGTGAATATAAATAGGCAAAGATGAAACGACTTAAAGCTATCAAGAGAAGAGTGCGTGTATTTGTAAACCGATGTCTTCGAAGAATCCTTCGCATTTATTGGCCACGTAGAATTGGGGGAAAGAACTGGTCAAATGGACATTAATTAGTAAATAAAAAGAAGAAAGTATGGTTGGTTAGGGCACACTCTTCGAAGGGCTCCTTGCGAAGTTTGTCGATATGCACTAGCATACAACCCTCAGGGCGAGAGGAAGTGGAAACGAGAGACAGAGAACAGCTATTGGATGACGAAGGAGGAGGAGTAGTGTGGGTGAGAAATGTTATAAAAAGAAGGAAAGAGCTAACAAACAATAAATAAAGGGCATGCAGAAGAAAAAAAAACTGATTTATTTACTGTATATGAAATGATAATATGTATTGGGTATTTATATTAATTCAAATGGGTAATTCTATGTAATCTATTCGAAGCCGCAAGGCAGGAATAAAATCTATTAATAATAATACAATCCTCAGGGCTGTAGACGTAGAGGGCGACCCAAGAACACCTGGCGTCGCTCAACCCTGCTAGAAATAAATGCATGGAGCTCTTAAAACCAAGACAAAAGACTTTATAACAACATCACCGACTTGAAGACTTAAAATGGGTGTTTGTAGTAAAAAAACTCCCACATCATATTAATGAGACGGTCAACTGAAGAACTTTAAATTTAACTGTTAATAAATATTATCAATATTTTTTGAAAAATTTCTCGATCTCCTTCCGTTCTCAGTCCCTGATCAAAAACTATTTTGAAATTGTATAAAAAAAAGTAACTTTCATTACAATAATCTGATCAGAAATTGCATCTCGCAATAATCTCATTAATTTAAAAAAGTAAATAATATTAATTTGTATTCGTTAATGTAGCCTTTAATATATTTTATTTGAAGTTTTTAATTATATGCAAAAATTTGTAGAAAATTTAAATTTTTTATGTTCCTGTTCATATCAGTGTGGATGGTTGTAAATTTTTTCAGTTTTTGCTCATAAATAATTTTTAATTTTGTTTAGCAATTCATTTATCCAAAAGCTTTGATATCACACTTATAATTAAGACTACTTTTTTTTACTTTCAACTAAATTTATTATACAAGAATTTCAAATATAGTATACACTATTGAATAGATGTTCAAAAGAAAGGTAGTTCAACTAGCTTCGACACGAAGGAGCGCAGTATCACATTCTGCAGCTTAATGGTACTTGTAATTGCGGTGGTGCTCTGAAAAAATAGGATTGCATCAATTTCAGTCAAATGATAGGAGTAATGAAACAACTTACTGATCTTTCCATAATTGATTACATAGAAGAATGCCATAGCGGCAGCAGTAATCTGGAAGAATGGTGCGATACCACCTTTCTTCGGCTGCATATATTTGTGTTGCCAACGCCACCAGGCACGACTGCATGCCCCAGCAAAAGCGCGTGGGGACTTGTTCCTCCTACTAAACCATGATCCCAACTCGCTTAATTTTACTTGTCCAAAAGGAACGTCGGCTGTAACACATAATATGCATTACATAACCACTAACCTAGCCCCTCATGTTAAGTTTAATAGAACATCAATATATAAAAGCCGTAGTATGGAAGAAATGGAGTTTTGTAGCTTACCTTTTCCGTAGAATCTTGCTGGATCGTACGGGCCATGGACTTTCGGATTATATTCTGCTGGATAATCTCCGAACGCCATGTTTCAGCCTTCTGAATTACAGCTGCAAGAAACGTTTTACGCATGACGTGAAAAAGGCACCGGTTCAGTAAACTGGATGTGACAAGTGTTATTTACCCTTTATTTATTGCTTCACATGTTCTGCTTAGCCAGAAGTAAGTAATTTATTGTTTTTGTTGATTATAATACTAAATATACATGTGTTTTCGTATTGTTTAACTTTGCTGAGGAAAATATAAAGTTGTTTCGTGATTGTTATACTGCTGAACGCATATTTGATCTTGAATGCATCATCCCTGAAGACTAGTTATATCAAAATATCTGTAATAATGGTTTACATTAATTTTTGACAGATTGCTAGTAGTGCAAGTTAGGAAAATATTCTTTTACCATACAACTATATCGTACGTCATATTTCTATGCACGTATTGTTTTTCATTTCATTAGAAAAAATTTATCAATAGTCTCATTGATGTAGATAGCACAAAATGAACAACATTTTTATGAATTACACTTGTTTAAACGTTCTAGTCATTAGGATATTCTAGTGGAGAGGTGCAGCTTGCGGTTTTATGTGTTCCATGTAGGTATGAGTTGAGCATCTGGTTGTGTGTTTCGATAGCAGAGATGATATGATGTGGGAGTTGCCAGCAGCTGAAAACGATAGTGTCTAATGTTGTGGTGTGCTGTTTCAGAACAGGAGATGCAAACGTACAGAACTGCATGTAAGTGTTGCCGGTCGGGTGTTTGGGTGCCGTATCAGCCCGAAGCAGTGGTCGGACCCAGTACGAAATCCAATGGGCAACTGCTTCACCTGTTTAAGGTCGCCCTCGCCCATGGTACAAAGCTCTGTCATCAACAGCTATAATAAGGAAGGTTTGTGAAAGTTTATTGACAGATTGTCAAATGTTTTTTGTCTGTCATCTCTGTGTTTTGGTTGTACAGAGATGTCCGAGGTGCGTCTTTATTCAGCACCGAGTCACGTTTTGCCGTCTCACATAGCCGAGCCGCATAATAACGGCAACAAGAGTACACTGTGTGAAAAAGGCGGCGTTGGTGAGCAGGTGCAGAGCACGTGTGACCCAGGACACACGGTGACAGCTCCTGTTGGCGGTGGCGGAGGTACGCTCAGCAGGTTGTGCGGGCGACGCGGCGTTCTCGGAGGTGGAGCGTCTACCGCTATGGGTGGTGGTGAATCCCGCTGCTCGGCCAGCGATGCCAAATTGACTGCATTGTTCGAGCATTACCGCGACCGCGATGGAAGTGAAGATGCTATACTGGCTGAAGGCATTGAAAGGTTGTGTGCGGACTTACAGGTGTCGCCGGATGAGTTCCGCGTGTTGGTGCTCGCGTGGAAATTAAACGCGGAGCAGATGTGTAGATTCACGCGTACTGAATTCATGCAGGGATGTCGCGATATGCGCGTGGACTCAATACGCGGCATCCAGACGCGGTTGCCCGAGCTCGTAGCTGAGCTGGCGGCCGATCCTGATCTCTTCAAGGACTTATACCGGTTCACGTTCCGGTTCGGATTGGACGTAACCGCCGGTCAACGCATCTTACCAACAGACATGGCTGTGTGCCTTTGGCGATTGGTATTTTCCGTGCGCGAGCCGCCAATTTTAGCTCGCTGGCTGGTCTTCCTCGAGCTACATCCTCAGGTGCGTGGTATTCCCCGTGACACTTGGAACATGTTTCTTAATTTCTCGGATGCTGTCGGCGACGACCTCAGTTCCTACGACGATACCGAGGCATGGCCCAGCCTCTTTGATGACTTTGTGGAGTATGAAAATGATCAAATGAACCAGAACATTAGCAAAGCCAAGGAAAGTGACAGTTTGCTTATTAAAAATGAAAACTAAAAATGATGAACTGTATACTTGACATGTCCATCATGTTTATAAGTAAAATATGTAACTTATTTGTATTGAAATGGGTTTTTATTTCCTCATGATTGTTTAGCTTTATTATAACATGTTGTGTAAATATTGTGGACAAAAATATGTTAGATAAAATCAAAATGTATTTATTTGTATGCCTCCGATTCCTCAAGCGTATTTTTTTAACGCAGACTGACTACATCGTTTACGGATACGGCTGGTACAAGTAAATTGTGAACAGCCCATAATCCGAACTGTCAAACCTAAGTTATTTGCTAAATATTGGTGTTTAGTTGTAATTTTATTTGTAAGATGTAAAAAAAGTTAATAATCCTCAAAATGACGGCTATGTTAACAGCAGATTGGTTCCTCTTGGGGCGGGACATATACTACAGGTAATTTATTTCTTGTATAATTGACTGTTTTTCGTCTCTCAACCTAATTGCATTCAGACCTGTTCTTCCATTCCTCGTCTTTCCATGTCCTTCACGATCATCCGGGCCTTCCTTTTTGTTTTGCCAGTAGTACTCCATTATGTTATTCTTTAAGTCCAAGAAAATCATTTGCTCACAATATACCCATACCATATAAGTCTCATTTTCTCAGTGCATTCTCAGGAACCTATTTCTACTTGATTCCTTATCTCTGTATTTGGTCCTTTCTCGTAACTCCATAGTATCAAAATTCTATCTCTGTAATGAAGATTTTGCTCTTATTTTTTTATTAATTCAGTTTTCCGCACTATTCTTCATAATTCTGTTTTGTATATCTTTGATTTTATATCCCTAATATATGTCAAGTTGTGTTTAGTGGTTTAATACACACTCTTTATATTATTGCATATGAATTATATTGTTATTATTATTTTAGAAAATTCGAAATATATTCAATGAAATGGCATCAAGATGTCAATATGGATAATGTCGTAGCAAGTGGTTCATCTTACGGAGGACCAGTTGCAGTCATACGAGACAGTAAAAAATTTGTTAAAGTACAAGGCGCAGGAAAACCAGTTATTACCATTTATTCAGGGTCCGGTAATAAGATATCTTCGTTAGTTGTAAGTAACAACAAATTTAGGACTGCTACCTTTTCATATTTCAAAATCCGGAGGTTTTTTTTAGTAAAACTGCTTGAGCCGAAAATACCATGTTTATATCAAAATAAATTCACAAATAATTTTTAACACTCATAAATTCAGTTATATAATGCAACAATTTTATAAGTAAATATATTATATACCAGATGTTTTGGGTACTGTTTAAGCATTGCTTACTTGTTTATTATAAAATATACGTACCAGGTTAAATTAGAAGAGATCGAATATTCCAGTCTTAAACTGCATTAGACAAAAAAAAAAACAGTTGAACATTAAATAAATAAGAAATTTTAAAAAAATGCTAATCTTTAGTGAGGGCCTCTATATTTTTTAGTTTATCATATAGAAAATGTTGATCAAATACTTCACAAAATATAAAATTCGGACGTTCGGAAACTCGTCGTGGTAAGTGTGTTACCATTGCTCGGTTGTTTCATTTCAAAGATACTATTAGATATTCTTGTCACCGCAAATACTAAAATTATCTGATTGATAACATTGTAATCACGGCATAGTAAATTTAAGGGGGAGCGCTAAGTTTATAAATTAAATTCATCGAAACTAACAATGCGCATGTTCTAGCTAAGAGTTTTTGCTGTAATCTACAAACACGATTGACTTACTATGAACAGATTATATAATTGTTTGGAGGTTACCGCGAGTAACAAACATCTGGTCAGAAACAGTAACTATTTATTCCGTGAATACTAGGAGTATTGCGCACGCGTGTGGTTCTCTAATAAGAAACTTCATTCGCGAATTAAGCTATTTTTTTTTAACAATTTTCGACAATTTGGAAAAATTAAAGGTTTCAGAAATATAAACGAACTTTAAAATTTTGACTAATGAGCAAGAAAAAAATGAGATACTTAAAACCGTAGTCTGCCGTATACAAATTTATTTTAGGAACAATCTGTAATTATATATAATCGAATTTCAGTGGAAATACAGTCAACCAATTGCGTTAGGATGGTCTCATCAAGAACATCTACTCTGCGTACAAGATGACGGCTCTGTTTACATCCATGACATGTTTGGAAGTTATAAGCACATGTTTAATATTGAAAAAGAAGCTTACGATATGAAAGTTATTGATGCAAAAGTATTTGAAAGCCAGCAAGGAACCGGTGTTGCTATTCTAACTTCTGCTTTTAAAGTATTTGTTGTTAATAATGTTTACAACGTAAAGAAAAGACAACTTTGTGAACCACCATCAGGAGAACATCCACTAACTGCTTGGTGCGTATTACCTGGTGAAAGACATACTGAAGTTTTAGTCGCGCGTGGACGGGATATTTATTTATTACGTGAACATGATTATCAACCACGTTCTCCGGATATTATTCATGAACATACTGCTGTTCTTGAGATGGCAGCATCGCTTGATGGACGCCATCTTGCACTTTTCACAGATGCTGGACAGTTATGGATCGGTTCGTCTGATCTACGAGTCAAATACTGCGAAGCAACAACTGAATGTATACCCAGACCACGACAGTTGGTTTGGTGTGGTAGTGACGCTATAGCATTATGCTATGGTTGTAACGTAGCAGTTTATGGAAGACGGGACGGTGAAGCTGTTACATATGTATATGATACAGCAGCACATCTTGTTCCAGAAATAGATGGCGTTCGAGTTTTATCTGCTGCCCAACATGAACTGATGCAAAAAGTACCAGACGTTGTCCAAAAAATATTTCGAATCAACAGTACAGCACCTGGTAGCTTTTTACTTGAAGCATCCAAACAATATCAAAAACGCAGTCACCGCGCTGATGAATACATCTCTTTAGTGCGTACAGACTTAGAAACTGCGGTAAGTCAGTGTGTTGAAGCTGCTGGTTATGAATTTGATCCAGATACCCAAAAAATGTTAATTCGTGCGGCACAGTTTGGCAAATGTTTTCTTGTAAACGCCGATCCAGACCCATATGTAAACATGTGTCGACGTTTACGAGTTCTGAATGCAGTTCGCGATCCTCGTATTGGAATCCCATTAACTTGCCAACAAGCATTCGCACTAGGATATGAATCTTTACTTGAGCGACTTGTAGCGCGTAAACATTTTTATCTGGCAATTCAAATAGCACGATTTTTACGATTACCTGACGCTGAAGGATCTGCGCGTATTCTAGAACGTTGGGCAAAGTATAAAGTAGTTCAAACACACTTAGATGAAGATACTTGTGCCCGGGAGATCGCCGACAAACTTGGCTACGCAGCTGGTGTGTCTTTTAGTGAAATAGCTAAAACGGCTGCAAGTGGTGGTCGTAATAAACTAGCTATAAGACTATTGGATTATGAACCACGGGCTAAAGAACAAGTACCACTTCTTCTTGAGCTAGGTGAAAGCCGTCCCGCTCTTGTTAAAGCAATCGAGAGTGGGGATACAGATCTAATGTATACTGTGATACTAAGCATGCGCGAAAATATGCCCCTGGCGGATTTTAGACTTACTATAAGAAATTATCCAGCAGCGCAAGCGCTATACAAGAAATATTGTCAAGAATACAACCCGCAAGCATTACAAGAAATACATATGCAGGAAGATGATCATTGCGCACGAGCTGATACACATGTTAAAGAAAGTTTAGAGCCAGGTGGAGCTTTAACCCGTGAAGCTTCGCTTGCAGCAGCCCACGAACTGTATAAACGAGGCCGTGCTGATCTTCACGCTTCTCTTTGCGATGAAGCAGTGCGACTACTACGTGCGCAGAAAGCACTAGAACAAGCGCATGCGCCTCAACTTCAAAACTTAGTAGGATGTTCTGTACATGACACATGCGCACGGTTACTTGCTATGGGAGAAGTACGCGCAGCTGATAAAATAAGAGCCGATTTTCGTATACCAGAACGACGATATTGGTGGTTGCGGATAAGAAGTTTAGCCGAACTTAGCGAATGGGGAGAATTGGAAAAATTATCCAGATCTAAAAAATCTCCTATTGGATATGGTCCTTTTGTTGATGTATGTTTGGAAAATGATAATGTTTCAGAAGCACTAAAATATTTACCAAGAGTAAATGATGATTTTAAACTTAAATACTATTTGAAAGCAGAGTAAGTTTAGTAATAAATATCTGTTGAGTGATTTACTTATTATTTAATATGTTATAGGTTTTTTGAAGATGCTGCAAAAATAGCTTTTGAACAAAAAAATCCAGAAGGTCTTCTTTATGTGCAGAGAAGATGTGCCAGTCAACCTGTATTAGTCGATAAAATTAATAAATACATTGCCCAGTTAAATACTCGAAAATAAATTAAGACTTTTAATTCTGTATACATATGAATAATTATAAAATTTGTATTTAATAAATATTTTTAAACTCATATTTTTTAAATTCAATTAGGGACTGAGAACGGGTTAAAAACGAAATTTATTAACCAGTGAGGTTGTATAACGTAGAGACTAAACGAGGGTGACTTGTTATGAAGCCAACACCTCCTTAGGCCAACCCCACCGAAGCTATCCCCCGTCTCTCCCGGGGGGACGGGGCATAAGAATTGCAATTTTAAAAATATATTTTTTTAATACTGTAAACTACATATTAAACAACACTATTAAATTAACGATAATTTATTAGTATATTTTTAAGATTTAAAATTATTATTAAGATTACCTTTTTTTTTTGTTTAATCACTTTACTTTATTTGCCAAGGGCGCCAAAAACATTGTTACAGCTCTGCATAAGCATAATGCGACACTGGCGAAGAAAAAATATATATATAGACTGTTCCAAACCTTTAAGCGGAACCAAATGGAATTTAAATTTTCTTAACTTGTCACTAGCTATTTTTTGATGTATTGAAGTTTGCTTTTCCTAAACAAAATTATCAAAAGTTTCAATCAATCGGTAAAGTTTTGAATTTTATGGTAATATTTTACGTTTACTTTCCTCTTCTGTAATTGTGAACCATCCTTACTACAGCTGTTACTTGTGACGTCACAAGAAAGGGTTCAAATTTGTTTGTGATAGCTGTCACGTACGCTGACTTGCATATTTTGTGTTAAATTTTTGTACCTGTGCTTGAAACATTACGAAAAATGGATTTAATAAACGAACAGTCAACAGTATTAATAATTTACGAAGATCAACAAAATCTTGAGAAATATTTGAGTAATCTGAAGGTTAAACCATGTGATTTAGTTACCAAACTTCCTGGTGAAGTTTTGAATCGTAAGTTTTTATAATTATTATATATAATAACTCGAGAAATTATAATTTTTTTTTTAATCCAATAGTTCAGTCTTCGTCGAAGTTTTCCGTAATACTTAGTGGAGTTGTTCCTCCGCAATCAATTCAACATGATGTATCCCTATTATCGGCAATAATAAAATTGGCAAAACCTGATGCAGCAGTAGTCATACATCAAGTCGTAAAACAATCTGAAATAAGCCATAGTCATTTATTATCACAACTGAAGCTCTCTGGTTTTACAAAGATAAGTGAACCACAACCCGTTACTCTCTCTGATGACCAGAAGAAAACCATTCAACAGAAATTGAACATTGTAAGTAATAACAATTGACTATTTTTTGGGTTTCATAGGTATAACAAGAGTAAATAATACAAGATGTTTCTAAAAGATTTATTACGTGGCAAGAAATGGCTTATAATTTTGGGTTGCTGAATACGATTCTTATTTTCAAACTTTTCTATCAGGTCTAGATTTTGAGATATTAAAAAACCATTGCGTAACTGAAATCTCGTCTATTAATTATAACGGCTCAGCATAAGCATGGCGAGATCTTTCACCAAGATTTTATAGATTTGGAATGTAGCTAGGTATTTGATTGGCGATTATTTGTTGGTCATTTATAAGAGAAACAAATGAAAATATGCATATAAAGATAAAAAAGGCGCAATACATTTTTAGTTTTAATAAATAAATCTATATGTTATAAGTAGATCGCTGCTCATCCACGGGTATCCACCAGGTTTCAGCAGAAGTTGATAATTTATTATTTAGATTATGTGGAACTGATGTGCGGATGCAGATATAGAATACTTATCCACATTTTACTCTTTGTATAGTCAAATTGCCGTAGAAATAATGACTAATAACCAGTAATATTACTGTTAAAAAATACTTGCGTAGTAAGTAAGCATTTATAGGTGCAGCATATTTAATTTTGCGCAATTCCTTGAAAGTTTGACGTTATTGGTTGAGCTAATTTGAAGTGTTTTGAACACGTGATTTGTATGACAGATAGATTTTATAGGGGAAACTTTTTAAGATCGCAGCATCATATGTAACAAAACTGGAACACTTAAAAGTGACATTAAACTGTTACTCGTATATTTGTTTACATGGTGAAAATGAACAACAGTTGTATTTTTTCCATGATTCACAAAAATAAAACACATGTTTCTCCATTGAACAAAACAAAACAATGTCATTCTCGTATCTTCTGCAAATTGCTATCAGATGTCAGGGCGCTTAGGAAGAATATTATGAACTTTTAAGTCATATAAAAGAGGATTTAGTATGCGGAAATCAGCATCTCACAATTAGATAAAACAATATATGGTTGATGAATTATGTTCGTAGGTAATATAATTGATGAATTAATAGGTTTCAAAAAATAAAACAAGTTTATTTAATCATCCTAACGTTTCAATTTATTTCAAATCTTTATCAGAGCTAGTTAAAAGTCACAGTAATTAAAAGAATTCATTAAAATTAAATAAAATGTCCATAGTGTAGGTAAGGTCAATTTAACTAGGTCTGATGATTTTAAATAAATCGAAACGTTACCATAGTTGAATAAACTTGTTTTATTTTTCAATTGTCCGAATCCTATTAATTCATCAATTAATTATAAAAAAATATAGTTTTATTTTGTGAGGAAGAATAAAAATTTGTAAGTTAGTAGTTTTATTAATATTTTTCATCTTTAGGACAACATCGATCTCATAGAAGTTAAATGTTACAAACCAAGCTTTGAAGTTGGATCGTCAGCAAAATTAAGCCTGAAACCAAAAGCAAATCCAACAGCTGTATGGAAACTTGATGATGATGACGAAGATGAAAGCATAAATCCAGATGAATTACTCGATGAAGATGATTTAGTAAGACCTGACGCAGCCGGTTTACGTGTTTGCAGTACTACTGGAAAACGTAAAGCTTGTAAAGATTGTTCTTGCGGTCTTGCCGAGGAACTTGCAACTGAAAAACAAAGTTCTGCACCTGCCCCGAAGTCATCGTGTGGAAGTTGTTACCTTGGTGATGCTTTCCGTTGCGCGACTTGTCCCTACCTTGGTATGCCTGCATTCAAACCTGGGGAAAAAGTTATGCTTTCAGACCAGCAGTTAGCGGCAGATTCATAAAAATGTTAGTAATTTACATTAGAATATTGTAATACAGTGAAAAACTGAATATTTCCTTCAATATTTTTAACCCTCCGTCAGAAATAATTGGTCTTAAAACACTTTTTACTAATTTTTTGTTGTATTTCATAAAATAATTTTTATTTGACTGATTTTATTAGAGTGCTCGATGTTTTTATAAAATATATCTTCCCTAAAAACATTCAAAAAGAATTTAATTTGCATTGTTAAGTACGTTTATTATTATCTGCCAGATACATTACACCTGAACTCGTTCGTTTTACTATTACGACTGACGGGGGTTAAAAACTAGATGTACATGTCGATTGCCAAGCAGTCTTCAGTAGTACATTAATTAAAAGTAGTGATGAAAAAGTATAATGTAATTTGAATAATAAAACATTTATTAAAGTGAAATATATATTATAGTAAAGGAGAATTTACTTGACAGATTGATCGATTGAGAACCGATAAAGAAATATATATCTATTTCACATAGTTCATAGTTGTCTTTTTTTTTGTTATATTATAATATGGTAACTTCAACGTATGTCCCTTTGTATACACGCGCGGCATTCAGCATTCACAAATTGTATCTCTTTCTATATTTCTAGCTTTGTCTGTGAACAAATGATATGGCTCTATTCAAAAATGGAAATTTGAATGCTATAGTTCTCTCCCATTGAACCATATGCTTTAATTAACCGTAATCTGTCAACTAAAGTCTCCTTTACTATATAATGAATCACCCTTTAAGTACTTCTCTTTGATTTCTTCACTCATATTTCAGCGTCTTGTCACTCCAGTATGGGAGTCTTTCTTCATAATCGCTATAAATTCGTCCAAAAGAGCAGACTATTATAATTAAAAATGTTTTTGAATTTTTTTTACTTTAGTATTTTATTCACATATTTATTCCAATTATTAACGCGTTCTCGGCTAGATGCCTGTTCGAAATGCAAAAATAGTAATAAAGCAAGTGAAGAATTGGAGACTACTATATTGGCTGTTTAGTGAAATTAATCAGTCAACAGCCAACGAACGACGAGAGATCGACGAAATTATCACATGAACAGTACGTGATTACTATCTCTTCATTCTGAATAAAGTATACACTTATCGTATCAAGGTGTAGCTATTTTCAAAGCTTCGGACAATGTCCCAATGTATTCTTACGGAGAATATAGAATTATGGTATGTTACGGTGCGTAACATACGGCGTATTGTAAGGGGAGTTTACTTATAGATATAGGCAGTATCTGGAACAAAATAGTTGCTTGTCCAAAAGTGGGAGCGCTGCTGTCTGAAAAATCGCGATCATTTGAGCGTAGCGTATAAGATAGCGCAGCGGTGGGCAAACCGCGGGCCGCATGTGGCCCTTGTAAACATTTTATGCGACCCGCCAATATCCGCAAACAATTGCTTTTTAAATTAAACAAACTTGAAAATGGAGGCGAAATCGTGTTTTTTCTCTGCACTTTAAAAATAGACGTGAGACCGTTGATTTTGCTCTTAACTTTCATAGGGAGAGGGCACTAAAATATTTTGTGCGGCCCGCGCCATCCTGTTATAAGGTCAATGCGGCCCACGGTCCAAAAAGTTTGCCCACCGCTGAGATAGCGTTTAAAGATTTAAATTAAAAATAAAATAACCTTAACATCTTTATATTTTTGGAATTATAATAAATCACAAGCAAGCCTGTAGCTGTAAATGTTAAATAGTTTGTACCTGCTATTTGATCGCTAAGAAAGGACACGGACGTTCAATTCCTGCTTATGTCAGATAATTTGTGTAAAAATATTTATACAAATTACAGGTTCTGCTTAACCGTTCGTAACCAGCTATAAACTGTAGGTTCTGTGTACACTAAAAAATGGACGTAATACAGACCATATTGCTCCTGAATGTACATAGATTGAAAACATGTTCATGAAATCTGGAAACAAGAAGCCTAGGCTCACCTCGGACTATCGCGCCAATGATGATAATAAATGGGTTATTATTATTATTAAATAAAATATAAAGACACATTTTTCTTTGGGAACCTTGCCCATTTGCCCTTACATAAAAGCCGCCCTTAATACAAACAAAATAAATCTAGGAATTAACTCAATTTTGGCCTATACAGGGTTGCTAAAAAAACTTGTCAATTAAAGATTTATTGTAATACATTTAATGTCTACTAAATAAAATACATAAATGGTAACTATTAAAGTCTTATATTTATTAACGGATAAAATACTTTTATTTCCAAGTAATAGTAACTGTTTCTGTAAGAGGTTGTTGTAATTTATCAACTACTAAATAATGTGCGTCTGAATGATAAGAGAAGTGCGTAGGATGTCCATTCACAGTAACAACTGTGACTGGCTTCTTTAATCCAATTATTTTTAATTGTGAAAGTGGTGGTGGTAAATTTTCTTCACCCGGCCATAAAACACTAGCCGTAAATACTCCAGGGCGCATTGCAAATTCTAGTAATGTGTAATGCATCTCTTCTACTGTGTTAAGTGAATCTCCATCATCCCAGTAAAGTCTGCCAGTTGCTTCGCCAGATTCATCCATTGATGCTAATAATTTTATGCTATTGTTTCGCTGTAGGTGAGTATTTAAAGCTGGTTCTTGTGTTGCGATTATGGATCCACCGCGGATGTACAACGGTATTATGTTTAAAGGTGCTTTTATATCTTTACGACCATTTGATTGTTCTTTGTATGTACGTATATCGAACCAACGTCCTTTTGGGAAATATATTGATCTAGATGTCTTTCCCTGTAACAAAATAATTATATATCAGGAGAATCCTGATTCCGATCGATCGACAGAGAAGCGATAATAGTTAATTATGTATCTAGGGCAGTGGTTCCAAACCTTTTTGACTTGCGGAGCCCTTTTTAGAATCAATTTCTATGGCGGAGCCCCTTAGGCCTACCCTATGTCAATCCTACAAATTAATGGTGTTTAGATTCACTTTTTTCTTTAACAGCTCACTTATGATAGACAGATTTTTATAAAATGAAGGAAATAATCAAAATGCATGCAGATTATTTAAACAACAATTCCAGCTAATCACATTCCAGCTAGAGTCATAAACCAGCTAGAGACAGAAATTACTCGGACATACATTCTATTTAGCAATTTTTCTTTCAGAGTGTAATTTCCAGTTTTCTTATTTTGATTCTGTTTTTTATTTCTAATTCTTTTGATTTTATTCAATTCTTATTTATTTTCTGGAACGGCTGCGGAGCCCCTGAAAAGTGCACGCGGAGCACAGGTTGTGAACCGATGATCTAGGGAGTAAAGTGATGGTTTAATCCCGACAATGTAAGTAATGCCCGAGACGAACGAAGGGAGTTGAGAGTATTTTCATTTGAGGGATTAATGCACTTTACTCCCGTAATGCATACAAAACTTTTCTCACGACGACAATTACAATTTATTTAATCAATTTGATTTCATATAATTTTCAAACAGAAATCAATAGACCTAGGTAATTGTTATGTTGCTACAGAAACAACTTGTTTATATTATGAAAAATAGAATTTGTTTGTCACGTTGAATGTGCCAATATTGAATAAGTGTTTTAAATTTAATATAGTGAAGATTTGTTAAAATGTATTCAAATAACACTGTTAATAATTTTAAAATGGAAACAGTGATGATGGCGACGAGAACATTATTGGGACACCACCAGATATTGCGTCAGTTGCAATGGAGGCAACTGCCAAATTACTGCCTGCATAATCAAAGAGATTGTATGAAAAGGCATATAACAGATTTCAGAAAATAGTGTGATTACTACTATTTTACTTGAAAATGAAGCATCAATTTCAACATGCATAAATTTTGAGTCAATTAATAACATTATTTCCTTAGGGAATAGTGATAATTTATATGTCAAAAAATAGTTATATAAAGTCGGTTTTACACCCGGTCGTGAGAAAAAAATATACAGGGTGTATCAAAATAGAGGGAACACCATTATTATCGAAAACACAAGTGAGTAAATTGTGAAAATATATAATTGATGACCAAAGTTTACCCAAGAAATCAAATGGTAGTATTGAAGTTTTTCGGACCAAATCATAGTACAGGATATCAAGGGCAACTTTTTTTTTTAATGGGATCGTATGTCATTTAGGATACTTTTGGATAGAGCTCTTGAAAAGAAACAACTTTTACTAAAACTATTTTATATCTTTTACGGTTTACGAAAAAATGTATTTTCTATAACGACTTGAAAGTCAAGTGTTTTTATTTACACGTGTTCCCAGTGCCTTCCATTTTTATTTAAACACTTTCGCATTCTTTCTCTTCAGCTATCTGTAGTTCGTACCATAAAAAAAAAATATATATATTTCACTTTCAATTCGTACCTACTTGAAAGTGAAATATTTTTCTATGTGCCATTTGTGCCCCTAGACAACAAAAATATAACGAAAATAATACTTACTTCTTCTAAAACAGGACAAATCATCAAAGAAGAACCCCAAAGAAATTGGTCTTCTATGTCATATGTTTTTAAATCGTTTATAAACCTATAAACAAGAGAAAATAAATGTTAAATTGAATGCAAGTTGTAAAACAGTTAGTATTGAGAAGTGACACGATCGGGTAGGCTAACTGGTGGCCAAATTATTGTACTAAATATTGCAGTACAGTTTGAACTTATTACGTATATTTTTGTGTTGATTTTTTGTTATAATGTCGATAGAAGTTGTGATAAACTATAAAAGAAGAACAAATTGTAGTGTTTTTGGCTGTCATTCAAGAAAGGGCATCTTAGTTTTTTACTTTTCCTAAGAAAAATGGAGGAAAAGTTAATATTAATTTCAAATTGGGAAAATATTTGGTTATGGACAGGAGGCAAGCATGGGAATATGTTTGGAGTTAAGGCAAAAAAGTAACTGAAGCTGAGAGTTTGTTCGTTACATTTTTCTCGAGTTGATTCTGTTATACACCTCGATAGATGTACAAGGGTTGCCTTTTATATTTCTGGATTTAAGATCAAAAACAATTATTTATCAACAAAAGTGGCTATATTGTTTTTCAAAATATTCTCCATGAAGATCAATACACTTTTGCAGAGCCGGCGCTGGGGTCTGCGGCGCCCGTAGGCAAGGTTTAATGAGCGCCCCTAAGCAGGGCGCAATTAGTTTTTTTCGAGATCTTCGACCCTTCTAAATTTGAAGTGAAGATCTAAAATAAAAAAGGTCCTCACTTTTACATTTTAAGTAAAGACCTAAAAAAAAAAAAAGTTCCTCACTATTAAAGTTCTAATCAAGATCTAACAAAATAGAGGTCTTCACTTCAAAATTTCAAGTGAAACCCTAAAAAAAAAGGTTCACATCTAAAAGGTTAAAAAAAGGCTCACTTCTAAAATTACATTTCACTTCTCCATTTCAAATGAAGATCCGCATGTCCGTCAGCGCCGGCTCTGTACTTCTGTATGCGTTTGAACCAATTTTCGAAGCATTTTTTGCACTCCGATTGAAGATTTTTCCACTGCGATTGTCAAATTATGTGGGATCCAACGCGAACAAATCTTTTTAACGGCCAAATTTTTATGCAATAGTGAATGTATGCTGGTCCAACTAATGCCCAAGGATACCTCAATCTCACGATAAATCAAATGACGGAACAACAACCGATTTTGGACGACTTTCACGAAATTCGTCTTTAAGCGAACTACGGCCACGATTGAAGTCGGCAAACCATCGATCAACAGTAGTCCTTGATGGTGCTTCATTGTCAAAAGTTGAATTAAGTTCATCGATGCACTGTTGTTGGGTTAATCCACGTCGAAAGTTATAAAAAATAATCGCTCGTAAATGTTCACGAGTTTTTTGCCGAGATGAAATTTTTCAAGTTACTGCAAACAACACAAATAGCGCTCGTACGTCAAAACGTTTTGAATACGTATACCGTCAAAAATTACAATCAAACTTTACGATAGAAGCGTCAGTTGCCAGATGGCAGCACTAATTTAGCGCAATTCCGAAATATGACGCAACCCTCGTATGACGTTCAATGACCTCGTATGGTGCTCAAAAAATAAAAAATGTGGCAAATATTTACTCGCATTTTAATAAAATAAAAACGTATTTTGCTTAAATTAACATGTTCGCTATGTGCAAATTAACGGATAAGGCCAGCTGTCTTCAATCAAATTTCCTTCCATCACAGCACCGACACCGGTAATGTCACTTCTCAATAGCCGTGTTGTTTTATCAAGCAATTCGCCATATTTTGTTTGTTTTAATAATAATTTTGAAGTTATACTGTCATGTTAAGAATTGTGATGTAGATAGTTATGACGTAACTGCCTGTTTTGGCGGCTCAGTTATTCACTTACTCGAAAAATAGTGGCCTAGCAACTGTATCTCCGTCAACATGTGCTTTCCAAAATAAAGTATAAAGATACGGCAATAAAGAATATCGTAAATTTAAAGCATCTCTTGAAGAAGTAGCCATATCTTGTCCAAAAGCCGTTGGGTCTTGATCAATTCCATCATCTGTATTATGATTACGTGAAAATGGATAAAAAGCTCCAAGTTGCATCCATCTTTGACAAAGTGCAGCAGTAGTATTGCCATTAAAACCACAAATATCAGCACCCATTAATGGAATACCTAGTATACTAAAAGTAAGAATTTGTGGAATGGATAATCGCATTTCTTCCCAACTTGAAACAATATCTCCGCTCCAATGTCCGGCGTAATAACCAAGTCCAAGGAATGACGAACGAGAAATTATAAAAGGTCTTTTACCGCGGACTTCAGCAAGAGCGAAACTAGTCATAAATGCTTCGCTATATCCAAATAAGTTATGGACATCGTAGTGTCTTCCTGTATAATGTAATGCAGACATACACATTGTTTTGTAATTAAGTTTTCCTCCATTAACTCCTGGAACGTATGGAGGATTTTCTAGTGGTCCAGCTGGACAACCAGTTGTTGAACCTGATAAAAAGTTCGATGGTTCATTCATATCAATCCATGCACCATCAAAAGCAAACTCATCATGCATATTACGAAACATTAATGTCCAATAGTCTAAAGTTTTTGGATTTGTAAAATCAGGCCAAACAGTTGTTCCATCATTCCAAACTTTACCAATAAATGGTTGAGAAGATGCGTTAAGAACGAAAATATTCATTTCAATTCCTTTATCATAAGGTGGATAAGTCCCTGGTTCTTCAGAACCACTAATTCCCGGGTCTATTATAGGTACAAAATGCATTCCGCGATTATGTAATTCTTTGACAAATCCTGGTAAACCAGCAAACGTAGTTTTGTTGTACGTAAAATCATTACTATGACTCATATAATCTAAATCGTTCCACTGCGTGTCAATTGGAATTCCAGCATCTAAATTTCGCTGCATAATATACCGAGTTCGGTTAAGTGTTCTGTAGCCAAATCTACAGAGATGAAAACCTAGACCCCATAGAGGAGGTAATGCAGGTTTACCAACTGTATTTGTGTATTGACGTACAACATCTGCAGGTGTAGGGCCTAAAAGAAAGTACATATCGAGTACACCACCGATCGTTCGGAAAGTTATCGCTGGGGAATCTTGTAGGACGACATCTGTAAGAAATTATATTAGTATAAGGTTGGTTTATAGTTGTTTGAAACGCACCCATTGCATTGCTGTTAAGTAAAAACATTCCATGAGCTTTTCCTGAGGGTTCCACGTTTAAATACATGGGATGAGATCCATATAAATTGTGCTATAGACAAAATTTACATAAATAATCACTTATTTAAGACAGAGACTTAATAAGAATAGCCAGTTAATATTTGTAATGTGAACGCAGGTCTAGCCGCATTTAGGAATAGATATCGTTACAAGCGGTTCAACGGAAAATAAATAGAAAAAGAAAATAAACCCTCGAATTACTTCTTAATTCTTTAAAAAAATTTACTACCGTATTTTGCTAGTGCATGAACTATAAGGGAGGTAGTTTTGGTAGTTTTAGAAATAAAATTTTATGAATAAATTTAATATAATTATCCAATTAGAGTAAAATATTAAATGATAAAAAATAATCTATTTCTTAGAAAGAGACTCTTAAGTGCAGATATTAGTTTTTTAGTGTAATTTGAACCCTTAACTTAACATGGAAAGGGCATCGTAAATTCTATAGCAGTTCACAATAATGTCAAATAAATATTAGATGTATTCGGACCATATGCACATAAATAACAATTAATCTTTGTCTTTACAATAAACATTAGTTTTGGGTTGTTTTTGTAATGAGGTACTTATCTAAATTATTACCAATATATAGTGATATGAGTTTTAAGATAATACAAGATGGACAATTCAAAAGGGTTCGAGGTGATATTTTACAGTTGAGCAATTTAAGTCTCTCGGGGAATTTCAGTTTAAACAATCATAAAGTTAAGACAAGTTTAAGGGCAGTGAGTTTTGTCTATCATGGGTTAGAGACATTTAGAATGTTCAGTAGATGAAGATATTTGAAGTAATCAAGTAATTCCGTATATTCTGTATTAGCGTAGTGTATAGCTAAATAATGGATCAACAATATTCCAAAATGTACGAGAGACAATTGGTATTCGGAGTCGATAGTGAAGATTGTGGTGTTCGATGGACAAATAAGTGTTAAGTGTTAAAGAATCTCTCGAGTGATTATTGTGTCTCTTTTGGATTTAGCTGCCGTTAATTTGTAAGTTAGAGTGTAGAATCCGGCAAAAATATGCAACGGTACTTTAGTTAGGTGTTTAATCGATAAAAAGCGGCACATGTGTTATCTGTAGAAATAAAATGTAATTATATATATTTGTAATGTGCCCTGCTGACAAATAGTGTAGCGTATAAAAATTTAATATCTTATCAAAATCTGACCAATGGCAAAGGAGTGACCGGAATTACCTATCTCGGATATAATCCCAAAATAATGAGGTGTCGTTATTAAGAATTCATTGCGGTACAAGTGTTTTATTCTTTTGTTTTTTGCTGGTTTTTTGTTAAAATAAAGTTTAAAATAGCACGCCTATGGCAAAAGTACCGTTGCATATTTTTGCCTATCTCTAATAATAAGGAAAATAGTGAACCGTATCATAATTAAAGTAGATTAATTAAAAATGTTGATTTTAATTGAAAAACCCTTTAATTCCTTCCTAAGAATTATAGCAACCAGCTAGCGAACTTGAGGATTTTCAGGCTCGATCCGCTCGCGACTTTTATGGGAGATCTTGAGTTTGAGGGATGTACAGAGTAAGTACAAATGGAGTATATTAATATCATATTCAAAAATTAATCAGCCAACCTTTTAATTTATATCATTAGTAGGCTCTCCACAGAAATAAGCTTTAATTGGTTCTTCTTTGGCACAAAAACACATCTTTATAGAGTGGTATGACCCCCTACTAGGTTTGTTAACTTTGTATAGAAAGACCAAACGGCAAAAAAGTCTTTAGAAATTCGAAAGGCTCCTAATTGGCGGGGCGCCCGGGATTTGCGGGCGTAGCAGGCCCATAGCTGCACTCGACTGGCTTTAAATCGGGTTTCCCCGGTAAAACTACTCCGAGTAGAATTACCCTAGCATAATGTTATGTTCATAATCGGTCAGGCCGAATTACGGTTCCTCTCGCGTGTTTTATCCGCTCGTAAAAGTCAACAAATCAATACAAGGGTAAGTAATTAATGTATTTATTACTACAAGCGCTAAATAGAGCTTTTATGTAACGATTTTTCTTACTTGAAACAAATGATTATTATCTCTATATTATTTTTTATATATGTATTATTTTTACTCCACTGATCAAAATCAAACAAAAATATATTTAAAGATCAAATATTATTTGTTGATTCTGTTGTATTACTTTTTATAACCCTTTATGAATTATTTACAAATAGTAATTTCCTTGCGTGTACACTGTAAGATCTTCTTAACTAAAAAATTTATGTGAAGTGTGAATTTCCACACATTTCAGGGTTTTGTAGATATTTAATAAGCCAGCGTAATACTGGATGTCTATGAATATTTGTTCTATTAACAATGCGTTGGTGTGGTGATCAAAACACGGTCCTCAGCTATTAAATTTTGTTTTTATTATATTTTTAATTTCATAAAAAGACACACACTATCTTAGCCATAAATACAAAAACTCCATAACATTATTAGCCATGAATTAAAAAAATAATTAATTTTGTCAAAAACACAAAAACTGCAATATTTTACAAAAACGCAATTTTTTCAGATGTTTAGTTTAACCCATTTGGGTAAAAGGTGATGGGGCAAGAACTTTTGTAGAACATTTTTTGCTAAAATCGTGTTAGAAAAAAAATTTTTTAAAGGAGTTTTTTTTCAGATTTTTATATTAACCCATCTGAAAGATAGGGATTTTCAAAAATAAGTATTTGCTTGTTGATCCACGTATTTAGAGGTTTCATTTGGTACGCCACTCAAAATTTTATAATTTGCGCCTTTATAGGCGCAAATAGCCTTTGTTGCTGTGCGCCAAAATTTTTAACTAACTAACTCAAAATTATAAAAAAAAATATTAATTTTTTTATGAAATATATAATTGTTTATATTTATCTCGGGATGTATTTTTTTGAACTCTCAGTATTTTTCTTATATGTGGGTCAAAGAGATGTATAAGCATATCAAATTTAAACTTTTTATGTTACGCCGTTTGGCTACAATTTCTAGCGTACAGATAGACACATGAGTGACGGTATAAGGGTTTTTTGGTGGTCATACCTACAAAACTCTAAAAAAGATCTTATCAATAGCTTGAATAGGAAAAAATGTTTTATCGCTCCAAATGAAAAAATAAATCAATTAGATTTAACTGTTTTTGCTAATGGGCTACTCATTTATATTAAATTCTGCCCTTTTTTTGCATTACAGTGAAATATTTCGTTTTTAAATAGGTGCTTCTTGTTAAGTCTCTATAATGTTTATATAAAAATATACTTACATTTTCCATTGGCATTTGATCTGCATTGAAAAGGGTGATCTTATTCCAGTTTGTAGACTGTCGTAAGTGTGTGCTATGTTCAGCTAGTCCATAAATATACTTAGACGGTAGCCGAGCACTTATTTGTAAAAATTGATTTGCGTATATTAACCCTCCAACATTCATAGCATCAAATATGGTAATATTATCAGCATTTCGTAAAATTTTAAATCCAGTCTTTTGTTGATCAATCAACAAAGAATAAGTTGCTTCAGTCGTTGCTCTATCAATCAGCGGTATTTCAGGATGTGGTGATTCGTATCTATTATGTTCAGCATCTATAATTTTGATATGTAACCGATTTTCTTCCTCATATTTAACAATCATTCTAAGTATTTGTACGTCATCTGGATAAGGACTTCGGTAAGTACGATTTAAGTATGCTTCTAAACCGTATGCTGTACTAGTAACATTAAGATAGCGATAACCAGTAAAACCGTTTGGATAGTAACAATATGGCACATTTAGAAAAGCCCGATGACTAGCTGCTGCAGCCGGTGGGCTCCAACAACAACCACGAGATTCACATGCAGTCTGACTAGCACCATTTTCAGGAAAACAATCAAATCTGTCTACGTCTCGAAAATTCGAACACTGCGGAGCACGAGCTCTTGGCGGTGCAGGTAATGGTCGTCGCTTAATTGACTGTTCAGTGCCTCTATGCGGTTCCGTATCAGGACTTAATTCATTGAGCAATTCATGCACGCGAGTACCCGGACTGTAATGTACTTCATTATACGAGTGTCTAGTAATTTCATGATGCCAATGTGAATGTATCAGATCGAAACAATGCATCAAATATACAATTGGCAAGATTAAAAACACAAGCATAAGTAATAGGAGTAATATTATGGACACGAAACTAGGTCGACTCCATGTATGCGTTGAACTACCATCGGTGAATCGCTGGTACGTATCCATCTAAAATACAATTTCCCAAAATAAATGTTCTGTAATCTATTTTTTTTCACTTACTTTTACTTCTTCCGGATTGTTTATACATTTACGAATCAATGAAGATTCTTTGACTCGTTCTTCCGGAACAGGGTCATTTGTGAATGCATCAAAAGAAACACTCTCACTCCTGCTTATAAGACCAGATCTTTTTGCTTTCATTGTTATAAACCAGTCTCTTATGCGAGTCATTGTGCTAAAAATAATATTTTGAAATTGCAACCCTAACCTCAAAAAACGAAGTTTTCTAATTTTATTTTTAATCCATTGTTTGTTAAGTACTATTCAGTCATATATTTCCATTTCAAATAATATCAAACTAAATTACGAAAACTGCAAGCACAAATGCTTTCACTACTTTTTTAATCGGCAATGGAAGGGCGTATTCATCCCCCAACATAAAATTTTCTGCAGTTGCGTCGCAGTTTTTTTTGTGTAACAAAAATACGAAATGAATGTTTTTTACCTTATTAATGAATTAGTGGGAGAAAACAATATTCATTTAACTTTATTTAATATAACAACTAAAAACAAGAATATCTAAAGTGAGTAATATTTTTAAATTGTTCAGTTATCATACCAGACTAGTTTCATATCTGAAACGCGCAAAATACCCACACAAATGATAAAATAACAAAGTACTTCTACTTCATATATTTATTTAAAATATTTATACAACAAGCATCATAATAAAATATATAAAATTCGTATATAACAACTTTAAAAAATGCATTTATTCTTTAGAGCACTTATCCACGAGTTCTGCAACAAAAATTCAATCAGAAAAATGTTAAATAATGCAAAATTAGGTCTTTTATCCATGAAGCCTATCGTCATAGACGCGTACAAGATCTTCTGGAGTCACTGTGGGTCTAGAAATGAATATTATTATACCACAATCAGAAGAATCAAAATTTTGAACAGGGGTACAACGCGCGTTTGAATTATTCCTTGAGAATGACTGTCAGAACTAGTGTTTCTTCTCGAGTAAAAGTTATAATTCTCATTTTTTATTTTTCGAGAAATGTAAAATTTTCTCGAAGCCACCTTTTGCTAACTTTTGCCAACTGTGGCAAAAGATAAGAAGCGATTTATAATATTTAGCTAATTAGCATTTATTGTTACAATATTTTATTTTAATTTAGTGTATTATTTATTATAATCAATTACATTTCATTTTTTGTTCAGTTTAAAACTGTTATGTAAAAGATTACAGTTTGTTCCAAACGGTTAAGCGGAACTAAATGGGATTTTCGTTCTTTTAGGTTGTCACGAGAAGGGACCTTGCTGGGGTTATTTAATTTTTCACGTTGGAATGTCAAAATTTAAAATTCCAACAATGTAACCATAGAAACGAATGACATGTCAAAATTAAATTATTTTTTTTTTACAAATTTTAATGACAAAAAAATAAATAAATGGGAAATTTGTATTAAGAATGCACAAACTATCAAAATATAAAGAAAATGACATTTTAAAATTATATTAACCTTAACCAAAAAATGTTAATTGTAAGTATGATTTACAAAGCTTAAACAAAACGACCGAAAAGCACGATTTAAGCGATGAAAGTAACTAGATTGCAAAATCTAGTTCCGCTTAACCGTTTGGAACAGACTTTACCTACAAGTTAAATAAAATAATTATTACTATTATTGTTAATTTCTCAATTTTTTGAAAATTTCTCTATACATTGTATTTTCAATTACGTTAAAGTACTCTAGATATGCAATTACGTGCCGTTTTCATAATAATTTTAAAAGCCTCGTTATCCATTTGTTCTAATGATATTTAAATGAATACTTTAGTACTTTAAAGTTGACTATAATTTTAACATGTTTTTATCATCTACAATATTTTCAACATTAAAAAAAGATATATATTCTAATAATTATTTTTCTCGAGAAAATAAGTCTAATTTTTCATTTTTCGAGAAATAAAAAATGTTGAGAAATCAGAAACACTAGTCAGAACTACAAATATCTAACCAGTAACGCAATCACAATAGTGATAATGCGCACACGCGTTGTACAATAACTTGTCAGGGATTTCATACGTGAACGGAGTTATTAATTCTCATTTAACACAGTCACCTCAGATTGTACGCAATTATTTGGCTATTACATTTTAAAATCACATGTTGTTTAAGACATTGCAGTGAAATTATTGCATTTATAATATATTATACACACTAGGCACTCGGTTATGTAAATATTCTTTTAACTGAAGCATCCACTATAGCGAACAGTCAAAATTTAACTTGAGGTAATATGGACAATAATAAAGAAACAATTAAAGAAGTTCATAAGGAAGCTGTAGAAGCATTGTAGAGCAAAATAAATATTTTCGATATTGATGACTTATTTGTATTGCGAAATTGCAGTAAAAAGGCATTAGTAAAAAGTTTAGCTGCTAAGAAAGTGCAAAATCAAGAATCCTCATATTTTAATGTACTATAAGCATGAATTAAAAATAATTAAATACTTTAAAATAAACTTTCGATTATTTGATTTTATGAACGCCCTTGGTTCCTATTAGTGCACAGAATCGAGCGCCTACTGTACAAATATATTATTTATAGAATACGTTTAACTGGAAAATTATTTATTTGTCCACTATATTTCCTGACAACTCCATACTTTATCTGTTATATCTTTACTAGAATATTCCGCTAATGTACATTTATAAAATATAAATGTATCGCAACTTGTTATACAAATATTGTTGTATTTTTAAACATACTGTCAATGAGAAAAAAATAAAATCATACAAAAAATGTCTTTAGCGATAAGCTTGTATGTATGACGAATATGTTGTGTCGCTTCGTGGTATAGATATATATTTATATATCTCAGGATGGCGGACAAAAGAACATAAATAAAAATAAAATGATATGAGTGTGAATTTTCACAAATTTAAGGGATTTGTAGGTATTTAGTAAGTGATAACAAACTAGGGGTGTATATGAAAAATAATACATTTCGATAATTTTTGAAAAAAAAAAAAAATCTAGAGAAGTATATACGTACTTCAGTTCTCCAGGCAATCAGAAAATATGGTAAGCATGGTGCAAAAAATTCTATAACTCTTGAAATAAATTATCAGATCAAAAATCCTGTTGTACTATTGAAGTTCACATTAATGCGCATTATTAAGAATTTTGTTAAAATAAAGAGGTTTTAAGAAACTAATGGTTAATGTTCCGTATAAGTCCACCACAAACAACTCGTCAGAGAAAACGCGTATGCTAGTTAGAATGAGATTAGGCCCTGGCGAAGCGCCGCCCCTTTTTTTAAAACATAACATTTACAATTCCCTTTATTATTTCCAATATTTTTATTCAAAACTGAAATCTAAATAAGTGTTTGATAGTTATCCGTTCTGAAATCCAAGCAATTATTTAATTTACGTTTTTTAAGAAAAACTTGAATAATGAAATTTCAGTATTTATACGCTCAAAATCATATTTAAAAGGTCTAAATGAGATTTATAGTATACATATTTTGAAAAACATCATATTAAAAGAGAGAATCCTCAAAAATATAAATATATTCGGACTTACAAATGTTATGTCTGAAATAGAACATTCCGTTTTTCGTCGCATTCATAGATGCTAAATTATGTAAATGTTTTAAAACTCTATAGAGCATTTAAATATCTTCACTATATGCAAACAATCAATGATAAAACTAATTAGGTTAGGTTTAGTTAACAAAAATTTTGGACAGAAAAAACTGAAACTTGATAGACGTATATAAACAGATACTCACTCATAAGGAATTTTTACCTGTTTTCAATGAGATTTATAGTATACATATTTTGAAAAACATTAACTTCATAAAGAGTTCCAAAAATATCAAAGTTATATTCCGACGTATCGTCATGTTAGAAACGCGTATTTCTCTGCCAACTACAGATGAATGAATGATTACTATTGGCTCCCCACTCTTACGACCATGCCTTCTCGTTTCTAATGTTATAATATACTTCATTCTAAGCATACAGCCTAGTTGTGGTGGACATACGGAACATTAACCAAATTAATTTACAAAAAGACAAAATTAAGTCTGTTTTACATGATACTTTTCTCTTCAGCATTACGGATTCTTTGATTAGTATTGACGTAAAAAGTAAAACACAATTCTTCCTTCAAAATTCCAATGCTATCCGACTTCCAGTCAGATTTTGTTTGAAGATTCAATACTTTTTCAGGCGTACCAACTTAACGTTTATTTTTTATGCGCTTCTGTTTTACTTTTTCTGGTATTTTTAATAATCCTGATTGAGATTTGGTCTTGTAAATAAATGGTATACAGGCTAATGGTTAACGATGTCGCGTCTTTGACAATACGGTTCGTGTACAAAAAATATTAAACTTACTTTTGACTAATTCTTTAATAGCAACAACGGCAGGTGAATCTGGATATTCCTGTAGAAAATTCTTGCCTTCATCACAACATCGGGCTAGTAGTGGATCTAACGGTAAACTCTGAAGAAATTCAACGCCGAGTTCTTGACACATTTCACGTGCGCCACCTGTAGTCGCTGGGAAAATTTCGCTACGCGCTCGGCAATGCGGACAAACAAACAGGGACATATTTTCAATAACGCCAAGTATAGGAACACCAGTTTTTCGACAAAAATCGATTTCTTTTCGAACATCCAGCAACGCAACTTCTTGAGGCGTTGTAACTATGACTGCTCCAGTTAAACCGGCTTCAACGAGGTATTGAACAGCGGATAAATGTTCATCTGAAGTTCCTGGAGGAGTGTCTACTAGTAGGTAATCCAATGCCCCCCAATCCACATCTGCTAAGAATTGTTTCATAAGTCCATTTTTCTTGGGACCGCGCCAAATAACTGCATCATCCACGCTTGCTAGTAGAAACCCTATTGACATGACTGAAAGATTGTCATCGACGTAAACTGGTGACCATCCAGAGCCTGACTGATGTACTTGTTCACCGGAGACTCCGAGAACACGTGGTTGAGAAGGTCCACATAAATCTACGTCTAGGATGGCGACCTAAAACCAATGATATAATTTTTGATCGATTCGCGCCGCTCAACCGGGTCGCGGTGATTGGCACGGACTGTTACAAAGGCACCGGATATTCACGGCGTGTTCATTTTACATACAATTTTACATTCCTACACATGCAATTTGGGAATTCTCTTGAAGTTAGAAGTCGATATAATCGGGTATGTTTATAAAAGTAAATAACATGCATATGACAGATTAAAGCACTCTAGATAAATGATAATTTTAGAGTAAATACACTGATAATTACGGATCAATAGTGTTATATGCAGAAAAGTGACAAAGTTCAGTGATAAATAATAAGCTCACATTGTTTTCGCTGTGAATGGCGGCAAGAGCACGACCTAATAGAGCGGTCATTGTGCTTTTGCCAACACCACCTTTGCCCGAGAGCACTAAAATCTTGTTCTGGACCTGTTCCAGGCGCTCCTTTACAAGTAGGATAGCTGGATCGGGCCCTCGCACTGCGCCTGATGCACAGATCTGTTGATTTGGACAACCCGCACATGAAGACGCTTTGCCAGCATCTTCACTATCCGTACCCGGACAATCTGTAATAATTTTATATATTCGAAAACACATAACCTAGCTTTTACATTACTAATTTAAAATATTACAGAAAACGTTACACCAAAGTTGTATTTAATACAAAATTAACTTACGTTCGGGTGCGTTTGTTGGTACGTCTCCTTTTTCTGCCATCACTGAAATAAATTTTATTGTTTATTCCTCGCGTTACCTCTATACAATTGACAGATGACAATTCGTATTTATCCGTCACGTTGACTTTGCGCGCGCAGCCAAACAATGTACCATCGCGTTTTATTTGAACAAAATTACAAATCATAATTATATTTTTTAAATTTATGTACTGATATTCTAAATAAATAAAATGGGGGAGATGGACAAAACAGAGACTGTTATGTACTCGGTAAGATAATAATATCATTTTATTTCCGGATAACAGGATTTTTGGGATTTCGTAGAAATGACTCAGAAACACTCATACCGTCACTCATGCGTCTGTACGCTAAGCCAAACAACTGGACGTAGGTAGTTGTAATTTGGCTTGAATATACAATTCTTTGACCCGCTTATAGGAGAGATACCGAAACTTAAAAAAACACAGCGCGCAAAAGAATGGAATTCGATTAAATAAATATATATATTCTTTCGAAAATTTGAGGAGTGTTATGAAAACTTTTGATATGTTTATTCAGAGCCGTAGCATCGGGGCAAGTGCCAGGGACGCGAGGCCTGAAGAGGCGCCATACAGTTGAGGACTTTTTTTTTTAGGTTATTACTAGTGCTTCAGTCTGAGGACCTTTTGTTTTGTTTTGCTTATCACTTGTATTTTGAAAGTGAGGACCTTTTTTTTTTGCTCATAACTTGTATTTTGGAAGTGAAGACATTTTTTTTAGAGCAGTTGTATTTTCACCCGTCTATTATAATAAAAATTATGCCCTCCTCAAATAAAATGAAAGATAAAATGGCCGCTATTTTAAGTTAATTTAATTTATTTGCCAAGGGTGTCAAAAAGATTGCTACGGCTGTGTGCATTAACAAAAATTTTGCAAAAAAATTTGTATTGACGCGTCATTAAACTTTTGTCCCACGTCCCGTTTCCAATGGCCGCGTTAGCGGATGGTACGGGGTCGGCCCCTAAAATTGTTCTGGTCTCCAGTTGCTCCCCTCCTGCAGAAATGCTTGGAGAATTATCACTTGTGGTTTAGATTTTTTTAGCTCATCATTTGTATTATTTTAAATGTAAAGACCTTTTTTTGTCATCTAGTTTCATGAATAATAGTAGACCGGGAGCTCATGACAGTTTTTGGTTTCCGATTTCATACAGCATGCCTTTTGGAGGAGAGAATTGTGTGACAACAAAAAATGGATGGTACTAAACCCCTGCACGCTTTCCGGTCATAGGGAAAATTGCATTTCCACTTAAACACAAAATTTTTGTGTTTTTCTCTGATTTAATATTGCTTGCCCTTTTGTCAAAAGAAAGTTATAACAAATTTAAAGTCTTTTAAATATATGCATGCGATTCGGAGGGTCCCAAAGGGCTCAAACGGTCATGTGATCTTGTAATAAAAAAATATGATTTTCCGCGTTTTCATACAGCATGCCTATAATTAAAAGACTTTAAATTTGTTATCTTTCTTTTGACAAAAGGGCAAGCAATATTAAATCAGAGAAAAACACAAACATTTTGTGCAAGTGGAAATGCAATTTTCCCTATGACCGGAAAGCGTGCAGGGGTTTAGTACCAACCCTATTTTGTTGTCACAGGGTAAAATTTCTCTCCTCCAAAAGGCATGCTGTATGAAATCGGAGACCAAAAATGTCATGAGCTCCCGGTCTATAATAACAATAAAAAATGGTGCCCTTATTTCCTGGCCGCCTCAGATTTAACTCAATTATTTCCTGCCCCCTCTCAGATTTTACTCATATATTTCCTGCCCCCCCACGTTTTAAGAGATAATGCCGCCACTGCCCGTTTTCAAGAAGAGTTGGTCTAAAAATCTGAAAAAATGTCTAATAATTTATAGACTATTTCTTTGGTTTAATGGTTGAAGGAATTTTACTTTGAAAACTAGTAATTTTTATCGGTTAAATGAGGCTTTTGGTTATTTTGTTTAGTAAAAGCCCTCTTAAATCATTAAAATGTGAGCTCGTGACAACTTATAAAAATAAAAATTCCATTTAGTTCCGCTTAAACGTTTGGAATAGTCTATACATTGATGGGAACAAAAAATAGTTTAACAGGAATTTTTGATCATTTTCATTTTTCGAAAATTATCGATTATCAAAATATTAATATTCTTTTAATAATCGTCCCACGCCCTGTAACCCAAAGGAGTAAGTATAAAAATATGGAAACATTCTAGGTATAGTCTGTTTCTTTGATTTAAACGGAACTAGATTTTGAAAACTAGTAACTTTTAACGTTTAAATGAGGCATTTGATAATTTTTTTAGCAAAAGCCCACTTAAATACTTAAAAAGTCAGCTCGTGACAACTTACAAAAATAAAAATTCTATTTAGTTCCACATAAACGTTTGGAATAGCCTATAATACATATTAATATGAACTAGAGGAATTTTTGAGTAGATTATTTTTTCGAAAGGTTCAGTATTACATTCAATTTAACGAAGTCAGTATTCCGTCTATTTTTTAGCGTACACAGAAAGACACCTATATAGTTTATAGCCGGTTGCAAACGGCTAAGCAGAACCTGGAGTATAAAAAATATATATTTTTTTTACACAAATTATTCGACATAGGCAAAAGTTAAACCCACATCCATACCCTTACTAGCAATCACATCGCAAAAACAAACAGTTTACGCTAGCAGCCACGGGTTTGCTACATGTATACCAGCTTAATACATCAGCCCTGATTATACATACCTGCGAAGCCCTGAATGTAGGAATTTACACTAGTTATCATTTTTTTCTTTCTTCAGCAATTCCAACCATGGAGTACTGTAGCAGCTCCACCTTGTATGGAACAGAATGTTGGACCGCCCGTGGCAGCAAGAATAGGCCAATACTACCAAACTCCAAAACGGCACCCTTGGCGGCCAACACTTGGTTATGAAAATGTTGAAGTAACTCCCTTGCCTACTCAACCAGTCACGAATGCTTTAATGGATCCATGTTATACCCCAAATGGGATGGCAACAGAACCATTAAAATTCCCAAATCTCGTGACTGGTTTTGAGAGAAATCCTGCACACGCAGCAAGAGCAGCACTTTACACTCGATACACCCCCCTTGAATGGACCCAGTCAATGTTATCACGTTACAATGAAGCCGACACAAATATTAATTATTCAGAACGACTCCGTTGCGATGCTGTTCGGGTTATGCGTGAAACTGACGAACGCACAGCTCAAGGGCAACGCGATTCTGGACGTCGTCTAGGCGAGCGTATAACGGACATTACTTTTTGGCGGAACGAAGCTCATTCAGAACTAGAACGACTTGTTACCGAAACAGGTATGCTTCAAGATTCGAGAAGAGCGATTGAAAAAGCAATACAAGACATAGAAGGTCCACTGCATATAGCTCAAGAATGTTTGTATCAAAGAGAAAAAAGAATGGGAATTGATTTAGTTCACGACAGTGTTGAACAATCTTTACTTAAAGAAGTAGAATTATATCGAAATGTCCAGGAACGGTTAAAAGCTTTACATGCAAAGACGCATGGGCAGTTAAGAAACCAACGCGCTGCTCAACATGAACTTGAAACAGATGTCAAAAGCAAAGAAAGTGCTCTAGGAGTCGACAATCTCTGTCATCAACTCAACAACTTCTCAAAAGGTATAAATTATTATGGAGGTATTGAAAAATACGATCCTACAGTCAGCAATGCTGAAACTTGGTCTGAGAATAGCAACAAAATAGTACAAATGTCGCAAGAGGAGCGCAGTAAATCTGCACAAATGCGAAGTGACATTGATAATTTGATCAATATGTGTGCTACTCAAGTCTGGGATGCTTGGAGTAATACAAATAACGCTCTCGCTCGGCGTGCTGCTGAAATACTCGAATCAAAGAGTAAATTACAAATGCATCTCCATAAAATACAACAAGAAATATTTGATGTTGAGAAACATATTGAATTAATACGTAAAGCTATGCTTGATAAGAGTAATCCACTTAAAGTTGCTCATACAAGACTTGAAGCACGTTCACATCGTCTCAATATTGAGCTATGTCGCGATTATGCTCAAGATAGTCTCGTTAAAGAGGTTCAGTTCATTGCTGATAGTATTGATCAGTTACATCGCAAGTTACAGGAAGCAGAAGCACAACATCAACAATTATTAAAAACTCGTTCAAACCTAGAGTCTGAATTACAGTCAAAAGTCAACGCTTTGTTTATTGATCGTGAGAAATGTATGGGTTTAAGACGTTCTTTCCCCATCACCGCAACCATAAAATATTAGTCATTGTATTCAGAATTTACTAGTCAAAATGTATTCACAAATATACAAATTAGTTAAAAATAATTTATTTTTTTACTTATACTAACTCTAATTTCTTGCGAATGAAGGTACAGGCAATTTAAGACCTTCTCTCGCTTCGAAAAATGTATAAGATAGTGTTAATGTATCTACGTATTCCATTTTTGGGTCCTCGATAAATTCAGGGTCGATGTAAAAAAAAACTGGCATATCCACTTGTTCATGTGGGTTCAGTTGTTGTTCTTCAAAGCAAAAACACTGTATCTTGTTGAAATATTGTCCAGCTTCAAATGGAATAACGTTGTAGGTACTAATTCCAGTGACAGGTTTATCGGAAGGGTTACGTGCTGTATAAAAAGCCAACGCTGTTTCACCAGGTCGCACCTAGACAAATAACTTCAGTATCAACCTATAAATTTTATTATAACCTACCTTAATTTCATTTTGTTGTGGTTTAAAATTCCAACGCATACTTGCTGCTATGTCGGCATTGAATTTAATGGTTAATTCTCTATTTTTTACAACATTCATATGTTCAACCTTCGAAGGATCGTGTCCTGCACTAACTGTACCACCATAACTTGTCGCTTGACAGAACATTCGATAAAGGGGAACTGCTGCATAACTTAAACCAACTGCTAAGACTCCTGCCGCTGATATATAATATAATGTAGATTTTATTTTTAGTTTTTGTGCGTCATTTTTATTAGATCCACTATTTAAACTGCGTACTGTATTATAACATTGCCGGTTTACTAAATTACTGTATGATTTTAATACAGTTTTTATATTACTAAATAACATTTTAGGTTATGTAAAATTTTTAACGTTTAAATTATTGTTTTTGACTGTCTGGTCTTAATTTAAGCCAATTTTACACATGTATTACGAAGTATAACTTATAAATTACAAACCGGCAGCATTTTAAAGTTACAAAAGAAGTAATGTGTTTATATACTTTTTAAAGTTTTTTAGGTTATGAATTTGAAGTTTACATGGGCTGCTCATAAGGGGTTACACATGGTACAAAAAATTTGATTTAAAAACGAATTTCAACCTTATTCAGTTGATGACACACTAAAAGGGGTGTTAAAATTATCAAGCCACACCATTAGTTTTTCTAATGAGAAATTTTATAATTTAATATGTTTCAAAATTGTACTTATAATCCGTGGTGTGCTGTAAATATTCCAAATGTTCACTTTTTAACAATTGAAGTTGGTGTTTGCAGAATCAAATATTCAAAAGCAAAACTCATTCAATCGTTAAATGTTACTAATGTCCGTTTAAACGTTAGAATGCAGTATTACTCTTAAGGGAGATGTCTTTCCAAATGTTAAGTTAAATTTAAAGTGTTAAATATGTCAATGAACCCAAAATATTATGTGGAATTTTATGTTCTCTTCTTAATTCACTGAAATTTAATTGAAAAAGTATCAGAGACTCATATGACTTACCAAAATCATGTAACACGGAACAAAAATTAATACCTATTTTTAGAATACAGCGTCTTCGCAGATCAGAGCGGTCAGCGGTACACTGGTATAAAATCATACATGACTTCTGGTGCGCAAGAGAAGTGAAATAATTAATAAACCATTAGTTATTGAATGATGAGCATTTAATATGAACAGAAACAAAATATAAAATTGATTGTTGATACTGAACAATACTATATACTAAAATTGCGAAAACTTGCACAACTTTTTGTTAAATATTTACGTATTAAATTAATATTTACATCGTTCATTACTTAAAATATCTTAAAAATTGTGCAACTTGTCATAAAATGAACATAGTGTACAACTAAAAAATACAAAAATTATCAAATAACTATCGTTTTCTATTCTTTGATGAGTTCACCGTAATACGCTGATAAAGCTACCAGGTTTTTGTCCAGGAAATTTTGTTCAATCTCTACAGCATGACCAGAACCCGCCAAACGAACCAGCTGCAGCAAAAAATGTGGATAAGTATAAATGAAATAAAAGGAAAACATAGCAAATTATTAGCATAAAATGTAAATATGGGTGGTACATTCATTTTCAATATTGGGCAATTAATGGATATATGTTTTCTATATTTGTTTTCTGTTCCATTTAGTTAAACTTCTGTACAGTAGAATTTTTATAAGAAGAACATGGCGTCACCGAGCAATCAAAGATATAGGCCGCTTTGGCGAACGCAACTGTTGATATGTTTAAAGTCCATTTACGATAAAATTAGATGACGTCACACTTGGTTAATTTAATTACCAATGTCAAAATGAAATATGCCCAAATTGCTAGCATTACTCAGTTGTTACATTTTGCAGCTATTGGACTCAACAATAGCCAATGGCGGCGCAGTGATCGCTGTGAAACAGCTGATCGAAACGAGTAATGTGAAAGTTTTCCTCATTTGTTTACATGTTAAATGTTCGATTTACAATGAATAACTAACAGTTATCTTTACTGAATCATTTTATTTTTTTAAGTGCACACCTTCTTCTAAGTGTGTAGTTGAAGGAGAGGAGTTGTTAAACGCCGGTAGAGTTATATTATACGGAATTTCGGAAAAAAATGATGAGCATGTCGACATATGTAGGTTATGTTTACAAACAAGCAATCTAAAATCACCACCTCACAAAGTCACTGGAAAATTAAAACTGCAAGATAATCTGCACCTATAAACCGCAACTTTTGTTAGAAACTCGCTGACTAAAATAATTAATCAAAAACGAAAGCAAACACTTCAATGGAGCTGTATCAGAATATCTATGTACAATATTTGTAACCGCATGCCCTAATCCTGTGTTAAAGTTACACAGGTAGATATTTATTTATGCTTGAAAAGGATTTTTATAATTGAGTATTTCTTATTTGTTGAATATTTTTAATAAATACTAGTTTGTTAAATATTAATAAGTTAACAATATTGATGTAATCTGTAGCTATTAAATGCTTTTAGCACACTCTCACTCTTTTTCCACAACACCAAATATGTTTATTATTTGGAAAAAATGGAAGTGAATATTTCTCTCACTTCTTTTACTAGAGTAACAACCAAATACACAGTAGTTTGTGTTATGACAACTCATTATAACACAAAATAATATAAAAAAGACTAATAGTTGCTATCAAAAGTTAATGTTACAAACAAACTGCACCATTAAAGTTTAAACGCGATATAAACAACACTTCACAGCGCTGTTGAGCCCAATAGACTGGTATCTCTTTCCGACGTTACCACATCTTATATAGCATTGTTGTCGTATTTCTTCATTTAAAAAAATAGGGTATCATAAATTACATCAATTCTACGCAAGAATAAACAAAATCATGTATATCAAATTAATTTATACTCATTTTAGTACACGGTATACCTGAAAACGTACAAGAAATAAATAATAATAAAGGAAAAAAAAAACATCGCACAATACGCGTAGTCAAAAACAAAACAAAGTAAGTGACGCCACTGTAATGTGTTAAACTAGCTGTTGATAACGTAATGGACGAAATTTGGTTTCTGCGCATAGGAACTCATAACTTCTGTCTGTACTTTTCTTACATTGAACGATGTCTAATAGTGTATTCGATTGGATCATTCTGAAATTGCTCTGCGAGCGAGCAAATAACGACATGCTTGATCCAAGTTTTACTAGTGAGTGTGCCAGAGCAACTCCCAAACACGTTTTTAGGGTTTTGTAGGTATCACCAAAAAACCCTTATACCGTCATTTTGTCGTCTGTCTGTCTATCTGTCTGTCTGTTCGGTAAAAATTTTAGCCAAACGGCTAAACCTAGAAAGTTGAAATTTGGCATGCTTGTACAACTTTTTGACCCGCACATAAGAAAAATACTAAAACATCTAAAAAACATATCGCCCTAAAAATATAAACAAATATGTGCTCGTCGAAAAAAAAAATATTTTTTTAAAATTCTGAGTAGGGTTTCAAATGAAAGCCCTTAGTACGTGGATTAACGATCAAAATTTTATTTTTGCAAAATAAATTATTTTGAAGAGATTTTTGCCAAAATTGTGCAAAAAAATTTTTGTCCCACACCCTGTAGCCCAGATGGTTTAAACTAAAAATCTGAAAAAATTCTAAGTAATGTACATTGGTGTGAACCGGAATAGTACAACACGAATTTTTGATCAGATTACGTTTTCGGAAAATAACGCATTTTTTGTGCTTTTAACCAAAATATGTTAAATATTTAATTCGCTATGAAACCCACTAGATAACTCAGCGCTCATAGCGATGTGCGTTTCGTCATTGCTTTGTAATTTGCCAGAGAGGTAACTTGCAAACTAGAGTTCGAATCCTGTCAATTTTAATTTTTCTGTTTTTTTTTTTGCAGTTTTCTTTTGTTTAAATTATTTTATCAAAATTCTAGTTATGTTTTGGTAAATGTTGCATTTAATTTTTAAAAGCGTAAATTTAATAACCACTGGGAAGTGTTGAAATTTTAATGAACGTATACGAAATCAGAGGGCGGGGCTAATTATTTAAGCAACCAATAGAAGCCATAGGCGCAATTTTCAGAAACGTAATGAACCTTGCTATGTAAAAAAAAATACTGCACATATATAAAAACTTAAATAATGGTATTAGGCATTCGAATTAAAATTCATAAAAAAATATTTTGACATAAAATTTGTTTTGGCATCCCAAATAATCATCATTCAGTTACTAAATACCTGCAAAACCCTGAAATGTGTGAAAATTCACACTTCACATCAATTTTTATTATTGTTATTATTAATTATTTAAAAATACAGTGATTTCCTTGCATACACTGTGCAGGATAATACTTTATGTATAATTTTATGTATAATTACAATAATTTTTTTGTTTTCTGTTTATTTATATTAGCAAAATGTTACTTTTTTTAAATTATTTTATGTCTTTTAATTTCCTAATTTGATTTATTATACAAAAAGATACATCACTAATTGATGAAGATTCAATTAGTGCTAATAAACATACTAACTTTGAAATACAGCTATGCGCCATATTGCTCGACGTTGCTCTGGCTAAAGAGCCAGAGCATGAAAAAGTGCTTTGCGAGCACTCTCACAGCAATGACCTTCCCAATCGAATAAGAAATTTTAACAGCTCGAGCGACTGCTCTGCCAATCAAATATGAAACTTGCTCGTCGAGTGACATGAGTGCATAGTAGATCACCCAATCGAATACGCTATAAGTATTTATACATATTATGTAATTATTCGTGATGTAATGTACCTCTTATAAAAATTGAACTATGTACTCTTATGCTAAAACTTTACAAACCGTCTCTTATAAGGTTCTTAAGGTAGGGTGACCATTTTCTTAAGAAGGCAATGCGGGACGGAGTAAAAAAAAAGGTCCTCATCTCCCAAATCCAAGTGAAGAGCAAAAAAAAGGTCCTAACATCCCAAATCCAAGTGAAAAGCAAAAACAAAAAAGGTCCTCATCTCTCAAATCCAAGTGACGAGAAAAAAAAAGGTCCTCATTTCCTCAAATACAAATTAGAAAATGCGGGACAAATGTTAAAATGCGGGACTTTTGCGGGACGCATCTAATGCGGGACAAAATGTTAGAATGCGGGACAGTCCCGCAAAAAGCGGGACGAATGGTCACCCTATCTTAAGGTCGAGTGTCACCAAGGAAGATTACCCAATTATTCAATATAGTAAGCATAATTACCTGATCTACGTTGCTGTTTTTGGGTAAAAAGAAGCAAAGGTGCGGTGTAACTTTTCGAGCTGCGTCTATTAGTTGAGAAATAGGTGCCGGTTGCAACATCGTCTCTAAATCGTAGACTTCGGTTTGATTGTATTGTGGACCACCCCATGGTGGACTTAAGTACACCACATCTGCTTGTAATCGATCATGTAGTGTCAAGAAATCTCCGATAATAAACTGAATGCGATCGGCAACGCCGTACACTTCCGCATTGTGACGAGCCATCATTATTTTCGCTGGATCAATATCAATCGCTATAACTAAAGAACAATTGTTTTATTATATTATAAAAATTTCTTTATATACAAGAATATTTACCTCTTTCGCAGGTGAATGCGAATTGAATTGTATTCCCTCCAGCCCCGCAAAAAGCGTCAATGATTATGTCACATTGACATCGCTTTGCTGTGTGCCTGGCTATTTTTTCTGGAGTAACCGAAAACCAACTCTCTAAAAAAAAAAACATGCCAATAATATGGTCGTTTTATAAAGCAGCGATTCTCAACCGTAGGTCCGCGAGCTGTCAAAGGAGCCCGTGAGCTGTAAAAGCTAAACTGCTTTTTATATTTTCGGCCTCATATTTGGTTTCTACCAGAGTTGGGCAAATTGCAATCAAACTAATGATTGAGAATTGAGACTAAAAATTTAAATTCTAGACTTGATTAATGAGTAAGGTACATCACTCATAATGTAGTTATTCACACTGGTAAGTAAATTAAATATTTACTCATAATCATTATTAAATTTTTAGTTATGATTGAAACTAAAAGCAGGATTGAAATTTGATCTTTTCACTCTCAATGTTCATTGGAATTTAGTATTTATATATTGTAGACGACTGACGCAGATATAATTTGTGAAAAATTTAAGTGATACATTTTACAATTATATATTTGTATTTTTTCGCCAACATAAGTGACAATGATACTCGTGAAAGTTTTGGTGCATCTACTCTTTTAATAACTGATGGATCAGGAGCTTCAAACTCTTCTCAGTAAGCCAATTATGATAAGAGAGAAAATGTTTTATTTAAATCGAAAACGGTAGATGATACGTTTTTTCAATATTCAATATATTTCAATATTTAGCCGAAAAAAGCTGCGTAGAGCAAAATAAGTTCATTGTTCAATGCGGTCAATGCCAATAAAGTTGAAATTAAAGGATATAAAAATAGTTTATAGAATTTTATATCTCATCATAAAAGAAGACAATAAAATATTTATTGTATTTAAAAAACATTGCTTCTAAAGGTAGACAAACAGTTGTTTCTCAAAAATCAAGAACAATTAGAGCCGGAACATTGTCACAACAAAAATTTGAAGAAGACATTACCAAATATGTTATTCCTCTAAGGTCGGTAGAGTGACAAAATGTAATACTCTTTCGAAAGCTGCAAGACGGTCGAAAATTATTGAGGATTTGGGTATTGAGAACTGACAATAACTGAAGTGACGCCTAGCGGAATATTTTGGAACTTAACGGAATAGGATTTTGTTGGATGTGGCTCATTTAATTGCATTGTTTCTATGCGTTAAAGTGAATAAAATGTCTTTAAAATCGCAACAGAAAATTAACTGCAATGTGAATTCTTGTGTATCAAATGGCAAATGTCAAAAAATCCTATTTCAATCGCCATTTTATAAGCGAAAACAGCGCCTCTATAGGTCACTTCTCAATAGGGATATTATATATATGTAATATATAAACTGATCCAAGCGATTCAAATTTTTCTGACAAAATATCACAATATGATAGAAAACTAATGATTTGATACTAATGATAATCATTTAGTTAAGGATTGAATAAGGAATGATTAATTTAGTTTGATTACATTTTCATTCAAATTTTTAGTTGATTGAAAGTATAGTTAAATAATGCCCAACTCTGGTTTCTACACATTTCAGATGAAACAGGGCTGCGAAGGTTGTTCGCTTTTAAAGCGTGTTCTACATTATACTTTATTCATCAATTTTCTAAACTTTTTTCTTTGAACTAGAAGTTGCCAAAGTTTTAATACAATTTATTTTTCAATTTTTTGGTAGAGAATGAAATTCTTACACGTGTTTCAGTTCATTTAAAGTACCAACATAAAAATATAATTCATATCTTGTCAAGTGTTTATAACCTAGCTATTAGATTTGTAAAATTACTGATTTACGTACAAAACACAATTTATAGATTCGATTATTCAAACCAATGATCAACAAAACACTATTAAACACGTGGTAATACAAAATATTTACAAGCGTAATTTTAATGTTGGTACTATTGTTAAAAGTGTCTACTGCGCATGCACCGAGTTCCAAGTTGGATGTGTTTTCAAGAAAAGTTTGACCAAATCTAGTTTTGAATAAAGTTGACCTTGACTACATAAAGTGTTCTACACTGTACAATTTCACTGATTTATTTCTAGTACAAGTTCTAGTCAAAGAAATAAGTATGAAAATTTGATGAGAATTGTATAATGTAGAACACGCTTAATAATATATGGTAATTTTAATAGACAAGTAGTGATAATGCTAGAAAATAATGTTAGTTTTTTTTTTAAATATACCTAGAAGTCCCTAAAAATTGATGAAAAATAAAAATAGTTCTATTTTCAAAAAAATTGTTAAAAAAAAATTGTCAATAAATTGTACAATTTATTGATGAAATTTGAACACTTTACAGACATTAATAAATTGAAGGTCAACTTTTTCAATTTATTGATTAATAAATTGAACCGTGTAAAACCCACTTTATACTTTCTATGTATTTTTTCTAAGATCTTAGGAATATAAAGTGATCAACCACAATAAGTTGGAGACCATTGTTGTAGAATATAAATTATTTTTACCTTTGTCTAATGTGATGCCTTGATCAAATTTGCTGAATAAAGAGAATCTTTTGAACCAATATTTCATCATAATTGGATCGTCCCTAATATCGCTTGGGACATTATTCATAAATCTATTGTTTTTCTTCTTCTTTTTTCTTTCCTTCTTCTTAGCTGCTGGTATTTCAGGAGCATTTGGTACACCAAAATAATCATTATCATTTGGATTACCAAATATCTCAATATCATCAACATAAGTATCGTTCATTCTTTCCTCACATTCATGACTGAATATCGCGAGAGGACGCTTGCCCGCGATCTCGCTGACTCGATCTTCGAAAGCTGCGTCTAACATCATTCTTTTGGGTGTATTAGTTGTAGTAGGTAAATCTGAATGATCAGAATCTTCATCAGAACTAATACACATTGGATTTGAAACCTCGGGTTCGTCCGATTGGGATTTTAAAAATAATTTAACTTTATCAATAGGATCGGTTAGAAGGTTACCGCTGTCGTCAAAATAAAGATGTTTTGGTTTATTGATTTTCCGATTTAAGTTCAGATGTCTGTTTTGTAAACGGATGTGTTTTTTCTTGTAAATAACTTTTCCTTGAACCTTTTCGCTTGAGCATGTTTCCGACGAACCGTGTGCAAGTCCGAGTAAACAGTAGGCACTTTTTATGCGGTCCGAACTTGGGTCTTCATCCAATTGATGACTTCGTTTTAGTGTAATGGCTGGTCTTTCTTCAGGTGGTTCATCACCTCCTCTTGATGTCTGTCCTTTTGGTTTACCAAAAGCAGAAGGCAAACCATACTGCCCGAGACTAAATGCGGTAACTTCCGGTTCATTAGGTGGTGCAGATTGGTTGGTTTGAGTCGATTCTTCTCCTTCCTGGACTGCTAATCGTTCTAACATATATTCCACGTGGCAGCCTTCATACCGAAAATGTCTACGTCGTCTGGCTGCCCTGTCAGGGGAAGATGAAAGTGGATTTGAACGAGAAAATTGTGTTAAACCACCAGAAATAAATTTATTGTAATTTTCTTGGTATTGTTCTTCATAATGGTTTTTCCAAAGTACTTTCCAGTACTGGTCAGAATCCATTGCATCTTCTGGATCTCCAGAACTAGATTGTTCTGACCCAGAACTCTGTACAGAGCTTATTGGGGAAGATAGAGATTCGCTACTTTTGGAAGACTCGCTCAAATCAACAGACGATACTGTCATTCTTGTAACATTTGTCATTGAATCTGTAGTGGCGAATGTTTTAGCTGTGCTACTAGCGACTGAACCACAACGGGAGTTTAATAGTCGTTCGTTTTCGTGTTCAAACTCGTTGTTGGTTGCTGTAGGTGATAATTGATTCCAACCATCTAATTGTACGCTGTTAAGCTTGTCGTATGAGTCACTTCCTGATAAGTTTCGGATCAGTACTTGATTTCTGTGCGTAATATCTTGAGCTGGAGGTGCAGGAGTTGATACTGATACAACAGGAACTTGAGAAATGTATTCTGGGTTAATAAACATTCGATATTTATCAATCCAGGATTGCCAGATTAATTGTTCTCCATGTTGGGACCAGAATCTTTGCCATTCTTGATCTTGTGTTGAGTGTTCTTGGTGACTATATTCGCTTAAGTCTGCGCCACTATCGCTTGAATGTAGACCTCTTAGCTGTTGATTTGCATGATGACATTCGCGAAGACTATCGTGTTCGTCTGTTGATATATTGTCCGTGTGCGAGGCGCTGTGATAGCAACTTGAAATTTCGGTGTCATGAGTGCCTGTACCACTTGAAGATGTTCCTGCTGGGAGCTGAAAATGAACGGTGCTTTGTGAACTGTCGTAACAACTGCGTTCGCTCCCACTGTCTTCTTGATTTTCAGCGTTCAGATACGTGTTGTTTACTGATTCAATCTCGGTTTTACCCCTGAAACAAATCATTTATTAATATTATAGTTTATTTTCAAAAAGTATTTTAAGTGTGGGATGCTATGGGTGCAGGAATTCAGGTAAAAGAGTAGTGTTAGAGTAGGCGTAATATTGAAAGATTACTACCTATTCGTGAGTACAAGGCACCGTTAAAAATAGGCGTAAATAGCTTATGGCCGATATGGCATCAGCCATATAAGCTTAGCTGCATTTGGGGGCGAAAATGTATTTTTATGCTAGATGTAAATGAAAACCGTGTGATATGATTATATTTTGTGCGTTTTTATGGGTTCTGAGAGAGAGAAAAAAAAAAAATCAACTCTACAATCATAGTTATATTTTTATCTCAGACCATAAAATTTATTTATGGTGTGACAAACAACTCGATGTGCTGCAGCCGACTATGGTAGTCGGCGGCACAGAAACACAATACATTCTCTTATTATTAGGGTGAGGATATTGCTAGGTCAGGCGGAATAAGTGCAATAAAAGCGTCCAAATATACTTGATATTTGTTTGATAATTTGCCGCTTTTATTGCAATTTTCCGCCTGACCTATCAAATGACTTCACTCTGCTTATTACATTACCAGAGTACGGAGCAGTGCCGTAACTAGGCAGAGGCACATGCCCGTGGCCCAGATAAAGGGGGGGGGGGAGGGCAGAAAAGAAAATATCGGCATAAGAATTGGTTTTGAGTAGGACCTTATTTGTTTAGGTCATCACTTGGATTTTAAAAGTGAGGACCTTTTTTTTTAGGTCATCACTTGTATTTTAGAAGTAAGGCTCCTTTTGTTAGGACATCACTTGCATTATATATTGTTTAGGAGAGCCAAAAAATCTTGCCCAGGGCCCGAAAAAGACTAGTTACGGCCCTGATATGACGTTAGTTAGGTGGAGTGGAATAAATGCAATAAAGGCGTTTGATAATTTGTCGTTTTTATTGCCTTATTCCACTCCACCTAACAATATACATTCTTTTCAAAAGGATATAAGAAAGCACCGAAAGAAAATATTATTTATAAATATAAAAACACTACGTTAAGTTTCACAAATTCTTTATCACCTAGAGATAACGGAAAACTCTGTTCAATCTAAAATATTATTTATTCAGTGAAGAATCGACAGATGAAAGAGAAGATTTTTTAATTAAATACTAATTAAAATATCTCTTTTATGAAGTAAATGATGTGATCATAAATCAATTGAGCGATGGATTTGAAAATTTGCAGTGTATAACATCGTTATTTGAATTTTTAACCAAAAATAGTATAGATGAAATGCTACTTCCAGATTTAAAAAAAGCAACAGCTAACTTGTGGAGAGAATAAAAAGAATTAGATTGTATTCAATTGCGAAATGAGCTAGAAAGTGATAAAACAACCACAAACTGTTTTTAAAAATTTAAAAGCTCTTCTTCATCGTCAAATTGTAGAACGAATGGTTAAATGGTTATCCAATCATCACAAATTCTTCGCGGATATTCTGTATCTACCTGTTATAGTTACTACTGGTGAGAAGTCATCACTTTGTTTTTTGTTCCCCCCTCCCCCAATACATTCTGGCTACGCCACTGCGAGAACTTATAAAAGTCGCATATTTGTTGACTATCCACAGGCCCTTTAAATGCTAGTTACGCCTCTGTTAAAGATTGGCTTGTATTGTCCAAGTGGTCGAAGAAATCTCGCAAAACGCATGAGCATTTGAAACACCTCTATTTCATCAAATGGACTAGCTTTAAACCAGAATGCATTATTTGCATAGGTTCTTATATCGTGCAGCCATTAGTGTTTTTAATGATTTGTTATATTTGATGTTGACGGTCTAAAGATCGGTTGATAACTGATGGCGCAAAGGAGAATTTAAGAGCTGTAAAGATTGTTTGATGACGTTAAGGGAACCCCAGTTTTCTAAGTATATGAGCCGGACATGTCTGAATTAACAAACTAAAGATTGAAATTTAACAGCTAAATAGTAGAAATAAATTTAGAAAATGTTATTTTGACATATGAATATCACAGGAAATTTTCTATAACACGTATTTTGGAAATTTTTGTAATTTGAAAATATTATATCCATTACAAAAATTTAATTTTGAAACGTGGTAGGCAGCAGGTGTCATGAAACCATCTGTCGCTACAAATTCAAACAACTGGGTAAAAAAATTGTAATGTGTGAATTTCCATACTGCTTTCGTAGGTATTTAGTATCTACAATAAGCCAACAGAACGCTGGATGTTTGGGAAGTAAATTGACATAACTGCATCAAAATAATTTTGTTGAAAATATTTTACAGGCTGTATGGCTCACGAGACTTTTAAGGGCGATTGATCGACAGAGAACCGATAAACAAATATATATCTATTTCACACATATAAAATTTAATGAAGTCTGTGAGCTTCTTATACCCAATGTACAACCGTAGTTTTCATCTTCATTTATTATATTTGAACATATTCAGATAAACATGTGTATTTTTGTATACGAAGTGCTTCTACTTAGAGATGGCAATGATTAATCGAATGATTGAAATAATCGATTATATTGTTTCAGTTAATCGATTAATCATATGATATTTTTGGTTTCGATTAATTTATTATGAATCGATAACTTTATTTTATTTTCAAGAAATTACTTAGTTGTATTGTTGAAACAATGGTCAGTAGATGACTTTGCTCTCTTCTTTTCAATAAAGTCCCTAGATTACTAAAATTTCACAACACTCTTTCTCGCCCATCTGGAAAATTAAACTCAACCGCTACCTGTTATCTGCTCAATATACTCCATAGTTTGCGTCCAGTCAGTTCAAATGTTCACGAGCGAAACGCAATCTTTCAACTCGATAATTTGCGAGAAAAGCCTGGCAAGTTACAGGTCTTCTGGATACAAGCCTTTGTTTCCTCAGTCCTCTTGGGACAGTTCGTGATGAAATTGTCAAATTTCGATCTTCTTCGAAATAACGTGTGAGAGAAGTTAAGGACCAATTATGTAGAAAAATTAGGGTAAGAAGTCGTTTCGAGCACTTGTGGCTCGTGGATGCTGTTCGCTGATGACGCTTTATTGCATAATTAACAGTTTTTAGCTACATTCAAAACACCAGCGATATTCCGATACTGGGGCCATCTTCATATAATGGTGCAGCTCGTACAACGTCTTCCGGCCACATTTAAATTTAACAATGAGTTACTTCTTACAACTTATGTGCTTAATATGCGATATTATATAGTCTTCGTTCAAACGGATATTATTTATTGTTATAGCCTGTTTAATTAGCAACTAAAAATATTTGTTTATGCAGACATAGTACCAGACCTCCCATTAGGTACTTACAGTTTCCTAAAAAAACAGTTAAATAAATTTTATCAGCATTTAAAATACAACATTAAGACTTTTTTTTGTTGGCCAGTGTATATGTTTTTTTTAAATTTTATAATCGATTATTTTCTACCGATTTAATCAAAAATTGGTGCCATCTCTACTTGTACTACAGCAGCGGTTACAGCGAGTGAAACAAGACAATAGTTTTTTCTCACCATCCAAACCAATAGCATAGCTTAATTTTTATGAACTTCTAATTTGAACCATACCCTTTCTCTGGCGAGAATCGGTCAAATAAATCCTCACCGAGTATGTTAAGAGTTTTCATTTAATACCGCAATTTTTTTTTCCGGTAAAATTAATATTTGTATAATATTTTCGAGTCGTGTTTTTCTTTTTTTAATATGTGAGTTAAAGAGTTTTATATTCCTGCAAAATTTCAACTCTTTAGATCCAGGCGTTTCACAATTTTTACGGATAGAAATATGAGGTATAAGGGTTTCTTGATTTAACGTATGAAACCCTAAAAACAACATAAAAGTAACATAAAGTAATTTTTATTAATAAGAAAATTATATAAATCATAATATACATAAAAACAAATTAAAACAATATAACTAAAATAAGACACAAGATTTTTACAGATTCTAAAAATAATTAAAAACATGATCTTTTGTTTTTCTATTAAGTTGCGCTATTAAAATTGAACTACTATAATTAATGGTAACACCTCATGTGAATAAAAATGTTATAGATCAAAATTGGATATATTAAAGTTAAACAGATCGTTCCGCGCTTTGAAATATCCAGTATCTGTTGGGTCATGTGGATCCGGTACAAAAGGAGGTTCTGCAGACAATAAATTCTCCCAATCAATATTCTCAAACACCACCATTTTCATAAGTTGTTCAGCTACAGGTCTTTTCTCCGGATCTGTAGTCAACAGACTTTCTACAGCTGCAACAGTATGTTCAGAAAGCGCTTCATCATCCGCAGGCCATTCTATATTCCTTTCCAAAATGTTTTTAAAAACTTGTTCAACAGTCGAATCATTAAAAGGAGGGATTCCAGTGACAAATTCATAATAACAAACTCCCAAAGCCCACCAGTCTACTGGATAACTGTGACCTTGACGCAGTAGTAATTCTGGTGCTAAATAGTCTGGGGTTCCGAATATTCTTTGTTCTGAACTCCAGTGTCCTCGGCGTACTGATTTAGGGGTACGGTATGGTGTACGAGGAGAACGGGGTGTTGCTGCAATTGGTGAAGTTATAGATAACTGTCTATCTGAAGTTTCACTGTTGACTGTTTTGTTTACTGAATCATCTGGCAATGCAAAACGGGTACTTTTGAATTTAGTTGGTTTTTCAGCAGATACAGGTGTGCTGAAAGTTACAGTTGTTGTTTTTGTTGGACTACTTTGTGCTCCAAGTCTAAGTGCTTCTATATCTCCTGTTAATCCTGTACGAAGGAATACTCTTTCATTTGGGGGTGGTGATAGAGAGCTGGAACATCTTTTTCGTTTTCGACCCAAAAAGCCACGACTTGATGGTCTTCGACTGACAGGAGATGCTGGACAGGAACCTATTGTCATGTTGGACGATAAACACAGCTCAGAAGGTTCCCCTGTAGAACAAGTGTAATAAGAACTTGTGTCAAGATTTGTAACGGCTTCGCTAGATAAAAATGGCATGATCCCCGACATATGGGAACTATCATGACTATTCTCAGTAGTAGCATTTAAATCTCTAGGCTTTAGTGCTCTCTGCTCTTCGGGTCGAATTGCTGGAGTGGTTGTAAGTGCACCTGTTTCATCCAACACCGTAGATGATATACTAATATCTGTATTAATCATTTTAGAACCATTAGCAGATCCGAAACTAAGATGGGATGTTAAACTCAATAACTGACCTGGTGTGCGTGTACAAAGATTTGGAGTACGGTTCATTAGATCAGAAATTTCAAGATCACGTGAAATATCCACTCTTGACAGCCCAAAATCTGTAAGTTTAATATGTCCTTGTTGTGACACTAACATATTATCAGGTTTGATGTCACGATGTACAATCTGATGACCGTGTAGGTAACGTAAAGCTAGACAAACTTCAGCTACATAAAAAGCAGCCATGCTCTCATCAAAAAAACCATATACATTAAGAAGCGACTTTAGATCTCCCCCAACCATGTACTCCAACACTAAATATATCGATGACAAAGATTGAAGGGAGTAAAATAGATGTACACAGAATGGACTATGCGTCATGGCTAGAGCGTTACGTTCATTTACTACTTGCGATATCATATTCTTGTTTATCATTTCAGTTTTTTTCATGACTTTAATCGCATACATGACATTTGGGTTTGTTTTTTTATAACCAAGAAACACTTTACCAAATGCTCCCCTTGTGATAGGTTTTACGATACAAAAATCTCTGATATCTGGTAGCTTTGTTGGTTCAGATAATTTGTTGGTGATTTCTTCTTCCGATTTACTTCCCTCATTTTCTTTCATTTCATCCCCCATTGCAGGTTTCACACAAAATTTTTGATTGAAAGTTTATGTTGAACTTTTATAGGTTATGTTGAAGATTTTAAAGAATTGTGTGTATTTTCCCATGTTCTTCTTTAGTAGATCTTCGGGAAGAGTATTTAAAGTAATAAGCGTGTTGAAATGTTGTATTTAGAAGGTTTTTTTGAAGCACAAACTAACAAACATGACGCACCCAAACAACTAAAGTATCAAAAACAAGAAATGTGGCGAGATTCAACCACTCACCGTATAAACACCCTACTGCAAAGGCAAACGACTTCCGATTGGGATCCGTGGAAATCGTAGTGAATTTCAGCCAAGGGTTCCCATTGCAGTTCACACATCGCTGTCTAATTGCTATTCCCGCACACGGCACATTCACAAACATTTCCTGTACACCACTGCTAGATTTTCTACAGCTGTTCAATCGCCGCTCGGAGGGATCAGGGATGCAAACAAGGATTAGGGAGTTGTGAAAATTCTCTATGCACATACATTGACCCAAATTTTATTTATTATTCTGATTGTTTCTAAAGTTAAACATACAAACACATTGCCATTATCATTGCACTGAACTTCATACTAATAATGATCAACAAAGAAATATTTTTAGTAAATATACTTAAATATAAATCAATAAAATATGCATTAATTTTCATTTATATCATCGATACATATATAATTTTTTTGTACTGTTTTACAATTGTAAAATGATATACTTTTAAATTTAGTACTAATAGCTACAAGACAAACCTACCTAACAAACAAAACCAATATATGTTGAAGACACTTAAAATAATCATCATCTACTAATAGATGAATCCAATCAATCAATAAATGAATAAGCATTTTTAAAAGCTGTCAATCAAATGTGTTGACCGCAAAATGATAAGTATGTGAAAAATTAATGGTGAGAAAATGATTGGTGAGGAATGAGTCATTCAGCGTCATAGTACTGTACGCGTTGTCTGCCCTGGTTACGCTTACTGAGTCTGCGTCCCTTGCTGACCATAGAAAGTGTAAATCGCTCAGTTGGTTCTCTTTTAACACGCAGTTCTCTGGTGTCTGTCAATCTGGCAAGTTCAACTTTTGCCATGAAACGATTTATAAGGTCCGGACAATTCATATTTTCCTCAGGTTCCCATGTGTTTTCCGCTTGACTGTATCCTTTCCAGTGAACCAAAAACTCTCTTTGACCGTTCCGTTTATGATGAACCTCGATGATCTTATCCACTTCGTAAACGACGTTCTCATCTGCTTCTGAGTTTTCATCATTTTCTTCATCGTTTGCGTCCCTCTTCTTCTTTTTGCTCTCCTTATGTTTACTTGAACGTTTTCCAGTTTGACCCTTGTTGGATTGATACTCTGCCATCCGTTCGGGACAGTTGAGTGTAGATTCAGGTTCCCATGTATCGCTGTCTTCCTTGTAACCCTTCCAGCGAATAAGGTAATGTCGGGCACCACGTACCATCTTTTCATCCAGAATTTGTTCCACCTAACCACATAAGATATTTATAATTAATTTTCCAACAGCATTCTTCACTTCTTACTCACCTCATATTGTTCCTCCTCTTCATCTTCTTCTTCAGCTACCTCTTTAGATTTCTTGGACTTTTTATCTGTGCCATTTTCTTCAGCAACTTTAGATTGGCGCCCTTTTTTTTTGCTCTTCTTACTTGGATCTTCTGAATCGTGATCTTGAGAAGTATTGTTTTCATCGTCATTTTCGTCAGCGTTTTTGGATTGGCGCTTATTTTTTTTACTTCGTTTATTGGGAGATTCATTCACAGGATCTTCTGAATCGTGATCTTGAGAAGTATTGTTTTCATCGTCATTTTCGTCAGCGTTTTTGGATTGGCGCTTATTTTTTTTACTTCGTTTATTGGGAGATTCATTCACAGGATCTTCTGAATCTTGATCTTGAGAAGTATTGTTTTCATCGTCAGATCTATCATCGTCTTTAGCGTACGAAGTTTCAGAATTCGGAGTTCTGCTTTTCCTTTTCATGATCTTTCTCATTACAGCATGCACCTATTTATATGTGAATAAATGTCGCGCACACGCTCTAAAACACCATAACACGGATTCAAAACTCTTAGAAGTTAATTAAATATGTTTGTTTACACACGTACTGCAAAATAATATTGTAGTTTGCTAGCGTCAGTAACAGCGTCAATTAATAGCGTCTCAAAACACAACAAAATTTCAAGTTAAGAAGAAGTACATACCGTTAAATAAATCAAATTCTAAAAGTGTCGTTACTGGTGGTTTTTAAAGTTAATTTTATGATTTAATTACGATTTACACTACACCAAATTATTATTGACAAGTCTAATATCCGAAAAAACAAATTTATATATTTTTTTGATTGATTTTGATTACAGTTTTGGATCTTCTTTTGAACCTGCCTTAATATTAGTTCTGGTTTTTGCCAACAGGTGTATAAATTAACCTGTGCCGGAAAGTTAAAAAAGTTTCAGGATAATTTATATGTAAGTACAGTTTTCAGCAACCTATTTCATGAAAATTTATCTGTATTTTAAACACTTTTAGGTTTACCCACTTTTATACTTAAATCGCTGTTTAAACAATTACTAATTAATATTGTTTCAGGTTAGGCGTGTAAACATGTCTGAAAATCTAACCCAGTCACAACATGAGCAGCCAAGAAAACAGATGTCATGTGGTCTCGATTTTGTCGCGGTACCAGACCTACATAGTGGTTTGATGTCAGCAACAAACTATGGTTATCATTTTGTTGCTATACCATTTATCCATCCAAGATACCGTAGAGAATTAATATGGGGCAAAGCGAAAGATCGCGCTGCACCAATAACACGCAGTGATCTACTTTTGGCTAGTCAAGATTGGAATAGACTTGTAGTAGGCAAGTTTTCAGACTATCTTGAGTTAGATTGTGAGGTGGAACACGTACGTAAGAACAGTGAAGCTGTATTACAACAAGAGTTGGATTTTGCTAGTCACCTTAGTTTACCAGCTGTACTACTACGATTGACAAGTGCAAATAATACAAATTTAGCCCATTTCATTCATAGTAAAGTTAGTGCAGGTTGTAGTTATCAAGTTTGGGTACAACTACCAATGTTAGGAAAGCAAAAACAAGATTCTGATGAACGACTAGAAGATTCCAGTTGGCATTGGTGGAATCGTTTCCGTGTACTTTGTGATTATGATAAAAAAATTGGGCTAGCACTTGAAGTTGCTGAGAATTTGCCTGAGGAACATGAATTGCAACGTTGGTTAGGTGAGCCTGTCAAGTGCCTCATTATTCCAACTTCACTTTTCATCACAAACCAACGTGATTTCCCAGTATTATCACGGGCACATCAAGAACTTATTCGTCGTTTCATGGCACTGGATGTACAATATATAATCCGTGGACGAAATCGTCATGGAGACCTTGGACAGTACTTAAACTACATTAACTTCCTCGGAAAGAAATTGTACACAAGCACACCTTATACTGAATACATTCAGGGTTGTGAAGATTTCCTTCAAAACCCATTACAACCACTATCTGACAATTTAGAGACTTTAGTTTATGAAGTATTTGAAAAAGACCCTCATAAATACAACCAATATCAGTTAGCAATTCAACGTGCTTTGGAGGACAGAGCTTTGCGTAGACGTGAAGATGGTCTTGATCATGGAGATACTGTAGCAGAAACAGTAATAATAATAGTTGGAGCTGGTCGAGGGCCACTTATACGTGCAGCTTTAAACGCTGGGGAACTCAGCAGGTGCCCAATTCGAATTTATGCATTAGAAAAAAATCCACATGCAGTCAACACATTACGATCTTTGGTTCGAGAACTATGGCCAGGTCGTGTTGATGTAGTAGCTGCTGACATGCGTACTTTTACCCCTGAAACAAAAGCCGATATACTTGTTAGTGAACTTTTAGGATCATTCGGGGATAATGAACTATCACCTGAATGTTTAGATGGAGCTCAGCGATTTTTAAAACTCGATGGAATCTCAATACCTCGCTCATATACATCATGGGTTGCCCCGGTACATACGTTAAAACTATATAATGAAATAAGAAACGCAAGACCAGTGGATAAGAGTTTACAGAATTGTTTTGAGACCCCATACGTAGTACATATAGTTAATAAATACTTAATAGACACTAATCAACCTTTATTCACATTCACACACCCGAATAAAGCAGAAATTATCGACAACCGAAGATACGCTGTTAAAAGATTTGCGTGTGAACAAGACTGCGTCTTAACAGGTTTTGCCGGCTATTTTACCTGTGAGTTATATCGAGAAGTAATGTTAAGTACCGAACCACGAACCCATACTCGTGATATGATGTCTTGGTTTCCTATATTTTTCCCGATAAGTGAACCACAACAACTCCATGCTGGGGATGGTATTGAATTGGCTTTTTGGAGATGTTGTACGGACAGTAAAGTTTGGTATGAATGGGCTGTAACACAACCAAGGACAACACCTATTCATAATGCTAATGGACGTTCATATACTATCAGTAAATAAATCCGTCCGAAGGTGGATTGAATCTGTCAAGAATTTTTCCAAGTTTCTACTTTTGAGTAGAATTTAACATATTGTATGCGGATGCGAGTATACTTGAATTTAAAAAAAAATGTTCATGGACATAGGTCTGACTAAAAATTTATTATATATTGATATAAGGGGGGTTAAAACCAAAGTAGTGTAAGTCACATTTATTTCAAGAAATTATTTTTACTATATTTGCTGTAATAAATTTGCATTAGGTATTTGCATTTGGTACTATTTCTAATTTTAAATGTGTTACCACATGTAAATTTTTTTGAAAGTGTGCCTTACACCACTTTAACACCCTCATATATATATCCACCCGGGGACTAAATTAAGTGTATAAAATCTAAATTAAAGAAGATTTTGTAGGAAACTTTAGGAGATATAATTATTTGTTTGAAACGGTAGGTACATCCCCAAGTGGATATGTATATATATGATTTATTTTATTCGATACATTGATGTCCGGGAGGTTTGATACGTATTCGACATATTCTTTTTGCTTAAAGTTTAAAAATTCTGTCTTAATTCACTTTTATTTGAAAGTTTTGGTATCTATACTTAAAATATTATATTTAATAACAAAAATGCCTTTCCAGTGGCTAAACAAGGCCGATAGTGTTCCAGATTTGTCTACAATAATCGTAAAAAAGGTTGTAGGGATGAATGTTCACTTCGTGACACTGCCATATGTTAAAATATAATTTGAAACCAATTAAGTTTATTTTCTGTACCTAATTCATGTGTTTTATAGTACTTATGTCGGGTTGCTAACGTAAGAGTTTTCTTTAACTCAAGTTAAAACCATTTGTTTTTATATGTTACAACATACAAAAACAAATTATTTTAACTTGAGTTAGGGATAATTCTTCCTTTAGCAATCGGCCATTACTGTATCATACCTCTTAGATCTCCCATATGCAAGGAGAATTGATACATTTTACAACAATGAATATTTATTATTATTTTTGTGAATAAATTTAGACACGTTTTTAAATGGCAGTTTTAAGTTAAATACCGATTAATAAATATTGTTTTTAAAAAACAATATTTAAACAAGTTTTTATTGCTATATGTGTTATAGCTGGTTGCTAAAGTAAGAATTGTCCCTAACTCAAGTTAAAATCATTTGTTTTTGTATGTTGTAACCAGTGATAGCATCCTAAATTTTCAGGAAGCGGTTCTATAAAGTCATGTGATATCTAGGAACCTATTCTGAGCGTATTATTAATAACCTATAAATAAATATTATATTTGCAACACTGCAGGGCACGGCGCACGATTCAAAACTGAAGTCAGAGTAATTCATTTATTTTTAATAATTCTAACAACCGGTTCCCTAAGGTTTCAATAATTTTAAGAAACGGTTCGCGCGAACCGTCACGAACCGGTAGGATGCCATCACTGGTTGTAACTTATAAAAACAAATGATTTTAACTTGAGTTAGAGAAAACTCTTACGTTAGCAACCCGACATTAATCGTATCAACCTTCCCCAGTCTCTCCTAGTGTGCATATTTATATGGACACACATGAAATATATTATTTACTTTGCTGATGACACTTTTGATACTGATGACATTTATATGATGACGGATTATATTTGTATAAATACTTTAGTACATTTTGAATTAGGCTAATTATAATGGGTCATGTTCATAATCATTTACTTAATATTGCAATTAAGCGTTACTTGTTAAAATAAGAAATTGTGATGCAAACGTTAGTAGTGTTCATAATCTCTATGCTACGATCTTATAACTAACGGAGAAGTACGTTTGGGAACGTTTTCTGTTGTCGATAGAAAGAGACTTATGCACTGTACAACATGTTAAAAGAGATAGAAGATGCGTTACTAGCTTGTACTATTGAGAACTGACACGCTCGAATAGGCAGTCTGGTGTTAAAATATTGTACTAGGCGCTCTGGTACAGTTTGAACTTATTACATATGTTCTAGTGTTGAATTTTTGTTATAAGGTCGATAGAAGTTGGGAAAAACTATAAAAGTAGAACAAATTGTAGTGTTTTTGGCGTTCATTCAAGACAGCACAAAGATAGGCATCTTAGTTTATTTCATTTTTTTAAGAAAAATGGAGGGAAAGTTAATATTAAGTCCAGATTTGGTTATGGACAGGAGGAAGGCATGGGAATATATTTTGAGTTAAAAAGTAACTGATAATATGCGAGTTTGTTCATTACATTTGTCGCAAAAAAACAAAACTATGCTTGCACTTGCAAGTTGCATTTTTAACTTTTAGCTGCTCCTGTCTAAATCTAATTTTATTTCATGAGGCAATAAACATAATGCACTTGTTTACAAACAGAATCCATATATTGTAAATTCAGACGACCGACACTCAGATGTACCACATAAAATTACGTGCCCAGCATTTAAAACTTGCTCAACTACAAATTACACTTCAATAAATCTACTGAAATTAAACTTTAAATACTGTAATTTGATGCCCACCTTCTGTTATACACCTCGATACATGTGTAACGCTTAAAAATTTTAAAAATTACAAATATTTACTCGCATTTTCATAAAATAAAGATGAAATGTGCTTAAATTAACCTGTCCGCTATTAGCATATTGACAGCTGAATACTAGACACGACAGCCATATTGCCTTGGAGCACAGCGCCGCCATCGGTAATGTCACTTCTCAATTAAAATTTAGTAAAAGATTAGGAACATGGCCCAATGTGTATAACGCTAAATTGTCTTTAAAAACAATTACAAATGTATAAATTTAGTGAATTTATTATCTGTCTCATTTTGTAATACGGAACTAACAGTGAAAGTTCATTTTTTATGTGGTATATTGACAATACATTTATAATATTGTCATAGTATTGGTTCACACGGATACGCCAAAGTCAACTTTTATAGTATAAATAATATTACTTTTGCTCCGCCATTTTCTGGGAGGACCAATAAAAAATATTGACCCATATGTTACCAGAGCCGCAGTAAGGGGGGGCGGAAGGGGCGACGGCCCCTAGCGCACTAAGGAAAAGGGCGCTGACGGGCTTGTTAAGGGGCGCCACTCGTCACTTGGATTTTGAGAGGTGAAGCCTTTTTTTTTTTTTTTGCTCAGTACTTAAATTTTGAGAGGTAGGAACCTTATTTTTATTTACCAAGGGCGCCAAAACACGGTTCTGCCCCTAGCGCAAGTTTACCTTACTGCGGCTCTGTATGTTACCACTGTGATAAATAAAGCCATTGTAGTTTGTAATAGGTTATACACATGTTTTAAACATTCCAATACTAGCCTAGGAGCTAGAATACAGGGGTACCTACAGCTGTTTTTTTTTAAATAATCCTGATCAAGCTCTGGTCTTGTAAATAAAAACTACACTGGCTGATGGTTACTATAGGCTATTCCAAACGATTAGGCGAAACTAGATTTTGAAATCTAGTTACTTTCATCCTTTGAATCGTGCTTATTGGCCGTTTTGTTTAAGCTTTGTAAATCATACTTACAAAAAACATTTTTTGGTTAAGGTTAATATCATTTTAAAATGTCATCAACTTTATATTTTGATTTTTTGTGTCATTCTTAATACAAATTTCCCATTTATTTATTTTTTTGTCATTAAAATATGTAAAAAAAAAATATGTTATTTTTGACATGTCATTTGTTTCCATGGTTTCATTGTTGAAATTTTAAATTTTGACATTCCAACGTGAAAAATTAAATGAAAACCCAAGCAAGGTCCCTTCTCGTGAAAACCTAAAAGAACGAAATTCCCATTTAGCGCCGCCTAAACGTTTGAAATAGCCTGACTAATTAAATATCTAGCGATCAATATTGATTGTCTTGCCGCTTCATCGCAATAGTTTTTCGGCCGCTTACCAATAATGGTTAACTAGACTAAATGTACAACTAAACTCCACTGGTTACTGAAAAGAAATTGGACACGGTCAATCAATATTGATTACTCGGTATAAACTAGAATAATTAAACGATATTTATAAATTGGTTACTATATCCAAACTTTTATCCGAAACATCAAATTGTTAAGTTGGGTGTGAGAAATAACAAAATATAGGTGTTAAATGCCTCTTCTATCGCTTTGTACTACAGAAAAAGTTTTAAAAGTTTGAATTACGTCAGAAGTTTGAAAGTGTATTATGTAAAACAGTCTAATAAGGGCCGGTTTTTGAAAGCTTAGTAAACCATAAGCAAATAGTTAACTACGGTCATAATATAACAATACCATAAGTAACCATAGCAACCGTTTTCTAACTATTTGGTTATAGTTAACTAAGCTTTCAGAAACCGACCCTTAATGTCCAACCTTAAAATAGCCAATAACTTCTTGAAAGTGCTTTCGAGATCGTTGTGTGTCTGACCAAGAAGGGCAGTTCTCGTTTCCCGCATACAATATGTTAAATTTATGGTCTTAAAAAAAATATAAGATTTATCAACGCCAGTCAACATTTGAATTTGTGATTATGTATTTATTTCATTAATTTGTATTACGTTGTAAAAAAACTCACGACATTACCGTATTGCTTTAATTTAAAGTTTTTAAAAAGAACCGTTTGTGCCCCAAAATTGAAAGGGGCAATGGAGTTGATTTTTTGTTAATTGTTTTGTTAGAAAAATGAAAATTAAGTATAAAATATTTTTTTATACATTGATAAATGATTAATAAAGTTTCAAGTTTTTTAATATTGTTATTTATTTATTTATTTTTTTAAATTAACAGGATTTTCTTCGGTAGTGTACGTGTTAAATCCATAGAGATAGAGAGAACGTAAACAAGGTTTATTGAAGAGGTAAGTGTAGCAAAGTGGGGCGGGGGAAACAGGCAGCCGTCATATTTAATTTGGTAAAAACAATAACCTATATCAGGGGTGGGCACGCACGAGGTCAATGAGAGTTGCATTCCGGTTTTTCATATATTGTCAAGGGGTGAAGTCAAGAAGCAGTGATGGGCGCGTAAGTTACATGATGTAAGTTACCTCATTGTTGACGCGTAAACAATTGATGTAAAGTAAACACAAAAACTCTTGTAAACAATGATTTAGACATGTGCACTTGTTTTGAAATAAAGAACCTCATTATCAATACATTTTTATAAATAATAAAATTTTAATAAAACGATTTTAAATGAAAAGTAAGTATATAAAATTAGTACAAGCCAATATACATTTTAATAAAAATCGAATTTGCATCATTATACAGGTGTTACATACAAATTAGTAAATATGAATATGAAACATAAAAAACTTTTTTCTTTAAAAAATTCAGTCTAATTTTTTTAATAACAAAATACATTAAATTTCACCTTTAAGAAAATCAGCCTATATTTTTTAATAACGAAAAGATTCATTGCAAATTTTGCATAACGCCCTATATTTTCTTTCATTTTCTTAATTAAAACAAAACCTAGTTCTTCAGACCTATTCCTCGGGTTTCTTCCCACCATTTTTTAAATAAATTTATTGTTTTGAACTGAATATACTTGTTCATTAACTCTCTATTATTCATATTAAATAACTAAAACTAATCTCATTATTTGACAGTTTACAAAGTTTACATTGTTTACATTGTTGACAAGTTTACCAATTGTTTACACGTAAACGTAAACAATTAAAATTTACGTGTAAACGCCCATCATTGTCAAGAACGGAATCTTTTATACAAAATTTATTATATAATATTAATTTACATCAGAAAACAATTGTTGGTCAAATTGGTTGCTGATGTTGTCCGTTAGAAGCTGATGTTAGTCTCGTTCTTGCCCCGGCTTCTCCAGGATCGCTCGAACCACCCCAGGTATCCGCACGATGCGAACACGTGGAAAAGCCCTGTAGACAACACTCGCATCTCGTTTCGGTGATTTCAACAGCTGGGCTGGTCCTTGGGTAGCGGGATGCGGACTGATGACGGGTCACAAGAATGACTAACTACGACTCTATTCCCTAAAACCATTTTATAACTATTAACCAGGACACTATGACGTCACGTCCTACCTCAATTGTTTTGGAAACATTATTCATTTGTGTAATTGTTGGCAGCAATTAAAGACCATAGTCATCACAATTGAATAATGTTTATCAACACATTAGAATGTAGTTCAAAACTTATGTTGACAAACACGCAACACTCTGTACATTCTTTAATTCCCAAAACCGTACGTCAGCAACCTTGACCTACACGGCTTAAAGGCCGCTCAAGGAATTGGGACATTAGAACACAATTATACCATAATTGTGACAATATTATAAAGAGCCACACCACAGTTATAGACTGTTTCATTGGTGTAAGCGGAACTAGATTTTGAATGTTAGTAACTTTTACCGTTTAAATGAGGCTTTTGTTCATTTTATTTGGCAAAAGCCCAATTCAAACCTTGAAAGGCGATATCATAACAACTTACAAAAATGAAAATTCAAGTTACAATAATTCCGCTTAAGCGTTTGAAATAACTTATACATAGTATTAAATACACAAAACCAAATTTAATTAATATGATTACATATTATACACAAGTAAAAAAAAAATAACAATATAAAATCCGTATATAAGCTGTTCACTTTTGTAAGAACAAACTAAGAGGGAATTTTGTTTTCAATAGTTTGCACCTTTGAAGCTGTATGTCATGTTGGTATTAAAAAATGTCACTTTTTTAAAATATCGACCATTTGACATATGTCATAATGAAAAATGATATCTTAATTATAATGATCATAGCATAATCATCAACCTAAAGTCGGTTTTACAGCGTAACGAATATCTTTAATTGACATTTAAAGTCAGTAACACACCATAAAAGTAACCAAAATAACCAGATCGTGTTCTTACAAAAATGAACTGCTTATAACAAAATATTAGTTAGTTAATTTAACAAGATTCAGCGAAAAAAGTTCTGAAATAAAAAAAAACTTTAAAGTTAACATTACTTTTAGCGCAATTCATACGAGTGAGAAATGACTATTCCATGCAAGTTTCATACTATGCTTTTTCCACGACTATAACTTTATTAATTATTTAATTTTTATTCAGTTCCCTTTTAAAACTAACAATAATTTGACAATTGCTTTCAACCTATTAATACGTTGCCTAGCAACGACCATGTATGTTGTCATACGGAATGTTAATTCGGTTAAAATAACAATACTTGCCTAAACCAGGCGCGCACACTAGGGGGTGGTCCTCGGGTCCAGACCCCCCCCCCCAATGAATGGAAACATCATATACTTATTTAATACAAACTAAGCAAATGAAAATAAAAAATCACCTTTTTAATAAAAATTAAATTATAATCAAAATTAAAATATATATGAGCCAACTCTCCGTAAAAAAAAACAATATATTATCTGTCTCATTTTGTAATACGTAACTAATAGGTAAAGTTCATTTTTTATGTTGTATATTGACAATACATTTATAATATTCTCATAGTATTGGTTCACACGGATACGCCAAAGTCTGTTTACACCACAACAGTCACCAAAGTAACCAGATCTAGTTTCGTATTACAAATTGAGACGGATTATATTTGTATTATTTTACGAATATTATTTTGCAATGGACCTCCCCCCCAGATTAATTTTCTGTTTGCGCGCCTGACCTCAACTGATCAACTGACTACGGTAACTGAACAAGACCAAATCTATCAAAAAATATATCAGCAAAATTTGATAACTTGTAACTATATTTCATTTTAGTCCGGTTTCCTTTACAAACTAAGAATAATTTGACATATGCTTTCAACTTATTTATTACGTTATCTAGCAACGGTTGGCTATTGCTGCTTGAACCTGTTATGTAATGAGCTCAACCTGTTAAATGTAATGAGCTCATTACGTAACAAGTCTGGGGTGTGTAATAAAAGGTAGTGGGGAACGTGCTACATTTACTAATCACTGACAGGCCTGTAATGAGCCTATATCTATATAGCCGTGGAAAAAATATTTTGTATGTATTGATTGCTTAAAATAAAGTTTTTTAATACTTTTTTATTTTAACTCTACATGTTTTTTACTTTAAAAAGTTTTGTTCGACAAAATTTTGTATCGGTATTGAACGCGTTAAATCCTATGTTAGACACCCCTGGTTGTACAGCCCTGTTTTACAGAGGCGGGGAGAATTGAAGCCACGCCTTGCATCCCTGTTTGCTCCGCCTAGGCGTTGCGACGCTTCCGGCCATTTCGGTTGCACAACGACGGACATCATATCCACTATTAATAAAATATATTTTACAAATACAGCAAATTAAACAAAAAAATATGATTACCTAAGTTAAAAAATATAAATTTACAAAGCCGTAGAGCTTTATCTTACGTTTCTAACGCCAAAAAGACAAAAATTGAAATAAGTATTTTTTTAGTGCAAATTAAATTAATAGCTTTATTCTTAATCTTTGTCTCTGAGGCAGAGGGTTTCACCTGTGGTCCGCGGACCATTAGTAGGGCGTGGTTCTAATTATTGTTTGTTTATGGTGGTCCGTAAAAACTAAAAAGGTGGTCCACTGTTTAAAAAAGGTTGAAATACTCTGATTTAAGACAGGGGTTGGCAAACTTTTTCTGTGAAGGCATTGATGTTGAAGGTATTGAGGCAAGTCTGTGAGGCCAGTTCGAAATGTAGAAATAGTAATAAAATCACTTGAAAGATTGAAGTCGCTACCCTATTGGCTATCGCAGAACGACGAGATTTCTACATGATTATCACCAGTGATTGCATCATAAATTTTCAGGAAGCGGTTCTATAAAGTCATGTGATATCTAGGAACCTATTCTGTATTTTTAAGAGTGAAAACAAATCACTTACTTCCATTTATTAAATATAGGGCAAACATTTTAAGAGCGTATTATTAATAACCTATAAAATAAATATTACATTTGCAACACTGCAGGGCACGGCGCACGATTCAAAACTGAAGTCAGAGTATTTAATTTATTTTTAATAATTCTAACAACCGGTTCTCTAAGGTTTCAATAATTTTAAGAAACGGCTCGCGCGAACCGGTCCGAACCGGTAGTATGCCATCTCTGATTATCACGTGAACGTTGCATGATTACTACTTCTTGAATTTAGAACAAAGTACCTATAGTAAGTTTTGAGAAACTTACGAGCCACAAAAATATAGGCTATTACGTGGGTAAGAAAAACACAAATAAGTTTATGCTTGAAGTAAGACGACTATTTGCTAAGGTGACCAACTTTTTTACAATGAAAAGGAGGACACAAGGAAATATCGTAAAAAGTAAATATTTTTTTTTTCATTTTATTCTTTGCAACAATAATACTCTATAATACGATAAATGTAAAAAAAAAGTAGTAATGAGTGTAAACGAATACTTATCAATCGAATGAATATTTTTTATCAAAGTATCATCTTCTAACAATATATTGGTGATATCTGAACAAGAAATATCCTCCAAATTGAATTTTACGGCAAGTGCTGCAGCTAGAGTATCAACATTAAATCTAGATTTCTCACTTGTCCAAAAATCAGTAGCAATTGAAAAAACTCTTTCAACTGCTACATTAGTTCCAGGGCAGCACAAGGTAAATTGAACAAGAATAAATAAATTTTCACATGGAATATGTTCATTTTTAAAATGGCTGAATATTTCTACCCATCTTTTATCAATTTCAACGTGTTGATTTTCCCATTGTATTAATTTTTCAGAATTTAAATATACATTCAGTCTTCTAATTTCTTCAAAGAGACAATTGTCGTCTATTTTAATATCTGGCATTTCTTTAGATAAAAACTCAACACAAGATTCAATATCTGTCCAATTTACTTGCGATGAAGTAAAAAAAAACACTATTGAAAACAATTATTTACCAAGGTGTTTGTTTCAGACCATTCTTCAATATATTGAAAACATGTTTGATAAAATTTCTGCACTTCTTTGATAAACTTTTCTGTTATGCCTGGATTTGATTCCTCCAAATAAACAAAGCCACATGTGTGCGACGCGCTCTCGCAAGATCTCCCGTTCGGAGCGTATGCGTCTCATAATCGCGTCTCGCCGCATTCTACCGAACCTTGACGAATGTCAAATGCAAATACGTCACATCAATTGCAACGGATCGGCTCGGCATCGACCGAATACGAAAATTTACGAAAAGGAGGACAAATATCGAAAAGGAGGACATATAGGAGGACACTTTTCAAGGAAGGACAGACCTTACAAAAAGGACTGTCCTCCCCAAAGGAGGACGGTTGGTCACCTTATATTTGCTAACTTCATTGCTAACTTACAACATAGACGACCCAACAAGATTTTAATATGGGATAATTTTGCATTGTAATGCTTATCGCGTAGATTCAAACTATGAATTTTAATGTTTTTGGTATACAATTGGTTTAGTAATAAGAAGTAATAATTATTGAGAACGAGAAGCTTTAAATAACTGATAAATATATATACACACACCGTTTTCTAATGCAATCAATTCACATATTTATTACAAAATAGTGCACCTGTTGCCAACTGTGTTGGCAAACACATCATTACCTTAATGTGGAACTTGCTCGACATCTCAGACTTCTTTTTCTAGCCATACACTTTACTTCATCCAATTCAAATTGAATCAACTCTTCGCCCATTATTAAAAACTGGACAAATAATGAGTATTATTCCGAATTATTTATTCATTACTTTTTAAGATGGGAAAACGATTTATTTTCACGCAGTGCATTACATTTATAATGTTAAAACTAAAAATGATTTGAGACGTTAAATTTAAAATATATTTATTAAAGTAAATTTTCCAATTTCTTATATAATATAAAAATACGCACACCGAGAAAACGCACACGGATTAATACGCACACGGAAAAATACACACACGGAAAAAAGCGTACTTACACTATATCTCAAATCAGTTTCAAATAAATCGTGAGAAACTATTAAACAGTAAAATTTAATTGTTTGCCCGCTTTAATATATTGCGTTCACATTTGTGAGGTCAAACCAGATCTGATTATTTTGGTTACTTTTATAGTGTAGTACTGACTTTTAAATGTAAATTTGTCATTTCAAAATATTCCTTACGCTGTAAAACCTACTTCAGATTTTTTGGTTATGATCATTATAACTAAGATATCATTTATCTTTATAACATATGTCAAATGTAATGACATTTTAAGAACGTGAAATTTTTTACCATGTTTTAATACCAACATGACATACAATTTCAAAGGTGCAAACTATTGAATGTATAATCTGTCTCAATTTGTAATACGAAACTAGATCTGGTTACTTTAGTGACTGTTGTGGTGTAAACAGACTTTGGCGTATCCGTGTGAACCAATACTATGATAATATTATAAATGTATTGTCAATATACAACATAAAAAATGAACTTTTCCTGTTAGTTCCGTATTACAAAATGAGACAGATAATATCAATTTGTAATTTTCACCAAAATATTTGAAATATTTCGATACAATTTTAAATTTACACAAATTACAGTCTGTTTCAAACGCTTAGGCGGAACTAGATTTTGCAATTTAGTTACTTTCATCGCTTAAATCGTGCTTTTCGGCCGTTTTGTTTAAGCTTTGTAAATCATACTTACAATAAACATTTTTTGGTTAAGGTTAATATCATTTTAAAATGTCATTTTCTTTATATTTTGATTTTTTGTGTAATTCTTAATACAAATTTCCCATTTATTTATTTTTTTGTCATTAAAATATATAAAAAAATAATTTAATTTTGACATAGGTCATTCGTTTCCATGGTTTCATTGTTGTAATTTTAAATTTTGACAATCCAACATGAAAAATGAAATAACCCAAGAAAGGTCCCTTGTCGTGACAACCTAAAAGAACGAAATTCCCATTTAGTTCCGCCTAAGCGTTTGAAACAGACTGTAGTTGTCACCTTATGGCGCTGATATGAATGACCAAAACTCGGCCGGTAATTTTGGGTAAAAATTATTCATTTTTACCAAAGCGTGTTTTACTCACTGCATTATATTTACATTTTTGAAAATTTAAAACGTTAGATAATTTAAAACGTTAATCGTAGAAATAAAAAATTAAAAAAACATTGAAAAAATAATAATAAAGAAAAGAAAGTCACATTTTTCTTACATATTTTCATCAAAACCAAATATTTTTTAAAATAATTATTTTTCTGCTACTAATAATTTTAATTTATATATTTTTTGTGTAAACATATCAATTAACAACTATTATTATCACGCCTTATATGTCAATATACACTTCGGTGAGCTTCGGAATATTTCGTTATATTTCGGAATCTCGTTTCAAATTTGTTTTTGACGTCATAGCACGCACCCACGCAGGGACACACGATGGCGTATTATATTTAGATTCTTTTTTGGTTAAATTTATTGTGACGTTTACAAATACATACAGGTTAAATTATAGTGTTAGAAAATAAACAGTGTTAAAATAATGTTAATTTTAACACTGAAAAAGTAATATTTCATAAAAATAACACTATCTGAATAAATAAATATTTACAATGTGATTTGGTTCAAAATAGTGAACTTTTTACTTTCTTTAATTGAAAATTTTTACACTAAAATTTTAAGCAAACTGGGGTACGTTCCAAAACATAAGACTTGGAGTTCGAGTTTACTCTAAGATAATGTGGTCATGTGATCATGTTTTGGAACGGCGATGTTAAGGTTAGGAGTGCTTATATGAAAATTCCCGCTAAAATATTGTCAACACGACATATTATTTTAAATAATTATTAATATCTTTAAATAGTGATGGATAAAAAGAAGAGGGAAGTATGTATTATTGCTGCTGATTTGAGTAAATAACGTATATCTATTAATGTAATTTTAATAAATATTTACAAACTATTGTATAATACATACCTATTTATAATTAAGTAAAAGATTTCTTTTTTATTTCAGAATCATGAATTTCTGTGAATTTTTTTCCATAATTCCTGTTTGCCATAATTAATTTCTGTTAATTTCGATATGTCAAAACTTACATTACATGCGTATGCATTCTGCGCATGGGAGTAAATATTACCCACCTTGCAAACAGAGTTAAAAGCTATGGTTAAAAGAGTAAACTCTAGGGTTAACTCAAACCGGAAACTCGAATGTTTTGGAACGATCTTACTAAACTCAGAGTTAAGTTTAGAGTAAACTCCATAGGTTTTGGAACGTACCCCTGAGAATGAACTTTTACACATGCAGTTTTTGCTGTGTGCTAACATGAAATAACTTAAATTCCCTTCTCGTGTCAACTTAAAAAAACGAAAATCTCATTTAGTTCCGCTTAAACTAAAGAAACAGACTTTATACATGGAGTGAGACCTCATTTTGTTGATTTCAAAAGTTTAAAACCACAGATCTATATCTCACCGTTTGCAGACAGAATTTAAAATACATTCAACGGTTGCACTAATATAAAAAAAAAATCTTTACAACAATCCCCATTTAAATGTCAAGTTTTGACAAAACCCTACGATAAATCTGAATATGATTCCGGTTCCTGCATCGTCAAAACAAAACAATAGCAACTGAAATTTAATTACAAATATCTGAACAATACATTTTTTTTTACACGTAGCCCAAACCCTGCGTCCCTTCGTATGTTTCGCGTATTATTTTACCGAATAATACAGTTACAATATGCAGATTAGTTGAACCAAACAATTGTCACTGCTTAAAAAAATCCAAATCAGTTGTATCTGAGCAAAAAAATAAACACTTTGTTTTCCGAACTGATTTGCATATGCGCGGAACGAATTGTATGTAAGGGTTTAGATCAACAGCAGCCCTTTCTTCAAGGGATAAAATGTCCAGTTAGGTACAGGTAGGGTATATGAAATTTATGACATACAGGGACGGCTTAGGGAACTAAAATTATAATTTTAAAATTAAAATCGTACTTTAAAAAATTGATGTGAAGTGTGGATTTTCACACATTTTAGGGTTTTGTAGGTGTATGCTGTTCACTTTTGTAAAGACAAACTAGATCTGGTTTTTTTGGTTACTTTTATGGTGCGCTGTAAATCAGACTTCATATTTGTTGTTAATGATAATTATAATTAAGATAAAGTCTGTTCCTTTGGTTTAGGCGGAACTAGATTTTCAATTCTAGTTACTTTTACCGATTGATTGAAGCTTTTGACCATTTTGTTCCGGAAAACCCAACTTCAATATATAAAAAAAAAAATCCCTAACCATTTTAAAGTTAGGATTTATCAAAATTTTCAAAAAATAATTACAAAATTAATTTCTTTTTTTGTTTGTTTCTAAATATGGTTACAAGCCAATTAGAACCTCAAGATTTCAAAAATTTATACCGCAGGTCTTTATCTCATTTCGTTTTTGAGATACATCCATGCGAAGATGAAAATTTCTGTAAATCACGCCATATTAAAATTGATCATAATTTTAAAATACGCTAAACAAATTAGGCCTCAAATTTTTTCTAGTCTAAATAAGCTACGAGGAATCCAAAAATTCTAACCTCAGGTCATTTTCTCTAACCGTTATTTGAGTACTATTCTTTAATTCAGAATCTCAAAACGCGTTAAACGATTAAAGCCCTAAATTTTTTTCTATACTAAATAAACTTTTTAGATGCCTATAAGCTAGTGATTACCAAAATTTTCGGTTCCGAGCGCCTTTAATGTAATAGAATTTTTCCGCGGTGCCCCAAGTAAAAACTGCTCTAGCTAACGCAGTTGGAAGAATGATGTAATATTTTCGCGGCGCCCCTGTTGCTCAGCTGCGGCACCCCAGGGCACCGCGGTGCACAGTTTGGGAATCGCTGGCTTAGATGGTAAAAACTTTACTTCCTTGGAAGTCTTGAAAAATCACCGGAATTATTTCTTTAAGGCGGCGCACAACCCTATAGCTCTCAATAGTTTCTTATACAAAACTAATAATCAGAAATAAAATTAATAACAATCTATACATCTAATAGGATATTTTTAATTGTAAAAAAAAAAACTGTTATGTAATTGTAAATAAGCAAATTGCATTATAGACGCCGTCTTGTAGACCTATCGACGCATATTTGCGCACGATGCGGCAAATTGTAGCTAAAGCTTCATTCCACAAATAGGTTTCTAGCTATTTTGTTCTATTGTGCAAACTACTTATAGTTATTGTACTTGGTAGTCTATATTTGCCGCCATCTTGAATCTGTCGCGGTTCTCATAATAGGTGTTACGGGTAAAAATGATTTAATTTTTGTGAAGAATACGTGTACCAAGTGGCATCCCATTATCATCAAGTATAATATTTTTCGATGAGGGTTCTAAACTGTAAGTAATCAAGTCGAAAAAATGTTAAAGTATTATTTGTACATTTCTACACAAAACTATATAAATATAAAAGTTATTTGACACCCTTACATAGATTTAAAAAATTACAGAACAATGTTGCTAATGTCTATTATTACGTTATTGAGTGATATTTTTACAATAAATGTTTCTACAATTAAAAATATCCTATTAGATAGATAAAAAATTGGTGCAAAATTTGATGTATGGATTGATACTAATATTATTTCAGATTGTTAGTTTTGTATAAGAAATTAGTAACCTCTGGAGGTTATACGCAGCCTTAACCAGAAACCTCGGAACTTTTACGAGTGCAGGATTATGCTGCTACCGGGGAGATGTAGAAAGGTCTTCAAGCAGAACGGCACTTACTATATTGATTAAATGTAACTTTAAGGCCTGGTCTTTCCACCTTTAGGGAAACTTCTAGGTAACTATCTGTCACATAAAGCGGTGTCCACACTATGCCGCTGTTTGCCAGTTGGCAAGGCCATTTGGCAATGCCAGAAGTAATGTAGACGTGACCGTTGGCATATGCCATCGGAGAGTGGGGACGTGCCAACCACTGGCATCACGCGGCTTTAGGCTTTAATTCGGGTTGTGATTCAGACGCCGATGAGCAACGTTGTTTATAGATGGAGTGGACAAACGAAAAAGTGCTTAATTTGATCGATTTATACCGGGATCGTCCTGTTTTCTGGGACTGTCGTTTAAAGGACTATAAAAAGGACTATATCGTTTAAAGATTTGCTTTGAAATCTTGAACATGTAACTTAACGAATGGTAGGAATCTCCTGTCGCCAGGAATCGCAAAGTATCCGCTAGATGTTCATGGGCAAGAATAGCTCTTCTGAATGACGTATCTTTCTTCTTGATATTTGGTGCAACCAAATTTAGAAGAACTTCAAAATCGCTACTTCTCATTCGAAAAAAGTTTTTGAAACCACATCCTCTGTACTCGAGATTCAATTCGGCCACATCGTCCAATACTAAATCCTTCATTAAGTCACGTGCTCCATATCGTGATCTACTTTGAAGACTTGGACGTACCCAAAACCGTCGTTTGCGCCGTTTGCGTATTTTTTCTTCACGGTCATTTGTCTTCAAGTATGATAACAACAGCTGAAGCAATTATTAAATCCTTTTCGGTGAACATTGTGCGACTGAACTAAATGCCAACACAGATGTGGACGTTTTTACAGCCACTGGCTTAGCCAATTTGGCTTTGCCAACCGGCCTTGCCAACTGGCAAACAGCGGCATAGTGGGGATGCGGCTTAAGGTTATTTGGAACTCCATTTGCTGAATAAATGTCAATACCAATCAGCAGTGGCGGACTGGCCAGCCAGGATACCGGGCAATTTCCCGGTAGGCCGGTCCCAATAGGGCCGATTCTTGAAGCAATGAGGCCAGTCCTTAGACCAATGAAGCCGGGTCTTGACCCCATGGGACCGATTTATTTCAATTTTCCAGGACCGGAGAATTTTACCAGTCCGCTACTGCCAATCAGTGAATTCACTACGTCAGTCTCATTATCCGAAAGATACATTTGTATTAAAAGACAGGATGACATTTATTCAGCACAGAAAGTATCACATAACCTTATCTGTCAAATAGTTACGACTGTGCCTTAGTAAATAAAATGTTTCTTCAATTTTTGTCAAAAATATGGGACGAACTTTTGCGTCAACCCTATATTTGCCCAAGAAGAAACTATTTTTCTAAAATTACTCTCTGACATATGCTCGTATGTATGCAAGTAGGTATGCATATGTCTGAAGTGTCGGTAAATAAAACTCAGGTAGACTCAGGTGTGATTTTTTTCTAGTTGCATCCCATAGACATAATTATCCATATTTTTATTTTTACTAATCTCGGTACAAAAGGCTAATGTTAGTGGTTGGCCCGGAAATAATAAATCCCTTTTGTCCGGTGACCGTTAGATAAAGGGTTATGGGCAGGTCAACCGGACCCCATTGCTTAGAATAGCAGATGCTGACCTGGCTACTTATAACGGACATCCAATCTATTCAATGAACACAGCTGAACTATTATAATATTTTTTATGGATATTTGTTTTGATTTTGTGATCCTTTCTCTGGTACAGTTAGATTAAAAAGAAGATAATAAGGGTTAACCGTAGACCACTTAAAATAAAAATAAATAACAATTTTTATACGTCCACATTCTGTAATATACAGTCGTTCTATTAATTATCTGTTAGGACATTGTTAACACGTATAAGCTTTTCACTTTTGTAAGAACAAACTAAGAGGAAATTTTGTTTTCAATAGTTTGCATCTATGAAATTGTATGTCAGTATGTCATGTTGGTATTAAAAAATTGATGTGAAGTGTGAATTTTCACACATTTCTGGGTTTTGCAGGTATTTATTAACTGAACGATGATTATTTGGGATGCCAAAACAAATTTTATGTCAAAATATTTTTTTATGAATTTTAATTCGAATGCCTATACCATTATTTAAGTTTCTAAATATATGCAGTATTTTTTTTTTATACAGCAAAGTTCATTAAGATTTTGAAAATTGCACCTATGGCTTCCATTGGTTGCTTACATCATAAGTCCCGCCCTTTGATTTCGTCAAACATAGAATAAAATTATAATTTCAACACTTTCCACTGGTTATTAAATTTACGCTTTTAAAAATTAAATGCAACATTTACCAAATATAACTAGAATTTTAACAAAATAATTTAAACAAAATAAAAATGCAAAAAAAAAAAACAAAAAATAAAATCAACAGGATTCGAACCCTAAGTTTGCAAGTTAACTTATATTATTAAGCGTACGACAAATCCAACCACGCCACGAGAGCCACTGATGTGGTATGTTACACAACGTATTAAATAGTTAACATATTTTAGTTAAAAACACAAAAAATGCGTTATTTTCCGAAAACATAATCTGATCAAAAATTCCTGTTGTACTATTCCGGTTCACACCAATGTACATTACTTAGAATTTTTTCAGATTTTTAGTTTAAACCATCTGGTCTACAGGGTGTGGGACAAAATTTTTTTGCACATATTTGGCAAAAATCGCATCAAAATAATTTATTTTGCAAAAATAGGATTCTGATCGTTAATCCACGTACTAAGGGTACTTTCATTTGATACCCTACTCAGAATTTAAAAAAAATATTTTTTTTTTCGATGAGCACATATTTGTTTATATTTTTAGAGGGATATGTTTTTTAGATGTTTTAGTATTTTTCCTATGTGCGGGTCAAAGAGTTGTATAAGCATGTCAAATTTCAACTCTCTAGGTTTAGCCGTTTGGCTACAATTTTTACCGAACAGACAGACAGACAGACAGACAGACAGACAGACAGACGACAAAATGACGGTATAAGGGTTTTTTGGTCATACCTACAAAACCCTAAAAATGTCACTTTTTTAAAATGTCGATCCATTTGACATATGTCATAATGAAAAATGATATCTTAATTATTATGATCATAACCTAGAAACCTAAAGTCGGTTTTACAGCGTAAGGAATATTTTTAATTGACATTTAAATTCACTAATACACTATAAAATTAACCAAACCTTCGGGTCTATTCTGTATCTTTTGTGGTTAAAAAAATTTGGTTAAAAATGATGGTTAAAAAATAACATTTACTAGAGTTAAAATTTTAACCTTGTTTCTTATTATGTAACTCTGGTTATAACCCAAGCGTTAAGTTCTAACTTTTTAACCTTATGGTTAAAAGTATGTTGTGAAATTATCTACAAGGGAGCGTATTTTCCTAGTGTAAGTGTGGATTTAAAGTAAACAAGTGTTATGGATGAATCGTTATATTTTCCTTATTTTTATTTTTAAACAAAGAGAGAAATCAAAATATATCAGTGTAACATAATTTTAAAGTTTTAAATATTTACTTGCAATATATGGGGAAATCTTTTGATTTTTTCGGATTTTCAAAAAAAAGACATTTGTGAAACGAGATATTCGATGAGATATTCGACCCTTTATCCCAGTTTAAAAACCGATGACTTAGAGCAGGGGTCGCCAAACTTTTTTGATCATCGACCCCTATATAATTTTTCGAAATCTCCATCGACCCCCATAAAAGTAATTTTCATTTAATTAAAATAAAAAGCTATTAGATACTGTGTTTGTACATTTATTTTATGATTTTAAACATTTATTAAAGTAATAGTACATTGTGTAACAATAGTTTTATGAAAAATATATTAATGTTGAAATTTAAATACCTTAATATTTATTAAATAATAAGTAATTATAAATAAGTAGAAATAATAAGTAAAGTAACTACAGATTTATTGCTTCTTAATCAATGAGATGGGTATGTCTGGTGTTTTTTTGCAAGGTTCGCTATATTAGGTTCAAAATTGGTCAATTTTAATCTTAAATCCCCTCGAAGCTCAACATAATAACATTTAATTTATTTCTGTACTTAGTTAAGATTGAATTTACGTGACTGAAACCGGCTTCAACCATATAGGACCGTGGAAATGCTAGCATAAATGGCTGAGCTATTTCGTAAAGTTTTACATATTTTTGCATTATATTTATATTTGTCCAAAATTTGCTTATTGTTAAATTTTTAAGAAGCATCTTTGCTTCAAGGTCCGATAATAATTCAGCAAGCTCATCTTGCAGGTTGATGTCCACGTTTTCAATTTGAGCAGAAAATGGCGCAATAATCCAATCTGGGATGTCAATGTTTTCCAAATCAACAAAGCGCAATTTAAAACGTCGCTCAATTTTTGAAGATGACTTGTATATATTACCAAGTCTTCTTCATTTATTTCTAATTGTCGCAGATTTGAAAAATACTGATAAGTGCACATATGCATATGACCTATAAACCAGAAGTGCAGAGTTCGTGCCACTGCGCGCTGGTACGTAAATACTTGTTTCACTCGAATAAATATACATTTATTAATTTATGTTCTATAAAGAAACTGATATTAAGTCAATTATAAAAACATTCACAAATTTTACATACTCAATTAGGTATGTGTGATTTGCGTATTAAGAACTGTTTTTTCTTCGACCCCCAATCGACCCTTTCGATTCGGATCGACCCTCATTCGACCCCCTGGCTCAGATCGACCCCCGCATTTGCTAAATAGACCCCTGGGGGTCTATATAGACCACTTTGGCGACCTCTGACTTAGAGCATATTTTCTAAAAGCTGTTTTCAAAAGTTCGGTTGTTTTTGCTGCCTTATTTTAAAGTTTTAACCAAAATTTTTCTCAGAACACATTGCTTTTCGATCATAGATCTAATTGTAAGATTTTTTGGCTAAAAAATAGAGCGTCAAACTAAAAAAAATCAGCTGTGGCCACCACAGGATCGACCGCCATCACAGAGTATAAAATACATTCTAGCAGCAGAGTATAAATAACTTGGCCTAATATTTTCTAACAGAGATATTATTTATCATGACCATGGAAACTTTACATATAAGTATGAAAAAATTTAGACAAAAAATTGCGAAAAATTTTTCAAAATTTTTTCTTTTTATGAAAAAATGTCTCAAATAAAATTTGTTAGTTATTGCTTTTATAGCAACTTTTGTTAAATACATTTTTTCGAAATATTTTTCTGTTGGTAAATATTCGAAAAAATCTTAAAATCGACACGAGTAAACTCCTATTTCTAGTCAACCGATTTTTACCAAAAGTTGATCAACTCGTGAAATTGATGTCAAAAGCTTAAATATGAAGTTTCATAAAAATCCTTTCAGTCGAATTTGATTTGCACATGTACACAGATATACGGACGGACAGACAGACGGATAGACAGACAGACAGACCGACAGACATCATGCTAAAAATAGTCAGAACGTTGTGTAGGGACCTCAATTCGTGGAGATCCATCGAAATCTCGAAATGTCAAAATCGGTATGATCACACTACCTCCCTTATATATGTTGGCGGTCGGTAAAAACGCAAAGACGCAAAACAGCTAGGAGCGAGAGGACATCAATTGGTACACGCGCATTTTGACAAACCTGGATAAAAAGACAGAGGAATTGAATCTTGTTCCATTTGCCTAGCCTTTAAAACCTAGTTTTTTTCTTATATAAGGGAGGTATTATATAAGTTGGCGGTCGGTAAAAAACCGGTATAAAATTCGTACGGAATGACTTTGAGGGAAACAAATTCATCGGAAGTTAACGCAGAAATGACATATGCATTATATCTAAAATGTTATTCTTCTTCTCCACTAAAGAATTCAAATTCCAAAGAATTTAAAATCTTGTTTATGAAGTTTTTTGAGTATTGAAAATAAGAGAGAAATGTGCAGAGTCCGTTATTGATCAAAGACGATGGAGGTTGCCACGGGAGTTTGCGAGGGTCCAGGACGAGAGAAGGGTTGTGCGGGGGTGCAGAGGCAGTTAAAAGAGTTGAACACGGAGAACAACCCCGCGACAAGCACAGCCATACTACAATAAAAACTCACAGGCCAGCGACGTACGCACGGGGAAAAATTAAACAACGCAGACTGAATCTACGCACAAACTCGTAACGTAGACCACTTTTATATTATACCTGATTAAAGGAATTAAAAAATATTATTTATATCTAATGTAGGTATTAGTTATATCTAGACTAGATTTCAGAACAAAACACATTGTATAAAAATAGAAGACATAAATTTAGAACAAGTGAACAATTACAAATACTTGGGAGCAACAATAAATACAGATGGAGACCTGAATGACGAAATAATGGAAAGAATAGGAAGATCAGGAAGGCTATTTAATGCCATCAGAGGCAGATTTCTTGGAAGTAAACAGATCCTTACAGAAGCAAAAGTAGAGGTATTCAAAAGGATAACGGTGCCAATACTCACATATGGCAGTGAATCGTGGACTACTACGATAAAACACCAGAGTAAAATTAGAAGTATAGAAATGAGATTTTTAAGGAAAATAGCGGGAAAGACGAAGATGGGCCGAATAAGAATCGCGACGTTTAGGGAAAAATTAGACAAAACCAGTTGAATGGCTTATACAAGAAGGTCAACTGAGATGGCTAGGACATGTATAAAGGATGGGAGATGAAAGATGAAAGTGGTAAAGCAGTCTATGAGGCGAGGCCGATAGAAAAAAGAAGAAGAGGACGACCAATTAAGACCTGGAAGGAAGAAGTAAGACAAGCGACAGAGAGACGAGGAGTCAGATGGACGGATACAAAACCAGCACCTCAGATAGGAAAGTCTGGAGAGAAATATGGAAAAGACCACCGGAAGACGAACTCTACTCCAACAACGCCTTACACCGAAAGGTAGAAAAGCTTAGGATTAAGTAAGTGAATAAGATTTCAGAAATGGCTTTGGGACCCATGAAGCTCTAGATGGTATTCAAGAGTTGATTTAATGTTGTCGAGATATCAACTACGACCTACATGTGTGTTTTATTGACTACCAAAAGACCTTTGATAGAATAAATCACAATAAACACATTGAAATACTTCGCTCTACAGGCATAGACAATCGAGACATAATACTTATAGCGAATCTATATTGGAATTAGAAAGCAAAAGTATTGGTGGATCAACAACTTACTGAAGAGATAGAAATTTTAAGAGGTGTTCGACATGGATGTATATTGTCTCCCTTGTTGTTTAATATTTTTTCAGAAGCTATATTCTCAGAGATCAGGGACATTTTTCCGCGTAGGCCAACGAGGCCATGGCTTAGGACCCACTTATACAAGGGGCCCAGTCACCTGTCTTAATTTTATTATGTTTAACTTATATTGCAATATATTTTTTTTACCGACCGCCAACATATATAAGGGAGGTATTGTGATCATACCGATTTTGACAATTCGATGTATCTCCACGAATTGAGGTCCCTACATAACGTTTTGACTATTTTTAGCATGATGTCTGTCGGTCTGTCTGTTCGTCCGTTAGTCTGTCTGTCTGTCTGTCCGTCTGTCGGTCCGTCTGTCTGTGTACACGTGCAGAGCAAATTAGGCTAAAAGGATTTTTATGAAACTGTATATTTAAGCTTTTGACATCAATGTCACGAGTTGATCAACGTAAAAATCGGTTAACTAGAAATGGGAATTTATTCGTGTCGGTTTTAAGATTTTTGCGAACATTTCACAATAGAGAAATATTTCTAAAAAATTTATTTAACAAAAGTTAGCTATAAAAGCAATGACTAACAACTTTTATTTGAAACATTTTTTGATAAAGCAGCATAAATTAAACAAGTACTTTGTGATGGCGGTTGGTCCTGTGGTGGTCACAGCTGATTTTTTTTTTGTTTGATTGCCATAATCTACATGTTTCGTATTCTTTTTCATATTTCTGTTTAGATTTAACTTTCTATTGCTTTTTATGCACTTTTCTCGATATATTCGGGTAATTCTTCCATTTTCATAGTGATTGTAAAATTAATTCCGACAATCGTGTATAGTTTTTTTGTGTGTAGGTTATTCCAAACCTTTGGGCGGAACTAGATTGCAATTTAGTAACTTTTATAGTTTGATTCTGTCTTTTGACTATTTTGATTAAGTTTTGTAAATCATACTTACAATAAATATTTTTAGGTTAAAGTTAATATAATTTTAAAATGTCATTTTCATTACATTTTGATTTTTGTATCATTTTTAATACAAAAGTCTAATTTCTTAAATTTTTACTAGTTTCTAAAAATTTTAAAATGTATTATTTATTTTATTTTCCTAATACATGTCACTTAATAATAAATGCCAACATGAAAAATTAAATAACTTAGCCAAGCTCCGATTTCTTTTATTGAGTAAGCTTATTTTTATTGATTTTATTTATTTATTTATTGTTTAATTTATTGATTTTAATATGTAGTGTAGTCATTTAGATGGGCTGCGTTAGGCGCAAATAGCCTTTGTTGCTATGCGCCAAAAGTTTTAACTAACTAACTAACCATACTTGATTTACGGGTAGCTCTCCCTCTAGCTCCCCTAATATATATCTTATTAAATACTGCATTGAACAGAGAGCATTCCAATGGTTTTAAAATCTCTAGTTGGAATAGGCATATCTATATGTTCTGTGGTCTTGGTGGCTTCTTTGGCTGCAATGTCAGCTATTATGCCCACGTAGGATGGTACCAATACTATGAGATGTATTTTCTATCAGCAATACAGTTATTAATTTTTTGTTGAATTTCTTCTATCATTGGGCTTGTTGAATACATTTTCTGTTGATTTTGTATTACACTTAATGAATCGGTATGGACTATAAAGTTTCTCTGTGTATTATTATTGATAATGTACTCGACTGCCTTCAGAAGCGTAAAATCTTAGGCCGTGTAAAGGCCTTATCACACTAGAGTTAATTTTAACGTCTTGACTTAAAAAATTAAAGTTTTTGCATTCGAATCGAAGTTTTTCGAGTGTGATAGTCTGAAAAAAAACTAGGTTTTAAAGACAAGGCAAATGGAACCAGATTCAATTCCTCTGTCTTTTTATCCAGGTTTGTCAAAATGCGCGTGTACCAATTGATGTCCTCTCGCTCCTAGCTGTTTTGCGTCTTTGCCTTTTTACCGACCGCCAACATATATAAGGGAGGTATTGTGATCATACCGATTTTGACATTTTGAGATTTCGATGGATCTCCATGAATTCAGGTCCCTACATAACGTTTTGACTATTTTTAGCATTATGTCTGTCGGTCTGTCTGTCCGTTCGTCTGTCTGTCCGTCTGTCTGTCCGTCTGTCTGTGTACACGTGTAGAGCAAATTCGGCTGAAAGGATTTTTATGAAACTTCATATTTAAGCTTATGCCATCAATGGAACGAGTTGATCAACTTTTGGTAAAAATCAGTTGACTAAAAATGGGAGTTTACTCGTATCGATTTTAAGATTTTTGTGAATATTTCACAACAGAAAAATATTTCGAAAAAATTTATTGAACAAAAATTGCTATAAAAGCAATAACTAATAAATTTTATTTGAGACGTTTTTTGATAAAACGAAAAATTTCGAATAATTTCTGTATATTTTTCGAAATTTTTTCCAAGTCTCAATTTTTTCATATTTATATGTAACGTTTCCATGGTCATGATAAATAATATCTCTGTTAGAAAATATTAGGCCAAGTTATTTCTACTCTGCTGATAGAATGTAATTTATATAAGTACTTTATGATGGCGGTTGGTCCTGTGGTGGCCACAGCTGATTTTTTTACGTTGAGGTTAGTTTGTTGTATAGCAATTATACAACAAATTTTCGAAGATAATATTCAAAAAAGAAAATTTTTTTAAAACTAATTAATTTCATGAATAGTCAACTGTCATAATAATAGGATGTACGCCTGCGCAAACAAAAAAATTCCAAGACTTAAATAATATTCAAATACTATGTGATAAGTCAAAACCTAAAGACGTGGATCCTGAAAAAAACCTACAAAAGTAAAACTTGGATAGCGTTCTAGTGTGATATGCCCTTAAGTAAATACAACATTTGGAAGGTGTCGAATTAAATTAAATTCATTACTAACCATTGTTTCATCACTACACATAAACAACATTGTCACAAAACTACACTGACGTATTATACGTTGCAGATGTGTTCCCGATACTGCCCTGCCCGATAATTTTCATATTCATATTGTAGTCATATAGTAGTTGCTGCGTTAGTTATTTTGTTCTGTGCTTGTATCTACGTCACTGATTCTCTCCCTTGAAAGAGAACGAAAAAGAACTAAATACTTCTATGTATTTTCTCTCATTTCCTTCTCTTGGATTTTTTAATAATTTAATCTGTGTATTGTTCTGTTTTTGAACGCGAAGGCTGGAGTCGAGTCGAGTCGTTTTCTCAATAATGAAATATTTTACTGACATGAAAAGAATTTCTTTTATTCTCATTTAGTAAAATTACCCGGGGCTACTTGAAACGAGAGAGTTTCTACTAATCTCTCTACTTCACAGATGACTTTAACGTTTAACTCCGCAATTAAGGACTTCTCATAAAAATTATGGAATAATTAAACTTGAATCTACGTTAGAATCATATTTTTTACCTTTATAACTCTACTAATTAAAAATAAAAAAAATCACAATAGTCTATGAAACGATGGTTCGTCTCTCAATCCTAATTAAGTTCTTAATAGTTTGGTTAATAACATAAACTACAGGGTTATAAGCAGGGTTGATATTCAAAATATTTAACCCTTTCGCTACGAGACATGTATAGGGTGGCACAATCTTCCTTCATAACAATTTTCTTTTTTACCGACCGCTAACATATAAAATTATGTGAAGTGTGAATTTTCACACATTTCAGGGTTTTGCAGGTATTTAGTAAGTGAATGATGATTATTTGGGATGCCAAAACAAATTTTATATTAAAATATTTTTTTTTGTTAATTTTAATTCGAACGCCTAATACCATTATTTAGGTTTCTAAATATGTGCAGTATTTTTTTTATATAGCAAGGTTCATAAATAATTTTAAAAATTGCGCCTATGGCTTCCATTGGTTGTTATAAGTTCCGCCCCTCTGATTTCGTGTACATTGAAACAGAATTAAATTATAATTTAAACAATTTCCACTGGTTATTAAATTTACGGTTTTAAAAATTATATGCAACATTTGCCAAAATATAACTAGAATTTTGAAAAAATAATGTAAACAATATAAAAATTACAAAAAAAAAAAACAAAAAATAATATTGTCTCTTCTCGCAGGGTTCGATCCCTTTCGGATCGAGTTACTTGGGTGTAACGCCAGCGTCAAAACCACTACACCAGCGTCAAAACCACTACACCAGCATACACGTTCCATTGTAACGTGTTACAAAGCTATAACGTGTACATTATTAGCCAAAAATCACAAAAAATGCAAAGCGAATTAAATATTTAACATTTTTGGTTAAAAATACAAAAAATGCATTATTTTCCGAAAACATAATCTGATTAAAAATTCCTGTTGTACTATTCCGGTTCACGCCAATGTACATTACTTAGAATTTTTTCAGATTTTTAGTTTAAACCATCTGGGCTACAGGGTGTGGGACAAAATTTTTTTTGCACAATTTTGGCAAAAATCGCTTCAAAATAATTTATTTTGCAAAAATAAAAATTTGATCGTTAATCCACGTACCAAGGGCTATCATTTGATACCCTACTCAGAATTATAAAAAAATATTTTTTTTTTCGATGAGCACATATTTGTTTATATTTTTAGGGGGATATGTTTTTTAGATGTTTTAGTATTTTTCCTATGTGCGGGTCAAAGAGTTGTATAAGCATGCCAAATTTCAACTCTCTAGGTTTAGCCGTTTGGCTACAATTTTTACCGAACAGACAGACAGACAGACAGACAGACAGACAGACGACAAAATGACGTTATAAGGGTTTTTTGGTCATACCTACAAAACCCTAATAAGGGAGGTATTGTGATCACCAATTTTGACATTACGAGATTTCAATGGATCTCCAAGATTTTTAAAATCTTAAAATTTGAAAAAATTTTGGTAATGTACATCGATCTAAATCGGAAATTTATGAGGAGAATTTTTGATCAGATTTTGTTTTGAATTTAATTTTATGATGAAATTTTCGCAAATAATTTAAATTTAGAAAATTAAATGGAACCTCTTAGTACTCAAATAACGAATAAAAATGATTATCAAAAAACTTTTTATCAAAAAAATATTCTTAGACATCCAGCATTCTGTTAGCTTCTTACACTTATTAACAGTGCCAACGGAGTGGCCGAGCGCATTATGTCGTGCGGTTTTAGACTGGTAGAAACAGTCTGACTGGGCGGTCGGTGGTTCGAGCCTCCTTCGTTGGTGATATTATTCGGGCGAGAATAATATGTTTATATTACTTTCATTTTCACATCGCGATATGCTGGACTCGCCATAAATGTCAGCAAAACAAAAGATCTGCGCATCAACACCTCAAATACTCGAAGTCTTCAATTACATGGGGTGCATTCGAGTTGTACAGAGCAGAGCGAGCGCTGAGCGAACAGTTGATGGTGACGTCATGAATAGAGAACTAACGGAGCGAGCGTTCTTGTGACGTAATGTTTATAAAATCTAACCCTACAATTTTAGGCGGCGTTTTTACTGTCAGATTAGTTCACGTCAGTCATGAATCAAAATTATATACCTCGGTTTTTCCTTGATTTTTTTTCAATGATGAAGAAATAAAATTAATTAAAAATTAAATAATAATTAATGAATTAATTTAATGAATTTTTTCCATTTTAATTTTATGCACGGTGTATTTTAATAATTTTTTTGCTGTTTACAGAACCTCACAAATACATAAAATGGCCATACTCTGTAGCTATAGACAAATAACAATATTATTTGTCTATTGTTATTTGTCTAAGGCTATTATTTATATTTTATTTATAATTTAATTTTAAACTTTCATTTCTTTCCCGCCGTTCCCCCTCTTTTTTAAATCATACTCCATATGCTCGACCTTAAAACCCCGAACACTTAGAGCGTTCTCTAAATGCTCGCTCGATCGCAAAACGAATGCAATTGAGTGTACACCGAGCGTCAACTCGAACACGTTTGAGCGTACAGAACGTGCTCGGAACGCTCGGAGCGTCAAATCGAATGTACCCATGATGTCCTTGTTGAGCGTATATCCAGGTTCTATACCTAGGAAGCATCATCACGGAACAAGGAGGCACATGCGAATATATTGCTGCCAGAATTCAAAAAGCAAAGCTGGCCTTTACTATGCTGAGCACATTCTGGTCATCTGCACATATCAGCAGAAAGACAAAACTTCGAGCATTTAACACCAACGTCAAGTCTGTCCGGTTATATGCCTGTGAGACTTGGCTGGTTAATGAGACGTTAACCAGTAAGCTACAAATTTTTATCAATAAATGTCTACGAAGGATAATGGGAATCCATTGGCCTAACATAATCAACAACAAAGATCTTTGGCAGAAAACAGGGCAATCAGAAATAAGACAGGAAATACAGTTGCGAAAGTGTAAGTGGATGGGACATATACTCAGACGAGAGACAGACAACATCACGAGACGAGCGTTCCAATGGAACCCTCAAGGAAAACGAAAGGTTGGAAGACCCAAGCTCACATACAGGCGAACAGTGGACAGAGAAATTAAAGATATGGGAAAGACCTGGGGCGAGATTAAGACCTTAGCCCAGAACCGGACCAGATGGCGATGTTTTGTTGAAGCCCTTTGCTCCTCTTGAGGAGTTGTAGGAACCAATATATACTCTCATTTTCACAATCATTTACCCCTCATCCAGGTGTAGGAGCTCGCCCCCTGGCATCGGCGATTAGCCTCATTGCAGAAATAGGCCGAAAATAAATAATATAATAATAATAAAAAACTTATTAACAGTGGCGGCTTGTCATTTGAAATCGCGGGGGTGTTGCAACTTTCGAAATTGACAAACAAATCATAAATGCGTGTTTGATAAAATTTCGAAGTTATCGTCAAAATTTAAAAAAAAAAAACATGAAAAAATATTGTTTATTATCCATAAATTTACATTTTGGTATATTCCAAAATTACTTAAAAATACCATCCATTTTTTCGTCTTATTTCTAGCGAAAAGGTCAATAACATTTTCTTTGATGTCTGTACGACTGTTGAATAATTTTTTCTCAGTTGAAATCATTGCAATCATTTAATCTATCCTGATTCATTACTAAACTACAAACTTAGCAAAGGAACTGCTTGCGTGCGCATCAATATACAGGGCCGGGCCGATCATTTTTGGCGCCTGAGGCAAGATAGAAAAATTGCGCCTTTTGATTTTATCCCCCCCCCCTTTTTTTTTCCACACCCATTTTCTGACCCATCTCCCCTCAAGCTACTATGTTATCTCGTAAAAACCTCTACCTTTTTTCATCAATCCTATATTATTATACAGGGTCCGTCAGTTAAACCTGACAGTTTTTAAACGGGGATAATTTAATAAATACGCACAATATTTTCTAAACGAGCTTTTATTTAGGTAAAAGAAGAAGAATGGAAATTATAACAAAAAAAAGAGGAGCATTACGACGCAAAAATAACATCAGTCAAGTGATGACTGATTTGATAATCACGACTATTTTGGCTCACTAAAAAAGATTCTTTTTGGCGCCTTGATAAATCCGGCGCCTGAGGCTATCTCCTCGTCGCTTCACCCATCGGGCCGCCCCTGTCAATATATGTCATATTGCTATATGATATGACACTGCGAAAAACACAGTTCAGCTAGCGTTCTTCGCTCTTCTTATACCCTTTTCACACTAGATCTTTAAGACGATTGAACTTAAAGTTAACCGATGTTTAAGATCGGTATGCTTTCACACTTGATGTTTAAATCTCTGGTGCTGTCATCAGCTACAGTAATTTTGTCCTTAAGTTACCGTCATGAAATTACCAGTTTTGAACTGTCTGCGCAGACGCACATTTTGAATTATTATAAACAATTAAGGATATTTCATTTCATTCTACAATAAAGGCACTACAATAAAGAATATATTACACCTGTATTAACATGTAAGTCGATACATTTTATCTCAATTATTGTAGCTCTGTATTTTATTAAACACATTATTAAAATAAATAATTTTATTATAACAATAAGTATAAACTTCTTATAACGTCGATATAATACAGTATTCTTGTTTATGATAATATAAAATGTTGACAGCACAAATTCAAGGAGTATTTTTTTATAATAGAAATTAAGTTATAAGTTGGCAATGCGTACGAAGTTTAAGACGCAGATCTCTGTCTTAAACATCGGTCGTGTTTAGACGAGGCCGTACGGTTTCACATTAGCGTTTAAAGATACATTCACTTAAACATCCGATCTTAAAGATCTAGTGTGAAAAGGATATTAGTGCTGTAACTTGCAGGGGTGGTTCGCGTGCTGCTTGCAAGATGTAGTTTTATTATTTTTTTATGCAATATAAAGAGTATAAACAATTGTTGATGATAAAATTAATTATTACAAGCAAATATGAATAAATTAATAAATATATTTATATATCGACAAAAATAGGGGGTGCTGCAGTTCCGCAGTGCCTATACACGAGCCACCCCTGCTTATTAAATACCTACAAAACCCTGAAATGTGTGAAAATTACATACAATAATTAACACTTTACATCAAATTTTTTAATGATCCAACGTTAAACGCCTGTTGGTTGGCTTAATGATTATTATTCTGCAGAATATTTAAAATATTTTGGTAATTAATTTTTAATCGCTCATGAATAATTTTGTAGTAATTTTTAGTGTTAAATATTGTTTTTAGGTTGATTAAATGACAAGTGTGTGAGACTTTCTCTCCCGCAGCATCTGCTCTGGAGTGCCATATCGTTAATAAGAGCGATCAGCTCAGTTTCACTTCAAATTTATTTAAATTTATTGCAACACCTGAGATGCATATGTAGGTCAAGCCTGATGCGTAATATTTCCTAACTCTACGTAAAAAAAGGGTTAAATATGTAGAAATATTAAAATATTTATTTCAAAACAATTTACGATTAAGGAAGACATCTTAGATGAGCACATAAAATTAATTAATGATAACAGAAAAATAAAAAATCAGCTGTGGCCACCACAGGACCGACCGCCATCACAAAGTACTTATATAAAATACATTCTAGCAGCAGAGTAGAAATAACTTGACCTAATATTTTCTAACAGAGATATTATTTATCATGACCATGGTAACGTTATATATACAGTTGTGACGAACTAATTAAGAACGGCAGGTGAAATTACAGACAATGTTCTCTAGTTTTAACTATAGTCAATAAATCGCCAAATATGTACTAATTTTTATATGCCTTATACTATACCCCAAAGTAAATATTGCATCATCCAAAAATCTTCGGTTGTAAAATTTGTTTAGTTCAGTTCATGCGTACATGTGCATGTTTCAATTGGCGATATAATTAGGAACGACATTATTTTGTGAAGTCTGAGCTGTGTCAACAAATAAAATACTGGTAAGAATTATTAAAACAAGGGTTATAGTGGTAAAATCAATTTCGTTTTTTGTGTTGTAGCCCAGCAAACATTCAACTAACGGCAGAATGCTGGCAAACTGCTTTTATGCTGGTAAATTACTGGCACCAAAAGTAAGTGCAACGCCAGTATTAATAATGTACTTCACATTTGTATTTCGCATTCCGCCTATACGAAGTACTTTACCAGCATTTTATAAGCACTCTTCTTCACTCATACTTTTTACTAAAAACTATCAGAAATAAATCTTGCAACTAATGCGATTATTTTGCACTTTACCGTTGCTGGGCCAGCAACTGATACATCAATGGGCCAGTAACGGCCCCGCGGACACCGGGGTACTGGCCCATTACTTTCAATGCCGGGAAGTATGTGCTTTACCAGTACTGGCCCGTATAAAAATGTTTGCTGGGAGGTTAAGTTTTTTTTTTTATTATGGGTAGAAGAAAAAGTTGCGCACCAGGCATGAGGGATGCCATAGTAAAACTGCATTTAAATGAAAATATGTCTTATGGAGTAATTGCAAATACATTAAAATGTTCTAAAACTATGGTTTATAACGCGGTGCAACATTTTAATAAACATCACACCACAGAGAATGTAGCTAGACGTCGACGACCTCGAAAAACTTCAGAAGCGGTGGATCGACGAATAGTTCGATTAGCAAAAACTAATCCCTTTCTTAGCTCCAAAGAAATCCAAAAGGAGATATTTGCTGAAGAACCTAATGCACTATCAGCTCGCTCTATCAGAGAAATATTGAATGAGAAACAACTATTTGGAAGAGCTGTAAGAAAGAAGCCACTACTTTCATCAAAAAACAGGAAAGACAGGCTAGCTTTTGCCAAGGAACATAAAGATTGGACTATTTCCCAATGGAAGCATATCCTTTGGAGCGATGAAACGAAGGTTAATCGATTGGAGTCAGATGGAAAAAAATATGTACGGCGCCCTTTTTACCAATCAAAATATATGAATACATGCATATCACAAGATCGTTCTTAATTAGTTCGCCACAACTGTAAGTATAAAAAAATAGATACTTCGAAAAAATTTCGATTTATCAAAAAATGTCTCAAATAGAAGTTGTTAGTTATTGCTTTTATAGCAACTTTTGTTAAATAAATTATTTAGAAATATTTTTCTGTTGTTAAATATTTCTATATAGACAGACAGACAAAATGCTAAAAATAGTCAAAACATTATGTAGGGACCTCAATTAATAAATAATAATAATAATAATCTTTATTGCAAAAAAAATTCTGTACAGATGTATGGTTTGTCAATTCAAAATACATATACATAATTGAAAAAAAAAAAATACAAAGTGGTTACAATAATAATTAATAAAATAAGAAAAAAAAAATCACAAAAGGTGCCTGAGCAGTGGTGTGAAGAGAAAAATTAAATTTTGTGAAAAAATATATCAACGCTATACGGGGAGATGTCTAATATAATACCCTTTACCAATTTCTTAAATTTTTCATTATTGTTACAAAGTTTTATGTCATACGGGAGTATGTTAAATAGTTTAATAACATTAATGATAGGAAATTTACTTACAGTAGTCAGACGGTGGGCCGGAATATGCAAGTAATAATTTCTGGTAGAATAAGAGTGACATTTATTAGATAAGAATTCGTGGAGATCCATCGAAATCTCGAAATGTCAAAATCGGTATGATCACAATACCTCCCTTATATATGTTGGCGGTCGGTAAAATCTGTATTAATAAAATTGGAAGTTATATCTGTTCTTTTTTGCAAAAATTTTAGTCTTAAAATAAGATTTGTAAACACCTGTAGACCTATTTAACCCACCAATTTCCAATCAATATTTCTCCAAAAATACTGTTTTGAACACAAATTTCCTGGACTATATAGGCTATTCCAAATGTTTAAGCGGAACCAAATGGAAGTTTTATTTTATCAAGTTGTCGCGAACTCATTTTGTAATAATTGAAGAGAACTTTTGCTAGACAAAATATCAGGTCGTCAAGGATGAAATTTGTAGTTAATAATATTGCTAATTTTAACAGCTTATTATTTGACATTGGCTTAATATTTTACCGTTGTTTTTTTTTTGTTGCTAAGTTATACATCTCGCCTGTTTTAAGAAATCATTGTATGCACTAAAAAATATTAAAAACTTTTTTAAAAAATTAATTTTGTTGAAAATGGAACGGTCGGAAATTCGTACTATTATGAAATATGAGTTCTTACATGGAGCTACGGCATCGCAGACCATGCGAAACATTAATAGTGTATTTGGCTCTAGTGTTACTACGCAGCAGACAATATCAAATTAGTTGGCCAAATTTCGTACAGGTAACTTAAAAACAAAAAAAAAAAAAAAAAACTGGCTCATCGATCACAGCAGAAATATACTGTAACCAACTGGACGAAATGATGCAAAAAATTAAAGAAAAACAGCCTAGATTGGTCAACAGATTGACTCCTATCTTATTGCATGATAACGCTAGACCACCCACTGCACAAATGACTGTGGCAAAACTACAAGAATTGGAGTTGGAACTTCTTCATCATCCTCCATACTCACTAGGCCTAGCCCCCACTGACTACCACTTCTTCCGTACTTTGGACAATTGTTTAATAGGAAAACAGTTTAATTCCGACAATGCTGTAAAACTGGCCTACCAGAAATTCATTGACTCTCGTTCGCCAGGGTTTTATACCACCGGCCTGAACAACCTGCTGCTTAAATGGCAAAAGTGTATAGACAATATGGGTGCATACTTTGATGAATAAAATAATTCCTTATATTTGTAAGTTATCAACCAACTTTGCCTTTTTTTTTACAAATTTCATCCTTGACGACCTAATAATATATATAAAAGCCTCATTTAACCGATAAAAAATACAAGTTTTGAAAATTTAGTTCCGCTTAAATCGAAGAAACAGGCTATACATTAAATTTTATTTTTTACTTTCAATAAAACTTGCGTAAAAAAATTTCAATGATAAAATAAATACCGGCAACCTGTTCTTTTGGGGCTCGTATACGTTCAGCAGTGGATGAAACCTGTTGGTAAATGATGATGACGATGGTCATGATGGAAAATAGGGAAAAGAAACAGGGCCAAATGTAGATTTTTGTTGAGCAAAATATCTAATTTTCTCGACTGAACAAGTTGTTCTAAATCGATTATATTATTGGGTACTAATTAAAATGTGCAGTTATTAAAAATTAACAGATGCATTTTTAGTTGAGTTAAGAAGACCGGGGTTTTGTCGGGGAGGGGTTGTATGCTCAGAGGGTCCAGACGCTAAGGGTGCTCATTGTTTAACTGGCGTCTATTCATTCAGAGCGCGTCTAATGAAAGATGGTCATGTGAAAAGGGTTGTACAGGCAAAAAAACAATCAAAAGAAATAAAATAAAAATTGTATACAGTTGTATGGTCTTGCTTTTCAATGTAGACACGTTACTGAAATTAACATTTACGCGTATGCAAATTAGGGAAGGTATAAAATAATACAAGATGCCTTCGTGTGAGAATATAGAGGGTTCGAGACAATAAACCAAACACAGTAACTGGTTCCGGGACCAAGCAGGTTATGTAACACCCAGTATTTTAATAAGCAGACTTTAACGAACAACTAAAAATCTCACGAATACACATGAGAACGAAAGAGTTTGGGCAGGGCAGTGTCGGGGACACATCCGCTACGTAGTGTCGTTTTGTAACAGTGTCGTTTATGTGTAGTAATGAAACAATGGTTAGCAATCAAATTCATTTATTTCGATAAATTTCATTTGTTTTTACATAGACACCAACGACTCAACGATGAAAGTACTAGCGCTAATGCACCGCAGCTCGTCGCAGTTTTACAACGCTGTCTCCATCGCCGTGCTAACCCGGCTCCACTCAATGGCCCCTCATTTTGTCCGGCATATTGTCTTCTTCTTCCAACACTCTTATATCGTTTAACATATTTTCTTTGCAAATGTTGCGACATTTATGGCTGGTTGTTAAAGAACAAGTTAAATATTTTAACTCGAGTTATCCCCTAACTCAGTGGTTCCTAAACCTTTTCAGATTCCGGCGCCCTAAATGTATCAGAATTTTTGCACGGTGCCCCAAGTCAAAACATTGGTCTAACTAACGTTCTAACCTTAAAGCCTGGTTTATAATAGATATGTTATGGAACATAAGCATAAAAATTACACTACTCTCTTTGTTCTGTTTATTACAAACAGATGTTTTGAAGGGTCAAATCTATTGTTTAATGCATATGCAGTTATGCTATGGGCTTATTATAAACCAGGCTTTAGTTGAAATATGTGTCGTTTGTTTCATGTTACTGATATTAGTTCGATGTTTTTACACTCCAGTCTTGTAGAACTTGTTACTATAAATCGTTTGAGATGTTAAACACACGAATACAGATCAATTCTGTAAAAAGTTACTGTGTAGTAACGTTACTACAAGATAAAATATTATAAAAGTATAAATGACTTTCATTCATGATAGTTACTGACAGTGGCGGATTTACATACGGGCTAATAGGGCTTAAGCCCTTGGCCCCAGATTCGCAAGGGGCCCCCAACCTCTCGGACATATACCTATTATATTCTATACCAAGCACGGCTTATAAGAGAAAAGATCAAAACAAAAATATTACTTTAAAAAAAACAATACAAAAAAAAATAAAAACACAAATTTACTAATATTTATTAAAAATCAACATAAGTGAAGCGCATGTGTAGGGCCCCTTGGTATTTTTAAGCCCTGAGCCCCCAAAAAGCTACTGGTAACTGACCTTTCTCATAGTGATAAATTTAGTTACTATGATCATAGTAACTGAGTTACAGAATTGGTCTGATTGCCTCTCTGAATTTAGAGTTTTTACAGTCGAAGTGGAGCGGAAAATCGTAATTTTTTATCTCGCGTGCTTACCTATGCTGGCGCTGTCTCAAAATCAAGTTCGCGATACGTCGCAGTAAGTATCACGCATACATCTATGGTCTGTCACGTGATACTGTTGGTATGTATACTATTTCCAAAAGGAATTGGCCATTCTCACTTATTGATTCCAATAATGACGGAAAGTATAACCATTATACCGGCTAAGTTTATGGTTCTGTTAACAATAGTTGCCAGGACCGTAATAATTATTTAAAATAAACGTGTTTTCTTATATACTATTGAGAATGAACTGTATATACTCACATGACATTCTTTCACATTTTTATCAGGCCTAGGAGTGGCTATATTTTAAACAGTGCGCAAGTCATAGTCTATAGTCGACTAATTTAAGAGCTCTGAATGTAGATTTATGCTTTATGCGCCTGAAATATGAATCTATGAGAATTTATTCTTCTAGCAATGCCAGTTTTTTTATCGTCGTAGCTCGCGAAATGATCGCGATCCACTAGTACTATTTTTACCGACCGCCAACATATATAAGGGAGGTATTGTGATCATACCGATTTTGAAATTTAGAGATTTCGATGGATCTCCACGAATTGAGGTCCCTATATAACATTTTGACTATTTTTAGCATGATGCCTGTCGGTCTGTCTGTCTGTCTGTCGGTCCATGAACACGTGCAGAGTAAATTTGGCTAAAAGGATTTTTATGAAACTTCATATTTAAGCTTGTCCGCGACATCAATGGCACGAGTTGATCAACTTTTGGTAAAAATCGGTTAACTAGAAATGGGAGTTAACCGAAGTTAACTAGAAATGGGAGTTAACTCGTTGTTTTAAGATTTTTGCGAATATTTCACAACAGAGAAATATTTCGAAAAAAAGTTGCTACAAAGCAATAACTAACAACTTTTATTTGAGACATTTTGTGATAAAGCAGCATAAATTAAACATCAACTTGTGATGGCGGTCAGTCCTGTAGTGGCCACATCTGATTTTTTATCAAGTGATGGAAATTACTTAGCAAATGATGCAAAAAGGTTTTGTAGTGTCTTCTGAATTTCTGGCAAAATTGTTATAGTCTATCTCAGAAAGAGCGATAGCAATAAATCTTTTTGTCAGGCAGTTACCAGTGGCGTGCACATTTTAAACACGTTTAAATTGGTTTTGTGTATTTCTATATTACTATTTATCATTTTATTAAACACACACCTGTGACCATATTTATCATATCATTAAACGCACCCCTGTGAACATATTTTTCTTCAAAATTTTAGGTTAAATTTTTTATGATATATTGTGTTTAACCCTAGTTCGTATTCCCATATAAGATGTGTGGCACACTCAGTTGTTTCTTAACAATATTTCGTTTCGAACTATTCATATTTTGTGCCGCTTCTGTGTGGAAAAACAATAACTTTTTACAAATAATAAATTTGATTACTATCGCTCTTTCTGAGATAGACTATAGTTTGATTGAAGATTCGTATATGTACAGGAGCATCTTTTTTCTGAATCACACTGTGATCCATATAAAATTTTCGCAGCACAACTGGAGTCTTTTGTAGCATACATTTTGACAGTCACTGCGTTATCATACAAATTAGAATGGCTATAAAACAACGTCTGTGAGACGCAGTATGTGCCGCTAGAATCGAAAATGAGGCTCAGAATACGAGATACAATATAAGTCACTATAAATTTTGTTCAAAAATATTTTGTAGCATAATAAAATACTGAAATAATTTTACTGACCATTGGCTATGACTAAAATCAACCATCTGTCCTAAAACGTCGTTTTAGATGTCCCCAAATTTTCGTTTTATTTCAATTCAACCCTTTCACATCCAGTGGCAATAAATATCATTCATTTCCTGACCGGGAGGAAATGTTCGACCACCAAATTTATTAATCAATTTGGTAGGTACAGGGCACAAAATTACAGGAAAATACTTGTGTGCTATCATGGAATCTTCTTAATTTCCTGTTTCTCTTAACATTACCGGAGATGAGTTCTTCTTATAGACTTTAATTAATATTAATATATATTTTGGATCGATGAAAAATTTGATTAATCTCTAACGGGGTCTCAAGGGTGTGCACCTGGGAGGTTGTTAACCCTTTGAATAGATGGACTTTGGTCCAGCTGGCGATACCGTTAGATGCATCTTATTGTAGCTGAATTAATGAGGTGTTATCTTTACAACAGGCTTCTAACTTTTTATTTTTATTGCTTTATTACTAGTTAACACGACTATGTTAGATAACTAAAAACGTGAGAAAGCTATGGCCGCGTCTATCTAAGGAAAGAACATTAATATAAATAACGAATTTCAACGAAAACACCATCAACAATCTAAAATGAACACGAATACAGTACACTTTTGGGAATCGAAACCGGCCTTTCACCGGATTCTGGTTTTCGGGTAAAACCGGGTATGTTATTTTCAAGTAACTCGGTTCCAGATCAGTCAAAAGGCCTAGAAGGGCATAGGGATTCTTGGTTGTTCCTATGAAACCCTAGACACTTCTGTGCTATTACTTTCGCAGGATCCTGAAAAATTTAGTCTTGAACGGTTAAAAGGTTTAGGATGTCTAGGATTTCTTGGTTATACTTACGAAAACCTAGACATTTCTATGCACCGTTACTTCCTCACGACCCAAAGAGTATCTGTGCAGAATTTAGTCCAGATTGATCAAAGGACCTAGGCGTGTATAGTAGACAAACAACCAATTTTTCTCTCTTGTATGTACAAGATACAATTATTATCTTTAATACAAAAACTAGAGATGATGAAAACCGATACCAAATAGGGAATGAAACGTGAAAAATATTACGAACGAAACGGTTTTTCCACGAAATAGAAGAGGTCACAAGAAGAAGAAAAAGAGAAGGTCAACAGATGATAAAAATAATAGTAGACAAAGAAGTGCAGTTACAAGAACAGTATAACAGAATACAAGATTCTACATATAACAAAATCTACAAAAATATAACCACTATTGGATTACCCAGATTTCTGGCAGAACGAACGAGGAACCAGAAGGTAATCGCAAGATTCAGATGCGGCAACGAGAAGAGGGCAAATAATTATTGGAAGAATCGGAAAAAATATGTAGAATCTGCAGAGAAGAACAAGAAACAATAGACCACCTAAGAAACTATGAAGGTATGCAGCTAGAACCACGAAAAACAGAAGACCTACTAAACGACTCGGAGAGAGGGCTAGCCTGGATGAAAGCAGTAGAATAAGATTAGAATTAATTTAATTAGAAAGCATTAGAAGAAGAATAAAATTAATTATTATGTAACATAGAATAGTATATACGAGGTTTGTTCAAAAAGTATCGCGAATTTTGTGTTTTTTCAAAAATTGTTTGACTATTCATGAATATCTATTTTGTCCCCTTCAAAGTAATCCCCACCAGATATTATACACTTGTGCCAACGTTTTTTCCAATCCTCGAAGCACTTGAAAAAATCATTTTTTGTGATCTTGTTCAGCTCCTCCTTCGATGCCGTCTTTATGTCCTCACTCGTAGCGTAGCGTCGTCCTTTCATGGGCCTCTTCAGTTTCGGGAACAAGAAAAAGTCACAGGGGGCCAGATCTGGGGAATACGGTGGCTGCGGTATTATTAGTGTGTTGTTTTTGGCCAAAAATTCGCACACAAGCAACGATGTGTGGGCAGGGGCGTTATCATTTTGTATCACCGATAAACGTTGCTTCGGTCCAAGGTAGCTTCACCATATGCTACAGTCAACATTCGGAATGCGTCCGCGCACTTAATTTTGTTTTTCACACAAAATTTGATACAGATTCTTTGATCCATTTTTTGGTATAGGCAAAAATCGAAGACGAGCCAAAACACGTGCAAGCAAAGCAACTGTCAAAAATTAACTGAACATTCAAAATGGCCGAACTTGTCGGCATAAGTGAGAGACATGAGTACCATAACGCCACAAAAAAATCGAAAATCGCGATACTTTTTGAACAGTCCTCGTATAATTGTAAACCAATTCTGTCAAAGCCGAAAGGCACGAAATTAATTTATTATTATTAATACAAAACTAAACTCACCTGCAGAGAAGAAAATTTCTTTCAAAGAAGCACTTTTATGAATTTTACAAAATAGTGAAGATGGGATAAACATATACAGAGAACAAGAGAATTTTTGAACTGTAGGACAAAAAATCTTAATATTTAAACAAAATTTATAATTGCAGTATAAAATGTGAGCCCCATGAGCAGTTTTTGACACCTGTTCAGCTATTCTTCTTTGATTATTTAATATGTGAAATCATTATTTTATAAACGAATTTAACTAATATCCCTAGACAATGCTCAATACCTCAATTCGAACTCAATTTTGTGAAAATGCCAATCTATTACAATGCTGTTCTATAGTCTTATTTATTTCTCCTTTTTTTTATGATTCTAAAATATGAAAGTAGTTTATAATTAAATTCAGAGTACAATAGTGTGTAAACCTGATCTTGTAGAGGGGTCCCGTTATTGTCACCTCTGTCCTGCCCGGTATCGTAGTGGGCCAACGTGGAAGGGTTAACTGGTCGTTCCCATCCATTATTAAGATCAGTGTTTACGAATGACCAGCATCAACTGTGTCACAGTGAATTATTTAAGTGTTATTAGTGAAGTGCAGTGCCGTACGTCAACTATAACCGGGCCTAAAATTACAGCTTATGTGAAATGTGGAAAATAAAAAATAATGTTACCAACAGCAGATCTAAGAAGAATATTAAAAATGTTTTCAATTTGTTGAGTTATCTAAAACTAGTACAGGATTAAAGGGAATCTTTCATAGAAGGTCGCTAATAGCTCCAAAATATTCATCTCTAATAGTTACATCTTATAGGCATATTTTTTCTCTATAACGCCGATGTAGCGGCGGTGAAGGCAGGGGCACAGGCCCAGGGCGTCGTCTTTTAGGGGCGCCAAAACAAACGCTTAGATATACATATTCTAAGTTTTTATTAAGTTTTTCTATTTTTATTTAGATCAAAAATATAAATTTTCATTTCTATATCAGTCTCGTACATATTAAATACAAAATTGAATTTAAAGATGTACACATTTATTGATTATATAATAATATTCAGTCTTTTTTTGGACTTCTGCAAAATATATAAAGTATCTTATATGCATATATTTGTATATAAATAAAAAAAAGTCCATTTTTCAATCTTCTGACTTGTTTAAAGACGGTGTTTCGGAGATAGTTTTTAAAATAATTTAATGTAGAAAATAATCGTTCAGCACTACGTTGTTTACTAGTAATGTTACTAATATTTTTAACAGCTTTCATAGAAATATGTTTGATTAACTTTCTTACCCATCTGAAAACATCTAAAAACTGATTTTGGTGGCACATTTAGACATACAAAGGCACATTGACTTGCAAACTTAATTTGCTCCTGACCGCGGTTAGTATCTTAAAAAGTATGTATCTAGAAATCCAATTTTACATTATATCTTATGGGAAATCAATTAATCCGTTCCCAGATTAAAAAATCAGCTGTCCACCACAGGACCGACCGCCATCACAATATACTTGTATAAAATACATTCTAGCAGCAGAGTAGAAATAACTTGGCCAATATTTTCTAACAGAGATATTATTTATCATAACCATGGAAACGTTACATATAAGTATGAAAAAATTGAGACTTTGAGAGTAAAATTTCGAAAAATTTTACAAATATTTTTCAAAATTTTTCGTTTTATCAAAAAACGTCTCAAATAAAAGTTGTTAGTTATAGTTTTTATAGCAACTTTTAATAAATAATTTTTTTCTAAATATTTTTCTGTTGCTAAATATTCGCAAAAATCTTAAAATCGACACGAGTAAACTCCCATTTCTAGTCAACCGATTTGTACCAAAAGTTGATCAACTCGTGCCATTGATATCAAAAGCTTAAATATTACGTTTCATAAAAATCCTTTTAGCCGAATTTGCTCTGCGCGTGCAGACGGACGGACGGACAGACAGACAGACGGACAGACAGACCGACAGACATCATGCTAAAAATAGTCAAAACGTTATGTAGGGACCTCGTGGACCTCCAATTCGTGGAGATCCATCGAAATCTCGAAATGTTAAAATCGGTATGATCACAATACCTCCATTATATATGTTGGCGGTCGGTAAAAATCACAAAGAAAATCAAAAAAAAAAAAACTATTCTCAAGTAAATGAAGAAAAAGCAAAGAAATGGAGAATGAGTGAGAAACACTTTTTACTATAAATATGCATTTTGTATACCATTACATATAAATTTTCATTTATAAAATTTTCTGTTTTCATGATTAGTATGAAAATCATCTTCCCTTAAATTGTAAAAAAAGGATAATAATCTTGTGTCTGATTTTGAGCCTCAGGAGTTTTCGTTTTTTTTGCCTGTAGTAGCCTGTTTCTTTTACTAGGGAAAAAAGTATAATGTAAACAGATTAATTCATATGAAATGAAAAACATCACGGTTCGTACCTAGAGGTCAAAATAAGATATGAAAATAGTTTGTATCTCGAAAAGTTCGTATACCGAGGGATTTGTAAGTCGAGGTACCACTGTATTAGCAAATTTACTTAGCCATAGCTAGTATTCGGTTAAAATGTTAAAATATTTAAATTGCAACCGTCTAAATTAAAAGAATATTTTAAAAATAAGATTGCAAACACTTAAAATTCCCTCTTCGGTACGCCAGTGCATATTCAAAAAGGGCGCAATTTGGCGGGTTTGCCTTGGGCGCCAAAAGAGCTAGCGCTGGCTCTGCTAATAACATGTGTTAACTAACTAACTTATAACGTATCTAAAATAAAAATAGGTAGTTTATGGAGTCATTGAGACAGATGAAATCATCACTCTTTCCAGTAATCATCAAATGCTGACCAGTAATCGGGTATTTTAGCGGAACGTATCTTACAAATAACACGTTTTCACAGATTGTACGTTTCCGATTTAATGGTCGTTTGAAGAGTGGTTGTTTAGTGCTTGGTATATTTTACGATAATTAGTAATTTAAGTATTAAAGTGTTAAAAGCTTCCATTTAATAACTCATTAAATAAAAAACATAATAAAGATATAAAACAAATTGGTAAGTTTCAGTTATTTTGAAACTTATCTTTATTACTTTATTACTTATTATTATATCATGAAATTTCGAATACTGGTGGGCTTAAATATGAAATTTATTAAAATTGCATTCAACCGAATTTGCTCTACTCGTGTCTAAAAATCGACATCACGTTAAAAACAGTTGATTCGGGTTAAAAAATCCTAATTCTTGCTTATTTGTAAAAACTTGAAAGGTCAAAATTGGTATGATTATAATACCTGCTTCTCTGTATATGATGGTGGATCAAAAGAGGAAATTAATGGAGTCATTGATAAGGACAAAATCATCACTCTTTCTAACATAAATGCCGACTGATAATCGGATATTTTAGCGGAAAGTACCTTACTAATAGTAAGTGTTTCTCAGATTATAAGTTTCAGATTTAATAGTCACTCGGAGAGTGGTCATTTACAAAATACAAAATAATACAAAAAATTTGATGACAATTTTCGATTGTACTATTCCGGTTTATATCAATGTGCGTTACTCAAAATTTTTCAAATTTTCAGAACAAACCCTCTGGGAAATAGGGTATGGGTAAGGTATATATATTTATTCCAAATTTTTGGCAAATATTATATTCCTTGCAAATTACTCCCTGTTTGTTAACTACGCATCAAGAGCTTTCATTTGATATACCATTTTAAAATAAAAGCATTTTTTTTTTTGGAAAAATCCATTTTGTATAGATATATTTTTCGAGCTATGTGTCATTATTTATTCTATCAGGTCGTCAAGGATGAAATCTGTAGTTGAAGTATGAGTTCTTACGTGGAACTACGGCATTGCAGACCGCGCGAAACATTAATACTGTATTTGGTTCTAGTGTTACTACTCAGCAGACAATATCAAATTGGTTCGCCAAATTTTGTACAGGTAACTTAAAAATCAAATAAAAAAAAACCTATCTCGTCGATCACAGCAGAAATATACTGCAACCAACTGGACGAAATGATGAAAAAACTTAAAGAAAAACAGCCTAGATTGGTCAACAGATCGACTCGTATCTTATTGCATGATAACGCTAGACCACACACTGCACAAATGACTGTGGCAAAACTACAGGAATTGGAGTTAGAACTTCTTCATCATCCTCCATACTCACCAAACCTAGCCCCCACTGACTACCATTTCTTCCGCAATTTGGAGAACTTTTTAATAGGAAAACAGTTTAATTCCGACAATGCTGTAAAACTGGCCTTCCAGGAATTCATTGACTCTTGTCCGCCAGGGTTTTATACCACCGGCCTGAACAACCTGCCGCTTAAATGGCAAAAGCGTATAGACAATATGGGTGCATACTTTGACGAATAAAATAATTCCTTATATTTGTAAGTTATCAACCAACTTTTTCTTCAAATTTCATCCTTGACGACCTAATATATTCGGGTTAAAAAACTGAACATACATGTCAAATTTCAACATTCTAGAATTCACAATTTAGCCTCCATTTTTACCGTTCAGACAGACACATGGGTGACGATATAATAGTTTCTTGGTCATATAAACAAAACAAAAAAAAAAAAAAATACATACAGCAGAACTTATTTGTTTTATTATTTTAAACAAGTTTTGTCCTGTATATTGTTACTGTAAAGTAAATTATAATTGAGACATTTCAAAATTTTAGTTGTCTCACGTAACTCCCCCCAAATTTCATCCAACTGAAAAAATATAATCACTAACCACCAATCAATGATTTTATTTATCGATATTTTTGTAAATAATTTAGTTTCAAAAACATTATTTTTGAATTAGGGTAAAATTATTCTCATCTACGCCTCTGAAAACATACACTCCTAACTTAGATATTAATAGTTTTTAATAATTAATGTTAATTAATATGGGATTTTAGTTTATAACCTTTGTGCACTGGACATTGTTTTTTAGCTGTAAAAAATCAAATTTAGTCCGTCATATTTTATTTAAACAAATTTTGTAGCCAAGTATTTTTCCACTGTACAACAATAGAACATATTTCAAAAAAGAGTGGCTATATTTAATGGTTTACAACAGTGGTGTGCAATTTTTATTTTTCGAATGTAATTTTTCCATCGAAAAATCTTTAAAATACCACAAGTCGAAACAATTTTCAAAGGACTTCTTTGTTTTTGTATAGTAAACGCATCACACACCTAAACATAGACAAGTAATGTTTTTATGAGGGATTAAAAACGAAACGAAAATGAAATAAAGTTATTAATAAGTTTTCATAAGAACGTAATCGAGATAAAACCATATAGGTGCAGTGGATATCGTTTATAACGGCGTTGAAGGGACCAATGAAATTCGGTCGTTATAACTTACACTTTTTACACTTTTTGTGGTGTCAAGGTACTATTAGTATTGGCCTATTATTTTTAAATAATATTTTTAATTTTTAGGAATAATTTTGGCAGCTAAACAATTAATCACTCGGCCACTTGCATTTTATTATATCCCTTTTAATTCCGCTTTGTTTTCATTGTATAATTTAATTATTGCATCAAAAATGCAAATAAAATTAAAATTAATTAAAACCGAACAAATTGAAAACAAACATGAAGGAATATTTAAAAAATTAATTTAAATTTTTTGAATAATTTGATAAAATTTAGATAATTAAAAAAATAATGCTATAAAATATTAGAATGAAACAATGCAGAAAATTGTTACTACAAATCTTATACCCTGTTTTTAAAGGATTTGTTTTTAAAACAGGTAGATTTAAAGGCTATAAAAATTGGGTGAAACCTTTGTCTAAGACAATTACGATATAACTGCCATATGAGTATTTTTTAGATTCCCTAAAACTCATCAAGATTATTGACTAATATGTCCGAAAGACTAATGGTCAATAATACATTAAATAAAAAAAGATTGATTATAAAAGATTACTTCTTAAATCGGGTAGTCTTAACGGCGAACAGACATGGATTAAATCATGTAAGATAGATATTTTTTGTGGGTTTAGCTGCCACCTGAGTTATAACTGTAGCTACAAATTTTAAGTCTTTTATTTATTTATTTATTTTACATCGGTCTATTTCTGCAACGAGGCTAATCGTAGATGCCAGGGAGCGAGCTCCTACACCTGGATGAGGGGTGAATGATTGTGAAACGAAAGTAATGTAAACATATTATTCTCGCCAGAATAATATCACCAACGGAGAATCGAATCACCAACCTCACAATCCAGAAAATTTTTAAGTCTGATTATAAAGATTTATTTTATGACAGGTAGTCTTAACGACCATACAAATTAAGTGATATTTTTTTGGCAGTTCTTCTCCGACTTTTGTCAAAATATCACAGACATTAATTATATATCTATTTAGCTTAGGGTTTTCAAATCTGCGAACAATTCCTGAGTGTTACTCGGGGATTTTTTCTAAACATTTTGGCTGCAAGCGTTAACTCGTTTGTACTTGCTGTTTGACCAGTAAGCAAGGGCACGGACGTGAGTTCAATTCCTGCTTATGTTAAATAATTTGTGTAAAAATATTTATATAAATTACAGGTTCTGCATAGCCGTTCACAACCGTACACTTAAAAAAAATGCACGTAATACTGACTATATTACTCCTGAATGTACATAGATTGAAAACATGGTCATGAAACCTGGGAACAGGAGGCCTAGACTCACCTCGGGCTATCGCGCCAATGATGGTGATGAAGGTCTTGTGTACATCCAGGTGTCTTGTGTACCAATATTCTCTCTGTTAGCTGATTTCGCTATTTTTGTCACACAATTTACAATTTTCCTTACCAAATTTTTACCATTTTGTGCTTTTTCAATCTTATATCATACCTTATTTATAAGTTCCGTCAGAAATCGTCTAGGCCGGAACCGGAACCGGTTATCCGAAAAATTTGTTTCTGTTCTTAAAATTATAATTTACTGTGACTGATTATCTTCCTGAAATCATTCAGCGCGCCACATGTGTCACGCTCCGTGGGCCATATGTGTCTCGCGGGCCATAACTTGCTAACCTCTGGTCTATATTGATATAGGTCAAGAGAATCATATTGCCGATCAATCGATAGAACCGATGAATAAATATATATATGTATATCTATTTCACACAATTCTATGGATAACCAATAACTTCTACCAATAACGTATTTGGACTAATCGTACCAACGTACGTTCGTAGTTTCTATCTCAGTTTGTTATAATTGAATAGATTCAAATAAAAGTACAGGTGGGCCTTATTTTACGCCGCTTTATTTTACGCCGGTTGGCAGCGACCTTAAAATAACGCCGCTTTGAAACAGTTGAACGTCGGAGTCGGGTGTCGACAATTCAGTGGTCGAAGCGGGGATGTCTCGTGGTTTACGCAGTCGCAGTAATCGCACTACTGAGACGTATTCAGTTGTAAAATAAATTTAACTCGCTTAAGAGTTTCTGCTTTATGATATGTACATATTTAAATTTAAATAAATCTAAATCTAATATTTAATATAATCTAAATTTAATAATTTTTAATTTTTCTATATTATTTTTATTAACTTACTTTTAAAATTGAATTTAAAATTATTGAGTAATAATTATAATTTTCATTAATACCAATGGAAGATATATCTACAAAACACGATAGAAAACAACGTAGGTCTATTTCGATTGAGACAAAAATTGAAGTTATTAAAAGAATAGAGAATGGTGAAACTCGTCCGAAGATTTGTAGATGCCTAAACTTACCTCCATCAACGGTGACTACAATAATGAAAAATGCAGATAAAATTAAAAAATTAAGACATTTGCAAGACAGATCATGATTGCGAACGCAGTTCAACTATAATAAAAAAATATCAAAACATCTATGGAACCTTACATAAGCCTTCTGCGTGAAAAAAAAAAAAAAAATAAAGAAAAATAAATTTTTAATATTCTTTCAAAGGTTTTGTTTTTATTTTTGATTATAATTTTGATTTCTGTTTTAATTTTTGTTTATTTGTATCGTATTGTTGCATTGTATTGTATGTTCTGTAATAATATTATAATTTTCTATATATATATAAGTAATAAATAAAGAAAAAACAAAAATAATTAAAAAAAAAACAAAAATATTAATTCGAATAGAATGTTAATCCGTCTCTGGAATGAACATTCTTTGCTTTGATTTGCGCCGCTTTATTTTGCGCCGGTACGTAACACCGGCGTAAATCGAGGCCCACCTGTATATGTGATTTGTATATACAGCGCTCCTTCTGTTGCAGTGGGAAGAGCGACTGAAACATCCTTATTTCGTTCTCATTACCCGAACGAATACATTGCTTAATTTTGATAACCTTCTCGGTTGAACCATATGCTCTTTTTAATTGTCACCGGTCAATTTATATTCTCCTCAAGTATATTCAATAGATCTACCTAGCCAGATCTTATTCATTTATAGCCTGTTTCTTTAGTTTAGGCGGATCTAGATTTGGACAACGTAATTTTTATCGGTTAAATGAGGTTTTTGACCATTTTGTTCAGCAAAAGTCGCCTCCAATCAGGAAAAAGTGGGCTTGTGACAAATTAAAATTTCATTTAGTTCCGCCTAAAGGTTTGGAATAGCCTATAGTTATTTATTTATTGATTAGATGAGCTACGTCCGTAAGTTAGTAGTTATAGTTGAAGGTAATGGGATTCGGACCAGTCAGAAAATAAAAACAAATTTATTAACTTCGCTAACGTTTCGATTTTAATTTAAATCTTCATCAGAGCTACAAAGATATATAGAAATATAGAATTATTAAATTGGTAAGTTTACATGTATAAAATTATGATAGTGTTCAAATTTAACAAGTCAAGTAGTTAAAATAAGCATTACAAAATTCTCGGAATTTAAAATATAACATAAAATAATTATCAAATAATAAAAACATATCAAATATGAGTTAAAGAATAAAAACAATGTTAAATTTACAATACCTTAGTTAATAGTCACGATATAAAATAACAATTTTTAAAATTAATGAAGAACACATCATATTGTCCGGTTATTGAACTCAGAGATAAGTAAATAGTTATTTATTTATTTTCTTATTTATTTTATTTATTTATTTATTTATTTATTTATTTATTTATTTATTTATTTATTTATTTATTTATTTATTTATTTATTAATTTATTTATTTATTTATTTATTTATTTATTTATTTATTTATTTATTTATTTATTTATTTATTTATTTATTTATTTATTTATTTATTTATTTATTTATTTATTTATTTATTTATTTATTTATTTATTTATTTATTTATTTATTTATTTATTTATTTATTTATTTATTTATTTATTTATTTATTTATTTATTTATTTATTTATTTATTCTTATGTTTACAATCACGTGTTCTATCCATTTTAATCGTTTGTTATTTTAAAATAACTAGTGCATATTTTTTATAAACTCTTCCTAAATAAACCTGTCCCACAAATGTTTTTTTTTGAACACTTAAACCACCGCAAAAAAAGCGATTAGTGTCTGACAATGGTTGAAAAAAAGGTACTCATATCCCCCGAAAGCAAAAAATAGTAAATGAGGGTTATAGGCAGGTAATAGCCTATTTTGTAGGTATTGACTTTTATGAATAAGACCTGATCGGGATCCCAATATATCAATATACACACCTGACAAATGTTTACCGATATATTTGCAAGGGGTGATTTTATAATCGCAACCAGAGGAAGGTTTAATATAAAAAATTGATGTGAAGTGTGAATTTTTACACATTTCAGGGTTTTGTAGGTATCTATTAAGTGATCATAGAAAACTAGTAATTAGTATTATGGGTACATATTAAAAATCATAAAACAATAACTTTTGAAAATATAATCCATGTGCTTCCATTTAGAGACGTGTATAACTACGAAATGTGCGCGCAACAAAATTCAGGTATAGATTCCCGGTTCTCTAGTTAGTTATTCAAACATTGCTAGCACGGTATTGTAAAAACTCGATAACTTTCGAAAGATTGGTGGCACGCTTGTGAATGCTTCCATCTATCAACTTACAAGTTTACCTAATTACGAGACGCGCACATCAAACATAGTTATCCAGTTAAATAAGTATTTTAGTTAGCCAGTTACACAATGTTAGCACGGTATTTTAAAATACTTAATAACTTTCAAAAAACGAATCAGATGAAAAATTTTTGTTGAACTATTCCGGTTTACAACAATGTTTAGAATTTTTTTCATAATTTTTGATTAACCCTCCTGGGTTATAGGGCGTCGGACAAAACTTTTGTTGACAAAAATCGTGTTATAATAAAGAAATTTAAAAAAAACAACTCTTCGTTCCTTAATCTTATTGTGTAGTGAATTTTTTCACTACACAATTAATTTAAAATATAGTTATTTGGTTCAATACAAAAAATTCGCTACTTTTCGTGTAAAAATAAAATTAAAAAATATGTATACATATATTTTATTCCGAAATCTATGTTTAAAGAACTCTTTTACATATCACACAGTAAATTTAGAAAACTAATTAAAAATTCCTGTTAAACTATTTCGGTTCCCAACAATGTACATTGTTAAGATTTTTTCAGATTTTTAGACCAACCCCTTTGGAAAATAGAGTGGGGAACAACAGTTATTTAGCATATTTTTAGCAAAAATCCTGTTAAAATGAGGAAATTTTATAAAATTACTTTTCGTTCCTTAATCTACAAACTTACGAAAAGAAAATTGATTTTTTAATGACAAAAAATTCGATATTTTTCGAAAATTACTGTTGGATAATTCGGTTTCCATCAATGTACATTGTTGAGAATTGTTTTAATTTTTTAGACTAATTCTACGGGAAATTGGGTGTCCAGCCGTTTGGCCACAATTTCTACCAAATAGACAGACAGACTATTTATTTTACCATTGAATTCATATAGTCTATTCCAAACATTTAATCTGAACTAAATAGTATTTTTATTTAAGTTGCTACGAGTTAATTTTTTAACGATTGAATGCGACTTTTGGTAAATAAAATAGTCAAAAGCATCAATAAATCAGAAAAAGTTACTAGATTTCAAAATTATAAAATGAAAGATATAGGCTACTCCAAACGTTTAAGCGGAACCAAATGTAATTTTTATTTTTGTAAGTTGTCAAGAACTCACATTTTAATGGCTGAAGAGGGCTTTTGGTAAACAAAATGATCAAAAGCCTCATTTAACCGATAAAAATTACTAATGTATAAGATTATTGGTGGTTGGTATGATAGGAGTTGTAGGGGTTTTTTGCATTTCCATCGAATAAAATATTAATGTTGTAGATTAAACACAACTTACAACATTAATATTTTATTCGGCGGAAATCCAACAAATAAAACCTACAACTCCATAAAAATTACTAGTTTTCAAAATATAGTTTCGCGTAAACCAAAGAAACGTGCTATGTGTATTGGTCATACCAACAAGCCCTAAAAAGATCAAAAACTCATTGAGTTTATTTTGTAACATGATTTTAAAGACTTAGGGTACTAAATACGTACATGAAAGGCATTTATCTCGCAATATCTCATCTTAAATGAGTCAATGAGCCATCTACTGAACGACTCACGTACTAAACATTGGTATTAGTTTCTTATATCCCTAGTGCAAGATCGCAATTAAAATAATTTGATATAAAACATAAAAAAGAGGGTCTTCCACCCTCTCAAGGGGGAATTGTCGATAAATAAAAAGACAAAAAGGTTCTATTCTCTTAATTTAAGGGTGTTTATTAGCGAGCAGTTGTTATAGACGTAAATTATTAGACGTGCACCCTTAAAAAAAAAAAATCGTAAATGGTGCATAGTATGTTACAGTAGACTTGAAAATTAATAGAGCAGGATGGGAAATTTGCAACGTTGGTATGCAAAATATTTAACAACCGGTACGCTAAAAAATCAAATAAGCAGAAAAAAACCTACCAAAATCGTAGATGTGATCATTATCTTTTGATTTACTGAACAGATTTTTAAAATTTATTCAATTCTGAGGTGTATAAATCATGTACCAACTTTGCCGTTGACGCAATATATGTTGTTTTAATAGTTTCAAGTAAATGCGTTAAATATGAACCGATTACGTTTTATCCCCGCACAAAAATTTTATTATAATTTTGGAAGTACTGAACCGATTTTAGTAAAACTCAACCGAAAATTAGCCCAGATGATGTAGCTACAGAAAGAAAAAAATTGATGTGAAGTGTGAATTTTCACACATTTCAGGTTTTCCAAGGTATTTAGTAAGTGAATGATGATAATTTGGGATACCAAAACAAATTTTGTTAAAATATTTTTTTTGTTAATTTTAATTCGAATGCCTAATACCATTATTTAGGTTTATAAATATGTGCAGTATTTTTTTTTTATATAGCAAGGTTCATTAAGATTTTGAAAATTGCGCCTATGGCTTCCATTGGTTGTTTTAAGTCATAACTCCGCCCCTCTGATTTCGTGTATTTATTTTGAACAATTTCCACTGTTTATTAAATTTACGCTTTTAAAAATTAAATGCAACATTTGCCCAAATATAATTAGAAATTGAAAAAATAATTTAATCAAAATAAAAATGCAAAAAAAAACAGAAAAAATTAAATTGTATCGGACTCGAACCTTAGTTTCCAATTTAGAACGCGAAAACACTAACCATTACACTATTAAAGCATGTGGTTTAGTGTGTATAATATAATATTTAATAACTTATCTAAGTTATTAAATATTTTACATGGTCGAGCAAAAAACACAAAAAATGAGTTATTTTCAAAAAACATAATCTGATCAAAAATTCCTGTTGTACTATTCCGGTTCACACAAATGTACATTACTTAGATTTTTTTTCAGATTTCTAGTTTTTTCATATTATAAACAATTAAGAATCAATTTTTACCAACGGAATGAATTTTGAACCATATACTTAAAAAATACGCATTTTTATTCTCTTTCTAATGATATTTATTATTTTGGCCATCGACCCATGAATTTTCGTATCTAAAACTGTTTTCCCTAGTTAATTTGCTATGTACACATTTGGAACGAATTCCGAGTATAATATAATCTATTACGGTATAATAGTTTTATTAGCGTGAGCAATATTGCTTGTAGTGTTCACGGATGAAATAGTTACTGTTTCTGTTAAGATGTTTGTTATTCGCGGTAACCTTGAGACAATTTCCTTGCTGTTACATAGCAAGTCAATCGTGTTTGTAGATTGCAGCAAAAACTCCAAGCCAGAACATGCGCGTTGTTAGTTTCATTGAATTTAATTAATAAATTGAGTTCTACTTGAATTTACTGCACCCTGATAGCAATCGTGCATTAAAAAAAATCTTTAATCTTGAATTTATTCTTAGCTATGCACTACACACAATGTCTAAAATAGAAATCTATAAGATAACTATAAAAATTTGTACAACTAAACACAAAACTGATAAATAAATAACAAACTAAATAAAATAATTGACAAAATTACTATAAGGTCAACAGAAGTATCAAAACAAATCAGAACGTAATATGTCGGCAAATGTAAATAAAATAAAATTTAGCGATACCAACACAGATGTCCCTATATTAATTAAAACTTTTAAAATCTTCAAAATGACTATCGAACACAATCTAAATATGACTTCAATAGGTATGTTTTAGTAAATTAAAAGCGTGACGTGCAAAATTAGTCTATAATTCAAATGAAAAAAAATAAATAAATAAATAAATCGATTTAGTTATTTTTTTTGCTACTAAGTTTGAGATTGAAGTTATGACACAAAATGACGAAATACATTGACTGGGCAATTTTAGTATAGATAGATTATGCCTTTATTTTACTTCAAAATGACATTTGTATGGCTTAATTTATTTGCCTTTCAAATGAAGTACCATGAGTTCAAAAAGAAATTACATAAGGGTTCCTTATAGAAAATAAAAGTAATGTCAACAGCAAACTTTAGAATTAATTAACTGCCATCATTATTGTTGTTGTCATAAGTTTATATTGTTATGTAAAGCTTGCAGTAGACATTACGTTTCCATAGACAACCCTTATGTAATTTCTTTTTGAACTCATGGTATAAATATATATGGCGATTCATTTAAATTTTGCATAGATAATCGAATATTTCTCGTACATCAGGGGTTGGCAACCTTTTTGTCAATAAGGGCGCATTATAAATTCAAATGTTATTGAGGGCGCATAAAAACGTAAGGTCCTTACATCCCAAAATCCAAGTGATGAGCAAAAAAAAGGTCCTCACCTCCCAAAATCCAAGTGACGAGCAAAAAAAAAAAGGTCCTCGGTCCTTGTGTGTATATTGGGCTCAGTATATGTGTGTATCGATAGCGAGGGCGCCTAAAAATCCCACAGAGGGCGCCGTGTTGCCGACCCCTGTCGTACATGATAGTGAGTTGTTTTTGTAAATATAGACTATTATAGACCGTCTAGTATCAAGTAACTTTTAAATTTCACATTTTACCCTATTTTAAAATATAAAAAGGTTGTACATTGGATAATAAAGGGTGTTTTTTTTAGAGGTATAGAACTTTAAGTTGGCATTACTGTTCAAGATGGCGACCGATTTAACAGCTGTCAAGTGATTTATTCTCAGTTTGGTTTGGCAATTCATCATGAATAGACTCACGCCTGAACAACGCTTGCAAATAGTGCAATTTTATTTCGAAAATAATGGTTCTGTGCGGAATACGTATCGCGCACTACGTCCATTTTATCGTCGACAAAATCGTCCATCAGAGCAGTTAATTCGATTAACCATGGAACGTTTTCGCACCACGTTTACTCATATTGATAACTCGCATCTCCAGAGATGCCGTACGGTGCGTACAGAAGAAGCTCTTGGTACTGTAGAGCGTAGCATTGAGGAAGACCCGAATGAGTCCATCTGCCATCGAGCACAGGAATTGGATCTGTGATGTGTTCTGAATTGAACAGCCATGATGTCCAGGAGCTGTGGTTCCAACAAGACGGCGCAACATGTCACACAGCTCGTGCCACAATCGATTTATTGAAAGACACGTTTGGTGACCGCCTAATTTCACGTTTTGGACCTGTGAATTGGCCTCCAAGATCTTGTGATTTAACACCGCTGGACTACTTTCTGTGGGGCTATGTAAAGTCATTGGTCTATGCGGATAAGCCACAAACGCTTGACCATTTGGAAGACAACATTCGCCGTGTTATTGCCGATATACGGCCACAAATGTTGGAAAAAGTCATCGAAAATTGGACGTCCAGATTGGACTACATCCGAGCCAGCCGTGGCGGTCATATGCCAGAAATCATATTTAAAATGTAATGCCACAAGATTATCTTTCGAATAAAAAAAAATTCATGTCAATCGAATAATCCATCGTTGTTTTATTGCAATTTAAAGTTCTATACCTCTAAAAAAAAACACCCATTATAACTTCAAACCCTCTGTATATTAACAATTCTCTTACAATTTTTTCAATTAATTTTTTATTTTGAACAGAATCGTTCTGAGACAAATTATAAAATTGGTAGTATTGAGAATAGTGAACAAATAACGAATAAATATTGGAAATCTATGAATAAATATGCATTTTTAAACTATGAATTATAAAATTAAATGATATTTAGATTAAGTATTGAAAAAGATGACAGAATACAGGCGCCATCTATTGTTAATCTACATGCAGATTAACAATTACTTGAACGTTGTTTTTCTTATTTAACGACTATCTCATCATAAATAAATAACTTCAGTGAGAATTTTTCTGAAATTATTAGAAAAATTCTTTAAATTATGAAGTAGATTAAAAAAAGAACAAAGGTAAAAAACATCAAAGAATTTGCAAATTATTCAGGAATTACTTTTGTAAGAAATTAAATTTAATTCAGAAATTTAAATACTTTTCTCTTGGAAATTATTATGAAATGAGGAGAAAATTAGGGATGTAAGAAGGCATATTTCTTCTTCTTCTTCTTCTTCAGCTTTTCTCTGTAATATTTAGGGGTCGCTATAAGAAGGCATATTTGCTAACTTAAAATGCTGCAGCGGCGATAAAAGCTAACCAAATCTTTTTTGATTTATTTATAGGGGCGCTGAGATGGCAGTATAATTCTAGCTATTAACTGACGCGAACCCAGAGCCGTAGCAATGTTTTAGGCGCCCTTGGCAAAAAAGTAAATTGATTAAACAAAAAAAAAGGTCCTCACCCCCCAAATCCAAGGGATGAGCAAAAAAAATGGTTCTCACCTCCGCTTTTTAATGACCAAGTATACACAATGGTGAATGGCGCTCCTCATCAAACCTCGTGCCCCTGGCAAGTGCCCCGATGTCAACCCATTCCTACGATTTTGCGCGAACCGTTTCCAAAAATTAGTTATTAATATAATACTTTATCTACAACTAAGAGCCACGTCTCACTGAAGCTGACCCAACTATCAAAAATAGTGTTTTCAAAGAAAATATCTATATTAGCAGCAAAATTTCTCTCTCTCTCTCTCTCTCTTTCTCTTTCTCTCCCTTTCTCTGTCTCTTTTTCTCTCTCCCATTGTAGTACCATAGTAATCGTAGAAAAATTTATTTTTCCTACAACTACTATGGAACTGTCTCATTTGGGTACTGTTAGTTGACAGGAAATTAGCTTGATTTCGCATTTTACTACCATGCGCGCGCAGACGATGCGGAAATGATAAATGCGCCCCAATGCGCATGTGCGTTGTCCGGGAAAGAATAAATTCGCCGAAATGCGCATGTACAGTTTCCGTGAATTTTTATTCCCGCACTGGCTGCGCGCGCATTAATGGTTGTTAATCATATTTATATTGTATTTTCTTGATTATTTATTTATTTAAAAATGGTAATCGGAGGAAAAGCATAGTGAGCAACACGCGCAGAATACATATTCCGCGCTAATTGCAAAATATACTATTTACACATTTCAGGTTTTATTAAAGCAAAATAATAGTTTTTGGAGAAAAATCATGCATTTATTCTTTTTAATTGTTTTTTTAGAATGCCCATTGCAATTGTCCCAATACGTAAATATCTAAATAGTATTTGAAGGATATGAGAGCAAAATATATGTACAATAGTACCTCATTTTCTTTTTTTTTTTTTAGTACTGTCTGTCAGATAAATTTGGCTTACTCATACAAGCCTTAATTATTTTTATTATCTTAATTATTTTTACAGTTAATTTTTATTGATTATTTGGTAAAGCAATTTAAAATTTAATTATTTTATTAATATTTTCTTATATATGTAAATTGTATATTTCGTAAATTTAAAACCTGTTTTAAAGAGGACCTAGGCTATTCTTATGTAAATAGAACCACTGTTATACGATATGCATTATTTAAAACCGTTATAAACATTAAGTCGTGAATACTATTAAAAAAATGCTTTCAATGATTCTGATATATTCTGAATTTTGTAAGAAAAGGTTGCTCAAATTTTATTGTAACGAATACTGAAATATCGAAATTTTCAGAATAACGGAATTTTTATTGAACTTAACGACTAGGGCCGTCTCAAGAGGGTTTAGTGTTCCCGAAAATCAACCCCGTGGTACTTTATATATATATTTTTTTTGTCATCACTTTGATCCGTCTTCCTTTTTTTTGTCATCGCTTTGATCCGTCTTCTTTGTTCTTCTTTTTTGTCATCACTTTGATCTGACATCTGGTGGCGATTTTCGGAAGATACGAGACATTGTTTATTTTGTTCAATGGAGAAATACGTGTTTTTTGGTTGTTTGTGTTTTATTTTTGTGAATTATGGCAAGAAAAACAATTAATTTTGTTGTGTGCCGAAATGTAAATGACGGATAAAGAAGAATCCTAATTTAACATTCCATCATTTTCCTAAATCGGAAACAATATCAATTGAAACGACATTTGGAGGTAGAGAGAAAGTGGATCGTAGGTCTCTATGAACCCAAAAACTAAAAATAAGCAAAAACCCAAACCCATGCATGCGCGTTTGCTCGTTGCATTTTATCGAAAGTGATTTTTTACGTCCAAGAAAAGACTGAAAAAACTGTGGGCACTTACCCCAACCTAATTTTGCCTAAATCATCAATTGATATGTTAAAAGGCCCTTTCACTTTTTCAGGTAGAGATATTTATTTTTAGGGTTTTGTAGGTATGACCAAAAAACCCTTATAACCGTCATTTTGTCGTCTGTCTGTCTGTTCGGTAAAAATTGTAGCCAAACGGCTAAACCTAGAGAGTTGAAATTTGGCATGCTTATACAACTCTTTGACCCGCACATACGAAAAATACTACAACATCTAAAAAACATATCCCCCCAAAAATATAAACAGATCTACTCATTGAAAAAAAATTATTTTTTTTTATATTCTGAGTAGGGTTTTAAATGAAAGCCCTTAGTACGTGGATTAACGATCAAAATTTTATTTTTGCAAAATATATTATTTTGACGCGATTTTTGCCAAAATTCTGCAAAAATAATTTGTCCTACACCCCGTAGCCCAGATGGTTTAAACTAAAAATCTGAAAAATATTCTAAGTAATATACATTTGTGTAAACCGGAATAGTACAACAGGAATTTTTGATCAGATTATGTTTTCGAAAAATAACGCATTTTTTATGTTTTTTGCTTGACTACGTAAAATATTTTATAACTTATCTAACACGATGAACCAGTATGCTTTGATAGTGTAATGGCTAGCATGCTCGTGTTCTAAATTGCAAACTAAAGTTCGCTCCGCTCTCCAGGCAATTTTATTTTTTCTGATATTTTTTGCATTTTTATTTTGTTTAAATTATGTTTTCAAAATTCTAGTTACATTTGGGCAAATGTTGCATTTAATTTTTAAAAGCGTAAATTTAAGAATCACTGGAAATTGTTGAAATTTAATACACGAAATCAGAGGGGCGGGGGTTATGACTTAAAACAACCAATGGAAGCCAAAGGCGCAATTTTCAAACAACCTTGCTATATATATATATAAAAAAATACTGCACATATATAGAAACCTAAATACTGGTATTAAGCATTCGAATTAAAACTAACAAAAAAAAATATTTTAACATAAAATTTGTTTTGGCATCCCAAATAATCATCATTTACTTACTGAATACCTGCAAAATCCTGAAATGTGGGAAAATTCACACTTCACATCAATTTTTTACTAATATGTTTACCATATATTTGTTGATATTATATTGACAGACAGTCAAAAAGAATTAAAAATAAAATGAAAAACTAAAAATTTCCTTGAAATTGTTTTTGAACAGTAAATCATAGATTACATTTAAATAAAAAAAAAAAAAAAAAAAAAATACACACACAAATAGTTCAATTTGTGTTCATTTTTACCATGTAAGCAAATACACAAGTGACAGTTTAATGTCACTCTCGAGTGTTCTACCTTTTGCCGCATATGGGCGCTTCGATCTTAAGAAGTTTACCCTATGGATGATTGGGGCAATCGCCTAGGGCACCGCGCCTGATGGGGCCCCACACTCGCTCAATACACAATGCAAAATGGTTAATGAAGTACAATCAGCGCTTACTTGCACAGTCTCCCGAAAATTTTGCATTACTCTGACACTAGAGAGTAATTATAATCCTGCTAAATCATACTTTTTGTGTTTTAAGACTATGTGAAATTGATACGTATGTTTTGAACCTTTTGTATTACAAATTTCGTGATTTTATGAATGTATATATCATAATGTATCTTGTTCGGTTGTCCGAAAATCCCCGATATTTCAAAATGTCAGCGATTGTAGCAATAAGTTCAATATAGGGGTTGGGATGATGGCCGCCGTTGGAAGGGACGTTGAAACGACGCCCCAACCTGCCCGACCGACGCTTGTTAAAAGAATCACCATAGCAACGCGAAGGGGGAAATTACTACATTTTAAGAACGTCGAACTAGAGAACGGTATAAACCAACGCCCTTTTTTTCGCGACCATCTTTTTAAAAAATAACTGATCACTTATAAGGGGGTGGAGACGTCCACCCTCATAGTGATCACCCTTACGTTGGTAGCCCTTACGACGCTTCACCCTCAGCGTCTAACATGGCGAATGTGATCTGAAATTTTAATTTCAACTGTCAAACCAACTTTAATTCTGAAGAAAATAATTGAAATTTAAATATGAAAAGATTTATTTTAAAGGAACAAGATGTAAGCCTAAAAGACGTGTAGGAAATTAAAATCAAATTTTACAAATTGAGGGATTTTCAATGTTGAGTGCATTGAATCTTGAAATTTTACATTGATTTATTAATTGGGATGCTGTCGAGGACACTTCTACAGAAATGACAAAGTTAATAACTGAAAATTGAAAATGATTAAGCGTTAAGCTAAAAGTCTAATGAGCAGAAAATTGAGAGAATTACTTCAGTTTTTATTTCACACCACATTAGTCAAATAGACAGACAAAAATTACACTTAGGTCGTTCGAACCCGAAGCTACTCTGAAGGATGGGAATAGGTTGGTGATTCAAGTCACTAACTGGTTACTGACTCCTTTGCAACGCAGTTCTGGACACATAGCTACTCTGAAATAATTTTAAAGTGACAGAAGTGTTGGTTTCGTGCATTCGATTATAAATAGTCATCAGATTATATATTATTATTATTATTACTAATAAAACGATACATACTTGTCATCTAGACTTGAGCCTAGAGCCGCAGTAAAGGAAGGCGACGGCCCCGGGTGCATTAAGGAAATGGGCGCTGACGGGTTTGACTAAGGGGCGCCATTGCGAAGGCGAGGACCTTTTTTTGCTCATCACCTGGATTTTGGGAGGTGAGGACTTTTAGGGCGCCAAAAACAGCTCTGCCCCTAGCGCAAGTTTTTCTTACTGTGGCTCTGCTTGGGTCGCCGTTAGGATTAGACACTTGCCCCGGACGATGTACTTAAGGATTTTTTTTTTTATTATCGTGTTTCTTGCAGTTCCTTTCTCTTGCTCGTCGGGTCATTTTTTAGGGTTTTGTAGGAATGACCACCATAAAACCCTTATAACGTCACTCATGTGTGTACGGTAGAATGTAGCAAAACGGCGGAGCATAGAAAGTTGAAATTTGGCATGATTGTACAGCTCTTTGACACACTTACAAGAAAAATATACAAAATCAAAAAAACTAATGTGAAGTGTAAATTTGCACACATTTCAGGGTTTCGCAGGTATTTAGCAAGTGAATGATGATTATTTGGGATGAAAAACAAATTTTATGTTCAAATATATTTTTTGTTAATTTTAATTAGAATGCCTAATACCATTATTTAGGTTTCTAAATATGTGCAGTATTTGTTTTTTTAGCAAGGTTCATTAAGTATTTGAAAATTGCGCCTATGGCTTCCATTGTTTGTCTTAAGTCATAACTCCACCCCTCTGATTTCTTGTATTCAATTTTAACAATGTCCACTGGTTATTAAATTTACGCTTTTAAAAATTAAATGCAACATTTGCCCAAATATAACTAAAATTTTGAAAAAATAATTTGACAAAATAAAAATGCAAAAAATACAGAAAAAATAAAATTGCCTGGACAGCGGAGCGAACTTAAGTTTGCAAATTAGAACGCGACCATGCTAGCCATTACACTATCAAAGTATACTGGTTCAGTGTGATAAGATAAGTTATTAAATATTTTACATGGTCAAGCAAAAACACTATAATCTGATCAAAAATTCCTGTTGTACTATTCCGGTTCACACAAATGTACATTACTTAGAATTTTTTCAGATTTTTAGTTTAAACCATCTACAGGGTGTGGGACATTTTTTTTTTGCACAATTTTGGTAAAAGTCGCCTCAAAATAATTTATTTTGCAAAAATTAAATTTTGATCGTTAATCCACGTAATAAGGGCTTTCATTTGATACCCTACTCAGAATTGTACAAAAAAAAAATTTTTTTTCGATGAGCAGATATTTGTTTATATTATTAGGGGTATATGTTTTTTAGATGTTTTAGTATTTTTCCTATGTGCGGGTCAAAGAGTTGTATAAACATGCCAGATTTCAACTCTCTAGGTTTCCCGTTTGGCTACAATTTTTACCGAACAGACAGACAGACGACAAAATGACGGTTCAAATTGTCATACCTACAAAACCCTAAAAATAAATATATATTTTTAAATTTTTTTAGTGGAGTATTGAATGAATCCTCTTAAAAATAAACAAGCAAATTTTAATTTTTTAAAAATCTTTTTATTTTATGGTATTTTCGCCAAAAAACTTTTGTCGCCCACTCTATTTTCCAGAGAGGTTGATCTAAAAATCTGAAAAAAAAGAAAAATTAATAATCTCAGAGCTGAGAACTGGAATAGTTCAACAGGAATTTTTAATCAGATTAATTTTTCGAAAAATATCGATTTTTTTGTGTCGACGATTAAAAACAATTATTGAAAAAAAAAAAAATTATTGTGTTGTTTTCAAAAGTAAGCTCATAAGACGTAGAGTACAGAGCGGAAAGTAGTTTTTTTAATTTTTTTTTTATATTTTTTTTCAAAAATGTACTATACTAATTACTGTCTCTAACCCAAAGGGGTTAAAGTAAAAATCTGAAAAAAGTCTAAGTATTGTACATTAATCTGAACTGGAAACGTTGGAAAGAAAATTTTGATCAGATTGCGTTTTTGAAAAATATTGCAGTTTTTGTCTTTCTAACAAATTAATTATTTTTTAATTCATGGTTAAATTATGGTTAATAATGTTATGGATTTTTTGTATTTATGACTAAGATAGTGTATCTCTTCTTCTGAAATTAAAATATAATAATATAATAATAAAAAAAATTAACAGCTGAGAATCGCGTTCATGTGTATAAGCTTCACCTTCTATTATACGTCATGATTCAACCTATTGTTTGAATTATTTTAGTTTTAGTTTTAAAAGTATCAAAGAGAAATAAATCATTTCTAGCAATGAAATACTTATAAATTAAATAACACATTGTTAATAGTGAGACATACGTTTCTAAAATTGAAAAAATGAAGCCATTAATTAATTAATTAATTAATAATGATATACCTGTCTCCCTATTGATATATTCCTCCTAGTTTGTCCAAAAATTTACTATACAAATTTATGTAAATAGTAAACTGCTAAAATATTCTTAAAATTTTGTGTTTGTCGTGACTATAGCCTACTAGATGAAGAATTTTTGGTATTTCCGAATGGATTTATAAAATTATGTACTTCCGACTAATGAATTACATTTATAACAAAATGATTTAATACCTTGTCAACCCGGCTTTATATTTCATCAGTGCCTGGAGACAGCAGGTACGGTAAATACTTATTTTCTAAATTACATCGGTACAGAGAATTACACAAAATATATTCCAAAAATTTAAAGCGTTTACGAATAAATTTTACTTAACAAAATATAGGATCTTGGGTCATGGGAAGGCCTCAAAATTGAATGGATATATTCAATTTTAAACTCGAATCTATCATACATGAAAAAAGATGTAGAACGTAAGGCTTTTAGGGGTAGCATTTTGGCATTTTTATTGGTGTTATGTACAGAGCGCCTTTGTAGAGATGAGTACCTTTTTTTTGCTCCTCATTTGAATTTGGAGAGGTGAGGACTTTTTTTTTATCACTTGGATTTGGGGAGGTGATGACCTTTTTTTGCTCTTCACTTGGATTTGGGAAAGTCAAGACCTTTGTTTTTTGTTTAATCAATTTACTTTATTGCCAAGGGCGCCAAAAACATTGTTACGGTTCTGGTTATGTATTTTCTTATGAAGAGGGGCGTATTAGTTTTAGTAGCCCACGGGCGCCGAATATCTTAAGACGGCCCTGAGCTTAATTCGTTCCAGACTGCAAGTAAAAAAATATGTATCACGAAACCCAATTTTCCATTACATCTTATGAGTAATCAATTAAACCATTCTCAGATTAAAAAATTTAAGAAAATTCAACAAATAAAAAAAAAAAAACTCAAATAAATGAAGAAAATGCAAAAAAATGGAGAATGTGTGAGGAAAAGCATATTTACACTACAAGTATGTATTTTGTATACCATTATAGGCTATTCCAAACGTAGATTTAATATCTAGTAATTTTTATGTATTAAATTAAGTTTTTGGACATTGAAAATTCTAGGTTAAGTTGACGTCTTTATAAAATGTAATTTTCATTACATTTAGATTTTTTGTGTTATTATTAACACAAATTTACAATTTTTTTTTTGTCTTCAAAAAGTGTAAAAAATTTATATAGGTATTACTTCATATTTTTTATAATAAATGACACTCGTTTCCATGGTTACCCTGTTGGAATTTTAAATTCAACATGAAACATGAAATAAGACGATAGGTGTAGCGTAGTTGTAACACACGTGCCTTGCGTAGCTAAGGATTTGGGTTTGAATCCTGTTCAGGCATTTTGAAGCAGAGGCCATAAAACTGAAAAAAAAATGAAATAACCTAAGCAAGTTCCCCTCTCGTGACAACCTAAAAGAATGAAACTCCCATTTAGTTCCGCTTAAATCAAAGAAACAGACTATATATTAATTTTTATCCTTTTCTGTATGCTCTATTTATTATGTTTAAGTAGAACTAAATGGGATTTTTGTTTTCTAAAGTTGTAACGAGCTCCGTGTATATTTCATGATTGATTGAGTCGGGAGTGGGAGTCGGAGTCAGGTGTCAGAGTCGGGATTCGGAGTCGGAGTCGGGAGTCGGAGCCGGGAGTCGGAGTCGGGAGTCGGAGTCGGGAGTCAGAGTCGGGAGTCGGAGTCGGGAGTCAGAGTCGGGAGTCGGAGTCGGGAGTCAGAGTCGGGAGTCGGAGTCGGGAGTCGGAGTCGGGACTCGGAGTCGGGAGTCGGAGTCGGGAGTCGGAGTCGGGAGTCGGAGTCGGGAGTTGGAGCCGGGAGTCAGAATCGGGAATCGGAGTCAGGTGTCGGAGTCGGGAGTTGGAATTGAGAGCCGGAGTTGGCAATCGGGAGTCGGAGTTGGAAGTCGGAATCGGGAGTCATTTATTGTTCTACGACTCCCTGTCCCTGTTTTGAAGACAATTTTAATACAAGAAAAAAAAAAATAATAAATAAATAAAAAAAATAAAAAATCACCCGAAATATTTTTCTGAGTGAATCTAAAGAATCATAATTTGAAAGGGTATGAGGTAATATGTATGAGCAGTTTGATTTTATTTTGATTTTTTAGTTAGTTAATTAGCTACATTATGGCATCCAGCATCTGTAGCTATTAGTACCTATTACATCCCATTTACTTATCTAGATTTGTTTTTGATTTCTTCTTGATTGGTTCAACAACTCATTTTAAAATGGTATGCTTGTGATTTGTAAGCAAATATTCGTGTTGGCCGACGAAGCATTCAGAATGTAGTTATTCTGAAATTGCAAATATATACAGAATTCACGTCTCTGTCCGATGTTATTAGATAGAAATTCAATTTGTTGGGAAGATGGAGAGAAGCAGTTTTTATATCAGCCCCTGGCGCTGACAATGTGCGCTCCAGTTTCGCGAGGAAATAATATTTCACAAGCTTTTTTACGGAGGTGGAAATGAGTTTTCTTGTCGATCTCAATGTTTACACGATAACGCTCTGGCGGAACTTAATTAAAATCAAAAGTAATAAATGGAAATATTCCCAGTACGAGATATACCGCGTTCGTCGTTTGCCGCATTCACTTCCGGCGGACTAACCAAAAAAACATTTATGTTTTTATCCTGCAAAGAAAATAGATGTCTGTATGATAATTAAGTTCGATTTTAGAAGAGCCTTCGATAGTCTCGCCTATGATGCAATATGGAAGGTCTTGAAAGAAACTGGAATATCGGAAAGAAGAATATTCGGTGCAGCTTTTAGATCTTAGCAAAGCGTTTGATCATGACATAATATACTAATAGAAAAAATAGCTCATTATGGTTTCAGAGGTACAGCTCTTCAATTTATAACATCTTATCTGATCAATCGCATTCAAATTGTTGCACATAACTATGAAAGAAATGACCCTTGTTGCATCAAATAGGAATTCCTCAAGGAAGTATTCTGGGACTTATGTTATTTATAATTTATATAAATGACTTTCCTCATAATCTCTCATGTGATTCCTTTCTTTATGCTGATGGCACAACATTAGTCGTAAACGACAAAAATGTTGACATATTATCAATTAAGGCTGCTGCTTCAAACTTGGAAGCGATCAAAAGGTTTGAGGTAAATAATCTGCATTTAAACAAATAGAAAACTAACAGCATGATCTTCTCATTAAACAGAAGAAATCCCAGGTCTGATATTGGAAACTTTCTGGGCCTACGTCTGGATTCTGGATTATAATGGAAATGCCACATCGATAGATTAAGTGGAAAGCTAAACAAAGATATTTATACCATACGACGAATAAGGAAGATATCTAATCAAAAATTAGCTCAGACATACTATTCGCTATTTCATAGTGGTTGTTAATCTGGGGAAGTACACCAAGGGTAGAAATAATATTTCTACTTCAGAAGAAAGCAGTCAAGGCCATTGTACACGTTGGTGTTTGACAGGGCAGTATTCTTTCATCACTCCTTTTTAATCTAGTGTTGGACTTCATAACAACAAGAACACTGAAACAGAAGGGATGTATTAGATGGGGTTTTAAATTATTTCAACATTCTATCAAGATTAGAAGATCTGGACTATATGAAAGATATTTGCTTGCTCTCTCACACAAACAGCGTCATTAGGTCTTCGCATTAATATGCAGGAAACAAATACCATACGTAACGGCACAACAAATAATTCTCCTTGCCATAAATAAGGCGAAATAATTGAAGATGTCGATGAGTTTTGTTATCTGGAAAGTGTCAAAAGATGGTGGCGTCTCCTTTAATACTAAGCATGTTTGTAGAACCATTTCTAATAATGTACTCTTTAGTACAAATGTTAAATCTCTATTACTTTATGGATGCGAATTATGGAAAGGTACTCAAAGAGCTACCGTCTTGCATGCAAGTTGCTTATGGACACAATCACCAATACAGATATGCGAATTCGCTGTAAACAAGAAGAAATATTTTAGAGATTATGAAGCGAAAGTGTAAATATATAGGACACATTCTGTTCTGCCTTTATAATAACGTTACAAAGATATTATTAGACTTAAACCCCCAAGGTATACTGATGACATATAGTAGAAGCCATATGCTTCACGCAGAAGTAAAAGGAACATATATACTGTAGTTAAGTGTTACTATCCCACCGTTGCCACTCTGGTCGGCCTGGCTTCAATGAAACTGAGATGGGCAGGACATATAGTGCGTTCTGGAAACAATGGATGAACCAAAATAGTATGGATGCACTAGGTACAAGACCGTGAAAACGATTTACTTAAGAAATGCCTATATCTAATAAGGGACGAGAACTGCTGGATGATGATCCCACCGCTGTTATCAATATATCATCAAAAACATAGTTATACATCTGAATAAATGTCGTTTGGTAATTGTTGCTTCACAATATGCTGGATTTATGATAAATCAGGCATCACCAAACTGTGGTCTACGGGTCATATTCTGTTCACGTGGTCAGTTTTTATGGCGTAGATATGTAAACTTAAAAATATATGTTTCAAGCCCGATTGCGCCAAAAATTCCCATTTATCATGGCCAATCAAAGCAATAAAAGTTTGGCCATGACTGCTTTAATCTAAAATCTAATTTTACTTAAATTAGGAAGTCGTAACAAAATCAACAACTTTTAAATTTTTTTTTTTAAATAACTAAATGATTAGCTCTTATTCAAAATTCTAAATTAAATTTGAAAAAATTCGATAATTCTCGAAAAAATAATCTGGTCGACAAATCAGAGGGAGTTACTTCTGTTTACATCAATTTGTATTAACTTTTTTTTTAGAATTTTACATCAGCTCCCTTGGGAAAACGGGGGAAATAATATTTCGGCACACTTTTCGCAAAAATCGTATCAATATAATTTTATTTTCGCAGGGAAATGGTAAAAATGCACCCTTTTATCATCTTCCAGGATCTTTTCCAATATTTGTTAACTTTTATTTCAATTTATTTGTTTGAACTTCCCAAATATTTATCGAATAGAAAAATGTATAGAACAAAAAAGATTTGTTTTCTTATTATAAACAATTATTGTTAAATACATTTTTCTGTTAAGTCAACAATAAAGGACATATCTGAGGTTTTATAGTAAACAGTTTTAATCTCGAAACATCCGCAGAGAATAAAAATATTGAGATGCTATATTGCTTCGAATCCGGGTTTTACTCTATCATCATACCAGATTTTGTGAAAATATGTTCGGCCGTTTTAGCGTGAATCTCGGACAGACAGAGAAACAGCCAGACTGACAGAAATTGAGTTTTTTGTGGATATTGTCTTATAATCTTCTGAAACGTGTAGAAACCAAATATTGGGCTGAACAAATCAGATATAGCCTCAGATTTTATTAATATTAATTTTCATCTTAATGGCCACGTAAATAAGCAGAACTGCCGCTACTGGAGTGCAACGAATCCGAAATGCAAACATCAGAAACCCCTACATTCGCCTAAAGTGACCGTATGGGCTGCGATGTCGGTGCGAGGAATTATCGGCACTTACTTTTTTGAAGACGAAAGGGGGCGTGCAGTTACAGTGAATTCAGAGCGTTATGTGGAGATGTTAGACAACTTCTTGGTACCTGAACTGCAAAACTTTCCTGGCTATAACCAAAGAACATGGTTCCAACAGGACGGAGCAACTTCACACACGTCCAATATGTCTCTGCCACGTGTTCGTGAAATTTTCTCAGGCAAATTGATCTCCCGGAGAGGTGACATAAATTGGCCTCCACGCAGTCCAGATTTAACCCCTATGGACTTTTTCCTATGGGGTTATCTTAAATCTAAAGTTTACGCCAATAAACCGACTTCACTGGTGCATTTGAAAGAAAATATCCGTCACGAAATGGCAGCCATCCCTGAGTCCACCTGCCGAGACGTCATAAGTAATTTTACTGTTCGATTAAATGATTGCCGAGAACGCGAGGGTCTACATTTAGACGATATTATTTTTAAGAAATAAATCCCCAAAAAGTGTATTTTAATAATTAATAAACATTTTTTCTATATACGGCTTACTTTTTTTTTAATCGATCCACTAAATATAAAATTTCTTTTGAGACACCTTGTATAAAATATAGATTTAAGATTTATTATTTAATTATTTAATAGACTTATTTATTAATTGGATTTGTACTGGCGAAATAATAATATTTTAAATTAAAATAAATGAGTTTGTGTTTTGAACAAGCATTTTAAAGATAATCCAACTTGGGGCCTCTTGTCAAGAGGGGCTCCAGGTCGTCTAATGGTAAATGTAACCCTGGATGCTCCAATGAAGCCAGTCGAGATGGAGAGGCAGACGTAGAAACAGACAGATAGACAGACAGACAGACGCATGATTGACGTTATAAGAGTTTCTTAGCCAGACCTACGAATACGGAACTTTAAAAATTCCTCTTATTATTTTACAGATTTAATTTTGACGTTTTCAATCGCGGTTTTTTAAAATGAAGTTTACCTTCAGACCCTGTCATCATATCAGATTACCTCTTGAATCTCATTATAATTTTTATACTCTCATCAAATCCATCAAGGATTTATTAATTGTAGTCGAATGAATTCATGATTATAGTAGTTTGTAACTAAATTAAAAATCCATTCGTCATCGTGATCGGGCTTACCGCGGTCGTCGGGACGCCTACGGATGCCAGGAGACGCCGTGAGAAGCGGGGGAGGCTATTATTGAGTAGAACTGCAAATTGCTATTTCTTTCATCACAAATTGCTTCATTTAGTAGCATCTCTAATGAAACGAGAGTGCTTCGTTCAGATTCGCTACAGATGCATGCTTCCCTGGATCAATTCAGTGGCCCTAAAACAATAGTTACATATTTAAAAATTGTGAAGTGTGAATTTTCACACATTTCAGTGTTTTATAGGTATTTAAAAAGTGACAACAAATTGTGGGTATATGTTAAAAATCAGAAAATTCGATAACTTTAAAAAAAATAATCCATGTTCTTTCAAAGACTTACAAGTGTACATAATTACAAGATGTGTACGTAGCAAAACCCAGCTATTTCTTCAGTTAGTCAATCAAACATTGCTTTACGCTATTTTAAAAAACTTAGCCAGGTAACGGTGTTTATTCACAGCTTATGCCGCATTTGATAGCCTCATAAGGCCGGTGCCTTATCTCAAGGTATCTGATAGAATTGCAAACCGTCTGTCACGTTCTTCCAATATCGCGATTACTAGATGCAATCCTACCTGGACGCCATCTCCGAGGTGTATCACGATCAAAGCCACGAAATAAGTTCATTCTCTCGTACATAAATATTATAATGTTTAATTTCAATAATATTTTGCTGAATGAAATACATTAGAACTCGGTTATAACGAACCTCAAGGAACCATGACAATTTATACGTAATAATTAATATAGTTCACAAGTCTTTACATGCTGATTGATTGATAAAGAACCTATAAACAAATATATATTTCATAAAGTTCTATGTAAAATTCAATGACGTTTGAGAACTGCTCATACCCAACGTACGCCCGTAGTTTTTATCATCATTTGTTAGGTTTGAATAAATTTAGATAAACGTGTGTTTTTGTATATGTAGCGGTTATATTGCAGTTGTGTCTAGAGCGAGTGAAACAAAAACAATAGTTTCTTCACACCATCCGAATCAATAATATCGCTTAATTTTTATGACCTTCTAGATTGAACCATACCCTTTCTCTGGCGGGCGTCGGTAAAGTAAATCCTCCCCGAGTATATTTGCTACATTCGTGACGAGTAATTTTTCTGTTATTCTTTTATATTTTACGAGTTGAGCACCTGTGCTTCGCTACGGTTTATTGACGGTCTCATTAGTGTAATTAGTGTAAAATACTCAGTTTGTTTTTAAACCTTTGTATGGGTAACCTTTGTAAGCAAAAACCTAGTTGATATCTCATTTGTCATATCTCATTTGTCTAGAGATATTGAGGAATCCGTGAAAAAACATTTTACTCTTTTTCACCATATAGGGGTCGCACTTCAAAAAATCCTTTCTTAATGAGTTCTTACGTAATACTGAGTAAAAAAAATGTGTATAACTTTTTAAATATTTTAAAAAGACGCATATATGCCAAAAAAGGAATGTTATAACTCAACAAACGAAGTAAATACGAAGGGTTCTATAATTTATGAAGGGTAAAATATAGAATATATTGGGATATGCACTCTTGGACTGATGTTAAATAAAGTTTAAGACAACATTTATTCCAAATATCCGATATTTCGGCTTTATTTTAAGCCTTAATTCAGGGCGAAATATTTAAGTGTCATACAAAGGTGGTTTCATCGATGTTCTAATTATACATAATCAAAGCTGATAGTTATTTCCTTTAATAAAACTCTTGAGATGTTATAATGTGAATATAATTAATATTTTAATATAGTTGTGAGATAACGCACATGGCCACAAGAAACAAATATTATGACCAATAAAGACAAACGACCAACGACGGGAATAAAGCCTATTTCAATGTTTCGTTTTGTCATACCATGCTTAGCCTAAAATCATTTTTAGTTGAGAATTATGAGTTTTTGATTTGTTTTTTCTTTGTGCTGTGGATTTCTAATTTATTTCGTTTAAGAACCACTGTTTCTCGTCATCTCCTGACTCCCTCCTAATTATTAATCTCCTGTTCGCCTCGTTCCACTCGCTGACTTCAACATCAAATAAAAAGAGGAAAAATGGCGTCTCAATCAAGAAATCGTCTTTCCCTCTACCTCACCTCACGATTGAACGGACAGAAAAATATCCAAATAACGTTCAGATTACAAATAACAAACTATACACCCCAAAATGCAAAAATAGGGACCTGAAATCAATTTCAAAAAAATAATTTTTAATCATATTCAAATTAGAAAAATGAAAAGAAACACATGTCGAATATATTAGGTCGTCAAGGATGAAATTTATAGAAAAAAAGGCAAAGTTGGTTGACAAAAAATATAAGGAATTATTTTATTCATCAAAGTATGCACCTATATTGTCTATACACTTTTTCCATTTAAGCGGTAAGTTGTTCAGGCCGGTGGTATAAAAGCCTGGCAGTCGAGAGTCAATGAATTACTGGAAGGCCTGAGTTACAGTATTGTCGGAATTAAACTGTTTACCTATTAAAAAGTTGTCCCATTTGCGGAAGAAGTGGTAGTCAGTGGGGGCTAGGTCTGGTGAGTATGGAGGATGATGAAAAAGTTCCAACTCCAATTCCTGTAGTTTTGCCACAGTCATTTGTGCAGTGTGTGGTCTAGCGTTATCATGCAATAAGATAGGAGTCGATCTGTTGACCAATCTAGGCTGTTTTTCTTTAAGTTTTTGCAACAATTCATCCAGCTGGTTGTAGTATATTTCTGCTGTGATCGATGAACCAGGTTTTTTTTTTGTTTTTAAGTTACCTGTACGAAATTTGGCGAACCAATTTGATATTGTCTGCTGCGTAGTAACACTAGAGCCAAATACACTATTAACGTTTCGCGCAGTCTGCGATGTCGTAGTTCCACGAAAGAAGTTATACTTCATAATAGTGCGAATTTCCGACCGTGCCATTTTCAACAAAATCAAATTTTTAAAAAAGTTTTTGATATTTTTTAGAGCATACAATGATTTCTTTAAAGAGGCGAGATGTGTAACTTTCCAACTAAAAAAAACAGAACGGTAAAATATTAAGTGAATGTCAAATAATAAGCTGTTAAAGTTGGCAATATTATTAACTACTAATTAACTATTAATTTCATCCCTGACGACCTGAATACTAAAATACTAAAAAAACACAAGAATACACCGACTTTTAATGCAAACTCTTAATATTTCATTTACTTTTTGATTTTGTGTAATTTTATAGCTGGTAATAGGAGTAATAAAATAAGGTATCCATCTAAAGGGAAAAGGGTTAGTTTTACCGATGTTGTCACCATATCCCGGTAACCGAGCCGACAGTCGCCGCATATTTCAATTACTCTGATTAATTACCATGGTACTCGTTTCAATTTTCAACCCCATCTAACAGCGGACGCCATTTTTCAATCTTTTACCCCCCCATTACTCCACTTACACCCGCTGTAGAGCCCAGTTGAAGGGTTTCGAGACTCGCTTGTGATATAATGATCCAGCTAGGGAAACTTACTTCAACTTTTTTAATCAGAACCAAGTTTAATTACGGACTCTCTGAGATGTTGAGAGTCTTTTCACTGTTAGGTTTGCAACCCTGACAAGTAAACTTAAATCATACATCGAATGTTTACACAACGTTTTTAATTATTAAGAATTTTTAAGGTTTCGATGAAAAATTTTAATGAAAAATCAGAAAGAAAATCGAGAATTTTTGTAGAAGAATTAATTTTTGAAGACCATCAAAATTTATCTATAGGCTATTCCAAACCTTTAGGCTGAACTAGATTTTGCAATCTAGTAACTTATATACAGTCTGTTTCAAACGGTTAGGCGGAACTAAATGGGAATTTCGTTCTTTTAGGTTGTCACGAGAAGGGACCTTGCTTGGGTTATTTCGTTTTTCACGTTGGAATGTCAAAATTTAAAATTCCAACAATGAAACCATGGAAACGAATGACATTAAATTATTTTTTACATATTTTAATAAAAAAATAAATAAATAAATGGGAAATTTGTATTAAGGAGACACAAAAAATCAAAATATAAAGAAAATGACATTTTAAAATGATATTAACCTTAACAAAAAAATGTTTATTGTAAGTATGATTTACAAAGCTTAAACAAAACGGTCGAAAAGCACGATTTAAACGATGAAAGTAACTAGACTGCAAAATCTAGATCCGCCTAACCATTTGGAACAGACTTTAGCTTGATTCGTGCTTTTGTCTATTTTGATTAAGCTTTGTAAATCATGCTTACAATAAACATTTTTAGGTTAAAGTTAATATCATTATGAAATGTTATTTTCATTACATTTTGATAATTTGTGTCATTTTTAAAACAAATGTCTCATTTCTTAAATTATTATATTTTCCATAAATATGATTTTTTCCAAAAATGTACAAAAAACACACGTCCTGCAAGGATGTCCCGTACCCTTTAATCCAAAAGAGTTAAACCAAAAATTTAAAATAAATTTTAAGTAATGTACATTGATCTTAACCAGAAACGTACGAAAGGAATTTTTGATCAGATTTAATTTTTGGAAAAAATTACAGTTTTTGTGTTTATGACTAAATTAATTATTTTTTTAATTCATAGCTAAATCATGGTTAATAATTATGGATTTTTTGTATTTATGATTAAGGTATTATATAACTTTTTATGAAATTAAAAATATAATAAAAAAATTTTAACAGCTGAGAATCGAGACATTCTTAATGAGTTTGCACACATGAACTCGATCAGTAGGCGGAACGCTTATCGATATACGTCTTGATTTTAAGGTATCAAAGAGGAATAAATCATTTATAATAGTAGTGAAATACTTATAAAACAAATAACGCACTGTTAATAGTGAAAAATACGTTTCTGAAATTGTAAAAGTATGAATCCATTTATCAATATTCTTCTGTATCTTATGTAGGCTTCTGCATCTATTATTTATTTATAATAATAATAATAATAATAATATATTTCTTACTTATTTAATGAAGCCTTAAATAGGAAGCAAATACAGAAAAAACCATTAGTTTTTTTTTATTTACATTTTCTTGTGACGAAATTTTCGTAAATTATTTAAAATTAGTTTAAAAAAATCAGCTGTGGCCACCACAGGACCGACCGCCATCACAAAGTACTTGTATAAAATACATTCTAGCAGCAGAGTAGAAATAACTTGGCCTAATATTTTCTAACAGAGATATTAGTTATCATGACCATGGAAACGTTACATATAAGTATGAAAAAATAGATACTTTTTACCGACCGCCAACATATATAAGGGAGGTATTGTGATCATACCGATTTTGACATTTCGAGATTTCGATGGATCTCCACGAATTGAGGTCCCTACATAACGTTTTGACTATTTTTAGCATGATGTCTGTCGGACTGTCTGTCCGACTGTCCGTCTGTCCGTCCGTCCGTCCATCTGTCCGACTGTCCGTCCGTGTGTCTGTCTGTCTGTGTACACGTGCAGATCAAATTCGGCTAAAAGGATTTTTATGAAACTGCATAATTAAGCTTTTGACATCAATGGCACAAGTTGATCAACTTTTGGTAAAAATCGGTTGACTAAAAATGGGAGTTTACTCGTGTCGATTTTAAGATTTTTGCGAATTTTTAGCAACAGAAAAATATTTCGAAAAAATTTATTTAACAAAAGTTGCTATAAATGCAATAACTAATAACTTTTATTTGAGAATTTTTGTAAAATGTTTCGAAATTTTTTTAAGTATCTATTTTTTCATACTTACATGTAACGTTTCCATGGTCATGATCAATAATATCTCTATTAAAAAATATTAGACCAAATTATTTCTACTCTGCTGCTAGAATGTATTTTATATAAGTACTTTACGATGACGGTCGGTCACAGCTGATTTTTTCATACTTATATGCAAGAATTTTTTTATTTTTTTTTCGTTTTATCAATAAATATCTCAAATAAAAGTTGTTAGTTATTGCTTTTATAGCAACCTTTGTTAAATAATTTTTTTCGAAATATTTTTCTGTTGTGAAATATTCGCAAAAATCTTAAAACCGACTCGAGTAAACTCCCATTTCTAGTCAACCGATTTTTACCAAAAGTTGATCAACGCGTGCCATTGATGTTAAAAGCTTAAATATGAAGTTTCATAAATGTTCTTTTAGCCGAATTTGCTTTACACGTGTACACAGACAGACGGATGGACAGACAGACAGACAGACATACAGACAGACGGACAGAGGGAGAGACAGTCCGACAGATATCATGCTAAAAATAGTCAAAACATTATGTAGGGACCTCAATTCGTGGAGATCCGAAAATGTCAAAATCGGTATGATCACAATACCTCCCTTATATATGTTGGCGGTCGGTAAAAATAAAATGCATTACATTTCTTTGCAATTTACAATATAATTTTATTAAAAAAAATAATAATTTTTGTTGCCCGTCGTTATACCACCATTAGTGAAATTATCCGATGAACTTTTCTCAGAGATTATTTTCTCCTTTTCTCTCCCTTTTCATTCGGTTTTAAAAAGTTTTGTAACTCGGTACGTGTTTTTTAGCATGCCCTGTCAATACTTCATTCTTCTAGCTTCTAATTAAGAGAAAACAAATGTTCCAACTGTGAATTCCTGTTAATACGGCTCTGAAAGAGAGCTAATTGACTGCCATATTTAGACATTATCTCATTATTACTGATATTAAGAAAATTATTTTATAAATTCTAAGAATTTAAGCTATTTGTTAGCTAAGAGTTATACGGATTTTTATCTTCCGATATTGTGCAGTCAGCTCTGGGTTCGACACAGTCTCAAGTATTTAATACTTAAAATGAGTACCTGTTTATACAGGGATAATAGGACCAGTCGAAGTATTACACTGACCACGTGTCTTTCATATCTATAACCGGCGGTCTAGAACCGGAGAACCTATTATTTATTAGTAGTATTTTATTTAAGAGCTCTACTAATTTGAACCGTCTTAAGTTATATATACCGTGCCATCTTGTCAGTTACATACAGAGTTTAAAAATATCAAAACTGTATTCTAATTCACAGCTGAAATTCCCAATTTAACAAAGAACCAATCAGATTACTTCGTTTGTCGGAACTCACCCGAGGAACAACGAAAATATGTGTTCCTAATTTAATACCTGTTGTCAACTCATTGGCGTGTAGAAAAAAATAGTGTTCATTTAACAATCAATTCGTATAAGGTAGTAAAAATAGAATGTACGCCTATGTATACATGTCCTTGGAAATAAGTTTGATAACTAAATGTTTCTGTCAAGTATTGCATAACGGACAATATTTGTTGATCGCTCTGTAACTCGTTTAGAAATGATTCGAATTTGTAAAACATTTTTTTTGTATGTTAAATAGTAATCGTAAATTTTCATAGAATCGTTTTGCAAATATCATTTAAATCTAAGTATAGTTTTACTCTGAATAATTGATGTCATGACCTTCCTATAATAGTGGCAGAAAGAGGTTAAAGCTACCTGCTTTTAACAATGAAACCTCTATATAATCCGAGATATAATCCTATCAGTTGTTACTCATAGTCAGCCTATAGAAATTCTCACTGAAGTTAATAGTAACGCATATTATTTAGAATTAAATTTATTAATTATATTAAATTACATACATTATTATTTTATATAATCTGCCTAATAATTTTATAAGAGTGGTTTTTTTAATTTAGCTTCCCTTCATATTTTTTAGGATCAGGACTGGTTTTTCAAGAAAATTTTCATTAAAATATCTAGATCAGCGGTTCCTAAACTGTGGTCTGCGGACCCCTAGGGGTCCGCGAAACAATTTTGACATTAACTTTACATCCCCCAAATTTTCGCTTTTATTCAAATAATTCATTTAATCTACATGGTCAAGACTTTTTGTATTTGTTTTTATAACTAGTTATTGACATAACTAAACAATAATTACTAAAAATTTAATTATTTTTGTTCAACTGCAAATTATTTACAGAAAACATATTATAATAAGATCTATTTTGACCAATATTTGACCAAGAAATGTTTGTATGAGTTAAACGTATTATAATTTGAAACTTTTTTTATTCTTTTTACTACTATTTTTATTAATTTTATATTTTTTATTCTATATGCTAATAAAAATGTTCCTCTATAAATGCACATGACCATTTATTAAAATAACCAGCGATACATTTTTACCAATATTTATTACAAAGTAGTGCCTATGAGATTATTGAGCCAGAAATTAAGTCTCAAGAACAACGTAAAATGCCTAGGGTTGGGATGGGGTCCGCAAAAAAAAGTTGTTCAAGAGGGGGTCGTCGGACTACATAAGTTTAAGAACTCCTGATCTAGATGATTAAAAAATCAACGACGGCAAATGTTTTCTCTCGTCACAATGATAAATTCTTTGCGTCAATTCTGAAAACTGTCATAGAAAGCAGTTATAGAAAGTAGTTACCCTAAATAGGGGCGACTTTACACTGAATTTATATAATCTGCATTATACCATGAGTTTAAAAATAAATTACATAAGGGTTGGCTATGGAAAAATAAAATAATGTCTACTGCAACCTTTATATAACAATATAAACTTATGACAACAACAACAGTGTTGACAGTTAATTAATTCTAAAGCTTGCTTTTGACATTACTTTTATTTTCTATATCCAACCCTTACATAATTTCTTTTTGAACTCATGGTACTAGTATAACCTAGCAACAGTATTCCATGAAAATAAATATATGAATTAATAATAATGTTTTAAAATGTAGGGTCTCTTTATGACACTTGTTATAGACCTCGCGCTAGCTTTAGCATTGCTGTACGTTAAAACGTTATTGTCGTGTGTAAAAAATATTTTTTATTTGTCAACAAGTAGTACCCGTGCTTATATCGAAAGGGTTATCGATTAGTCGCGTAACTGCTTGCATCGTCATGACGATAGTCGAGATTTATGCCCTTATGCCATGCAACCACACCAATAGCTTGGCCAATATGACAAATGCTAGACGCAAGATACATCGATAACAGACCCTGAAAGCTTAATGTATCCGCTGCTAACATTACATGCACGTTTCGCGAGTTGTATATATTGCAGGCGTAATGCGTTAAAAAATTATCAAGTTTTTTATTTTAAAAGGAAATTTAGCGAAAGAAATTATTAGATTTAATCTTACTTTTAAATATGGTGGAGTTTAATACTTTTACGACAATTTTTGACTCAAAATATAGTAAGAGACTGGAAGAAGTATATGATAGAAGACTATTGAAGAAGTCAGGAGAATAATGACAATTGTATAATAATTAATACTGCCCATTTTACAAATATTTCTGTTAGTTAATAGTTCGTATTTATAATGTATGATTTAGCAATTAATGGAAGTATCTGAACATGTAGGCTTAATATGAATCTAAATAAAATAAAATTCATTACGAACCTTGTAATGAGAGATAATATAACGACCAACAATAAACAAATCGAACAAGTATATTCCTAAAATTATGTTCGTAACAACTTTGAAGGTAGTACCAGATTTACGTGAAGGCCGAACAGGCCCAAGCTTAGGGCCCCGCGATTTTAAGGCCTCGTATAAGCTTGGTTTTCTTTTTACCGACCGCCAACATATATAAGGGACGTATTGTGATCATACCGATTTTGACATTTCGAGATTTCGATGGATCTCCATGAATTGAGGTACCTACCTAACGTTTTGACTATTTTTAGCATGATGTATGTCGATCTGTCTGTCCGTCTGTCTGTCTGTCTGTCCGTCCGTCTGTCTGTGTACTCGTGCAGAACAAATTCGGCTAAAAGGATTTTTATGAAACTTCATATTTAAGCTTTTGACATCAATGGCATGAGTTGTTGAACTTTTGGTAAAAATCGGTTGACTAGAAATGGGAATTTACTCGTGTCGATTTTAAGACTTTTGCGAATATTTCATAACAGAAAAATATTTCGTCCACAGCTGATTTTTTCTTTTTTCATTGCTGCTATTCGACGTCCTTTTGGAGCCCCGACGCAGCCTGATTTATATTTTCTCTTTGCTCATCATTTCGATTTAGGGATTTAGAGACTATTCTATCTAATCAACCTAGGGTCTATAAAAACGTTAATACGGCATTGTTTAATACCATTGACATTGACAATCTGAAGAGGACAATTCTGGATACGAACATTTTGCCACAAATAACGTAGAGATAATTACAGGCAAAATCAGGCAACAGCGTCTTAAGATTAGATTTGCTTTTATTGCGTATTAGTGTGGCACGCTCTATACGTATCCAAAAAAAGCATATGCGACTTTGCGCGATAAGTACGCTTGGCAAAAAAATCCCGCGCCACGGAATTTTGACACTGTCACAAAACGACACTGATGTATTCAACGTAGCGTTTGTGTTCCAATACTGTCTAGCTGGATGTATTTTTTGTGATTACAAATAAATGATACTCAAAAAAATTGACGACAAAAAAAAAATATTTAAGAAAAATGTATATTCTACTGTCTTTTCCTTGCATTTTTGCACAATTTTTTTATCGGTTGTAGATTATTTTGTTCAAAATTAGATTAAAATTATTATTTTTTTTTCAATAAATATTTCATAATAATTTCGTTTAGCTCTTTTTGTATTTTTTTAAAATTATTTTGGTAGCTCTTCTTCAGTTTCGGTTATTTAAATAATTATTGTGTAACTAGCAGAATACCCGCTGCTTCGCTACCGAAAAAAATAGTCTTAGCCCGTTTAGATCAGGCCCATTTCGAAATCGATTCAAGACTGGTTGCTGCGAATCGTTTTACATTCAAGCATATTTATTTGTTTTAATCTACCATTGTATTAAAATGATCGTTCTTCAATCAAAACAAATTGTCTTTATAAACTGTTGATGTAAAGTAAATAATAAGCGAGATATTTCCAGTATTTTAGTTTTAGCACCCACCCCCTTCCTCCCTCCCATAGCTTCTCAACCAATTGAATAATTTATAGGACAACATATATTTGTTTTTTTATTTTAAACAGCTTTTCTCAAGTGCGTTTTTGCTGTTAAGTCAATATTAAATGAGATATTTCAAAAGTTTAGTTTTAGCTTCCTGTAATATCAATCCAATTGAAAAAGTAAATCATAAAAAAATATTTGTTTTCTTATTATAAGCAATTTTTCTGTTAAGTCTACGTCTTAAATGATACAATTTTTTTTCTTCTGATTTTCGATTTGCCATACTCACAGATTTTCTGTTTTATATGTATAACAGATTTTACTATTATATTTAAATATTTAAATAAAATAATAGATAAAAAATTAATAAATAAAAATAACAAAATTCTTAAAAATGCGCAAAAATAAATAACCAGAAACAGGTGCTCGACTTAAGTCTCGCTCTGAATATACTAATCATAAATTTAACTAAATAACTGAATAAAGAAATCTTATCACCTATAGCAGAGCAATGATGAATCGCGCCGAACGATGTTCCACGAACTTACTATAGTTGTCCAAACAACCATTGAAACGGAATTCCTGCGTTCTCGCTGAATGCATCATACGTACTTCGATGGTCCAGTATAATTATTAATAACAAAATTGCTAATTTCTCGTTTCTGATGGGACTTTTTTGAGATTTTCGTTGAAGGCATTTCCTAGATGTATGCAAAATTTCAACTCGGTAGCATATTTGGGGTTAGAATTTCCGGACATATTCACAAATATTCTGTTTTATATATAAAGAAGAAGATAAATTGTCTAAAAATTATTTCCTAAATAGTCAAAAACGAGTAAATAAAAACAAAATAATATATTAAATTTCACTTTTTTGATTTTTTCCTTTATATTTACCCACTGTGATCGGTCCTGCATTGAAGGTTTTTTTGGCTTCACAAACATTAATCCTCCACCTTGATCTAGATGGATTCCAATCTTTTCAGGTATCTTGCATACTTTTGTCCGCTGGTTTTTCTTCCTAGATCTTCTTTACCATTCTTTTTCATCCGTTGCTTTATCCAATGTAACTCTTTGCATCTCATAATTACATTTCTAAATTTTTTAAAAACTTTTTAAAACCTCTAACATTTTGTTGACCACTGTAACAACGCACAGAATCGATGTTTGTATCGAGGGGTGTTGGTATAAACGAAAATACAACGCTAGGCGGGTTCGACCCCCGAGTGTTCGTCTCTCACCATTGGTTGGCAACCCCTCTTGCCCCACCCTGCCAGTGGCGCACTGCAGGGGTCACACTACCCCCTCGCCCCCTAATTGAAAGCTGGATTACGTTAGATTATTAACATTTATAGCGGACGGTAATTTTTATTTATGTTTTGCTGTATTAGTTTTCTTCATGGAGTACTTAGGTTTATGATAAACTTAAAGATTATGGGGAAATTATAATTTATGCGAGATTATATGCCAGATTTTTATAGTTATTTTTTTATTTTATTAAGTTTGAAACATTATAAACATTATGGTTAATTTATAAGAATAATATTTTATAAAATGTAAAAAAAAAAAATAAAAAGAGTTAAATAAAATAAAGTAATACATTTTTCTTACATCTAGTTAGCGTTCAGAGCTCAGACTTAAGTCAAATATAGTCGAAAGTCAAAACATAGCATTTATTTAGCTTGCAAATTCATTTAGCCATTGAAAGACGCTAAATAATGAACAATATAACACTTGCGAATACATGCGAACGCTAAATATATATGAGGGCTATTTTTTTCATGTTCTCTTAGGTTGACAATGGAAACTCAGTTGCTATTGTTAAGTGGCGCTTGCGCAGTAGTGTTTAGTAATCTAGCTGTCAGTACAGCCGGACAGACCTCTCGTGGCCGGGCGGGGCTTATGGTGCGCATACAGAGGGCACTATGAAAGACAGTGTCAGATACAGAGAACAGTCAAAGAAACAAGTTCACATTCTTACACGTGTACATTATATTTATCAGTTAGGTACGTCTACTAACACAAGTTCCTCCCATTACAGTCGAACAACAAAACTATAGAAACGTAGCTGCTTGATTTAAGTGATTACTGAAGGGGGTCAGGGAAGAAAGGCCATAGCAACAGATGACATTGTCGAAAAATTGTCGAAAAAAAAGTGATGCCTGAGCGCTGAGATCTTACAAACGTTCACAAAAAACAGCTAATGAGGAGCTGAAATCCAGTGTGCAAGATTGGCTGAGAACCCAGGCGGTAACATGGTATGAGGAAGTTATACAAAAACTGGCCCTTACCCTTACGACAAATACGAAATTTTTCAACAAGAAATGGATTCTGATTAGGCGAATGTAATCTCAGCGATTCTGTTTTGAACGCTAAATATAGATGATAATAAGCAGGGATCGATAGAAACGGTCGCGAGTGGCGATTAAATTTTTTCACCTGGAGACTAAAAACTACAACAGCAAGTCTGATTTCCAGTAAGTTTACTGCAGAGGGCGAGTAATTTTTTTGTCTGGCGAATACAATTCAGCGCGATTTGTCCATAATAAGGATTTAGGCGGATACTTGAATCCAAAATAATATCATCCGTACCTATTATATTGTTGAATTATTTATATATTAGGTCGTCAAGGATGAAATTTGTAGAAAAAGTTGGTTGATAACTTACAAATATAAGGAATTATTTTATTCATCAAAGTATCCATATTGTCTATACACTTTTGCCATTTAAGCGGCAGGTTGTTCAGGTATAAAATCCTGGCGGACGAGAGTCAATGAATTCCTGAAAGGCCAGTTTTACAGCATTGTTGGAATTAAACTGTTTTCCTATTAAAAAGTTGTCCAAATTGCGGAAGAAGTGGTAGTCAGTGGGGGCTAGGTCTGGTGAGTATGGAGGATGATGAAGAAGTTCCAACTCCAATTTCTGTAGTTTTGCCACAGTCATTTGTACAGTGTGTGGTCTAGCGTTATCATGCAATAAGATAGGACTCGATCTGTTGACAAATCTAGGCTGTTTTTCTATAAGTTTTTGCATTATTACGTCCACTTGGTTGCAGTATATTTTGCGGTGATTGATGACCTAGTTTTTTTTTTTTTTTTGAATTTTAAGTTACCTGTATGAAATTTGGCGAACCAATTTGATATTGTCTGCTGCGTAGTAACACTAGAGCCAAATACACTATTAATGTTTCGCGCGGTCTGCGATGCCATAGTTCCACGTAAGAACTTATACTCCATAACAGAACAAATTTATGACCGTTCCATTTTCCCAAAATTAATTTTTTAAAAAAGTGTTTGATATTTTTTAGGGCACACAATGATTTCTTTAAACAGGAGAGATGTGCAACTTTCCAACAAAAAGAGAAAAAAAACAGAACGGTAAAATATTAAGCCAATGTCAAATAATAAGCTGTTAAAGTTGACTACAAATTTCATCCTTGACGACCTGATAATTAAATACCAAATTGTTAGCATGCCAAATTTTAACTTTCTAGGTTCAGCCGTTTGTCCACAGTTTCTATCGAGTAGACAAGCAGACGGACGGACAAACAGGCAGATACATTTGTGATGGTATAAGAGTATTTTGGGTATACCTACGAATCGATAGTCGATAACGCATTATGTATTAAATTTAGAGCTGTGAACGGTCGTTTGCGTTACCATATGACAAACTTATTATAGCTCAGTCGCTGAAACAGCGCAGTTGGTCATTTTGCGTCATAACTTCAATGACAAACTTAGTGGCGAAAAAATAACTAAATGGTTTTTTTTTTGTTGTGAATTATAGACTAATAATGCTCTTTAATTTTTTACTTTACTAAAACATACCTTTTGAAGTCATATTTAGTTTGTGTTCGATAGTCATTTTTAAAATTTACAAATTTTAAAAGTTTTTATTTAATATAGGGACATTTGTATTGGTATCCCTGAATAAAACGATGTTTACATTTGTCATTTAATAATACGTCTGTTGTGTTTTGATACGGACTTGTGTTCAAATATCTAACTTATAGTAATTTCTAAATTCCTTTTTTATTTAGTTTGTTGTTTATTTCGCAGTTTTGTGTTTAGTTATATATTTTCTTATAGATTTTCTTATTTGATTTTGTGTGTACTGCATCTATTAATTTTAGAGCTGTGAATGTAGCTGAAGTCTTTCGTCCACCGTACATTTTGAATCAAGTTTAAAACAAAACATACAAACCCGTTAAAATATTTTTACGTCATTTTTAATCGATTCCCTCGCAGAATAAAAATGTCTTGATGCGCTTGAGGGTGGTTCACCCCTTTTATTTGCCAGTGGTTCTGAAGTTGACATTTACTCCCCTATCTCTCCCTTACTTTAATGTATTTTATTATTTTTTTTCTTTCTTCCCCTTTTATGATAAAATTTCTACCCCCATAGATATGTCCGTAGGATTGATTCGCGCTAAAAGAAAGTCTCTCAGGAACAGGATTCTAATTAGAAATGTACAGTTACTACAAAGGATTCGCTTAAAAGAGAATTTTTTAATTTATCTCTTATTAATATAAATAGAACGGCTTCTTTTTATTCTAGAGTTATTTTTTAGATTACTATTACTTGCTCATTATTTCATGAAAAAAATATATAAAAAAATTTAAAAGACAGCAACTCTTCAACTTTGGTCTTTCAGACATTTTGAATTGCAACCATTTCCCGAATTTACGGTGCTTACTTCGTACGGCTTTTTAACGACATGTTGCAAAAACACGATGATGGTTCAACGTATTCCCAGTCTCCAACCCCGCGGTCCTACGCAGGCGCGCACCCAGTATTTTTTATTGGGGGGTAGAAATTTTTTTTTTTCTTAAGGGGCTTCTTAAAAATGTGTTTTTGAGTGTTTGGGAGGTAGCTCTAGCCCGTGAGCCCCCCAAATTAAGTGCCTAGTCCTTCGATTTTCACTTCATATCCATTTCCATTTTCCTTTTGAAATCATATCTCATTAACAGATTGCAGTATGTTAAGTTTAAAGACATATCTATGTCTATAAACACCCTTGCCTATTACCTGTAGAGTTCCACAAGGATCTATTTTAGGACCTATTTTATTTTCAATTGTTGTTAATGACTTTCCTTCGTGTATTAAAGACTGCTCTCATTTTATGTACGCTGATGATACCACGTTGCTGATCAGATCAAAATCTCCAAACGATCTGTTTTTAAAAAATGATGAGTTCATGATTCGCATACATGGTTTTCATCAAACAAATTATGTTTGAATATAGACAAAACGAATAAATTATTAATTACTTTAAAGCATTCTAAGTTTAATAATCCAAAGTCAGTAAATTTTCTAGGCGTTCATATAGACCCCACGTTGACATGGGCAGAGCCGCATTAGGGGGGGGGGGGGGGCTAGCGCACTAAGGAAATGGCGCCGATGAGCTTGACTAAGGGGCGCCACATTACGAAAGCGAGGACCTTTTTTGTTTTGCTCTTCACTTGGATTTTAGGAGGTGAGAATCTTTTTTTTTGCTCACATCTACATTGTGGCCGGTGAGAATCTTGTTTTTGCTTATCACTTACATTTATTTGCCAAGGGCGCCGAAACGCAGTTTTGCCCCTAGCGCAAGTTTTCCTTACTGTGGCACTGGACAAGGAAGCATCTAATTCGAAACCTCAAGAAATGTAAAAAGGTATAAAGAGATAAGGACGGTAGGAATACCTAAATATTTGAAAGGGAGGAGAGGAAAGGCAGGGGGCAGAGTTAGGAGGATTGCCATATTAAGATGTGGAAATGAAGAACGGAGCAACAAGTATTGGGCAAAACCAGAGGATAGGCTATGTAGAATGTGTAGGGAGGAGGAAGAATCCTTGGAACATCTAACAAAAAGGTGTGGAAAGATGATAAAATGGGAGGAAGAGATAAAGGAGCTGTTGGGTGAAGAAGGAAAGGGAGAAAGATGGGCGAGAGTACTCGAGGAAAGAAGGAAGGAATGCGGAGAGGTAAGGCAAAAATGAGAACAGGAAGGAAGAGAGAGGCAAAGGAGGGGGAAAGAAGAGAGGGAAGAGAAGCGAAAAGGAGACAAAAGAGGGGAGGAAGAACTGGAGTCAAGAAGGAAGGAGACCGGAGACGGAAGCCGAAAAGAGAATAGGAAGAAAGAGCGAGACACCGGAGGAAGAATGAAGAAGAAAGAAATTCATAAATTGTATTATTATTATTATGATTATTTCTATTTTAAAGTAGTAGCTAAAATCCTAAACGCCGCAAGGTCTAGGGGAAATAAAGAATTATATATATATATATATATATATAATTCGAAACCTCGTTGACTGTGTATCTGTCAATGTTTTAAAAATGTCCTACTATGCTCTTTTTCAATATCACATCTCTTACGCCCTGCTTGCTTGGGGACATAGTGCTGCAGCAAAACGAATTTTTGCCTTACAAAGACGAGTTGTTAGAATCATTTCTGGGACAACTTACAGACCAGATTGCAAGCATGCTTTCAGAGATTTAAAAATTATGACTTTACCATCTCTTTATATGTACCAGTGTTTAATTTTCGGACACAAAAATAAGGAACATTATAAAACTGTGGAACAAGTACATACGTATGACACTCGTAATAAAACTAATTTCAATTTAGGTTTTACAAGATTGCTGAAAACTAGAAATTGTAACTTCTTTGCAATTCTAGTCAAGGATTTCTTGGAGTCTAATCCGTTTTATTCATTTCAAGAATTTTTAAATTTTAATATCAATAGTGTGAACTTGAACTGTTGACTCCAAGTATTTTGTATTTATTATTTTGTATTTTTTATTTTGTATTTTTATTTTTTATTTTTTTCTATTTTATTCTTGTTTTATAATATTTTTTATTGCTTGCAATTTCAGTAGTTATAAGTTACTATTTATATATTGTATCTGACTGACTAAAAACATGCTCTGTACGTATAATTTTTGTCAATAAACATTATTATTATTATTACTAGGGGGTTTGTCTTGACAAGCGTCCACTAATCGCAAACTTCAGCAACCTTTTGAGCCGCGTCATACTAGAGACTAGTAGAATTAAATACACACGAGTGCATCCCAAACCCTGGCGATATGCATACGCGGAAATTACGCCAGATCCAGTGCCCGCACAATACGGAGTGACCCGAGCAGCACTGCTTTCTGCATCCTGCAGATCAAAGAGGTGGCAGAAGATCTGCAGGCGGGAATGGACTCGATTTCCCTTCGATAGGAGGGTTTCATACCACCCAAAACACCAAATATCAGGACTAGAAGCTTAACTTTATACCCTGGATACAGCTTTTTAAGCTCGGACAAGAGATCCATATACTTGGACCACTTTTCCTCCTCCTTGAGAGAGATATTCTTCTCAGCTGGACTTGAGAATTCGATCACTAACATCTGTTTGGTTTAGTAGCTGTCAGTAACCTCGAGGTGGGGAAGGAGTAATTCCAATAAATTCGGCACTTGGAATTTTCCACCACCGATTCTATGTCTGAAGGAACGTACGGTATAACCGGTATTTGGTCAATACCATAGGCATGTCTAAGATAGTAGTAGAGCACGCGGAGAGTAGCATTATGTCGAGACACGTAGCGCGTTATTATTATTATTTTTTTTTTGCTCATAACACTGGCTTGTAAAAAATAATTAATATTTAGTACCAATTATGCCTCCACAACCAAAACTTTATTTATATGAAAAACATTTACAAATATACAACGACAGTTACCGATCCTAGCAAAATGAATTGTTGAATGATTGAAATGAAATTTCAAAAAAAAAAATTGTTCCCACTATATTTGGTCTAAATTTTATTGCCGAAACAAATGCATATTTATGTTGGGGGAAACCTAGTTGCTACATTATACTCTTATCCAGTGGCGCAGACAAGGGGGGGTCCAAGGGGTCTGGACCCCCCTGTAACGTGAGAAGTGAGGACCTTTTTTTTTGCTCTTTACTTGAAATTTAGAAGTGAGGACCTTTTTTTTTGCTCTTTACTTGAAATTTAGAAGTGAGGATCATTTTTTTTTGCTCTTCACTTAAAATTTAGAAGTAAGGATGTTTTTAGGGTTTTATAGGTATCACCAAAAAACCCTTATACCGTCATTTTGTCGTCTGTCTGTCTGTCTGTCTGTCTGCCTGTCTGTCTGTTCGGTAAAAATTTTAGCCAAACGGCTAAACCTAGAGAGTTGAAATTTGGCATGCTTGTACAACTTTTTGACTCGCACATAGGAAAAATACTAAAACATCTAAAAAACATATCCCCCTAAAAATATAAACAAATATGTGCAAATCGAAAAAAAATATATATTTTTAAAATTCTGAGTAGGGTATCAAATGAAAGCCCTTAGTACGTGGATTAACGATCAAAATTTTATTTTTGCAAAATAAATTATTTTGACGCGATTTTTGCCAAAATTGTGCAAAAAATTTTTTGTCTCACACCCTGTAGCCCAGATGGTTTAAACTAAAAATCTGAAAAAATTCTAAGTAATGTATATTGGTGTGAACCGGAATAGTACAACAGGAATTTTTGATCAGATTACGTTTTCAAAAAATAACGCATTTTTTGAGTTTTTAACCAAAATATGTTAAAAATTTAATTCGCTATGCAACCCAGTAGATAACTCAGCGCTCATAGCGATGTGCGTTTCGTCATTGCTTTGTAATTTGCCAAAGAGGTAACTTGCAAACTAGAGTTCGAATCATGAAAAATTATAATTTTTCTGTTTTTTTTTTTTGCAGTTTTCTTTTGTTTAAATTATTTTGTCAATATTCTAGTTATATTTTGGTAAATGTTGCATTTAATTTTTAAAAGCGTAAATTTAATAACCAGTGGGAAGTGTTGAAATTATAATACAATTCTATGTTTGAATGTATAATAAATCAGAGGGCGGGGCTAATGATTTAAGCAACCAATAGAAGCCATAGGCGCAATTTTCCAAATGATAATGAAACTTGCTATGTAAAAAAAAATACTGCACATATTTAGAAACTTAGATAATGGTATTATTAGGCATTCGAATTAAAATTCATAAAAAAATATTTTGACAAAATTTTTTTTGGCATCCCAAATAATAATCATTCAGTTACTAAATACCTGCAAAACCCTGAAATGTGTGAAAATTCACACTTCACATCAATTTTTTTAGGTCTTCACTTGAAATTGAAATTTTGCCCTGTGTTTGTAATAAGTTTTAAATATATAATATTTCTTTATAAAAATTATGTATAATTGGACCCCCCCAAGCCAAAAATCTGTGTGCGCCACTGCTCTTATCCATGGTGTTGAAGATTCTATGCTTGTTTTCAGGAGATACATTTTGGTTTTATATCTTCATATATCACTTAACAATGCTATAGTTTTTCTACCTCGCGTGCATCGTTCTTGATTTGTTTAATATTCTATTTAAAAAAAAGTTTTTTGTTAGTTTTATCGTTGCTGACTTTTTTAACCTTCGTGAAAATTAGAAAAGACAGAACTTCAGATCTTATTTGAAACTTTTCAACAAAATGCTTTCATCTCTTGAGAACAAATTTACATGCATCAAATTACAAGATCTTTTTGAATTACTCACAAAATTCTTTAAAAATTTAAGACACCAAAGCGAGAGTAAAATTAGGATAAAGTATCTGAATAATCTTTGGGTAGAACGAAACGTTCTGAGGTATTCAGTAGCCTGAAACAAGTTACTAAATATTGAAGTGAAATGTGATTTTTCACCTAGTACAGGGTTTCGCAGATATCTATAATAGTAAGTGATGGCAACCAGTGTCGTACGCAGTAAAATATTTCAGGGGGAGATTTTTCACAACATCGGAATTTATACGTATTGAAAAGGTGTACAATTTTGCATTGCGGTAATTATAATTTTAGTTCTTTTCGAATTTTCGGGAGGGGATTTATCCCCCAAATTCTCCCTTTGCATACGCTACTGATGACGGCTAATAGGATGAACCGCATGCTAAATGTCTGGGCAAACATTTTCTGCTGTATTCAGAGGCGGTGAAAGGTAGGGACGACAGGGACACAGGCCCAGGGCGCCAAAGCAAACGCTTAGGCACACATTTTCTTAAATTTTAAGTTTTTCTATTTTTATTTAGATCAAAAATATAAATTTTCATTTCTATATCAGTCTCGTACACAGTGGCGCAGATAAGGGGGGGGGCGACGGGCCTGGGCCCCTCCCAGGACCAGCAGATTACACGGCGCTGCCCGGGGAGCTGAAGAACAGTAGTTAATTTTTCAATTACTTCATTATAAACAATATTGGCATTTTTTTTTTCGTATAAATAAACATTTTTTTAAGATTACCTACTTTTGATAAAGTGACATAATTATTGTTCAAGTGAAAATACATCACTTTCCAAATATGGTCCAACGACTTATATGAAGGGGAGCGTTGATCCTTTTCCCCCCTGACACATCGACTAAAATATTCACCCAGTCAAAGGATAGAACTGTTTTAAACAACTAATTACTCGATTCAGATAAGATAAAGTGGAAATCTGACTTCGGTATAACCTTCAGAATGTAATTTTAAAATGACACCTCAAACGTGAAATAGAGTAAAAATAGTAGAAATATAATAAAGAGAGTAGTTTTGGAGTCAATCGCGCTCTTAAAATCGGTATTTGGTTTTATTTTGTAGATAAATGTGAATATCAATATCTTCTTAGGTATTTTTGAAATTATAATGTTTTACACACAAAAAGGACTGATATAAGTTGTACTGAACAACAGTGGTGTATTCAGATGGAGGGGGGGGGGGGACAAGCCCCCTCTGAAGGTCCAATGAAATGAACATTTAACAATTTTATCATAATCGTACAGCAAAATAACTTATGTATTTTACAATAATAATAAGCTATATTTTATTATGATTAGTGTTGAAATTAACAGAAAATGCACATTTACATGTTATTTTTAGGTTTTCGTAGGTATAATCAAGAAATCCTTATTCCTTCACATGATTCTGTTCGTTCTGTACAAATTGTGGCCAAGCGGCTGATTTAGAGAACTGAATATAAGTATGAGAAATATTGAGACTTCAAAATATATCCCGCGAAAAATATAAATAAATATGTATTTATCGAAGAAAAAATCAAGTGAAAGTTTTTGATACAGGGATTTACAATTACATTTTTTTTATCAACAAATAATGGAATTATTATTTGATATTAACATCAATATCCAACAGCAGGGGTTTCGAACTGATTTGGGTCGCAGTCTATTTTACATACAAAATGATAAGCAGTGACGGAACTTTAAATATTCCGAAGGGTTTCTTGACATTTTTTTATAATCAGAAAAGGGGAAGAGAGTATATTTTACATTTTTAAATATATTTTTCCCCTAAATAAGCTCAAGCGATTTTGATTACCACTTCAGGGGTTATAAAAAACATGGTTCAGGGCCGTATGCGGCCCGCGTGCCCTCGAAATTTGATTCGGCCCTCCAGTTTTTTAAATAATTTAACGTAGAAAATGATCGTTCAGCAATACGTTGTTTACTGGTAACGTTACTGATATTTTTAACAGATTTCATAGAAATATATTTGATTAACTTTCTTACACATTTGAAAACATCTATAACTGATTTTGGTTGCATATTTAGATACACAATGGCACCTTCCCAAAAAAAAAAAAAAGGAAATTAAGGGTGTTGTTCTGAACACATATGTTCACATTAACAGACCTATAAAGATCCAAAGTCTACAGATGAAACATGATAAAGGATAGAACAAATTTAGACCTTAAAACTTTACAGATCTGTTACAGATAACAAGTGAAGGTATCAGTGTCCAAAATAACACAAGTGACTTCAAATTTTGCTATCTTATCCGCAATAATCGTCTGAAATTGCACATAGTTTACTTTTTTCGTTAAACCAAAATTAATAACCACTTATCAATACCTTAACTAACCTAACCTAACTTAATTTATTGGCAGTAAAAGTATTTAAAGCAGTAAGTCCTTTTCCTACTTGACTTACGGTCTATCAATATTTTATTATTAACGTCCGTTGTCCCGGACATGTTTCACAATGTTGAAAGAAGTAATCTGCTAGATATTTTATTGGCCTATCAAAGTTGGTAATTTTACTATGAATTACTAGTAATTAAACATGTTGTAACTATACTAATTTATGACCAACCTAACGTATTTACTACTGCAGGATTTTTTAAATTGTGGTTTTAGAAATATGGTAATGTTGTTAGTTTTATTTATATTCTCACGGCTTCTTTATTATCATTAATTTTCATAATCATCATCATCTAGCCCAGCGGTGGCCAAACTTTTTGAACCGTGGGCCACATGGACCTTATAACAGGATGGCGCGAACCGCACAAAATATTTTGGTGCCCTCTCCATATTAAAGTGAAGAGCAAAAACAACGATCTGACGTCTATTTTTATAGTGCAGAGAAAAAAAACACGCCTCCATTTTCAAATTTTTTCACTTTAAAAAGCAATTGTTTGCGGAGATTGGCGGGCCGCATAAAATGCCTACAAGGGCCACATGCGGCCCGCGGTCCGCTGTTTGCCCACCGCTGATCTAGTCCCTCGTGTCAACAGAAACAAGCAGAAGGCGTCTATTGCTGGAAATAGACGCCTTCTGTTTGTTTCTATTTAATTCGAGTTAGTGCCCCAAGTTGCCAGTTTCTGACAACTCTTCTTAAATCATCTGATCACCTATACTCTGTCCGAAATGCAGAAATAGTCATAAAATCACATGAAAGATTAAAGTCGATACCCTATTGACTGTTGCATGAATTTAATGACCAATGAGCGACGAGAAATCGACGAAATTATCACGTAAACAGTTCGTGATTACTATCTCTTCATTCTGAATCAAGTATAGTTAGTGTCTGCCTCTGTTTCTGTCAGTTTCATTCGGTCTGGAGACCGATCTTATACCTGTAGTATACGATGTAAGTTCTCGTTTTGAATCTCGAGTGACTTATTTTACGTACGTTCTTGTAAATTATTATTTTGGTAATTTACTGCAAGTCACAACAGTACATAACACTAAAATTCGAATTATATAATAGTATCAAATATTCAAATTTAACAAGTCTTAGTGTAAGTTGTTATTTTCATGAAAAACACCCAAAAAGACTTGTTCTTTTTCAGTTAAGTTCAAGCGTGTCCAAATATATTTGCCTTGTTAATAGAGAATATTGTATATAGGGCAGTTGGTGAATCAGAGCAGTTGCGTCACTGGAAATGTCACATGTTTTTGTGACGTCATATTTAGTACGTCTACATAGCATCCATTTAACCAATGTAATATTCATACGCTATCACTTGTATGGTAATGAAATATAAGAATAAAAACAGAATAGAAACAAATAAACTATTCTAATAGGCTAAGTAGTCCTAAAAAGAGCTGATGTGATCTAAAAATATGATCAAAGAAAAGAAAATAGAAATACGTTGAATTTAACCTAAAAAGCTATGCACTACACACAATATCAAATGGAAATCTATAAGATATCTATAAGTAAATATATAACTAAAGACAAAACTGCTAAATAGATAACAAAGTTAATAAAAAAGATTTTTAGAAATTACTATAAATTAGATATGTGAACACAAGTATCAAAACACATATTTTAAAATGTCAAATGTAAACATCGTTTTATTTAGCGATACCAATGTCCCTATAAAAAATAAATACTTTTAAAATTTATAAATCTTCAAAATGACTATCGAACACAATCTAAATATGACTTCAAAAGGTATGTTTTAGTAAAATAAAAGAGTGAAGAGCAATATTTTTCTATAATTCACATGCAAAAAAAATCGATTTAGTTATTTTTTCGCCAACAAGTTTGTCATTGAAGTTATAACGCAAAATGACCAACTACGTTGATTAAACGCCTGACCTGTACTAGTTATTTTTTACTAGTAAATTAGCTGATACCAGGCACGCATCAAGGATTTTTTCTTGGGGGGGCGGGTGGTTAAATGACAAAATTGTTTTATAGGGGCTGGGATAGCGGCTGGGAAGCTGGGAAATTACTTGGTAACAAGTGCTTACCAAAAACATTATACCTTCCAAAATGAAAGTGAAGCAAATGAATTTACGTTAATCTGTTGGTGGTTGAACGAATTAGCATGAAAGCACGAGTTGTTTATGAAAGAGGACACATTTGTGCATCTACATAATAAGCATGTTGCTACAACGTAGACTCACCAGGCGCCTCAGTAACAATTATTTGATGTGTGTCCCCACAGTGCGACCACTAGGACACAAAGGGTTAATACACACACCGGCAAATTGAGGAAACAGACTGGAAATTATATATTTTTTTTTTATTTATTTATTATTTTGTAGCCTATATCAAGATAGCTTTGAATGCTCTACTAAACCATAAGGAAAGATTGTATCGACGCCAAGGAGAACAAAATGCACCATTTAATTTTGCTACTACTGTATCTTTTGGTGGAGGTTCAATTATGGTGTGGGTGGAATATATTTGGGAGCTAGTACAGAGTTAGTGGTGATTGATGGCGGAGCGTTAACTGCAAATAGATACATCAGAGATATTCTTCTAGACCATGTTGTATATTTTGACCAATGCAGGATAATGCGCGCCCACACTTCGCCCACAGTGAAACAAACTTTTTAAATCAAGTGGGTATAACAACAATGGGTTGGCCAGCGTGCTCCCCTTACTTCAACCCGATTGAACATATTCCATCGTACATCGTACTAGAAGATTACCCGAGAGATATCAACAATATGTACACTACAGGGAAAATAATTAGATTTTGATGTCCGTTCCTTTAAATTTGTCGGTGTGTGAATAAATTATAAGAACTTTAAGAAAATTGTAAGAAATTCTATCCTTCATTATTCAAAAAACCACACTTTTTCAGCGCCTCATGGAGTTTCTCCTTTTTAAGAGCCTTATGCGGTGTTGCGGCCATCGGAATGAATAGTAGAATGTTGAAATTTGGTATTCTCATTGACCTATATATAGGAAAAATACCGATCGTTCATAAAAACACATCCCCAGATAGATATAAACAAATACAGAGTGATTATTTAATGGCGAGACGACGTCATCGAATTTTACGTGCCTCCTAGCAGAATACTATGACTATAATAACTTTGAAGAAATTTTGATTATGAAGAAAAAATTGATGTGAAGTGTCAATATTCACACACTTCAGGGTTTCGCAGGTATATAATAAGTGAAGGCGGTATGAGTGTGTAGGACAAATTTTACTTTGGCAAAATGAACGATATTTTTAAAATAATTTATCGTCTGTTAATCATATAATAAGACTGGTTATTAAATTTACGCTCTTAAAAATTAAATACAACATTTGTCAAAATATAACTAGAATTTTGACAAAATAATTTCAACATAATAATAATGCAAAAAAAAAACAGAAAAAATAAAATTCAGTCCGTACTCGAACTCGAAACCCTTCGTTTTCCAGCGTATTCACCAGTGCTCTAACCCATTAAGCTATCGCACGCCTTGCATGTGAGTGTCTTACGTTGGTATAACTTTTGTACTTTGTGAACCAAAAACCACAAAAAATGCGTTATTTTCCGAAAACATAATCTGATCAAAAATTCCTGTTGTACTATTTCGGTTCACACCAATATACATTACTTAGAATTTTTTTAGATTTTTAGTTTAAACCATCTGGGCTACAGGGTGTGGGACAAAATTTTTTTTGTACAATTTTGGCAAAAATCGCATCAAAATAATTTATTTTGCAAAAATAAAAATTTGATCGTTAATCCACGTACTAAGGGCTTTCATTTGATACCCTACTCAGAATTAAAAAAAAATATTTTTGTTTTCGATGCGCACATATTTGTTTATATTTTTAGGGGGGTATGTTTTTTAGATGTTTTAGTATTTTTCCTATGTGCGGGTCAAAGAGTTGTATAAGCATGCCAAATTTCAACTCTCTAGGTTTAGCCGTTTGGCTACAATTTTTACGGAACAGACAGACAGACAGACAGACAGACGACAAAATGACGGTATAAGGGTTTTTTGGTCATACCTTCAAAACCCTAAAAAAGATTATGCGCATGCGCGCATAATCGCCTACTACGATGTGTATGAAACGGCAAGTTATTAAAACTTCCAGTGACGGCGTCTCGCCATTAAATAATCACTCCGTATGTAATTAATGAAAAAATAAATATTTTTTTCCATCTAGGCCCTATTATCTCTATTAATTTCTATAGATATCACAATACCTGTAGTTCAACATATCTTTCTTTTTTCGCATCACTTACATAAGTCTTAATAGACTTATGTAAGTGATGCTTTTTTTTTAATCGAAACAATCTTACATATGGTAACAAAAATAGTAACAGAACCTGTTTATAAATTTGCATATTTTTTAAGTCCTGGGAAAGTAATTTTTAGTTCTCTAACTCACCCCTATAAAGATTTAAATATAAATACCCAGTTAGCAAGACCTTAAATGAGCACTGAGAGATGAATCCCAGCGCGAAGTATATTAAAGACAAATTTTATGACTAAATTGATGAGATGACATATTTTGTTTCGGTATTTACGTGGATTAATAAAGATTTCAACAAGAATTTGTAGAAGATACATTAACAAGAACATTAGGTTATAATCAGGATGAAGAATTTAGGGTTTTTGAAAAGCAGCACCAGTCGCATAATTTTTTGAATATGTAGGTAATGCTTTATTTAGGCCGTAAAAACGTTCCGAATAGAATTTAGCGTAAATCGAATTATGTATATACTGACTCAAATGTACGGATGTTGTATAGGGATTAGGTAAGTACGCCGAACGTCGCGCTAATTTGTAACGTCATTGTCTTCATATACATAAAGAATTTATGTGAAGTGTGAATATTCACACATTTCTGGGTTTCGCAGGTATATTATAAGTGAAGGCGGTATGCTGAGTGTGTAGGACAAATTTTACTTTGAAGTAATCACGGCAAAATGAACGATATTTTTAAAATAATTTATCGTCTGTTAATCATATAATAAGACTGGTTATTAAATTTACGCTCTTAAAAATTAAATACAACATTTGTTAAAATATAACTAGAATTTTGACAAAATAATTTCTACATTATAAAAATTAAAAAAAAAAAAAAACAGAAAAAATAAAATTCACTCCGTACTCGAACTCGAAACCCTTCGTTTTCCAGCAGTGGTCTAACCCATTACGCCATCGCACGCCTTGCATGTGATTGTCTTACATTGGTATAACTTTTGTACTTTGTGAACCAAGAACCACAAAAAATGCGTTATTTTCCGAAAACATAATCTGATATACATTACTTAGAATTTTTTTAGATTTTTAGTTTAAACCATCTGGGCTACAGGGTGTGGGACAATTTTTTTTTTGCACAATTTTGGCAAAAATCGTATCAAAATAATTTATTTTGCAAAAATAAAAATTTGATCGTTTGATACCCTACTCAGAATTTTAAAAAAATATTTTTGTTTTCGATGAGCACATATTTGTTTATATTTTTAGGGGGGTATGTTTTTTAGATGTTTTAGTATTTTTCCTATGTGCGGGTCAAAGAGTTGTATAAGCATGCCAAATTTCAACCCTCTAGGTTTAGCCGTTTGGCTACAATTTTTACCGAACAGACAGACAGACAGACAGACAGACAGACGACAAAATGACGGTATAAGGGTTTTTTGGACATACCTACAAAACCCTAAAAAGACCAATGGGTTCGAATATGTGTAATACTAGGGTTGCCAACATTGCGTCGATGCTGACCCGATTACAAAAATAAATATTTATTGTTTAAGGTAAATAATAATATTATCATTATTTCTGAACAGTTTAACCATTAAAATTATAAATTTTGTGAAACATTTACGTAATGCCTGTTTCTTTGGTTTAGGAGGAACTAGATTTTCAAATCTAGTAACTTTTACCGAATAATTGAAGTTTTTGTTTTTGATAATTTTGTTCAGGAAACACCAACTTCAATATATAAAAAATTAGCTAATGACAACTTAAGAATATTTAAATTTCATTTAAAGTCTATTTCTTTGGTTTAGACGGAACTAGATTTTCAATTCTAGTTACTATTACACAGATAAAGTGATGTTTTTAATAATTTTGTTTAATAAAAGCCTACTTCAAACCATAAAAGAACAGCTCATGACAACTTACAAAAATGAAAATGCCAGTTGTTTCCGCCTAAACGTTTGGAATAGCCTATAGTTCCGCCTAAAGATTTGGAATAGCCTATATATACATTCACAACATAAAATTAGAAAACAAATCTGTCATAAGTTACAGGAGGTACAGGCTATTCCAAACGTTTAGGTGGAACTAAATTGGAATTTGGTTTTTTTAGGTTGTCGCGAGAAGGGACCTTGCTTGGGTTATTTCATATTTCACGTTGGTAAGTGAAAATTTAAAATTCCAACAGTTAAACCATGGAAAGGAATGGGATTTATTAAAAAAATTCATACATTTTTATATATTTTGAAGACAAAAAAAAAAAAAAAAATAATAAAAAAATAAATAAACGGGAAAGTTTGGTAATAATGACAAACAATTAAAATGCAATGTTAAGGACATTTTATAATGACAATCAATTTAATCTAAAATTTGCAATGTGAGTATGATTTACAAAGCTTAAACAAAATGACCAAAATTCCAAATTAATAGATAAAAATTACTAGATTTCAAAATCTAGTACCGCCTAAACATTTGGAATAGCCTATACATAGACTATAAAGATAAGGAATTACATTTTTATTAAAAAAATAAGAATGCTATTTTCTAAAATTATATTTCTTGTCACTTTTTGATATTACCAGTTCCCTTGCGCAGAAACCAAATTTTGTCCATTACGTTACTAACAGTTAGCTTAATACATTTCAGTGGCGTCACTTACTTCGATTTGTCTTTGACTACGCGTATTGTGCGCTGTTGTTTGTTTATTTCCGTTATTATTATTTATTTCTCGTACGTTTCAAGGTATACCGTGTACTAAAATGAGTAAAAATGTATTTGAAATACATGATTTTGTGTGTTTGGTTTCCACAACAATTGTTTAAAACCCTAATGTACGTCAATGTGATCAGCTGTTTTCTCGCACAGAATTGATGACGTAATTTATTATACCCTGTGATGAAGTTAAGATGAACGAGCTCTAGTATAATTAAATTACAATAATTTTATACATTTAATATTAATTACAATATTTTCAGAAGGAAAAGAATTAAATGTTGGCTCAATAAGTTATCGTTTTTCAAACAATAAATTCTATATTAATTCAACCCCTTTTCATTCCCTTGCACCTGAGCTTTTTTTGTTGCATATCAAAATAATTTTTTATCTTTTTCTCAGGTTGGGACAATTGTTTTTTTTGTAGGTATGCATGACAAATGTTAAAGATACAGATCTCCAAATGCAGCTTCCCAGATTATCTTAATCTTAATTGTTTTTTATTTATTTTATAAAAGATTTGCAGATGTTTGTTTTTTTATAATGAATTTTTTTCTTTTTCAGTTTGAAATGTGAAGCAAGGAAATCATCTATATTTAGTGGCTATTTATAACATTATTTTGCATTACAGTGGCTGTGATATATGTTTACTTGGCACAGTATCATACCTCAGTCCGGGCCCCGGAGTTCGGGCTCCGGTTGCATATGTATGAGACGTAAGTCAGCACGACACTACAACTGAAATATTTGACTTGTATATCTTTAATCAATAAACAAATTAAAAATTAATTACTTGTTTTATTTAGACCCTAAGTGAAAGAACTGAAATGTGAAGAAAATAGAGTAGAAACCGTTTACGCGAAACAATGGAAACAGAAATATTTTTTGTTTCATGTTAAAAGAAAATAAATGCATAAAATCAACTATACTCTATCTCCGAAAGACTGATAGTAATAAAATTTATTATTTGTAAAAAGTTATTGTATTATCACACAGAAGCGGTAAAACAAAAGCGACCAAATATGAATAGTTCGAAACGAAATATTGTTAAAAACAACCGAGTGTGCCGCATATATTATATGGGAATACGAACTTGGGTTAAACACAATAAACCATAAAAATTTGACCCTAAAATTTTGAGGAAAAATATGGTCACAGGGGTGTGTTTAATGATATGATAAATATGGTCACAGGCGTGCGTTTAATAAAATGATAAATAGTAATATAGAAATACACAAAACCAATTTAAACGTGTTTAAAATGTGCACGCCACTGGTAACTGCCTGACTAAATGATTTATTACTATCAGTCTTTCAGATCTCTGAGTATAGCATTTTGTCGGGACCAGAACATTTTTTTATATTAACCGATGTTGCACGTTGAACGGTTTATACTATATTATTAAGTCGTCAAGGATGAAATTTGTAGAAAAAAAGGCAAAGTTGGTTGATAACTTACAAATATAAGGAATTATTTTATTCATTAAAGTATGTACCCATATTGTCTATACACTTTTGCCATTTAAGCGGCAGGTTGTTCAGGCCGGTGGTGTAAAACCCTGGCGGACGAGAATCAATGAATTCCTGGAAGGTCAGTTTTACAGCAGTGTCAGAATTAAACTGTTTTCCTATTAAAAAGTTGTCCAAATTGCGGAAGTGATAGTCAGTGGGGGCTAGGTCTGCTGAGTATGGAGGATGATGAAGAAGTTCCAACTCCAATTTCTGTAGTTTTGCCACAGTCATTGGTGCAGTGTGTGGTCTAGCGTTATCATGCAACAAGATAGGAAAGGATCTGTTGACCAATCTACGCTGTTTTTCTTTAAGTTTTATCATTTCGTCCAGTTGGTTGCATTATATTTCTGCTGTGATCGATGAACCAGTTTTCTTTTTTGTTTGGTTTTAAGTTACCTGTACGAAATTTGGCGAACCAATTTGATATTGTCTGCTGCGTAGTAACACTAGAGCCAAATACACTATTAATGTTTTGCGCGGTCTGCGATTCCGTAGTTCCACGTAAGAACTCATACTTCATAATAGAACGAATTTCCGACCTTTCCATTTTCAATAAAATTAATTCTTTAAAAAATTTTTTCTTTGATTTTTTTCAGAGCATACAATGATTTCTTTAAACAGGCGACATGGGTAACTTAACAAAAATCTGTGAAATATTAAGCCAATGTCAAATAATACGCTGTTAAAGTTAGCAATATTATTAACTACAAATTTCGTCCTTGACGACCGATATTAAGACTGTAATTTAAGTCTCGTATTTATTTCTTAAAATTCAATAATAATCCAAAAACACCCAAGTGGCGAATAAGACAAGGTAAGGATTGACATTCAGTATGGGTTATCAGCATGGGCGCCGGTAGAATTATTTGCAGTGGGGTGCAATTCATAATCACATTTTTAAAATTGACTATCCTATTTATTGGATTATAATAAAGATTCATTAATACTTCAAAAAATCAATTTTAGAATTGTAGATTTGATAATGTAGTTAAAGAATGTCGGTTTTACAATTGCAAATTTGTTAATTGTTAACAGGGCCGGAGGAACGCGGTAAGCAAGGTAAGCAAGGCATTAGAGCGCTTGATGTCAGAGGGCGCGCCAAGGTTAAAGGACCTCTTTTTTTTAGGTCTTCACTTAAAATTTAGAAGGAAGGACCTTTTTAGTTGTAGGTCTTCACTTGAAATTTAGAAGTAAAGATTTTTTATTTTAGGTCTTCACTTAAAATTTTGCCCTCTCTGGGAGCGCTTCATTAAATCTTACATAAGGGCGCCAAAGACACTCGCTCCGGCCTTGATTGGTAACAAGTATTTATTTGTTATTGTGAAATCAGTGGCAGCTTATAAATTGACCGAGTAGTTTGTTGACAGTGAGCGTTTAAAAAACAAGTTTGTAAAAAAAATGGATATTACTCGTGAAGGTTTTCGTTGGATGATTTTTTTACGATTTTAGTAAAGGCCTAACTCCACAACAATGCATAGATTCGCTTCGTTCAACTTTTAGTAATGAAGCACCATCAGAAAAGACTGTTTACAATTGGTTTTCAGAATTTCGTCGTGGTCGTGCGTCCATCAGTGATGAATCTAGCGAAGGTCGACCAAAATCGGTTGTGATTCAAAAAAATATCGATGTTGTGCGCAAAATGATTGAAGAAGATCGGTATGTGACTAACTATGATATAGAGGCATCCTTTGGCATATCGCAAATTGCAATACATTCGATTTTGCATCAACATTTAGCTGTGAAAAAAATCTGTTCCTGATGGATTCCGCATAATTTGACCGAAGCTCAAAAAAGGCTCGTGTTGATTGGTGTAAGGGAATGCTAAAAAAAAAAAATCAACCTAGGCACTGCAAAATCCGTATACTACATTATTACAGGTGACGAAACTTGGATTTATTTATATGAACCGGAAATTAAGCAACAATCCACTGTTTAGGTCTTCCAAGATGAATCGAAACTCACAAAAGTTGTTCGTTCACGAAGCACTTCCAAGAATGTTCGCCTTTTTTCGATTGTACTGGACATGCCGCAATCATTCCTTTAGAGCAGCGATTCTTAAAATGGGGTCCGCGGACCCTTGGGGTTGCATGTAGCCATTACCGGGGGTCCGCGAAAGAATTTTGACATTAACTTTACATCCCCCTTTTCGCTTTTACTCAAATAACCCATTTAATAAAAATCATACTTGGCAAGACTTTTTGTATTTGTTGTTATCTAACTAGTTATTGACATAACTAAATAATAATTAGTAAAAAATTAATTATTTTTATTCAACTGCAAATTATTTACAGAAAACATATTATAATAAGATCTATTTTGATCAATATTTGACCAAGAAATGTTTGTATGAGTTTAACGTATTATAATTTGTAACTTTTTTAATTCTTTTTACTATTTTTATTCATTTTGTTTTTTATTCTATATGCTAATAAAAATGTTCATCTCTATAAATGCACAAGACCATTTATTAAAATAACCTGCGATACATTTTTACCAATATTTATTATAACGTAGTGCCTATGAGAAAAGAGAAATTAAGTCTCAAGAATGACGTAAAATGCCTAGGATTGAGAAGGGGTCCGCAAAAAAAAATTGTTCAAGAGGAGGTCCTCGTACTACATAAGTTTAATAACCCCTGCTTTAGAGGATCGGAGAATAGTTAATGCTGAATGGTATACAACAATTTGTTTGCCAGAAGGCAAAATCAGGAAAAACAACAAAAAACGTCGCATCATTCTTTATAAGGACAATAGCTCTCACACTCCACGTCAAACAATTAATTATTTGAAGGAGAAAAACATCGAATTAATGTCTAATTGCCCATATTCACCTGATTTATCCCCTGACGAATTTATTTGTTCCCCAATGTCAAACAAAAAATGTGTGGACAGTGATTTTCATCACCACAAGAAGCTGTTGAAGCCTTCGAAAACCATGTTTTTGGGTAGATACCGCTATCTTATACGAATAAAAGGGAGATAGATACAACAGTCAAAATAAATGATAACTATCAAAATTTTGTACAGAAAAATGGGCGATAAATGCCCAAGAAGCGCAAATTTCAATATTTCCCAAACAAGGCAACTTCTAAATCTTGTGTTAAAATGTAAAAATGTTATAGAAAATAAAGCTACTGCTGCTGTAAATCTAAAAGATAAACAAGGGGCCTTGGATAAAAAATTGTATTGTGTTTAATGCATCCTGCATACAGAATAGAAATGCAAAAACACTGAAAATTAAATACGACCGTTTATTTCTCATCTTAATGGTTCATATAATTTGGTCTAACACGAACTATATATGGACGTTCTAAATACTCTACAATTTCTTCATCATCGTCTGTTTGCAAATCTCCTAAATCAGCATCCATGATTTCTTTCTTTAAAAATAAACGTAAATTATCGAAAAATAATATTTTTTTATTTTAGTATAAAGTAGATTAGTAATCTTATATTATTTTGAATTTATTTTGATATAGGTAATTACACAATAAAATAGTACACATAATGGAAACAGGTGTATGTAATATGTATATAAAATGTAGGTATGTCTAATATGTACATAGTACCTGTTATATTATATATTTTGCGTATATATGCTTATATTATGTACATATATTTATCAATAAAATGTTTTTTGAGACCTATCTGTCAAGATCTGTCATTTTTATCCAATGGATAATATTTATCGGTAGCTATACGTTGTGAATAACGGTTACATGACGAAATTTCACTGGACAAAATTACACGGGACAAAATTACACAGAAGAAATTACACATAGACAGAATTACACAGGGAAGAAATTACACAAGGACGAAATTACACATACGAAAATTACACTAAGACAAAATTACACATTTAATTTACTTTAATTTACACATACGAAAATTTTCTTCTGTGTAATTTTGTCCCGTGTAATTTTGTCCAGTGTAATTCTGTCCTGACACCGTGAATAACATATCCTATAGATAACTTAGTTACTCTATAGATAAATAATTGGAAATACGCAAAAAATCGTTTATTCCCTTGATAACAACTTATCCCATAGATAGTCAATTTTATCTATGGTTCAAAATACTGGGCCTAAACCAAAAAAATATGAATCGTTAAACAAATCCCTTAAAAATTGCCATAAATCTATGATGATTTAGTACATTTTGTGATTTATCTATGTCAGAATTGGAGACAATATTATTTGAATTATTATTTTCCTCGCCGTTTATTTAAAACTGGCAGCGAGTTTCGCAGCCGGTGTCTCTCCAGGTCTGTCCTTGTATATGACAACCAGCTGTATTAGATGTTCTACCTTTCAGTTACACACATTTTCAATTTGAATTTCTTTAATTGGCTACGGCTACCGTTCCCCATTCCGTTTGCCGATATCTCTACGATAAATGTCTGTTAGTTTGATGTTTTATTCAGTAACTATTCTGCATGTTTTCTATCATTTAAAACTATTTTAAACATTGTTATTTTAAATAATACTAATTAGAATAACATACAAGGGGTTCAAAATTAACTCGGCGCTATTACTTACGGTCGGTTTTTGAAAGTTTAGTTACCAAATAGTTAGAAAATTGTTGCTATGGTTACTTATGGGATTGTTATATTGTAACCGTAGTTAACTATTTGGATATACCCAGCAAATATTTTTATACGGGCCAGTACTGTTGAAGCACATACTCCCCGGTATTGAAAGTAATGGGCCAATACCCCGGTGTCCCCATGGTCGTTATCTGGCCCATTGGTGTATCAATTGTCGGCCCAGCAGCGGTAAAGTGCAAAATAATCGCATTAGTTGCAAGATTTATTTCTGACGGAGTAGTGTTTATATTATACCCACTCTCTAGTATTTCAAATGTAACATATGTATATTTACCTTATAGCCAGTATTAAAATAAATTAATTTGGTCATTTGGCCATTTCACCATCATTGAATAAATTTATATAACAAATAAAGTTGACAACATCGCATCGGTTTTAAACTATTAATGAAGAAATTAACGTTGCTGTCAATAGAATGATGCGATATTGTCAACTTTATTCGTTGAATAAATTTATTCAACGATGGTGAAACAAAAGTAAAATGTAACATATTAACAAAAATAAAGAGTGTTCATAAAATGCTGGTAAAGTCAGAGGCGTATTAAGCGGTGGGCGGACTGGGCGGCCGCCCGGGGCCCACGATGCCGTGGGGCCTACCGAAACCTATATACAAATATTTCCATTCTATTTAAAATAATAGAGGGCCCATTTTAATTTTACCGCCCAGGGCCCCCAAGCAACTTAATTCGCCACTGAGTAAAGTCCTTCGTACAGAAGGACTGCGAAATACAAATGTGAAGTATATTATTAATACTGGCGTTGCACATACTTTTAGTGCCAACAATTTACCAACAGAAAAAGCAGTTTTCCGGCATTTAGCCGATGGTTTAATATTTGCTGGGTAGTTTACTAAGTTTTCAGAAACCAGTCCTAACTGTTATTAGAGTTAGGATTACAACTATGTGCAGTGCCGGCTGTGGGTTTTGCGGGGCCTCGGGAAAACTTGTAAAAAACGTTGCACTTGGTGTCAAAAAATTGCCCTAGCTACTAATAATTGTAAGAAATATGAAAGCGCGGGGCCCCTTTAAGCGCGGGGCCTCGGGAAAAATCCCCGAAGTCCCGACCTCTGAGCCGGCCCTGACTATGTGCAAACTAGTGTTATTTCTTATGCAGATGAGGATGGTGAAAATACCGAAACAATAGAGCATCAGTTTTTCGAGTTATTCACAAAAACAATATTTTATTAAAAGGGACACCTGCAGAATCGTAGCAATGTTTTTGTCAATTTCAACAAAAAAATTGGTTTATGGAGACGATAGAGCTGAGCCAGATAGACGTCGCTGTTGATGTTGAATTGCCGTTTGTCGTTTTTTGTCCGAAATCTGACACAGTTGTCGCTCATCATCTTCATTCCACCATTCCACCAAAAGCAAATGCCGTTTGCAATGATCTCCCAATGGATGATTCCGCTTCTGTCCCACCATACGCACCACATTGACTTCTTACTGTGGACACCTTTTGCTATTCCTTTTGGTGTTTCATACATAAACTTTCTTTCTTTTGACGTTTTTGAAGAGCAGCCACGATTCATCACCACTGACAAGATTATTAAAAAATGACGATTGCTCGTTTCTCTGCAGCAATCCGATGAAAATTCGAGCACGATCGGCTTTGTTGTTGTCGGATAGTTCGAGAGGGACCTTTCCAGCTAATTTCAACATCTTTCCAAGCTTTTTTAGGCGACGGACGATCGCGGATTGGTCGACATTGAAGTATTTGGCCAGTAGCCGGGTTATCATGTTATCGTCGTCTTCCACGGCTGACAAAAGTGCCTGATCGTCAAAATCCGATGACCTTCCTCTTTCTTCATCATCCTTAAGACTTGTGTCACCCAATTTGAACTTCTGCTACCATCTTTCAACTTGTTTTTTACTAACTGTTCCTTTGCTGAAAAGCTCGTTGACATCGCGAAATGACTGTGCCGCTTTCCTTCCTTTCTCGAAGTGGTAGAGTAGCGTTTCTCAACCGGGGCGCCGTGAAAGCTTCGTCGGGGGGCCGCGAAGTCATATAAAATCGAAGCATTAAATTATAATAGAAAAACGCTCAATTTTGCAAGATATATTCATAAATATATGACATTTATATTCATTAAAATATATCTTTTAAACTTAAATAAAATAAATTATACTTATTTTGACAACTAATTTAAACTAATTAAAACGGTTCGCGTTGGAGGTACTTCAAGTACTTTCAAGTAGGTACGACTTGAACTTGTAATATTTTTTGTTATGCTCCGAGTTACTGTTAGCTAAAGAGTAAGGATGCGAAAGTGTTCAAAATGGAAAGCAACTTGGTACAATGGAACACTTGTAAATAAAAATACTTGCAAGCCATTATAGGTAATCGTAACAGATATTAAAAACATGTTTATGTAAAAGTTGTTTTTTTTTTCAAAAGATTTATCCAATTATACCCAACGTTCCTATATAAAAAATCGAAGTTGTCCTTGATATCCTGTTTCCTCTATCTTGATACACCTTGAGATCCCTTCCTCGCTCCCCCCTCTATATATATATATATATATATATATATGTATAGAGGTCCTGTATATATATATATATATATATATACAGGACCGGCGGTTGGGAAACACTGCTCCAGGTAACTATCTGACAGATAAGGTTATATGATACTTTCTGTGCTGAATAAATGTCATCCCGTCTTTCAATACAAATGTATCTATCGGATATTTATCTAACGGATATTTATCTAAAATATAAACTATTTTAGATCATGTAGTACCAAGTAACTTCCAAATTTAACGTTATACCTCATCTTCAATAATAAAAAATAGTGTATTGGGCCCGCTAGTTCAATTTCAACCACCTGTATACTATTGATAAAATATTAATATATGTGTTTATTCTCATAAAGAATTATTTTAAGCAATTCTGTTCCTTATATATTAATTGTTAATGACTACATTCCTTAATGAGCTTTATCAGGATTAGCCATCTTGATATGTAGTGATACGTGATTTTTGCAAGTAGCGTCTTTATTTTTTTCTGACGTTTTTAGTTATTTTTAAGTGATAAAAGTGCAGAAAATACTTGAAATAGTGTGTATAATGTGGACTTTAATGTTTGGACTCCATGCAGACCAAAATTGGAGCGACTGGAAAGGTATTTGTAGAAATTTTTGTTAATTTTATAATGTAAGTCATTGTTATGTAGAATGTGCTTCTATAGACAATATAGAAACACATACATGCATACACTATCGGCTATAACTAGAGAAACAAAACTATTTTTTAAATCATTTTCATAAATCCCGATTATTGATTAAATGAATATTGAATTATATTAGTATAGCAGCAACAATTTATAAGTTAGAACTTGCTCTTAAAAATATTTGTTGAACTGGTACAATAAATAAAATAATTAATTTTCTGCTGCAGCAGACCATCTGCATATTTCTTTTGTAAGACTTAATAATAAAACAATTTTTTGTGTTTAAATGTTTTCCTTTGCCCTAGCTCCCGTTCTTGTCCTGGTTTAGAGTTTCATAATTATGGTAAGCATATATATATATACACACACACACATACACACACACACACACACATATTTAAGGCCGCAGACAATATTTAAGTTACTTCGGGGGGTCCCATGCCAGAAAAGGTTGAGACACACTGTGGTAGAGCATTATATGACGAACATGAATATGATTTTCGACACACACTTTTTTCACCTAAAAACAGAAGAATATTTTTATAATTATTAAATAAAGCAGGCGCCATTTTTCAACAATAAAACTCCAAAGAAATCGTCGTTAATTTTGCATCAACCCAATAGTAATATTGGTTTAATTATTATTATTTTTAATAATATCTCTATAATAGTAATAGATGACATGAAATTTGAATTTTTGTTTTTTTTTAGAACTGATTTTAGTTAATTTATAAATGTTTTGTTCTCAAATTATATTATGATTTTTGTTTATAAATTAAATTTATATGAAATGTATAACATGATTTTATTCTCACTCGTTTTCACAGCCAAAGCCGTAGAAAAATGTATGTATGCAGCACATGAGGAAAATGTGTCATTATTTTAAAAATAAAGGCGAAGCCAAATTCTGTGACACATGAATTTATTTCCATACTTGCTGCATAAATTCCTATTATTTTATCATGTTTCACCGTGAAATTTAGGATACTTCTCTTCAAAATGTTTTTATCATAATTTTTTTTATTTTGTTCAATTTTTTATTTACTTAATTTTATTCGTTTTTATTTAAATTGTGTTCTAGTTTCGGCAAGCTGAATAAACCCTTTTTTTCTAAACATTTGTCTAGCATATTAAGAAGTTCTTTTCATTTAAAACATGCCAGTCTGTTAATTATTCATACAAGAAGATCACCTGTTCTCCACAAAGACAAAACAGCTCTCTCCTCATTGCTAATACATTCATTACGACAGGTAAGGTCACGTATCCGCAGATCAGGTATCAGCTTTGCAATAAGCTATTATAAAACTTAACAAGAAGGTCTTTTCAAACACAAAACTAAGTACCCACTGCTATTTAGATTCACAAAAAAGAAATAAAGATTCAGAGAGACTGTGAACCTATGGTTGAGTATTATGGTTGTTCTCCACGCTAGAGTTATGGGTTGTTGTCAAAATTAAGTTTAGAAAAATATCATTCTACTTCATAATATTAAGTTGGATTTACATTACCGAATCAATTCTTTAATATATCGTATAATACACGGTCTACACGTTTCAACTTGTCGAATGTTTTACTTGATCAATTAAGATGTAGCATGCAAAATGTGGAAAGGCAAATAGACGTTTTAGTTGAACTGAATGAAGTAGGACAACCTATTAAACTGATGGGCTAGAGCAGGAGTCGGCAACCGGCAGCCCGTGGGAAGAATGCGGTTCGCCGAACGATTTTATGAAGCCCACCTGTAAGAAAATATAATATTTACTCTTCTTATCCAGCGTAGCCAACACATTACTGCCGCGCTGGTTTAGGTTTCTTATATCGACAACACGCGTGCAATATATTCAAGTGACAAACATAGTTTGTCAGAAAACAACAAAAACTGTTTTACTTGCATAACATTTAATTTATTATTTTTATAATATACGTTAGTTATTTAGATGGGCTGTGTTACGCACAAATAACCATCGTTGGTGTGCGCCAAAATTTAACTAACTATTAGAAAATAATATTATAAGTATTAAATATAAAGCATTTAGATTTTTTTCTGGCTAAGATAACTTGCCGCTAGATAGACTTTTATGTTATTTATTCAGATTTATTAAAAACTCAGTTTTTAACAATCAACAAATGTCATTTAAGAGATATTGCACTCGCGTCGTCCATGTAGTAGGCTATCAACGCAAATATGTGTAACCCGGCGTAAACGAGAACTCAAAATAGTAAAAAATAGAAATTACAAAAAGAAGAACGGCAGGACAAAAAAAGAAAAAATTTTGAATGTAGCCCGCGAGACAAACAAAAAAGAAATGTTACTTTTCTTAACGTTTAGCAGGGTCCACATCAGCGAACCGATCTTGTAATGTATCGCGTAAGGTAATGCTCGCTTGATATCTACGTATCGTGAAGGTATTGAAACTTCCTCTGAACAATCGGAGTAGAGCACAGGCGGGCACTAAGAGCGTCCCCCCACACGAGGAAAAAACACGTAGTTTTTACTTGTTCTTGTCAAAATACAAGTGATGAGCCCCCCCTCCAAGAGCTTTGAAACTCCAAAAACATGTGGTTGTTACGTGGTTTTGTCAAAATACAAGTGAGACCATCGCTTGTATTTTAGAACTGAGGACTAGAGATGGGTCGTTCATTAACGAACCGGCTCAAAAACCGGCACACTGGGCCGGCTCAGTACACTGATCGAAGTGACACGGCTCACGGCTCACTGCATAGTTTCAAGTTTCAAGTATACGATTCATTGGGCGATTGTGAGCAGTGACCGGAGTGATCCGGATCTGGATCGATGTCATGTTGAACTCGGCTTGTAATGTATTATCATAAAGTGTATTTTGTCATAAATTTGTAGGGCAGTCTATTTGAAACTAATAGGCTTAGTCTGTACTTTCTTACAACCATACTATATAAAATATTAAAAATATTGCCCAAATCCCAGATGTCCGATTTAAAAGGGCAAAAAACATGGCCATAAACTTAACACATCTGGTTCAAAATACAGTAGCTACATAAAGTGAATTGTTTGTTTACTATTAACAAGGCAAAAATGTTAGCTAATTCACTTCTATAGAGTTTTATTTATTGAACTAAGCGACGTTCTACCTACATATTGCAAACCAACAACCGTATTAAACGAACGACCGACTACTGACCGATCTGTGTCTGAGCGACGTTCTACCTACATATTGCAAACCAACAACTGTATTGAACGAACGACCGACAACTGATCGACCTGTGTCTGAACGACGTTCTACCTACATATTGCGAACCAACAACCGTATTGAACGAACGACCGACAACTGACCGACCAGTGTCTCGGGAACATGTTTACTTAGCCGGATCACTGAGCCGGCTCAGCATACTGAACGACCTCCACTGATCCGGTTCCGTAAACTGAGCCGAAATTCCCATATCTAGTTTGGACAGCAAACTACAACAACATTAGTCCAGACAACAACCATTGTCAACAATACCTAACAACTTTAGCGTGAACACAAACCATTACTACAGTTCCCACTAATTGTTAAATTTGTTTTTCCATATCTACATCCTATTTTCTTTGTTCTATTATATATTCATATATTCTTTTTTAATTTTTGAATAATAAATTATATATTTGTATTGCAAAATGATATTTGTGAGCTATTAGTAAACCTATGAGGTAAGAAGAATAGAAGACAGATTTAATATTGTCGTTAAATACTATTTTATAGCTTAAAATTATAGTGTCTCGGTCATTAATATTTATTACTGAAACATCGAATGAATCAATTAAATTTCATTGTTTAGTTTATGACGAAAGTTATATGATGATGAATGTCTAAGTAAGGTGTCATATTAAGGGCTTAAATTTAGAAAAAATATTAATAATACCTCTGCCGGATTGACCTAGGAGCAAAAGTAGCGTTAGCTAAGGACCTCGCACAAATTCTATACGATTTAAGTTTAGAGTTTGTCCCAAAAAGGCAGAGAGTAATAAAATAAGCTTTATTTACACTGCCCAACAATATACAAGGTGTCTCAAAAGAAATTTTATATTTATTTAGCTTACTGCGTGAACGCAACGTATCCGAGGGGCGCGGGGGTTATGTCAATCGGTAGCCTGGCTCTTGGGAATTTAGTCGCTATGGAGCGTTTCTCGGGAGCAGACCGCGCGTTATGCGTGCGAGAGTTTTACAAAAACGGTGATTCGGCAACTGTAGCGCGTAGAAAATTCTGCAGTATTCGAGGTTTTCGCCACTTAAATGATGCGTCAAGCATTCCTCTCATTCGACATTGGGTTAAAAGGTTTGAAGAGACTGGTACAACGCTGGATAAATCAAAATCCGGGCGACCTAGGTCATCAAGAACGGTAGAAAACGTGGAGAATGTTAATCAGTCTGTTCGTGACGACCAGAACCTTTCAATTCGGAAGCGCGCAAGTGCTTTAAATGTGCATAGATTATCATTACATCGCATTATGCACAAAGACCTAAAGCTGCACCCCTACAAAATTCAATTGGTGCAAGAATTAAAGTCCCAAGATGCCAGTCAGAGGCTTAATTTTGTAAATCAGGTGATTGAGCGATTTTCAACGTTTACCAACATTTTGTTTTCGGATGAAGCTCATTTTCATCTTAATGGCCACGTAAATAAGTAGAACTGCCGCTACTGGAGTGCAACAAAACCGAAACGCAAACATCAGAAACCCCTACATTCGCCTAAAGTGACCGTATGGGCTGCGATGTCGGCGCGAGGAATTATCGGCCCTTACTTTTTTGAAGACGAAAGGGGGCGTGCAGTTACAGTGAATTCAGAGCGTTATGTGGAGATGTTAGACAACTTCTTGGTAACTGAACTGCAAAACTTTCCTGGCTATAACCAAAGAACATGGTTCCAACATGACGGAGCAACTTCACACACGTCCAATATGTCTGTGCCACGTGTTCGTGAAATTTTCTCAGGCAAATTGATCTCCCGGAGAGGTGACATAAATTGGCCTCCACGCAGTCCAGATTTAATCCCTATGGACTTTTTCCTATGGGGTTATCTTAAATCTAAAGTTTACGCCAATAAACCGACTTCACTGGCGCATTTGAAAGAAAATATCCGTCACGAAAAGGCAGCCATCCCTGAGTCCACCTGCCGAGACGTCATAAGTAATTTTACTGTTCGATTAAATGAGTGCCGAGAACGCGAGGGTCTACATTTAGACGATATTATTTTTAAGAAATAAATCCCCAAAAAGTGTATTTTAATAATTAATAAACATTTTTTCTATATACGGCTTACTTTTTTTTTAATCGATCCACTAAATATAATTTTTTTTTTGAGACACCTTGTATTAGGACAGGGGTGTGAGACGCCAGAGGTATTGTATAAAACAGGAATGGAACTATACTAGCGTCGGCGAATCAACGCAGTTACGTCACACGACGTAACAAACGACTGTATTGTCTGGCACAATGCAATCCTTTGTTACGTTGTGTGACGCAACTGCGTTGATTCGCCGAGGCTAGTATACCACTTCGGTAATGTAAAACTGACCTGGAGCAATCAATCTTAAGCCTACCTTTTCGTATGCGTTTCAAATCTACTCTTTGCTTTTTTGGGACTGACTTTAGTGCTGCAATTACAATAGACCTGTAGAGTATTTTATTTATTTATTTTTTAATATAAATTTTAAGCAGTTTTATGCCAATGTGTATATTGGCATATTTAATTTTGTAAATTTCATTAAGATTTTGACAAAAAATAATTATTAACACTATTACATTTTAAAATTTACACTCTAAAAAAAAAAAAAAAGTGCTAAAGGGACTTTATGGTACACTAAAAAATTTACTTTTAGTGTACCATGAAATCCCTCGCTTTTCGTGTTAATTATTTACACTTCTTTTTTGGTTAAATTTAGTATAAAGTTTACACTTACATACTGGTTAAATTATTGTCAACTGACAATAACTGAAGCGCCTCTACTGAGATTTTGAGAAACTGACAGGTGGAGGATAGTCGAGTTTGTTTACTGTTGTTTTCATAGCGAGTTTTTAAAAAATGTCTTTAAAACTGCAAGTAAAAATTAAATGCAACGTGAATTGTTGTGTTTATCTTTGCAATGCAAAAGTAGGTCGGGATAGAGACCTAAGTTTTCATCGTGTTCCGAATCGTGGCAAAAAAGCCTTATTAGCTTCAGTTATAACCCTAGAGGTTACTTGGGCACTGAGAAAACGGAAAATTTCATTTATCGAAACCCTCATATTGAATAATAAATTAATTTCAATAAATATCACATGAAGATACCATTGAACCGGTCAAAAATATCCTATCTGCGTCAGCCATGATGTATAATGCAGTGGCGCCTCTATTGGTAGTGTCAGATGACAATAGTGTCAGAAAATAAATAGTGATAAAGTAGTGTTAATTTTAACACTGAAAAAGTAATATTTCATAAAAATAACTATTTGAATAAATGAAGATTTACACGGTGATTTGGTTAAAAATAGTGTAAAAGTTTTACATTGTAAAACTTGTTGACATATTTATTAAAATGAAAATATTGAAAAAATTTCCACAAAATTAAGACCTGTGAACAAAAAAAAAAAAAAATCCTAGATAACGGTGAATTATAAATTCATAACGGTGTCATATTTGAAAACGAAACACATAATCTATATATTTCTTGGTTATGTTACAACTAAACAGTTGGCAATAGCTAGACAGATAAAAATGTACCTACAAATCTCTAAAAAATTGATGAAAAATAGAACTTGTTCTATTTTCAAAATAAATTGATAATTTTTTTCGTCAATAAATTCTTCAATTTATTGTTGAAATTTGAACACTTGATACACATCAATAAATTGAAAGTGAACTTTTTCAATTTATTGATCAATAAATTGAACCATGTAAAAGCCACTAGTTTTACGTAAAAATGTTAAAATATACGTTAACATTTTTGTCGACATAATTGTTTATAGATCAGAACAATTTGCCGCGTTGTATGCAAATATGCGTCTATTGGGTACAACAATGCCTGATGGCGGCGCTACGAGCGCTGTGAACAGCTGATTGAAACGAGTAATGTGAAAGTTGTCCATATTTGTTTACATGTTAAATCATCGATTTGCAATGGATAATAAACAGCTATCTTTATTAAATTATTTTAATTTTTTACGTGCAACACCTTCTTCTAGGTGTGTAGTTGAAGGAGAAGAGTTGTTAAACGCCGGAAATCTTATGTTGTGCGGAATTTTGGACATAAATGATGAGCATGTCGACATATGTGGGTTATGTTTACAAACAAGCAGTTTGAGAACACCACATCATGAAGTCACTGGGAAATTAAAATTTAGTAATGATGTTGAAGTTTTAAATATATCCTGCACATGTCAAGCAGGAACTACATGCAAACACATTTCAGCTATCCTATTATTTTGTGCCAGGAGGTTAACAAATCAAAATGAAAGAAGCCAAGATTAGGGCATTGATTGATTGTAATATTTGATTTTTCTTTTTTTTTTTGTGGTTTCTGTTGGTTTTTCTTTTTGTTCCAGAAACAATATATTGAGTATGGAAATATTAACCAGCACAGATTTAAAATGCCTCTGGTCTACTTTTAAAAAACTTGTCTTACAACGGTATGAACCGCAACCTCTGTTAGAAACTCCTTGCCTAAATAAATTGATTAAAAACAAAAATAAGCACTGTAGGTTCAGTGAAAATGTATTAGAAAAGCTGCGTACAGAATTTGAGACCGCTTGCCCTAATTCTGCATTAAAATTACACGGGTAGATATTTAATTATGTTTCGAGAAGGATTTTTATAATTTAGTGTTTGTTTTTTATTTAATTTGTTTAATAAATACTAGTTTGTTATTATCTCTTCCACAACATTAAATTTATTAACAGTTCACAATTTGTTTCTCATTTGGAAAATAGTGGAAGTAAATATTTTTGTTACTTCCTTTTCTAGAGTGACAGCCAAACACACACCAATTTGTGTTATAATACCTCATTATAACATAAAGTAATATAAAAAAGAATAATAATTGCTATCAAAAGTTAATATAACAAACAAACTGCAACACTAACTTTAAAAGCAATACAAACTACACGAGAAAACACATGTAAATAATAAACTATTACTCGTTTCGCCTAGTTCAGTTTTAGTCCGCTTGGCGTCACTTCATAGCGCTGTTGAGCCCAATTGGTTTACAAGGCGGCTTCCATACAGGGGCGGAAACAACCGGCGGGCTACCGGGCAAATGCCCGGTAGCCCGGTACATGAAGAATTATACAATTTTGCATCAAATTGAGAAGATTTTAAAAAATCTCTAAATAATTTGTCTTCTCACCATGTCGACGAAACAGTACACGAGAATGATGAACAAAATGAAGAGGAAAATGAAGAAATTGAGAAGTGACATTACCGTTGGCGGCGCTGCTTTTCAAGGCAATATGGCTGAATTGTGTAGTATTCAGCTGTCAATATGCTAACAGCGAACAGGTTAATTTAAGTACAGTACATTTTTATTTTATGAAAATGTATCTATCGACATTTTGGCAAAAAATCAACACTAGAAAATATGTAATATTTTCAAACAGTACTACAGTCGCGTAGTACAATATTTGACCACCAGACTGCGTATCCGAGCGTGTCAGTTCTCAATAGTACAAAGTGAGGAAGAAGAGGTAGAAATTATAAACAAAACTAGGGAGTCATTTTACAAGAGCTGTAAAAAAAGCTATATAAAAATTGTATTTATTCAAAAAATGTGTTATTATAAGGTGTCTCAAAAGAAATTTTATATTTATTTAGCTTACTGCGTGAACGCAACGTATCCGAAGGGCGCGGGGGTTATGTCAATCGGTAGCCTGGCTCTTGGGAATTTAGTCGCTATGGAGCGTTTCTCGGGAGCTGACCGCGCGTTATGCGTGCGAGAGTTTTACAAAAACGGTGATTCGGCGACTGTAGCGCGTAGAAAATTCTGCAGTATTCGAGGTTTTCGCCACTTAAATGATGCGCCAAGCATTCCTCTCATTTGACATTGGGTTAAAAAGTTTGAAGAGACTGGTACAACGCTGGATAAATCAAAATCCGGGCGACCTAGGTCATCAAGAACGGTAGAAAACGTGGAGAATGTTAATCAGTCTGTTCGTGACGACCCGAACCTTTCAATTCGGAAGCGCGCAAGTGCTTTAAATGTGCATAGATTATCATTACATCGCATTATGCACAAAGACCTAAAGCTGCACCCCTACAAAATTCAATTGGTGCAAGAATTAAAGTCCCAAGATGCCAGTCAGAGGCTTAATTTTGTAAATCAGGTGATTGAGCGATTTTCAACGTTTACCAACATTTTGTTTTCGGATGAAGCTCATTTTCATCTTAATGGCCACGTAAATAAGTAGAACTGCCGCTACTGGAGTGCAACGAAACCGAAACGCAAACATCAGAAACCCCTACATTCGCCTAAAGTGACCGTATGGGCTGCGATGTCGGCGCGAGGAATTATCGGCCCTTACTTTTTTGAAGACGAAAGGGGGCGTGCAGTTACAGTGAATTCAGAGCGTTATGTGGAGATGTTAGACAACTTCTTGGTACCTGAACTGCAAAACTTTCCTGGCTATAACCAAAGAACATGGTTCCGACAGGACGGAGCAACTTCACACACGTCCAATATGTCTCTGCCACGTGTTCGTGAAATTTTCTCAGGCAAATTGATCTCCCGGAGAGGTGACATAAATTGGCCTCCACGCAGTCCAGATTTAACCCCTATGGACTTTTTCCTAAATCTAAAGTTTACGCCAATAAACCGACTTCACTGGCGCATTTGAAAGAAAATATCCGTCACGAAATGGCAGCCATCCCTGAGTCCACCTGCCGAGACGTCATAAGTTATTTTACTGTTCGATTAAATGAGTGCCGAGAACGCGAGGGTCTACATTTAGACGATATTATTTTTAAGAAATAAATCCCCAAAAAGTGTATTTTAATAATTAATAAACATTTTTTCTATATACGGCTTACTTTTTTTTTAGTCGATCCACTAAATATAAAATTTCTTTTGAGACACCTTGTATTAGGTATCACTATTATTTTCTACTTTACTCTTGGGCCGATGTCGCAAATCGCCCGGGCCGGTTTAGTTCTACCTATCCGCCTCTGCTTCCATAACACAATTTGTAGTTTAATAATATTTTTTTTACTATTAAAAATATCCAGTAGATAAAAATTCCTTGCAAATATTGATGCATAGATTGTTACTAATTTTATTTCAGATTGTTAATTTTGTGTAAGAAACTTATGAGAACTATTTGTGCATCATTTTAAGGCGTTTATATTATAATTTAAAAGAAAATAAATGTATTTTGTCGGGAAAAAGTAATTTTTTCATTTTAAACATTTTTATGTTGAGCGATTTTCACTGTATTTTAATTTAATTGGTCTGCAATATTTTCAAAGTGAACTATCTGTTATTTTCCTGCCATTCTCGAAGGTTGACTGTAAATCGAATTATTTTTTTCTTAAATTTCCTGTCGACTAAATACAGCAGTAAATATTCAAAGGAAATTGAATCAACCTAAATTCCAAACGTATTATTATCTATTATAAATTTCACAATTAATATCTTGAACTAATTTGCTAGAATTTAAACTATTTACAAAAATCTACCTGGGTTCGCAGGTAACAATGTGCCGCTCTATTCAAACAGGGGTGAATGTGTTTTGTACACCCCTTAGCGCGGACACAAACCGTAGCCAGCAGATTCAAGATGGCGGACTTTTAGTTGGGCTACTGAATAAGAGATGGCGCTAGTAGTATCATTTCCCAAAAGATTCGTAATAAAATTTTTCTAATTAATAAGCTGTTTAGAATATTTCAGATTTTAATCTGACATGAAAAATTAAATGTGAGACTATTAAAATTCTTGTTGTTTGTAAACATATCGTTGGAAAAAAATTATGAGATGTTGCACTAAAGAAATAGTATAAATATTTAAATAGTAGGAAATAGGAATTTATTTTGTTTATTTAATTTTGATTTGTGGTTTGATCTGCAGTTTTAGAATTGTTAGGGGACATTTTTACCATTTTTGTGGAGTTTCGAAGTTTTACGGTGAGGTGCTGCACTCACTTATCAGCGGAAAAAGTCGGAACTATTTTAAAAATTTTAATTTGTGGTTGGTTAAATTAACTTTTTAGCATACTATACGGTAATGTGCTATATTTCCTTATTAAAAATCGTTCATTAATGTAGTATTTTTCTACATAGCACTCATTATTGCATAGTAACGGTTTTTTTTACATAAAAATATTATTGTTCTCCGTATTTTTCGTATTTTTAATTTTTGCTCATAACTTCCAAAATTAAAATATTAAGTCATTTTGGTGTATACTTTCTTGAGGCACTTTTTCATGATGAATTTACCGACGTTCTCAATTTTTTTTTGTCGCGTACCGTTTTCAAGTTATCGGTGTCATTTTTAATATTTATTTGGAGCTTATAGTAGGTTATTATAATTTTGAATAGAGCTTTTTTTACCATATAAAAAAGTCCTATTTTATTTTCGTAAATAATATGAAAAATTAAGAAAAACGTTTTTTGTCTATCAAAATAATCGCTGTATCATAGATAGCTATTATTATTATGGTTTGTTTAACATTTTTAATTGTTATGGGAGCATTTTTACCATTTTTGTGAATCATTTAGGTAGTACCGCGAGGTGCTGCTCTCACTTATTAGCGGAAAAACTGGGAACTATTTTTATGCATATTGCCAGACTGCAATGAATCCAGTTAAAACGCTTTTAATTTGTTTTATCCAGTTGTTTACTTAGAGCAACGTTGGTCGAAACACGTTTTTCGCATTATTTAATTCAATTTCCACGCCAGAATTAGCATACGTCCAGTTTGAATATGTGTTTGTATATATATGTATATGCATATATGTATTTCTATGTCATATACAAACACACATATAATATCTGTATGGATTTGTAAAAGTGATTATTTGTTTGGCTGGATATGTATGTGAGTATGTATGTATGCGTATATGCAGGTCAGAATCATAAAATCTGGAAATTATAATTATAAATTTACCTATAGTTACCGATCTTGCGAAAGAGGAATATTTGAAATCACCAAATGGAGGTCTTGTCAATTTTTTTGATTCATGTTATGGGCTCCAAAACGAATCGTTTTAGTGTGAAAGGGATCATGTCTATCAAGCAGATATATAAAACAATCGGAAGTGAAATGATTCGTTCTACAAACAAGCAGAACCGTAGCAATATTTTCGGCGCCCTTGGCAAATGAAGTAAAGTAAATTGATAAAATTTACTTCCCCAAAAGTAAATGAAGAGCAAAAAAGGTCCTCACCTCCCAAATTCAAGTGAAGAGCAATAAAAAAAGTTCTCATTTTCCAAATTCAAGAGAAGAGCAAAAAAAAGGTTTTCTCCGCAATGGTACCCCTCATCAAACCTCGAGCTACTGTCAAATGCGCCGACGTCACCCGGTTGCTACGGTGCTGCAAACAAACTATAGGTCAAGTTCTAGAATTCAACGATTGACTAATCGATTGAATCGAAAATCTATCAAACTGTTTCTTAATCGATGTGTTTCTAAATTCAGCGATTTAAAATCCGATTAGCAATCGGCTCCATCGGATGAAAAGACCGATTAACAGATTGATGTAAGACCACATATGCCATTCGTTTCCATGATTTCACTGTTTTTTTAAAAAAAAAAATAATTTTTTTGTGGCCTTTGCTGCTTCGGCAATTAGCCAGGACAATTCTTATTTTTATGAAAATTTCATGCCAGAACGGGATTCGAACCCGAGACCTTAGCAACGCAGAGCACATGTGTTACCACTATGCTGGTCGGCGATTTCACTGTTGGAATTTTAAATTTTTACATGCCAACGTGTTTAATGAAATAACCCAAGCAAGGTTCCTTCTCGCGACAACCTAAAAGAACGAAGTTCCCATTTAGTTCCGCCTAAACGTTTGGAATAGCCTGTACATCCGAGAGGAGTTCGGTGATTTTTGGAGTACGATTTTCAACGACGTGCCAACGATTATTGGATATCAAAAGATACAGGAAGATAAATAAATTTTGGATTTTACCATGAAAATCCAACTGTTTACCATGATCCTTTCTTATATTTAGCGTTTGAGAAATCTGCTGATAAACTTATGTCCTTGAGACTACTTAGATGTTAGTAGTATACTGTATACTGTCATAGGACTATGTTTTCTTCAAGTCTCTAGCCATATTATTAGACGCACCTTGATTTTTATAGAATGGAATAGAATTCAGTTTGGAGGAAAAAAGGTAATTAATATATAAGAGTAATACATTGGTAAGTAAAACACAGATTTGATAGTAATAATCATTTATTTATATATTTTTGTCAATTAGGCAGCAAAAAATGCAGATTTTTCAAATATTTTATTAAGCCAACTTTGGCGGTTTTTAAAAGTTTTGATTAACTTTGGCATACTATTACTGCCTGCTTCTATTGTCTCCTACGTCTGTGGATGATGATTTTAGATATTAATAATTGTAATAACCAGCTAATTTTTTGTGGTAGTCAGTTTCTTTGCCATTTTTTTCTTAATTAGCCCCATATACATTTTCTAATTTAATTTTTTAATTTGGATGTCTACTGGTCAGGTTAGGTTAGGTTAGGCCAAATAAGCAGCGCAAATCGATTTAGAATCAACATTTGGAACTTTAGAATAAGTCTAGGGGTAAGTCACTTGCATAGGTCACAAATGAAAAAGAAATGTACTCACAGATGATGTACAGAATTCGTGTTAACATTTTTTGCATTAAATTGTATCCACATCATGGGATCGGTATAATATTCATTGTAACTTGGACAATTTTCATTTTCTTTTTCATTCTTCTGATTTTCTGTTGTTATTTTATTTTCTTTTCACCGGTGTTTCTGGCAAAGCTGGTTTTCTGAGCTGTAACCAAGTCATGTCTTTGGCAAAATGTGACAGCTCAGTATTTCCTAACACATTTTTTTCTCTATTGAATTTATGTGACAGTCCATTTTCTTCGGCTGAAACGTTAAGACTAGTAAATTTTCGAAAGTCCATAAAACATATTTTCTAATGTTTTCATTAAATTAATAAAAAATATATTGACTATTGGCTTCTATAGTTGGTTTTTATTAAATATACGTTCACTATAAAGATTTCAGTTCATTTTATTATTCGACCAACAACAAATTAAAAAATTACAATAATAATTAATTTTGTCAAAAATACAAAAACTGCAATATTTACCAAAACCGAAATCTGATCAAAAAATCCAGAAATAAAGGATGTGGGACAGTGATTTTTTGTACATTTTCGGAAAATATCGTATTAAAATAAAAAAAATATTTTTTGTTCCTTAAATCTACGTCTTAAGAGCTTTCTTTTGATACCACACAATAAATATTAAAAACATTATTATTTTTTTTGACACAAATATATCGATATATTTCGAAAAACTATTCTGATCAAAACTTCCTGTTGTGCTATTCTGGTTCCCATCAATATACATCGTGGAGATTTTTTTAGATTTTTAGATCAGCAGGGACAAAACTTTTTTACATATTTTTAGCGATAATCCCATTAAAAAAATCATTTTTTAAAAACAAAATTTGCTTTTTTATCCACACATTAGGAGGTATCAATTGATACTTCACTCAAAATTTAAAAAAATATATATATTTATTACCGACCGCCAACATATATAAGGGAGGTATTGTGATCATATAGATTTTGACATTTCGAGATTTCGATAGATCTCCACGAATTGAGGTCCCTACATAACGTTTTGACTATTTCTAGCATGATGTCTGTCTGTCTGTCTGTCTGTCTGTCTGTCTGTATATCTGTCTGTCTGTCTCTCCGTCTGTCTGTGTACACGTGCAGAGCAAATTCAAGGATTTTTATGAAACTTCATATTTAGACATCAATAGCACAAGTTGATCAACTTTTGGTAAAAAATTGGTTGACTAAAAATGGGAATTTACTCGTGTCGATTTTAAGATTTTTGCGAATATTTAACAACAGAAAAATATTTCGAAAAAAATTATTTAACAAAAGTTGATATAAAAGTAATAACTAATAACTTTTATTTAAGACATTTTTTGATAAAAAAGACGAAATTTTTTCCAAGTATCTATTTCCTAAACTTATATGTAACGTTTTCATGGTCAGAAAATATTAGTCCAAGTTATTTATACTCTGCTGCTAGAAAGTATGTTATACAAATACTTTGTCATGGCGGTCGTTCCTGTGGTGGCCACAGCTGTTTTTTTTTTCATTAGTTACATGTTTGTTTATATATATATCTGGGAATATGTTTTTTTGTGCTCTCAGTATTTTTTCTATATTTGGGTCAAAGCATGCCAAATTTGGCTACAATTTCTTCCGACAGACAGACAGACAGACACATGAGTGACGTTATAAGAATTTTTTGGTGATCATACCTACAAAACCCCAAAAAGAGACATCTAAATAAACTACTTAACAGGGTTCAAACCACACCTACACATTACTAAAGAAAATTCGTACACTTGGTAGACGCGGACTAAGGCGGACGAAGATGTTACAACTATGCTTGTGTTTTTGTATGCGTGAGTGTAATTTATTCTGAAACATCCTATAAAAAATCAAACTATATCCCCCTCTAAACAAATATAGAAAAAAACTATAATTACACCTTTTTATAATTAATTCTGTATTCCCGAGGTAAAATTAAATCTAAATGAAAATGAGAGGTTCCAAAATCCAGTAGTAAATTATAGTTCAGGAGTAGTACCTATGTAGTTTCTCCAACCTACTAATTATTACTCTTTGCTGGACAGATAAATCATACGCAGAGACGTTATCTCAGTAACATGAGTATCACACTGTATTGAGATGTTATGTGTAATTAGCAATACGCTCTGATAATTTACTGGTCGTGTGGGTATTTACTGACACAGGTAAATCATGAATACAATAGGGAATTAAGATGGCGTTAATTGTCGTCTTTGGATAAAATGGACGCAAAATAAGAAGACTCAACACAAATTAGATTTATATCAAATGTATCTGAGTATCGTTTTAACATCACGGCATGTAAAAGGTGACCAGAATTTCAAAATTACTGTGAAGGATATCTAAAAAAAACTTATATTCAATTAAATGTATTTAGTAATAACGAAAGACAAATTAAACTCCGCAGTATAAACGGTGCACTAGTAAAGTGAAGAAAATGAAGTAAATGAAAAATATGACTCTATAGTAATTGAGTAATTTTTTTCATTAACGACTATTATGAATGGAAATTCTTTCTTCAAGATGACAAAAATATTTTATGAATTTATTTTAATTTAAAAAAAAATTATGTGAATTAATTTTTAATTTATTTATTAAAAAAAATGTTAAATTTCACACATTGCAGATTTTTGTAGGTATTTAATAAATGTATATATTTATTACGGTTAATAATGGAAGGAAAAATAATTTTCAAGAGATCAGTAGGAAGGCGACGAATATCATGGTTATGGAACTTAGGAGAGTGGTTCAGAGTGCTATGCTACACGCCAACCTTCGAAGCGGAGATGGCACTAGAAGAATAAGTGTAAGAAGCCAACAGAATGCTGGATGTCTAGGATATATATATTTTTTTATAATCACAACAAAATCAACAGTTTTTTTAATCGTTTTTATTCGTTATTAGAGTATTAAGACCTTACATTCATTTTTTTAAACAAAAGTTAAATAATTTACAAAAAATTCGTCCAAAAATTTAAATTAAAACAATCCTTGGGATTTTTCCTGAATTTGATTCACATTCATAGGAAATATATTGATAAATGTACTTCTAACAATGTTTTATTTGATTATTTGATTTTAAAAATGCGTTATTTGGTACCGTAAAAAAACTAAAGTAATTCAAACAATTCAATCATGACTTATAATACTAAGCGGAACCTACTGAATACTACACACTACCCTTCAAACACCTGAACTCGGTTCTCAGCTGTTATTAGCAAAATAATTATTAGCAAAAATTATCATATTTATTAAAAAAAAGACACATATTACTTTAGCCATAAATATAAAAAATCCATAACATTATTAGCCATAATTTAGCCATGAATAAAAAGAAAATAACTACTTTACCAAAATCACAAAAACTGCAATATTTTCAAAAACGAAATCTGATCAAAAATTCCTCTCGTTCGCTTCTGGTTTAGATCAATGTACATTACTTAGAATTATTTCAGATTTTTAGTTTAACTCCTTTGCGTTTAAGGGTGCGGGACAGTAACTTTTTTAGTACATTTTGGAAAAAATAGTGTTAAAATTAAAATATTCTAAAAAACTAATTTTCATTCCTTAATCTACGTCTTAAGAGCTTTCTTTTGATATTACATTATAATTTTTAAAAAATAATAATTTTTTTTTGGTTTTTTATAATAATTATAATAATTAGTTGTTTTTAGGGTTTTGTAGGTATGACCAAAAAACCCTTATACCATCATTTTGTCGTCTGTCTGTCTGTCTGTCTGTCTGTCTGTCTGTCTGTCTGTCTGTCTGTCTGTCTGTCTGTCTGTCTGTCTGTCTGTCTGTCTGTCTGTCTGTCTGTCTGTCTGTCTGTCTGTCTGTCTGTCTGTCTGTCTGTCTGTCTGTCTGTTCGGTAAAAATTGTAGCCAAACGGCTAAACCTAGAGAGTTGAAATTTGGCATGCTTATACAACTCTTTGACCCACACATAGGAAAAATACTAAAACATCTAAAAAACATATCCCCCTAAAAATATAAACAAATATGTGCTCATCGAAAAAAAAATATTTTTTTTTAAATTCTGAGTAGGGTATCAAATGAAAGCCCTTGGTACGTGGATTAACGATCAAATTTTTATTTTTGCAAACTAAATTATTTTGCACCGATTTTTGCCAATATTGTGCAAAACAATTTTTGTCCCACACCCTGTAGCCCAGATGGTTTAAACTAAAAATCTGAAAAAATTCTAAGTAATGTACATTGGTGTGAACCGGAATAGTTCAACAGGAATTTTTGATCAGATTATGTTTTTGGAAAAAAAAGCATTTTTTGTGATTTTTTGCTAATAATGTTGACAACTTATAGTTATATAATACGCTAAACAGTAACGTGTTTCTTGGTGCAGTGGCTAAGATACTAGCGTTCTGCCCAAGAAAATGAGTTCGAATCCTACGAGAGGAGACAATATTATTTTTTATTTTTTTTTTGCATTTTTATATTGTTTAAATTATTTTTTCAAAATTTTAATTATATTTTGGCAATTGTTGCATTTAATTTTTAATAGCGTAAATTTAATAACCAGTAGAAATCGTTGAAATTATAATTTAATTATATATTTGAATGTACACGAAATCAAAGGGGAGGAGCTATGACTAAAAACAACCAATGGAAGCCATAGGCGCAATTTTCAAAATCTTAATGAACCTTGATATATAAAAAAAATACTGCACATCTTTAAAAACTTAAATAATGGTAATAGGCATTCGAATTAAAATTTATAAAAAAATATTTTGACGTAAAATTTGTTTTGGCATCCCAAATAATCATCGTTCACTTACTAAATACCTGCAAAACCCTGAAATGTGTGAAAATTCACACTTCACATCAATTTTTTTTTATTAACACAAAAAAATCAATATTTTTCGAAAAACTAATCTGATCAAAATTCCTGTTGAATTATTCCGGTTGCCATCATTCCACATTACTGAGATTTTTTCAGATTTTTAGATCAACCCCTTTTTTGGAAATAGGGTGGGGGACAAAAGTTATGACATATTTTTGACAAAAATCCCATAAAAAAATGGGAAAACTGTACGTTACGCTACGAAAATTATGGTTTTGTGAGATACGAAGTTTTTCATGGAAAGGTTACACGATATTCTAATATTTAATTTACATAATTTAAAAAATGTAGATACTGAGTTACGATGATCTTCGTAGGACGGGTCGATATGTGGATCAAAGAATTGTACAAGCATGCCATATTTCAACTGTATAGGTTCAGCCGTTTGGCCACAATTTCTACCGAACAGATAGACAGACAGACACATGAGTCATCTTATAATATGTTTTTGGTCTTACCTACAAAACCATAAAAATGGCATTAATTAGTAGAAGACTTACACTTCTTACACCTCTTACACTTACACCTCTTTTCTTACAAAATTCAATTGGTACACCGAGACAAAGAAATATCTTTTAATGTATTAATGATTATATATTTGAGTTAATAATTAATATTATAAATATAACTTATAATTAATATCTAGATTAAGTATCGAAAAATTTAAATTTTCATGACCCAATTACCTTACAAGTATCAATTTATACATAGGGTAACACTATTATATTTCTAATAGCCTGAATTCTTGTCCATTTGAAGTTGTTTCATAGACCGTTGTACGCATAACAAATGAAGCAGATGTAAAAAGGCTATTACGAAATTACAATAATTTCAAAAATATTCATTATCACGTCATAAATGATATATGTCGGGACAGATACAGTTAAATGACGCTAAGTGCTTGTAGAAGAACCTTTTTCTAATTGTCCAGAACAGGGCTATGTGTGTGGCCTTAGGCAGTTACCCTTCTATCTACAATCGAACGTCAAAGAAGGGGTAAAATTATATCTAGATATTTATGACACGAAATATATTTTACATCCTAAAGGATAGGCTGAAGAAATATCTAGAGTAGCCAATTACACAAGAACAATCTGGATTTATTACAGGCAGAGGAATTTGCCCCGTAATCAGATATTAAATATTTATTATTTATCATTATTATTATAACAAATAAAGAAATTAAGTCGCAAGGATTGTGCTGTTCCATTTACAAAAATAAAGCCTATAAATATCTATACAGTTTTTGAAATAGTTTTCACTTGAAGTGAAAGTCCTGGCAGGTAAATTGTTCCAGGATTAAAAATTATATTATTAAAAAATTCTATGTTCTTTAAAAAAAAAATATATATCATTTTAACTTTAGACAATGGCAGTTCAACTTAGTGTCTAAATTCACAGTGTAGAGTTTCGACAAAGCACATTTAAAATTCCCACGCACTATTTTGAACATAGTAATGAGGTACTCACGATGGGTACGTTTTGTTGGTGGCTGGTTAGAAGTACTAGAATTGAGGCGCAAGAAAACGACAATTTTGATCGTGAAGTAAACATGGAATGACATTTGCATGGAGTCATATGGTAGTAGAACAATCTAAATAATAAATGCAGAATAAGAATACTTTATATTTGAAGCAAATATTCTAGAACGTAATGTTTTAAAACGAGTAATTGAATTGTACATACATTTTAAGTTTAGATTTAATAATACTATATTAAAATCATAAAGGTATATATTTATTTTAGGACACAAAATGAGTAAATACGTAAAAGTAAAAATTATTTTGAAGCAGTAACACCAAAATTTAATTCTAATACATTTAAAAACCAAATGAAGACAACTGCATTAAAATATTACTTTTCATCCCCACCACACTTATTCATTCCAGTCGTCCGGCCTCGAGTCATCGCTTGAGTAGAATGAATAGAATGAGAATACAGTCGCAACAAAACGCGTATTCTGATTAAACTGAAACCAGAATTGGCACAACAAAACGCACCCGATGACATCTATTTGTTAGATTCAAATTTCGCCATAGGGCAGTGAATATAATTCACGAGCCAACTTTGTAAACCACCTTTGCAAAGTCTATCAAATCAATGTCTTTTTTGAGGTAAGGCGACCTGAACTGAGAGTGCAATATCTAAATGAGGTATTGCGTAGAGTTTCTTGACTATATTAGGATATGGCCGATAAAAGGATTTGGTTAGAATGTATGACATATAGTTTGCACGTTTACCATCTTTTTAAATTGTTGGCTCCAGTCTAACGGGCAATCCATAGATCGCGGCGATTATAGATGCTGTGTTCCAAAATTTTTAACAAATTAATTATCCAAAGACTGACACTTGAAGTTGAGTCTTGATAGAGTGGCTAGATAGTTAAAAAAAAAAAAGAATAATATTTGAAGAAGTTTTAGTTATATTGTCATGGTGGTGGTTAGACACAAATGCAACTGCTGGTTTTAACAATACAATTTATTAAATAATTATCAAATTTACAATGAAATTCGGATCGCGGCGGTTATAGATGCTGTGTTCCAAAATTTTTAACAAATTAACTATCCAAAGACTGACACTTGAAGTTGAGTCTTGGTAGAGTGGCTAGAGAGTTAAAAAAAAAAGAATAATATTTGAAGAAGTTTTAGTTATATTGTCATGGTGGTGGTTAGATACAAATGCAACTGCTGGTTTTAACAATACAATTTATTAAATACACTCATACCTCGCTTTACGGCCTAGATAAGTTCCGGAAAAGTTGGCCGCAAAGCGAAAAGCCGTATAACGAATCAATTCCGAATTCTCAAAACCAAGATCATTTGCTAGGTTCAATATGGTTTGTCGAAGTTCAGAAATAGAATCAACTTAAGGATCATTAGTTTTTATTCTTTCAGGCAATATTTTTTTCACATTTATTATTTTTTTGGCCGTTTAACGAAACATTTTGGGCCGTATCGAAAAAGTGCCATAATTAAAGAAGGCCGTTATAGCGAAAAGCCGTATAAAGAGCGGCCGTATAGCGAGGTATGAGTGTAATTATCAAATTTACAATGAAATTGTATGATTGAATTTGTCCATGGAGTTGGGGAAGCCTTCAGTCCACCCCGTGTTTGCCGGAATCGGCTTGGACCTATCTACGAGGCGGGGGTTGTCCATCAGGGAGCCGAGGAGCCTGGAGAAGCCTTCTCCCACTCACATGTTACTGCTGCTTGGATCACCAGAAGTATTGGTATATAGCGTCGGTATCTTGGTTGTCACCTTGTTGAATGGAATTTATAGAGGAGTTGGTTAGGCTCTTCTGCCCGGATTCCGTAGGACAGTACTTATACCTCTGAATGACCTAGTTCCGATATTCATTCATCATGACAAATATTACCTTATTACGAAAATGCAGCGTATGCATTACGTAATCAGGTAACATATGCTAGACGCTCACAAATAGTTTATTAATCAAACCGTTGAACGTTACAATGTCTAGGTATCACAATCCTGACCTAGAATTACCTTTGTGACAATATATCGAGTACCTTTTTATTGAACATAGAAATACAATATTAAAATTTTCATTTTAATATCTAATAAATAATAAGAGAGATTAGAAAAAAATAATACATGTTCTCTTTTAAACAGACCTTTTTAGATGTTGCTGTAGAAGAAGAAAATGGGTGATTAGTGTAAAGTCTTTCTTTCGTTTCTTTCACTGTAATTTTATTGTTCTATTTACTTTAGTATTGAAAGGAGTTATCAAACAATTTGCCTAAATAAGTAATTTGTATTTAGAGGCATTATTTGAAGCAAATGGTTGTAACCTTTACGACCCTATGACTTTAACGATAGCCCGTGTTCGGAATAAAGACATTACCTTAATGAAAGTTGCGTTTTAATTGTCGATCGTGCAACCGAACGTGCGTTAACTCAAACCTTCTCTTCGGGAAGGGATTGGAATTTCACGTGCGTCCTGAATTTAATGTTTCAAATTAAATGGCTTAGAACATTGGCGTACACAGACCATTCACGGGAAGGGGTTATACAAGGTGTCTCAAAAGAAATTTTATATTTAGTGGATCCATTAAAAAAAAAGTAAGCCGTATATAGAAAAAATGTTTATTAATTATTAAAATACACTTTTTGGGGATTTATTTCTTAAAAATAATATCGTCTAAATGTAGACCCTAGCGTTCTCGGCACTCATTTAATCGAACAGTAAAATTACTTATGACGTCTCGGCAGGTGGACTCAGGGTGGCTGTCATTTCGTGACGGATATTTTATTTCAAATGCGCCAGTGAAGTCGGTTTATTGGCGTAAACTTTAGATTTAAGGTAACCCCATAGGAAAAAGTCCATAGGGGTTAAATCTGGACTGCGTGGAGGCCAATTTATGTCACCTCTCCGGGAGATCAATTTGCCTGAGAAAATTTCACGAACACGTGGCATAGACATATTGGACGTGTGTGAAGTTGCTCCGTCCTGTTGGAACCATGTTCTTTGGTTATAGCCAGGAAAGTTTTGCAGTTCAGGTACCAAGAAGTTGTCTAACATCTCCACATAACGCTCTGAATTCACTGTAACTGCACGCCCCTTTTCGTCTTCAAAAAAGTAAGGGCCGATAATTCCTCGCGCCGACATCGCAGCCCATACGGTCACTTTAGGCGAATGTAGGGGTTTCTGATGTTTGCGTTTCGGATTCGTTGCACTCCAGTAGCGGCAGTTCTGCTTATTTACGTGGCCATTAAGATGAAAATGAGCTTCATCCGAAAACAAAATGTTGGTAAACGTTGAAAATCGCTCAATCACCTGATTTACGAAATTAAGCCTCTGACTGGCATCTTGGGGCTTTAATTCTTGCACCAATTGAATTTTGTAGGGGTGCAGCTTTAGGTCTTTGTGCATAATGCGATGTAATGATGATCTATGCACATTTAAAGCACTTGCGCGCTTCCGAATTGAAAGGTTCGGGTCGTCACGAACAGACTGATTAACATTCTCCACGTTTTCTACCGTTCTTGATGACCTAGGTCGCCCGGATTTTGATTTATCCAGCGTTGTACCAGTCTCTTCAAACTTTTTAACCCAATGTCGAATGAGAGGAATGCTTGGCGCATCATTTAAGTGGCGAAAACCTCGAATACTGCAGAATTTTCTACGCGCTACAGTCGCCGAATCACCGTTTTTGTAAAACTCTCGCACGCATAACGCGCGGTCTGCTTCCGAGAAACGCTCCATAGCGACTAAATTCCCAAGAGTCAGGCTACCGATTGACATAACCCCCGCGCCCCTCGGATACGTTGCGTTCACGCAGTAAGCTAAATAAATATAAAATTTCTTTTGAGACACCTTGTATATTTTGTCTCAAGAAAGAGTATATTTGGGAAAATTATCCACGAATTTTTTTTTTAAGTGGCTTATAAGGGCCCTCCTTCGAGCTGAAGAGTCTCCTATGTGTGAGAAGTGTAACACAGATTTGTTTGTGTTACACATTTTAACTCAGTGTGTACAGTTCGAGAATGTCAGGGAAAGATTAGGCCTGTGTCATGACCTGTCAGTTGCTATAGGTGATGACAGAGTATTCGTATACAGGCTGATACTCAACATGAAACATTAAATGACAGTCTGGGTGGAAGAGATAAAGGAACTAGTGAGTGAGGAAGGCAAGGGAGAAAGATGGGCGAGAGAACTGGAGGCAAGAAGGAAGGAGATATGAGAGGGATGCCGGAAGGAGAATGTCAAGAAAGAGAGAGATTGGAAGAAGAACAACGAAATGAAATAAAAACTATTGTAAAATATCCATCGTATGTTATTTTATTTTTCATTCTTTTAATTGTTAATTGTTTGTAATTGTTATACCCTAAACGCCGCTAGACCTAAGGGAAATAGAGAATATACCGTATTATCATAATTTCTTGTCAGTTACATAACAGTAAACAATGAACTTAAAAATATCAAATCTATATTCTATATCATATCTAAAAATTCCAATTTAACAAAGAACCAATCAGTAACTCATTGCCGTGTAGAGAACAAGTAGTGTTCATTTCATAATTAATTGGTTTTTGTTAAGATATATTATTGTTTTTTTCGTTATTATTGTTGTTGTTGATATTATTGTTATTAAGATTGTAATTGGAAGACGATTGTTGATCGAGGTTAGCTCTTAGAGGTAAGTGAAATATTGAACATACATAACCCAATATAAAAATCGAATCTACATCTATGTGTGCATGTCCTTGGAAATAAATTTGATAACAAAATGTTTCTGTCAACTACTGCATAACTGACAAGAAATTATGAGCGCTCTGTATATATACTAGCAACTAGCAAGCTGTTTATTTATTTATTTATTTATTTATTTATTTATTTATTTATTTATTTATTTATTTATTTATTTATTTATTTATTTATTAATTTATTTATTTATTTATTTATTTATTTATTTATTTATCTATTTATTTATTTATTTATTTATTTATTTATTTATTTATTTATTTATTTATTTATTTATTTATTTATTTATTTATTCTGATGAGTTGAAAACGGGACATGCCCAAAACAACAACTACATTAAAATACAATATACAAAATTTAAACAAGTGTTAAACAAAGTATAAGTAAAACAAGAAAAGAAAAGTGATTGACTAACAATTAATAAAATGAATAATTACAAAAAAAAAAGAAAATAAATAAGAAATAATTAAAAAATGTTTTACAATGTGACAAATTAAGATCAAAATTAAAATTAAAATAAGGTAGTAGTAGACTATAAATATATGCTTATATAAATCACACGAAGGCGACGCTTCAATGTTTTTAAATTTGTTGAAAAAGGGGCAAATCATCGGTGCATTATTTAAAGAGCTAGCAAGACGAAAAAGTGAGTTTTGACCAAGCTTACTTCGAGCAAATGGCTGGTGAATTAAATATTTAATTAGCAGGGCACGAATGGGCGCGTTTAGACTGATACTGCTAATCTCTTTCACTTATTAAGTCTTTACGAAACCCTGAAAAGTGTGATAAGTCACACTTCACATCCATTTTTTTGAAATAGTTTTAAATTTTCAATAATACTCTAGTAAAAATGAGAGTCATCTTATTTTTTCAGTGATAGAATCTGTAATTGATGGAGGGTGGTTACAGAAGACTGATTAGCACTCTAGAAATATCACTTAGGATGCGATACTCCGCCTCCAGACGCCGTCACCACTGATAAATGAATGACATCTTTCACCACCCCACTAAACCACCCCGCCAGACAAGCCACCGCCAAAAAAAGTGATTTTTTTCAACAACACTGTCAAACTAATGATGCTGAAATACACGTGCACAGCTCTCATATTTCTACAAAATTACATTAAAGAAAATTAAAAAAATAAACTTTACCAATAAGGCATCAGTTCAATATTCTATAAATGTTTCATATTTCAAACAGACATATTTCAACAACATAAGTCTAAGGTAATGGTATTCGGTAAAGGAGGAGGAAGAAGAAAGAAGATAAAATGGGAATGGGGTGGCAGATAAATAGAAGAGGTGAAGAGTATGAAATACCTAGGTTATGTACTAACGAGGAACAATGGGGCGGAACTACACATAAGGGAAAGAGTAAAGAAGGCAAGGATAGTCATGGGGAAGCTGTGGAGTATAGGAGAGAGGAAGTTTAGCGACGATATTAGATGGAGATTCAGGTTGTTTGACGCCGTGGTCAAAAACATCCTGCTATATGGGGGTGGAAATTTGGGGATGGAAGAAATGGGAGAAGGTAGAATGAGTACAGGTAAGGTATTTGAGATGGATGTTAGGGGTAGATAGAACAACACCAGGGTATATTGTAAGAGAGGAACTGAAAAGGGATAAGATGAAAGTGGGTGCAGGAAGGTGGGCGGTTAAGTACGAGGAGAAAGTTAGAATAGAAACAGACAAAAAATAATGAAGGAATGCTGGGAGGAAAGAGCCAGAGAGGAACAGAAAGGAAGATGGTACGCATGGGGGGAAATGAGAAAGGAGTATTACTGGAGATGCGGAGTGGATGCGACAGAGGTGGAAATGGGGAGGAAGGAAGGGAGATAGGAGGAGGGGTGAAGAAATGGCTGGAAGGGAAGAGAATGAAATAAAATAAATCAAAGATGGGCGAGAGAACTAGAAGCAAGAAGGAAGGAGATCGGAGAGGGAAACCAGAAGGAGAACAGGAAGAAGGAGAGGGACATTGGTGCAAGAAGATAGAAAAGAGAAAAAACATTGTAAATTGTAAATTGTATTGGATTGTTATTTATTTATTTTTTGGATTGATTGTCATATTTTTGTAATGGTTAATACCCTGAACGCCGCAAAGCCTAGGGAATAAAGAATATATATATTTCAACAACAATTTAGATGTTTAAAAGACATATGATCTTTTTCTTTGGTTTAAGCGGAACTAGATTTTGAATTTTAGTAACTATTATCGTTTGATTAAAGCTTTTGATAATTATGTTTAGCAAAATCCAACTTCAAATATTAAAACAAAAATTAGCTCGTGACAACTTAAGAAAATTCAATTTACATTTGGATTCGTTGTCTGCATATAATAACACAAACAGATCAATTCTGTAAAAAGTTACTGTGTAGTAACGTTACTACAAGATAAAATATTATAAAAAGTATAATGATTTTCATTCATGATAGTAACTGACCTTGCTCATAAAGACAAATTTAGTTACTATGATCATAGTAACTGAGTTACAGAATTGGTCTGTATATCATGTTTCTTTGGTTTAAGCGGAACTAGATTTTCTATTCCAATAACTTGTTTAGTAAAAGCCCACTTTAAACGTTAAATTGAGAGCTCATGACGACTTACAAAAATTAAAATTCCGGTTAGTTCCGCTCAAACGTCTGGAATAGCCTATACCAGGGGTCGGCAAACTTTAGAGTCTAAAGAGCCAAATTCACCCTTTGCGGCATCTGTAAACATTTTAAAGAGTCATAATTTTGTTTTAATACACGACTTTTTCAATATTTTCTAAATTTGATTCCTCATCTACTTAATTTGAAGAGCCACGCGAATGTCCTCAAAGAGCCGATTGCGGCTCATGAGCCACGGTCCTCAGACCCCTGGCCTATACTTGCAAAATCCTAAAATGACGCTGAGGAAAACATAGGAAAGAATGGAGTGACGAAATTAGAAAAGCGATTGACAGAAAATAAATCCCTAGTAAAGAAGCAAGAAGACACAAGACAGAAATTAATGGAAAAAACTGCGGCAACGTTCCCCTTGAAAGAAAAAATAAATAGAAGTAAAATTCAAAGCTCAAACGGTGATAAATGAGCTCAACAATTTAGTGAGTAAGTAAAAATTGTCAGGGTTCCACAATTTTTTATTAAAGTGGAAAGAGTCCCGCCATTGAAATAAGTTGGGAACTGCTGGTCTAGCCGCTTGGTGATAATTTCTACCATACAGATAGACAGATAGACAGACGTGACTGACAGTATAAAGGCCTTATCACACTAGAGATAATACGAGGCAACCCTCTTATAATTCGGGATTGCGCTAAACTGTGTTGACATCTGGCAACTGATGATTCTATCATAAAGTTTGACATTTTTGACGGTATACGTACTCAAAACGTGTTGACGTACGAGCGCTATTTGTGTTGTTTAAAGTAACTTAAAAAAATTCATCTCGGCTAAAAGTTGGATTATTTTTTACAACTTTCAACGTGTATTAACCCAACAACAGTGCATAGATGAACTTAATTCGACTTTTGGCGATGAGTCCTTGATGGTGACTACTGTTTATCGATGGTTTGCCGACTTCAATCGTGGCCGTAGTTTGCTTGAGGACGAATTCCGCGAAGGTCGTCCAAAATCGGTTGTTGTTCCGGAAAACATTGATGCTGTGCGTTATACTGTACGTGCGTGATACTATACGTGCGTGATACTATACGTGCGTGATGCTGTACGTGACAACTGATACTGCAAGATCGTCATGTGACTTATCGTGAGATTGTGATATCCTTGGACATTAATGGGACCAGCATACATTCACTATTGCATGAACAATTGGTCAAAAAGATTTGATCGCGTTGGATCCCACATAATTTGACAATCGCAGTGGAAAAAGCCACAATCCGAGTGGAAAAAGCGCTTCGAAAATTGGTTCAAACGCATGCCAAAGTGTATTAAATATTTTGGAAAACAAGAAATCCACTTTTGTTTATAAATATTTGTTTTTGATCTCAAATCCTGGAACAGGGCAACCTTCGTATTAACGTCTAGACTTATGCATTCGAATCGAGGCCATTTGTGTGCGATAGTATGAAAAAAAAAAACTAGTTTTTAAAGACTAGGCAAATGGAACATGATTCAATTCCTATGTTTTTCTATCCGGGTTTTTCTAACGGCGCGTGCGCCAAGTGGTGTTCTCTCGCTCTCAGCTGTTGCGTCTTTCTCTTTTGTTTAGGATGAAGTTAGTTTGTTGTATATTTGTTATTTTCGAATATAATATTAAAAAAAGAAAGATTTTGGAAGATCAACTAATTAATTTAGTGGAATCTCAGAAATAAACTTTACAAAGTTAAACTGTCAACTGTCATAATAAAACGATGTACGCATGCGCAAACAAGAAATTTCCAAGTCTCAAGTAATATTCAAATACTGTATGATAAGTCAAAACCTAATGACGTGAATTCTGAAAACCTACAAAGGTAAAACTTGGATAGTGTTCTAGTATGATATGCCCTTAAGAATTTATTGGTCATCATCTTCTTCTTCTTCTTCAGCTTTTCCCATTTTCATATAGGCGCGCTGTAACTGACGAGTCTCCTCCATTCTCTTCTATCCAAATACTCATTCCCCTACTAGGCCCTTACCATCTCAATCTTTCTTTATGCAATCCTTCCACCTAGTTTTAGGTCTTCCACGGCTTTTCTTACCTTTGACAATATTATTCATAGTCACCCTTCCACATAATCATCAGGTTTTCTCATTATGTGCCCATACATATTTCTAAAATCATGCCAGTATTCAAAAGCGGAAGTAAAACTGATATGAATAATTATAGACCCATTGCAATTCTTGTTTCTCAAAGATATTTGAATTAGTATTTCTTCGTAGACTCTTATCTTTTATCAGCAAATATTCAATCCTCACTCCTTTTCAACATGGTTTTGTTAAATCTAAATCGACCACAACAGCCATTTTTTCATTTCTCAGTTCTATACAAAATCACATTGTTTAGGCTTGTTTTACGATTTTTCTAAAGCCTTTGATTTAGTCAATCACTCCATTATGGCAAAAAAATTAAATGACATTGGTATCGTGGGTCCACCGCAATCGTGGGTCTTATCATTTTTGTCTAACAGAAAACAAGTTGTTTCCATTAGCCAAACCAATAATAATTTCAGATCCCACAAGCGACAGTGTAACACTGGAGTGCCACATGGTTCTATTCTTGGCCCAGTTTTATTTCTCTTATATATAAATGATTTGCCTACATTATTTCCAAATAATGCTATTTGTCTATATGCGGATGATACTTCACACTTGCTTCATAATTCAGATGCAACTTTACTAGCTTTCGATGGTAAAAGTAACTTGGAAACAATGAGTCAATGGTGCTACGAAAATAAACTCATTTTAAATACAAAAAAAAGTCATGCTCTGCTCTTCCATTGACACAAAAATGAACCAATTTCCAGCCCATATATCCACATACAAGGACAAAAAAGTATTCAGTGTTCCCAGTCAACAAAATTTTTAGGTATAATGATAAGTGATAATCTGAGTTGGCAAAATCACGTTAGATATATGCTACCTAAACTTAGCAAATCTTGTTTTATATTAAAAAAACTTAAAGATATGGTTTCTTCCGATATACTTAGAACTGCTTACTTCGGAACTTTTCACGCAACAATGAGCTATGGCATTTTGTGTTGGGGAAGTTCCTCTGAATCCTCAAAGGTTTTTGTACTTCAGAAATGTGCTATACGCATAATAGCTGGTGTCCCCTTTAGATCATCTTGCAGATTCCTTTTTCCTGTTTTGTCCATATTAACTCTTCCATCTGTTTATATATTAGAAGCCGTAATGTTTGTTAAAAATAATCGGCAGCTTTTCGCTACCAATTCTGACTTTCATTCTTATAATACCCGCAGTAAAAACTCAATTATATGTCCCTCTCATAGCTCTGCAATGTACAGTAAAAGTCCTCACTACATGGCTTTAACATTATTTAACTGTGTACCACCTGCATTAAAGTCTATAACGTCCAGTAGAGCATTTAAGTTTAAATTTAGAAATTTTTTACAATCAAACTGTTTTTATAGCATACAGGAATATTTACACCATAAGGGCTAATACTAAATTATGTAATTTCCTAACTGTAATATATGTTAAATTTATTTGTATTATTTAACTCATGTGGTTTCAATTTTATATTATATGTGTCATCTTGACTAAACCACACCATTTCTGTAATGTGTTATTGGTTGAATAAATTTATTATTATTATTATTATTATTATTACCATTTTAAAAGACTTTCTTGAGTTTTCTTTAATATATTTGTTTTAGGGTCATATCAACCCTAAAAAGAAATTTATTTCTGGTTGAAACTCTCCCTTTCTGTTTTCTGTTATTTTTCTGGTAATATTTCTAAAACTAATTAAACAACTGACGTGTTGGATTGAAGAATGATCTTTCCTTCATTAACATATTAAGTGGAATGATAATTGTTTCAGGAGTCGTTAATTATATTCTCATAACGATATAGTATCTTCCGGTTTGCTAAGATCAACTTAACGTCTGATATGAAACAAGTTATTGCTTATATTTTCTGTACTTCGCGCCTTGTTGAACATTATTTTTTGACCTGAGTCATTTTTGAAAAATTAATCTAACTAACAAGACTTTGACATCTCAATTACAACATAATTACAGGATGATATTTAAAAAAAAAATAAAACAATACCAAATTTATGAATTGTAGAAAGGAAAAATATGCCCTTGAAAAGACAACAAAAGAAATCAGCTGTGGCCACAACGGAACCTATCGTCACCATAAAATATTTAAACAAATTGCTTTTTAACATAAATATTGCTGAAAAATGTAATAAGTTGTTTTTTTTTAAATTTTATGGCCTTTGCTGCTGTGGCAATTAGCCAGGACAATTTTTATTTGAGAAAATTTCCATGCCTGAACGGGATTCGAACCCGAGACCTTCGCAACGCAGAGCACATGTGTTACCACTACGCTATGTCGGTATTTTGTTAAATTTCGTTGAAAATTTCACGATAAGTACGAGGGCTACCTTTTAAGTTTTTACAAAAACTAAGAAAGAAAATATTTTTTTTGGAACAAACTGTTTTATTGCTTTTCAAAATATTCGCCTTTAAGATTTATACCCTTTTGCATGCGTTCAAACCAATTCTCGAAACATTTTTTGCTCTCTGAAGTTGGTATTTCAAAAACATGGTTTTCGAAGGCTTCAATAACTTCTTGATGCGATGAAAATCGCTGTCCACGCATTTTTGTTTGATATTGGGGGACAAAAAAGTCATTAGGGGATAATTATGGGGAATACGGACAATAAGACATTAATTCGATGTTTTTTTCAAATAACCAATTGTTTGACGTGCTGTGTGGAAGCTTGCATTGTCATGAAGAATGATGCGACGTTTTTGGTTGTTTTTCCTGATTTTGTCGATGAGTTCTGGCAAACAAATTGTTGTATACCATTCAGCATTAACTGTTCTCCGATCCTCTAAAGGACTGACAGCGACATGTCCAGTACAACCGAAGAAACAAACGATCATTTTCTTGCAAGTGTTTCGTGAACAAACAACTTTTGTGGGTTTCGGTTCATCTTGGAAGATCCTAAAAGTGGATTGTTGCTTACTTTCCGGTTCATATGAATAAATCTAAGTTTCGTCATCGACGATGTATAAGGATTTTGCAGTGCTTAGGTTGAATTTTTTTAGCATTCCCTTACACCAATCAACACGAGCCTTTTTTTGAGCTTTGGTCAAATTATGCGGAATCCATCGGGAACAGATCTTTTTCACAGCTAAATGTTCATGCAAAATCGAATGTATTGCAGTCTGCGATATGCCAAAGGATGCCTCTATCTCACGGTAAGTCACATGCCGATCTTCTTCATTCATTTTGCGCACAGCATCGATGTTTTTTTGAATCACAACTGATTTTGGTCGACCTTCACGAGATTCATCACTGACGGATGCACGACCACGACGAAATTCTGCATACCAATAGTAAATAGTCTTTTCTGATGGTGCTTCATTACCAAAAGTTGAACGAAGCGAATCTATGCATTGTTGTTGAGTTAGCTCTTTACTATTATCGTAAAAAATCGTCTAACGAAAACCTTCACGAGTAATATCCATTTTTTCACAAACTTTTTTTAAACGAATTTCAATATTGCCATCTAGTGGTCGTTTGTAAAAACATAAAAGGTAACCCTCGTACTGTGCAAAAGTGGAAAAAGTGACAAAAATTTTGATATAATTTCGAAATGTCGCAACATTTGGAAAGAAAATATGTAAGACGATATAAAATTCGGTTGTTGGAAGAAATAAGACAAAATGCCAGACAAAATGGCCATTGAGCGGCGACGAACGAGCACGGCGCTGGATAGAGCTTTGTAAAGCTGCGGCGCATGGCATCAACATCAGCGTCTATTACAGAAATCGTCACAGAACGACCGTGACATATTCTACGCAGAGATGTTGCCCTATCCGATTAAAAGAGAAAAGTTTTTCTATATTGCATAAAAATCTTTTTTCTTTTCACAATTTATAAAATACTTTTGCAACCTTTAATTATGTAAAATTGAATAATTTTGAAGTACAAAATGTCGTGTATGGTTTTTGCTGCTTTTTTGTGATAAATTAACATGTTCGTGACAATTCGCTTTGAAATTTAATGTAACAAAATTACAATAATGTAAAATATATACTTACAATTTGACCTACCATTAGAATGAATTGGGGTAAAATTTATTGTTTAAAATCATAACTTAAGATAAAAAAATGGTGTTTTCAAATCATTATTTTGTTATGAATGGAAAAGATCAGAGTATAGGTAGATAGTACGATAGAAATAAGGGTCTGGAACCTGTATGAAACAAAGAACCATTCCCATAAAAATCTTATAAAAAATAAAATTTTAACCAAAAAATTGATACGAGTTATCTTGTTACCTGGAAAATTTTCAAAAGGTTGGAACTTAAGCAAGCAATTTTTTAATTATTATATTATTTACAGACACTAATTCTACAGTTATAGGATTAGAAAAACTCATGTTTGCATGGTTATTTTCTCGTTCGTGGGTACAATAAATTAAGATGACCAACCGTACTCTTTTGAGCAGGAAAATCTTTTTTTTTTTGATAATCTTGTTCTGACTAACTTATAAGTCGTCCTTTTGACCTGCTTTGAAAATATTTGTCCTTGTTGCCCTATTTGTCATCTTAAATAGGGTTTATTTTTAATTTTGCGTTCCAAAGTTTGTTCAATTTGTAATTATTAGCAAGGTTAAGTTGTTCGAGCGTCTTGTGTGATTCTGTTATTAAATATGTGTTTGTATGCATTTCCCCGGTTTGTCCAAAGGAAATATTTTTTTTATTTTTAGAAATACATGCTTATAACAATACATATTAAAAGTTATAATTCTAATTTTAAATATTTAAATCAGTGACCTGTAATTCTATTTTAGTTCTAACTAATTAAAGAAAAGTCGAAAAAAGTAAAAAAAGAAAGTATAATTATCAGTGATTAATGTGATAATTATAAATATAAATAAGACATTTTCAAAGATATTATAGACCTTTTAGGGATGTAAAAAGCAAATTACTATATTTTTTTTATCTCCCAGCCTGAATTTTTGGATGCCAATGAAATTAATGCACTAAAATGGTCTGCTCAAAATCCGAATGAAGATTTTTAGTCAATATTAGAAAATAAAGTGCCAACCACCGAACTATCAAATATTTTTTTTTTCAAATGTAAAAAAAAAAGAACGGAAGACTGTTGTATCAAAATATTTCCAAACCTAGTGGCGCTTATAGGCTTTTCTTAACGTAAAAGGTGGCCATACTAAATATTAATTAACTCTTGACATTATTTTTGTAACAGTGTCCACTTAATTTTGTCCACTCTAAAAGAAATGTAAACCTCAACAAGCGACCCGTGGCGGATGGGTGAAGGTCTGCGCAAAGAGAGAAAGACGCGAAATTCGAAACTAAATCCGCCCCCACTACTACTTTTCTGTTAGTCCAACATGCACCCAAATTTTTTATGCCACGGCTATCTGGTTGAATTATATTTGTTTATTTTTTAAATAAATATTTTTTACAAAAAAAATAATTGTTCATTAATTTCAAGATACATGTGGGGGTAACAGTCAAAACGTAATTTGCACAGTAATGCAATTTTGAGATAAATTCAAGACACATAATTCTGTATGCAATAAGTTGGGTGTTAAATTTTTTGAAATTTATGTTTAAGGACCCATCATGGAATTCAAACGTGCCCTTAAGATATTAATGAGCAAAAATACGAAAAATCGATTATTTAAAAATGAACAAATCACTTTTTGAATGAACTTGCTGGACAATTGATGGTTTAAATGGACAAAACAAGGATAAAATCTAATTTGGATCATTAACCATTAACAAAAATTAGTTTAAATTATTTTAATTATTATTTTTTTAAATATTATTATTTTTTATTTTCATTTTTTTAAATATGCAAATCATAACTTTCATTTTCTGAATAATAACATAAAACCTCTTATTGAGGAATTATATAGATGAATTCTTAGATTAATGCGTTGTACCATTTTACAAGTTTATCAAAATATTAAAACATTAATGCTCGGTTACATAAAAGCCTTAAAACTAGATGTAAACTAAAACACGATATAAAACACACAATTGTCTAGCAAAGCAACGCGTTGCTAGGTATTTTTGTAACTGGACATAAGAAACGTACCTACTTTTTTTTAATTCTTCATTTTTTTTATGTTACTGTTTGTCCGTTTTAGATGGTAAAAAATATGTTTTTTCCACGACTATATAGATATAAGTTCATTACAGGTGTGTCAGTGATTAGTAAATGTAGCACGTTCCCCACTCCTTTTTATTACACACTGCTGACCTGTAACGTAATGAGCTCATTACATAACAGGTTGAGCTCATTACATAACAGGTTGAGATCATTACATAACAGGTTGAGCTCATTACATAACAGGTTGAGCTCATTACATAACAGGTTCAAGCAGCAATGGTCGACAGTTGCTAGGCAACGTAATAAATAGATTGAAAGCATTTGTCAAATTATTGTTAGTTTGTAAAGGAAACCGGATTAAAATTGAATATAATATGTCTCATTTTGTAATATGAAACTAGATCTGGTTACTTTGGTGACTGTTGTGGTATAAATAGACTTTTATGGAAACATGTGAACTAGTAAATCTGGCTTTTAAATATTTGGTTAAGTTTTATTATATCGAGATTATATTCACTCAAAAACTATGTATGTCAGATAACAAACTGACATGTCAAAATTGCGATTGACATGTCAAAATTGTGATAGACATGTCAAATATTTTGAATGGTGCCACTTCAGAATTACCACTCTAAGGTGATATTTTAAATACACAACATAAAAAATGAAATTTTTCTGTTAGTTTCGTATTACAAAATGAGACAGATACAGTCTGTTCCAAACGGTTAAGCGGAACTAGATTTTGCAATCTAGTTACATTCATCGTTTAAATCGTGCCTTTCGGCCGTTTTGTTTAAGCTTTGTAAATCATACTTACAATAAACATTTTTTGATTAAGGTTAATGTCATTTTAAAATGTCATTTTCTTTATATTTTGACTTTTTGTGTCATTATTAATACAAATTTCCCATTTATTTATTTTTTTGTCATTAAAATATATAAAAAAAATATTTAATTTTGACATAAGTCATTCGTTTCCATGGTTTCATTGTTGGAATTTTAAATTTTGACAACTCAACGTGAAAAATGAAATAACCCAAGCAAGGTCCCTTCTCGTAACAACCTAAAAGAACTAAATTCCCATTTAGTTCCGCTTAACCGTTTGGAACAGACTGTAATAATATAGTTAACGTTGTCGAATTTTGCAAATATATTTTTTGATAGAGTTGGTCTTGGTCAGTCAGTTAATCAATTGACGTAAGGATTTTTATTTTAACGGAATTTACATTCCGTATGACAATATGCATGGTCGTTGCTAGGCAACGTATTAAATAAGTTGAAAGCAACTCAAATTATTGTTAGTTTTTAAATGGAACTGAATAAAAATTAAATAAGTAATAAAATAATGGTCGTGGAAAAAGCATAGTATGAAACTTGTATGGAATAATCATTTCTCACTCGTATGTATTGAGCTACTCGCCTGCGGCTTTTGGCGCAACTCTCATACTCGTGTGAAATGACCATCATTCCATGTTCGTTGCATAATATACTATTCTAGATTCATTTAATGATTATATTTTATGTATTTAATACAGAGGAAGACACTGATACCAATATCTCAAAGTTGAATGTTTTTTTTTCAATGTAATTTTTTGTCTTAGCTACTGATGGCTATTAACCAGTCTTTATTTTTTAATTTGGATACATTAGTAATTTTCTAACAAATACAAACATCCATGCCATCACTGGGATTCGATCCCGAGCCCCACGGTTAACAGTCACCATAGCCTTATACATACACAAAATTTAAATTGATTATTAACGGAGGTTTTGTAGCAAATTTTAGAAACAGTTATTTGTTTGAGAAAGTGTTCATTTAATTTCATCCTCGACTGTATATATATGTGATATTTCAAAATCTATCTAATCTCAATCGAAGTTTGCGTATGTATAAATTCACAGAACCTCTTTCAATCTTGAAAAGTTTAAAAGCGATCTCATGTGTCCTATCTGAGTAGCGGGGGTTTTTCTCCGTTGTATGTGTGAGTTTTCTTCCATTTTCCCTTGTGTATGTATGTGTGGCTCACGAAAAGAATGGAAGTTAGGAACGAGCGTGCTGTATGCCGCTCTGCAGATCAATACCTCACACACTCGGCGTCGGGGGGACGCCGCGACGCTATGAGGGGAACAAACATTGCGTAGGCAGACGCCCTGCCTCACGTATGCATGAAAAATACCAGAAACCAGGGGAGGGTAAAGAAAATATCGAAGATGTTTATGTATAAGTACTACTAGTATACTGACAACGATCACGAAAGTACCAGTCATAATTAAATTTTAAAACCTGGGAGATGTAGAAGATAAAACATTAAAGTGTGATTTTACACTTTTCAGGGTTTTCCAGGTATTTAGTAAGTAATGGCGGTCAACAGGGGCCCACATACTACATATTTGGGATATTTTTTTTTGTAATTACGTTACAATGAACAATATTTACAAAATCTTTTATTGTCTGTTAATCTATGTAGTAAAACAGATGATTCCCAACTGGGAATACGCGATTTTTCATTTAGGGGTACGCGAATAATATTTAGTAATGGTGGAAAAAGATACATATACTAACAATGATTGATTAACAATCAATTGAAACTTATTTAAAAAAACTCTATGCTTCAAAACAGGCACAAGAATCGCACTGAATATTTGTTAAAGTTAAAATTAAAATCATTGAATTATTTGTTTGTGTAAATTGTAACGTTACATTTATATTTATCATCATCATAGGTGGAACTGCCCAAGGTGAGCCTAGGCCTCGTGTTTCCAGGTTTCATGACCATGTTTTCAATTCATGTACATTTGGGAGTAATATGGACAGTATTATGTTCATTTTTCAGTATACAAAGAAAGGCACCTACAGTTTATATCCGGTTGCGAACGATTAAGCAGAACCTGTAATTTGTATAAATATTTTTACACACATTATTTGACATAAGCTGGAGTTGAACTCACGTCCGTGACCTTGCTTAGCAGTCAAACAGCAGGTACAAGCGGTTTAAAGCTTGCAGCCACAGGCTTGCTCTTTATATTTATGATTTTTTACCGACCGCCAACATATCTAAGGGAGGTATTGTGATCATACTGATTTTGACATTTCGAGCTGTCGATGGATCTCCACGAATTGAGGTCCCTATATAACGTTTTGGCTATTTTTAGCATGATGTCTGTCGGTCTGTCTGTCCGTCTGTCTGTCCGTCCGTCGTCTGTCCGTCTGCCTGTCTGTCTGTCTGTCTGTCCGTCCGTCTGTCTGTGTCCACGTACAGAGCAAATTCGGCTAAAAGGATTTTTATCAAACTGCATATTTAAGCTTTTGACATCAATAGCACAAGTTGATCAACTTTTAGTAAAAATCGGTAAACTATAAATGGGAGTTTACTCGTGTCGATTTTAAGATTTTTGTGAATATTTAGCAACAGAAAAATATTTCGAAAAAATTTATTTTACAAAAGTTGCTATAAATGCAATAACTAATAACTTTTATTTGAGAAGTTTTTTGATAAAACGAAAAATTTCGAAAAGTTTTTGTAAAATGTTAAAAACCGCCAACTTATATAAGGGAGGTATTCTGATCATACCGATTTTAACATTTCGAGATTTCGATGGATCTCCACGAATTGAGGTCCCTACATAACGTTTTGACTATTTTTAGCATGATGTCTGTCGGTCTGTCTGTCCATCTGTTCGTCCGTCCGTCTGTCGGTCTGTATGTCTGTCTGTCTGTCTGTCTGTCTGTCTGTCTGTCTGTCTGTCTGTCCGTCCGTCTGTCTGTGTACACGTGAAGAGCAAATTCGGCTAAAAGGATTTTTATGAAACTTCATATTGAAGGTTTTGACATCAATGGCACAAGTTGATCAAGTTTTGGTAAAAATCGGGTGACTAGAAATGGGAGTTTACACGTGTCGATTTTTGCGAATATTTAGCAACAAAAAATTTATTTAACAAAAGTTGCTACAAAAGCAATAACTAACAACTTTTATTTGAGACATTTTTTGATAAAACGAAAAAAAATGGAAAAAATTTTCGAAATTTTTTCTAAGTATATATTTTTTCATACTTATATGTAACGTTTCCATGGTCATGATAAATAATATCTCAAGAAAATAGAGGAAAGATATTTCTACTCTGCTGCTAGAATGTATTTTATACAAGTACTTAGTGATGGTGGTCGGTCCTGTGGTTGCCACAACTGATTTTTTATGTTGTATATTTAGAGTTTCATCTTAGAGTGGTAATTCTGAAATGGCTTCTAAGTGGAAGATATTTGACTAATAATTGACATTAATAACAATCTGACATTTGTAATTTTTAATGAATTTAACCTTAATACAATAATAAAGGTTCCGTAAAAGCATGTACAACATAACAATCACAAAAGTCATCAAATCTAGTAACGTATTACAAAATGAAATATTTAATGTCTTCGTAATAGAGAAAAACATTTTGATAATTTCGATATATATGTATATAAATAAATTTTCCTCTTTATTGTTCTCTTTTTTTTTGTAACTATCTGACTACCCTAAGTTTGCATATTCTTATTATTTGAATAGTAATATTTTGGTCGTCCAGGTGGTGACACTGTCTTTTATCCAGCTCTAGGGAGGGAGGGGGTACAGTGTTATCTAGATACGTGTACTTTTCATACAGTGACATTGTGTCTCATTAACAGCTCTGAAGCTAATGCATTTTACGTGTTACTACTAAACACACGGTGCTCTACAACAGTTTTTACATCGTTTTATTTATGTATGAATACATATGTACATGTCCTATAACTACAACATATTTATAAAAACGGCTATTTTAGAAAATCTACATGTACTTACTGCATACTCAAATATGTAATAAGAAATAACATAAGTAGATTTTAAATTGCTAATTTTTATTCAGGAAATATAGAGAGGGTAGACCAGTGGTTATTAACCATTTAATAATAGCCGACCACCCAATATTCTAAATATTTTTGCGTCCCTTTAGTTCATAATATAACTTTATTATTACATAATATATTTTAGTATTACTTTATTACATAATATATTTTAGTTCATAATATAACCCTTTAGTTCATAAAGTTCGTAATATAATAATTCTAAATATACTAGGTTATTTCCCGTTAACAATGACGGATTTATAATACAAAAATGTCAGTTGTTTGTATCGAATTATGGGACAGGATATCACCAGTTAACCAATCACGGGAGAAGGTGTCACCTGCCAGCCAATCAAGACACAGGGTGCCCCAAGTTAGCCAATCACGACAACCTTAGGAAAAAATGACGTCACAATGTTACCGACACTACATATAGACACTTGCTAATTATATATGTCTGATTCTCAGAAAATAAATCTGCAAAATATTGTTCATATCAGTCAAAGGATGTAGCAGTGTCTAGAGTTTCTTGTTTATGCCTACGAAACCCTAGACATTTCTATAAATAATTATATATGTAGATTCTTAGAAAGTAAATCGGAAAAATATTGATCATATCGGTCAAAGGATGTAGCAGTGTCTAGAGTTTCTTGTTTATGTCTACGAAACCTTATACATTTCTGTATGTAATTATATTCGTAGATTCTTAGAGAATAAATCTGCAAAATTTGTTCATATCGGTCAAATGATATAGCAGTGTCTAGAGTTTCTTGTTTATGCCTACGAAATTCTAGACATTTCTGTAAATAATTATATTTGTAGATATTTAGAAAATAAATCTGCAAAATATTTTTCATATCGGTCAAAGGATATAGCAGTGTCTAGAGTTTCTTTTTTATGCCTACGAACCCTAGAAATTTCTGTAAATAATTATATTTTTAAAAAATAAATATGCAAAATATTGTTCATATCGGTTAAAGGATATAGCAGTGTCTAGAGTTTCTTGTTTATTTCTACGAAACCCTAGACATTTCTGTATGTAATTATATTCGAAGATTCGTAGAGTATAAATCTGCAAAATATTGTTGATATCAGTCAAAGGATATAGGAGTGACTAGAGTTTCTTGTTTATGCCTACGAAAGTACGCAGTTTCTTAGAGAATAAATCTTCAAAATACCTGTTAATCAAGAGACAGGGTGTCCCCAGTTAGCCAATCACGAGAACTTTAGTAAAATATGACGTCCCAATGTTACCCAGATTTCTTACAGATACTTGCTAATTATATATGTACGAATGTAATTATATTCGTATATTCTTAGAAAATAAATCTGCAAAATATTGTTCATATCGGTCAAAGGATCTAGGAGTGTGTAGTTACTTGTTTATGCCTACGAAACCCTAAAAATTTCTATATGTAATTATATATATATAGTCGTAGGTTCTTGGAGAATAAATCTTCAAAATATTGTTCACATCGGTCAAAGGATATAGGAGTGTCTAGAGTTACTTGTTTATGCCTACGAAATCCTAGACATTTCTCTATTTCTCACTATATTTGTGCACTCAGCATGAAAAATAAATACAATAATCGAAAAAAAGGCATCTAGTAGGCCTTAAATCCTTATTTTTAAACGCAAGTTGGCAATTTTATACTGTTTATCATTTTTGACCATTTACTTCCGTTGCTTGTGATAATGAAGCGTATTATTCAATAATTACTAAAATGCAAATAAAAATATATCGTTTTCAAATATGTTTTAGATATAAGCTTAGACTCGAACGTCAAATGTCAGTTAAATGACACTGGAGAGTAATATTACCAACATAATTTAAAAATAAATAAACTCCATGGCTACCTAGACGCTTTTTTTTCTTTATCATATTGTATTTTTCTGAAGTTTTACCAATTGGTTCATTTCAGAACATTTTACCAGTACTTTTTAAATACCCTTTTGCAGTTTTAAAATGTCATCTTGCACATAAATAATTGTGAGAGATAAATATGCATTATTATTAGTTCCACTCGACATAAACGTCAATTGAAATATATTACTAAAATATAACTTATGAATATTTCGTTGTGTATAGATTAACAATAGGTATATTACCTAAGAAACATTTCTCATACACCCTGTATCATATATACAGGGTGTGAATTCCAGGGTTGTCGATGCGCGACGAATCTCCTATAAACAGAAGGGTTAGAAATTAGCATACCTACCCGACAGCTCTTAACGTTAAATATTATTATAAGTAGGTATGTTTTATTACGGGACACCCTGTCAATGGGTATGGGTTGTGTATTTGGTTTGTCCGATAATCAATCAATTTTTTTTATAAATGGTTAGAAGTGCTATTATTACAGGAGTGAAGTGGGAAACGTTTAAAAATATATCTATTAAAATTATGACTTAGTTGATGAGATGCAGACGTGTTTAGTGATTTAATTGAGTGTTCTAAGCTCTAGTAGCCTTATATGTAATTAATTAAGCATTAATTTTAGCATATGAAGCAGAAGAAGGAACATATGGAATAATCAAATTGATAGATGTACGTATTGATATTGTCGATATGATGACGTAGTTTCATTTGGTGAGAAAGACTAATTAAATGGAGTATTGATGACGTCGAAATGGTGGCGATATCTTTCTAATCGAGTGGTTAGGAAGACCTATTCTTCCTTGAGTCACACACAAAACAGGGAACAGAGATGAGAAGATATGCCTTCTTCAGCAAGAGAGGCAAATTGAGCGAAAGATTAAATATTCTGATGCTGTCGGAATTATGATCTTCGTATCGAACTGTTCTACGTAGCACTTGGGCTGCACAAAAAAAAATTCATCTACTCTGTAGGCTCAAGTAGAAATACGATTGAGATAGACCAGTGGGCCCCAAACTGTGGTTCGCGTAACCTCGTAAATATGCACGTACCAAACATTGACATTGTGTGTTGGATACTTTAATAGAAATAAAATAGGATAAAAATATTTGATCTATGAAAAAAAATATATGATCTACAGAATAGTACCTATGAAAATAATAGTTTACCTATGTATTAAATAATTGATCTATGGTTTTAATTTTTAACCTATGGAATTAATTATTGAGCTATAGAAATATTTATCGACCTATGAAAATAATTTTCAACCTATGTAAATATTTAATAGATCTATGGAAATAATTATATACCTACTGATATAATTATTGATCTATAACATTTGATCTATAAAATTAATACTTGACCTATAAGTACTCTTGCTAGTTAGTAAGGGTTTGGTTAGAAAAAGCCGAGCGAAGCGAGCTACCCATCTTCTAATTTAATGACAAAACACTATCTTAGGTTAGGTTTGGTTAGTAAGGGTTTGGTTAGAAGAAGCCGAGCGAAGCGAGCTACCCATCTTCTAGTTTAATGACAAAACACTATCTTAGGTTAGGTTAGGTTTGGTTAGAAGAAGCCGAGCGAAGCGAGCTACCCATCTTCTAGTTTAATGACAAAACACTATCTTAGATTAGGTTAGGTTAGTAAGGGTTTGGTTAGAAGAAGCCGAGCGAGCGAGCTACCCATCTTCTAGTTTAATGACAAAACAAACTCTAGATATATGAATCATTCAAATAATTTTGGAAACTGTTACTTTACAACTGATTTTAAGGTTATATTCACGGATTAGTTAGGTTATGTTTTATCATAACGCTACTAGTCAATAGATGTCAGTACTGTCTATAGGTAGTTTATTATAGATCAATTGATAATTTTCTATAGGTCAACTATTAATTTACTATAGATCATTTTTTAATTATCTATAGGTAAATGATTGATTTTTCTATAGGTAAAAATATAAAATTTCATAGGTAATATTTGAATTATTAATAGATCATAAAATTTGGATCCATAGAAATATACGTAATCGTTGTTATAGCTTAATGTAATTAAGCATCTATATATGTGTCCCTCTCGAGAATAAAGTTGGCTTCAGAGCAACCCCTCCCCAACGAAAAAGTTCAGGGTGTGCGCCTGGCTCAACATATCGTGGTTACCCGCAACCATATTCGAATATACTTTAAAAGATTTTTTCTCAAATTTCAGATGACAGAACATGGATTAGCGATCCATTTCACTACGAAATCTGTGAAAAATCTAATCATAGATCAGGGACAATATGTCGAAATATCGTGTGATATAACCGTCAATATTAATTTTAAAAGAAAGTACATACTTTCACTGATTTTTGAAACTTTTGTATTTGCGTGTCATGATGGTGTTATAAATACTTTGGCGTATCGAGCCCACATATTCCAAATAGCGGAGTCCACACTCTGTAAGTTGTGCGTGTCCATATCTTGCAGCGTCAAGCTACGTGTCTCGACATAATGCTGCTCTTTCCGTGCTCTACTACCATCTTAGACATGCCTACGGTTAGAGTATGTTATTGTATTATTACCGATATTGATCCAATATCGGTAATACCGTGCGTTTCTTCTGATATAGAATTGGTGGTGGAAAATTCCAAGTGCGTTTATTGGAATTATTCCTTCCCCACTTAGAGGTTACTGACATCCATTAAGCCGGATATAACCCTTCTTGGATATCGAGACCAAACAGATGTTTGTGATCGAATTTTCAAGTCCATCTGAGAAGAATATCTCTCTCAAGAATGAGAAAAAAAGGTCCAAGTATATAGATATCTTGTCCTAGCTTAGAAAGCTGTGTCCAGGGTATAAAGTTAAGATTGTAGTCCTGATAGTTGGTGTTTTGGGTGGTATGAAAGACTCCTACCGAAGGGATATTAAGTCCATTCCAGCCTGCAGATAATTTACCACCTCTTTGATCTGCAAGATGCAGAAAGCATTGTTGCTTGGGTCCATTGTATGGGCACTCGATCTGGCGTAATTTCCGCGTCTGTATATTGCCTGGGTTTGGGATGAAGCCGTGTGTATTCAGCTCTACTAGATTCTAGTATGACGTGACTCAAATGGTTGAAGTGGACGCTTCTCAAGATCTGAAAAACCCTAAATAATAATAATACAACTGAAACAACGAATAATTTGTGGTCTTTACGTATATTTTCATTGATTCAGTAGCTTAAGTAATATCTGTATAATTAAATGTGTTATAAAATCTCGCGTGTGCAACCCATTCTTTTTAATTGGTCAAAATTAAACAAAAATATATGTGTCCATATCATTCGTTATATCAATAAGGGATACGCATAAAATTTATGTTTCCTTAAAACTACATTTTTTTGATATTTTAATGTTAGTTATGTCACCTAACACAACAAAAATCACATTTTAATTAATATTATAGCCAAATTTTTGAATTAAAATATTGTAAATTTGAAATAAGCCGACCACGCCGCGAAGGTTGCCGAGTAGATACGACTGAGACTGTTGCGGTTTGACGTCACAGATACAGACAAAACATAATGTTTACGTGTTTATATTGTATTGTTTGAGAGTTTTGTATTTGTTTTTAAACAATTTTTCACGCATTTATTATTAAAATAATTTATAAAATATATGTACTCACATTAAAATGGTCTTCAAAAACATAAAGTTTACTTTTTTCTGAAATATCGGTTTTATTTCGCCTCATAGCTTTTCTGTTGTTTTTCGTCATCAGGTAATGATATAAATTATTTTTTTGGATTTCTAATTGAACTATTTGTGCACATTGGTACTAAACAATATTTTCGACTATGTTTCGAAGTACTGGGGCCTGGATCTTTCATATTTTATATATTTTAATATAAAATTTAATTCGGTAAACATGTATAAATTGTTTTTATAGAATTAAACTTTATTTTAATTAAAATCACTCTACCTTTACATAACCTATAAAAGTTATACAAACAAATAAGTTCACAACAGACTATGTACGCTGGGTAGACTAGTAGTGTCATGTGTCAGTTAGGAGGGTATGACGTCACACGTCGTTTTCGCGCGCTACATACATTTATGATTTTTTTAAGCCTTCAAATTAAAAAAAAAAAAAATTAAAAACTGTTTTTTACGTTTATATGCAACAAGAGGAATATAATAAAAAAATTTAAAAAAATCATGCCTATCCCCTATTGTATTATATTTTAATGTGTTACTTTTATTAATTATATACAAATACAATGATTCATCTACGCAAACTCTAATCCTTTTAAAAAATCTTGTTTCTTATTCTTCTGAAATTGTTAATTTTAGGGTTTAGAACATAAAATCCAGTTATTGCTGAAACCGCGGCTGTCGAGTATGTTTGGCGTACGTGATTATAATTTTGTAATATTTAATTGTTATGTTTGCAAGGGTATGTGTCGCAGTTAGAAATTTTAAAATAACTACCTGAGTCTTTTGTGTTAGGTATGCAAATGTCGGCTCACAAACGCGGGTTCCATTCAGTTTAATTTAACATCTGGCTTTCAATATACATAACTGTCAACTACCGCTCGGTGTTTCATCAACCTAGCATAAACAATACTTTGATGGGAAAATTTACAGAATGACCGTGGATCAACATTGAAATAAGACATTTTTCTATTTTACTTTCATAAGAGAGTCATTATGAAACTGAATTGAGTGATATAATGAGTTTCATTATGACACTAAACATTTTATTGTAAAATTGATACAATAATCTGCAAATTTTACAAAACATAAATGATAACTGTAGTTAGATAATTATTTTATTTGTACTTTTCGGTTAAAATCTATATATTATTTACATATAGCCTAATTTCAGTTATTTTCAAATACCTATTCTAATTATTGTTAAATCTTCGTCTCAAATCTTCTCTTCTTTCTAAAACGTCGTCCATCCATTTCCATCCTTGCCCTGATTCACACAACGCGCCTTGTCTTGTTCCTTCTTTAAATTTCATTTCTCCACAATAGGGGATAGGCATGATTTTTTTAATTTTTTTTATTATATTCCTCTTGTTGCATATAAACATAAAAAACAGTTTTTATTTATTTTTTTTTAATTTGAAGGCTTAAAAAAATCATAAATGTATGTAGCGCACGAAAACGACGTGTGACGTCAAACCCCTTCTAACTGACGCATGACACTACTAGCTTACCCAGCGTACATAGTCTGTTGTGAACTTATTTGTTTGTATAACTTTTATAGGTTATGTAAAGTTAGAGTGATTTTAATTAAAATAAAGTTTAATTCTATAAAAACAATTGATACATGTTTACCGAATTAAATTTTATATTAAAATATATAAAATATGGAAGATCCAGGCCCCAGTACTTCGAAACATTATCGAAAATATTGTTCAGTACCGATGTGCACAATTAGTTCAACTAGAAATCCAAAAAAACAATTTATATCATTACCTGATGGCGAAAAACAACAGAAAAGGCGAAATTTGTGGCTGGAAGCTATGAGGCGAAATATAACCGATATTTCAGAAGAAAGTAAACTTTATGTTGTGTGCATAAATGCATCAATGTTGGGTAAATTATCACTCTGAGCCCTAACAAAATCTTTATCTGCCATTTTAATAATAAATGCGTGAAAAATTGTTTAAAAACAAATACAAAACTCTCGAACAATACAATATACACACCTGTAAAGATTATGTTGTAGCTCTATGTGTGACGTGAAACCCCTATCGTTTGACGTCATACTCAGTCGTTTTTACTCAGCAACCTTAGCGGCGTGGTCGGCTTATTTCAAATTTACAATATTTTAATTAAAAAATTTGGCTATAATATTAATTAAAATGTGATTTTTGTTTTGTTAGGTGACATAACTAACATTAACATATCAAAATAATGTAGTTTTAAGGAAATACAAATTTTATGCGTATCCCCTATTCTTCATTATATGCTCCAAGGTCTCTCTTTCCTCTCCACACATCCTGCACATTCTTTGTTCATCCGTTCTCCAGTACTCATTTTCTCTTTCATCATTTCCGCACCTAAATCTTGCTATTACCTTCTTTTTTAATCCATTACTTTGCCTTTTGAGGTACTCGGGAATTTGCGTCGTCCAAGTTTTCATGTATTTACTATTATACCTCGAATTTTTTAACCTCTTACTTCTTTCTTGTCCTTTGATATGAATAACAGATAGAATAAGGGATTTCTATCTGCTATTTCTAGTATCACATCTTGTCCTTCCGACCTCTTTCTTGATATTTCCTTAGCTGTGTTATCATTATGCTCAAATCGTTTCCTTCTTTTTGCTTCCCATCTGGATTGCATCTTTCCTTGTATCTATTTCCTCTCTATTTCTGTCCACCACTAATACAGCATGTTTTTTCTGGGTGTTTTATTATCATCTCTTCGAATTTAATAGCTCTTTTGGTAGTTTCTATTCTAATGTTGTCCAATTTTAATTCTTTTAATAAAATATATTCTGGTGTGCATTTGTCGAGGCCCAACATCCATTTAATGATAACTATAGTTCATTTCTCTGATTTCAGCAAAACTAAATGGGAGTTTCGTATTTTAAGCTGTCACAAAACAGAGCTTGGCTAAGTTATTTCATGTTGCATGTTGGCATTTATTATTAAGTTCATTTATTTAAAAAGAATAATATTTGAAGTGTCATTTTTCACACATTTCAGGGTTTTGTAGATATTTAATAAGTATAAAAAGCCAACAGAATGCTGGATGGGTAGAAATATTTGTTCTATAATCACATCAAAATAAATAGTTTTTTAATAAAATCATTTTTATTCGTTATTTGAGTTTTAAGAGCTTCAATTAATTTTTTTTAAACAAAATTTACATTATATGCGAAAATTTTGTCACAATAAAATTATTAAATCCCAACGTTTTTCTGCATTTGCTTCTATTCCTGTTTTCATTAAATTAATGAGAAATATATTGAAAAATGGCTTAATTTGTTTCAATTTGAGAAACGTATTTCTCACTATTAACAATGTGTTAATTGATTTATAAGGATTTCATTACAATAAATGAATAATTCCTCTTTGATACCGTGAAAACAAAAAAACTAAAATAATTCAAACAATAGGTTGAATCATAACGTATAATAGTAAGCTGAGCCTACTGAATACTGCACACTACATTCTACACACATCGAACTCGGTTCTCAGCTGTTAAAATTTTCATATTATATCTTTAATTAAAAAAATCAGCTGTGGCCACCACAGGACCGACCGCCATCATAAAGTACTTGTATAAAATACATTCTAGCAGCAGAGTAGAAATAACTTGGCCAAATTTTTGGCCATGAGATATTATTTATCATGACCATGGAAACGTTACATGTAAGTATGAAAAAATTTTACAAAAATTTTTCAAAATTTTTCGTTTTATCAAAAAACGTCTCAAATAAAAGTTATTAGTTATTGCATTTATAGCAACTTTTGTTAAATAATTTTTTTCTAAATATTTTTCTGTTGCTAAATATTCGCAAAAATCATAAAATCGACGCGAGTAAACTCCCATTTCTAGTCAACCGATTTTTACCAAAAGTTGATCAACTCGTGCCATTGATATCAAAAGCTTAAATATGCAGATTCATAAAAATACTTTTAGCCGAATTTGCTCTGCACGTGTACACAGACAGACAGACAGACGGACGGACGGAGAGACGGACAAACAGACAGACAGACAGACAGACAGACGGACGGACAGACAGACAGACCGACAGACATCATGCTAAAAATAGTCAAAACGTTATGTAAGAAGCTCAATTCGTGGATATCCATCGAAATATCGAAATGTCCAAATCGGTATGATCACAATACCTCCCTTATATATGTTGGCGGTCGGTAAAAAAGACATGCACTACCTCATAAATACCAAAAAATCTTTATTTTTCGAGAAGCTAACATGAAAAAAAAAAAAATCCTGTTGAACTATTTTGCTTTCTATCAATGTACATTATTGAGATTCTTTTTAGATTTTTAGATCAACCACTCTGGGAAATAGGGGGGAGGACAAAAGTTTTTTGACATATTTTTGGCAAAAATATCATAAAAAAAAAAAGATTTTCAAAAATAAAAATGTGTTTGTTTATCCAGGGATTAAGAGGTTTCATTTGATACCCATCCAAAATTTAAAAAAAATATATTTATTTTTTCATTAATTACATATTTGTTTATATTTATTTCGTAATATGTTAGTATCAACTCTCAATATTTTTCCTGTATGTGGGTCAAAGAGTTGTATAAGCATACCAAATTTCAACTTCCTTGGTTATAGACAGACAAACACACATGACGTCTTAAGGGTTTTTTGGTGGTTATACCTACAAAACCCTAAAAGTAAAATGTATAATACATTTTTAAATTATTTTTTTATTTAATTTAATTTAGAATGCCTGAACAACTAGGGTTATTGGCGCCTGGTTCATTTAATTATTACATTATTTTATGTTATACTCTATCTCAGAAAGACTGATAGTAATAAAATTTATTATTTGTAAAAATTTATTGTTTTTGACACAGAAGCGGCAAAACAAAAGCGACAAAATATGAATATTTCGAAATGAAATATTGTTAAAAAGACCCTAAAATTTTGAGGAAAAATATGGTCACAGGCGTACGTTTAATAAAATGATAAATAGTAATATAGAAATACACAAAACCAATTTAAACGTGTTTAAAATGTGCACGCCACTGATAACTGCCTGACAAAATGATTTATTACTATCAGACTTGCTGAGATAGAGTATACATTATATTACATTACATTAGTTGTTTAAAATTTACTCTAAATATTTATAATTTAAATACAATCTATTATATTTTGTTGTAGAGGTTTAAAATTTTTGGAAGACGTAATAATTTAAGAAATGAGAAATTTGTATTAAGAATGATACAAAAATCAAAATGTAACGATTCTAGATTTCAAAATCTAGTTCCACTTAAACGTTTGGATTAGCCTTTACCTTGAATGATATAAAACTGTCAAACCAGGCCAACCACTACATTCACATACCAAATTCCCTAATTGCGGATGTTGTTTGATTATATGCAAATTTATTATTTTAAAAGGCACGTAAAGCAAAATATAGAAAAGAAAATTCGTTGTTTTGGGACTCGTTTTCAAATTTCGACGCATGAGACAAAATCATACCTTATGAAACTTTAAAAATATACCATTTTCTTGAATGTTTGTTATTAACTAGTTTCTTGCTTCTAGTAATTTTTGTTTTGTTTTGAAAATATTCTGTATTCTGTTTGGTTTTTCTTTGAACCTAGAGTGTTTTTTAAAAATTTATAATCCAAAATACACCCTTCATAGCTCGTAAGGACGATGTCCAGTGGCTTTTAATATTTAAAATGTTAATTTTCCCCAACTCTCCAGACTAACGTTACTTTAACGAGAACGAAAAGTGAAGTGTTGTCACAGAATGTCGCAAATCATTTTTTTCTATAGGTAACATAAGTATAGACCAGGGGTCAACAAACTTTTAAGACAGGAGAGCCAAATATTAGTAGCATTCCCCGTAATTTAAATATTCATTCAATTAAAAGAATTGATGAGAAGTGTGAAGTTTCATATATATCAGGGTTTGTAGGTATCGAATGTTGTGACATCTATGTTTTTTCAAACCAACTAAGGAATAAATGCATTTATGTGACTTTTTACGAACCCTCCATCAGTGAGGTCGTAATTCCTTACTAAATTTTAATAACAAAATTATAACCCCAACTACAGCAATTCTTTTTCGTTTCACAGTTTGCGATATTTGTTGCAATTTGTGCGACAGTATTTTTTAGGTTATGCAAAGTGAGATAGCTCATGTGGGTTTATATGTCTGTCTCATTAAAATAGCGCACTAATTATAAATTTGGAAAACTGTCTACAGTCAATTAAATTGAATGGAGTCTATTAAATTTAGAGCTGTGAACGGTCGCTTGCGTTACCATATGACAAACCTTGTAGTGACAATCAACAGTGCACAAGTCTTAGCGTATAGTCTACAAATTTTAGAGCTGTGAATGCAGCTTTAAAATTAATTAAATGTAACAATTCCAGAACCCGTGAAAGAGGTATAGGCCAGGGCACAAATTGAAGTACCTTTTATGTTTTTACAAACGACCACTAGATGGCAATATTGAAATGTGTCATTACTATATTCGTAAAATTTGACATTTGATATTGTGAAATCAGTGGCTGCTTATAAATTGACCGAGTAGTTGACAGTGAGCGTTTAAAAAAAAGTTTGTGAAAAAATGGATATTACTCGTAAAGGTTTCTGTTGGATGATTTTTAAGATTTTAGTAAAGGCCTAACTCAACAACAATGCATAGATTCGCTTCATTCAACTTTTGGTAATGACGCACCATCAGAAAAGATTGTTTACAATTGGTTTGCAGAATTTCGTAGTGCTCGTGCGTCCGTCAGTGATGAATCTCGTGTAGGTCGACCAAAATTGGTTGTGATTCAAAAAAACATCGATGCTGTGCGCAAAATGATAGAAGAAGATCGGCATGTAACTTACCGTGAGATAGAGGCCTCCTTTGTCATATCGCAGACTGCAATGCATTCGATTTTGCATGAATATTTAGCTGTGAAAAAGATCTGTTCCCGATGGATACCGCATAATTTGACCGAAGCTCAAAAAAATGGCTCGTGTTGATTGGTGTAAGGGATTGCTAAAAAAAAATCAACCTAGGCACTGCAAAATGCGTATACAACATCGTTACAGGTGACGAAACTTGAATTTATTCATATGAACCAGAAACTAAGCAACAATCCACTGTTTGGGTCTTCCAAGATGAACCGAAACCCACAAAAGTAGTTCATTCACAAAACACTTCCAAGAAAATGATCGCTTGTTTCTACAGTTGTACTGGACATGTCGCAAGCATTTCTTTAGAGGATTGGAGAACAGATAATGCTGAATGGTGTACAACAATTTGTTTGCCAGAAGTCATCGACAAAATCAGAAAAAACTACCAAAAACATCGCATCATTCTTCATCATGACTAAACAAGCTCCTACACAGCACGTCAATCAATTGATTATTCGAAGAAGAAAAACTTCATTTCGAATTAATGTCTCATTACCCATATTCACCTGATTTATCCTCTAACGACTTTTCTTTGTTCCCCAATGTCAAACAAAAAATGCGTGGACAGCATTTTTTATCACCTCAAGAACTGTTGAAGCCTTCAAAAACCTTGTTTTTGAGATACCAACTTCATAGTGGAAAAAAATGTTTCGAGAATTGGATTGAACGCATGCAAAAGCGTATAAATCTTAAAGGCGAATATTTTGAAAAGCAATAAAACAGTTTGTTCCAAAAAAACATTTTTTCTTTCTTAGTTTTTGTAAAAACTTAAAAGGTAGCCCTCTTACACCTAATGTAATAAAATTTGTGGTCGAACACAGGAACCAGTGTTCCCAATCAAACACTTAACTGGGGCACAAATTTTACAACAATGGTTTGCGTAAACTTTCTTTGTCTAGGGACTTTAATTTACAGATGACACAAACTTCACATTCGAAGATAATAATCTTCATTTCCTTACTTGTATAAATAGCTATTTCTTACTTGTTAACTGATTAGAATGTGCGTAAAATGATATGTAATAATTTTTATATTTGTTGTAGCAATATGTTGTTTTTTTATTCGCAACATCCGGTTTGATTGTCACTTAATAAGTGAAGTCATAGTAAATTAGGTTTCTCCGTATAATGTCTTAATAAAGCGTTCCTAGCGCTTAAGACTCGTGACTCTAGATTCTGCTCGGTAATTGCTATTCTTGTGAATGTTTTATTAGCTAAATTAACCGCTAAATTAAGCCGCTAACTATAATTCTTTAACGGTAAAGTTATATACATTCAAGTTGAATTTTTATATTGTTCTTAATGAATTGCATATTGTAGAATTTATTTACAGTAACTGTTAAATGCATAAATATTGTGTAAATGGGAATGTGATTTATATATTATTTCGCAACAGTGTTGTTTTAATGGCTACTGTTACTTGAATATGTTTTGGTGACGCGTTACTTACGGCCATTCACCGCTTTTTCCCCGGTCAGCTTTTTTCAACATATGTTTATACATTAACTTGTGCCTGAGCAATATAGTAAAAGTAGGGACAACTATGGATGTTCTGTTTTTTACTTTTTTGAATACATTTTTGTCCGCAGCTGGTATGGACATTCTCAGAAATCGAGCGTAACGAAATTAGGACTTTTTCTGGAAAGAGTTAAAGAAGAAACGGCAAACAAATAGATGCAAACGGCAAATCAAATAACTGAGGTGGATAAGGGTATCTTTTTGGACTATCCAACGACAAAGATGCCAAAAAATCTAATAAACGAAGAAAAGGACGCCTAAAAGAAAAGCAGTTGAAGCGATGAAGAAAGACTTAAGATATCTAAAAATAAGACATTAAGCTTTCTATAGGTCACTCTTGATGGAACCATGGACACCTTCTTCGAGATGAAGAGTCCCCTATCTGTGAGACGTGTAACACAGATTTGTCTGTGTTACACTTTTTAACCGAGTGTGTGCAGTTCGAGGATGTCAGGGAGAGGTTAGGCCTGTTCTATGACCTGTCAGTTGCTTTAGGTGACGACAGAGTACTCATGGACAGGCTGATACTCTTCCTGAGAGAATCTTACTGTTTTATGTGTGAAGCCTTGCACCTTATTTTAATTTGTTCTAGTTATTGACTGTTATATTCGATGGTAATTGGGCCCTTTACAGCATCTTACCATCACCCTAAGTCTGTTCATTTTTTCGAACAGACTTTTTATTTTACTTATTTGTATTTGTCCGTGCAAGATTTCTTTTATTTTCATGATATTATTTATTTATTTACTGTCTAATTTATTGTTTTTATTATGTAGCGTATTCATTTAGATGGGCTGCGTTAGGCGCAAATAGCCTTTGTTGCTGTGCGCCAAAAATTTTAACTAACTAACTAACAGTCTGAATTATGTTGTAACTGTTTCAAGTCCTCGTTGGTGATAATATTCGGGCGAGAATAATGTTAACATTACTCCCACTTTTACAATCATGCACCCCTCATCCAGGTGTAGGAGTTCGCCCCATGTCATCGGCGATAAGCCTTGTTGCAGAAATAGGCCGATGTAAAATAAAATAAAATAATAGTAAATTATATGTTACCATCGAAGTCAACTATCCAAATCTAGTGAACAGATAGCCATTCCTAAAAAAAAAAGAATATTTCCAGTTCTTGATTTTTAGGGTTTTGTAGGTATGACCAAAAAACCCTTTTTTGTCGTCTGTCTGTCTGTCTGTCTGTCTGTCTGTCTGTCTGTCTGTCTGTCTGTCTGTCTGTCTGTCTGTCTGTCTGTCTGTCTTTCTGTTCGGTAAAAATTGTAGCCAAACGGCTAAACCTAGAGAGTTGAAATTTGGCATGCTTATACAACTCTTTGACCCGCACATAGGAAAAATACTAAAACATCTAAAAAACATACCCCCCTAAAAATATAAACAAAGATGTGCTCATCGAAAACAAAAATATTTTTTTTAAATTCTGAGCAGGGTATCAAATGAAAGCCCTTAATACGTGGATTATTTTGATGCGATTTTTGCCAAAATTGTGCAAAAAAAATTTTGTCCCACACCCTGTAGCCCAGATGGTTTAAACTAAAAATCTAAAAAAATTCTAAGTAATGTATATTGGTGTGAACCGAAATAGTACAACAGGAATTTTTGATCAGATTATGTTTTCGGAAAATAACGCATTTTTTGTGGTTTTTGGTTCACAAAGTACAAAAGTTATACCAATGTAAGACACTCACATGCAAGGCAAGCGATAGCGTAATGAGTTAGAGCACTGGTGTCGTAAGCTAAAATTCGCTGGAAACGAAGGGTTTCGAGTTCGAGTACGGAGTGAATTTTATTTTTTCTGTTTTTTTTGCATTTGTATTATGTTGAAATTATTTTGTCAAAATTCTAGTTATATTTTGACAAATGTTGCATTTAATTTTTAAGAACGTAAATTTAATAACCAGTCTTATTATATGATTAACAGACGATAAATTATTTTAAAAATATCGTTCATTTTGCCGTGATTACTACAAAGTAAAATTTGTCCTATACACTCAGCATACCGCCTTCACTTATTATATACCTGCGAAACCCTGAAATGTGTGAATATTCACACTTCATATCAATTTTTTCATAAAAAATACATAAGATTCCTTGTATTTTTTTTGTGGTCGAATGAACTTGCCCTTGAAAAGGGGCATAATGGCCGCTGTCCGCATTGTTCAACCCCCATGCATTCACACACACACACACACATGTATAGAGATGTATTACACACGCACATGCAAATAGCCCTCATATGACTGCACTGGGACGCATGCGTATTTTTTTGGCTGCATACAGGGGTGACCGGTAACACGCCCGCAAACGCCATTTTACCACCAAAAAGAATGCACTAGAAATATATTCATTTACTCAAGAACTTCCTTAACTGTCATATGTGTTATTTTGGGTCATATCTTTTTTGTATTCTTGCAAGATTGTACGTCTCTTGGATGACCCAATGCGTGTTTTCTTTGTGCGTTACTAGGAACATATTTTGTGGATCATGGGTGGGTCTAAAGCCGCCTTATACACTTATTCTGTACATTATTACACCGATGTAACATATAAAAAAATGGTCAGATATACGTGCAGTAAGATAAGGTCTAGGCAATAAACACCGCCATATAATATGATATCTTGTTTAGCACAGCTACATTAGGTCCTTAACTGCAAAAAGTGCTGATTTTTTTAATATGAAAAGATAAAATTTCTTACAATTTTCTGCTTTTTATTTATTTTTACCTATCGCCACATACTCGTATATAAGGGAGGTATTGTGATCATACCGACTGTGACATTTAGAGATTATCTATATAACGTTTTGACTATTTTTAGCATGGTCTGTCTGTTGGTCTGTCCAGGTATATATCCAGTATTTTTTCTTGGAGGAGTTCAGATGACATTTTTTTTTTTATTGGGACTCAGAAGCAAAAATCTGTTCTTGAGACGGGCGCACGTTCAATTAGAAGAAAAACGTGTCCCTTAAAAGTATTGGTTTTCGAATGTTTGGGGAGAGGGCTCAAGTGCGTAAGCACCTCTTTGAGTGCGCACAAGAATCTGTCGGTTTGTCAGTCCGTGGACACTTACAAAGCGAGTTGATCTTTATGAAACTGCATATTTAAGCTTCTGACATCAATACCATCATTTGATCAATTGTAGTGAAAATCAGTCAACTGAAACTGGAAGTTTACTTATGCCATTTTTAGGGTTTTGTAGGTATGACCAAAAAACCCTTATACCATCATTTTGTCGTCTGTCAGTCTGTCTGTCTGTCTGTTCAGTAAAAATTGTAGCCAAACGGCTAAACCTAGAGAGTTGAAATTTGGCCTGCTTATACAACTCTTTGACCCGCACATAGGAAAAATACTAAAACATCTAAAAAACATATACCCCTAAAAATATAAACAAATATGTGCTCAAGAAAAAAAATTTTTTTTTTAATTCTGAGTAGGGTATCAAATGAAAGCCCTTAGTACGTGGATTAACGATCAAAATTTTATTTTTGCAAAATAAATTATTTTGACGCGATTTTTGCCAAAATTGTGCAAAAAAGAATTTTGTCCCACACTCTGTAGCCCAGATGGTTTAAGCTAAAAATCTGAAAAAAATCTAAGTAATGTACATTGGTGTGAACCGGAATAGTACAACAGGAATTTGTAATCAGATTATGTTATCGGAAAATAACGCATTTTTTGTGTTTTTAACTAAAATATGTTAAATATTTAATTCGTTATGTAACACAGTAGATAAATAAGCGCTCGTAGCGTAGTACTTTTCGTCATTGCTTTGTAATTTGCAAACTAGTGTTCGATTCTTGTCAATTTTATTTTTTTTTGCATTTTTGTTTTGTCAAAATTCTAGTTATATTTTGGTAAATGTTGCATTTAATTTTTAAAAGCGTAAATTTAATAACCAAGTGTTGAATGTATACGAAATAAGAGGGCGGGGCTTATGATTTAAACAAACAATGGAAGCGGTAGGCGCAATTTTCAAAATCTTAATGAACCTTGCTATATAAAAAAAATACTGCACATATTTAGAAACTTAAATAATGTTATTAGGCATTCGAATTAAAATTCATAAAAAAATATTTTGAAATAAAATTTGTTTTAGCATCCCAAATAATCATCATTCAGTTACTAAATTCGCACTTCACATCAATTTTTAAGGTTTTTGTTATTATTTCGTAACAGACTAATATTTCGATAGAGAAATTTTTTTAAAGAAATTTGCTGTAGAATATAAGATTAGTAACTTTTATTCATTTTTTTAGTTTGTTTTGGCCCTTCTTTCCACCCTCAGGTAAACCTCCAGGTCTGACAGATAATGTTATCTGAAACTTCATCTGCTCAATAAATGTCAATACCAATCTGTGAATTCAATACGTCAGTCCCATTATCCGTTAGATAACTATCCGATCGATAGATACATTTGTATTGCAAGACGGTATGACATTTATTCAGCACAGAAAGTATCACATAACCTTATCTGTCAGATAGTTACTTAAAGCAGTGTTTCTCAACAAAAAACGCACCTCGGACAAGTAAAATACAAAATTTTCTAACGCGGACCACTAATAATAATTGTTGGTTCATTTTTTGCAAGAAAACAAATATATTTAATGTGCTACTAAATACATTTATTTTATTTGTAGAAAATCACAGAAAGGTTACAGAAAATATACAAAAACTGTTGAGAAACACTGACCTAGAGGTTTACCTGAAAGTGGAAAGACTGGGCCTATACACAAAAAATTAAGTGGGACAGTAACAATACTAGTTTTTTTTTTTTCATATTTTTCTCGTCTTGCTACCATGTTTATTATCCACACTTTTTTAAATATCCTTATTTCTCTCGTTTCGAATTCCTGTTATTATAAAAAAGGGCAACATCTGCAATTCCTGTACGAACTATTTCTGCCGGCTACTAAATCCATATTTTACTCGTCATCTCGCTATTCGCTTGCAAGTAGTGAGTAAAGTAACCCGGTCTTCAACTTTACTCACTGAAGCAAAGCGAGTAGCGAGTTTACTAGCCAGCCTTATTACATTGAGCGAGTTTTGTTGCAGCGAGTAATTTCTCCGGCGAGTAGCTAGTAAACTCCTTAGTCAAATTAAGTATTTTTTTAAATATATTTCGAGAGGCACAAATAGCCTTTGTTGCTGTGCGCCAAAAAATTTAACTAACCAACTTATATATTTCGAGAAAATAGAGATAGGGTTTTTGTTGAAATAGCTTATTGTTTCAGAATAGTTCCTGACCTTCTAGTGTCTTGTTAGATTTTTCTATTTCCTCTAAAAGTAAAAATAAATCGTAATTGAGTGATGTAACTTATTTTTATATTAAATTATCTTTTGAATATGTGAATTTAAAGTACATTGCACTAATTAAAACATAATTGAGACAAAAAGTCTGTCGAGTCCGTCATTATAAAATGACATTCTGAACAAATAAATTTGAAAAAGATAGGTTTCAATAAAAATAATAAATAATGTAAACAACCGTATATTGGGGGAAAAGCGGGAGATGCAGGGAATGTTAACTGTGAAGAGACGGGTGAGGGGTGAAGAGAATCAAGCCATACCGTGGATTTGATTTTCATCATTATTTCAATTTCTCTTCACGTTCGTGTTTTATAATAACGGTTTACTAAATGCTTCACCTTCAATTTAACGTTTTGTTTATAATTCTCTGTTCGTTTTATCATTTCTTCCCTCATTATATTTCTGATTGTGTATCAGACTATCTATTGCCTTATCCACAACCGGCAGCTATTGTAGAATTATTAAAATTTCTGAAATTAAACAACTTAAAAAACTATTCTTCGTACTCAATATAAAGGTTGTTAAAAAAAGGTGGTCGGAAATTTTAAGATCGTATAGTACTGACCAAAATTTGCTAAAAAGCTTTATCAACATAAGTCCGCAAACCAACCATTTGAAAGATATGAGATATTTACAACACTGCGCTGTATATGAAACAAAACAGTGCGTCTCGTCAAATTACTTACTTAACTTATAACCAATGTGGTATTTGACCAAACAAAGAGGTGCATGATCCAGTCTTTATCCTTAAACAGATTTTTGAAAAAGCCTTGAAACTCGAGACTTACACCTTTATTTCATAGACTAGGAAAAAGGTACGGAATAAAAAGTGGAAATAAGTGGATTGCTAACCGACGTAGCGTAGTGGTAACACACGTAGGTACCCTGCATCGCTAAAGTCTAGGGTTCTTCATGCATGGAATTTTCAACATGAAAAATTAGAATTGTTCTAGAAATTAATTAGAAAAATTCGGTACGCGCAAGACATGTCATATCCGAGGAATTCAATACGATGAAAGGTCTACAACAAGGCTGTATTTCAAGCCCTCTACTTTTCATCATTGTAATAGATATAGCGATAACAGAAATTAAAAACATGGTAAAACCGTTCGTAGTTGGTTAGTGGTTTAGAATTTTTAAAATATGTATTCTACATGGCTCTCTACAGTGACAGTATTTTTACTTCTTTTTGTTAGATGTATATCACCAATGGTCGGTTGCTAAAGTAAGAATTATCCCTAACTCAAGTTAAAATCATTTGTTTTTGTATGTTGTAGCATACAAAAACAAATGATTTTAACTTGAGTTAGAGAAAACTCTTATGCTTGGTTTATATACGGAACAAGAATAAGGAATAGGAAATAAGAATAGTACACAAGATGTTAAAACATGGCTGCGCCGTATATCGGTTTATGTAGGAATGAAATTTAACTTAAACATAAGAATAGTTGGTAACATTCAACATATATTCTTATTTCAAGAATAAGACACGATAAGCCTGCGCACAGCAATCAAAATGTCTGCCGTAATAAAGTTTGTTCAACAGATGTTTTTCAGTTGTGATCAGAGGGTTGTAAACAAAAATAAAATGTTTTTATTATTTTTATTTATTCTTCTTGTAAGTTTTAAGAACCTCTCAAGTGACAACCGTTAAACACAGGCCAACGCAAGTACGCAGGCGTAGCGACGAAATGTTATGTCCTATATAAACGGTTTAATATTTTTTATTCTTGTGTACTATTCTTATTTCCTATTCCTTATTCTTGTTCCGTATATAAACCAACCATTACGTTAGCAACCCGCCATAAGAACATTTTTATAGAAATATTTATAATAACACAGAGTAAAATTTTGGATTTTTAGTAAGTGCAATTACAAGAAAAAAATTCTTGGTTAAAAAAAGATGTGAAGTATGAATTACCAAAATTTCAGGAGGCATATAGTAACAGGATTTTAGGCATATAGTAACTATAAATATTAAAAAATTATAAAATTCCATAATTCTTCCATTATCAACCTACAAGTATATCTAATTACGAGATGCGCGCGCCTCAAATAAAATTAGCCAGTTAAACAATTTTAGCACGGTATTGCAAAAACTTCGAAAAAATAATCAGATCCAAAATTCCTGTTGAACTATTTCGATTAACATCAATGTGCATTACTAAGAATTTTTTCAGAATTTTAGTTTAACCACCCTGGGTTAACGGTGTGCGATAAAAGTTATTATAGAATGTTTTTGGCAAAAATAAAGATAGTTAAATTTAAAAAAAAAAAAACTATTTTTTGTGTCTTAATCTACGTATTGAGAGTTTTCTTTTGATATCGCACTCAAAACTAAAAAATATTTGTTTAAATTTTTTCCACGATTTGTTTTTTGGACCCTGAATAGTTTCTCTACATGTGGGTCAAAGAGTTGTACAAGCGTGCCAAATTGCAACTTTCTTGATCCAGCCGTTTGACCACAATTTCTACTATACAGCCAGTCAGACAGGCAGACAGACAGATAGACAGACAGACAGGCAGACAACAGACACACGAGTGACGATATAATGGTTTTAATTGTTCATACCAACAAATCCCCAAAAAAGAAAAATATCGGGGCAAAAAATAAAATAAAATAGAAATAGTATGCTTCTTTGATTTAAGCGGAACTAGATTCTGTAAACTAGTAATTTTTAACATTTAAATGAGCTTCATTTAAACGTCTTTTGATCATTTTGTTTACCAGAAGCCAACTTCAGTCGTTAAAAAGTGAGCTCTTGACAACTTAAAAAATAAAAATTCCAGTCAGATATGCGCTTAAGCGTTGGGAATAGCCTACAAGTCCCTTTAAAAGAGACCTTCTGATTACTCTACACCATCGGTTCCCAACTTGTGCTCCGCGGAGCCCTAAGTGCTCCGCGTGCACTTCTCAGGGGCTCCGCAACCGTTCCAGGAAATAAAATAAATAAATTGGAATAAAATTAAAATAATTAGAAATAAAAAAACAAAATCAAAATAAGAAAACTGGAAATTACATTCTGAACAAAAATTTGCCAAGTTGAATGTATGTTCGAGTGATTTCTGACTCTAGCCGGTTTAGACTCTAGATGGAATGTGATTGGCGAGATGCGTTGTTGTTTGAATAATCTGCGTGTATTTTGATTATTTGTTTCATTTTATATAGAACTGTCTATTTATCAATAAGTGAGCTGTGAAAGAGAAAAGTGAATTTATAGTGAAAAAATCTACCCCCTCCCCGGTAACATTACTTCTAAGCACCATTATCTTGTAAGACATAGGGTAAACCTAATGGGCTCCACCATAGAAATTGATTCTAAAAAGGGCTCCGCAAATCAAAAAGTTTGGGAACCACAGCTCTACACTTTCCAAATGTTGAATATTGTACTGGTGTAATTTTATATTATTTCTATTCAGAATGTTGTTTAGATTTATATTTATCTAAAACAATATCTCCTAATGTTCCAAACCACAAATTAAAGAAATATTTTATTACAAACAGTAATAAAACTTAAAATAACTGAAACACATAAATATTTCTCATTCCGAAACTAATTCCAAAAGTAATAAGGTAGAACGATCAAATATATTATATCGTGGAAAATCTATCGGTCTAAAACACATGGAAGAATTAGGTAAATATGCAAAATACGCGTAAAGCGTGTGGCCCAACACTATGCGTGTTCCAGAGGTATCAGCCTTTAATTTATTAGGAGGGCGTAATTAGGACAAAGATGAAGGTCGTTAACCACAGAAAGGATAAACAACGCCAAAAAAACACATTACAATACATTATTAAACTTTCAATCCTAATATTACATTAGGTTACATTAGAATATTTGCTTACAATTTTCGTGTATTTGACACATTTCAGAATTTTGTCTAGTAAGGGACACCTCAAAGAATTGCTGATTGGGAAATTGTTCACATTATGGTATATTTACAGGTCGTCAAGGATAAAATTTGTAGAAAAAAAGGCAAAGTTGGTTGATAACTTACAAATATAAGGAATTATTTTATTCATCAAAGTATGCACCCATATTGTCTATACACCATTTAAGCCGCAGGTTATTCAGGTCGGTGGTATAAAACCCTGGCGGACGAGAGTCAATGAATTAAACTGTTTTCCTATTAAAAAGTTGTCCAAATTGCGGAAGAAGTGGTAGTCAGTGGGGACTAGGTCTGGTGAGTATGGAGGATGATGAAGAAGTTCCAACTTCAATTCCTGTAGTTTTGCCACAGTCATTTGTGCAGTGTGTGGTCTAGCGTTATCATGCAATAAGATAGGAGTCGATCTGTTGATCATTCTAGGCTGTTTTTCTTTACGTTTTTCATCATTTCATCCAGTTGGTTGCAGTATATTTCTGCTGTGATCGATGAGCCAGTTTTTTTGTTTTTGTTTGGTTTTTAAGTTACCTGTACGAAATTTGGCAATTTGATATTGTCTGCTGCGTAGTAATACTAGAGCCAAATACACTATTAATGTTTCGCGCGGTCTGCGATGCCGTAGTTCCACGTAAGAACTCATACTTTATAAAAGTGCAAATTTCCGATCGTTCCATTTTCAACTAAATTAATTTTTTTTTAAAGTTTTTGATATTTTTTCATGCATACAATGGTTTCTTTAAACAGTCGAGATGTGTTACCTTTCACAAAAAAAAAAAAAAACAAGAACAGAACGGTAAAATATTAAGCCAATGTCAAATAATAAGCTGTTAAAGTTGGCAATATTATTAACTACAAATTTCATCCTTGATGACCTGATACATACTTATCCATAGTTCAGGTACATGTGAATTTGAAATATGTCGCCGCATTACTGCAATGACATGCATTGCAATGAGCAATTTAATGACTAAAGCCTCCTTTATAATATAATCATCTATGGTTCCCTAAGTTTCAAATCTAACCTCTGAACGAATACTGCAATTCTTTAGGCATGTGACCCGCGACAATAATTTGGAGAAATTTATCGTGTAGGGGGAAACCAGAAAGAAAGTATCGCCACCGTAAATGACCTACTCGGTGACAGCTGCTAGAGATACCAAAGATCGAGTCACTTGACGACGGGTAGTCCGAAGAGTATTAAACAAAAGATGATACATAATCATGTAATCACCACACTTCGTACGCAATGTTAGATTACAAATAAGTAAGCGAATGCTAATAGAAGGCCCAAATGCGAAATATCTAGAACAGGTTTTGAAATAATAATATTTCGAAAATAAATTTCCGTAAGTATAATTATTAAATTCATTTATATAACAATAGGCGTTTACGTTTAGTCAGTCAGATCAATCCGAGCGATCCGAGTGCTCCCGATCCGTTCGTAATGTCAGTCGGAGCGTACACATTAGCTTATTTTTAGTCAATCCGATTGATCCGCCAGAGCAATCCGATCGTTTCCAAGCAATCCGATGATCTGGCAGGATTACTGGGATTAATTGATTGCTGGTGGTGGGAGTTAGCGTGGGTAAATTGAATCTTACAGCCAATTGGAATGAGTTGAAAACATAACTTAACAAAATAAGTGCCGTTTGTGACAGAATTATATTATTGGTAATAAACTCTATCTAATATTTATAAAACAAAACGCGGTAGCAGTTGTAATTAACGAAAGAAATTTGACAGTTGCATTTAGCGTCACCGTCACCAGGCGTCACTACTTAACTTCAGACTTATATTGGTTACGAAAATGTTAAAATCTGAGCAATCCGACTAATCTTATGAAGTCACCAGATCAATCTGAGCAATCTTGTAGATTGACTAAACGTAAAAGTCTAATGTACCTGCTGTCCTATTTCACCGGAACTATATGGGGATCTCAAACACTAGAAGAGGTACGATTTCAGTTAAATTAGGCCAATATATCACTAGTCCATTGAATGGCACATTATTTGTTTTGATAAATTGCATAGCATACTAAATATGTATAAGCAAAAAATTTAAATTCCTATAACTTCTTTATTGAAAATGATAAAAGATTTTAAAACTTTTTGATTACTTAATTACTCATCATTTTTCAGTTATTAAGCCTCGGTTATAATAAATACATAACACAGTTTATTACACACAGATATTCAGTACAATGAAACCCTTTGTGATATCTTTATGGATATACTTAGTAATCCACTAAGTTATGGAACTATTATAAACGAGGCTTTAATATTAACATAAATTTTTCTTATGATAATGATGGCTTTTTTAAAGATATTGTAATCATACCTATTTGGATTTAGAGATTTTAACTAGAAGAAATTTCATATTTAAGCTTTTGACTTGAATATCTCAGTTTGACAAACTTTTGGTACACATCAGTCCACCGGAATAGGTAGTTAACTGATGTCACTTTTATGTTTTCCAAGAATATTTCGCAACAGAAAAAAATTTCGAAAAGAATTATTTAATAAAAGTTGCTATATAAGCAATAAAACTAACAATTTATATTTGAGGTATTTTTTGATACAACTTTAATAAATTTTTATAATTTTTCATATTTTTATGATATTCTGGTTTCTGGATTTGTGGGGGCCACAGCTAATTTTTACTAATCTTTCTTATTCTTTTCTAAACAATTTGTTTTTTTTTATGAGTAAAAAACACACTGATATTGAACCGGGTAGCCGAATCCGGGTATGCGGAACCTGGTTACTCGAAAATTACGTACCTGGTTTTCCCCAACAACCGGAACCGAGTACCCTATAAACCTGGTTTGGTTCCCAGCACTACTAAACATATTTAAAACCATGAAATGATTTGTAAGTGTGTTTCTTTATTTTTTCCTTTCTTTTCACCTACGCGGAAGTTGATGCGTTTCTTGATGACTTGGTAATTTGAAGCTTTATTGCTTAAAAGCCACGCCATTTCACGTAAATGTTTCAAGTTTTTAACTAACATTTTATAGTCTTTCATCACACGATTTTGATATATAAAAACTATTCCATCATCTACCCGAGTAAAAATAAGCAGCGATTTTACAATGGTCGACCAGCGATCGCTTAGCAATACAACGGCATACAACAGTCTTACGAAGTCCAAATGACCCTTCAAAGACTTTAAAGGTCGTACGCATAGGCATATGGCGCCCAAATTTCAAATAAAAGATGGGAAAAGTGGCACACTCGGCGTACAGTGGCCGTCTCAAGTGATAAAAAGCCTGGAACAGAATTCACAGCGCGCTACGCCGTCAGCGCGCCTTCATTTGCGACGGCGTTGCGTTAGCGCCGTTAAGAACGGCGTTGAATTTTCGCCTGCACACAATGCAATAATTTTTAACGCCGTCAATGTAACAAGTGACAACCTATATCTGTGTTTATAGGTGCGCTTTCTTTTATTAAAATTATAATGGATGATGAAGACTTGTGTGTGATGTTATTTATGTTGTATGCAAGTTATTTATACATACAAAAACTTTACCATTTAGTAAAAACTGAGGTTAGGTGTTCTACGTCAACGTTCAACGGCGTCAAAAGTTGGAAGTTGACGAACATTCAGTATCAACGGCGTTGGAACGCCGTTAGGACGTTGCCTATTCTGTACACTTGCGTACGACAGCTTGATTTTAACTTTCCTCTGACAGATAGCGCCGTCCAAACGCCGTCAACGTGCCGTAGAACTTGTTGCATTCTGTTCCCCACTTAATTATATCAGCTATAGCTGAGACGTACAATGGTCGAACATCATCCGTTTGGCGGATAAACTCGGACTAATACCCTTTTCACACTAGATCTTTAAGACGAGTGAACTTAAAGTTCACCGATGTTTAAGATCCGTATGCATTCACACTTGATGTTTAAATCTCTGGTGCTGTCATCAGCTACAGTAATTTTGTCCTTAAGTTACCGTCATGAAATTACCAGTTTTGAACTGTCTGCGCAGACGCACATTTTGAATTATTATAAACAAATATGGATATTTCATTGCATTCTACAATAAAGACACTACAATAAAGAATATATTACACCTGTATTAACATGTAATTCGATACATTTTATCTCAATTATTGTAGCTCTGTATTTTATTAAACACATTATTAAAATAAATAATTTTACTATAACAACAAGTATAAACTTCTTATAACGTCGATATAATACAGTATTCTTGTTTATGATAATATAAAATGTTGACAGCACAAATTCAAGGAGTATTTTTTTATAATAGAAATTAAGTTGGCAATTCGGACGAAGTTTAAGACGCAGATCTCTGTTCTTAATCGATCTTAAAGTTCTAGTGTGAAAAGGGTATTACAGAATTTCATTATAAACATTCAAACGGTAATCGTTGTACGACTGTTGTACGACTTTTCTCGAAATATTAGATATTTTTACTCGGGTAGAGAATTTTGTAAATTTTGGTTATGAAATCTATTCGATTTCATTTTAAAAAATCATCATTTTCATCTTTCTTGGTTCTTTAAATTCTTGAAGGAATTCGAGTTTTTGTTGTATTGGATTTTTGCAAGAGAATAAAAGGGTTGTAGTTGATAGGCAAGAGGATAAAAGGGTAGAGGGAAGTAGTCCTGTTGCGAGGTTGCAGAGATTCCACCGAGATTTCCTTTGACATTTAATTTTTCTTTGAATCCCAAGCTATATATTCATATCTAGAAACTGGCTTGGAGAATCCTGTAAAATATATCAAAGCTCGCATCATCCAGACGTGAATACTTCCTGTTCCTGTGCGTCTAGTCACGTGACTTCCTTTATGTTCGTCGCTTCGACGATTTCTTTTTATTTAACTTCGTAGCTTTAATCTTAGAAGATCCCTGTCGTGAAATTGAGAGAACACATTAATCTACGAGGGGCGGGGAATTTACAGTATTGTGCTGCTTTTAGTGGTACTCATATGAACTACAAATCAACATCATTTGTTAAGAAGAAAAAATTTATGTGAAGTGGCAATTTTCACACATTTCAGGGTTTTGTAGTTACCTAATAAGACAAACTATCACTAATAAGTGATAAGAAAGTGTGGGAACATATTAAAACGCATATAATTCTATAATACTTCTATCTATCAATTTACAAGTATACCTAATTATCAGTTACGCGCGCATCACACGTAGTTAGCCAGTTAAACAAATAGTTCAGTTAGCCAGTTAAACAATATTGGCATGATATTGAAAAAAAACTCAACATAGGTACCATGTGAAAAATGTTAGGACCACAGGGTAGAAGCGAAACTTATGCGTTCACAGCTCTTAAATTAGTTGACTATAGTCTATGCATTGTGGATAAAATTAGTAGATAGAATATAAAACGAATGTTCTGACATCTATGTTTGGGAAAGGTGCAGTTTAGCTATCTACTAATACGCATGCGTCAAATGTGTTAATTTCTCCTGATGATGTAGGTACATCATTGCCAAATGTAACTGTTATTTTTCCGCATTTTTCGGGAGATTTTAATATTATAACGTCTTTCACAACAGTTAGTTATCTATCAGTTAGCTATCTTAAAAAAAATGCTATTATGGTTCAGTGCGTTATATTAAAATATATAAATAAATAAATGAAAACATTTAAAGGCTGGTAGAGAATTTTTAATTTGTATAACACAACAGAATCAAGTGTAAATATAGTGTAATAATATATTATCATTATTGTAATATATTTATATTTACCTATTGTATTATGTAAATAAGTACATACAGTCTATTCCAAACGATTAGGAGGAACTAACCGGAATTTTCATTTTTGTAAGTTGCCATTAGCTATTTGATATTATATTGAAGTTGGCTTGTCCTGAACAAAATGATCAAAAGCCTCAATCAATCAGTAAAAGTAACTAGAATTGAAAATCTAGTTCCTCCTAAACCAAAGGAACAGACTTTAAATTTATACATACATATATATATATATATATATATATATATATATATATATATATATATATATATATATATATATATATATATATATATATATATATATATATTCAGTAAAATTCTTATGTTATACTCGTCATATATTTATTAAAAAATGTTTATCGAGACGTTTCGATTGGTAATCCAATCATCCTCAGTCCAATATTATTATCAAATGTATTAAATAATGTATTTCCACATTAAAATGTTTGGAACGGACAGGAACGGTTAATCATAGTCTAGCCGAACGGTCTGTCCTATACTGATAGGACAGCAATTGCTCTTGACGTATATTGTTGGATGCTTGAACAATTTTGTCTTGCAGTTCAACAACATCCCTAAGTTCTCCATTATAAAAAAACGATTTTGAAACAATGCGTATGAGTATTTTATGAAAAATTATGACAAAACCCAACGTCAAACATTATCTTCTTACATTAAAAATAATTGAAAAGATATGGTTTGCGTGGCTTAACAGAATGGTGCTCTCAACATGATGTCATGTGCAGATCGATGAAAACTGATTGTGATTGTAGCGCACCATATATTCTTTCACCACGGTACTGAGTGTACCGTGTCTGAGTACTGCCGGTTCTGATGGTCGCCGAGAGGGATACATATCGGTACCGCGCTTCCGTCACTGCTTGATCCACAAACGTGCCTCAAGAAGTGTTTCATTATATTCAGATCAAAACTTCCTGTTGAACTATTTCGGTTCACATTAATGTGGATTAAAGTTTTTCTAGATTCCTTTAGCATGCTTTTGGTAAAAATGTGTTGAAATAAATAAATTTCAAAAAATAATTTTGCTCCTTAATCTATGCTTTAAGAGCTTACTTTGATACATCACAATAAATTTAAAAAAATAATTATTTGTACCAAGTCTCCAAAACTACAAAATTCGATAATTTTTAAAAACTAATCTGATTTTTTTTTTTTGAAGATATGTATAACTATATGATTAGAGTATGGGAAGAAAACATACAAAATTTTGGACAAAATGAGTGACTATTGAGTAGCGCCGAGCGAGCACGGCAGCTGAGAGAGTATTGTAAAGCTGAGGTCACCTTGGCGCTAGCATTTTCATCGAGGAGACTGCGCTGCTTATGTAAAAAGGAATAAAATTTATCGAGAGAATTCATTGCTAGCCATTTTTTCAATACTACACACAAATGACACTGTCACAAAACGACACTGGCATATTCTACGAACCGGATGGGTCCCCGATACAACCCTGGCCAATTTTCCAACTGGTTCTTTGTTTAAGCTTTTTACACAATTATATTAAATGAAGGAGAGTTAAGTAATGATTCTATTATTCTAATTCAGCGATTTACGTCGTTTATGTAGTTGTCTGTTGGCTGTCTGTTTATTTATATAGTTGTAATTAAATATTCCTTTGAGGGTGTTTGTCGGTAAAGTAGGGAACATTGTCCCAGTTACATACAGTTGTTCATCTGATATATCTCATTATCTGTAGTGTTTTCTACCTCTACATAACCTTACTTTCCGTTCTCAGTAAATAATGGAAAACACCAGAGCAAACAAAACAATTACGGACATTTCTCTCGGACGAAGTGAGGCGAGACGTGATGAAAGAGAAACAAATAAGAAGCAGAGGAGTGTTCCTCTATGTTTTCACATCACATCAAAGAAAAATGTAAATTTGTTCGTTTCCATTTTCCGCGTATAAAAATGTTTCCTTTGTAAAATGTTCACATTTGACATGAGACCATTGTAATGTTACGGAGAGCAAACACGGCTTTAACAACTTCCATTTGGGACATGATTGAAGATGTATAAAAGATATCACGGCCACCTACTTCTCGACCGTGGTGCATTTGGAAAATTCACCTCACAACAAAGGGACTACTACGCCGTTACTCTTACTAATACACTAATTTCGAGTTTGTTCACTTAGAAAATGGAGGCAGGGTTGGTAATCATATTAGTAGCGTCGTATGGTTACAGAATTGTTTTAAATACGATTCTGTAGAAACAGAAGGTAGTAGCCTTGGGACAGGACAGTGACCTTCGAATGTTCTCAACTTGACCAGTACGTGCGAGAAAGGTATAGAAGGAACGAGGGTCGCTATATAAAACGCGTATAAATGTAGTGAGTAGTGGTATTTTTTATTTAAGTGTCATTATTGTTAATTAATTAGTGTACAAGTCCAATATACAGTGAATTTCTTTTACCCTGCAACATTGAAATTATTATTATGCATGATTTCCCTAGTAACGACAAATTATTTTGACAGCAATATAAAATCGCCTGTGTTGCAAATTAAAAGAAACGTTTTACATTGCTGTCAGATTTCAGTTACCACAGTAACAATAATATCTATATTTGCAAGATAAAAGAAATTCACTGTATAATCAGTTTAATAAATTTATAAAATCACAATCAAATTAGTCTTATATTATAATGTTGCCGTGCAAGAGTACTGTAAAAATATATATGGACGGTAGTAAAATAGACCATTTAGTAACTACGTTAAAAAATGGGCTTCCGTGCTGCCGCCTAGCGGTTGGTTTCCTTTTATTTGAATTAAGCAGGTTGTTTTTTTTTAATTTTTTTTTGGAAGTGTAAATTAAGTTTTCAAAGTAAGAAAATGTTTCACATCAAAACTACAAGTCAGTATTTATTTATTAAAATTTTTATTTTATGCATTATAATTTAATATGTCATTATTTTGCAGGTTAATTAAAAAAAAAAAAAATACGTTCATAAGCGTTATTATGGCAAGTAATATAGCAATAAGTCTGTTTGCCATTTTTAAATAGTTTGAAGGAACATTATGTTGTTATTATTTTATCCACTATTGTTTTTCATTTTCATCTGTCAATAAACGAAAAAATTGCAATTAAGAATGTGGCTGTAATGGTTCCAATTTGGAGCAAAACAATACGCCATTACGCATTCTCAAACACAACATTAATGATTACTTAGTTTTAATTAAATAAATACTAAAGATATTTCGATTTTCATATTATTTAAAAACGTAACCTACAAATATATCTTCGAATTCTTATTTATATGTTTATAAAAACTAGGGCTTCGAACCGGAACTGAGCCGAAAACCGAAAAAAACCGTTATTTTTGTCGGAACGAAAACCGGAGCTGAACCGAAAAAAAATATCGGTTTATTTTGGTTCAGATAATGTTTATGGGAGTGAACTAAGATATAAAATTTATTTAATTTAAGTTTATTTTTTAAACTGATGAGCAGAAAAAAATTGTATTTTTTTAAACTGATAAGTAAAAAAAATCCACTTCTATTTGGGGGGGGGGGAGTAAACAACCAGAACACCCCTGGTAGAGGCCTTGGTATGATCATTACAAAGTAAGGAATAAAATGTTCTTCTAAATTATAGTAGAAAATAAATTTCTAATACAAATAAAAGCATTTAAAAATTTATCGCTCGTAACTGAACCGAAACCCGAAAAAAAAACGTTATTTTTGCCGGAACGAAACCCGAAACCAAACCCTGATAGAAGTCTTGATAAAAACATTATTCTATAATATAAGTAATTCGATTGTATACTAATATATACAGTTCAAATATTAGTATATAATCGAAAGTATATTCTTGACAAAAATTGTATAGGTCAGCGGTTCCCAAACTTTTATTTTAAAGCAGTAGGTTTCTAGTAATAAAGAGTAATAAATAGTAATAAAGAGTATAGTAAAAAAAAATTAGTATAGTAATAAAGACCACAAATACAACTATTCTAGTGATTAACTAACATAAAAAAAATAATATGTACAAAAAAATATTTTTTGTGTATTTACAATTTTATTCGCGACCCGGCAAAAATTTTCTACGACCCGGTGCCGGGTCGCGACCCACACTTTGGGAAACGCTGGTATAGGTTTTTAAAATAAAAATTCTTGTTTAATATTCGTCATAAAATTTATTGTCAAATGATTAGAGAGACGTTTCGATTGGCTATCCAATCATCTTCAGTTTAATATTGAAGTCAAGTTGTAAAAAAATATAATGTCAAAAAATTTCCACATTAAAATGTACAGTATGGACAGGAACGGTTTTGAAGCATAATGCATTAAATTTAGAGCTCCGAACGGTCTCTAATGTTACCATTTACCATAAGACAAACTTGTTAATGACAATCAACAGTGCACAAATCATAGTCGACTAATTTAAGAGCTGTGAATGCAGCTTACCAAGAAAAATAAGAGTTAAATCACACGGTAATTGTAACTTATTACTTAAAATCGTTTTTATGAGTCCCTTGGAGTTCATTATAACCGAACACTAGTTATAGCGTAATTCAACAACTTTCATTCAACAACTAGTGTAATTGTTTTCTTAAAGACATTTTTATTATTATTTTAATTAATGTTACGGTTCTAGTTTTTCAAAATGTAGTTTTATTGTCAAGTCATCAAAGTCTTGAATTGTGACGAGACGTTTTTCTTGACACATATTTAAATTTATTTTTGAAAGCATTTTTTAAAAAAAAAAATTGTTTGTGTAGCTATCCATCACTCCTGTAATGAGATAGGGAGTAATGGAAAAATAAGTTGCGTAACGGCTGACGAGAAAACATCAAGAGAAGAAGAGGGTGTGTGGAGATTGTTCGAAGAAACGTTTCTTATCATTTATCAGTTCCTCACACACCCCAAAACATTCCACCAAAGATCGATACGGAATATTCAATTCAAATTTATTTCACGATGTGTATGTATCGCGAATAGAATCTCACTGCGGGCGGTCTTTACCTACCTGTTTTGAATCCAGCTACTTTAATATCTGTGAAATTGATAATCAGTTAAACGTGAACAAAACGCGTTTAATTCTTGTAAAAATTAACCTCGAACAGGGTGGCTCTATTCGTTTATGATCGTTATCATTACTATTTTGCTCAGGTTATAATTCGTGTACGTGACTTAGGCGGGATATCAAAAATAATGTTTTACGTAATAAGCAGGTTTTTTAAAATGCAGTCTTTTGAAGAATGAAGAAAGAGTATGTTCATTTATTCCATGTTTAATTTCACAAAGTGGGCTTGTTTCGGTACATGGAGAAAAAATATCATTATCTTTTTAGAGTTTCGTAGGTATGACCACCAAAAAACTCTTAAAATATCACTTCTACGAGGTGTGTAAATTAAGTAACCAGACTGGTAACATAGCGTTTGATCTGGCAACATTTCGAACGCGGGACTTGCAGTAATTTTGTTGTCTGTAACAGTTTTTTCTAGTGCGATTTAAAATTGAGTGACATTCATTTCGAGCAACGGTTTGCTATCAGGTTTTGCTTCAGGCTTGGGCACAGCGCAACTTTTGCAAAATTTCAGTAGGCTTACAGGACCCAGGTTTTTGGTGGTTTAAGGCATTCTCAGAAGGAAGAGAGTTGATTGAAGATGAATCACGCAGAGGAAGGCCTTCATCTTGAAGAACTGATGAAAATGTCGACAGAATCCGAGATCTTGTGCGTTTAGATCGTCGGTTGACAGCCAGAATGATCGGGGAAGAGTTGAATTTGACTTACACTACCGTTAATCAAATTTTGACGAGTAAATTGAGAATGAGAAAAATCTGCAAAATGCAATTCAATAAACGAGTTTTAGCCAGTAAAAACATTCCTGTGGCTCCTCAGCCTCCTTATTCGCCTGACCTGAGTCCTTGTGTCTTTCTCCTCTTCCTAAAATTGAAAAATCACCTCAAGGGACGTTATTTTGGGACACTCGAAAACATTCAAACGTCCGTAACCGAGCTGAAAGCTATTCCAGTATCCGAGTTCCAGCACTGCATACTAAGTACCTTACTCTTGACCTTGCAACCCCCGTCGTTGTAAAAAGGTCTATAACAAGTACCTGCATGTAAGTCGTTCCTACGAAATATATTGGACAACAAGAACGAAGTTGAAATTAAAGTAGACATATATCAGAACGTGAAAAGGTGGAAAAAATACAAAAGAACAAAAATTTGACGTGATAGACAGAAACTGTTAACATTTTTGAAATCAGCACCCCAAAATTAGTTAAAAACAAGTATCAGATCTAAGTCAGCAAAAAAAAGTTTAAATTTGTTGACCAGTGTAATTAATTCAGCGTAAAAGGGAATCGGCGTATATCGACTTCTACATATATTTCATTATCAGATCCTAAACTTTTCAAATGACCCACTCGCTAATAGCCACATATGTTGTGCGTCAAAAGTTTTAACTAACACAAATGACCCGAGTAAATACGTATTTATGGCATACGATTTATCAGTGTGTTATTCTTTTAAAAAAATGTTATAAAATAATTTATGAAATATCTCCTACGCGTTTTCTCCATCCTGCATACAAAGTTGCTGTTAAGAAGGTCTAATTATGTGTTGTAAGGAAGCTGGCGTTTAATGTCTTGAGGCAATGCGAAGAATCTGTAAGAAAACAGGAATAACCGGAGGGTGTAATGGCGCAAACGAAGGAAACTGCGAACGGAAGGAGCGTCCTGGACCAACAGTCGCCATAACCGATCACATTAGAATAATGGCCTGTGAAAAATTATCTGCTTTATGGAACGTATCCAAATTTAAATATTGTCATATTCAAGATGGAAGAATAAAATATAAATTTAAGATATAGAACTATTAATGATAAAATCATTACAACGAATAGGACATGTTCTTTAAAATATGACTCCTATCTAGAAACACTAAGATCAGCTAGATCAAGAAGATTTTTTCCGATTTAAATGTTGAGGATAAATTAAAATTATTAAACAATTCAATAAGAATTTTCAACATTCAATTAAGATATTTTAAAATTATTTACAATAATTTTTACATTTACAGTTTCCTAAGAAAAATTTAAAGTGATGTTGTTAAATGTGAAGTGTGAATTTTCACACATTTCAGGCTTTGGAAGAAGTACGAGAGTTACCTTTTAAGTTTTTACAAAAACTAAGAAAAACTATTTTTTTTGGAACAAACTGTTTTATTGCTTTTAAAAATATTCGCATTTAAGATTTATACACTTTTGAATGCGTTCAAACCAATTCTCGAAACATTTTTTCCACTCGGAAGGTATCTCAAAAACATGGTTTTCGAAGGCTTCAACAGTATTCGGCCGCTTATTCTTCAATGCGTCGCTTAAATGGAGTAATTGTTGTTGGTAAAGTTCGGCAGTGATGGTTTGGCTCTGCTTTAATAGCTCATGATACACTACACCCTTCTGGTCTCACCATATACAGAGCATTACTTTTTTGCCGTGAATATTCCGCTTTGGTCTCGATGCGGATGGTTTTCCTGGGTCGCAAATGGATTTCCTTCGTTTAGGATTATCGAAATATATTCACTTCGTCACAATATAATGCAAAAAACCTTTTCTTTTTTGCCTGGCAAGCAAGATTTCAGATATGGTTTTGCGCCTTTTGATGTCTATTTCTTTCAGTTCGTACGGCACTCATCTTCTTTCTTTGTAAATCTTTCCCATGGCTGCCAGACGCACAGAAATTGTTGATCAATCAACATTAAACAATTGCGCGAGCTCATATTGCGATCGACACGGATCTTCATCGATTAGCGCCTGCAATTCCTCGTCCTCGAACTTCTTCGGCTGACGTGGAAGAGATTTGCCATCGACCCTGAAATCATCACTTTTAAAACGTCGAAACCATTCTCTGCATGATTTATCGGTGGGAGCACTTACACCATAAGCTTCTACGAGCATTCGACGTGCTTCAGCGGCTGATTTCTTCAAATGAAAACAGAAAATGAGAACTACCCGGAAATGATGTTTTTTTGGCTCGAATTTCGACATTTTCGAATCAGATAAACACGATGTTATTAAAACCCAAAACTGTTAGACAAACCCAAACGTTTATCAACTGAATATTATTGCCATATGTCAACACTAAAACATAAAGCCGGTTGCAGTCATTAGAGGTTAGAACATTACATAGTACAGCAATTGACCGCCAGATGGACCGAATTAATTCACACACCTAATATTTCTTTTACCTTCGCACTGATTTCTGTTGTTTAATTCTAAAACTATATTCGTACTATACACGTTGCCGACTGTTGCAATTATGCATGCTCCGACTTAACCCTTTCCTTTCCAATCCTGTTAGCCGCGACACCTCTGTATTGTACATCCCCAATACCTGTGCGAAGATTATTTAAATATTTTTCATCTCGGAATATATTTGAATATACAATATTTAATTTTGGGATGAGAATATATTTTTTTCGCAAGCTGTTATATTTTCCCACATATTTTTTATAATAAGTGTTTGTACATCGAGAAAAAAGCGATGCTTTTAAAGGGTGTAAAATTTCAACCGAAGGTATTTGAATAACTGATAAAAATTAGAATATTTTTTGTGGATGATATTTTGAAACATGAGGCGGAGAAGCTATTGTTACAACGACTTTAAGATTGTATTTTATTTGAATAAAGAATATGACATATGAAAGTGAAATAAATTATTTGATTTTATCATAAGAATAAAGAAAAATATAACAGTTATGGTTGGTTTATATACGGAACAAGAATACGGAATAGGAAATAAGAATAGTACACAAGATGTTAAAACATGGCTGCGCCGTATATCGGTTTATGTAGGAATGAAATTTAACTTAAACATAAGAATAGTTGCTAACATTCAACATTTTATTCTTATTTCAAGAATAAGACACGATAAGCCTGCGCACAGCAATCAAAATGTCCGCCGTAATAAAGTTTGGTCAACAGATGTTTTTCAGTTGTGATCAGAGGGTTGTAAACAACAATAAAATGTTTTAACGGTAATAAACGAAATTTTTTTAAAGGTTTTATGAATCAGAACCTGTCAAGTGACAAACGTTAAACACAGGCCAACGCAAGTACGCAGGCGCAGCGACGAAATGTTATGTCCTATATAAACGGTTTAATATTTTTTATTCTTGTGTACTATTCTTATTTCCTATTCCTTATTCTTGTTCCGTATATAAACCAAGCATTAAACATATTGACGAAACGACTGTGTAGGCCAGAGAAGTAAAAGCAAGTATCAAACAACAAACTATAAGTATTTGTGTATAAATTATTTATAATCCGTGTTTCCTCAGCTGCGTAGGTTATGATATTTTTTTGTTAAGTTGGTTATTAAAAAATTTACATCAAGTAAATATATTGCCGGTGTTGCCGAATGATTTATTGCGCTAAACTGGTGCTGCTGCTTCTGGCAACTGACGCTTCTATCGTAAAGTTTGACATTTTTTATGGTTTACGTACTCAGAACATTTTGACGTACGAGCGTTATTTGTGTTGTTTACAGTAAATTAAAAAAAATCATCTCGGCTAAAAATGGAATTAAATCGTGAACATTTTCGAGCGATTAATTTTTACAACTTTCGACGTGGAATAACCCAACAACAGTGCATCGATGAACTTAATTCGACCTTTGGCAATGAAGCACCATCAGGGACTACTGTTTATCGATGGTTTGCCGACTTCAACCTTGGCCGTAGTTTGCTTAAGGACGAATTTCGTGAAGGTCGTCCAAAATCGGTTGTTGTTCCGGAAAACATTGATTCTGTGTGTGAACTGATACTGCAAGATCGCCATGTGACTTATCGTGAGATTGAGGTATCCTTGGGCATTAGTGGGACCAGCATATATTCACTATTGCATGAACATTTGGCCGTCAAAAGGATTTGTTCGCGTTGGATCCCACATAATTTGACAATCGCGACAATGTGAGCTCTCACAAATCGGCTCAAGCAAGTGACTTTTTCAGCACTTAAAACGTTGATTTGATGGGTCATCCGCCGTATAGTTCTGATTTGGAACTCAAGGACTCCTTTTTATTCCCGCATATCAAGTAGAAATTGCGAGGACAACGTTTTTTGACACCTGATGAAGCAGTTGATGCGTTCAAAATGCATGTTTTGGAGGTGCCTCAATTGGAGTGGAAAAAGTGCTTCGAAAATTGGTTCAAACGCATGCAAAAGTGTATACATCTTCATGGAGAATATTTTGAAGAACAATAAAGCCACTTTTGTTGATAAATAATTATTTTTGATCTCAAATCCTGATATATAAAAGACAACCCTCGCATTTTAGGACTAAAATTATTAGATTGACGAAGAATACGTCTGTCGATTCGTTTCAGTAAAAGTAATTATTTAGTTCTTGGGTTCCTTTGTAAAAGTGCGTCTCAAAAAAAGTGTACACCAGACTTCGAATAATTTAGAATATTTCGAAACTGTAAAAGCTAGCAGCAATATAATAACTGAGTTAAAGAAAGGAAGGTAGATACAATAGTGAGAAGCGCGAGTGTGACATTATGTGGTGAAAAATGCGTTTGGCGCGCGCTTTTAATTAGTATAACTCGAGACCGTGAACTGGTTGAACGTACTGCGAGGTGTCTATTGTTTTGCTTACGCAAGATCTATTGATATCTATAATAATATTAGTCAGAAAATTTGATTTGAGAGCAAAAAAATGCGCATTCACATTTCTAACATCTACCCAACAGCCACGCGCCGCTGCTATTTCACACGAGCCGTAGGCGAGTAGCACAATTCATACGAGTTTCATACTATGCTTTTTCCGCGACTATAACTTTATTACTTATTTATTTATTTTTTTCTCATCCCTTTAAAAACTAACAATAATTTGACAGTTGCTTTCAAACTATTTATTACGTTGCCTAGCAACGGTAATCCATTGCTGCTTGAACCTGTTATTTAATGAACTCAACCTGTTACGTAATGAGCTCATTACGTAACAGCGGTGTGTAATAAAAAAGAGTAGGGAACGTGATATATTTACTAGTGCACCCGGCAACAAATCATTACCTTAGTGTGGAACTTGCTCGACACCTCAGACCTCTTTTTCTAGCCATACGCCTAACTTCATCCAATTCAAATTGAATTAACTCTTCGCCCATTATTAAAAACTGGACAAATAATGAGTATTATTCCGAATTATTTATTCATTAACTTTTTAAGATGGGAAAACGTTTCATTTTCACGCAGTGCATTACCTTTATAATGTTAAAATTAAAAACGATTTGAGACGTTAAATTTAAAATATATTTATTAATATAAATTTTCCAATTACTTGTATAATATAAAAATACGCACACGAAAAAAAAAGCACACGGAAAAAAGCGTACTTACACTATATCTCAAATCAGTTTGAAATAAATCGTGAGAAATTATTACACAGTAAAATTTAATTGTTTGCCCGCTTTAATATATTGCGTTCACTTTTGTAAAGTCAAAGCAGATCTGGTTATTTTGGTTACTTTTATAGTGTAGTACTGACTTTTAAATGTAAATTTGTCATTTCAAAATATTCCTTATGCTGAAAAACCTACTTCAGATTTGTTGGTTATGATCATAACAACTATGATATCATTTATCTTTATGACATATGTCAAATGGAATTTTAACCATGTTTTAATACCATGACATACAATTTCAAAGGTGCAAGCTATTGAATGTATCAATTATTTTAAATATTTCCAACCAATTTTAAATTCACACAAATAAGTTGTCACCTAGTGACGCTGATATGAATGACCAAACTCGGCCGGTAATTCTTGAATTATAATTTTTACCAAGGCGAGTTTTACTCAATGCATTACATTTACATTTTTGAAAATTTAAGCCGTTAGATAATTTAAAACGTTAATAGTAGAAATAAAAAAAATATTAAAGCATTGAAAAAATAATAATAAAGAAAAGAAAGTCACACTTTTCTTACTTACTTTCATCAAAACCAAATATTTTTTACAATCATTATTTTTCTGCTACTAATAATTTTAATTTATATTATTTTGTGTAAACATATCAATTAACAACTATTATTATTACGCGTTATATGTCAATATATACTTCGGTAAGCTTCGGAATATTTTGTCACATCTCGGAATCTTGCTTCAATTGTTTTAGATTTTAGACCACAGACATGCACACGCACCCACGCAAGTACACACGTTGGAGATATTATATTATAGATCATTGACACGCCTGTAATGAAGGTATATCTATATAGTCGTGGAAAAAATACTATTGGTTTATCTGTTTAATCTTGTGTAGCTCTGCTAATAACAAAGCAATGGTACTGAGTAAAATTCCGAACACTTTTGACCCCAATTTGGGTCGCGACCAGAGGTTTGAAATACCATTCTTTAATGCATAAACATTTAAGAATAGTTGTCTCTGTCTGTGTACATTCCAGATTGTGTTGTTTTGTGTAATATTTAATTTTTACCTGTTCTAAAACTTTGAAATTATTCTACTGAATTCTACACAGTTTCTAATGAAACCACGTCTTCCTGATTTTCCCTGACCTAACCCAATAATAAACCGCTCATGATGACTAGAAACTAATTATCCCCCATCTCTCTCACCGATTAAAAGTTTGTGACATTGTTATACAGTTCTCTAGCGTAAACATTTTTGAGAGTTTCCGAACTTAAGGGGTGTTATTCCCCTACCTATTTCTCCTCTCATCCCTCTGTTAGGACGTTAGGGGTGGTGTCGTCCGATCGATTCGGCGTCGGGCTAGTGTGCGCGCACGCCAAGATGGTGGCACATGGACGCTAGGCGTAAAGACGCTGCTAGACGCGTTCGAACTCATACACAATGCTAGGTAGAAAAGAGATAACGTGTGTTTTTTTAGAAGAGGCTATGTGTACAGTTTGGGACATGAGTGATGCGACACAATTTATATACACTAGGTAGGTGATGTACGGATGTAAGGGTGGTTAATGCGATTCTCAACCTTTTTACCCCGCGAGCCATTATTACATTCCCAGTCACGAAACCATTAAATACCATAGCAGAGGAAAAATCTGCGTACACTTATTGTTTAAGGCGATAACAGCCATAGATGCTGTGCGCCAAAAATATTAACCAACACATTATTTATTTATAAAAAATTGAATGTTTCGTCATGCGAAAAATAGAATTGGTCGAAATATTTTAACTTGTTTGCTATTAAATTTCTTGATATTTATTTCGTAATATGGGAAATAAAGATTAATAAAACGTTTGATAGCAGTATTTCGACAGATATGTCATTTTTTCATAATGACATATGACCCGAAAATGAGTTAAGATTATTTAGTTTTTTGGCTATTTGAAAGGATTTAATTTAACAATGTATATTTTTTGGGTAAATTGTATTATCAGGGTCCATTTCTTTTTTTTAAACTAAACAATGTATGGTAATTTCAAAAATTGAAACTGTAGGTCTCTAGACCTTTTACCGTTTGTGAGATAGGATTTAAATGTTGAAAAATAAAATTTAAAAAAAAAATCCAACCTTTTTTTGTTCCGGATTTGCTTTAAATTGTAACCTAAGAATAGTGGTCGAGTACCATAGGAATCCAAAAATTCTAACTGCAAGTCTAATGCCGGGTTTACATTGGTAGAGTAACAGAGCTAGTAACTAGCGCAAGTACTAGGCGATTTACTCTACTATCTTATTTTCAGGATAGTAGATGTTCATACACAATTGACATACTTATCTTATTTTCTGGATAGTAAGTGTCAAAACACATTTGACATCTTCACTGTAATTTTGTTGTGAAATTATCTTTTTGCAAAAAATAGTTTATGAATATGAATATACAAGGTCGCCGACTTGATGCCATTAAAAAAATGGTATTTTGTATTACATCATTTCAAATTATATTACTCTAAAAATTATGTAAAACTAGTTATAACGTCTTTAGCTAAGCTACGGCTATAATATTAAGAATAGATTGATAACAATTATGTACGTGTCAAATATAAATATTACTTACGTTTTCAAAACTCTTATAGACGGTGTTACAGCAATAGCACAATACAAAAAAGAAAAAATAGTGAAAAAAATAAGTGAAAACTTTGGCACACCAAAAATGTTGGATTGGAGATGCGAACACTTCAAAAGAAATATTTGCAATGACTGAATAATTACACAATTCGTAAAATGTCCCATATTTCCATGTGTTCTAAGAATTTTGGTTAACCCCACCTCCGAGCCCTTGTTCCAAAATTAGAACAAGTTTAAAATGTATTTTCGGCAAAGATTAAAGCATTAGACCTATTTATGGTTTAATCTCTTTTGAATATGACCATAAAATTTTACAACAAATTTCCTGTCTATATTGTGTTTTGCATAAAATTATTAACAAATGTGAAGAATGAATTTACACACATTTTAGGTTTTCAATTATTAAGGTTTTTTAGGGTTTTGTAAGTATGATCACCGAAAAACCCTTCTAAGAAAAATAAATGTATATTAAATAAAAAATTTTAATAAAAATAAATATTTTTAAAAGAGTTTGAAAAGGTTTCATATATCACATGGTATTGTTAAATTGAAAAGAAATCATCAAATAATACATCAATGTTACAAAATTTATGTAAACAAATAATAACTTATTTGATATCTGTTGTTTTCTATTTGTTATGACAGGTTAACACTTGGCGCCAATTTCATATGTATCAATTTTGTGTGCTAGTGGACAAGATAGTAGCTAGTAAATACGTCGACGAGCTAGCTGCTATCCTAGCCCAACTACTGGCAGATAGTACTCTACTAGCCACAAGTCAACTGTTTACACAGGGATAGTGACTAGTAGCTAGTTACTTGCGCTAGTTACTAGCTCTGCTACTCTACCAATGTAAACCCGGCATTATTAGTTTTTTTTATTTGGTAATATGAAAATTAAAATTTTCCATGTTATCTCAATCGTAATGGCTTAAGTAAAAGAGATACAATTTATGTCCGGTTGTATAATGTCTTATATTTAGTTTTATTTACTATTATAGAATTTAGATATAGGTAAGGTGCATTACTGAAAACAAATTCATTCTAGTTGTGTCTAAATCGAGTTTTAACTCACATTTGAGTTTTAAATCGCATTTGATAGATATAGAGTAACATTTGATGAATTTACAGACATTGTATACTATGGCAGTCTGGCTAACGAGGTGACAGGTGACAGCCGCCATTAGGATTCCAAATAAGCGTGGTAGCGCTATTATTTTCAAATGGAAAAATTTACTGTTTCAGCAAGGATAATCTTATTTTTTCATTTGAACTAATATTTGTTTGGAATCTGAAAGGCAGCGTCAACTGTCACCTCATTAGCCAGACTATAAAAGTATGCAATGTCTAGATGAACTGTTTTAGTGACGACATACAGTAGTAAAAAGTATAAGCTAATGTAATTTAACCCTAATTATTTAAAAAAATATAATAAATAGGTTTCTCGTTTTTACCAGTCAATTGTTTGTTTATTACTTATTTGATTTTAATCCGCTTTTTAACTACAATTTTCGATTTTATAAAAATATAAATAACCAACCTTATATTTGTTTTAACAGCTAGATAAAACTGGATATAAGATTTAGAACGCCAATATTCGTGTTTTAATTTGCAACTAGTTTTAAGTGTTAATAGATTTAGCTTATAACTAGTTGTAAGACTTTTATGCAACCGAGCATTAATAATTTGTTTATTGCTATTGATACAGACGTATCTTATCAATAGATAAACAGAAACCTGTCAATATTTATAAAAAATATATTTCAGTACACCTCGAAATTTTTATTTTCCGATACTGTGCAGTCAGGTCGATTCAGCCTTATGTATTTAATACTTAAAATAAGTATCCGTAGATATCTTATACATAGATAAGAGGACTGGTCGAAAAGTCGCACTGTCTACTTAGCGTCAATATACAGGGTTTTAATTGTTACCATTGCTAACTCATGAACTATAATAGCTATGTGTGTAGTTAAATTAGATAACAACTGTCATCTTATAAAATAATATTAACGAGCGAAACAATTTTTTGTCGACCAGTGATTCTCAAAATACATTATAGAACTTTCTCAATTAAAACTGAAATACAATTTTTCGCTTATTTGAAAGATAATTTTATTCTAAATTCAATGATATAAACAATTATTAGTCAGAAGAATTTTATGTCGTAAGAATATTCCTGCTGCAATAAATATGTACAGAGGACGATACCCTGCCAGAGAAGTCCCGGACCGCATTATTTTCGGAAATTATAATTAAGACTCCGCGAAAATACTGCGATATTTAAATATAAACATGTGCAAAATTTGATTAAAAACTCTTGTTATCATTTATAGTACAAATATTTCAATGAGATTTCAATAAAATTAATATAAATTTAAATTGCATTTATCTCAATTATTTTTTGATGTAAATGTATAACTTGTTTATATCGCTGATTTCAGAATAAAATTCTTTCAAATACGTAAAAAACAATTTAAAATAAGAACGTTGTACACCGTTTTTTGAGAACCAATGGTCGAAACAAAAACATATCTCTCTCGTTGATATTCTTTTATAGAATGACAAATTAAAATAAACAACCTGTATGCCCGGCGGAAAAATCAGCACTTATTTACCATCGCCGTTCAAAATTTACAGTTCTTTCTACATATTTGTGCGAATATAGATTTTTCACAATGGTAATTTAAATAGTTGTAGAGATAGTAATGGTGGACTAATTAAAATGAACACCCTATAGCCTATTTCTTTGGTTTAAGCGGAACTAGATTTTCAATTCTACTAATATTTACCGATTAAGTGAGGCTTTTAATCATTTTGTTTAGCAAAAGCCAACTTCAATCTAACAAAATAGAGCTCATGACAACTTAAGAAAATGAAAATTCCAGTTCCGCCTAAACGTTTGAAATAGCCTATATATGTAGTTATTGTTGGAGGTCTAGAAATATAGAAATTACCTTCTCTAGTCTTATGCGTCACCTAAACATTGTGAACCTATTCTTTCATTTATACCTGTACTACCAAGGACAGTAAAATAGCAACTGTCCTTTGTAGAAACGAATGCTTATTGTTGGTTACTAAACGTTCAATTCAAAGTCTTTAATTTGTGGTTATAAATCAAAAAGGCAGTTTCCTTCTTAAATAATCCTCAATTTATCAAGTTTACTTCCTATTTTCTAATTTAAAACAGGTGTTTTAGTGGGTTGTTCACAAGACATCTCATTATATTTGCAGGTGAATGGGTCAGTAATGCTCAACAGCTGCGTCCAGTTTGAGCTTTATGCTTGACCACAGCCGCTAACATTCAGCGCAAACCAGTAAAATGATGGCTATCATCTCCCAACTCCCAACCTCTTTGCATATCTTTTTATCTAATGATTTATACATCCTGTCCGCCCTGATATTCTTATGAACTGTTAAACACACTGTTTAGCTCGCCCTTCAAACGGCTAATCAACAATTTATAGCCTTAATATCGACTTATATCAACACGAATTTAGATTAAAAAATTATTTGATCGAGTCTCGTTATTCGGAAAAGTTTAATATTAAAATCAAATTTAGGTAATAGACATTTATTACATGCTAGGGCTGATTTTCCTTGACGCTACAATCGGGCCCCACAACGCTATGGGGCCCCCAAAATTGCTTGTCGAACTTAAACATAGATGTACAGTGAGATCATTAATTTCTGAGCAGTACATAACAGTAAACATTGAGTTTAAAAATATCAGAACTGTATTCCAATTCAGAGATGAAGTCCCAATTTTACAAAGAACCAATCAGATTACTTCGTTGACCCGAACTAAACCAAGGAACAACGATAATCCGTTGTGAACTTCATATTTGTGATAAACTCATGTGTGTAACTCATAGGCGTGTAGAGAAAAACAGTGTTCATTTATTAATTAATTCGTATAAGGAAATAAAAATTGAATCTACGCCTATGTGTACATGTCTTTGGAAATAAGTTTGATGACTAAATGTTCTGTTAAGTATTACATAAAGCTCAGGAATTAATGAATGTATAAGATTATTGGTGGTTATGAAACAGCAGTTGTAGGGTTTTTTCTTTTTTTTTGATTTCCACCGAATAAATATAATGTCAATTGTGTAAAGTCTTTATTCTAGTTATAAATTATAAAAAATATAAAAACGTACCTGACTGTAGTAAATAATTAATACAAATAAATAATAAATAAATAAAAGTTATCATAAGAGTCAAAATACGCGGTAAAACCTTGTCAGAAAATAAAATAGAGTATGCTAACGGTCGTTTAGGCCAGTGTTCTTCAACCTTTTTGCCCCCGCGAATCGGTGAAAATAGGATAAATATTTCGCGGACCGGCTGAAAGCTAAGCGGGCCATATGTTGGACATCTATGTTATAGCTGTTTCTGATTATACCTAGGAAATCCTAATTCCATTGACATGCACTGAGCTGCTAATGCGTGTCATTTAAAAATTAGTATCGAGCCGGATATGGCCCGCGGGTTATATGTTGGACATCAATGTTATAGCTGTTTCTGACTGTTATACCAAGGAAAGCCTAAAAAGCAAGTCTGTCTGTTGGACATTAATGATATAGCTGTTTCTGATTATACCTAGGAAATCCTAAAAAGCCGCTTAAAGCGTGTCGTTTTAAAATTAGAATTGGACGGGGACGGCTCGCGGGCATAACATCAATTAACACAACATTCTTTCATTAAGCCAAGGTACTGATTGCAGAGCTCTGGTCCCGGTAACCGAGCTGCTGTCTGAGTACGTCGTTCCCCACCACTCAGTTCGTGACCCACCACATACCGCAAGACCCGCTAGCACCCAGGAACTTAGCATTACGGTCTGACACACAGGAATTAGGGCTTTTATATATATAATATGTTATACAGTTATCTGCGACATCTGCGGCTGCTTCTTTGTTATAAAATTTGATATACGTGGCTGCAGAGTTGTTTCTGAGAGACGAAGCGCTGAGTTAACATCCATTCGATTTCTCTGTTTGGTTTTTGACATGGCTGAAAAAATCTTTTCGCACAAATAGGAAGTCGAAAAAATTACCAATAATTTGATAGCTTTATAATGAAAAGATGGATATTTTTTTCTAGCGATTTCCAAAATTGAGACAAAGATTGCATTTTATGTCTGGACACCAGAATGACATCAGAAGACAACTCGATCAGCTTTTCTTATTCACGAGGATCAAGTGCACTTGACTTAATATCTTTCAAGAATGGATTATTAATCCAGAGGTTAACTTTACGAGAATCCTCATTTTCAAGGAAATAATTATTAAAATTTTCAGCTAATGCTCTTAAATGTTGACTTATTGTTGAATATGACTTTCTGGTTGACATCAGCAGCAATAAAAAATTCTTCCAAAAGTGGAAACATTTCTATATCTTCCTCTTGTAAGCGACTATTCAAAAGAACTAGCTTCATCAGAAGTAAAAAAAAACTTCGAGAGGCGTGGTATTGGGGTTAGTAAATATTAACTAAATCATGGTTCAGACAAAAGTTATACTCTTGAACAGAAATGTGTACCTATATGATTCGGTCGAATTTTTTCGCGTGCCGGCAGGAATTTTCTGCGCTCCGGCACCGGTTCGCGGACCACGGGTTGAAGAACACTGGTTCAGGCAAGTCACAAGTTTTGAATGCGTCCGCTGTGTATTGTTAATTTTAATAATACACATCGGAATTAGTAAAAGCATCGGACAGCAGAATTAGGAAAACGATAATAAATAATAAACATTTTACGAAGTTACCGTAGTTGGTTTAAAGACAAACAGATATCGTACTAAAGCACTAACTTCCTTAGCTGTAAATACTGCCTTGAAAGTTAAAACTATCTACTAAACTTATCCATAGAGCACAATGCACAGTAAACTAATTTAAAGAGCTCTGAACGCAGCTTAAGTTAAAGAAGACTTCCAAATTCTGGTAGTTTAAAGAGGTCTTGTTTCTTTTTATTTTATCCTACATTTTGCCATCTATATTTTATTATTCAATTTTTATGAACTGATTTAATATGAAAGAATCCATTGAAATGCAAGTACTACTCAAGCATAAAAGTCTTTTTTTTGACATTTTATTTGCTCAGCGATGTGAGTGTTTAAAAAAGATTCCACATGCGCTTCCTTTCAACCCCTGTGAAGTCATGTGTAGTGAAAATGGGGGGTAGAAAGGGATCTTCCACCCCCGGACTCGAAGTAGAATTCAATACTCAAACATTTTAGATATGTGATTTTATTATCCGAGGTGGCAAACACATTCATAAAATAGTTTAAAGTTCTTATTTAATGCATAAAACGATCATCTCAGGTTTATAGTTCAAAATAAAAGACATTTAACTATATTCTTAACGTTTTCGTGAATCACAACTATCAAATAGAAAATTTAACTATGCCAAGATTTTACTATCCATAAATTACACTTAAATTATTGTTGTAGTTTAATATTACAATTAAATTTTTGACACAACAATAAAGTAGATTATTAATTTTTTAAACTATTTGTTGCAGACGTACATGTACATATACGAGGTTTAAATAAAAATACGTGAACTTATACAATCTCTATCTCCATCTCTTCTTTATATACAGAGTGATTATTTAATGTCGAGACAACGTCACCGAATTTTACGTGCCTCCTAGCAGAAATACTGGTGAATACTATGACTATAATAACCTTGAAGAGATATAATAACCTTGATGCGCATGCGCGCATAATCGCCTGCTACGATGTGTATGAAACGGCAAATTATTAAAACTTCCATTGACGTCGTCTCGCCATTAAATAATCACTCCGTATATAAAAGGCAACGTCTCTTTGTCTGTCTGTCTGTCCGTATGTACGCATTTTACTCAAAAACTGTTGATCTGATTTTTACGCGATTTTTTTCCAGGTTTCTGATTGCGTTTTATTAAATCCGTTCAGTAGTTCCAAAGTTATAATGATATTTGTGCGCGCAAGTATAAAGAAATCCATGTTTTCCGTTCACATTTAACGCATTTTTTGACATTATGAGCAATAACATAGGTTTCGTTAGCGGCAAATTTAGTAAAAGATTTATACACTTCAGAATAGAAAGTATTATGAAAACCTCTTCAGTAGTTCCAAAAATATAACGATAAACGTGCGCGCGGGTAATACAAAATTCATATTTACGGTTTATATAAAATGCATTACTCGATGTTGATACGATTTAAACCATTTTTTTTTTATCTGTAGCTACATCGTCTGGTCACATTTTAGACTGTTTTATATGTTTTAGATGTTTTATTAAAATAAGTTCAGTAGTTTCAAAGTTATAATGAAATTTAATCTCCCGGGTAAAACGAAATCCATGTTATCCGTTCACTTTTAAAGCATTTTCTTGATATTATTAGCGACAATATAGGTTCCATCAGCGGCAAAGTTGGCGCAAGATCTATACACTTCAGAATTGAAAGTATTATGAAAATCTCTTCAGTTGTTCGAAAGATATAATGATATTTATGTGCGCGGGTAATATAAAATCCATATTTCCTGTGCGGTACAGGCAAATAGGTGGTAATCCCTACAATACTGATTATTCCTATAATTTTATCATTTCAGTTCAAGAGCTTCAAATTTTCTCATCAGAGTTTCAAATCAGAGTATGTTTTGCGATGACTATTAATAAGTCATAGAGTCAAACACTGAAGATACCTAGCGATGAGTACATGCTTCTCTCATAAGCGTGTAGCGTGTTCGGTGTCAATCTTTACATGTTGCGCCTGATAGTAAAAACATTGTTTATACAGAGGCTCTTATATAAGGAACCCTGGTCAGTTTATCCTTTCATGTTTATAGTATTGTCTTCTGCCCAGTCTCTTAATTTCGAATAATAACGAATTGTCCCAGAGCGAATCTGGGCGGGAGCAGTTAGTACCTAATAAGTGGAGAATAGCCATTAATTTCTTTAAGAATTTTAGAATAACCCTCTTTTGTAACCCACAAGGTATGGGACAAAAGTCTTGTAAGTCTTTGGAAAAAATTATTAAATAAATAAATTTAAAAAAATACTTTTTGTTCCTTAATCAACGCTTTAAAAGTTTACTTTTGATACCAGAACAATAACGTAAAAAACAGAAAAAACTAATTGTTTTTCTCAACGTTTTTCGAAAAAATAATCCGATCAAAATTCTTGTTGACCTATTTTGGTTCCTATTAATGTATATTATTGAGATTTTATCAGATTTTTAGACCAATCCCTTTTGGAAAATATTGCTCGTTTATTTACGTATCAAGCACAATTTCTATCGTACAGACACAGACACACAGACATACAGGCAGACACATGAGACACATTTTTGGTCATATCTACAAACCGGTAAAAATGATAGACTGACCTAAAACCTATTCAAAAAGTAGCTACAAAACCTATTTAAAATTGTTTCCAGAAGTGGAAAAGAAGCTGTCAACGATGAGTTGCCTCAAAAGGGGAGTAAAATAATTTCTTATTACTGTGAATTTCAAACTTCTTACGTAGGAACGTACCTGCTGTTTGTTCGCTAAGCAAGTGTATGGACGTAAGTTCAGTTGCTGCTTACTTCAAATAAATTTGAATTCTGTTTAGCCGTTCGCAACCAGCTATAAACTGTAGGTGCCTTTCTTTGTACGCTAAAAATTGATGGTATACTGATAATATTATTCCTGCATGTACACAGACTGAAAATATGGTCATGAAACCTGGAAACAAGACGCCTATGCTCACCTCGGGCTGTCGCGCCACCGATGATGACGATGATGACATACGAAGTAACTGTTGCATTTACATATCTTTGATAATACGTTTTGCTTTGTTAAGTATAACCATAGAGTAAATAATACATATATTACTTACTCTTATGGTATAACTTTACATTTATTTTTGGTGCACAGCAGTGATGGCTATATGCGTCCAAGTATATCTTACCAAGCATTTTCATATTATTTGTAGATTTAATATCTTTAAATCTGTCAACACTCTTTTCTCTGTCTTTATTATTGTTGTGATTTTAATAAAATATAATAAATAACTTGTTGAATTAATGTTGAATGGTTCATTGAGCAATGGTAACAGTTTTGAATTTGCAACAATGCGTACTGAATTATCAAGTGAGGTGGCAATGGCTCAAATTTCACAAGCGGGACCACCCGATCCGGTATCGGTATGCAATCGATCCATTGCATGCCAATACAAAACCCCTCTATTCAACAAACAATTTCAGTTTTTTTTTTCACATTTTACCTGCGGTACAAATCACAATGCAGACGTGTGCTTTATTATGTGTCGAGTGGAGTCAAGTGTACCATATATTTTGTATTGGCATGTTTTGGGGTAAATATATAATTATTTAGGGTGTTTTTGATATAAAGAAAACTGACAATCAACCGAAAAAGGTTGAATAATACGAATCTATTACGTTTCTTTTACTATTGTTAATGAAGACATTGTATATTAGGCTTATTTATTACATCATAGGGAATATGGTTCGTTTTTTTAGGATTTTGTAGGTATGACAAAAAACCTTATATCGTCACTTACGCGTCTGACTGTTTGTACAGTAGAAATGGAGGTGAAACAGCTACACCTAAAGATTTGGCATACATATACAGTTTTTTTACCTACATATAGGAAAAATATGATGAGCAAGTAATGGGATTCGGACTGGTCAGAAATTACATCAATATTTTAATTTCGCTAACGTTTCGATTTATATTTTAAATCTTCATCAGAGGTTAGTTAAATAGTCATTAAATAAAATAAAATATAGTTGAAAATTAAAATGCAACGTCCACATACCTGTAAGGTCATTGAACTTAGGGAATTAAAAACAAAATCAAGATAAGAAAGATATTGAGACTTCAAAAAACACATCGCCCGAAAAATATAAACAAATTTGTATTGAATCAAAAAATAAATTTATGCTATATTTTTTTATTTTGAGTAGGGTATCAAATAAACATTTTGATGCGTAAATAAACGCAGGTACGCATCTAGAAGTTTTTCTTATGGAGACTCAGAAGCCAATTTATTTTTCTTATGGGTGCTCAAGTGCCAATTTTTTTTCTTATGGGTAATTAGAAGCCAAAAGGTGGGTTCACGTTTGATTACAAGACAAATGTGCCTCTTAAAAAAGAGTCTCTCACTGAATGTGCGTCTGGATAAACGACCAATTTTTTGTTGAAAATAACGATTTTCGTCAAAAATGTGTGAAAATTGTTTTTCCCACTACCTATTTCGAAAATATTTATTTTACAAAAATTGTTCTGTAAGTAATATCCAACAACTCTTAAGTGGGTTTTACACGATTCAATTTATTGTTCAATTAATTGAAAAAGTAGGCATTCAATTAATTGATGTGTGTAAAGTGTAAAAATTTCGTCAATTAATTGACAAAAAAGGTTTTACTATCACCACTTAACAGAAAACCTAGGTGATTTTAGTGAAGAACCGAGGGAAAGATTCCATCAGGACATAAAACTATGGAAAATAGATATCAAGGAAGATAAGATAGCCACATGATGGCCTACTACTGTTGGAGCCTTCAGAAAGACTGTTCTGGTATACTCCATGCTAGAAAGTCGTACAAAAGAACATTTTTAAGTGATAAGTGATGAATGTATATTTATTTATCTACTTTGTGAAATAATTACCTTTCTTTGTCTCATTTGTGTTTGTAAGTGGCAGTTGGAGCAAATAGTAACAATAAAAATGTGAAAAATACACAAGTTAAGAAATAAGATATTTTATTGTAAAAGAGGCCAATATAGCGTATCTCATAAACTAAATCTGATAGACCAAATCTAACGGCTATTTTGGAGTCGGTGCCCAAAAATTACCTAGAGACAGTTAAAAACTCGCAGGCACCAAAATGTCTGTTGGGTTGTGTTATTTTTAAGACCACAAAAAGTCGCTTTTCTTAAACATTCTGTTATGTAAGGATATAAAAGTTTTACACCGTTGACAAGAGAAAAATAAAAGCTCTATAATATTGTGTTAAATAATATGTGTAGTGTAATTTGCAAAATAATTATTAATTGCCGTACCTTTTGCAAAACAAATGAAAAAAAAAAAATGTTTGATACCACTATAGACTGACTCCCATTACCCTAAATAAGTTTTATTTGAATATATTTTTATAACTCTTTTTATTAAGGAAATAATCAAGATGAACATAAGTGTTGCCTAACCTTGTATGTACACTTATTAATCTTTTTGTTTTTATATGTTTTCTAATGTTTTCAACTAAATAAAAACGACATCTTTTTTCGATCATATTGTACAAGGTGTCTCAAAAGAAATTTTATATTTAGTGGATCGATTAAAAAAAAAGTAAGCCGTATATAGAAAAAAATGTTTATTAATTATTAAAATACACTTTTTGGGGGTTTATTTCTTAAAAATAATATCGTCTAAATGTAGACCCTCGCGTTCTCGGCACTCATTTAATCGAACAGTAAAATTACTTATGACGTCTCGGCAGGTGGACTCAGGGATGGCTGCAATTTCGTGACGGATATTTTCTTTCAAATGCGCCAGTGAAGTCGGTTTATTGGCGTAAACTTTAGATTTAAGATAACCCCATAGGAAAAAGTCCATAGGGGTTAAATCTGGACTGCGTGGAGGCCAATTTATGTCACCTCTCCGGGAGATCAATTTGCCTGAGAAAATTTCACGAACACGTGGCAGAGACATATTGGACGTGTGTGAAGTTGCTCCGTCCTGTTGGAACCATGTTCTTTGGTTATAGCCAGGAAAGTTTTGCAGTTCAGGTACCAAGAAGTTGTCTAACATCTCCACATAACGCTCTGAATTCACTGTAACTGCACGCCCCCTTTCGTCTTCAAAAAAGTAAGGGCCGATAATTCCTCGCGTCGACATCGCAGCCCATACGGTCACTTTAGGCGAATGTAGGGGTTTCTGATGTTTGCGTTTCGGATTCGTTGCACTCCAGTAGCGGCAGTTCTGCTTATTTACGTGGACATTAAGATGAAAATGAGCTTCATCCGAAAACAAAATGTTGGTAAACGTTGGAAATCGTTCAATCACCTGATTTATGAAATTAAGCCTCTGACTGGCATCTTGGGGCTTTAATTCTTGCACCAATTGAATTTTGTAGGGGTGCAGCTTTAGGTCTTTGTGCATAATGCGATGTAATGATGATCTATACACATTTAAAGCACTTGCGCGCTTCCGAATTGAAAGGTTCGGGTCATCACGAACAGACTGATTAACATTCTCCACGTTTTCTACCGTTCTTGATGACCTAGGTCACCCGGATTTTGATTTATCCAGCGTTGTACCAGTCTCTTGAAACTTTTTAACCCAATGTCGAATGAGAGGAATGCTTGGCGCATCATTTAAGTGGCGAAAACCTCGAATACTGCAGAATTTTCTACGCGCTACAGTCGCCGAATCACCGTCTTTGTAAAACTCTCGCACGCATAACGCGCGGTCTGCTCCCGAGAAACGCTCCATAGCGACTGAATTCCCAACAGCCAGGCTACCGATTGACATAACCCCCGCGCCCCTCGGATACGTTGCGTTCACGCAGTAAGCTAAATAAATATAAAATTTCTTTTGAGACACCTTGTATTATGGACTGTAAGAAATGTTATTATTTTTGTAGAGTTAAAGCGAGATTGGTATTGTTATTTGGATTGTATCGGTAACAGTTTTCATATACCTGTGTCATGCTGCATGCATGGTACTACCTTCCGTCTTATTTATAGCGCTACTAACAAAATAACAAATACCCATTCGATCGGCAATGTGACATGAAATCTACTTTTAAACCAAACATATGTCGTTTCTTCCTCACCATGATTTATTCGATGCAATGTTCTTTAAATGGTCGAACTCGCGAAATCGTTAGTAGAAAATTACCGTCCTATTTCGAAATTATGTATTTTTGAAAAATAATTTGAGCGTATTATTTATAAATATTTATTTTCATTCGTAAAAAATGATATTATCACCCAGCTATCAAACCATGCTGGTTTTCATCAGGGACGGTCAGTGGATACAAATTTGGCTTTATATACAAATTTCATATTAAATTCCATGGACCAACGTATTCAGGTTGATGCCGTGTACACAGACTTCAGTAAGGCTTTTGACACAATTGATCATGAAGTTCTGTTTAAAAAATTGAATCTTATAGGGATACATGGTAATATGTTAAAATGGTTTTTATCATATTTGACTGGAAGAACACAAAGTGTTGTAGTAAATGGGTTTAAATCGCAAGTTAAAAATATTACTTCCGGTGTTCCGCAGGGAAGCCACTTAGGACCCTTGCTTTTCAACATCTTTATAAACGATATAGGTGCCTGCTTTCAGAACTCTTTATTCCTTCTTTACGCTGATGATTTAAAAATCTTTCACAAATACTTTCTCTACAAAATTGCCGTAATATACAATCTGATTTAAATAGGTTGGAAAACTATCTTAAAGTCAACAAATTAAATGTAAATATTTCCAAATGCTCAACAATTTCTTTCACGAGAAACAGGACCTCTATCAATTACAGTTATTACCTCAACGATGAAAACATTTCTTCCGTTTCATTCATAAAGGATTTAGGTGTTACTTTCGATCAGAAGTTAATATTTGATACGAATATGGATCTAATTATCAAAAAGTCGTATAGGATGCTGGGTTTCATATATCGAATAAGTAAAGATTTCAAATGCCATAAAACTCTTCTTTCTCTGTATTACTCATTAGTTAGAAGTCAGTTAGAATTTTGCACTATATGTTGGTCTCCTCAATATTTTGTTTATATAAAAAGGTTAGAAAATGTACAAAATAGATTTATTAAAAATATTAATTACAGATTTCCAAACTCTAAATTGACATTGCTGTCTCTAGAAAATAGACGAACTATTATGGATATTAACTTTATTTACAAAATATTAAATAACAAAATTGATTGTTCGGACCTTCTAGAAAAGTTGTTTTTTCGAATACCTTCTTACAACACAAGAGGTAATGATATATTCTGCCTGTCTATTAAAAATACTAATTCTGCTATTAATTCACCCCTGCACCGTACTACATACAAATTAAATAATTTAGTAGCTAACGTTGATTTTCCGGACATATTTGCTAATAATTTTAATGTTATTAAAAAATATATTATCAATAATTTAACACAAAATGTATAGTATGTTATATTATATATTATGTATTAATGTAATTCATCTTTAATTTCTAAAAACATGTGAACTTGTTGTTTATTTAATTTGTAACATATGATATGTAGTGCCACTCTATTATTGGGCCTGTGCCTGTTGGGTGGCCAAATTCAATAAATAAATAAATAAATAAATAAATAAATAAATAAATAAATAAATAAATAAATAAACATATAAACTGAATACAATGACGCATAATTAACGACACAGATTATAAGTTTCTCATACAAAATTAACAATCTGAAATAAAATTACTAACAATCTATAAATCAAAATTTATATCGACTTCTTATCATCTATTGAATAGGGTATTTTTAATTTTAAAAAATGTTTTAAAATGATTTCTGTCAGTAACTTAATAATAGTTGTCAGGCAACTAATTTGTATTTTAAAAAATATATTTGTGGGTCGCAAATACCTTTTATATTTAGATAGTTTTGTGTAGAAATTTACATCAATATTTCCTTCGATATGATAGTTTATAACAGGGGTAGCCAACTGGCGGCCCTTCGAACGATTTTAGACCCACCAATAAGAAAATATAATATTTCCGGTTCTTATCCAGCGTAGCCAACTGGCGTGCTGCTTAGGCTTCTTACATGCTATGCTTATTTAGACCGATGTAAATACGTGTAAATCGGCGTAAATTCTAACTTAAAATCGTAGAAAATAGAAATTACAAAAAACAGTATGGCCCACCGCGAGGACCTAAGTTCGGGCCTGCATTACCTATTTGTGAATCGCGGTAAAATGGTAATAATGGCAAAAATTAGCTACCAAGTACTATAAAAAATTGACTAAATAGAACAGAATAGCTAGACATGTTTATAGAATGAAGCATTAGCTACAATTTTCCGCGTTGTACGCAGTATGCATCGTTTGTTTTACAAGATGGCGGTCATAATACAATTCATTTACAATTACATACAATACCGTCGACAGGATATATAATTTGGCTATTTTAAGCTGGCCGGTGAGAGACTGTACAGAGCAGAGTGCGACAGTATTATGAATTAGTGATGCATAAGTTGTGAGTACAGTCAGGAAAAAATCGCACGATTGACTTAGTAACGCGCAAACGCTTTCCAATTTGCTTTGAAAATCATTTTATGAGTGAGTGTACTGCACGAATAATACTAATGACGCCCCCTTCTATTTTTCTGACTACTGCGCAACAGGCCAGCTTAAGATGTCCGGACTGTAGCATAAAGGCATCCTGCTTCACGCTGACGGTTAATAAGGGCGAAGTACGACATGTAACATTTTTATATAACATGTAAGTTTTTCCAAATTTAAACTGATTCAAAATTATTTGCGAATAGCAATGACTCAAGAAAGATTGGTTGGTTTAGTAAGAATATCTATTGATACGGGCATAACCTACAATATAAATTTAGAAGAAATTTTAATCAACTTTATTGTGCATCTGCGTAAAGCAAGGTTTTAATTTTCAATATATAATTTAAGTAATAGTTTCAAGTTTTAAATGATCCAAGCCAATAAACATAGAAGAAGAAGAACGTTTAAATGTTTCTGTTGTAAGAAAACCCAAATAGTAAATTGAGATATTTCCAGTCAGGGACGTCGAGTGTGTGTCATCCTGCCGTGTGCAAACATTCCTAAAACCGTTCTCTCTAGGATCGAACCAAACTGCCGCCCGTGTGCACGCTTTCATACGCCGTTTACTAGTAAGATTCTAAAATCGACCCCAAATTTCGTTCCTTTGTTGAGCCGCCTGTGTGCGGTGCATATCCTGAACACCCGCAGGTGGCAGTGCTTGGGGATATTTAATTGATTGCGGCTGGGTAAGATCTAGATCGGTGTTTCCCAACGTGAGTCTCAACGCCCCACATGAGGGCAATTTCCTGCATTTTAGTGATTTCTTCCTAAAACCTAAGTCTTGTGTCCTGGGCAAGTTGTTAGGCTTCATTTAGGGAATAATTCAATTTTTGAATATAAATAAGTATGTATATGTTACATAGGAGGGCATCAGAATTTTAGATAGATTTAGGTGGGGCATGGTAAAAAATTGATGTGAAGTGTGAATTTTCACACATTTCAGGGTTTTGCAGGTATTTAGTATGTGAATGATGATTATTTGGGATGCCAAAACAAATTTTATATTAATTTTTTTTTTTTTTTTGTTAATTTTAATTCGAACGCCTTTAGGTTTCTAAATATGTGCAGTATTTTTTTTTTTATATATAGCAAGGTTCTTTAAGATTTTGAAAATTGCGCCTATGGCTTTCATTGGTTGTTATAAGCTCCGCTCCTCTGATTTCGTGTACATTGAAACAGAATTTAATTATAATTTGAACAATTTCCACTGGTTATTAAATTTACGCTTTTAAAAATTAAATGGAATATTTGCCAAAATATAACTAGAATTTTGAAAAAATAATTTAAACATAAAAATGCAAAAAAAGCAAAAAAAATATTGTCTCTTCTCGTGGGGATCGAACTGACTTAGCCGGGTGATAAAGCCAGCGCAAGTACCACTACACCAAGATAAGCCTTCCATTCGAGCGTGTTACAAAGCTATAACTTGTGTACATTATTAGCCAAAAAACACAAAAAATGCGTTTTTTTCCAAAAACATAATCTGATCAAAAATTCCTGTTGTACTATTCCGGTTCACACCAATGTACATTACTTAGAATTTTTTCAGATTTTTAGTTTAAACCATCTGGGCTACAGGGTGTGGGACAATTTTTTTTTGCACAATTTTTAGCAAAAATCGCTTCAACATAATTTATTTTGCAAAACTAAAAATTTGATCGTTAATCCACGTACCAAGGGCTTTCATTTGATACCCTACTCAGAATTATAAAAAAATATTTTAGTTTCGATGAGCACATATTTGTTTATATATTTAGGGGGATATGTTTTTTAGATGTTTTAGTATTTTTCCTATGTGCGGGTCAAAGAGTTGTATAAGCATGCCAAATTTCAACTCTCTAGGTTTAGCCGTTTGGCTACAATTTTTGCCGAACAGACAGACAGACAGACAGACAGACAGACAGACAGACAGACAGACAGACAGACAGACAGACAGACGACAAAATGACGGTATAAGGGTTTCTTGGTCATACCTACAAAACCCTAAAAAAGGTTGGGAACTATTGATTTAGACTGTCGATGGCCCTATTTACATTTAAAAAAAAAAGTCCAGAGATTAAATATTCGATAGATTTGATGCATAGATTGTTACTAATAGTGTACAGATTGTTAGTTTTGCATTAGAACTTGCATTGCACTAATTTACATTTTGTTTAATTGTGAGAACTGTGGTGTTTAACCTACCCTTAAATGCGACAGCATATAAACTGAATACAATGGCGCATAAAGGCAGTAAATGTTTATGAACAGTTCAACAGCGGTTTAAATCAATTAAACATAGTAATGAATGGAGTGCTCCTCGAGAAAAGGATGTTAGTGTTTCTCCATCTCTGTCTCCGAGAGAGGGATGCAGATTGTTCAATTAAGCTACATCTCAGCTGTAAAGTAAACTCTTTGGTCGTTGTTTTTCCCTTCTTTTTAAGTTGTGCGGGACAGGCCGGTCCGCCACCTGTTGAAGTTGTAATTAATTTAATTTACGAGAATCGCGGGCGGCCGACGTCGGCTCATTGTCCTTAGAAAACAGCGCGCGCGCCGCTTCCAACGCCGCGAGCCGCCGTCTTAATGAGCCAGTAATAAAGCAATCTGTTCAACGAAGGCACGAGTTTTCTCTGCTTCGCTCCATCGCCAAATGAAATTATGCCAGACGTCTCTTGAATGTTCGGTGCGCCAACATCCCTGAGTAATATTACATTAGAACTCTACCTGCCCAATAACGAACTTGTGAAAGCGAAAATTATATTACAGAGAGAAAAATGGAATATGGTTTTTAAAGACGTCACAGCTCTGGCCACATCAAAAGATCGTGTGTGGCTACCAGCATCAGTACCCTGCAAATATTATACAGTTGTGGTGCGTACTCTATTTCGTCATCGACCTACTGGCAAATGTAATATATGCTACAGATTTTGCACAAACTATACAGAGCTGTCTCATGTGCGAGTAGGTTGTGTACAGTACAAAGGCGCCTAGCGAAGGGGGCGCCAACAGCGTTCCTTGAGATAATTATAGGTTCGTACTATAACTGAACACAAATTTCGATTATTTATAAAATAAAACTATAACATAACTATAAAACTTTTGCACAAAATATTTGGTTTTATGAAAAGAAAAGAAATTTAAATAAAATTATTAGTTTTATTATAAAAAGGAGGCGCTCCAGCGCTGCACGAGTTCCCTTGGATTAGCGCCTGATCATTATTAGAGTAATTGCGTATTTGGTCTTTTAGTGAAGATTATTTAAAACAGTGGAATGAGGATAACTTATTAAAACATTGTAAAGCAGCGGTTTCCAAATTTTGTCCCGTAACGACCCCCTTAGAAAAAAAATCCCATCTCTGCCCCCCCCCCTATTTTGGAAATTTATAAACAATTTGTAAATAATTTCTTTATTGAAATAATAATCACAAAAGTAGCAAAAATATGTAATATAAATAGTTTCTCTAATTCCTAAATATTTATTTTTACAACATAAATCACGAAAATCATATAAAAATAAATTATATTAATATTAAATATGTAATACAAATTAAAAATTTAATAAAAACCAATTTTAATGTGAAGTATGGGCTTGTTTCTTCGCACATAATTCGTTAAATCGCGGTTTATATGAAGAAAGAGCCACTCTTATTTCGTTTTCCCACTATTAACCGTGCGCGATATTTTGTTTTAATGACAGCTAATGTGGAAAATCATGCGACCCGCGACCCTCTGGTGAATTTTGTACGACCCCCAGGGGGTCGCGCCCCCGTCTTTGGTAACCGCTGTTGTAAAGAATTACCCATAATGATGACTGATGATAAATATAATAAATATCATGATATTGATGGTGTGGCTATATTTGAAGAAATGAAAGCTTTACAGTGTTTTGTAAAATGAGGTCCTCACGATGTTCGATTTTTGTAAACATGAAGAAAACACTTTTTTTTCCACGACTATATAGATATACGTTAAATATTAATTGTTGAGTTAACGTGAAGTTTAGGATGAGGTAAACTAAAAAAGATTCTTTACTTCACAAATTATTTTATTGTCACTATAAGTACATTTCGGCTACGAAGTAGCCATCTTCAGTAGTTGAATAAAAAAATACTTGTTTTTTATTCAATTTAGGAAAGTTTTGTTGCAGGGCTGTCGTTTTTTTGCTCGACAAAATCTTTGAGAGAGATTAACGACGAAAAAAAAGGTCATCACTTGATAGTTTAGAAATTTAGGACTTGTTTATCCAAAAATATTTACCTACTGGTACGCCACTATATTTTCTTCTACATATCGGTACAATATCTTAAAAAAATTGGGAAACTCTGTTTTAAATGATATGTTTTCCAAATGTAACAGTAGGAACTGCTTTTCGCATCTTATTGTCTTATGATTAGCAAATGTGAAGAAAAAGGTCATTTTCAAAACTAAGAAGGATTAAAAATGAAATAAGGAGCACTGGTTAAAACAGATTGAATTATCTTTTTACCGACCGCCAACATGTATAAGGGAGGTATTGTGATCATACCAATTTTGACATTTCGAGATTTCGATGAATCTCCACGAATTGAGGTCCCTACATAACGTTTTGACAAGTTTGATGTGTTTTTTAACATGATGTCTGTCGGTCTATCTGTTTGTATGTCTATTTATCTGTCTATCTGTCTGTCTCTCTGTCTGTCTGTCTGTCTGTATGTCTGTCTGTCGGTCCGTGCACACGTTCAGAGCAAATTCGACTAAAAGGATTTTTATGAAACTTCATATTTAAGCTTTTGAAATCAATGGCAGAAGTGATGTAATATTCATCACTTCTCGTGATCGCTGAAGACGGAAATAGATTGTTGAGCAGTTTCCGAAACGTCCGAATTTATTTTTTTATATATACTCTTGAAGTATTATATCTTTTTGATAGTAATACTCATTATATTGTACTATTCTAGCCTAGTACTATCAGCAATGGCAAACGTCCAAAATAAAGGTGTCAGCATTAATATTGGACCATTGCAAAATAATTTCAAAGATATTATAAGTACTTTGTGATGGCGGTCGGTCCTGTGGTGGCCACTGCTGATTTTTTCAATGAGTTTTGTACATGAACTCCTGTATGAAATCAATATTTTAATAATATTAATAAATTTGATATTAAACAAATAATATAGTATTAGAACTCTGCTTGTCCAATAACGAACTTGTGAACGCGAAAATTATATTAGCGAGAGAAAAATGGAATACGGTTTTTAGGGATGCCAGATCAAAAGGCCGTGTGTGCCGTACACCGTGCACCGTACACCGTACACCGTACACGTCGAGCAATAAGTCCGCTACGAACGTCAGCGCCCTGTAAAGAATATAAAGCTGAACGCGGCCCGGGGAGTATGAGGAATTATTCCCGAATCAGGTCGGGCGAGGTCGCCGGGACGCTGGGTTCACCGCGTCTTGGGGGGCGCCCACATGCAGTGGCGTAACGTACATTATTTCTTAATAAAACACCAACTGTCACAGACATAATTAACGATCTAACGAATATTAAAGAATTGTTTCTCAGCGCGATCCATTTGTTGATTGGAGTAAAATCACTATTTACAAGAGCGCAATGGAGACGTGGCTGGGGCTAATTGGTACAAAAATAACTAGTTACCAGTGATTAAAACAGTACAGATCAAATAATATGACGCATGCCCACAAATATTAAATTTAAGAATAGATTCATTTTTCCTAAGTTATTATGAGCTTTTTTTTAAAGTCTGAAGTGAGCTTTTGCCAAACAAGATAATTAAAAGTCTCACTTAATCGGTAAAAGTTACTAGAATTCAAAATTTAATTCCGCTTAAACCAAAGACATATATTTTGATCTTTGTTTTCCAAAATAAAAATAAAAATTGTATAATATATTCTCGCGGAACTATATTGCGTTCACTTTTGTGATGAGAAACCAGATCTGGTTGTTTTGGTTACTTTTCAAGGTAAAAATTTCCTTGTGCTGTAAATCAGACTTTAGATTTGTTGGTTATGATCAATTAAGATATCATTTTTTATAATGACATATGGGTCATTCCATGTGAATTCACCAAAGGTCTCCCACTCGACCCTTTCTAAATCTAATGAAATTTTGTAATAAAGTAGCCCTAGACCACAAATGAAATTGTGCAAAATATTAGAGCTCAATCTGCTTTGGTTCTTAAATAATAGGTCCATGTTCAATGGGCTCTCATCTCGTTAATGCGTACATATCGTAAAAAGAGCCAACTTTGACCCTTTATAAAATCACGTCTAGTGCCCAGAGAGGTGTGAAATTTGGCATACCTGGACAGCTTTTGGTGCGGAATACAGTAGTGTAATCAAAAAAGTAGTTTGGGTAGCCATTCAGCTACCAATCCATGCTAAAATCACTGCCAAATTGTGTCGCGAGAAATTTGGACCCCAATTTGGAGACCAGTTACTCATTACCAAAAGGTCTACACGCCATGATTTTTTGCAACGGTGTATAACAAGCACAATACTATGCAGTGCTGCAATAGCAACTCTGTTGTATTCATATGTCCAGAGATGGTCCACTTGAAAGTTGGCCAAAAACAGTTTTTTTGCAAAACTAGCGAACTTTCAAGGCAAAATATCGCAATATGCGTCATTCTCAATTTGGTTTTGAATGACACCATTGGATAGAGCAGATTTTTCTGTACAATAGTAACTTTTATTTAGATTGGGATCTGAATTCCTAGTTCAGCCACAGGACTCTGAAAATGACACTTTTATATGCGAGGTGTACTTATATTGTAGGCTATTGCAGGCTGTCAAATTCAGAGCATGGCAATTTGCAGAAGGCAAATTTATCCATTATTAGTGTAATCCTTGCTTTGGTCCATGGTGGCTGAGCCACTACCAATGGGAGTGAGTATAGGTTGTCAAGTGACATTCAGAAGAACCACGCCATGGCTAGCAATAGCACATGGCAATAAACTAGTGCTGTCAGAAATCGATCTTGACGGAACCGGAACCGGTTAAAAAAAAAAACGGTTTCGGGTTTACCCGGTTTCGGCACCGGGTAATCGGAACCGGGTAATCGGAACCGGGTAATCGGAACTGGGTATCCGGGTAACGCGACAATTACAAACCCGGTTTTACCCGAAAACCGAAACCGGGTACCCGATAAACCGGTTTCGTTTCCCAGCACTAAAATTATCTCGCCTATGACTATGGCTAAGAATTTAGGAAGTTCGCACTATTTTCTGTCTGACTTTATTTTATGGTTTCGATTCCCAGCATTAATTTTAATATATTTATGTTTACATTTTACTTAAATCAACATCGGGAATTTGTATTCATTCTAATTCCTGGGGTATTTTCCCGAACCCAGAACCGAGTATCCAATCTAGGAACTCGGAATCGCGTATCGGGAACCGGGTATTCGAAACCGGGTATTTGATACCGGGTATCCGGAACCGGGAATTTGGAACCAGGTATTTGGAACCGGGTAATCGGAACCCGGTAATCGGAACCGGGTATCCGGAACCAGGTATCCGGAACAGAGTATTTCGAACCAGGTAATCGGCACCGGGTAATCGGAATCGGTTATCCGGGTAACGCGAAAATTACGAACCCGGTTTTACCCGAAAACCGGAACCGGGTACCCGAAAAACCGATTTCGGTTCCCAGCACTACAATAAATTAATGGAATCCTGATCCATGACGTATCCGTAATCGAATTCAAATCAAATTATTTAACTAACTGAATACAGTAATTTCAAGTGAGACCTGTAATACATTAATATTAATATTGCTTTTTATTTATTTGTGTATTTATTGCAAGTAAATACACAAATAAGTAAACAGCAACGTTTGACCTGCTGACACGATACTACAAAGATGTAAAGATAAATATAGAACAGGAACCTAAAATAGCACTGATTTTTAAATAATAATTCTGAATCCCATCCAAAAATGTTCTACCCAATGAAGCTTAAAATTTTTCCAATCCGTTTGGATATCAATTTGCTGGCAATCATGATCAGTGCACAAAGAAGATATGGAGAATCATAATTTGATTGTTTCGATATCGCACCAAGGTATGTCATTTTCAGAGTACTCTGGCTGAACTAGGGATTCAGATCCCAACCTAAATAAAACTTACTCTTGTACAGAAAAATCTGCTCTATCCAATGGTGTCATTCAAAACCAAATTGAGAATGACGCATATTGAGATATTTTGCCTTGAAAGTTGGCTAGTTTTGCACAAAAAATTTTTTCGGACAACTTTCTAGTAGTCCACCTCTGGACATATGGATACAACAGAGTTGCTATTGCATCACTGCATAATATTGTGCTTGTTATACATCGTTGCAAAAGATCATGGCGTTTAGACCTTTTGCTGACGAGTAACTGGTCTCCAAATTGGGGTCCAAATTTCTCGCGACACAATTTGGCAGTGATTTTAGCATGGATTGGTAGCTGAATGGCTACCCAAACTACTTTTTTGATTACACTACGTTATTCTACACCAAAAGTTGTCCTGGTATGTCAAATTTCACACTCCTACAGGCAATAGAAGTAATTTAACAAAGGATCAAAGTTGGTATGTTTTGCGGTATTTACGCATGAACGGGACGAGAGCCCATTGAATATGGACCTGTTATTTAAGAACCAAAGCAGATTGAGCTCTAATATTTTGCACAATTTCATTTGGGGTCTAGTGCTATCTTACTACAAAATTTCATGGCATTTGGAGAGGGTCGAGTGGGAGCCATAGGTGTCTTTTTGGTGATTTGAGATGGAATGACCCATATGTCAAACTGACATTTTTTAATACCAACATGACATACAATTTCAACGGTGCAAACTATTGAAATCAAATTTTCCTCATATTTTCCTCTTTAGGCGGAACTAGATTTTGAAATCTATTTAAGTAATTTTTATCTATTAAATCGTACTTTCGTTCATTTTGTTTAAGCTTTGTAAATCATACTCACATTGCAAATTCTATAGGCTATTCCAAATGTTTAGGCGAAACTTGATTTTGCAATCTAGTTACTTTCATCGTTTGAATCGTGCTTTTTGGCCGTTTTGTTTAAGCTTTGTAAATCATACTTAACATAAACATTTTTTGCTTAAGGTTAATATCATTTTAAAATATCATTTTCTTTATATTCATAATACAAATTTCACATTTATTTATTTTTTATTATTAAAATATGTAAAAAAAGTATTCTATTTTTGACAAATGTCATTCGATTTTATAGTTTCACGGTTGGAATTTTAAATTTTCACAGGCCAACTTGAAAATTGAAATAACCCAAGCAAGGTACCTTCTCGTGACAACCTAACAAAACGAAATTCCCATTTAGTTCCGCCTAAGCATTTGGACTAGCCTGTAGATTAAATAGAGTGTCATTATAAAATGTCCTTTTCATTAAATTCTGATATTTTGTGTCAAAAAACGTATAATGTAGGATGGACTTAAAGTCCTACATTATACTGTTTTCAATAATTTTTGCAATACTATCCAACTCTGACGTCATTTCAAGTTTTGATACTACCGAATATAGTGGGGGGAAAAATAAGAGACAGTGATATATTTTATACCTTCCATCTTTTATTACTTTGTCATACTTCTCATTGCCAACTTAAAAATTTTTAGGTTCAGGTGGCAGACAACAATTTGGTTCTAGTAAACCAATTTATAAATATTGTTTAATTGTGCTAATTATATATTCTAAATAAACTTCTTATCAACTTAATAAACTTCTAAAAGTTAAGTTGTAAACAAACACTAAAAAGTTGGTAGTTGGTACGACTGAGAAGTATAGAACTGTCAACCAAAAATTTAACCGAAGGTAGTTTTAAAATAGTGTAGCATCGAAAGTTGGAAGGAAGTATTGTGTTTCACATTATACTTTTTACGTCAGTACTACGCAAAAAAATCTGTAGTGCTACGGAAAAAAGTATAATGTAGAACATACTTAACACTGGGACAAAAATTTGGCAGTCAGCTTCTCTTAACGTTTTCTTGTATATAGTACCTTATTGCCCTATTATGTACAAAATATGTTAAGAGGGTGTAATTATCCTGGAAACAGGAAGTTTAACCTCGGACTGTTACGCCTATGATGATGACATATATCTTATAATACACACATCTGACTAGATTTGTAATATTATAGCGGTGTTAATGTTCAGAATAAGGGTATTAGAGTAGAGTTTAGCAAACATGATCGGATGCAATAAATTGCGTCACGAAGGGAATATTTATTGAAAGTAAATGTTGACCGATGTAAGACGCTCAAGTCGATGTAATGTTATTTGCGCTGCCCATCTGCGTTTCTCCGTACATATTGAAAAGTTCCGGCTCGTCCGGAATACGAAATGGAGTCATAAAACGAATGAATCCTTAGAGAGAGAGGATATAAAAGACACGTATAGCGGCAAAACAAATTCGATCACCAAGAGACATTTCTATCCATCCATCCATCTTATTTTTTCTCGTTTCTTTTCTATCTGCTTCGGTTCCCTTGATGGCTTTCTTTGCCATTTTCATCCCTCGCGAAGCCGCGTGTGTTTCCCTTTACCTCCCGCGTCCTTACCCCTAGTTGAGCGAACATCCATCTCAATCCGCGCCCTCGTAATGTCCCCGTGTGCCGGAGTAACCCCTCTCGCGTCTCTAACGCCGCGACGCTCAACGAACACGTCACATGTGTTCCCCTCACCCTTCAAACACCCGCTGCCATTTTGTCTATTTTCCGAGATAAAACGACGGCAAAAAATTGGATTTGTTTTGCCAGGCAATCTATCTTGGAGGAGAAGTGAGTGCAAGGCGAACGCGGGGTAAAACCATCTCTTTTCCCGCCGTCTCCTTCATTGTATTACCTCCCTTGGAGTAAAACCACCGCACACACAGATGCCGTATCGGGTTGCTTGAATATAAAATGTTCCTTATTTGAGAAATAAAAATAAACATGCGAAATGCAAATAGGTAGCGCTATATGAAACTGAAAACGTATTTCATTTTCTTGGTTTCAAATAAGAAATAAAATTGTTGACGGCAGAAATTTAATTTGAAATTTTTACGTTTCTCCTCATATCATTACAAGTTGTACGTAAAACCGAGAAAAACCGTTGAACGGTAAGAGACGAGGGAATGAAAGAACAATTAATAGGCCGCCTGAACGGGACGGGGGTCTTTATAGGTGGACATTTGGGGTACGGGGAGTGGACGGGAAAATTCTCCGGATACAAATGACGGCAGTGTGTATATCTCAAGACAGGAAGTGAGAAAACGCTTTGATACTGTAGCTGGCGGGTAATAACGCTTGAAAAATATATAAATTATGAGAGGCGCTTTAGCGATGTCGTTTATTTATAGTTTGTAGTTGTCGCGTTTTAATCCACAGAGTATAAAATGGTAGGTAGAATACCGCTACAAAAATCTGCACAAAACATTCAAATTCAATTTCTAAAATTAGGTGAACATGGGTAACATTTTAAATATTTTGGTTTTACCCGCATCTGAGATATGTAAATGATACGATCCCAAAAACACATGAATTCGCCCGTATCTATTTTATCGCTGATTATTTTTTACCGACCGTCAACATATATAAGGGAGGTATTGTGATCATACCGATTTTGACATTTCGAGATTTCGATGGATCTCCACGAATTGAGGTCCCTACATAACGTTTTGACTATTTTTAGTATGATGTCTGTCGGTCTGTCTGTCCGTCCGTCTGTCTGTCTGTCTGTCCGTCTGTCCGTCTGACTGTACGTCTGTCTGTCTGTCTTTCCGTCTGTCCGTCTGTGTACACGTGCAGAGTAAATTCGGATGAAATGATTTTTATGAAACTTCATATTTAAGCTTCTGCCATCAATGGCACGAGTTGATCAACTTTTGGTAAAAATCGGTTGACTAAAAATGGGTTTACTCATGTCGATTTTAAGATTTTTAACAGAAAAATATTTCGAAAAAAATTATTGAACAAAAGTTGCTATAAAAGCAATAACTAATAACTTTTATTTGAGACGTTTTTTGATAAAACGAAAAATTTCGAATAATTTCTGTAAAATTTTTCGAAATTTTTTCCAAGTCTCAATTTTTTCATACTTATATGTAACGTTTCCATGGTCATAATAAATATCTCTGTTAGAAAATATTATGCCAAGTTATTTCTACTCTGCTGCTAGAATGTATTTTATATAAGTACTTTACAATGGCGGTCGGTCCTGTGGTGGCCACAGCTGATTTTTTGCAGAAGTTTTAATAAAAATCAACTATTAATTTTAATGAAATGAAACATATAATATTGGAAACCTTGAATTAATTTTAAGAATTTCGTGGTAAATATCTTTAAATTAAATTAAACAATAAGGTAGATTAATAAGTATAGGCTATTTCAAACGTTTAAACGGAACTAACTGAAATTTTCATTTAATTAAGTTGTCATGAGCTCTGTTTTTAAGGTTTGAAATTAAATTAAATAAAATAATTTTGTTTACCAAAAGTCCACCTTTTGGTAAACAAAATTATCAAAAGCCTCACTTAATCGGTAAAAGTTACTAGAATTCAAAATCTAGTTCCGCTTAAACCAAAGAAACAGGCTATATAGAAATATGTTTATTTTTATTTCACTTATTATACACATTTCAAGTAACAATCTTAAAAAATGTGAATGGATAAACTCATCCTACAAAGTTATGAATTTTTATAACTTTTTAGTAAATTGGCTATTAAAATCATCAAAAAGTATGGTTATTTATTCAAAAATTTAGTTCTCGTTTATTATCTATGATTTTTTATCAAATTTTGACATATATATGTAGGTTTCCACGATTACAGTTAGATCAAAAAATTCATGAAATTGTCGACGTTATGTAACACGATATTACCTTTTTCAATAATAATTTCTCTGTTAGAAAGTATCTTGTTTAAGTTCTTTGTGGGGGCGGTCGATTCTGTGATGCTCACTGGGTTTACACCTATACTGCACTGATTACTAATAAAAGAAAAATATATTCTATGATATGGGAAGGAAGATTGAATACCTGTCGACCAGTGGGAAGACCTCGCAGGAGATGGAGAGATCAGCTAACCGAAGATCTAACAAGTATTGGTATACAGGGTACATGACAACACCTGACAATCAACAGATCAAGATGAAGGACTTATGTGTGAGGCCAAAAGTCATCCTGATTGGTAGTGCCCAAAGAAGAAGAAGATGATGATGATATTTGATAGATTACAAGATACTGGGTGTTCCAATAAAACTGTGTTTTTTTTTCAGATAACTCGTTTATTTGATGATTAATTATTCTTCCGATTTTATATTCTTAATTGAATAAAATAATATAAAGAGTAAAATATTTTATCCTGATTTAATCTTTTTTGTACCTCTTATAATATAGAAATTAGCAATAATTTAAACAGTTAATAACACTCTTTAAAGTAATTAAAATAATAATTTTCCTTGGAATATAACTCGAATTTTCACAAAAAGAAAACAATGAGTCGACTTTACTCATATTTCCCTCTACAAAACATTAACACTCACTTTTAAAAAGTATTCAGTATTACGCGAGTTCCGCCATTATATAAAAAAACAATAGTTTAATACTGGTACGGAAGTAGTGCTCTAGTGACCGAGTTAATTAGAAACGGGAGGAGCTTCAATTAGGGGAGTCTCGCTTGCCGTGTCAAGGTGAAGAGCAAATGACGAAGAACACATTGAGACAGACGAAGATGGAGGTCTTTAGAGGGGGATTAAACCCTTTGCAAATACGAATAATTAATATCAAAGAACCAGAAGTGTTTTACAAAGTCTTAAACAGTTGTTCTTTAGTAATCGGTGACCACTAAATATTTTAAATGTTTCGCGGTCGTTTATTTTGTAGTATAATAATAATCATATATATATTAGTTTTAAAATAGTTTTGTTGATTGATTGTGATTATAAAAAAATCACAAAACTGAAACAAACTTAAATGTTAGTGGTGTGACGTAACTTTCTGATCAAGGGATGAAGAGAAAATAAATGAATGCCAGCAAAAATGTATAAAGTTCGATTATCCAGAGAAGTCCAGTCAAGGTCATATGACATAATTAACGTACTGATGTATTTCTCTCTCACACACATTGGCAAAATAGTAAGAGAAATACAAATGAAGCATGTCTAATTTTTTTGTTTATGCCCGGTATAGCTACGACAAACGTACTTAACATACAAACGTGTACCATACGTAATTCCACCTCGAGGTATGTCTTTGATTACTGATGTTTTCTAGTGTCATTCGTACTAAACCAGAGGCGTATAGAGGTGTTTTACTATTTATTTAATAGCGATTTTCATGAATCTCTCAGGATCTTTGCAGGACAATATTTTTATTTTAAATAATTGTTTTGTTTATTGAAAATAAGATGAGTAAAATAGGTCAAATTTTAAGAAAACAGTCTCATGAATTGGCTTATATCTTATATGAATATTTCTTATGGGAACAAGAAAACAGTGGACCTTTGTTAAATGTGCATGCAGTTCAGCAAGTAAATAAATATGAATTAATATTTATTATAATTAGGATTAGGCTATGGAGTCATATATATACATTTAATTTGCATTATTTTTATGAATTTTTGTAGAGACATGTTTCTTAGATAATAATAAGTTATATTAGGTACGGAAATTGTTGTTTTTTTCACAGTATTTATTATTTTTCACTTTTAAACTTGCAATTTTAGGTTAGATTTCCCCATACATCAGCGTAAATTTGACGTCTGTCGCAGCGCTAGATTCGGCTAAGTCGGAGTTTCCCAAACTATGATCCGCGGAGCACCACGTGCTCCGCGATGTACTAGTGTAGCTATATATATATATATATATAACAATGATAGTGCTCCGCGACTTCTAGTGAAAAGTTCTCCGCAGCTCAAAAAGTTTGGGAAACTCTGGGCTAAGTTATAAAAGCGGGGCAAGCTCACACTCAATTTGCATTATTTTCATGAATTTCTTGTAGATATCTTTCTTAGATAATAAGAAATTATATTAGGTACGGAAATTGTTAGTTTTTTATACAATTTTCATTATTTTTCATTTTTGTAACTTGATAAAAACGTATACTAAGCAAATGGCCCGATATTGACAGGCGTGGCTAAAATCTCACTTCGGAAAATTTGAATATGACCTTGACTGAACTACTTTAGATAATCGAACTGTAGATTTATTAATACAAAAATTTTATTTGTTTTGCAAAAGGTATGATTCTCTCCAAATTACACTACACATATTAATTTACATATTATTATAGAACTTTTTTCTCTCTATTCAACGGTGTAAAACTTGTATACCCTTACATAGCAAAATTTTTGAGGAAATCTCGTTTTGTGGCTTCCAAAATGACAACATATATGCAGTGTTGTAATGTATCTAGGTATTTGTATCTAGATACAGTAACTAGATACTGTGCAAGTATCTAGTTACTGTATCTAGGTACATTTTAAAATATGTATCTGTATCTGTATCTAGATATTTAAATCAGTATCTAAGTATCTGTATTTCAGGTACTTTTTTCAGATACTTTCCTATTTTGTCTTTTTCAAGGTCTTTTATTTTTTATTTTTTTTTATTTTTTGTTTAAAAAAAAGCAAAAAAATAAAAGTATGTTTTCCAAAATTTAATTAATTATATATAGAACTTGTATTTTATCATAATTCTCAAACTTATAATTTATTTATTTATTTAATTTATTTTCATCTATAAAATTTTAATAAAGTGTAATTGTATTTCCAGCTCTGAATAAATTTAGAAAAATAATAAATAAAAGAAAATTAAATAATATTATTAACAACGGTTAAGTAAAACAACCATTAAGTAATTATCTAATCTAAGAATAAGAATTAATTTTATAAATGTGAATTAAATAAAGAAAAATATAATAAATAAAATTGATGTTTTATTTTTGTCATCCTAAATACTCATTTAATAATCAGTAATTTATTAGCGAACAAAAAATGTTCGAGATATCCGCTGAAATTGGAATAAAAAAGTGATTTTTTTAAAGATTACATAGGTATATAGTTAGTTAATATTTCTGACACACAGCTTCAAAGGCTATTTGTGTTTATTTTAAGAGTAATAATAGTGCATAACTTATTTTTTATTGTGAACAAATATATTCCTTGCTCTAGTTATTTCTTTTTTTTTTGTCGTGTTTTCATTTTTCCGAAAGTATCTTAAAAGTATCTTGAAGTATCTAGATACATTGTAAAAAAAATGTATCTGTATCTAGATACTTTTTAAAATTTGTATCTGTATCTGCATCTAGATACATTTTTCCTCAAGTATCTGTATCTGTATCTAGATATATTTTCAAATGTATCTATTACAATACTGCATATATGTTGGTAAATAACGAAAACAAATGCATGCAAATATTTCTAATAGAAAGATAACTGTTATGAGTCACTAATCACTTATTATTTTCGAGACCACAAAAAGTCGTTTTTCGCAAATACTATCGCAAATGTAAACAAAAATTTCTACAATGGATTAGGTTATTGTTTAGCTAATAATAGATATTAATTTAAAAGTAATATTATTTTATTTTTTAAATTTATGTTTAACCTGAAAATAAACTTCGTTTGACGTTTGATTTTCATTTGTGTATGGCAACTGTTATTTTCAAATATAAATACAAAATATATTGTGACTTTTTTCAAAAAAATTGGGATTTTTTTATTCAAAATTAAGCACATGTGTTCGGACTAAAATACTGAACAATTTTTATTAATAAATTTTTTGTCTAAAACTCATAGCAGAGATAGAATATGCAATGGAAAATTTATGGGTTTAATTACTTGTTTATAAGTTTGAATTCAGAATAAAATTCTCTTTCAAATAAGCGAAAACCAATTTTGTATTCCTATTTAAAATAAGAAAGTTGCACAACGTATTTTGAGAACTAATGGTCGGAACAAAAAATTGCTTTGTTCGTTGATATTCTCTTATGAAATGGCAATTGAAAAATGAACACACTGTTTAATAAAGAGATTATTCTTTGAAAAGACTGGTCTAAAATATTTAGGATTATTATAATGCGTTTAATTTTTATTCTAGCTTTGTAGTTTAAACTTACCAAATAATATAAAACATCAATAATGTTATCTCCGTGAAAAAGGAACTGGAAGAAGACGAAATAAACGAATTAAGGAGTACGTGGTAAAGTTAAAATGTCGTAGAAGGAATTTCTTACCAATAACTTCGTTACCGATCGCATTTATTGACGTAGCGGCGCAAAAAAATTATATTTTGCATTTAAAAATTGAATAAACTGCAGAGCATGGTGAATACATTTTTTCCAAAGTTTCAAATGTTAAGTTCCATATGGATATCCAAATTAAACTGTAACCGGTTTTATTATTTTGGTTTTAAATCATTTAACTTATATATGCATTGGAAAACCATGCAAGTAACAATGGAAGTTTTGTGTAACAAATTAGCGCGTGGTTTTATTGTACTCGGTTTAAATAATTTTAAGTTTCACGAATTTATGTATATCGCCTATAATTTAAGTTCTTAACTAAACGAATTAGTTAAGTTAAGAATTCTTAAATGGACCAATCAGAAGTCTGGAAAAAAATGTTAAGTTTGGCAGTTGTGTTTTAAATGTTCTGTGATTATGGAGAGATATATGCGTAAAATTGTTGCCTTTATAATTTTGGCTATAATTTTAAAAACTACAAATAGACTTAGACAATGATGATTGAGATTGTAACCTATTTTTTAAAAGCACAAATGAAATAATCTTGCAGAAAATTAAATTATTTATCTTTATTTCTGCTTAATTTCCACCAATTTAACTGGTAAATCGGACATATCTAAATAATGTGTGTTTTAAAATTACTAAAAATATTTGAAAAATAGATTAGAGTTTAATTTAGGTCTCTGAATGGGCATTTACATCCAAATTTCAGAAATTTAATAACAGTCTTTCATGGTTTCGTAGATATAAATAAAATATTATTAATTAAATGAGAATATTTAGTTTTTTTGATTTCACTGCGGTTTCGGTTTTCGCAATTATAAAAATTACAATGTACATTGTGTACACAAAATAATATCATTTACAATATACGTTTATCTATAAGTGAGTTTCACAAAGTTAAATTGTCGACCAGTCAATATATTCTTAAATATAACCAAGTTATTCTTACACCGCCACATAGTTTATTTTTTATTATTTTTTAATAAAGAGATATTATTATTATTATTATTTGGGCTTTGTCAGGTCTTGATAAGAGTCCATAATTGTTATTATTATTATTGTTATTATCCAAAAAATTATAAATCAATGAAATAGGGAACATCCGTTTTTGTTTATTTTAGCACGGTTTTAGTTTAAAATTTAAGAAAAAAACAAAAAAACTAACGTAAGTAGAACACTTTTTTCTTAAGCACTCTTTTGGTTAACTTTGGATCCACTCATTCAAGTCTTCCACCTTAAACTGTTAAGCGTTACATCTATCCAAGTATCTTGTATACTTGATACCTTATCAGCTGATTAAATCATCTTTTGGTAAAGTCTTCTTACTGGTCAAAGGAGGCTTTTTTTCTTCCCTTCTCTATCATTCCTCTTCAGATCTTTCGAAGTATCTTGCATACTTTATATTTTATCAGTTGATATCTATCTTTTGTAATCCTCTTACTTTTCAACTTGATTTTCCTTTTGTAGTCGTCTTTTAATCCTCAATCATCTTTCATCCTTGTGCAAATAACTATCGTAGTTATGCGCCAAAAATTTTAACCAACCTCTTTCATCCCAAATATCGAAAAGATAATTAAGAAAATAGAACATATTACCCTATTTTTTGTGCCAAAAAGACGACGAAGATTGTAATTTAAACTCTTTGTATGTTCTTTCTTTTCTGTTTTTCTTCTTTTTTGCATAGTTTGTTTTATTGAATTTGTAGGTATTTGTTTTTTTTATTGGCCGCAAGGCTATTAATAAATTATTATTATTATTATTAGACCAAAAATGTACCGGAACAAACTGGAACAGTGTTAAATTATGAAAAATATCGGTCCGTTTCGTGAAATTATTTACTTATTTACAAAAATAGGCTACACGACAGGAGGAACCCAATAATACTGTAACATTTATTGAAACTATTTTTGTGATGCCGTATTATTTTTAGTGGCGCATTTTCTGAACTGGTTCATGGAATTTTCCATTTTAAGCACTAGAAAATGAACTTTTAGTTTACCATGAAGTCCCTCGCTTTTCGTGTTAATTATTTACACTTCTTTTTTGGTAAAATTTAGTGTAAAGATTACACTTACATACTGGTTAAATTATAGTGTTAGAAAATAGTGTTAATATTAACACTGAAAAAGTAATATTTCATAAAAATAACACTATTTGAATATGAAAAGATTTACACGGTGATTTGTTTAAAAATAGTGAACTTTTTACTTTTATGAAATGAAATTTCTTATGCTGCATTCAGAACCTCGAAATTAGGAATAACTTTTCATTCTTAAGTACATTCCATTCATATTATGTAATTGAATTAATGAGATTTTGATAAATCTCAACATACACGTTACTTATGGACGTACTGTCATAATTTTCTATTATAAGTTCTGTATGTATTTATTTACTGTGTATCATTAATTTTATAATAATAAATTACAGATATATAATAGTGTTTTATTGATTGTTTCTATCTCATATCTTTATCTTCTTTTGAAAATATCAAGATTGGTATTTTGTCTTTTTGTACTGATAACAATTATTTTAATAAATTACCCTACGCCACTGTACAAACGGAAACTACTGTCCGCCATTTTGAAATACCATCCTGGTTTGTCCAATTCGCATGTACGTCTCCTTCCTTTAGTCTTTTTATTCAATGACAAATATAATCAGCTGTAAAATATCGATCAATTAAGTAGAAATCGATAGAAATTTACCGATAAAACGCTGTCAGTGTCTTAATTTCTTAACTTACATTGTCAACACTACTTAATATCTACGTACAAATTTAATATTAAGTACTAATTTAACGTTAATTCTAATAATTTCAAGGTTGTGAACGTAGCATAAAGTGGGGAACAGAATGCAACGAGTTCTACGGCGCGTTGACGGCGTTCGTACGCCGCTATCTGTCAGAAGAAAGTTAAAACCAAGCTGTCGTATGCAAGTGCACAGAATGAACAACGTCCTACGGCGTTCGAACGCCGTTGATACTGAATGTTCGTCAATTTCCAACTTTTGACGCCGTTGAACGTTGACGCAGAACACCTAACCTCAGTTTTTACTGAATGGTAAAGTGTTTGTATGTATAAATAACTTGCATACAACATAAATAACATCACACACAAGTCTTCATCATCCATTATACTTTTAATAAAAGAAAGCGCACGTATTAACACAGATATAGGTTGTCAAGTGACACTTGACGGCGTTAAAAATTATTGCATTGTGTGCAGGCGAAAATCTCAACGGCGTTCACGCAACGCCGTCGCAAAATACGGCACGCTGACGGCGTAGCGCGCTGTGCATTCTGTTCCAGGCTTTACACTAAAATTTTAATCAAACTGATAATGAACTTTTACACTATTGATTTTTTGCTGTGTATTATCCTATAAATAAGGACGTTTGATAACATTTTTAAGTATTATCCTTGATTAGGACATTTGATAACCCTTTTAAAATCAACTATTTCACAAATTATTACACTTTTGCACTCACACTAATTTTAGACACTATCATATTTCGTTGTTTCTCTTCCAAGCCAATATTTTTGGTTTGTATCAGCCAGACCGATTGTAGTGTTCCTTTGCGACTGAATAAACATTGTATTATTAAAAAGTGTTGGGTTTAGTGTGTTAGAAAATCTTGTCCGTCACACTCTGGGCCCTTTGCACACCTTGCCTCATCTGCATATAACCATAACGCACGCTCGGTACGTATGGGAACAAATAACGGACTGTATTCCATTATTAATATGTTAATATATGTAAAAGGTTACACAGGGAAGATAGAACTCGTTTTTTAGAACCTTTCAAAATATTTTTTATAATATATATGATCAATGAATGTATACAGAAATAAAAGATATATATAAAAGTTATAAAAGTTTGATTTAGGGCCAAAATTGATGGATATCGGTAAGTGGCTTGTCGCTTTCGGCCAAGAGAGTGTTTTCCCGCACTATACAAAGAGATTATTGATAACCATACACATTTATTAACAATTGTTTGAGCATTGATAGGCGAGTTCATTTGAAAAGTTTGCAGTCTGAAAACGAACTGTTTCTTTTTGAAATTATTTTTAGAGTTTTGTAGGTATGATCAAAAAATCCTTATAACGTCACTCATGTGTCTGTACGGTAGAAATTGTGAGCTGGATTTGGAAAGTTGAAATTTGACGTGCTTGTGCAATTTTTTGACCCACATATAGGAAAACTACTGAGAGTTAAGAAAAACACACTGCGGCAAAAATATAAACAAATATGTATTCAATAAAAAAATAAATATTGTATTTTTACTTTAGGTGAGTTATTAAATGAAACCTATTAATGCGTGGATAAATAAATTTTTATCTTTGGAAAATCAATTTTTTTTATGGGATTTTCGCTGAAAATGCGTCAAAATACTTTTGTCCCCTACTCTGTTTCCCAGAGGGGTTGATCTAAAAATATGAAAAAATAATGAACATGGAGGTTAATAAGAACCAGAATAATTTAATAAGCATTTTTAATCAGATTAGTTTTTCGAAAAATATGGTAGTGTCGTTAATTAAAAAAATAATTATTTTTAATTTATTGTGTGGTATCAAAAAAGACCTCTTAAGAAGAAGATTAAGAAATAAATAGTTGTTTTTTAAAATTTCTTTATTTTAACCCGATTTTTGCAAAAAATATGTTAATAAACCCTTATCCTACACCCTATAAACCAGGGGGGGGGTTCTGAGTAAAAATTCTGAGTATTGCATTAATGTGAACCGGAATAGTACAACAGAAATTTTTGATCAGATATTTATTTAGACCATTGATTTTTTTTGCACCATATGCTTATAATATTTATCTGACTGACTGGAGAACTGGATAGCTATAGCTGGGTATATCTAGGATATTTATCCACAATTTGATATAAATAGTGTGAGGACGTATTTATGTTCTGAACTAAATTTAAAGGCTTGGTACGCGTTGTTTTTAATTAAAAAAATTGCAATTTTTTAAATTATTTATATTAGAGATTTGAAAAAAAAATACATTCAGTTGCCAACGATAATGTTTAAAATAATGATACGAAATTAATTAATCTATCTAATTTACAATGAATCTCTGCAGGTTCACGCAATTAGTAAAGCTTATTACTTAGATTTGTAGACACATTTCAAGTCAGTTACTTGTTTGGACAATTGTACCACAATCACTATCATTAAATTCAGAATAAGATACTCTACCGAATAAGGCATCTTTCTGTTTAAATAAGAAAGTTTTACAACGTATTTTTAGAACCACTGGTTGAAACAAAACAAAATTTCACTAAATGATATTCTCTTATAGAATGATAATTGTTGTCTAATTTAAGCAATGTCTTAGGTATTATAGTTCTCGAGAGAGCAATGTTAGGCAAATTGAAATGAAAGTCCTATATTACCTATATAGGACATTGGATCGGGAATTTTTCAATTGCCCTTTTTGTATGTCCATACTTTTTCGAAGCCCTTTGTTCCCCTAAGGAGTTACTGAGTTTATTATATACTAACTATCCACTGCCAAATTAATCTATAGTAGGGTTTTTTAATTTTATTTTTAACAATTTTTTGCAGTACTTGATTACTGAAAAAAATTAAAAGACGCGAATCATATTTCAATCACAACGGTTTTCAATTGTCTCATATGCAAATTTGCTTTGGATGAGGGGAATATTTATAGTGAACCGTGCCCTACTGAGATAATTATATCTTAGAGTATTGTTTTGCTCCTTATTGTACCTGTAGCCAACACCTGCTTTCTCCCTTATAAGGAGACTTATTAATATAACGACGTGCTATTAAAATGGACGATTATCACCAAATTATTGATTCAATTCAGAAAATTATCCTAATCTTATGAAATAGGGTAATTTTCAAATAGACACTTTGGTTCAGTGACTAGTAATTGGAAAAAATAATATGTTTGTAACCAATTTGAAAATTTGTGGGTTTAAGTTAGGTTTAACTATTCTGGTAGGTAGCATATTATCCTGCAATAATTCGTTTGATGAAGTATCGCAAAGAATATCCGATGCATACCAGGCCTTCAGTGCTCTAAGTGCATCTATATGGAGCTGCCGAGATTAAAATAAAATATAAAGTACAACAGATAAGTACAGATAAGTACAAAGATAAATAAGTACAAGGCAGCTGTACTCCCTGTATTTCTCTACAGCAGTGTATCATGGTGTGTCTATATACGGCATATTAATACTCTAGAAAGATTCCATCAAAGATACCTTAGGACGAATTGAGACTCAAATGGCATGATGATGTACTGAATACAGAAGTTTTGGCTAAAGCTAACATCGTTAGTATTGAGGCCATGCTGCACCAAATTTAGTTGCGGTGGGTTGGACACGTCATAAGAATGCCAAAGACTAGGTTACCCAAAAGAGTTGGAAGGAGGTTGCAGAGATGCGGGAGCTTCTAAGCAAGCTACAAAGACAAAAAATAACCTCAAGTTATGTCAACTGCTCAGCCCAGATTTGGAAGAAAAACCACTCTGTCGAAGTACACTGCGCAATCTAGCGACAAACGTAATACAGCAATTCGAAGGGACACAATAAACACAAATCCAGACGTTGTTACCTGATTCTGCCTATAATTATCTCCATTTATGGCAAAATGTTGTATCAAGAATTGGTCTCTTAAGTCATGAATCCAGTCTCGTCGATATTTGTGAAATATTTTTCTTTTAGTAGCGAAGTGCTGTCGTCTATTCGACGTAGCCGTTACATAACTACGAGGGTTACCTTTTATGTTTTTACAAACGACCACTAGATGGCAATATTGAAATGTGTCATACTATATTCGTAAACTTTGACATTTTTAATTGTGAAATCAGTGGCAACTTATAAATTGACCGTGTAGTTTGTTGACAGTGAGCGTTAAAAAAAAACAAGTTTGTGAAAAATTGATACTACTCGTAAAAGTTTTCGTTGGATGATTTTTTACGATATTAGTAAAGGACTAACTCAACAACAATACATAGATTCACTTCGTTCAACTTTTGGTAATGAAGCACCATCAGAAAAGACTGTTTACAATTGGTTTGCAGAATTTCGTCGTGGTCGTGCGTCCGCCAGTGATGAATCTCGTGAAGGTTAGCCAAAATCGGTTGTGATTCAAAAAAACATCGATGCTGTGCGCAAAATGATTGAAAAAGATCGGCATGTGATTTACCGTGAGATAGAGGCATCCTTTGGCATATCGCAGATTGCAATACATTCGATTTTGCATGAACATTTAGCTGTGAAAAAGATCTGTTCCCGATGGATTTCGCAGAATTTGACCAAAGCTCAAAAAAAGTCTCGTGTTGATTGGTGTAAGAGGAAGCTAAAAATATTCAACCTAGGCACTGCATAATCCGTATACAACATCGTTACAGGAAACTTGAATTTATTCATATGAACCGGAAATTAAGCAACAATCCATTGTTTGGGTCTTCCAAGATGAACCGAAACCCACAAAAGTTATTCGTTCACGAAGCACTTCCAAGAAAATGATCGCTTGTTTCTTCGGCTGTACTGAACATATCGCAACCATTATTTTAGAGTATCAGAGAACAATTAATGCTGAATGGTGTATATTTGGTTTGCCGGAAGTTATCGACAAAATCAAGAAAAATAACCAAAAACGTCGCATCATTCTTCATCATGGCAATGCAAGCTCCCATACAGCACGTCAAACAATTGATTATTTGAAGGAGAAAAACATCGAATTAATATCTCATTGCCCATATTCACCTGATTTATCCTCTAACGACTTATTTTTGTTCCCCAATGTCAAATAAAAAATGCGTGGACAGCGATTTTCATCAATTCAAGCAAATGTTGAAGCCTTCGAAAACCATGTTTTTGAGATACCAATTTCAGAATGGAAAAAATGTTTATAGAATTAGTTTGAACGCATGCAAAAGTGTATAAATCTTAAGGCGAATATTTTGGAAACAAATAAAACTGTTCAAAAAAATTTTCTTTTTTTAGTTTTTGTAACAACTTAAAAGGTAGTACTTTTAATAAAAATAATATTGCACTTATGGTTCACGAATTCTTTTGGTGAAGCTCGTGGGCCCAGTGCGAAACCTATTTCAGACACGTGGAATTTAAGGAATGCAAGCTCTGATAGGAGAACCAATCTACATGTATATAGACTGTCAGTAGATATCTTCATCTTTGCGAGGTATTTTCCGTATTTTTTATTAAGTATTATTTTCTTAAATGGTTTCTTAATAACCATTATTGTTAGGTTAATGAAATGCAGATTTCTGCATTAAATGACGAGAACACAAAACAATTGCTTTCCATGATGATCTGGTGTATTTAATTATGGCCGCACAATAGAGGTGATTAGAGGCACGATCTTTATATTATCCGCCATTCTAACGTACACACTCCCACAGAACAAGAAAAAAATGACCTCGCATGTCTAGAAATCAGTTTACTTATTTATTTGATTATAGTGCAGTGTTTCTCAACCAGATACTTTGGTTTTCCGATAATGTATTATTGTGTCGGCGATCGACGAGTCATTTTCCGTATAACGAAGATTTTAGCTACTCGAACAAAAACGAATTGTTTTGGTAGCTAAAAATTTTTCAAAATATTCTGAAAGATATGACATGAAAGATATGAACGATATTCTAGTTAAGAGGAAGTACGACGGTATAGTTCTTAAAAGTTTCTTATGCAAAACTGGCAAGCAGAAATGAAATTAGTAATAATCTGTGCATAATATTCATCCAAAATTGCAAAACAAATTGTATCTATATAAATATGATATTTTTAATTGTACACAAAATTGTTATGCAACTATAAATAAACAAATTGCATTATATACGCCATTTTGTAAATCAATCGACGCATATTTGCGTACAACCTGGTAAATAGTAACTAAAGCTTCATTTTACTGTTATATGATTGCCAACGGAGTAGCTGAGCTCGTTAAATCATGAAGTTCGGACGGGTGAAAACAGTTTGAATTGTGAGGTTGCTGGTTCGATTCTACGTTGGTGGTATTATTTGGGCGAGAATAATATGTTTACATTACTTCCATTTTCACAATCATTCACCCCTCATCCAGGTGTAGGAGCTCGCCCCCTGGCATCGGCGATTTGCCTCGTTGCAGAAATAGGCCGATGTAATATAAATAAAATAATAATAATAATAAAATAATATTATATGATTAGCTATTTTATTCTATTGTGAAAATTACTTACAGTTATTGTACTCGTTGTTCAAGTCTTGCTGCCACCTTGAATATGCCAGGATTCTCAATCTAGGTGTTGCGGCTAAAAAGATTTTTTATTCATAAAGAAAGCGTTTATCAAGTGGTATTTCATTATAGTTTCAAGTATAGTTTTTTGGGTTTTGAACTATAAACAATCGTGCCGATTTTTTTTTTTTACATATTATTTTAACATTTAGACACTGAACTGTATAATTATAAAAGTTATTTAAAATCCACAAAAATTACAGAAAATTGTCTGATATCTATTATTAAGTTATTGCGAGATAATATTTTAATAATATTTTTTTCTACAGTTAAAGATATCCTATTAGAAAAAAATTGTTGCAAATATTGATGTAAAGATTGTTTCTATTTTTATTTCAGATTGTTAGATTTGTATAAGAAACTTATAATCTATAGGGGTTATACGTATCGCTAAGAGCTTTCTTTTAATACCACATAATAAATTTTAAATACAAAAATATTTTTTGTTAAAAATGTCAAAGCAAAAATGCATGTTTTCATCAATGTAAATTATTGAAGATTTTTCTAGATTTTTAGATAACTTCCTCTAAGAAGTAGGGTGGGGGACAAAAATTTTGAGACACATGTTTGGCTAAAAAAAAAAAAAAAATGATTCATAAAAAAAAAAAACTTTGGTGTATCCGTGTATTTATTATTTTTATTTATATTTCTATTATTCGCGCGATGAGTTTTTTGAACTCTCAATAATCTTCTTATAAGTACGTCAAAGTGTTGTAGAAGCATACCAATTTCTAGGTCTAGCCGTGTGGCTACAATTACTAATGTCCAAAGAGATAGGCAAACACATGAGAGTGTTATAAGGATAAGGGGTTTTTGGCCATATTTAGAAAACCCTAAAAATTTAGGGTAAAGGGAACAGGTAGCAAAAAATGTAAAAAGTTCCCTTAAGCCTGTAACAGAATGCACAGCGCGCTACGCCGTCAGCGCGCCGTCATTTGCGACGGCGTTGCGTTAGCGCCGTTGAGAACGCTGTTGAATTTTCGCCTGCACACAATGCAATTATTTTTAACGCCGTCAAAGTGTCACGTGACAACCTATATCTGTGTTTATACGTGCGCTTTCTTTTATTAAAATTATAATGGATGATGAAGACTTGTGTGTGATGTTATTTATGTTGTATGCAAGTTACTTATACATACAAACACTTTACCATTCAGTAAAAACTGAGGTTAGGTGTTCTGCGTCAACGTTCAACGGCGTCAAAAGTTGGAAGTTGACGAACATTCAGTATCAACAACATTCGAACGCCGCTAGGACGTTACACATTCTGTGCACTTGCGTACGACAGCTTGGTTTTAAATTTCCTCTGACAGATAGCGGCGTTCGAACGCCGTCAACGCGCCGTAAAACTCGTTGCATTCTGTTCCCCACTTTATTGTCATACAGAACATTTTACTTTTACAACAAAATTTGGTGTTCCATTTTGCTTATTCAGATTTAACTTCTTGTGCAATTGGGATCGTTCTTCTATCTTGACTTTATCGTTTGTAACATGTTTTACACATGTTTGAAATGTTCCACTTCTAGGCAACTAATATCTATTTTAATTTTAATTTTGTAATATAGCTCTTTTTGTCAATATGCTATTTAATTATATATTATTTATTTTATATTTTGTGGTAAATCGAGACAAATGGTGTGTCGTTTAAGGTTTTTTCAAGAAATCGGGATGTCTTGTGAAATTCGAGCGTTTGGTCATTTTACGTATAGGCATGATGCTAATTATTGGACTTAGCGTCTTATCATACCTGGATCCCTCCTGTCTACGAATAGATAACATGTCTTCTACCTGTTGAGATTCCCTGATTTTAATATTTCCCCATTCTTTACTGGTTCTGGGCGCCTTGATATCGGAATGTGGTATATAATACTTATAATTAAATGTTTCTATTGAAACTGAGTGCTTTACGAGACTAATGTTTAATGGAGTGATTAATTTTAAGAGTATAATAAAATCTAATGATCATTTATACTATAAATACAGTAGCTATGTTTCTAATCTAAATTATTCATACCTAAATAAAAATATTGAATTATTATACATTGAAAAATGTTTACATATATGTAATATGTTTACAATGTTTCTTCATCTGAGTAGGTCATGCTGTATTTTATTGTTAAGTTGCACAAAATTTTACATTAAAAAATGACATTCTTTCAGTGGCGGCGCTAGCTCTTAAAATCTAGAGGGGCCAGAAAATTTTAGAGTAAAATTTGGGGGAGGGAGCAGGAATTGTTTGAAATTATTTATTTTATCGTCGTTTACACATGAAAATACAAGTTATGACCTAAAAAAATGGTCCTCACTTCTAAAATACATTTTTCTTCAAAAAATTCGGGGACGCCAACTGGGGGCCAGATCAATTGAGATATAATAGAGATACAATAGAGATATAGTTTAAAAGTTTTTCATCGATTATTCGGCCATCTTATTTGTCGTCGAGTATACTATTATTATCTTAAATGAAAAATTGAATCTTTCATTCAATATTTATTTAAAAAAAAAAAAAAAAATGTACATTTCGACTACCCTACATACTTCATCAGTAAAACAGTGCTACTGATACAATTTAGAAAGTAAAATCGTTTTATTGTACTCATATTTTATGAAATTTTAGAGGCCATCAACTTTATTTAAAAAAATGTATATCTTGATATTTTTTGTGGCCAGTAGATTTATTCCCAGGGTTTATAAAGAATTTTTTCCGATTTGAATACCGTGTGTACTGTTTTTTTGTCCCTATAACCCTTCCAAAGGAACAGGAAACTTCTTTATCTTTAGGGAAAGATCCCAGTACTATCTAAATCTATTTGCATACGAGAGACACAATAGACCAGCTCACTAAAGGGTTACATCATCATAAAACATGTTTAAGATTCCTCTGGGGGATTGTATATATATTTTACTGTGGACATTTCCCATATGGTGTAATAAAAAAATAATGCAGCTGCGGTAGGATTAATTTATTTCCAGTATTTACTTGAAGAACAAAAAATATTGTTCTAACCGACAAGGTCTAAGCTTTTGATCAGTTGTAATGTTATGATTTTTTTTGAAATCTTTTTCGACGCCATTGTGTTTAGGGCGACGCTTGTACATGTGTGTGAGAGACGCACAAATGGCTGTCAGCCGGGATCGATGCTTGGTTTATTGTGGATGCCGTGAGGGGACGCCTGGCGTCGTTTGAGCTTCCGATTGCCACACATAGGTGTCATATGCTGTTCTCTTCTACGCTAAAATTTAGCAAAAGAAAGTTTTCTGTTATCCAAGGTATAAAACCGTTTATAAATCAGAAAATTGTCGTTAAAGATAAAATTAAATTTTATATTAATAATTTGTAAATAAAAAATATCTTCTTGGATTGGGACGTATTTTTCTTTTTCTTTGGGCATTGTCAGTCGGGTTGATTTTTGGCCTCACTCACATAAGTGCTTGATCTATTAATTATCAGGTCTTTCTATGTATCCTGTATACAAATACTTGTTAGATCTTAGGTCAACTGATTTTTCCATCTCTTGCGAGGTCATTCCACTGGGCGACGTGTGTTACCATTCTATCCTCCTTCATCCTCATCAAGTGTCCTATCTTGTGTAATCCTCTACCTATCAGTTCTTGTAAAATACTCGGCCTTGAGCACAGTTCTTTTATGATACTCGACCTTGAGTACAGTTCTTGTACGAGGTGTGTAAATACAGTAACCGGACTGGCAACATAGCGTTTGATCTGGCAACATTTGACATGCTGGGCGGCAGGTGAACATGTGATACGCCTTCAGTACGAGTTTGAACATACTAGAATAATTTTGTTGTCCGTAGCGATTTTTTTCGTAAAAAAGTTTTTTCTAGTGCGTTCTAAAAATGAGTGACATTCATTTCGAGCAACAGTGTGCTATCAGGTTTGACTTGGGCACAGTGAAACGTAAACTTTTGCAAAACTTCAGCAGGCCTGCAGAGGCAGTGTTTTGTCAAGAACCCAGGTTTTTTGGTGGTTTAAGGCATTTTCAGAAGGAAGAGAGTTGAAAATGAATCACGCAGCGGAAGGCCTTCATCTTCAAGAACCCATGAAAATGTCGACAGAATCCAGAATGATCGGGAAGAGTTAAATTTGACTTACACTACCATTCATCAGATTTTGTCCAATGAATTGGGGATGAGAAAAATCTGCGCAACAATGGTTCCAAAAAACCTTTAACAGGACCAATTTTTTTGGAATCGATTGGAGGCTCTTCAGCCTCCTTATTCGCCTGGCTTGAGTCCTTGTGACTTTTTCCTCTTCCCAAGATTGAAAAATTACCTCAAGGGAAGTCATTTTGGGACACTCGAAAACATTCAAACGTTCATAACCGACCAGCTGAAAGCTATTCCAGTATCCGAGTTCCAGCACTGCTATGATGATTTAAAGAACCGTCTCCAGCGCTGTGTGGCTTCCCAAGGAAGTTATTTTGTAATTCTATTCGATAATATTTAAAAAAAAAAAACAGTCCGGTTGCATTGTTTACATACTTCGTAAATTAAAATTATATTTCTTATTGGTCCGACATTTCAGTAACTCTTTCTGCTCATCTTTTGATAGGTAATCATCTAATTTCTGACATGTCATATATGTTTTATTCAATTTTACTTTTATTTTCTAAGACATTAAGAACGTCCATCGACCGTAAACTGTCGCCCCTACTGTCTGACTCGCACTACCGACTGACAGTTGATAGTCCGAGTGCAGCAGTTGGTGACACAGAACAGTCAAACAGTCGTCGACTGCAGAATGCAACGAGTTCTACGGCGCGTTGACGGCGTTTGGACGGCGCTATCTGTCAGAGAAAAGTTAAAACCAAGCTGTCGTACGCAAGTGCACAGAATGTGTAATGTCTTAGCGGTGTTCCAACGCCGTTGAAACTGAATGTTCGTCAACTTCCAACTTTTGACGTCGTTGAACGTTGACGTAGAACACCTAACCTCAGTTTTTACTGAATGGTAAAGTGTTTGTATGTATAAATAACTTGCATACAACATAAATAACATCACACACAAGTCTTCATCATCCATTATAATTTTAATAAAAGAAAGCGCACGTATAAACACAGATATAGGTTGTCACGTGACACTTTGACGGCGTTAAAAATTATTGCATTGTGTGCAGGCGAAAATTCAACGGTGTTCTCAACGGCGCTAACGCAACGCCGTCGCAAATTACGGCGCGCTGACGGCGTAGCGCGCTGTGCATTCTGTTCCAGGCTTTAGATATACGCCGGCACTACTATAATTATATGAATCGTATTAACTACGTTATTTTTATTGCTGTAAACCATTTACATCAGTTTTAGATAAAATTAGCGTAACCCGGAGATTTTATACATAACCCGGAGCCCGAAGAAACAATGTTGAAACCCTGAGACTCTGGGTGAAACCCTGAGACCTGGTCACCCAGGTCAAGACCCAACGACCCCGTTCTATTGTGCGCGGCTTGAGCTCTTTTAAATGTCCTGGTTTTATATTTGAAAAAAAAAAAAAAATGGTCACCTTACTCTCGTGCCAATACTTTCGGATCACTGATGTATATCATCCTGGAGTAAATAAATTAATCTTTTGTATATTTCCCGTCAATCATAGTACCGTTAAGCCCGATTAAATATAATTCAAATCCACGCCTATTACTTCCTTCATCTATTATGTCTTTATTTAACGTTATACTTAAGCCAAACCTCTTCATAAATTGGCTTGACAATAGTCAAAGATTGGTTGGTTGCACAGTTATTCAGTGACCGCTATTGTCTCTCTCATTCTAAATCTATGCAGAACAAACAAGGATAGAATTATCCTTGTTAAGAAGAAGTGACGGAGAAAGATGTTATTGTCGCCACAGAAGCTAATTGCATGATTAGAACTCAGTGCTAAGCGAACCAGTTAATTGTATTACCATCTTTATCTGTGTAATTGACGTAATTGGAAGGAGTGTACCCTTGTATTACAAGATATAGGACCGAATTAAGGAGGAGGAAATTATTGTAGACTAAAGAAAAATAGGAAAAAAATGTTGGTGTTTTTTTACTCAATTTTTCGTAGGTATCTAGTAAATAAAGGCGGTCAGTAAAAGGCCCGAAACTCCGGGATAATATTTCAAATAAAACAAAAAAAACCCTTAGAAAAAAATAATCGAGGGGAAATATATATTCTTTATTTTCCTTAGGCCTTATGGCGTTTAGGGTATAAACAATTACAAAGACATAAAATACTCCTTCTGTCCGAAAATAAGAGTCCCATTTGAAAAATTAAGTTTTTTTATTTATTAGGAGTAGAAAAATATAAAAAAAGAATCAATTTTCTTTGATAAACTTATGTTCGACTTAAGTTTGAAACGTCAAATAAATAAATTAATAAATTAAATTAAATTAAATGAATAAATTAAGTCATTATGTAAGTAATAAAGTTTTGGTTTTTTGCAATGGTCGGTAAAACTTTTATTTTAGTTTGTTTTTAATGTCCTTCAATCCCTAGTATTGATCCTTAATCTCGAATAACTCTGTTAAATTAAAATGGGACTTATATTTTCCGACAAATTTTTGTGTGAAATGGGACTCCTATTTTCGGACAGAGGGAGTATAAAATAACATACAACACAATGGATATTTTACAATATTTTTTTATTTAATTTCTTTGTTCTTCTTCCAGAATCCCTCCCTTTCTTCCTATTTTTCTTCTTCCAGCTTCCCTCTCATATCTCCTTGAATGGGATAAAATGAAAGTGGGTACAGGAAGGAGGGCAGTTAAGTACGAGGAGAATGTTAGAGTAGAAACAGACAAAAAAATAATGAGGGAATGCTGGGAGGAAAGAGCCAGAGAAGAACAGAAAGAGCCAGAGAAGTATTACTGGAGATGCGAAGTGGATGCGACAGAGGTGGAAAGGAGAAGAAAAGACGGGATAAGCGTGATTGAGGAGTTGTGGAGGAGGGATAAGGAAGTGTGGAAGCAAGAAAGGACAGTCAGAATAGACAAATCAAGGAGCGCAGGGAGATATAAGGAGGTCAGAACTATAGGGGTACCAAGCTACTTGAAGGGAGAAAGAGGAAGGTTAGGAGGGAGAGCTAGGAGGATTGCGAGGCTAAGGTGCGGGAATGAAGAGAGAGGAAATAGATATTGGAGGAAACAGGAGGATAAGATGTGCAGGATGTGCGGGGAGGAGTAAGAAGATATAGAGCACCTCACGAAGAAGTGTAGAGAGATGACAGTATGGTCGGGGAGCACATTAGACCTGTTGCACGAAGATGGAAGAGGGGAGAGGTGGGCGAGGGAATTAGAGGCAAGAAGGATGGAGATTGGGGAAGGATCACAGGAAGGGGTAAAGGAAAGAAGGAACCCGGGAAGCAGAAGGGGAGAAATGGAAGGAAGGAAGGGAGATGAGGTTACCTAGAAATGGGGAGGAAGGAAGGGAGATAGAAGGAGGGGTGAAGAAATTGTGGGAAGGGAAGAGAATGAAATAAAATAAATCAAAGATGGGCGAGAGAACTGGAAGCAAGAAGGAAGGAGATCAGAGAGGGAAACCAGAAGGAGAACAGGAAGAAGGAGAGGGACATTGGAGCAAGAAGAAAGAAAAGAGAAAAAAATATTGTAAATTGTAAATTGTATTGGATGGTATTGTTATTTATTTTGGGATTAATTGTTTTATTTTTTTTTGTAATGGTTAATACCCTGAACGCCGCAAGGCCTAGGGAATAAAGAATATATAAAAGGAATGAATATTTAAAGAAAAATTAGACTCACCGCCAGTGAAGATCATAATAGAAGAAGGACAGCAAAGATGGTTCGGACATATACACAGAATGAGTGAAGATAAAATAGTAAAAAGAGTTATTGAAGCAGGAACAGTGCAAAAAGTTAAACCAGGATGACCGAGAAAAACTTGTCCCCAAGAAACAAAAGAAGCTGCAACAAAGAGGGGCGTAAAATGGAAGAAAATAAGGAAATATACAAAAGACAGAACACGATGGAAAGAAGTATGGAGAACAACACCAGAAAATAACTAACTCGACTACAGCCTTACCCCGCAAGGTAGAAAGGCTTCAGAATTCAGAAAATAAGTTAGTTATTAGAGACTGTATCTAACTATAAATTGTTGTGTAATTTTTAAATCCCGGTTTTTTTCTGATTAGCCAAATCACCGATTGGGAACGCTTTGGAGATACACAATTATATCTTTCTCTAACCGTTTAAATTAAATTGAACTGAATTAAAGGAGTTTGACGTTGCTTGAAATTTTTAACTTCCGGTAACTTTTCCTTGTTTTTTAAATGTTTTTACGACCTTTTTAAAGCTGTCTACCCAAAGCTTCCGACTAAGATAATTTCATTTTTATTTAATATTTTTTTATAAAACTTTACAATTTAATAATTCAAGAAATTTCTACTCATTTAGAGAATGTATTCTTTATTTTTATGATTGTTGATAAAATAGTTAGCAGCAATTTAAATTCCACAGTTGACTTGTGTATTTCTAATTTAGCAAATAAATTAGCAAACGCGGTGCTAATTTATTGTGTTTCAACGGTTGTGAATAACAATCCATCAAGTGTTCAGGACTTCAGGCTACTGGCCAGCCTACTCGCTCTTAGAATTCGAACAATTGCATTTCTTGTTAATCTTGATTAATGTCTAAACATTGAATTAAACAGACAGTTAGTTAGCGGAATTATAAAATTATTATATGTCTTGTTATGATACTTTCTATATCAGTTGTTTGACATATTATACTAGGGGTGTTTCATAAGTAAGTGACTTTGATAAGAGGTGGCGCTCAGATCGTTAGTTTGATATTCAGATCAATTCTGTAAAAAGTTACCATAATAGTTACCGTGTAGTAACGTTACTACAAGATAACTTTTATAGTGACTTTAATAGTAACTTTAACATTTTTCGTATTCTGTAATATCCAACTGTAGTGACGTCGCTACGAAAGTTATATCTTAATGACAGTTACTGAGAAAAGAATGAAGTTAGTTACAGAAGCGCAACACGCATGCGCATTGGTGGTATACAGATGACAGTTGAGGTTAAAAATGTCAAAATATTGTATTGCTTACATTATTTTGTTGTTATATAATATATATTATGGTATATACAACTATAAAATATATAAAAAAAAAACAAAATGAGAGAAGAAATTAAAAAAAAAAAAAAAACGGAATGCAAAGACAAATTCTCGACAGTAGAACCAGTGGCGCAGGCGGTGGGATTTGGGGGTTAGAACCTCCCATGAAGCTGGTTTTTTTATTACTTCGATGCATTTTCCTTGTTTTGTCATTACTTCCATACGTCTCATTTTATAACCCTCCCCCCTCATGAAACTATTTTTGCGTCACCGAATAGAACTTTTGTTGAAACAAAATTTATTTTTATAATAATTTAAAAAAAGACTCATATTAAAAATGAGGAATTGGAAAAGACTTTTTGATCTTTAATATATTTCATCTCCTACAATATAAACATTTACCTACACTCATACATACATATTTTATATATATTTAATTTACATAATTTTCTTTACTAATCTTCTTCATTTTCTATTATAAGTAAAAATTACACTTAAAATCAAATGTCCGCCATTTTTATCTTCGTCATAAGAACTAAGTTATTACTTATAAACACCAGCATTTGGTAGTTACTATGATAGGACCTTTTATAGTAACATGTTAGATACTAAATATTGTAGTAAATTTTGTCTTACGGAATACGAAATACCCCAAAGTTACTATGATAGTAACTGACCATGCTCATAGTGACAAATTTAGTTATTATGATCATAGTAACAGAATTGGTCTGATTATTTCTCACATGTACAAGAGCTATCTTTTCAGTTTGTACAAAAACTAAGAAAGACAATGTTTTTTTTTTTTTGAACAAACTGTTTTATAATATTAAGCTTTAAGAGTTATACACTTTTGCATGCGTTCAAACCAATTCTCGAAACATTTTTTCCACTCTGAAGTTGGTAGCTCAAAAACATGGTTTTCGAAGGGTTCAACAGCTTCTTGAGGTGATGAAAATCGCAGACCACGCATTTTTTGTTTGGCATTGGGGAACAAAAAAAAGGTCGTTAGGGGATAAATCAGGTGAATACGGGCAATGAGACATAAATTCGATTTTTTTCTCCTTCAAATAATCAATTGTTTGACATGCTGTGTGGGAGCTTGCATTGTCATGATAAAGAATGATGCGACATTTTTGGTTGTTTTTCCTGATTTTGTTAATGATTTCTGGCAAACAAATTGTTGTATACCATTCAGCATTAACTGTTCTCCGATCCTCGAAAGCAGTGCTCTTCAACCTTTTTGCCCCCGCGGTCCGATAAAAATAGGATAAATATTTCACGGATCGGTTGAAAGCTAAGACACAAATAAAAACCAATATAGATAGTATATTATTATTATATAGGTATATGTTATAGAGTTATATAATTACAATTTTTACTGCGACATCTGCTACTGCTTCTTTCTTAGAAAATTTGTAATACGTGGCTGCTGAGTTGTTTCTGAAAGACGAAGCGCTGCGTTAACATCCATTCGATTTCTCTGTTTGGTTTTATTATTGACTTGGCTGAAAAAATCTTTTCGCAGAAATAGGAATTCGAAAAAATGACAAATAATTTGATAGCCTTATAACTCAAAGATGGATATTATTTTTCTAGCGATTTCCAAAATTGAGACAATGATTGCATTTTATGTCTGGACACCAGAGTGATATCAGAAGACAACTCGATCAGCTTTTCTTTCTCACGAGGATCAAGTGAACCTGTCTTTATATCTTCCAAGAATGGATTATTAATTCAGAAGTTACCTTTACAAGGATCCTCATTTTCAAGGAAATAATTATTAAAATTTTCAGCTAATGCTCTTAAATGTTGACTTATTATGTTAAGTATGACTTTCTGGTTGACATAAGCGGCGATAAAAAATTCTTCCAAAAGTGGAAATATTTCTATATTTTCCTCTTATAAGCCACTATCCCAAAGAACTAGCTTCTTTAAAAGTATGAAAAATAGCAGCGAGAGGCGTTTTATTGGGGCTAGTAAATATTAAATAAATCATGGTTCAGACAAAAGTTAGCTTCTGCGTCGACTAAAAAAATGTGCTATATACTCGTGAATAGAAGTGTGCATCTACATGATTCGGTCGAAATATTTCGCGGACCAGCAGGAATTTTCTGCGGACCACGGGTTAAAGAACACTACTCTAAAGGAATGGTTGCGACGTGTTCAGTACAACTGAAGAAACAAGCGATCATTTACTTTTTATACTTCCGCAATAACGAATTCTAAAAACTGAAAATGTGGTTCTTAAAATTCTAGTTGCATCTTTTAAACAAATGTGTAGTATTTTATCGCGTCATTAATTTCCTCATTTCAGTAATTCGGTCAACGGTCTTGAACATAACATTATAATAATCGCTGCGTTCAGTGTATGAATATTCAGGAGTCTGTCGATGTAGAGTGTCTAAACGGACCTCTTCCGCCGCGTTATTCAAATCACTTGCAGATGTGATGGTTCCCGCTTAGTCCACGAGACCCTCAGGTTCATAACAGACCAGTGAAAGTAACCACAATGACCACAGAAATATCAAGATAACATTAAAATTTTGATAAGTTTGTTTACTATATTACTGCAAAGAATACTCGTATTTATTAACGCACTCATGTTCAGTGGTCCTTTTAAGAAGTCTGTGAAAATGATATACGAGGTTTGTTCAAAAAGTATCGCGAATTTTGAATTTCCGCGGGTTACCTATATTCGATTTTCGATTTTTTTGTGGCGTACTCTATGTTGGTACTCATGTCTCTCACTTATGCCGACAAGTTCGGCCATTTTGAATGTTCAGTTAATTTTTGACAGTTGCTTTGCTTGCACGTGTTTTGGCTCGTGTTCGATTTTTGCTTGTACCAAAAAATGAATCAAAGAATCTGTATCAAATTTTGTGTGAAAAACAAAATTAAGTGCGCAGACGCATTCCGAATGTTGACTGTGGCATATGGTGAAGCTACCTTGGACCGAAGCAACGTTTATCGGTGGTACAAAATGTTCTCAGAGGGCCGAGAAGATCTGAACGACGAAAAGCGTGCCGGACGCCCGAGCACGTCAACAACAGACGAAAACATTGATGAAGTGAAGAAAATAGTATTGGCCAATCGTCGAATCACCGTTAGAGAAGTTGCTGAGGACCTAAACATATCGATTGGCTCGTACCTTTCGATTTTAAGCTTAGCTTGCTCGATATGATCTAGTGTAATTTGCTCTGGAGAAACTATATTATTAGATCTTTGTGCGTACCATCGATTATTGGGAAATTAGTACGTCGGACTGTAAGATGATTTATTGCTCTATGCACTTTTAGGTTTCTCACTGTTACCGTCATGGTTTTTCCGGTGCTTGTATCGATGAAATTGTCATTGTTGTTACAATTCATGTATTTTAACAGGTGTTTAGCTCTCAAGGGGTTCTGAACTTCGGTCTTGATATACCGTTTGAGGTACCATTCTTTCATTACCCTTGTGCGTACCATTGATTTTGGGAGATTGGTACGTCGAATTGTATGATTGTTCCTGATTTCATTGCCCGTTTTTGTGTTCTTTCACTGGTTTACTTGGATGGGTAGTTTTTATGATTTTAAGATTTATTATTGCATCATGTTGTACAGGGGGTGACACTGTCAACCTTGCGATTTGTGCGTTCCAGGTTGTCAGGGAGGATAGTGTGACTGCCTGTTATATTGATACGGTAGTCTTACTATCATTCGTAAATATTTAAAAAAAATTGTTAATCTTTGATATTATTATATTTATCTCTTGTCTCGTTGTTTAGAATGTAAAATTTAACTAACAATCACTACCTTTGGTTATTATAGTAAAAAATTTAAACTTTAATTCCTGTTTTTCCTATTTTCTGTATTCTTCAAGTACAAAATATTTTGTCAATGCTATTCTGCAATTTCACCATCCTTGGAGATGACTGATGTACAGTTTGTTAGAGTTACGTTTAACTACATAACATAGGTAAATTAATTTATAACTACAGTCTGTTCCAAACGGTTAGGCGGAACTAAATGGAAATTTCGTTCTTTTAGGTTGTCACGAGAAGGGACCTTGCTTGGGTTATTTCATTTTTCACGTTGGAATGTCAAAATTTAAAATTCCAACAATGAAACCATGGAAACGAATGACATATGTCAAATTAAATTTTTTTTTTACATATTTTAATGAGAAAAAAATAAATAAATTGGAAATTTGTATTAAGAATGACACAAAAAATATAAATATAAAGAAAATGACATTTTAAAATGATATTAACCTTAACCAAAAACTGTTTATTGTAAGTATGATTTACAAAGCTTAAACAAAACGGCCGAAAAGCACGATTTAAACGATGAAAGTAACTACATTGTAAAATTTAGTTCCGCCTAACCGTTTGGAACAGACTTTATATAAGATTATTACTTTATTGTTATGTTATTGTTATAGCACCTGAAGAAGCCAACAATGTTGTTGGTGAAATGTTGTGTTGTTTAAAATAAACGCTTCTTGTCCAAAAAGCCGAATGAAATTATTTCCTAATTCTACCATTAGACAAATTGGACGTTAAATAACTATTCTACTAAAACTATATTTTATCAACAATTCTTACACGAACGAACGCATAAAATGTTGCTAGAGTTGCTCTAATATGATTTAAACAGACAATCGAACAAAACCTAATGAAGATAGGTATAAATGGCGGCCAATTTAAATCGGAAGATCAAATTTGGACACCCTTTATTTAAGTAAGTTCTGATTTTTGAGTTTATTTATAGTAGTACAGTCTGTTCCAAACGGTTACGCGGAACTAAATGGGAATTTCGTTCTTTTAGCTTGTCACGAGAAGGGATCTTGCTTGGGTTATTTAATTTTTCACGTTGGAATGTCACAATTTAAAATTCCAACAATGAAACCATGGAAACGAATGACATGTCAAAATTAAATTATTATTTTTTATATATTTTATTGACAAAATATTAATAAATGGGAATTTGTATTAAGAATGACACAAAAAATCAAAATATAAAGAAAATGACAATTTAAAATGATATTAACCTTAACCAAAAAATGTTTATTGTAAGTATGATTTACAAAGCTTAAACAAAACGCTCGAAAAGCACGATTTAAACGATGAAAGTAACTAGATTGCAAAGTCTAGTTCCGCTTAACATTTGAAACAGACTGTATACATTTTTATTATAATTATATGTAAGTATAATTATAATAATTATAATCAATAAATAATCATGGAACTCTGGTGTTCCAAAAACAACAGTTTGAATATCGCTGTCGTAGACGAAGAGTTAATTTTTGTTTGAAGGTTAAGAAACGCTGTTTTTCTCTTGTGACTGAATAAAATTATGGTTCTTCGTGTGGTAACCTAGTAAATCTACTGAAATTTATAACGTTTCGCTGTTTTGTATCCAGGACGTTTTTTTCCACGACGTTTTATGAATTTTCCGTTGCCCGCATACAACAGATAAGAATTCAAATTTACTTCGACGCTTTGGTGTTTGCGGCTGGAAATGATTTTTTAAAACCATGATATATTGAAAGAACGCGATAAAAGAAAATTGTATTTGACTTTGAGTAATAAATTTTATGAAATTTAGAAATGTAATTAAATTATTCAGATATTGGTTTAATGCTGGCTTATTATTTCCTAATATATAACGGAATAAATTTTAGGTTGTCATAAATATCTCTCGGGAACAAATTGTAATGTCTTATTAATGATTCAAATAGCTCAAAAATTCAAAAACTTTAGGTATCAAGTTTTTGTTTGTTCGAAGTAAGTATCAATTGCACAAGACATCAAATTTTGAAATGGCGGAATTAAAATTATGGTAATAGATAATTTATTGATAATTTTATTAGATCAAAACCAAATTATACGCAAAAAGAATTAAATAGCTCCTTAAAAATGGCAATAGGTCGTTACATACAGTAATGAATAAATAATAAAGTAAAGTACAATTTTTCTTTTTATTGATAAATAAAATTAATGGTAATTCTGCATAATAGCGGCCTAAGTTTCCACTGTTGCAATGTTTGCACTGTTGCCATGTTTTAATTCACTTTAACATATGCTGTTCACTTAACAGTTCACTGTAAAAACAATCTAAGAGGAAATTTTGATTTCAATAGTTTGCACCTTTGAAATTGTATGTCATGTTGGTATTAAAAAATAGTAAAAAATGCCAGTTTCATATATGTCATAATAAAAAATGATATCTTAATTATAATGATCATAACCAACAAATCTGATTTACAGCGCAAAGAAATGATTTAAATGACATTTAAAGTCTGTAATACACTATAAAAGTTACCAAAATAACTAGATCTGGTTTGTTATTACAAAAGTGAATAGCATACAGGCTATTTCAAACGTTTAGGCGGAACTAAAAGGGAATTTCGTTCTTTTAGGTTACCACGAGAAGGGACCTTGCTTGGGTTATTTCATTATTCACGTTGGCATGTAAAAATTTAAAATTCCGACAGTGAAACCATGAAACGAATGACATATGTCCAGTGGCGGCGCTAGCTCTTATAATCTGAGGGGGGGAGGTTTTTTTTTCGATGAGCAGATATTTGTTTATATTTTTAGGGGGATATGTTTTAGTATTTTTCCTATGTGCGGGTCAAGGAGTTGTATAAGCATGTCAAATTTCAACTCTCTAGGTTTAGCCGATTGGCTACAATTTTTACCGAATAGACAGACAGACAGACGGACAGACAGACAGACAACAAAATGACGGTATAAAGGTTTTTTGAATGACACAAAAAAATCAAAATATAAAGAAAATTACATTTTAAAATGATATTAACGTTAACCAAAAAATTAATTTTTTGGTTGAATTACAAAGCTTAAACAAAACGGCCAAAAATCGCGATTTAAACGATGAAAGTAACTAGATTGCAAAATCTAGTTCCGCATATACGTTTAGAATACCCTTATGTAAACAATTTATTTTTAGGTGGTTTACAAAAAAAAATCAGTAAGGTTTTTAATAATATCATAAAATTGTGCTTTTAATGTGAATCACTGTTTAGGATTGCCGCATTCACTAAATCACTAAAGGCGCATTCAGAGCTCTTTAAATTAACACGTTATAGACTGTTCTTTCTTAGCTGTAAGTTATGTTTCTATGCACTGTTTTAACGTTTTCCGTACGGTTCACAGCAAGTTAGAAATTAGTATGTAACGAATAGTACGACATCTGTGTTCTTTTAAACCAACTAATGGCTTCGTAAAATGTTTTATATGTATTATCGTTCTTATAATTCTGTTGTCTTAGATTTTAACTATCTAAACCTAACCTAATTACCTAAATTGATCATATTTACTGTCCGTCTTTGTAATTTTGAGCAATATTGCAATTACAATATGCGATAGCCAATGTGTTTATATGTCGGTCTCATTAAAATATCTCACTAGCTATAAGTTTAGAAACACAATTCACAACGAACAACGTATTGAATTTAGAGGACTGAGCGGTATCACGTCTTACCATATGACAAACTTCTAGTGACAGTAAACAGTCTATAAGCTACAGTGTATAAGCTATTGATTTAAGAGCTCTGAATGCGGGCTTAACTCTTGAAAACTATTCTCAAGGTGCTATTGTGAAGGATTACCAAATGAATATAGGAAACTTATGTATTCAATCTGAAATAATATAATAAAATATATACTCACCCTTTTACTGTTGGATATCCTTGATACTGCCCTTTAAAAATATTTTATCCTTTAACTAGTCCTTTAACACAAATAAAATTACACTATTTCATACCAACTTTGCAACTGAGAAATTTAAAAATATTGCAAACCTTTTATACTAATATTTTATCATAATTTTAGCAATCTAAACCATGTGTTTCAAAATTGGTTCGCGATTTTTGTAATTTTAAAGGGTATAATTACGCATATGTTAGAGAGTTGACCAAATAAAAACATCACATTCAACACCCTTTTAATGTAGTTCATTTTTTAATTGGGCTTTTGTACTAATGTTCCATGTGCAATATGTTCAATTTCGTGTTTTTTTGTAGTAAATTAATTTGGTTGGAAGCGTTGAAAACTTCAAGGTTATATTTTTTGTTCCAATTTGTAGACAAATTGACCTGTTGAAACATGGTTAGCATTCAGAAACGTGTGATCTATTTGTATACACATTTTTTACATTTTTAATGAAAATTTTACGTGAAGTGTGAATTTCCACATAATTCGTTGGTATTTAGTACATGATAAGGACTTGATTGCAATCTCCACAAAATTATTCTTCTTTTTGAAAATAATGTACATCTGGTAAATTAAGTAGTAAGAGCTTCCATTTAATCTCTCCTTTCTTCACTTCTTAAGCCCCTTACATCCATTTCTGAGTATAGGTCTGCATCAACTTCTCCATTTAACCCTTTTTTTTATTCAGGGAAAATCTTTTATAGACCCCCAATCTGGTAGTGTCGGAATCTCCTTCATTTGGCCTACCAACTAAAAACCCTACTTGCCTCTTTTTTCCCACCAAGGAACTATATGTGGTGATTTTCATCTTGGAGGGAACAGGCTAGCTCAACCTATCCTAACATTCCCCTATTCTGTATTTCTCGCACGTCTCTCTCCTTCCTCTTCATGATGGCTGGCAGCATCTGTCGCACCGTTTCCCAGTTTTCCCTGGAGTGCCGCATAACCTGGACCATGCTCTCGGGTGTCAGGTGTTCTGTATGTTCGGCTGTGTCGCCGCAGTAGGTACAGTCGTCGTCCTGGTCCTTTCCAATCCTCAGGGTGAAAGACTTAAAAGACCCATGGGCTGTCAGGGCTTGCGTGACATAGTAGTCTATGTTCCTGAACTATATCATGAGGTATATTGGGGATGAGCCATTTTGTCCACTGCCCTTTGTCCTGATTGCTAGACCACTCCTCTTGCCATTTCTTCACCGAATGTGTTCTGGTAGCGTCTCTAACCTCAGATCCCCCGCCTGCCTCGTATATCTGTCGCCTTTCTTCTGCAAGGAGTCGCAGAGGCAGAGTTCCTGTCATCACTTGCAGGGCCGCAGTCGACACAGTGCGGTAAGCCAAGGCTACCCCTATTAACGCCTAGTGTTGAGCTTTCTCATATAACTTGTTGTACTTGCCATATCCCAGCATTCCGCACCAAAAAGAGGCTCCGTACAGCAAAGTTGAATGAACTGTCCACGGCAAAACTTTCCTTTTTCCCCAGTTGGGGCCTCCAACGTTCGGCATCAATCGTCGTAGCTTACCAGCTCTTTCTTCTGCCTTCTTAAGGCCGTTTGCGCCAAAAATGATCCCTAGATATTTTATGTGGGGCTTGGGAACTATAATTTTGTCCACCAGTCGAAAATGGATGTGGTCCCACTTACGCTTACCTCTCAAGATGACGGCTTCCGTCTTATCGGGAGCTAGTTGCAACTTGTGCTCTTCTATCCAGGCGTCTTCATTTAACCCTATTTCTAGCTATATGGATCAAAGCTAGCCCAGCAGTTCTTTTAAAATCATCATACCAACGCATTGGTGGCCTTCCTCTTCCACTTTTGTAGTCATAAGCATACCAGTCTAAAATTTTTGGCTCCAGCGATTTGGTTCACTTCCCGCTACGTGTCCACATTAGTAATTGGGTCTTACCCTTTCATTTCTGTATTGGTCCCGTTTTGTTATGGCAATCATTGCTCTTTCCATTTACGTTTGTGCGACTCTCGATATCTGCGTTGACTTTGATGTCCAGGTGTTGGTACCATACAGTATAGTTGTCAAAACACTTTCGTTTTTAATTTTTGATCGATATTTCTTACAATAAATTAAAGCTTACCAAAGGCTACCCAACCAAGTCGTATACGTCTTTTTAGCTTTTCTTTTTGGTTCGATCTTCCCAATTCTATACGCTGTCCTACGTAGATGTACTCATGAACACGTTCTATTTCATTGATTCCCACCATGACTTTCATCGGATCTCCGGGATGACCTTAGTTTTTTATGTGTTCATTTTAAGATCAAATTTATATAGGTATTATCGTAATGTAAAATTGCGTTTCTTTTAATTTATAACATAGGCGATGTGTATCTTTTTCATTAAAAAATATGTACACAAGTGAAGAAATAATCATGCTTGTAACTTGGTGCAATTCTCAGATGAGTTTGAGAGAAGTTTCTGCTATGTTCAGTGCTACTTATCCGAATCGTCCTACAACGAATCCCTCTACAATATCGAGGCTTGTTACCAGATTTAAACGTCATGGATGCCTCAATTTGAATCATACAAGAAGGAAACGAACATCAACTATACTGAATGAAGAAAAAAGAAATTAAAATTTGCTTTAGAAGTTGAAAGTAATAATAAAGTAATAACTGTACATCTACCAAATTAATCGTTCAAACAGTATCTGTGAGTAAATCATCTGTATATAGAGTTCTTAAAAGTGAAAAATACTGGTCTTACAAATTTCAAAATCATCAAGAACTTTTAGGGAGAGATGCGGCAGTGCAGATGGACTTTTGCTTTAATATTTTCAAAAAAATTAATACCAACCCTATTATGCTTCTAAGGCCCGGTTTTTCCACCTTCAGATAAAGTTCCAGTAACTATCTGACAGATAAGGTTATTTGTAACTTCATCTGCTGAGTACATGTCATCCCTTCTTTCTATACAAATGTATCTATCGGATAGTTATCTAACGTATGAGACTGACGTATTGGATTCAATGACTGGTATTGACATTTATTTAGCAGATGAAGTTACAAATAACCTTATCTGTCAGATAGTTACCTGGAACTTTATCTGAAGGTGGAAAGACCGGGCCTAAGAATTTTATTTTCCGGCGAAGCAACATTTAATTTAAATGGTGAGGTGCACCGCCAAATATTTGGTATTAGAGTCGAGAAAATTAACATTTATTTAATGCTTCATGTACGCAAAGGCCGTAAAAATTAAATGTGTGGGCAGGCATAGTAGAAACACACATAATAAGACCCTTTTTCAATGATGGTAACCTCAATGCGGATAAATACTTGGCCTTATTATAAAATCACATAGTATCTGCTTTAAGAAATTAAAATGTTGCTGGTCAAATATGGTACCGTATGGAGCTCAAGTGCACTATTTCAAACGAGTAAGGGACTACTTCGACAGGGAATTTCCCAACAGTTTGATTGGGAGAGAAGGGATGATAAATTGGCCAGCACGATCTCCGGATTTATCACCAAACGGTTTTTTTTTATTAGGGATATCTTAAAGCAAAAGTATATGATGGAGAAGTAAGGAGCACCACGGACTTACAAAATAGAATAATGCAAGCATCAAACTCTATCCCACAAGGGCAAATAATAAATGTTTTAAATAATTTTTATGATCGCCTTACTTTTTGTTTACAAGGTAATGGTGGTATTTTTGAACATTTAATTTAGGTGTTTTTAGGGTTTTGTAGTTATGACCAAAAAACCCTTATACCGTCATTTTGTCGTCTGTCTGTCTGTCTGTCTGTCTGTCTGTATGTTTGTTTGTCTGTTCGGTAAAAATTGTAGCCAAATGGCTAAACCTAGAGAGTTGAAATTTGGCATTCTTATACAACTCTTTGCCCCGCACATAGGAAAATTACTAAAACATCTAAAAAACATATCCCCCTAGAAATATAAACAAATATATGCTCATCGAAAAAAAGGATTTTTTTTTTACAATTCTGTGTAGGGTATCAAATGAAAGCCCTTAGTACGTGGATTAACGACCAAAATTTTATTTTTGCAAAATAAATTATTTTGACGCGATTTTTGCCAAAGTTGTGCAAAAAAAAAATTGTCCCACACCCTGTAGCCCAGATAGTTTATAATAAAAATCTAAGTAATGTACATTGGTGTGAACCGGAATAGTACAATAGGAATTTTTGATCAGATTATGTTTTCGGAAAATAGCGCATTTTTTGTGTTTTTAACTAAAATATGTTAAATATTTAATTCGCTATGTAACACAGTAAATAAGTAAGCGCCCGTAGCGTAGTGCGTATCGTCCTCGCTTCCTAATTTGCAAAATACAGTTCGATTCCTGTCAATTTTATTTTTTGTTTTTTTTCCATTTTTATTTTGTTTAAATTATTTTGTCAAAATTCTAGTTATATTTTGGTAAATGTTGCATTTAATTTTTAAAAACGTAAATTTAATAACCAGTGGGAAGTGTTGAAATTATAATTTAATTCTATGTTTGAATGTATACGAAATCAGAGGAGCAGAGCTTATGATTTAAGCAACCAATGGAAGTCATAGGCGCAATTTTCAAATACTTAATGAACCTTGCTAAAAAAAAATACTGCACATATTTAGAAACTTAAATAATGGTATTAGGCATTCGAATTAAAATTCATAAAAAAATATTTTGACATAAAATTTATTAGCATCCCAAATAATCTGCGAAACCCTGAAATGTGTGAAAATTCACACTTCACATCAATTTTTTTGTTATTTTTGTATTTTAAATGTATTTTCAATAAAAAATGTTTAGCTTTTTCAATTAATGCTTATCCCTAAGTTGCAAAATAAATGGAACGCAACTTTACACTGCTGTCAAAATAATTTGTCGTTACTAGATAAACCATGCATAATAATAATTTCAATGTTACAGGATAAAAGAAATTCACTGTATATACTGTAGTCATTAATAGGCAGTGTTAGACGCAAATAGCCATTGTAGCTATGCACAAACAAATTTAACTAACTAACTTTTCTATACTATGGCTATATGTTAACATACACTACCGCTCAAAAGTTTGGAAGCCGTTAATTTTTTTTCGAAAAATTGAAAATAATGTCAATATATATTGATGAAATCGATTTTTATGATATATTTTCTTCATTTTTAACAAGTCAATTTACTTTTATATGTTTTTAATCGAATTTGTACGATATAACTACTTTTATTTATGTTTAAAGATAATGGATGCTCTGCAAAAGAGGTTCATTATACATTAAAAAGGCAACAAGAAACCAACAGTAATCAAGACAGGAAACGTAGTGGGAGACCCAAGATTACAACAAAAGCCGAAGATTAATTTATAAAAGTAACATCAAAGCGAAATCGTCGTTTAACAGCCTCCCAAATTGCAGCGAAATTAAATGAAATTGGTCCAAGTAAAGTGTCAGTTTCAACAGTTAAAAGACGACTGTACTCTAATGGTCTCCAAGGATGTGTAGCAGCTAAAAAACCGAAATTAACAAAACAACATAAGAAAAACAGGTTGGTTTGGGCTAATTCATAGAGATTGGACACTTGAAGAATGGAAAAATGTGCTCTGGACGGACGAATCCAAATTTCAAATTTTCGGTTCTAACAGAAGAGTATTGGTTCGACGGTCTAAGAACGAAAGGGCTTTGTCAGAGTGTACAGTGCCAACAATTAAACATGGTAGAGGTAACGTAATGGTTTGGGGATGTTTCGGGAATAATAACCCAGGAAAATTAGTAAAAATAGATGGAAAACTTAACAAAGAAGGATATTTACAAATTTTGCAGGATCACGCTTTGCCTTCTGGAAATGAAATTATTGGACCAAATTTCATATTTCAACAGGATAATGATCCGAAACATTCATCAAAATTGTGTATGTCCTATTTGAATGAGAAAAATCAAGAAAAACTTATAGAAATTATGGTATGGCCATCCCAATTACCTGATTTGTCACTAATTGAGCTAGTTTGGGCCGAGTTGGATAGAAGAGTTAAAAGTAGATCTCCAAGTAGTGCTACACAGATGTGAGAGTATCTGCATACAGAATGGTACTCATTAGATAGCGAATATTTTGCTAAATTAATAAATAGAATGCTCCAAATTTGCGCAGCTGTGATTAAAAATAAAGGTGGACAATTTGATGAATCAAAAATATAAATAAAGCTTTTGTGTAATTAAGACAATATTGACAGATTATAGTTGGTAAAAGTTTATTTTAATGTAATTGTTAATTATATTGTGAATAAAGGTTTGAAATTATTTTTTCTCTATGTTTTTTTAACAAAAACTAGACTGCTTCCAAACTTTTGAGCGGTAGTGTAAATATGAAATCCTAAAAAACAACTCAAAACATGCAAGAACCTTGTTTCTAAATAGGATAAAATCTATTTACTAATGACTGACAGTCACTTGATTGAGGTATAAGCTGGACCCTCGCAACTTGGGGGGGGGGGAGTAGTGTTCAAGTGCGGTCGGATGTAATTGTTCGCTTCCGTGCTAGATCTACAAACGTGTCCATAGAAGTGTTTCACTAAAAAATAAAAAAGGAAAACGACCAAAACGAAAAAGGTGTGCCTCAAACACTAGTCATCTTAACGCCTCTAAAAGAAGGCGCCCCAATGCGTCACATCGTCTGCTTACAGTGTATTCGGCCCTGGATAAGCATATTTAATAAGCTATCACTTAATTAACAAGTAAACAGGGAACTTTGTTATTGCTCAGTCTTATGGCAAACCTGTAACCAAATATTATCATTTCATTTCTGTGTAGTGGACAAACATCAAATATATTTATAATTAAAATCACTATCATCGCACTGTTCGTGATGAAAGTCATGTAAACCATGTATAAATGTTTGATGTAGTGACGGCAGCCGTTTGGTGGCAGCACTGTGTGTGTGTTTGTGAGCGCGGGAGGGGGGAGATACTGCATACATATCCCGTGATGCATGTGCAAACATATCCGCAATGCATGCCGCTAATATTCACGTACAATTTCACCTGCTGATTGGTGACCGCTCGTCCGCTAAATTCACATCAAAGTAAATGCAGTAGCGAACTGTTTTCGGACATTTTGATGCCAGTTTGGTGGGAGAAATGGCAGGAATAATTTCTCTACAATATATTCAAATGAAAGAAAGGTTTTGCGTAGAAAAATTTTAAATGTCACAATATACGTAGATAAAAATGAAATTGGTTACGATAAAGAATTTACTTGGTCATCTCATCTCTTTTGTAGTATGTACCGTAAATATAAGAGACTAACCAGATATTTGGTTGCGATTAGTAATGATTATTTTTGGTAGTAATTACTTAAGGAACATTTTATTCAAATGACAGTTCTATTTAAATCCATAACCTCAATATTCTGTGGTCTTCTGCACATTACATCTGTATGTGTAGATATGTATCAATAATATATAATGAGATACTTTTAAATGATTCTTCGTTAGGGCCGTTTTTTCGCCTGGGCCAACGAGGCCATGGCCTATATATATATATATATATATATATATATATATATATATATATGTATATATTGTGTCCTAGATCACCTCGCTCGAGCATAGGGCCTTTACAAACTCGCGCCATCGGGATCTGTGAAGAGCAAGCCTTTTCACCTGGCGCCAGGTAGTTCCGTGAGCATCAAGTTCTTTGTATATTGTTCTCCTCCATGTGGATACAGGTCGACTTCTACGACGGTTTCCCTGAGGGTTCCATTCTAATGCCATTCTGGAGATGTCGTTTACTGCCTTCCGGAGGGTATGCCCAATCCAGTTCCACTTTCTTGCCTGAATTTCCAACAGGATAGGTTTTTGTGCTGTCGATTCTCAAAGATGAGTATTGGGAATATGATGTGACCAAGTAATGCGAAAAATTCTGCGCAGACATCTCTTAATAAAAACTTGGAGTTTATGGGTAATTTCTTTAGTGACTTTCCAAGTTTCGCAGCCATACATCAGAACTGATTTTATATTGGTTTTAAATATGCGTACCTTAGTGTTACGAGAGATCTTATTGGATTTCCAGACTTCTTTCAACAAGCCGAAAGCTTGTTGAGCTTTAAGTATTCTGTTGTTCATGTCCCTTGTAGTTCCTCCATCTCTCGTTATTGCACTACCGAGGTAGCAGAATTCTTCCACATCTTCTAAGACTTCGCCGTTAATGTAAAATCTGTTGACGTTATTGGTACCAATCCGCATTACTTTGGTTTTCCCTATATTTATGCATAAGCCAACTAAATTTGCCAAAGTACCTATACTTTCAAGTTTGGCTTGCATATCTTCATAATTATGTGAAAGAAGGCATATATCGTCTGCATAGCTCAAATATTCCCAACGGTTTTGGAAGTCCCACTGTATGCCTCTGTGTTCTGGCCCTAGGCCTAGGCCATGGCCTAGGGCACGCTTGTTTAAGGGGCCCGGTCACCGGTCTTAATTTTATTTTGAAAAGTTACTGATTTATTTATTAATAACATTAACATTATAAATATATCAGGAAATTCATCTATCAGACGAACTCGTGTTCGGCATTATAGAATTTATGTATGTAAAATGTATTGGGTTGATGCAAAATTAACGATTTTTTTTTTTTTTGTATATGTTTATTCAACAAAAACTTGCTGTTTGGAGACGATCTATTGCTGTATGGAGACGATAGAGCTGAGCCAGATAGACGCTGCTGTTGATGCTGAATTGCCGTTTGCCGTTTTTGTGCGGAATCCGCTTCTGTTAACGTTCATCATCTTCATTTCTCCAAAAGCAAATGCCGTTTGCAATGGTCTCCCAATTCCGCTTCTATCCCACCATACGCACCACATTGCCTTCTTACTGTGGGCACATTATGCTATTCCTTTCGGCGTTTCATTCGGAGATACACACACTTTCTTGCTTTTGACGTTTTTGACGAGTAACCACGATTCATCACCAGTGACAAGATTGTTCAAAAATGACGATTGCTCGTTTCTCTGCAGCAATTTGGTGAAAATTCGAACTCGATCGGCTTTGTTGTTGTCGGAGTGTTCGCGAGGCACCCATCCAGCCAATTTCCACACTTCTCCAAGCTTTTTTAGGCGACGGACAATCATGGATTTGTCGACATTGAAGTCTTCGGCCAGTAGCCTGGTTGTCATGCTATCGTCAGAATAATATGCTACTTAGGTATAGAGAGTGCTACACTAGTACGCCATAAACGCAAATTCAGACTCCAGACATTGTTCCCTTTTTCTACCTAGAATTATCTCTGTACTACAAACATTTTGCCACAAATAAGCAAAATGTTCGTATCTAGAATAGTCCTCCTCATTCATATCCAGTCCTGTCGAAATTCGTGAAATATTTTACTTTTATTAGCGAAGTGATGTTGATTTGACGTAGCCGTAATATATGTTGTTATTACTATTTTCAATGTTTCACGTAAACCCAGGGATGGTATCGATTTACACGATATTGATAGTGAATATCGATGGTAACATGCTGTTACAAATGCGGTGCACAGTAGCTGCGGGATAAGAAACCGACCTTTGAACGTTTGAGAGTAAATTCGAAAATACAAGAACTTTTTAGAACGAAATAAGGCTTATTATATAAGACGTGCCACTTGCAGTCTGAGAGTATTATACAAGCAGTTAAGTCAGTTCAGCAGGACAGTCAAGATCGTCAATAAGTCAGTTCTATGCATTTTACTTCTGCGTATTTAACTATTAAATTCTTGTCTGAATATTTGTGTCTAAATTGTTGTGGTCCGCCACTGTCGTACATCAAAGTAACCATATATGGCTTTAGAGGTGGTTGTTGGAAACGGCTCCCTCTTCCGCCCCCAGTGAGCCTCTTGTTGACCACAGAACGGGCAATATCTGCTAATTGCCGAGGGAGTGCAGTTGCAACGCCAGTAATTGCCTCTGCCTCTCTGTTATGTATTTATTCACTATTATGCTAGGATTGCGTGTATTGGCTACTTCTTATTCAAATTCAAAGCAAAGCTGGATTTGCAAACATTCAATCAGAATTTACATCCATATTCAGGAATCAAATACATAATCATAAGTTCAGAATCTATCTATAATTCCCATTCGATTTGCATCAGTAACTTAAAAAGAAGTTGGTAAATATGCTTTATTACTTAAAGATACTCAAAATAGTCATATTTCTTCAGTTGCTGTCTTCCACGGAGCACAGATACGCGGGTTTGAATCTCCACACCTCCTTCGGATTTTTATCTTTCGTTATTGTGCAGTCAGCTCTGAGGTCGACTCAGCCTCAAGTATTTAATACTTAAAATGAGTACCTGTTTATACAGGGATAATAGGACGGGTTGAAACGCTACACTGATTACGTGGCTTTCATATCTATGGCCAGCGGTCTAGAAATGGAAAATTTACCTTCTCTGTCCCAATGCACCTACCTAGGCGTTTGGAAATCCAGTGACGGACTAAAGAAAATCGGGGCCCTAGGCAAAGTTCACAAAGAAAAAATATGTAATAAAACCGTTTTACGGCACCCAAAAAGTTACGGGCCCTAGACAGTTGCCTAGTCTGCCTAGGCCAAATTCCGCCCCTAAAAGGTAAATAGGTTTCCCCCGCCTGTGGAAACCTATTAAGGGCGTATCATACTAGAACGCTATCCAAGTTTTATTTTGTAAGTCTTTTTCGAGTATTCAAGTCTTCACGTCTTCAGCTATCACACGCGAAACAGGGAAAAGTGACTTGCTTCTGCGTACATAACGTTAACAATAGACCCATCTCTCTTGATCTGACTGAGAGATCGAGACCGCGCACGCGCATTTGAAGACTTGGATTTCGTCTGTCTTCTAAAGACGGGGGAAATATATCTCGATGTATTTGCTCAGACTTAAAAACCTAGGTTTTTTGTCATGCTATCACACACACAAGACTTCGATTCGAATGCCAAGACTTTAGTTTTCCAAGTTTAGACTTGAATAATAACTGTAGTGTGATAAGGCCTTTATAGAATGGATGATATATTGTACGAGGTTGAAGTTTACCACCTGAGCCATACGCGAGTGTTGATAATGGCGGTTTTCTTAAAGTAGTTTGAGGTTTAAGAGATTTCGTAGTGGTTGTCAGGACAATAAAAAATGATCTATTTATATGAATCAAAAGATCTATATTGTTTATGAATATTATATAGGCGTATAAGTAGAAGCGGATAAAGCCCGTGGGAGAGCCTGGTGTAAAAATTTCGAATTGCAAATTAAAACTGACGAATTTATGGCGTTCCATTAAAAATAGGGAAAGAAAATTTTAACTTTTGTCTGCATATGTGATGATTAAAAAAAGAAACCAATGCCCCTGCAGTAGTTTTTAGTAGATAAAAACGTACAGTGTTTCAGCAAACATGCTCCAGACCTCACATTTAAGGGAAACCCAAAATTTGCAGGTGAATGGAGATGATTTTTTTTGGTTCTTTAATTTTTGTCAAATTCGCTGTCACAGCACTTTATTATACAATTTTAGATGGTTCATTAATGTTTCTAAAAATAGTCATAAATATATTTAAAAGTATATTAATATAGTATTTGGTTGATTCGCTCGAAAATTAATTCTCGACTATGCGAAAAATTGTTAAACACATCCCTGAATAATTAAAATCGGATTTAATTCCAAACGCAAAACATTTCAGCGATATTCAAATATTGTTTGGACGATGGACGAGCCGTAGGGTATTAACAGAGGTTCTAAATAACGAGCACTGGATTTCAAATCGTTACTTGTATAGTAATGATTTTAAACAAACACATTTTAAACAAATTGTGTCAAAAATAGGCTTCCTGTTTCCAGGTTTCTTGACCATATTTTCAATCTATGTACATTCAGGAGTAATGTGGTCAGTATTACGTCCATTTTTTTAAGCGTACACAGAAAGGCACCTACATTTTATAGCCGGTTGCGAACAGCTTAGCAGAACCTGTAATTTGAATAAATATTTTTACACAAATTATTTGACATGAGCAAGAGTTGAACGCACGTCTGTGCCAGTGGCGGACTAAGCCTTCGCCGGGCCCAAGACATTTTTGATTTACGGTCCCTCAACCTATGATTTACGGGCCCTCAACCTATGTTTTTTTTAAAAAGGCCCTTACCTCCCAAATCCAAGTGAAGAGCAAAAAAAAAAAATACATCACCTGCCAAATCCGGGCCCTTGAAAATTACGGGCCCTAGACAAATGTCTTTTTTGTCTAAGGGGATAATCCGGCCCTGGTCCGTGCCCTTGCTTAGCAGTCAAATAGCGGTACAAACGATTTAACGCTTGCAGCTACAGGCTTGCTTTATTTTGTTGTTTTAAGGATATTAATTTTTTAAATTTATTAAAAAATGTATTAAAATATAAATTCAGAAAATACGTTTAATAACACATGAGATAAAATATATGTTGAAGTTGGGAGAAGAGCAGGGCCGAAGCGATGGTCTTTGGCGCCCTTATGCAAGATTTAATGAAGCGCCCCCAGAGAGGGCAAAATTTTAAGTGAAGACCTAAAAAAAAGGTGAAGATCTAAACTATTTTGGCACGTAAGGACCTACAAAAAAATATATATAACCTCTCAATATAATTGCTCGGGTATCACAGTAACTAGGAATTTATGGCCAACCGATATATTTTTATTTAATATAAAATCGATATATTTTTTATGTAATACATAACTAAGAGGGAGATTTCTTTTTTTAGGGTTTTGTAGGTATGACCAAAAAACCCTTATACCGCTATTTTGTCGTCTGTCTGTCTGTCTGTCTGTCTGTCTGTCTGTCTGTCTGTCTGTCTGTCGGTCTGTCTGTCTGTCTGTCTGTCTGTTCGGTAAAAATTGTAGCCAAACGTCTAAACCTAGAGAGTTGAACGTTGGCATGCTTGTACAACTTTTTATGTGCTCATAGAAAAAAAAAAAAAATTAATTCTGAGTAGGATATCAAATGAAAGCCCTTAGTACGTGGATTAACGATCAAAATTTTATTTTTGCAAAATAAATTATTTTGAGGCGATTTTGCCAAAATTGTGCAAAAAAAAATTTGTCCCACACCCTGTAGCCCAGATGGTTTAAACTAAAAATCTGAAAAAATTCGAAATAATGTACATTGGTGTGAACCGGAATAGTACAACAGGAATTTTTGATCAGATTATGTTTTCGGAAAATAATGCATTTTTTGTGTTTTTAACCAAAATATGTTAAATATTTAATTCGCTATGTAACCCAGCAGATAAGTCAGTGCTCATAGCGATGTGCGTTTCGTCATTGGTTTTCTAATTTGCTAAACATGTAACCTGCGAACTAGAGTTCGAATCCTGTAAATTTTAATTTTTTTGTTTTTTTTTGCAGTTTTCTTTTGTTTAAATTATTTTGTCAAAATTCTAGTTATATTTTAGTAAATGTTGCATTTAATTTTTAAAAGCGTAAATTTAATAACCAGTGGTAAGTGTTGAAATTATAATTTAATTCTATGTTTGATGTATACGCAATCAGAGGGTGGGGCTAATGATTTAAGCAAACAATAGAAGCCATAGGCGCAATTTTCAAAATCTTAATGAACCTTGCTATGTAAAAAAAAAATACTGCACATATTTAGAACTTAAATAATGGTATTAGGCATTCGAATTAAAATTCATAAAAAAATATTTTGACATAAAATTTGTTTTGGCATCCCAAATAATCATCATTCAGTTACTAAATACCTGCAAAACCCTGAAATGTGTGAAAATTCACACTTCACATCAATTTTTTATTTTATACATTTTAATAATAATCATCTTATGCCCGGTTGCATAAAATCTTAAAACTTGATATAAACTAAAACTCATTAAAATCTTATTACAACGCATTGCATTGCTAATATTTGTAAAATATTTGACAATTAATTGACATTAATATTTATGTTTATATACGAGGGTTACCTTTTATGTTTTTACAAACGATCACTAGATGGCAATATTGAAATGTGTCATAACTATATTCGTAAAATTTGACAATTGTTATTGTGAAATCAGTGGCAGCTTATAAATTGACCGAGTAGTTTGTTGACAGTCAGCGTTAAAAAAAAACAAGTTTGTGAAAAAATTGATATTACTCGTGAAGGTTTTCGTTGGATGATTTTTTACGATTTTAGTAAAGGCCTAACCCAACAACAATGCATAGATTCGCTTCGTTCAACTTTTGGTGATGAAGCACCATCATAAAAGACAATTGGTTTGTAGAATTTCGTCGTGGTTGTGACGAATCTCGTGAAGGTAGACCAAAATCGGTTGTGATTCAAAAAAACATCGATGCTGTGCGAAAAATTATTGAAGAAGATCGGCATATGTGACTTACCTTGAGATAGAGGTATACTTTGGCATATCGCAGACTGCAATACATTCGATTTTGCATGAACATTTAACTGTGAAAACGATCTGTTCCCAATGGAGTCCACATAATTTGACCAAAGCTCAAATAAAGGCTCGTGTTGATTGGTGTAAGGGAATGATAAAAGAATTCAACCTAGGCACTGCAAAATTTCACGGCACACCCATGTTGGCATAAAAAAAGAAATTTCTAAAGCCTGTAGTACACGATGCAATTTATCGATTTGAATCTGGTACGATTTGTTGTACGATAATTATTGTATTGAGAATTTTGTTCAGAATTATCGGATGTAAAATTATTGTAGTATACCATCCAATATTTATCGCTTTGAATCTGTACCAATTGATGCGCACTACGTCTATTTTTGTAAGTTGACAGAATTCAAATAATTGTACTTAACCTAGAATGGACAGATTAAACTATCTATCAGTTTACCAATTTTTGAAGACTGATAATATAAATCTTTGTCCAAAATCAGTAAATCTCCTGGATTCGCAAAGCCGTACTGTTTCCTGTTCTAATTTATTACATTTTAAATTGAAGGGAATTATTATTTTATTTATTTTTTGTTATTATTATTTTTGTTTATAAAACTACGATTTTTCTTCATCAAAAATATATACAATATACAATATCAATACATATTATTGTTGTCATTATTATCGTTATAAAATAGTTTAAAGAAAATAAAACATATTAACAATGATTTCGTTGAATTTGTTTTATGCATAACACCCAACTTGAATAAATAAATGAGAAGTGTAGAAATTGTAATCAAAAGTAGTTTGTTGACAAGAAATTAAAAAAAAAAAATGTACAAACATAATAAAAAAAAAAAAAATAATAATAATAAATAATTCCCCCGGTACTTTTTTTCCCGGAATGGAATGTTTAATGGTCACCTTAGATAGGTCACTAGTTAAGTATGTTGGATAATAAGATGTTGGATAAATCCAAAAGTATGTATAAATATCCTAAGAATGTGAACAGCAAAATCCAATTTATTTTAAACAAAATAAGAAAAAATATTGTTAAAGTTGATACTAAATAACCTCGAAATATGTTTGACAGATGAACAGTTGTTAGTCACATGAATATGCGCATCTTATACTGCGCATTATTGGTTCATTCTGTCCAATATTTTAGGTCGAGACAATAAATATTGGTTGGTTTTCAATATCATACAAGATCTCGTACAAAAATCCTGTAGTACACGATACAATAATTTGTGTACTATAAATCGTACGAGATTCAAAACGAGAAATCGCATCGTGTACTACAGGCATAAGGATAGTTTATTTAATATTTCGCGGCACAGTGATTTGCCGTGGTACATCCTTTGAGAAACACTAGTCTATTAGCCAGACTGTGTAGGCGCGAATAGCTATCATTGCTGCGCGCCAAAAATAATAACCAACTAACTAACTAATTTTGAGTACCACTGTATTTTGTTAGAGCATTTCGTAACAAACTGCAGCGGGTATTAAATAAATAATTAGTTTATTTATGGCGGGGATGTGTGTGTATCAATGTATATGTGTGTATGTGTGCGTTTTGCCCGGTGTTACCATTTCATTTCGCTAATTAATTTACATGTAATTAATATGTATTTTAAACATTTCTATAATGAATTATATGTTTGTCAGGACATTAATTACGGAGCGATTGATCAATGGGGCAATGCGCTGATCATATCAGAACAAACATGGACCGCGTATTAATACTTCATATTTTCATTGTCTAATTTACCCTCAGGGATTATTTAATTAGGATCATATTCAGGACACGTAAACAGGATGAAAGTGTACAGGATGGTAAAAGGATATAGGAATGGACTTCCATTTATTCGCCTGTAGCAAGAAAAATTTATATGGTGTGAATTTTCACACATTGCAGAATTTCGTAGGTATCTATAATACCCACACCTTTATTTTGGACGTTTGCCATTGCTGATAGTACTAGGCTAGAATAGTACAATATGATAAGTATTATTATCAAAAAGATATAATACTTCAATAGTATGTAAAAAATAAATTCGGACGTTTCGGAAACTGCTCAACAATCTGTTTCCGTCTTCAGCGATCACGAGAAGTGATAAACATTTCAGTTTTTCTTCGAGTTTTTATACCGAGTATTGTAAGAGTGGGAGCAGGTTATAGGTGCGTTGCTATTGGTTGGGTGGTTAGGATCAGGTATGGGTAGGGACGGGACTACCTGCGGAGGATTAACGACCGGATTAAGGTTGTTTGTCACATTATTGTGTGGTAATGAGATGTTTGTTACCGGATTAGTGACTTGAGGATTAAAAGCATTGTTTTTAATAATAGAAAGCCAGAGTTGAGGAAATTCTATGCTAGCTTGGCTGACAGCATCTCCAGAGTTTTCGATCAAAGCAGACTCTTTCAATTTTCTTTTGAACTTGTTTTCCTCATACATTAAGGGTTTAGCATCTTTCCATTGGAAATGGTGTTCATTTTCCCAAGCATATTCAGCCAGTTTGGAACTGTAAATTTCGCCCTGCTGAACTTTCTTCTTATGCTCGTTTACCCTAACATGTAGAGGAAACACTGTTTTAGATTACATGTTAAACTTTTTCACACTCAGTGAGCTATTAAACCTATTAGACCGGGAGCTCATGGTAGTTTTTGGTCTCTGATTTCATACAGCATGCCTTTTGGAGGAGAGAATATTTACCCTGTGACAACAAAAAAGGGATGGTACTAAACCCCTGCACGCTTTCCGGTCATAGGGAAAATTGCATTTCCACTTGCACAAAAATTTTGTGTTTTTCTTTGATTTTTATTGCTTGCCCTTTTGTCAAAAGAAAGTTAAAACAAATTTAAAGTCTTTTAATTATAGGCATGCGATTTGGAGGGTTACAAAGGGATCAAACGGTCACGTGATCCTGTAATAAAAAAATATGATTTTCCGCGTTTTCATACAGCATGCCGATGAAAAGAATTAAAGTTTGTATCATAAAACCTCTATAAAAAAAATTGGCATGCATCCCTCGTTGGCCCAAAGGTGGAAAATTTCGGAAAATATTTGTGAAAATTTTAATAGGATTTTACGTGATCTTAAACAACACCAAATAAAGTAAAATGTTAATTTTATAGTGTAAAATGTCAAAATTTAAATGGCATGCATGCCGAGGAAGCCCATCACGTCATAAATAAGAAAAGTTGCAAAAAAAAAAAAAATGGAAAATTTAGGGCATTTTATTTTGCATGCATTTTTGCATTATTTAGTGAAATGTAAAAAGGCATGCAAAATAATATGACCGAAATTTTCCAATTTTTTTTTTTGCAACTTTTCTTATTATTTATGATGTGATGGGCTTCCTCGGCATGCATGCCATTTTGTATTTGAGCTAAAACCAACATTATTTAGTGAAATGCGAAAAGGCATGCAAAATAATATGACCGAAATTTTCCAATGTTTTTTTTTGCGACTTTTCTTATTATTTATGATGTGATGGGCTTCCTCGACATGCATGCCATTTTGTATTTGAGCTAAAAACAACATTATTTAGTGAAATGCAAAAAGGCATGCAAAATAATATGACCGAAATTTTCCAATTTTTCTTATTATTTATGATGTGATGGGCTTCCTCGGCATGCATGCCATTTTGTATTTGAGCTAAAAACAACATTATTTAGTGAAATGCAAAAAGGCATGCAAAATAATATGACCGAAATTTTCCAATTTTTCTTATTATTTATGATGTGATGGGCTTGCTCGGCATGCATGCCATTTTGTATTTGAGCTAAAAACAACATTATTTAGTGAAATGCAAAAAGGCATGCAAAATAATATGAGCGAAATTTTCCAATTTTTTTTGCAACTTTTCCGATGCATGCCTCTGTTTTAGGACCTCCTTATCTGTATGCCAATTTTGTTATACAGCAATGCATTATATCAATAACCTATAGTTAAGATGGCATGCAAAAAGAAATCACGTAAAAACCTATTAAAATATTCACAAATATTTTCCGAAATTTTCCATCCTTGGGCCAACGAGGACCGCATGCCAATTTTTTTATAGGGGTTTTATGACACAAACTTTAATTCTTTTCATCGGCATGCTGTATGCAAACGCAAAAAATCATATTTTTTTATTACAAGATCACGTGCCCGTTTGAGCCGTTTGGAACCCTCCAAATCGCATGCCTATAATTAAAAGACTTTAAATTTGTTTTAACTTTCTTTTGACAAAAGGGCAAGCAATATAAAATCAGAGAAAAACACAAAATTTTTGTGCAAGTGGAAATGCAATACAGGTGGGCATCGTTTTACGTGGTGTTACGTACCGGCGCAAAATAAAGCGGCGCAAATCAAAGCAAAGAATGTTCATTCCAGAGACGGATTAACATTCTATTCGAATTAATATTTTTGTTTTTTTTTTTTAAATTATTTTTGTTTTTTCTTATATAAAATTATTACTTATATATACAGAAAATTATAATATTATTACAGAACATACAATACAATGCAACAATACGATACAAATAAACAAAAATTAAAAGAGAAATCAAAATTATAATCAAAAATAAAAGCAAAACCTTTGAAAGAATATTAAAAATTTATTTTTCTTTATTTTTTCTTTCACGCAGAAGGCTTATGTAAGGTTCCATAGATGTTTTGATATTTTTTATTATAGTTGAACTGCGTTCGCAATCATGATCTGTCTTACAAATGTCTTAATTTTTTAATTTTATCTGCATTTTTCAATATTGTAGTCACCGTTGATGGAGGTAAGTTTAGGCATCTACAAATCTTCGGACGAGTTTCACCATTCTCTATTCTTTTAATAACTTCAATTTTTGTCTCAATCGAAATAGACCTACTTTGTTATCTATCGTGTTTTGTAGATATATCTTCCATTGGTATTAATGAAAATTATAATTATTACTGAATAATTTTAAATTAAATTTTAAAGGTAAGTTAATAAAAATAATATAGAAAAATTAAAAATTATTAAATTTAGATTATATTAAATATTAGATTTAGATTTATTTAAATTTAAATATGTACATATCATAAAGCAGACACTCTTAAGCGAGTTAAATTTATTTTACAACTGAATACGTCTCAGTAGTGCGATTACTGCGACTGCGTAAACCACGAGACATCCCCGCTTCGACCCCTGAATCGTCGACACCCGACTCCGACGTTCAACTGTTTCAAAGCGGCGTTATTTTAAGGTCGCTGCCAACCGGCGTAAAATAAAGCGGCGTAAAATAAGGCCCACCTGTATTCCCTATGACCGGAAAGCGTGCAGGGGTATAGTACCATCCCTTTTTTGTTGTCATAAGGTAAATATTCTATCCTCCAAAAGGCATGCGGTATAAAATTGGAGACCAGAAATGTCATGAGCTCCCGGTCTATATTTAAAACTTCCAAAATAAGTGAGCTATTAAAAAAATTTAAGAACTTCAACAATGGAAACATTTTTAATGAATTTATGACTAGTGTAGTACGAAAAAATATATGTTTATAGTTAAAATTAAAAAAAAAGTTATTAAGCGTGTTCTACATTATACAATTCTCATCAAATTTTCATACTTATTTCTTTGACTAGAACTTGTACTAGAAATAAATCAGTGAAATTGTACAGTGTAGATCACTTTATGTAGTCAAGGTCAACTTTATTCAAAACTAGATTTGATCCAACTTTTCTTGAAAACACATCCAACTTGGAACTCGGTGCATGCGCAGTAGACACTTTTAACAATAGTACCAACATTAAAAATTACGCTTGTAAATATTTTGTATTACCACGTGTTTAATAGTGTTTTGTTGATCATTGGTTTGAATAAGCGAATATATAAATTGTGTTTTGTACGTAAATCAGTAATTTTACAAATCTAATAGCTAGGTTATAAACACTTGACAAGATATGATTATATTTTTATGTTAGTACTTTAAATGAACTGAAACACGTGTAAGAATTTCATTATCTACCAAAAAATTGAAAAATAAATTGTATTAAAACTTTGACAACTTCTAGTTCAAAGAAAAAAGTTTAGAAAATTGATGAATAAAGTATAATGTAGAACACGCTTAACAGTTCAATAAATTTCAATAAAAATTGAAATAGCTCACTTATTGTGGAACGGAGGTAGTATTTGTTATCGTAAGAAACCAACATATGTTTAATTTTCTAAGGCCTGCTGCGTGTTTTGTTTTTTTTTTTAATGAACAAGCGTTATATTGCAATTTATGCCTTCTGTCTATAAAATGCGTAGCATTCATACCACCTATGAATAAGTTGCAAGATAAACTTCTCAACAATGTTGCTTTCTAAAAAATAAAAGCAATAATTTTAATTATTTATAACATAGGGCGTAACTCAATCCACAGTAAATTCAATAGAATATATGTTCGTATTTGTATCACATGTGCGCATAGTATCAGAACGCGTTAATTGTGAACTGACAATTAACCAATATTTACGATACAATAACTCAGAGGCGCACGTGTTTGGGTGCTTGCCCCCAGGCGCCGCCACACCGGAAGAATATACTTAATTAACCAACGATATTTTGCCAATATGACAACTACATGTGCAAATGTGGCTTTCATTATTTAAATGTTGGGTAAAAAACAGAGATGAATTAAAAATGAATACTGACCATTTCCTTTTACGAATGACACGATGGGAATATTTAATTTTATTAATGCGACGACAAAATATTAACTGGCTAGATGAATATTCAAGTAGGTATATCAAATTGAAAATATCAGACACAAGTGCCGTTCGAAAATATAAATATTTAAATAAATAAAAACGCTGCAAGAATAGGATGTCAAGATATTTTCACCACAGACGTTAAAGAAAGAATTTAAATGGTAGAATAGTATTAATGGCATAAAGGACAATTCTATGAAAAAAGATCTATTGAAAATAATGAATAAGAACATATCCACTGTGTGGTGCTATACGAGTTATTTTGTTAAGTTTTAGGACAAAAATTTACATGTTCATTAAAAATAATAATAATAATAATAATAATAATAATAAACTCTAAAAGGTGTCCAAATTTGAACATCCGATTTAAATTTAATAATAAAACACGCAGAATACTTGAATGTTATAATTTTATTATCGTATTATAAAGTACAAATGTTTCGGTTAGTTATAAAACCAAAAAAAAAAAAAAAAAATCAAAATGAGCTTTGTCGCTAAAGATTAATTTTTATAAAAAATCGTAATTTTCTTGACTTTTTTCTAAGACCCAATTAACAAACATACGACGTTTGGCTTTAATTCTTGAGTCAACTGTATCTTACAAGCTTTTAAATGAAGATCTTTTTAGGGTTTTGTAGGTATGACCAAAAAACCCTTATACCGTCATTTTGTCGTCTGTCTGTCTGTCTGTCTGTCTGTCTGTCTGTCTGTCTGTCTGTCTGTCTGTCTGTCTGTCTGTCTGTCTGTCTGTCTGTCTGTCTGTCTGTCTGTCTGTCTGTCTGTCTGTCTGTCTGTCTGTCTGTCTGTCTGTCTGTTCGGTAAAAACTGTAGCCAAACGGCTAAACCTAGAGTTGAAATTTGGCATGCTTATACAACTCTTTGACCCGCACATAGAAAAAATACTAAAACATCTAAAAAACATATCCCTCTAAAAATATAAACAAATATATGCTCATCGAAAAAAAAAATATTTTTTTATAATTCTGTGTAGGGTATCAAATGAAAGCCCTTGGTACGTGGATTAACGATCAAAATTTTATTTTTGCAAAATAAATTATTTTGAGGCGATTTTTGCCAAAATTGTGCAAAAAAAATTTTGTCCCACACTCTATAGCCCAGATGGTTTAAACTAAAAATCTGAAAAAATTCTCAGTAATGTACATTGGTGTGAACCGGAATAGTACAACAGGAATTTTTGATCAGATTATGTTTTTGGAAAAAAACGCATTTTTTGTGATTTTTGGCTAATAATGTACACAAGTTATAGCTTTGTAACACGCTATACTGGAACGTGTATGCTGGTGTAGTGGTTTTTGACGCTGGTTTTTCACCCAAGTAACTCGATTCGAAAGGGATCGAACCCTGCGAGAAGAGACAATATTATTTTTTGTTTTTTTTTTTTAATTTTTATATTGTTTAAATTATTTTTTCAAAATTCTAGTTATATTTTGAAAAATGTTGCATTTAATTTTTAAAAGCGTAAATTTAATAACCAGTGGAAATTGTTTAAATTATAATTTAATTCTGTTTCAATGTACACGAAATCAGAGGGGCGGAACTTATAACAACCAATGGAAGCCATAGGCGCAATTTTTAAAATTCTTAATGAACCTTGCTATATAAAAACAAATACTGCACATATTTAGAAACCTAAATAATGGTATTAGGCGTTCGAATTAAAATGAACAAAAAAAATATTTTAATATAAAATTTGTTTTCGCATCCCAAATAATCATCATTCACTTACTAAATACCTGCAAAACCCTGAAATGTGTGAAAATTCACACTTCACATAAATTTTTTAATATTCAATTGCTGTGAACATTTTCGGGTTTGCAACACTAGTCCTTACTGTAGCAATGTTTTTTTCTGATCGGGCAGAACGATTGCAAACATGTTGTCTGTTAGCTTTTACTGACCTGAAATTTTTTCATAAAATTGTCTATGACCTTGACAGACTGTGCAACATTTCTTCAAAAAAAAAAAACTTTCCCCATTTTGGTAATAAGTTTTTACAACAAATATGCGTTCTTCAATGGAATATCGTTCCATAATAACCAAGTCACAACTAATCGCAAAGTTTTTACTTGACTACTGTCACTATGTACTATGTACTATAGTACACTATATAGTCACTATAGTGTACTCTAGTGACAGAAGTTGTACATTCAATGAAGATATGTATAAATGGCGGCTAATTTAAATCGCAAGGTCAAATTTGGACACTCTTTAGTTGGCTTTGGAATTTTTATGAAGGTATCCCAGCAAACATTCAACTAACGGCCGAATGCCGGCAAACTGCTTTTACTGCTGGTAACGCCAGTATTAATAATGTACTTCACATTTGTATTTCGCATTCCGCCTATACGAAGTACTTTACCAGCATTTTATAAGCACTCCTTATTTGTATTAATCCAAGCAAACATTTTTATACGGTCCAGTACTGTTGAAGCACATACTCCCCGGCATTGAAAGTAATGGGCCAGTGCTGGCATTTCGCACTGGGCCAGTATCCCGGTGTTCCGGTGGCCGTTAGCTGGGCCATCAATGGACCATTGATGTATCACTTGCCGGCCCAGCAACGGTAAAGTGCAAAATAATCGCATTAGTTGCCAGATTATTTCTGACAGACCAGTGCTTATGTTACATTTTACTTTTGTTTTAAAAATGTTTTAAGCAACTTTTCTATCCTTTTTTATTTTAATAAAGTCGATAAATTATTGTTTTACACAGCTATCGTCTCTTCTTCACTCATACTTTTTACTTAAAACTAAACTTTTTTTGAATGTAATAATTTGAAAAGTCTGATTGTTCTTAGTCATAAAACGCCCTAACCGCGTGGCCTTCGAGGGCCAGTACAAGTTGATACGTGTTGGTGGACAGTTTGTCAAGATGTGTATTTAAATAGTTATTGTTTTGTGAACATTATACAGTTTTTTATTGTGATTTGTGTGTGTTTTGTTAGATTTAAGGACGTAGTTTACACAAACTGTTTCATGTTAAATTGTTTAATTTTTAGTTTAGCTAAATCATAGTTTTTTTCATGTAATAAAATTTTCAATTATTAATAAATCTGTTACAAGATTATAAATATGTCATTTCAAAAATATAATTTGTCATATTTTATTTGGAATAGTGACATCTTTAATATTTTGTAAATATAATACTAACCTAAAATAATACAAACTTAATCCAAAACTGTAAAGCTTTTTTTACAATATAACCAAGTTTCTAGAAGTCAGTAATACACTATAAAAATGACCAAAATAACCAGATCTAGTTTGTTCTTACAAAAGTGAACAGCTTATAGCATTAATGCTTATAAAATTTGATTATTGAATTTATTTTAACAAGTATGATTTCTTTACATTGGCGCTCTTCAAGTCAGGGGGAAAAGATGTGGTAGATAATACAAGCCGAATATTGGCGAAAATTATTAGTCACCACTTATCTTTAGGATGCAATTTTTAGGCCGAAATGGCAGAAAACCGTTTTCCTAAAATTCTTCATTAAATTAATAAATTAAATAAACTAATTCCTGTTATTCCTGAAATTATATTTATTTAATAAATAAATCAATAAATTATAACTGTAAATACAATTTACAATCGGCCAGTTTTACCATAGTTGAATAAATTTATTTTATATATAAATTATAGTTTATAAATTTATAAACAACTTAAGTTAACAATATGGCATCATTCTATTGACAGCAATGTTAATTTCTTCATTAATAGTTTAAAACCGATGCGATATTGTCAACTTTATTTGTTAAATAAATTTATTAAACGATGGTGAAAATGGTCAAATGAGTATTTATTTTGCACCTAAGCATTAATTTATTTTAATACTGGGTAAGTACACATATGTTACATTTGAAACACTAGAGAGTGGGTATAATATATCCACTGGTCCGTCAGAAATAAATCTTGCAACTAATACGATTATTTTGCACTTTACCGTTGCTGGGCCAGAAACTGATACATCAATGGGGCAGCTAACGGCCACGGGGATACCGGGGTACTGGCCCAGTGCAAAATGCCAGCACTGGCCCAGTGCTAAATGCCAGCACTAGCCTAGTGCGAAATGCCAGAACTGGCCCAGTGCGAAATGCCAGCACTGGCCCATTACTTTCAATGCACTTTACCGTTGCTGGGCCGGCAACTGATAAATCAATGGGCCAAATACGGGGACACCGGGGTACTGGCCCAGTACGAAATGCCAGCACTGGCCCTAAAATTTGCACTTGTAACCTCAATTATAAAATATAAACAAATATCAAACAGTTAGAATTTTAAATATACTTTTTTATTGCACTACTATAAAATAAATATTTAACATAATAATTCAAATACTTTTACATTTAAGTAATAAATATATATACAGAACGTGTTTCCGTAAGAAACTGAATCTTACTAAAGTTGATGATAGTGAAATGCCACTGACACTCGTGTTCTTTACGAAAATTAAATCATTTTTAACCGCAGTACCTATATTGAGAACCACGGCGGTAAAAATAGAACACCAAGTAAACTAACTATAAGAAATATTTACAATAGAACAAAATAGCTAGAAAGATATTTGTAGAATGAAGCTTTAGCTATAATTTTCCGTGTCGTAGAGATAGATTGGTTTACCAGATGGCATGTATAATGAAAATGGTTTATTTACAATTACATAGCAATTTTAAATAAATTTAGATTTAGAATTAGAATTAAAAATAGATAGATAAAAATTATCTGCAAATTTGAATATGTGGATTGTTACTAATTTTATTTTAGATGTTAGTTTTATATAAGAAACTTGTGAGAACTATACAGTTGTGCCTCTCCTTAACGAGGTGAAGGATGTGGGTCCACTATTACACACAAGAATTGTGATTCTGTACCATCAAAGAAAGTCATGCCTATTTTGCCTGTTAGAAAGATTACATATAGCTTCCATTTTCTGGGAAGCAAAGATGATATTAATCATTGATTACCTTCCAAAGGGCAAATAATATAAAGCGAGTACTGTGTTAAGAATTTAAATAAACTGAATAAAAAAAAAATTAAAAACGCTAAAAAAACCCAAGTTTATATAGAAAAGAAAAGAACATGAAGCTAATACACATCCCCAAAAGTGAAGTTCAGTATAAAAAACGACGAATTGAAGTGTAATTTTTTGCCCTATTATTCTATTGATTTAGCTCCGTATAAATAAAATTTTTTACACACCTCAAAACATTCCTTAATGATAAGCAGTTTTCTTCAAAGTATGAGCTAGAAACGACGGTAAACACCTAGTTGTGGAAGATTATATTGAAAATTAGAAGCGATTTAAAAAAGAAAACATTATTTTATTATCTGGTCACGAACTATTCAAATGATCCTTGTACACTTTTCTTACACACACATTTTTATGATTTAATATTTTATCTACCGATATTTTCACCCCTTTTAATATATGTATCTCTCCTTTTCTCTCACGTAACGTAACGTAACGTAACGTAACGTAACGTAAGCCCTTATACCTACACACCCGACCCAGTTTATGTGTTCATCTCATTATCATACGGAAATAAGTATTGGTACCTGTAGAGTTTATGACAACTTTTTCGGACTATTTGAGAGTGCCGTTTATGAAGGGTTAAACAGGTAGGGGAATGATAATATTTTAGGGTTCGTATTTCGATCGCCTATTGAAGTCTCCTGGCAATAAGAGTGCTTATTAATATTTGCCGTTTCTAAACAAGGTCAGACTTGACCCCAATCTTTTGAAATTTATTATACATTTTGTTAGTTTTCAAGTATATTTTTCAATTTCATATAATTCATTTCATATTCCTAATTAATTGTAGTAAGTAATTATATGACGACTAATTTTAATAATGTAAAGCTGTCAGTAATTGGTCTTATCGGAACTGAAACCGATTAAAAAAATCGGTTCTGTCTTCTTCCGGTTTCGAATATCCGACCATAAATGGGTATCCAGAACTGGATATCCGGGATCGGGTGTCTATAATCGAGTATCCGAAACCAGGTTTCCAAAATTCTTCATTAGTAACTGATTTTACAAACCTACGAATTATTATTCATATATTTTATCGAAGATTATTGGAGTATTTTTTGTGGAGCAATCTATAAGTGTCACGGGCTGCACTGAATTGACCAATAAGTCTGTGTTGACAGCAGGCCAAAATGTTTCTTTCATACAAATGGCCTCTAGCATATTTAAATCTCATTCATGTTGTGGTCTGTATTAACTTTGCGCTTCAAACTGATATTACATATAATATGAAGGAAGTTACTTGTAATGACTTTCAAATGACGCGTCAAATATTTTAAACCAATACAAGTAAATTATACAGCGCTCACAGAACTTGCAAATAACATCAATCGTCACATCTCTGTTACTTACAAGTTTTCTCATGTCTACAAAATAACGCAAGCTTCATTTTTGTCAGTGTCATTTAGGTATTAGCTTCTAACATTATGAGAGATGACCACAATTTTAATATTCATTTTGTTTCTCTAGTTGAGAAACAAAGATATTTATGTTTATGCTTGGGCAAAACACAGTAATAAAAATGAATGTATTGCTAAAGATGTTACAGAATCAAATAAATTTTGTGGTTATTTAACTATACCAGTTATTTTTACAAAATTTTAATACTAATATAAAATAATTTTTTAAGTGCAGGGTAATTATAAAGTCTTGTTATTATACAATATATGAGCGATCGTAAGTGCCTCTACTTATATTTACAAAATTACTTACAGTTTTGTAAGAATAATTGTAGGATGTTAGTGTTATGATATCATCTTTTTAAATTGCTTATTTTCCCCCAAATAATAACTAATATTCCTTCCTTCCGAAAATATGGTATACATTACTTAAAAAATATGGGTATTTTAGACAAATTAAAGTGACATCTGTTGTCCTAACAAAATGGTTAATTTTGATCAAAATTATGTTAAATTGCAAGGAAGAAGTTCAAAATCAACTTAAATCACAATTGCCAATTAGTCCAGATTTTAAAGTGTTGGATTTTGTATTTTTCAATTCCATACAATCCTTACAACATTCAGCTTGACCGAATACAATCGACGAACTGATCGAATGCCTACAAAATGCATTTAATGCATTAAACATACAAACCCTTAGTAATGTTTTTCTAACATTGCAAACTTGTCGAGAAGCAACCCTGTTAGCAAAAGGAGGGAATTCCTATAAGATTCCGGACATTAATATGGAAAAACATCATTATAAGGGACGATTACAAGCTGTGGAGACAGCCACATTCTTGTTAAATTAAAACTTTTTGAATTATTCTTTGTTTTACTAGATATTTGTAACTATTTCATAAATTAAATCATTAAAATTGTAAATATATAATATATTTTCGGACAAGAAAAAAATCAAAATGTATACTATATTTTCGGATGGAGGGAATTACTTTCATAGCACTTTATCATAGCAGTGAGCGTTGTAAGCAAATCACGCTTCTTGTAAGTTATAATTTCGTAAAATCATTGTCAGATCATTGTTATATCACTATCAGTATTACTTTAGTGAGCAGTCGGGATTACACATAACAGTTAATTAGATATGTTACACATTGTTAGATATAATACTCCAATCATGAAATTTAACCCAAAAAGGTCATCAATATTCTTAGAAAAAATATATAAATAGTAATTCATAGGTATCCAAAATCTCTTACTACTGAAGAAGTCTACTTTATAGACGAAATATACCTACATGAAAATAAAATTTGAAGAAAAGAAAAAGGTCTTTTATTTTTTAAATTAATACATCTTCAAGTTAAATTGAAGTTAAACAACTAACTTAAACTATACATAGAAGAAATTTATTGCTGCTACTTCTTGAAGCTGTCATCTTATACCACCAAACTAAAAAAGTATTTAGTTTTACTATCATTTATGCATTACGAGTATGAAATATCTGGGGGAGATAATAAATATAAACTTGATATCATTCTCGTAGGCGATATAACGAGTTGATTGTTTAGATTAAGTTGTCCATGTATATACAAGTAAAAGAGGAATAAGATGGCCATTAGCTGTTCAATTTTATTGAATTTTATAATGAGTTATACACTTTCATTATTCAAACAGCATTCTTCAATGTTTAAAATAAAATAATGTAAAGGGACATAAATTAAATTATTATGACAAACATAAATTTCGAAAAAGGGTCACTTGTCTCCTAGTTTTAAGTTTCAAACTTTTAGAATTATTTTGGGATAGCAAGGATAAATAAATACAATTACTGGGTTTGTATTCTGATCGGCTGTTGAAGTCTCCAATCAAAAATAATTTTACTTAATAAATTTAATTAGTTTTGGGTTTGTTTCCTTACCGGCTGTTGAAGTCTCCGGACAAAAAGTTAAATTTTTATTCTACAATGTTAATTAAATGGAATCTAAATAAAATATTGTGTAATAAGAACATTTAAGTAACATGTATATTCAATTCTTTCTTTAGTGTTAGTAATTATAGTTTCTTGAAAATTATGTTGACAATAAAGTAGAAGTCAGGTCATTAAAAGAGCTGTAATGATTCCCATTGCTACAATATAACACGCGTACACTCCACATGAAAACGTGAAACTAAAACAGCAGTATTCAAACTTTTTTTAATTGAAACTGCTGAAAAAATAAATAGCTATTAAATCAATAAATATTATTATTATTATTATTATCATTATTTAAAGATTGTAGGAGAGATTTAAGACTTGAGAAAATAGGTGAAAATTAATACGAAGTCGAGATTATCATCATATATGACTATACTACCCCAATTCGCGACTCCAAATAACAGTGAGACATCTGGTGGCGACTAGATAGATTAAACTGTAGCGTATATTTGTATAATATTTTTAGTGTGTTGTGCTGCAGTTTATGTGAATTAAGACGTATTTTTAAATATAGTGACTTAAATACCGTGGTTTTTTGCCGAAATATTGTTTGAACAGATAAATATTAAGAAAAAACTTCTGACATATACGCTTCTCGTCAACCATTAACTGTTGTACGCAGCGCCGCCAACGTTAGTTTCAGTCGCGAATTATAGCCTCTCCTTGACTTTTTCCTTTCAATTTGTCAAATTTAACTTCCTCATGTCTTCTTTCACGTTGTTTTACTACCTGGCACGAGATCTATGCATATGCTTAACCATCTTGAGTGGTCAATTCTTTCAAAGTAATCAAACAACTAAAACTGCTCGTTTTTTCTACAGTAAACAGTTTGTGGGGGGTATCAAATGAAATCTTTAAATGTGTGGATATGCCAACAAATTTTTATTTTTGAAAAATAATTGTTTTTTTTTTATAGGATTTTCGCCAAAATTATGTCAAAGATCTTTTGTCTCCCACCCTATTTTTCTAGTTGATCTAAAAATAAGTCTCAATAATATATATTGATAGAAACCGTAATAGTTCAACAAGAATTTTTGACCAGATTAATTTTTCAAAAAATATAGAACTTTTTATGTCGTTGAAAAAAATAATATTTTTTTAAAAATTTATCGAGTGTCTTCAAAAGAAAGCTCTGAAGATGTAGATTAAGAAACGGAAATAAGATTTTATATTTTTTTTATTTTTTTTATTTTAAGACGATTTTTTCCAAAAATGTACTACAAAGAAACTGTGCCATACCCTTCAACGCAAAGTGGTTGAAATAAAAATCTAAATAATGTACATTCATCTAAACTTGAAATGTGCGAGAGGAATTTTTGAGCAGATTTCGTTTTTTGAAAATATAGCAGTTCTTGTATTTTTCCCAAAATGTTTTTTTTAATTCATGGCTAAATTATGGTTAATAATGTTATAGATTTTTGTGAAGGTAGTATGTGTCTTTTTTTAAATTAAAAATTTAATAAAATTTTTTAACAGCTGAGAATCGAGTTCATGTGTGTAGTGTTCAGTAGACTGTTATATATCATGATTCAACATATTGTTTGAATTACATAAGTTTTTTGTTTTTAAGGTATCAAAGAGGAATAAATCATTTTTAGTAGTGAAATACTTATAAAACACGTTGTTCATAGTGAAAAATACGATTCTGAAATTGAAAAAAGTTAAGCCATTTATGAATATATTTCGTAATAATTTAATACCAATGCAGAAAAAATTGCTGGGATTTTTTAATTTAAATTTTAATATGATGAAATTTACGCAAATTATTTAAATTTTGTTTCAAAAATTTAAATAGAAACTCTAAAAAATTAAATAGTACTAGTAAAATGATTATCGAAGAAATGTTGATTTTGATGTGATAAAAAATCAGGAATTTTTTGACTCAAATTTGGGGGGGGGGCAAGAAATATTTGAAATCCTTTTCTTATCTTTTATACATGAATATACAAGTGATGACCTAAAAAAAGGTCCTCACTTCCAAAATACGTTTTTCTCCAAGCAATTCTGGGGGGGGGGCAACTGGGCGCCAGAGCAATTTCAGGAGGGGCTCGCCCCCCTTGACCACCGCTGGCGCTGCCACTGTTGAAGCGTCAGTAGGGTATTTTGTATATTTTGTATCTTTCATCGGTCCTCAACACAAGAACAAAATATTATAATTTATGTAATATAGGCAAAAAGTGCTCTTTAAGTTTTTATAAATCCTCCAACGAAGAGCATAAACTATCATGACCAGAATACCTAAAAATTAGTTACGCTATCTTGCCTAAAAGTTCTGTAAATTGTTTAACGATGGTTTGTGTGACACTGTTTGGTAAACACTGGTAATACCTTATAAAAATACCCGTCCACGTTAAGTAAATAAGTTAAATGACGCGAAAAACTATGAATTACACCTTTTTTTCTTGAAGTCCATCCTAAGCAGCTGTCTAGGATAATTTAAGTAAAGAAACAAACAAAAAAGTACAAGAACAGTTGCGTATCGTTAGTACCTACATTTAAAGTATAGCATTTAATGAAACTAACTGGCCATATGCGTTCTCGCGACCGACCTCAAGTAAAAGACGTTCAATAAACTGACCGGCTCACGTACAGATGGCTTTCTGTAATTACCCATCTCTTACGAAGGGCGTATGTTTAAATATATTCATTATAGGGAGTTGATTAGCCTGTATGGTATAAAGGGCTTAACGAGCTAATACTGCCATTACTTCTGCATATGTGCTTACAGAAAAAAACCAAAAAAATATTAAACGGTATTAATTAGAATATTGGAAACTGTAATTACCGTAAAGTAATGAGTTGGCGTGGCTTCGTTGTGAGACAGTTGTCTACTTAACACTGGGACGCGGTTCAAGTCCCGGACATCATTGTTCTTACCATTGTCCTTAGTTCTGTTCCTCAATGCGCAGTTTCTAGATCTCTGAAACTACAGTTGCCCAAAAATTAAATTTACAACTTTCATTTCAAATAATTCCTATAATACCAATAAATAATATGTTATAAATGTTTTATCTGGACATTACAATTATTTGTGTAACAATGTCGGCCAAATGTTCGCTTCTTGCTGCCATACAAATGTGATTTCTGTCAGTAGCACTTCTCATAACATAAACACAAATTTCAGGCAATATTTTAAATAATGGGTAGGGGTTTTCGGGTCCGCGTATCCGGACTCGGACCCGGCGAGTCCAATTGTAAATACTCCGTCCCGATACCCGATCTAAGATATCTCGGGTTTTTGAACAAATTAATTAAAATTATTAGACATTGATTTTATGTTAAGAAAATTAAGAGAATCCAGGTAATTTGAGTAGAGAGCTATTAACGACGATGAACACTCGAATAAATAACCGTAAAAACCAAGAATTAGAAGAGCTATTAGATTGTCTTGTAAATTGTACTATGCCTTCAGAGAAAATACAATTATTTGCAACTGATTTAATGAAGAGATTGTTAAGAATGAGGAACAGCAAAAAACACATAATGAGCAGGGAAATTCAACTGAAAATAAGCTCGAAAATACAACAGGAAACGTACTAACACTGGAAGAAGAACTCAATAAAATATTACTGCGAAACGTACAATTTATCCAAGTTCCGAAGATAAATTTGTTTATCTTCACAAAGAATTTCAATTATTTTCAAAAACAAAAAAAGAACTGCATATTTAAAAAAATTATAACAAGCGTTAATTACAATGAAATCATCAACAAATTCCGAGCGAACATTTTCTCTAGTATCTAATTTCTGTACGAGAATTCGTTCAAGATTATCGGACAATTCATTAAGTGCATTAGTTTTTTTAAAACTCTATTTTTTAAATAAAAAATAATTGCTCTGGTATGTATTAAATATTTTAGTTTAGTTTAGTTAATTTTTTTTGTTTCTTTCTTTTTTTTAGTTTGTTTATTTTATTTTATTTTATTTTTATTTACATTTACTGTAAATGTACTGAACTATATGTAAATGATTTACATACATCTTATTATACATGTATAATATGTCATATTTAACCATTTCATAATTTTTCATATATCAAAATTCAAAATTTTGTATTCGTAACAGGTTGATTGGCATAGAAAATTACTTAAAAATGTTAAAGGTGCCAAGTTGAATATAAATGTTATGTTGGTCTAGAAACATGGTTCAAGGGTTTTTTTTTAATATTTTTGTTTAATAATTGTAGACTCGACTCGGAATAGCCAAGTCTAAAAAGACCGGGTATTCCCAAACCCTACTAATGGGGCTGAGTTGGTTGGTTACGGCGCACTATTCGAAGAGCTCCTTGCGAGGTATGTCATTATGCACTATACTCTATCTCAGAAAGACTGATAGTAATAAAATTTATTATTTGTAAAAGTTATTGTTTTTTCACACAGAAGTGGCAAAACAAAAGCGACAAAATATGAATAGTTCGAAACGAAATATTGTTAAAAACAACCGAGTGTGCCGCACATCTTATATGGGAATACGAACTAGGGTTAAACACAATAGATCATAAAAATTTGACCCTAAAATTTTGGGGAAAAATATGGTCACAGGGATGTGTTTAATGATATGATAAATATAGTCACAGGCGTGCGTTTAACAAAATGATAAATAGTAATATAGAAATACACAAAACCAATTTAAACGTGTTTAAAATGTGCACGCCACTGGTAACTGCCTGACAAAATGATTTATTACTATCAGTCTTTCTGAGATACAGTATAGCATACAACGCACAGGGCAGTAGGAGAAGAGGATGACCCAAGAACACTTGGCGTCGCTCAACACTGTCAGAGATAAATACATAGAGCTCTCAAAATTAAGACAAAAAATCACTACACCAACATCACTGACTTGAAATCAGTGGCAGATAGACGAGTTAGATGGAAACAGTTTATTGACAGCCTATGCTCTTTTTAGAGACAGACCAAAATCACCTGATGATGGACAAGACTTGATAATTTGATAATTTTAACAAATACTGCTCGAATATTGTTCTTTACTTGTTCAATCGACGTTGACTCGTTGGCATATGCTTTTTAACCCTGGAATTATGTACTTTATTTTGTGTCCCTTGAACAGTGAGGTTTGCAGGACAGTGGTGTAAGTAGGTAGGGGTTGGAGGTTAGAATCCCCCAATGCAGCGTTCAATTCAATTCGTTCTCCTTTTTTGTCATTTATTGCCCTTCAATACATCTTTTTTTTGTCATTACTACAATTCGTACTACTGTTTTTTTTACATGGCTTCAATTTGCGCTCTTCAATACTTTTTTTTTTGTTATTCATTAGTGTTTTAGATGTCCATCTTTTTTTAATCCCCTCCTCATAAAACCATCCTGGTTACGGCACTTCTAGATGACCCCAAAACGTTTTATTTGATATTGAGTTCTGTATTACAGGTAGATTGATAATTTATTATTTGTACTGCAATTTAGTGGGGTCTCATAGACCCCAAGGTGAGCCCTATATACCCCAAGATAATCCTACGGAAAAAGTTTCAAGTGCTTAAATCTAGACATAGATGTCAATAGATATCAATGATCTAAGGTCAAAGTGAAGACCAAATAAGAAAATAAAAATTATTTTTTATTTCCTATTTGAAATGTTTAAACTTATACTAAAAAGATAGAACAACAAATAGAGAGCAGCAATCAAGGTGTTAATTCTAATTTTTGTTTGAGGAGGCGGGGGTTTCCTTGCTTTCACTGGAAAACCGCTACTGATTTTATTAATTAAATTTGACATGATAGAAATGAACATGTGGGATTATTTCTGTCTGAGTCTGGTCAAAGAAAAGGGAAAACAGAATTAAAATCGATGAAAATGCAGCGGAACGCAGCTTACTGAAGATTAATTAAAAATTTTGGCGCATAGCTACGATAGCTATTTGTGTAGGTTGCTGAAGAGTGATGAATAATTCATAGTAGGCGCTCGCATAAAAATTTTGTCTTAGAGGGGGATACAGAAACCAAATATGCTTCTTAGGGGGCTCAGGAGACATTTTTTTCTTGGGGGTGGACTGACGTTCTATTACAAGACAAATATGTTCCTTGAAGGGGACTTAGGCCCATGAGACCCAGTGAGTGCTCGCCCGGTCCAATGATTTATTTTATTTTATTTTATTTAACAACGTCTTGTTATTAAAAAGAATGCCACATGGTCAGTATGAATTACTGGCACAGATACTCATATTAAATATTTGAAGCTGAGTCTACCCCTAAACTGGCTACAGTATCGGAATGTGAAAATTCTGGTACAAAATTCCATTTTTTTCCTTATTACTTAGAATATAATAACGCTAGATTCTTGACATTACACGACCGTAGATTTATTAAATTCTGTTTGCATTAGCCTATTGAGTTATTAAACAAGCCAGGTAATAGTTATTGTAATTACTGACAACTGATTTAAATGATTTATTCTATGTAGATGCAAACAGATAACACTGAGACAAGATAATATAAATTAATGTGTATTATTATAAATGGCTAAGCTTGCACATATTTCTTAAGACATTATTAAACTTTCACAACATCAAAAGTAATATAATAAGTATATACAGTAGGCGCTCGGTTATGTAAATAATTCGTTAAATGAACCATCCACTATAGAGAATCATAAAAATTAATATAGAATTCTATAGAGTTCTATGTGATGACAATAAGTGAAGACTATGGAAACATCATCATAATTGGCTCGAATTTCCAGCTTCCATGGCCATATTTTCAATCTATGCACATTCAAGAGTAATATGGTTAGAATTACGTTAATTTTTTGGCGTATACAGAAGCACCTGTTTATAGCTGGTTGCGAATGGCTAAGCAGAACCTGAAATTTGTATAAATATTTTTTACACAAATTATTTGACATAAATAGGAATTAAACTCAAGTCCATACCCTTCTTAGACAGCACATACAAATGAAATAGCGATTACGGCCACAGGCTTTTTCCAATGGTAAATTGTACCAAAGGATGCGTTTGTTCACTATTCTATGTCAAATATCAAATAATTTCATATCTCAAGTCATAAAACTTAATTATTCGATCTCAAATCTCAAACTATCCAGAGTTCTGCTCAATTAAAGCTCAACTCGAGTAGAGCTTCACTGAACTTCTAGAAGTCTCTGAGGATCCACAGTCAAACAAAAGAAACACAGCTCCTTGAGGTCCCAGACCACCCAGAGTTCCTCCGAACTCCTTAAGGTCCCAGACCATCCAAAGTTAAACAAAACAAATACAGCACCTTCAGGTCCCCGACCATCCAAAATTAAGCAAAATATATTGAGATCTTGCCCCTTGAGATCTCAGATCATCCAGAGTTCGATTGAACTCTTTGAGGACTCAAACCATCCAAAGTTCCTCCGAACTCCTTGAGGTCTCAGACCATTCACACTTAAACAAAACAAAAACTGCTCAATCTTGTGATACCCATTGAGCTGTAGACCACGGTGGTTGGTATCTTGGGCTTTTCGTAACACCAGCTCCAGTACGAGGTTAAACAGTAAAGGTGAGGTAGCGTCTCCTTGTTTGGCTCCAGTATGAATTTCAAAAGGCTATGACAATAGGTTTCCTACTTTCACTTTGCTTATGGATCTCGACACACACACCAAGTCATCTTGATAAGTTTGATCTCAAATATCAAATCTCAAACTGTCACGAGTCCTAATAAAGTATAAACATGAAATAACATCAATTAAACACTATAAAATAAACTTTCAATTATTTGAACAATTTGATTTTATGATTTCTGGTTTATATTAGTTTACATAACCGAGCGGCTACTGTATAACTTTATCTGTGGTTTTGTAAATTCCACGTAGTGTAAATAATCCCCTAAATCGGTGTTCACACACGCAGATGGTCAGGTAGTGGAATGCGGTGGTAGCTGATAGGTATCAATTCCACCCTGGTGTTGTTTTAGACCACTGTTAGGCGACTTCTTCCTGTATCACTTTATACAACTACATATTAGTCCAATGGACATTTAATAATATATTTCTGCTAAATTAAATATGTCACGCAAACAGGCTACACTCTGTATTTATATCGGGGACTAATGTCCTCACTACCTCACAAAAAAACTTTAAGTATACAGACATTTGTCTTCTGGACTACCTGAGTAAATGAACGATATTAATGTGGGAATATCGGATTATGTTATTCAAGAAAATCAATAAAGAATTTGCTTTTATTTCTCCTTAATCATCTACAGAGTCGGATTTATACTTTTGGGGACCTGATGAGGTAGTAAATAATTGGCCCCCATATTAAAAATTTATTTTTATATTATATAATTATATAATAAGAAGAGAGTTAACGGTACGTATAGACCCGCAGATCTTAAAACTACATACATGCTAAAGTTTAACTAACACTAATAATAACGCTGAATTGTTAGCAAGTTTTATCATTAACTCATTCCTTATTGTTATTATAATAATAATATTGCTTTTTCATACATGTTTCTTAAAGAAATAATATGACTAATGTCTAACCCATTGCATGTGGTTCCATAGCTGTTGGATGTGTTACTTTATTTTCTTCGTCGTCCTGACTTTCATTTTCACTCTCTTCTAAAAATTCTTGCACATCTCCTACTTCAGCAGTGTCCATATTCCATTCTTCAGTATCCTTGGAATTGTAGGTTCAATTGCATCTAGTAAGGTAATAGTATTTGCTATGGCATCATATTTTTGTCCAATTGTCTTCTTAACTCACTCAAAGTTCATCTTCATCAAATTCTGCATTATTCGATAATAATTTGTTCCAACATTTATTTACAACATCTGTTTTCCGCATCTTTTAGATAAAGTTTTTTAAGAGCTTTCTATATTTTGTCTTTTCTAAGAAGTATCATACTTAACAGATTTTTTTTTGTAGAAGAGATTGGTAAGCTTCAAAGCATTCTGATTTATGGATTGGATAAGTAGGGTGACATTTGGAGAGAAATACATGAAAAACCATCGGAGTCTTGAAATTTTTTAACACATCTGGGTTGTCTTGGATTTGCTAATCACCAATGGTTTTAATTTAGACGAAAAATTGTTAAAAATATTGCTCAATAACTTAATAATAGATATCAGACAAAAATGTTCTGTATTTTTTGTTCTTTTTCTGCTGTTCCTAACTTATTTCATTCGCGGAACCCTTTCACTCTTAATAACAAATTGTGGCACTCTGGCAATTTTTACTCCCTTATTTAATGACCATCTCAAATGTAGAGCTTTTCTTCTTTCCTGGGGGATCGTCGCTAATTTTTTTTCATTCATTTCAGCTTGCACCTTACTTCTTGCTTCATTCCACGCTATTTATCTTCTCCCTACAGCTTTTCTTATTTTGTCACTCCATTCTTTCTCAGAAGACGCGGAAGAAGAACTTGGTTAGATTCCCGGGCTTTGTATAATTTTTTGGTATCTCTACCTTCATCCATCCTTTGCAGGTCAAATTATGTGCGAATCAAATACAATATTTTATCTACAACTATGTAGTCTTATCATTAAAAAATAGTAAATTTAATTTGAATACACAGAAATTCTGAGCGCTAGTTGTAGAACTTCAGAACCTACGTCACGAAGGTGGCTACTGAACAATGCAATGTTTAAAATACTACTATTTGTTGTTTTATTTATGAACTAATTTATTAATCAAAATCTAGTTATAAAAATGGTTATTTGCACCTCATACAGCCTATGACGTGCAAATAACCATCGTTGCTGAGCGCCAAATATTTTAACTAACTTACTTACTAAAAATAAAAATAAAACATTTATTATTCATGGATGAGAACGCAAGAACGCAAGCATTTTAGATGGCTTGCAATATGAGCAGCTTTATGTATTTACACAATGTTATAATAATTTATTGAAAATACAAAATCTAGATTAATAATGGAAAAGCACGTATTAATTTAAATTAGCAATTAATGTGAAGGTTTAAATTTCTTCTTTTCTTTAAATATTCTTCTTCTTCTTCTTCTTCATTCATTTAATTCTATTTCCAACTGTTCGACTCCAAACTAGACCAGCAGTTCTTTTTAAATTATCATATGATATTGCCGCATTGGCGTCCTTCTTCTTCTTATGCTTTTGGTTTTTCTTTCAATATTTTTCCAAAATTTGGTTTAATTGTGGACAGATGAATTCTAATATCGGTAATGACATCCAACTTCTATATTTTGATTTTGTCGCAATGTAGAGCGAGAATAAATTTGGATAATCCTCTTTTAACACCAAATCTCGTTTAATGACACCATTAAATTTATTTGGCTTTTGAAGTCAGGTCGATGAAATTTTTATAGTCTGAAGTAAATAGTTTTTTGTTTTATATTGAAAGGATTACCAACCAAAATAGTTTTCGTCAATTTTTAGTAGAGGGTAAAGTAAAATAGCGGAAAACGCAAGTTCCCGTCACTTTAAAATAATAATCATTTTTAAACTTTTTTAAATAACTTTTCACACCAATTTTAAATTTATAATTAGTGCTTAAAAACTCATTTTATTGCGGGACCGCAAATTTTATCGACGGAACTATAGGGTTCCGCGTAATACAAGTTGGGAAACACTGATCTAGAGATTGGTAGACGATAAAATATGTGACTGTTTCTTTGGAAGTGAAGCCAATAGACAACTTAAGTGACGGTACCCAAGAATAGAGAGGCAGAATCATTCAAACGTTAGAACTTTTATACATTTTTGTTTGAATTTGATTATTACTTATAATTATAGTGTCCATATATAGAATGATATGGAGTAGAAATAAATGATTTTTTTCCTGTCAATGAGCAATTGACGTGTTCAAGATCATTTTCTTTGATGACTCACTTTAGTTTTTATCCGTTATTACCTCTGATTATTCTAGTGCATAGTAACATTTCCGTCATTTTTTCCAATTAACATGTAAAAGAATGACATGTTAGAGCAATTTATTTAAATGTTACACAAACAAGTTGACAGTAAAATATGGAAAACTTTAGATGTTCTCTTGATAACTTTAACATTTCTACCGACAAAAAAACATCTAGAGAAGTTTAATTTAAGAAGCTCTAGAACACTGTAAAAGAACTAAAAGTTAGATTGAGGGCAACAGATTTTAAATGGTTTTATTTCTAAAGTTAGTATTCAGATGTAATAGTTATTATTTAGCAAGCATTCTTTTAGTTAGACATTGTCAGATGGATTCATTTTTGAGCAAAAATTCTCCTAAATTTTCGCATGTAAACCACGAGGATAAAACTAAAGGTAGATGGACGGACGAAAATTGTTGAAAATTTGATTGAAAGATTTGGAAAAGGAACGGGAATTTCTTCTATGTTCGACAAAGAATGAATTCGCCCGGTAGATGATTTTGTAACTTCTGCTTATGATTTCTTTTTCTGGTAGTTTGGAATGTCTTTTGGCGTCCCGTAAATTCTTTATTTTGCTCTATCTAAAATCATTTCAGATGTTATGCATTAGAAACGAATTTTACTCAAATAATCCTAAATAAACAGTATAGAAAGGGTTATAGAGCGTAGAATGCTAGGAATAACCCTGCAGGATAGGAAATGTAAAATCTGAATACGGCTGTACAGTGGATTTACAGGACTCCGTGGTACTAGCAGGTTACTAAAAGTATTAATTAAAATTCATCGGCCATCCGTTAGTGCCTCATAAAAGTCAGCAGTCACCTAAAACGTTTTGGACGAAATATCAGTTAAAAATGAATGCTAAGTTTATGTTTCGTTCCAAGCACTAATGAAAATTTGTCACCAGCACTAACGAAAATTTGCTGGCATCACTAACAAAATTCGTTAGCAATCACCTTAATAGTTTTCGAAAAAATTGCAATGTGAAATGAATGCTTAACTTCACACTTCGTTGAAAGAAATAACGAAACTTCGTCAGACATCCGTTAGTGCTTAGTTAGTGCTTCATAAAAATCAGCAGTCACCCTAACGGTTTTCGAAAAAATTGCTATTCAAAATGGACTGCTAACTTCACGCTTTGTTCGAAGCACTAACGAAAATTCGTTGGCCTGTTAGTGCTTCATTAAATACAATAGTCACTGTATCCGTTTTTGAGAAATAAATATTTCAAAAAAATAAAAATAAATAAGTATGAAGTTAGTACCTTGCTAGTGCCTGTTAGTACTTAAAAACAACCGCTACCCTAGCCGTTTTTGAGAAATTGGGATTTAAAATATCGGCCGTGAAGTTAGCAGGTCAATAAAAGCACTAATGAAATATCGTCGGCCATCCGTTAGTGCTTTATTAGTGACTGTTAGTGCTTCATAAAAAACAGCCACCCAAACCATTTTTAAGAAATAGACATTTAAAAAGATCGACCGTGAAGGTAGCAAATCACAAACGAAAATTCGTTGACCATCCATTGCCTTGTTAGTGCCTGTAGGTGATTCATAAGAAGCAAAAACCACCCTAACAGTTTTTCAGAAATTGAGAAATCCAAAAATGAAGCGTGAACTTAGCAGGTCATGATAAGCACTAAAGAATTCGTCGGCCGTTAGTGCCTCGTTAGCTGCTTAGATTAATTTTTGGTTTCACAGAAATTTATCTTGCTCTGTCGAGTGTCTTATATACTACGTTTCATCCTACAACTTCTTCTGTCCATGTTTAACTTTACTGATGGCTACATTTCTGTTTTATTTCATCTTCATCTCATCTGCTTCAATAGCACAAAGAGAGCTATCCTACTTCTAATGTTAAAAATGTCGGGTTCGAATCATAGTCAGAGTTTGGATATTTGTATTGGTCTTTACACCTCATTCTCATTAAAAAAAAAAGATAATCATCTTTCATTAAAATTTGATTGGTAACTCAGATTGTTTCGAGGCTTGCAACATGGATCACTCCAAATCCAAATCATAAATAATCAATTTAAAAAAAACTTCATCACGTGTCCAGTGTAGCCATCCAACTTTTATTTCTTATAACATAAAATCATTTTCTAATGTATATTTCTTGTAATTTATCCTGCACGTAATTCACTATTCTAGCTTCATTATTATTTCATTCTCGTTTTCATAAAATCTCACCTTAATATCTTAGGCATTAAGATTCCTGATCGATGACATTAATAGAAAACAAAGTTGTGCGAATAATGAATAATTAATAAGATATTGACGGCGATTGTAGTGTGTCACGTCATACTGCGATCCAAGAGAGCGCTATCTAACGTGATAACTGGACAAAATGACCGGGGACTGCGCGAAACTTCTTACAATAGCACGATATTGTGTCGTTAGAACAATATAAAAACACTTTGCAAATTGCCAAATAAAAGTACACCAAAATAAAAAATACCCAGCCCTATAAAATAAATCACGGGGTAAGGAAGAAAAGAGAAAAGGACCTTGGAAGAAACAGAATCTCCTAGTTCAGTGGTTCTTAACCCTTTTTAGAAGGTCACAACAGTGTTATTCCACTTAATTCAGGTTGTAAGTATTAGTTGTTTTGAATTTCTTATGATTAAAATATTTGTTCTTTCAGGTATTCATATAAATGGCAACTGGTTATAAGAAGGGATACAAATTAGAAATACCTCAATAAATCAATTTATTATTTAATAATTAATATTAGCAAACTCTGATAAAAATAAAATAAATTCACATGCCCTCCTAGTTCGACGTGAATCGTTTTCCAGCGAGCCATTTCTTTATATTTGGAAAATTGAAAAAGTCGCTGAGAGCCAAATCTGGTGAATACGGTAGATACCGGTCCAATAACAACGTATAATACTCTTCATTTATCGTTCGTCCTTTTTCCAAGTAGCCAATAATATAATAATAATATAATCCTATAATATAACACGCCTGGTTGTATGTTCGTATGTTCGACCGGACGTCTGTTTGTATGTTCGTATGTTCGACCGGTCGTTTCTTCATTCCCCGATAGAGGCGCGCATATGTTAATTATTTATGTCAAAATTGTTTAAAATATATTGTTGATGCAATAATAGTGATTATTCTACGAACAGTTTTTATAATAATTGATAGAATTGTAAGAAATTATTGTTTATGTATTGGACAGTAGTGTGCTGTGAATTTTTGTTTTGAGTGTTGACTATAAATTAGTAAAAATGACAGTTCAAATGAGTGTTTTTCATTAAAAAATCACTTCACAATTATTAATTTAGTTGTGAAATACACGGATCGGTTTTTTTACGAAACAAAACACAGAAAAACGTTATCCTTCCGTGATATTCGACATTTTTGATTAAAATTATTATTAGCAGAAAAATAATTATTTTAAAAAATATTTGGTTTTGATGAAAGTAAGAAAAATGTGACTTTTTTTTCTTTATTATTATTTTTTCAATGCTTTATTATTTTTTTATTTCTACGATTTATAGGACAAGATTTACAATATCCCACTGCAAACTCTATGCAGATGGCAGCACATAACGACTACACTAAATAATTCAAGAAGTATCAGTGGCTCTAAAACAATGGTTTCTGTTTATTTATCACATTAAAATATCATTTACCTTTTAGTTTAGGTTATATTCACCTTAAAAGTACTATCTTCGGTTATGGTTGATAACTGTTTTTTTTTTTTTTTTATAAACCACCTAAAAATAAATTGTTTTTTAACTGTTCTGTGCAGGGCCAGGAACAGTGATTCACCTTAAAAGCACTATCTTAGGTTATGGTTGATAACTGTTTATTATTATTATTTTTTTTATAACCCACCTAAAAATTGTTTTAAAAGTTCTGCACAGTCCCACCTGTTTAGAATCTCTGTATATTGAACAAATGACGTGTGTGTGACGCATGCGCAGTGTTCAGTGGGATATTGTAAATCTACCCCCTGATTTGAGATATAGTGTAAGTACGCTTTTTTCCGTGTGCCCTTTTTGCCGTGTGTGTATTTTTTCATGTGTGCTTTTTTCCGTGTGCGTTTTTTCCGTGTGCGTATTTTTATATTATATAAGAAAATGGAAAATTAATTTTAATAAATATATTTTAAATTTAACGTCTCAAATCATTTTTAGTTTTAACATTATAAATATAATGCACTGAGTGAAAATGAATCGTTTTCCCATCTTAAAAAGTTAATGAATTAATAATTCGGATTAATGCTCATTATTTGTCCAGTTTTTAATAATGGGCGAAGAGTTGATTCAATTTGAATTGGATGCAGTTAGGCGTATGGCTAGAGAAAGAAGTCGGAGGTGTCGAGCAAGTTCCACATTAAGGTAATGATTTGTTTGCCAACACAGTTGGCAACAGGTGCACTAGTAATATAATAATATAATTTATTGGCCATGTTACAATACATAAATTGTTTAAAGTCAGTCGTAATTACACATAATATACACAAAATAATAATTTAAAATAGAAGAAAAAATAAATAGATAAATAGATGTAGTACTAAATATTAAAACAAGAGTTCAGATAGACTAGCTAGCAAGCGCGTTAATATTTGTAAGACAAGAATTCATTGACAGAATAAAATGGATTGTCTGTTAAAAACAGTCAGATTTAAAATTATCAGGCAGTAAATTCATGAACTTTACTGAATAATAGTCAGTACTATTTCTTGATTTTTGGATCTTATATAGGTTGGATAGATTTTGCCTTTTTATTTTTTTATTTCGAGTGTTGTAGTTATGTACCTGCTCATGTGTTACAATTTCATTGAAGTTTCTGTGGGCATACAATAGGGAATTGTAAATAAATAGAGAAGGCAGTGTCATAATTTCCAATTCACGGAAACAAAGCCTACAGTCGCTTTGGTAAGAGATTTCGGCCAGAATTCTTACAGCTCGTCGTTGTAAGGAAAATATTCTTTCTGCCGCAGGAGAATGTCCCCAGGCTAAAATGGCATAGGATATTTGCGACTGGAACAATGCAAAATAAGTAATGCGAACAATTTCTCTGGTAACTGAGGCCATAAGATTTCTTAATAGATATACAGTGCTACATAATTTATTGGATAGGGAGCTAACGTGATGATGCCACTTGAGGGTGGGGCTTGAGATGAACACCCAAGAAATTTACAAAGTCTGGGTTGTCAAAATTATGGTTTCTCGATGCAAATAGAAGGTGTTGAGTTTTGTTATCATTTAAGATGAGGCCGTTTGATGTAAACCACAGTTTGGTTTTGTTAACAACTGCGTTATTTTTACTAATCGTACTTTCTAAGGAATTAGATGTCACTATTAGGTTAGTGTTATCAGCATATAATACACATTTATTATTTACAGCGGATGGAAAGTCATTCACGTATATAATAAATAGTAATGCTGCAAGTATAGACCCTTGTGGAACACCGATATCGAGTGGAAGATGAGTCGATTTGAAATTGTTTACAAAGAGGAATTGGATTCTGTTGCTAAGGAAGGATTCTATATATTTGAAATAGACGCCGTCTATCGGCAAAAACGCCACGTACTTTTTCTCAGACCTGATATGTAGCCTCTTTACAAGGTATTTTAACACGTTATCAAAAAAGTTAAAACTAAACATATGTAGCCTTTTTACAAGGTATTTAACACGTCGCGTTAATAAATATGGTATTAACGCCTACTTTAACAAATGCTCTTACAGAATAGCACTTTTCGATAAAAGCGTTAGACATGGTGTTAAAATAAATATTTTAACGTGACGCTAATTTTAACGTATTTCTTACAGAATACACTCGATTAGTTATTTTGACATATGTAGTTTTATTATACACTTCGGCACTGCTAAACATATAACACGAATCACAGCCTACTCTAATTATAAATGTATGTGATCTCTCGATACTATCTGCAAATAGAACAATATTGGGCTAAGATCATTCTACATTTGAACTCTTCATATATTATTATTAAATAGTGCCGTGTTAGACGCAAATATCTACTGTTACTGCCCGCTTAACTAAGTCTTTTCTTGTGTTCGTAATTAAATATATTTAATAGAAATATAATCCCCTTGTAGGTTGTAATCAGAGCTGTATCTACCTTCTATTCGATTTCACCCAACACCTGTCTCAAACCTATCTCTAATACCATCAATTTTTTTAGATAAATGACAACCCCACTCATTAATTCCTTATTTAAATAAATATATTAAAAAAGGAATATTAAAAATAAATTAAAATTATACTTCTGTGGCGTGAAGAATGTTATTAATGATTTTAATAATTTCTTTAATTAGGGATGCGAACCAAAGACTGGTTATCAAGACATTTCCTTGATGGACGTTATTAATTAAAAACCAGAACGAATCAACGATGGAATAAGAATGGATAATTGCTTATTTTACTTTAGTTTCATTCATATTTGCTTATAAGAGATCGTTTTATAGCTAAATCAAGGTGTACGGGAGAAGGTGGGAATGTGGACTGGGGTTGTAATATGGACCAGTTAATTTTTGAGCTAATAAGTGTTCCGATCTGTAAGAAAATGATATAAAATAACCTTTAGCATGCTTCAAGTCATACAGTAACTTTTGGCATCAGTCACATGTTCGCTACAGTTTTAGTTTGTTTCACTATAAGTGGAAGTGACTATCTACTTATGGTCCTAAACACAGTGGGTGGTAATTACAAATAACTCTAATCCCTTGTTTGCACCCATAAACTAGCCAGAGATGTATCAGGTATAAATTACATTACACCATGTAATGACACAATTGTAACAAGAAATAAACATAAGATATCATCCAAATAAACTTTATTTTTATTATAAAAACAATTAATTTATAGAACTTATAATTAAATTTAAAACATCACAGTTAGTATTTAAAACATAACAATAAAATAAATTTTAAATTAAATAACGTTTAAGATAAAAAAAAATCTTACAAGTCCAAATCATTCTCTGAATCAGTCTCTAAATTAATGATTATAGTATGTTCTATATCGTACGAAATAAACTCAAAAGGTTGGGTGGATACGTCAAATAAATGTCAAACAAGAGCACCGTCTAATAAAGGTAAACGTATTACGATACTTCATGCAGGTTCTGAAACTGGATGGATACCGAATGCACTCTTGCTTTCTGCGAAAAATATCAAAGATTCTAGACTCGACTACCATGACGATACCACGGCGGAAATGTTCGAAAACTGGTTCGAAAATAAATTACTCCCGAAAATACCGGCTAACAGTTTTATTGTTATGGATAATGCAAGTTACCGTAGTCGGCAACTAAATAAAGTACCGAATAGTGCAAACAGTAAGAAGGAAATCCAAGACTTTTTATATAAAAATGATATTTACTTTGAAGAAAGTTATAAAAAAAATTGTTTAATTAAATTATTAAAAAGTTATAGTTTTTCTAAAGAATATGTTTGCGATAATATTGCTCAATGCAAAGGACACACAGTTTTACGACTACCTCCGTATTATTGTTTATTCAACCCTATTGAACAAATGTGGAGTCAGTTAAAGGCGAGAATAAAACGGAATAATGTTTCTCCCACTTTAAACGGCACTGTGATAGAACTTAGAAGTGGAAAATATCCCTGTAGATAGTTGGAAAAATTGTGTAAATCATGTTATTAAAACTGAGGACAGTTATATGCAAATAGAACGTACTATAATTATTAATTTAGAGACTGATTCAGAGAATGATTTGGACTTGTAAGATTTTTTTTTATCTTAAACATTATTTAATTTAAAATTTATTTTATTGTAATGTTTTAAATACTAATTGTAATGTTTTAAATTTAATTATAAGTTCTATAAATTAATTGTTTTTATAATAAAAATAAAGTTTATTTGGATGATATCTTATGTTTATTTCTTGTTACAATTGTGTCATTACATGGTGTGATGTAATTTATACCTGATACATCTCTGGCTAGTTTATGGGTGCAAACAAGGGATTAGTGTTATTTGTAATTACCACCCACTGTGTTTAGGACCATAAGTAGATAGTCACTTCCACTTATAGTGAAACAAACTATACCAAGGGTACGTGTTTATTTTTCGACTCTTCAAAAGTTTTTAAAGGTAAGTTACAAAAAATCGTCTCCTATATCCATCGATAAACTTACCATACAAGTTATAAAGGGCCAATTAGTTATAAGATTAAGGTTCAAAATAGCCTATTTAGTTATTTGGAAATATCTTTCCTGTGCTCAGATTTGATAATTATTTGAGAAAATGGTGACTGGTGGTAATATGAAGCAGATTACGTCAAACAGAGGTCGAAAATCACTTTCAGCAACTGTTCTGACTACATCGTCATACAAAAATGCTTGAACAGAGTCATTGGATAAGAAAACATCAATTGAAAAATCAAATGGAAAAAATACGACAGAAAAATAATAAATTTGGAAACAACACGGGTTCAAAAATGCCTACAACACTGCAGCAAAGAGAAAAATATTCCAAAAGTAAATCGAAAACTTTTTACTAAGAGAAAGAGAGAAGAAGAAATAGAAAGTTCGAGTAATGAAACCCTCAGTGTGTCTTCTGGAAGCTCATCAGTCGAAGAACTGATTGGACAAAACGCTCCCGAAAAAGATGTTGATTGCATCTTCTATTTTCAGACGTTTAATAGCTCAAAAGCGGGAGAACTTTGGATTCAATGTGGCATGTGTAAAGAATGGGCTCACGTCTTATGCAGTGGCTGCAAAAGTGATGCGTTCATTTGTGACTTTTGTTTATAAATTAATTATTTTTTTACATTTTTTTATTATAACTCTTCAATATACCTATATATTGAATAGTCAACAGTTTAACTTATACACTCATACCTCGCTTTACGGCCTAGATACGTTCCGGAAAAGTTGGCCGCAAAGCGAAAAGCCGTATAACGAATCAATTCCGAATTCTCAAAACCATGATCTTGCTAGGTTCAATATGGTTTGTCGAAGTTTAGAAGTAGAATCAACTTAAGGATCATTAGTTTTTATTCTTTCTGGCCATATTTTTTTCACATTTATTATTTTTTTGGCCGTTTAACGAAACATTTTGGGCCGTATATCGAAGAAGTGCCATAATTAAAGAAGGCCGTTATAGCGAAAAGCCGTATAAAGAACGGCCGTATAGCGAGGTATGACTGTACTTAAACTGTGAAACTCACTTATACTTAAGAAGTTGAAAGAAAACATGGTTTTTGTTTCACTAACTTTTTTATTTTAACTGACTGCAGTTTCGGCTCACGCCATTGTCAAAGTTGCAATGTTGCAATGTTTTGTTTCAACCTCTTAAGTTCAATATACCTACTATTAAAAATTAAAATTATTTGTTTAATTGTACATTGTGTTTTTTATATTTTTACCTCTAGTCCATATTACCACCCTTTTTTCCAAAATACACTTTTTGACATCAGTTTGCAAAAAAGGTCCTGGTTTCTAAAGAGATTCGTTTTCACTTAAAATAACTAGAAGTACATTATTACAAATCTATAAGCTACCACTTAAAGCTTTCATTTATACAATTATTACATTTACAGTAAGGGTTTTTCTAGAAAAACAAAAAGTGGTCCACATTCCCACCTTCTCCCGTATACCTATATAAGTAGTATTTTCGGATTTTTATAAACATTCGATAGCTTTAAATACGAACTAATATTTAGAGCTCTGCGAGGAAAAAATATTCGAGATCCGTATTCGATCCATTTCCGCAACTTTTACAAATAATAACAGCCATATCCGATCCGCATCCACATATATTAAAACCGCATCCGATCAGTTTCCAAACATTTATTTTTTTCGAAGAAAAAAATACTCCGACATTACTGGCTTAAGTTACATTTTAGTTTTATTGTAGTGTAATTATTAACTAACATTTACTATCTGCTCTTGGTTATGTAAACTTTATGTCAAACGTCCATGCTCAAAATTATATCCATATTGGCGTATATCCACCAATAAAATGCGGTACTGCGGTGGTTCACAGACTTGAACTCCCCTCCAAGCACTTTAAAAACATGTTTTGAAGGGACACGTTTGTCTTGTAATTGAACATAAGCCCGCTCAAGAAAAAAAATTGGCTTCTGAGCTCCCTTAAAAAAAAGCTCCGCCCCAAAAATTCAGGGTGCGCGCCTGATCTGTAGATATCCGTGGATGTACAGGGCTTTACAAATAATTGATAGTAATAATTTAAAAATGACCAATTTTAGACTATGATCCTTTTCTCCTGGACTTCATAATTAGTTGCTGAGGACCTAAACATATCGATTGGCTCGTGCCATTCGTTTTTTACCAATGATTTAGGCATGAGACGGGTCGCCGCGAAATTCGTACCAAAATTCGTCTTGTTTTTTTTTCAAAAAAAACACACTAATAATGCCGCAGCCACCGTATTCCCCAGATCTGGCCCCCTGTGACTTTGTCTTGTTCCCGAAACTGAAGAGACCCATGAAAGGACGACGCTACGCTACGAGTGAGGATATAAAGACGGCATCGAAGGAGGAGCTGAACAAAATCACAAAAAATGATTTTTTCAAGTGCTTCGAGGACTGGAAAAAACGTTGCCACAAGTGTATAATATCTGGTGGGGATTACTTTGAAGGGGACAAAATAGATATTCATGAATAAATAAATAATTTTTGAAAAAAACACAAAATTCGCGATACTTTTTGAACAGACCTCGTATGTATAGATATATAGTTTAAAATTTCTGGATATATGTCCACGTTGGCGAAAAGCGCATCAAAATCGGTTCAGCCGTTCTTATGTATTAGTTACGGACACTCAGACAGACAGAAACACAGATACTTCCTTTTATATATCTATGAATGTTAATAATTTTTGTAAGGGTTTCTTTGTAAACGACAGTGGTAATCGTCGTAGTCACTTGGTGACAACAAGTATAAAAAGTGTTCAGAAATGCTACATACACATACTCATGTGAGAAGCACTCATCGCGCATATCGATGCTGCCCACGTTAAGCTTTTGACCTTCTGTCGTGTTAATTTATTTATCATATTCTAGTTGATGTTTTTAATATGTATTAAAGTAAACGCGTGATAAAGATTATTTGCAGTCCATCTATGTGCCATGCCCTGTAAACTGAACACTATAGAACGTCCTCAACGAATTTTTCCGTGATTTTTTTATTAAATTTTTTTTATTTGATTGTTTAAAAATTATAAATTACCTTTTTTTCTGTAACAATGCCTTTATGTTTTCAATAATACATAGTAACGAACTCTGTATAATACATTTTGCATATTTTATAAAGGGTTGTAATAGAACAATGCTGTAGCTGCAGTAGGTAAAAAACATTTAGATAAAATAATTGTATCTCTACTTAGAAAAATATCAGTGACAGAATTTGCATACCACCTAACCCTAATGCATTATCTCAGTTCTGTTCCCATACATTATTTGGTTAAGAAAAGGTCCATTTAATTTTTTTTTATTTCATTTCATGAAAAGGGTTCCAGTGTCTTTGGTTGAAAGCAAAGGGCTGATATGTGCATATCATTATTTTTTAGTTCATTATGCCAGAGCACACCAGTGAACTTTGTACCTGTGAGGTACAATCCCACTAATGCAAATAAGCACTTCCGCTCATGGGACAAAAAATACGGTTATTTTATATTTGATTAAAAGCTTTAAAGCTTTGTTGTAATTAGAAAAAAAACATAGTTACAGATTTTATATTTTAAAACTGGATCGGTCACGTACATGGTGGCCAAAAATATTTATATAACTTTTAAATAATTTCTACAATAAATACAGAACAATAAATATGTTGAACAGAAGTATGCGAACAACATTTATTTGCTAGATTTTAAATTTAGTTTGTCAGGAACTCACTAAAACATATCTGTCGAAATACTAATATTGACTGAGATAAAGTAATAGTTATTCACGTAGCAAGTACTGAAAGTGAGACTTTACTGGACGAGTTATGGTTGGTTTATATACGGAACAAGAATAAGGAATAGGAAATAAGAATAGTACACAAGAATAAAAAATATTAAACCGTTTATATAGGACATAACATTTCGTCGCTGCGCCTGCGTACTTGCGGTAGCCTGTGTTTAACGTTTGTCATGTGACAGGTTCTTAAAACTTACAAGAAGAATAAATAAAAATAATAAATACATTTTATTGTTGTTTACAACCCTCTGATCACAACTGAAAAACATCTGTTGAACAAACTTTATTACGGCAGACATTTTGATTGCTGTGCGCAGGCTTATCGTGTCTTATTCTTGAAATAAGAATAAAATGTTGAATGTTACGAACTATTCTTATGTTTAAGTTAAATTTCATTCCTACATAAACCGATATACGGCGCAGCCATGTTTTAACATCTTGTGTACTATTCTTATTTTCTATTCCTTATTCTTGTTCCGTATATAAACCAAGCATTAGAGACCTTCGAGACTAGCAAAGCAGCGAGATACTAGGTCAAATTGCAGCTGTAGTTGGACTTAAATCAGACAAAATAATGGGTCAACGGAATTTTTGATGTGTAAAGTTGTAGACCAGGCCTGGGCAAATGGCGGCCCGAGCTAAAATTCTATCCGGCCCGCGAAACATTTTATAAATTATTGTGTCTTGCAAACATTTTACTGTCTGTCCAGTTTTCTTTTCAATTTTTTGGTTTAAAAATATTGTTTTTAAAATTTATAAAATATCCTTCGTAACAAAATGAAATGTTTAAAATTAGAAAAAAAATTTTTTTTTTGGCCCGCGGTCAAGTTTTCATCCGCAATGTGGCCCGACAGTCAAAAGATTTGCCCATTTCTGTTGTAGACGCTTACTCCTAATGCGATTTTTCTTCAAATTCTTGATTCACAAACTAGCACCAGTATGCTAATGAACTCGTGTCCTAGCAGTTTTTCGTATATTAGGAAATAACCAATATAACAGCTTATTTTAATAGTTTGAAACCTGCTTTATCCACTGGTACTCAAAAAATAAAAACAGATTATAATTTTCTGATATTTGCAGCTGAACCTAGGTCAGTTGGTGTTAGACAGCATTTTTAGGGTTTTGTAGCTATGACCACAAAAAAAACCTTTATAACGTATCTCATGTGTCTGTCTGTAAGGTAGAAATTTTAACCAAACGGCTTAACAAAGGAAGTTGAAATTTGGCTTGCTTATACAACTTTTTGACCCACATATAGGAAAAATACTGAGAATTCGAAAAAACACATCGAGATAAATATAAGTATGTATTTCATAAATAAAAAAATTGAGTAGCATACTAAATGAAACCAGTTAATGCGTGGATCAACTGGCTGGAAAATTTAAAAAAATTTATGGGATTTTTGCCAAAAATATGTTATAAACTTTTGTCCCCTACCCTTTCTCTCAGAGGAGTTGATATAAAAAACTGAAAAAATCTTCATAATGAACATTGATGGAAACCGAAATAGTTCAACAGTAATTTTTGATCAGATTAATTTTTCGAAAAACGTCGATTTTTTAGTGCCGGCCGTAAAAAAAAATATTTTTTTTTAAATTTATTGTGTGGTATCAAAAGCTCTTAGGACGTAGATTAAGAAAAAAAGTAGTTATTTAATTTTTTTTTTACACGATTTAGTCAAAAATATGCTAAAAAAGTTTTTGTCCAGCCTCCATTTACCCAAAGGGGTTAAACTAAAAATCTGAAAAAATTATAGGTAATGTACTTTGAGCCGGAAATGTAAGTGAGGAATTTTTGATCCAACTGTGTTTTTGAAAAATATTGAAGTTTTGTGGTTTTGAGAAAATTTATTATTTTTTTAATTCATGGCTAAATTAAGGCTGTTAATGTTATGGATTTTTTGTATTTTCGCTAAGTTAGTGTGTGCCTCTTTTGAAATTAAAAATATAATAAAAAAAAATTAAAAGCTTAGGACCGAGCTTTGAACGTCACACTACTACACTCTACACTGTAGTGTACAGAAATTCAGAAAACCACTTGAAGAGCCGGAGGGTGCAGAAATTAAAAAAAATACTTCAAAAGTGGGAGGCAGAAATTTAGAAATTCACTTGAAATAAAATTTTAACAGTATTATATAAAAATAAATTAGACGTTTCACATTTCTCACGACCCGGAGAAATAATGATCAAACTTGAAACCCGGACACAAGCCTAAAAAACTCGGAGTCTCCGGTTCAAACCAAGAGGTGGTGCTCTTAACCCTTGTTTGCCTATTAAGGGAATATTATTCTCGGTACTTTGTTTAATTGTTTTTTATGGTATCCATAAAAAATATTTCTCATGAACGCTGCATTGAGTGGATCTCAAATGACAAATCCCTAAATAGATAATTTTTTATAACCGGAAATCCGTCAAACATGCATCTGCACTAATTTAACCTATTGTCACAGGGGTTGTAATAAAAAACACTCAGGTAATGATATGCATAGAACCAGTAACGCTCAGTCCATATGCATCCTTCATTAACCGTGCGAAAGGAACTGATATGCAGATGGGCTCAGGTAGTATAAGATCTCTGTTACAAATCTGTATCACGATTCTTATTAACTGTATAAATATGCGATTTAATCATGTTAATTTTTACAATTAGAAGGGTGAGTTAATGCGATATGACATTTTGGAAATTAAACATTCAATTGACATGAGAAATATTTGATATTTGCATAGCTACTAGTTAAACAACTTCTCAGATTATTATGCTGTAAGAGATTTTGTCACTTCCCCTGCTCTAAACTCTTAGAATAAGCGTTAAAATTTGTGTTACGTATTATAAAATTTTACGAGATCTTTCCATTTATAATTATATACATATAAAGAAGTTTTGGATCGTTTCTTTGAAACGTATTCAATGTTTTTGTCGTGCAGCATTTGCAAACCCAAAATCGTATTTGTTCGCCGGTTTAGGTTTTTTTAAGGTTTGACTTGAATAAAAATTTATTGCTATACGTATCAATCTATATTATATATGAACTCCCCGGGTTCGTTAGCTGGTTGCAGTTATTCTTAAGAAGAGTTAAGGATTGTTGAATTAAAGTCAAATTAAATTATGACATATTTACCCACAAAATGAGCTTAATTGTATATTTCTCTGGTCGCTTTACTCAGCATTAAGGAGTCGTGTGCATACAGTTATAAAACTTGTACAGTTCAACAAATACCGTACGTCCTTTTTCGACTTGCAACATAGAGCTTTCCCATGTTAAATTTTCTATTGCATTTCTATCTCTACTATGAGTTTTAGACAAATCTTTATTAAGGGGGGGGTAGAGTCTGATAACCATATTTTAAGCATATTTTTGTGAATGGTTTTCAAATCTATGGTTAAATTTATTCATTTTCAAACTAAGTACATATATAAAGTATGTTTTAAAGAAGATACAAAAAAATTTTGAAGGCAAAATATGGTGAAATGAACCAGCTGTGGCTAATCTTCTCAGACTCCGGGAAAAAAATTAGATTTTGCGGTGACCAGCATAACTCGTCACTGGATCATCTGAAATCAAAAATCCAAAAAGATTTTGTTAGTTTATGAGTTTGCCGAGGTAATGACGTTGAGATATTTTTTGTTCATGTTTTTTTTTTTTTAACAATCACAAATATACTCATTTTTAGGTTTTTTTAGGGGGAATTAATTTTTTTTTTGTCTTCTAAGTAACGCTAAAAACTGAAAAATCATTTTAAAAATAAAAATTCAATGTCATTACCTCGGCAAACTCAGAAACTAAGAAAATCTTTCTGAATTTTTGATTTCAGATGATCCAGTGACGAGTTATGCTGGTCACCGCAAAATCTAAATTTTTTCCCGGAGTCTGAGAAGATTTGCCACAGCTGGCTCATTTCGCCATATTATGCCTTCAAAATTTTTTTGTATCTTCTTCAAAACATACTTTATATATGTACTTAGTTTGAAAATGAATAAATTCAACCATAGATTTGAAAAAAAATCACAAAAATATGCTTAAAATGTGGTTATCAGACCCTACCCCCCCTTAATAAAAATTGTTCAGTATTTTAGTCCCAATACCTAATTGTGCCTAATTTTGATTAAAAAAATCCCAATTTGTTTGAAAAAAGGCACTAATATTTTTTTGTATTTATATATGAGAACAACAGTTGCCATGCACAAATAAAAATCAAATTCAAAATGTAAATGTTAACAGAAATTTGTAAAATCGATTAGGTTTTTGTTTAGCTAATAATGAAAATTTATTCGAAAATATAATTTAGATTTTTTATTTAAAACTCATAGTAGAGATAGAGTATGCAATGGAAAATTTAACATAGGAAATCTCTATGTTGCAAGTCAAAAAAGGACATACGGTACATTAGCAGATTCAATTTTGTAAATTTCTTTATGATTTTGGCAAAAAATAATTAAATATTCTATTGCATTTTAATATGTACACCATTGTGAAGTTACTGCTGCTAAGGGATGATCTGCTTATTAGTATTCGACATATTATTTCACTCTCGAGTACATAAACTGCATGAACATTCATGTATCTATGTTATCTCTAGCTAATATTGTCAAACATAAAATTTATTGTTTATATCATTTTATATTTTGATGATCTGAACAACTATTTTTTGATTTAGTATAAGATTTCAGTTATATGTAACACTATTTTGTAAAATGTAACTAGATTTGATGATTTTGGTGACTTTTGTGGTGGAAACGGAGTATGACGTATCAGTGTCAACCACTGCTATGATAATATTATAAAGGTGTTGTAAATATGTAACATAAAAAATGAACTTTCCTGTTGGTTACGTATTACAAAATAATAATAATAATAATAATAATAATAACATATCGTCGGTTTACCTGTAAATACTTCGAACTCCGAGAAGCATAACTTTTCAGGAGAGGCAAAAAACTTGCTACAATCATTATTTTAGAACTCAGTTTTATGAAATTTTCATGAAATATCAGTAATACAATTTTAGTTACAATGAGCAAAACATTTTATGTTTATTTTATTAATTTTGTATTATTTTACGGAAATAATAAAACAAACAAAAATCAAAACAGTCGAAAATCGGTTTGGAAGGTTTTACAAGTAAGCCGACGATATTCTATTTACTAAATTTTCTGTATGGGTTCATGTTTCATGATTTAGTTTTATAATTTTAAACCATGTTAAAAAGCGAGAGCGGCTTTTATGTAAGGACAAAAGGGCATTTCCCCTCCAAGAAAAATGTTTCCTATTATATTTTTAAAACATTTAAAAATTTTATGAGATAATAATAATAACCCATTTATTGTGTTTCCAAAGATATACAGATGTAAATATATCGGTCGGTTTTGTGGTGGCCACAGCTGATTCTTTGTATAATTTTTGTTTTAAAATTTATAAACCGCAATGTACATTTATAAAATTAATTATTTATTGGAATTAAATCCTGTTGGTAGAATGTTCCATCACGTGTTTTATCCACTGTAATGGCCTGCCTTTCATTTTGTTATAAATAATAATTCCTTTAGCGTGATTTAGATCAGCATTGTGTGAAAATGAAATGTAAAATCGTTCTCCCACACCTGAGATTCGTTCAATTGTGGTGAAGATACGACGAATTGTTCTCCTGTATGCTCAATAAAAACATGTTTTCAATTAAAAAATTCCACATGGAAGTCGAGGTAGAGAAACAGGTGCGCATCGCTGACTTCGCGAATGGAATATCAAAACACTTCTCAAACACTATGAATGCAACAAACGATATGGTATATAAAAACTATTATTGTTTACATCAGGACCGGACTTCAGAACATTTCGCAGTTATAAAACAACGAATTCTTGGCATTGATATTTATATATGCCTTCATTGAACTAAGTTCAATTACCTTACACATTATGTGGACGTTGTATTTTATTTCTATGATAATTTTATTTTATTCTGTGACTTTTTAACTTAACTCTGATGAAGATTTAAAACTAAATCGAAAAGTTAGCAAAGTTAAAATATTGTTTTAATTTTAAATTTCTGACCAGTCCGAATCCCATTACTTCCTAATCATATTATATTTTACGGACGTAACTCATCTAATTCAAGTCTATTCCAAATGTTTAGCCGGAATTAAAGGAAATTTTAACTTTCTTAAGCTATCGCGAGTTCTCTTTTTAACGATAAAAGTGGGCTTTTGTTAAATAAAATGATAAATAACCTCAAGCAGTCGTTAAAAGTTAGTAGATTTCAATATCTATTTCTACTTAAACCAAAGAAACAGACTATATATACATTAAATATTTTAGGTTGGGATAAATAGTTATTAGAACATTAATGTCATCATTTGTTTTTATATGTTACAACATACAAAAACAAATGATTTTAACTTGAGTTAGAGAAAACTCTTACGTTAGCAACCGGCCATAAGAGAGGTAAGTAATATTTACCAGTCGAAGACGTTTTTGCGCCTGAGCGATAGAGAAGGCTAGCAATAGGGCCCGAAACTGGTAAATATTTACCTCCCGAATTATTTATAATATTTTTTTCCACTCGCAAAGTTATTTTTAATTGCATAGTTTCTTTTTGATTAATTTATTTTAGATATCCCAGCAAACATTCAACTAACGGCCGAATGCCGGCAAACTGCTTTTACTGCTGGTAAATTGCTGGCACCAAAAGTAAGTGCAACGCCAGTATTAATAATGTACTTCACATTTGTATGTCGCACTCCGCCTATACGAAGTACTTTACCAACATTTTATAAGCACTCCTTATTTGTATTAATCCAAGCAAACATTTTTATACGGGCCAGTACTGTTGAAGCACATACTCCCCGGCATTGAAAGTAATGGGCCAGTGCTGGCATTTCGCACTGGGCCAGTACCCCGGTGTTCCGGTGGCCGTTAGCTGGCCCATTGATGTATCAGTTGCCGGTCCAGCAACGGTAAAGTGCATTGAAAGTAATGGGCCAGTGCTATGTGCTTTACCAGTACTGGCCCGTTTAAAAATGTTTGCTGGGATATGAATAAAATATCAGTATATCTGTGGCCGGTTGCTATTGTTTTCATCAAACAAAGCGTGAATATTAAAAGCGTTGTGTCAAAAGTTTGTAAAATGTATTTGAACAAAAGTGAAAGAGAAATGGGAATTGATGAGGCTACAAACGCTGTATGTTCCTTCCTCCTGCTGGAGAAATTGAAGGGACGTTGCCAGATAACATAAAAATTTAGGTTTTGCTTAATTTTTTTCACTTACTTCTCCGGGGTAGGTAAATTTTTACTTACATCCCGTTAATAGTAACCAAAGCTTCCTCGGGTTTGTATATCTACTTCCATCAAATCAATATCATAGCAATGTACTTACACAGAGAGTAGAAATATGTAATTTTTATTACATCTTGACTTTTTGTGTCATTTTTAATAAGAATTTTCGAATATATTAGTTCCAAAAAATTTGAATTTTATTTTATATACTTTATTTTTCATAATTTGTCACTTTTCCTTTTTTGAGATTTTGATTTTGGTTGCTAACAATATACCTGAAATTATCACGGAGCTCGTTACAACTTGAAATTCAGTTTAGTTCCGCTTAAACATAATAAACAGAGTATACAGAAAAATATAAAATGAATATAACCAAAGATAAAAAATCCTGTTCATTATCATATGTAATATCCTTTATATTCCTTAGCCTTTTATTAAAACCACTATTGCGTGATCTTAAATTGTGTGATTCTGTGTAAACCGACCCTGCCTTTTCATACAAGTGTATCCGATACCTGTAAGCTGAAATGGAATATCTATGCGGCACCTTGCGTAAAGATTATTGAACCCCATATGTATTCAGTATCGGCAACCGGTGCCTGTACCATTCATCACCTGATCAGGTACCGATATTGCCAATAATAGCACAAACTCACCGTTTACCCACCTATTCAATACTATTCACTTCCTATTATTTGCCTTGTTAACTTTTCAAAATAACACAAACAATTTGATGGATTAATGTCAATAAGGTATACAAAGTGAACAAGTATTAAAATAAATTTATACCTTTAGAGAAATTAAAGAAAAATGAACAAATGGATGCTTAGTATAATTTTTTTTCATGGCCAGGTTTCGGATATCGTAGACTTATATCTATGAAACTCCAAGAAACTCTTACATTATACCTTTTTCTTCTTCTAGTGGCATCTCAAGCTGGGTCCAGATTATTTATTTATTTATTTAATCAGCAACTATACAGATTTGTACAGTAGTGCACAAGTCCAGTTACATAGTACTGGGGAATAAATACAATACAATAAATAAATGAAATACTAATAATATAGAAACATACAATAAAATACAATATAACTAGTCTAATTTATTTTTATATTACCAAACTTTCTATATATTTATATACAATAGCAACCAAATCATTCTTTTAAGGATACCGTCTCATATAGGACTGCGAGGAAACGAAAAAAAAGATAAAGCAGCGAAATAAGCGATCACCACTCCTGAAATAAATATACCAATTTCAAAATATGATTACACCAAATTCATTAAGAAGAAGATACAGGAAGAATGGAACAACTATTGGAGGAACACTACCGGCAAACTAAGAAAAATAAAAGAAAATATTGAAAAATAGTCAGCAAGAGAAAACAGAAGAGAACAAGTAGTGCTCACAAGACTACGAATAGGACACTCCAACGTAACACACAAACACTTAGTTCAAAAAACACTAGAAGTAAAATGCGACACTTGTGACACATCACTAACAGTAAAGCACATCATAACCGACTGTACAAAATACGATCACCACAGGCAACTATACAACATACCAAGAGATATTGCAAAAGCACTTACACTCTCATCTACAATGTAATATAACATTATAAATTATCTTAAGGCCTATAAAAGGCTATTATAGGCGTTAAAAGCCTAGATGCTTAAATACCCAAAAATTTGTAATAAAAAAAAATCTATAATTGTCGTAAAAGATATCTACATCTCTATCAGAGACCTGTTTGTTTACTAGACTGAGCATTTTGTTGAGTGGTGACATAGATTCTGAAATTTTGAAAAAGTGATCATTTTTAATTCTCAATCTTATGTCAGGGACTCGAATATTTAAATTTTGAAGAAGTTCTGGGGCATCTAGTTTTTTATTAAATAATTTAAACGCGAAATTCAAAGTGTGAATGTCGTGTCTCCATTCTAATGTTTGAAATTTTTTGCTATTATTGAGAGCTAGGTTTTTAACTTTAACCAAAAAAATTAAATTTCAGTAAGAAGGTATTGTACATACATAATGTAACACAGATTATTAATATGTATATGATACGCATCATAGTCAGATTTACTGACGACCATGCATTTGGTTTTTCATACTAATATCTAAGCCATATTATTGAAGGTCTTTCGCAGTGGCTGCCAATAGTACCGAATCATCAGCATAAAGGAGGCTTCTAATTATTCTACCATTGATTAATGAATCTCTCAGTACGTTCCTCTAATGCAGTCCTAAAGACTGTTTTAGAGTACAAATTAAACAGTATAGGTCATAAAATGCATCCCTATCGTACACTTGCACTGGAACGGATATCTATGTCTCTTGTGCAGGTATCTTCTATTTTCACTGATACATTTTGATTCCAGTACAATTTTTCAATTATACTTGTATCACAATGATCCAGTTCAATATTTTTAAGTATTTCTAGTAGTTTATCGTGTTTTACATGATCAAATTTCTTTTGAATATCAATAAAACATCTACATCTTAATATCTCTGCATCGCGTTCTACAGATCCAGTAAAAATTTTCGGTCTATCGCTAATAATATTGTCACGTGGGTGGTTTGATAAAAAACAATTCCTAGTTTTAACAGTAAGTTTATTAAACAGTTATGAGTTTTAATAATAATATTTGATGGAATTTTCCATGGGAGCTGGGAAAGTCTCCCATTCACATCGGGATTGCCTTGAAACTATCTCCTGGAGGGGGTTGCCCCTCAGGGAGTCGAGGAGCCTAGTAAAGTGTTCTCCCGCTCATGTAGAGGCTGCTGCTTGTCTCACTGAAAGTTGTCGTATATGGAGTTGGACTCGTGGTCGTCACCGTGGTTGAGTAGAAAGTCGTAAAGAAGTTGGCTAGGTTCCTCTGCCTGGCATCCAAAGGAGTTCATGCGCTCCGTATAGATGCGTTCCTGAAAATTGAGATAAAAAAATACATGTATATATTGTCACAAAGGCAACCCTAAAAAAAATCTGATCCAAATACTATAGTAAAACTTATTTTCTTCAACTGTAATCTCGCAGTTGTGTGCAACTCTTCATATTTAAAAAAATATGTTCTGTATAAATTGTAGCAGTTAATAAAACATGACTTGCAGGCTGGATAATTCACCTTATAATAAAGTATGTACATGTTAAGACACCTGTACTACATACACATTCACCTGTTGATGTATGTAAGGTCGAAGATCAGACGCTCTCATTTCTGTAGCCACCAAGAGATTAACCGAGACGTAGACAGATTCAACCTAATCTATCGATAATGAATCCAACTTGACGCTTCGTTACACCAAATATTTTAGCAGCTTTAAAAAGACGAATTGAAAGGAAATGATTGGGAACTAAATCAACGAATTTTTAAATCAATGAAGTTATTTCAACGATGAGAAAATTATATTGAAGCAAAAAACAGACACGACGATAGAAAGTTATAATTTTTAAATAAGATTTTCGAACATTTGTAAAATAATGCACTACTTATTGCAAGTTAGCGGTTAGGTGACCAAAATCACTAGGTATAATGTAGTGTTGAACATCGGATTAAAAAAATTCTTTAGTGGGTATCTATGATAAAATTAGATGTCTTAGGGCAGCTTTTACAATCGTTGGATAAAGCTCGGATAACGCTATTCCCGGTATAAAGTCAAAAAATCGCTTTTACAATGCTCGGATAAAGCTTGGATAGGATAAACATCGGAATAAACACCAGAACATCTTATCCAGCCAACGACACTTCAGATAAAGGGCAGTATAATTTATTCCCTTGCTCCGATTGGCGAATAAGTATTTATTACCCAGCAACGGTAAAAAATAAATTGACATATGATAAATGTCACATTATAACGTTTTATTTGAATTTTTATTACAGTTATATAATTGTGGTTGCAGCAGCGTAGTGGTTAGCTACCTTGCTTTGAAAGTGTGGAATCATGAGATCGACCTAGTATGGACAAAAAGATTTAAAAAAAACTTGGCTGTTGCAACCATAGGTTCAGTTTCTTTACAATGTGTACCTGTATCTCTGAATTAATTTTCGGAAATACGGGGCATGTTTCACAGAGCACAGTGGTCCCGGCTACTGTAAAAAGTAATCGTTAGGTCATGTCAGAGGACGCTAGTCGCGACCTTAAAATCACTAAAACCTAGACATTGCCATACGAAATAATAATAGTACGTAATCCCTCGTTATCCATGTGTTTGTTCAGCAGTTTTAATTACACGCAGTTGTGAAATAATAATTTTATTTATTTTTTAAGAGCGTAGCAATAAACAGTAGCAGTAGCCGATTACCGCTGGAATATGCTCCTAAAACTTTGAGCGCTTCGAATCTAGAGCCGGACAGACCTCTCGTGGCAGGGCGGGGTTTATGGTGCACATAGAGAGGGCACTATGAAAGACAGTGTCAGATACAGAGAACAGTCAAAGAAACAAGTTCACATTCTTACACATGTACATTATATTTATCAGTTAGGTACGTCTACAAACACAAGTTCCTCCCATCACAGTCGAACAACAAAACTATAGAAACGTAGCTGCTTGATTTAAGTGATGACTGCATTTTACGTTCACTTTGTCGACTTGTTTATTGGCCAGCGCACGGCAAATAAGGAGGCTAAGGAGCCACAAGAATGTTTTACTGGCCAAAAACTGGTCTTGTGAAAGGTTTTTTTAAAACCATTTTTGCGCATATTTTTCTCATCCCCAATTCATTGGTCAAAATCTGATGAACGAAGTCAAATTCAACTCTTCCCTGATCATTCTGACTGTTAACTGACGATCTGAACGCACGAGATCCCGGATTCTGTCGACATTTTCATCAGTTCTTGAAGATGAAACCCTTCCGCTTCATCTTCAATCAAGTCTCTTCCTTCTGAAAATGCCTTAAACCACCAAAAATCTTAGGCCCTTGACAAAACACTGTCTCCGTAGGCCTACTGAAGTTTTGAAAAAATTTCCGTTGCACTGTGCCTTAGTCTGAAGCAAAACCTGATAGCACACTGTTGCTCGAAATGAATGTCACTCATTTTTAGAACGCACTATAAAAAACTGTTTCACGAAAAAAATCGCTACGGACAATAAAATTACTCTGGCGTGTTCAAACTCGTACTGAAGGCGTATTACATGTTTACCTGCCGCTCTTTCAAGTCCCGCGTCCGAAATGTTGCCAGATCAAATGCTATGTTGCCAGTCCGGTTATTTAATTTACACACCTCCTACAATACACAAATATAAGGTTGTTCATGCCTACGAAATCCTAGAAACAAGAATCAAGAACGATAGAGATCAATACATGTGTGTTCTAAATAAAATAAGTTTACTAATGATTACTCTCTTACAGACTAACAGACACATGAGTGACAGTAAAAGAAACAAGAGTGACCTTGTTATGTAAGTATTCTAAATAAGATAAAAGATGTTCTCTGATGAGTAGTTGTAACAAGATTGTCCAACTTAAAGAGCGAAAGTGGACTATGTAAATGAGTTCAAAAGTGGAACGGATACGGTGAAGTCATCGTATTACCCGTCTCCCTCTTAAAATTCCCCATACAGTTACCTTATTAATGTACCGAAGAAAGAACAAGAAAAAAAAAAGGGTTAGAAACCCACAGTAGGTATATGCAAATCCGTCATATGGTCGCGCCCATAGGCTTTAATACTCCCATATGCAAGCGGGTTAGAACAAAAAGATACGTACAAAAAAAAACCTGACAAAAAGAATCCGGTGTGACGCGTTAGCCAGTTAGTGTACTACAGTGATGCTGTGTGTGCGTGTTTCTTCGTTAACGACGTTTTAATTATCAACACTCGCGAGTTCTTGATTGATGAGCAAATGTTCTGCACCGTACAGTGTAATAAATAGTGGACCAATTAGCTCGCGCACGTCGTTATCTGCTAGCCAACTCCTGCCGAACCAACATTTGCATCAAATATATATCAATCTACTATCTTGAGGGAATCTTGGACTAATTACCTACGCCAAATTGCAATTTCATTTTGGAAACAAGTGTTGTGCAGTGCCCAGAAAAGATACGCCCTTCATCTTAAATTCGGTTACGCTACAATTTACCTTATATAATAACGGATAACAGAAAAATGTGAGAACTTTAAGTTAAAATTGAAAAGTTTATTTAATATTAGGACAACTAAGTGTTTATCAACAACTTTGCAATGCCTTTTTGTTTATTTAATTGGCACCTAATCTAACATTTAAAACAAGCAAGATATAAGAATTGACTTGAATTCATTAAAAATGGTAAAGCTTTTTTAGTATTTGGACAATTTAAGTCAACATAGACCAATGTTTCTCAACCGGTGGTCTGCGGACCACTGGCAAAATTTTAGTGGTCCGCGAAAGGCTTATAAATTATTATTTTTGTTCATTTTTAGGGTTTTGTAGGTATGACCAAAAAACCCTTATACCGTCATTTTGTCGTTTGTCTGTCTGTCTGTTCGGTAAAAATTGTAGCCAAACGGCTAAACCTGCTTGAAAGTTGAAATTTGGCATGCTTATACAACTCTTTGACCCGCACATAGGAAAAATACTAAAACATCTAAAAAACATATCCTTTTAAAAATATAAAAAAATATGTGCTCATCGAAAAAAAAAATATTTTTTTATAATTCTGAGTAGGGTATCAAATGAATGCCCTTGGTACGTGAATTAACGATCAAATTTTTTTTTTTACAAAATAAATTATTTTGAAGCGATTTTTGCCAAAATTGTGATGGTTTAAACTAAAAATCTGAAAAAATTCTAAGTAATGTACATTGGTGTGAACCGGAATAGTACAACAGGAATTTTTGATCAGATTATGTTTTTGGAAAAAAACGCATTTTTTGTGATTTTTTGCTAATAATGTACACAAGTTATAGCTTTGTAACACGCTACACTGGAACGTGTATGCTGGTGTAGGTTTTTGACGCTGGTTTTTCACCCAAGTAACTCGATCCTGATTCCATTTTCCAGTTCCTCGATGGTCTGATTCCAGTTTGTATAAATCCCGCAGAGACGGACCACTCTGCACTATACTTTCCTTCTTGTGTACTTGTGTTATCCTGAGTTAGGAAATATTGAACAAATACCATGTCTGGCTCATTGTTCTAGTCAACAAAGGCCGTTAATAAAATAAAAAAAAAAAAAAAACTCAATCCGAAAGGTTTTTTGTTTTTTTTTTTTTAATTTTTATATTGTTTAAATTATTTTTTCAAAATTCTAGTTATATTTTGGCAAATGTTGCATTTAATTTTTAAAAGCGTAAATTTAATAACCAGTGGAAATTGTTTAAATTATAATTTAATTCTGTTTCAATGTACACGAAATCAGAGGGGCAGAACTTATAACAACCAATGGAAGCCATAGGCGCAATTTTTAAAATTCTTAATGAAACTTGCTATATAAAAAAAAATGCTGCACATATTTAGAAACCTAAATAATGGTATTACTAATTATTAATTAAACATTATTAATTAATAATGGTAACTTTTGGTAAAGGTACGGTGTTATTTTATCACCAGAGAGCGGCGTTTATTAGATCGAATTATATAAATGCGTCTGATTATTTGACGCAAATGTTTCATTATTTTCCGTAAATGTTTGATTACTTGCTGCTTTTATTATCTTTATTCCACTCGACCTGACAAACTACGCTCTCCGTTAATTACTTGTGGGCCTTATTATTTTTATTAGTTATTTTTTCAATATTTTTTTCAATGGAATATTATTATGCAATTATGTACGCTTGTGGTACAATCTTATCTTGGTGTATTTCAAAAGTGTTCTCTAGTGCAGTGTTCTTCAACCTTTTTGTCCCCGCGGACCGGTGGAAATAGGATAAAAATTTCGCGATCCGCTGAAAGCTAAGACACAAATAAAAACCAATATAGATAGTATTTTATTATTATATAGGTATATGTTATACAATTATATAATTACAATTTTTAGTGCGACATCTGCTGCTGTTTCTTTGTTAGAAAATTTGATATACGTGGCTGCAGAGTTGTTTCTGAGAGACGAAGCGCTGCGTTAACATCCATTCGATTTCTCTGTTTGGTTTTTATTATTTACATGGCTGAAAAAATCTTTTCGCATAAATAAGAATTCAAAAAAAATAATAATTTGATAGCTTAACTCAAAGATGGATTATTTTTCTAGCGATTTCCAAAGTTGAGACAATGATTGCATTTTCTGGACACCAGAGTAACATCACAAGGCAACGCGATCAGCGTTTCTTTTTCACGAGGATCAAGTACATATGACTTTATTTCTTCCAAGAATGGATTATTAATCCAGAGGTTACCTTTACGAGGATCCTCATTTTCAGGGAAATAATTATTAAAATTTTCAGCTAATGCTCTTAATTGTTGAATATAACTTTCTGGTTGACATCAGCAGCAATCAATTTTTTTTTCAAAAGTGGAAACATTCTATATCTTCCTCTTATAAGCGACTATTCCAAAGAGCTATCTTCTTCATAAGTATGAAAAATAGCCGCAAGAGGCGTTGTATTGTGGCTAGTAAATATTAAATATATCATGGTACGGACAAAAATTAGCTTCTGCCTCGACTAAAATAATGTGCTTATATACTCGTAAATAAAATTGTGCATTGATTCGGTCGAAATATTTCGAGGACCGGCAGTAATTTTCTGGGGACCGAACACTGCTCTAGTGTAGTCTCTAAAATTTCGTTTATTTGGCTATTTAAGGTTGACGATGTATTTAAAGTTTAGGATCATAACAATTTACTTATGAATCTATTTTGAATTTGGTTTCTTTTTAAATATTAAAATAATTTAATTTTTTTGTGTTTTTCCTATTAAATTTTTCATTTCTATCCATGGACGTTTTGTTTAAATATTTTAGTATTGCTTCGGTCCATCAATCCTGATTAGCAACGGTGGTGACGCATGTCAGAGTAGCGTCTTGACGCTTCTTTAGTCCGTTGTTAAATGTGACTATTTTTCATGCTGTCACTGACATAATGCATTAGTTAGCAGGGTGGGTTTAGCCTAAGTTCATCAGATGAAAAACTAAGAATGATATACTGACGATTTAATCCTCGGAACTTCGTCTCACGCACGTAATCGCTCTTATTATACAGAATTGTAACAATATAAACACATCTGCAAGTATTTGAATTTATTTAAAAACTTGCTGACGTATTCGTAATTTTTTGTTACATAAAATTTTGTTGTAACGTAAATAATAAATTAGATATTTTAATTAAATCATCTTATTAAAAACTACATTGAACAGGAAAAAATCGTATTTTCATTATAAATAACTTTTCTTATATACCTACATTTTTCTCTCTCCGGATGATTGTCAATTTTGGCAAATATGTGCTGATCTTTCTTAGTCCATCCATTTTACTTATTTTTACGTATTAAAACAGTCAGGCCGCAACTTTTGTTCTCGATACACAAAAATTTAATACCTGAAGGTTCTTCATTACAAGAAAGATACAGGGTATCATAAATTGCGTCACCAATTCTGCGAAAGAAAAAAGCTGATCATACTGACGTACATAAAAGTTTTAAACAATTGTTGTGCATACCAAACAAACATAATGTATTTCAAATAAATATTTACTCATTTAAGTACACGGCAAACCTTGAAATATACAAGAAATAAATAATAATAACGGAAATAAACAAACAACATCGCGCAATACGCGCAGTCAAAAACAAATTAAAGTAAGTGACGCCTCTGAAACGTGTTAAAATAACTGTTGGTAACGTAATGGACGAAATTCGGAAGATAATGGTTTCCCTGCGCAGAAACCGCTATCTTCCAACTGTATTTTTTTTAATTGAACGAAGTCTATCTTCTTGGAGACCTACTATACCTGTAACACTTGCTGTATTAATGACCAGTAAACCTGTGAATCTCCAAAATTCTTTTGTGGCTCAACTTTGGGTCGCAAATTTGGGACTCAGAATTCGGGAACCAAAGTATTTTTATATTGTAAATTTCGCGTATTATTTTCTGGTTATTCTGTTGGTATAAGAGGATCCTACGGTGTACGCGCAAGGAAATTACTGTATTTGTAAATAATTCATAAAGGGTTTCGAATTTAGAAAAAATAAAAAAACAGAATCAGCAAATGTATTATTTTTTAAAAATGTTACCAAATAGTAACATAATCAACAAATAGATACTATTTGGTGTTTACATATATTTTTGTTTGATTTAAATTAGTTGTATTGTTTGGGGAAAATCTACAAAAGCAACAAAAGCAGAGATTTTATAACATATTTAATGATTAGACATATTTTACTAATGCTATTCAATAGATCAATATCAAATAAAAATTTATGTAAAGATCATATATTATTTGTTGATTCTATTTTATTATTTTTTCTAAATTCGTAATCCTTTATGAATTATTTACAAATACGGTGATTTCTTTGCGTGTACTGTGTAGAATCCTCTTAAGAAAAATAACGTTAGTATAAGTCGTGGAAGAGAAAGACAATATGTATAAGGCATGTTGGAGATAATCGCGAAATAACAAAAATAAAAACTGTTTATTACTCTCATTTTTGACAATTTAGCTTTGATAATGTGGAAGATAAAGACAACAATATAAGGCATGTTAGAGATAATAGATTAAAATCAAAACCAAAACTATTTATTACTGTCTTTTCTGACAAATTTAAAGAATTTGTGTTTAATCATTTAGATCAATTAACAGAAGAAACAGAATTTGTATTGATGAAGGCGGTGGTCATATATTCCTTCTAGTTTACTTTTTTATAAGTTTATTATTTATTTTTTTATTTGAGTGTTTGTGGCAATTTTTATTAGTGCTGTTAGAAATCGATCTTAATGGAAGAGAAACCGGTAAAAAAGCCGGTGTCGGTTACTTGATTTCGGATAACTAACTCTAGAACCAAGTACTTCGAACCGGGTTTTTGGAAAAACGTATCCGGAATAGGATTCATAAGTTCTAAATGCAAATGATGAGCAAAAAAAGGACTAAATCCAAAAGTCAAGAGGAAACAAAAGGAAACTCGGTTTAAATCCAGAACCGGGTATCCGAAATAGGGTATCTGGAACCCGGTATCCGAAACTAAGTGTTCGAAACCCGATTACTTCAGGATAACATAACCGGTTCAACCCGAAAACCAGAACCGTGCCCGATAGGCCAGTTATAAACAATTAAAGAAAAAATATTTAATTTTAAGAGCAAAAGCAAAATTTAAATTTGTTTAATAGCTCTGAGTCTCAAAAGATATATGAGTATTTCTAAAATTATTGATGGCCGGTTGCTAAGTCTTTTAACCCTGATTATGCCAAACTTTAGTTTTAGTCAAAACAACATATAAAAACAAATTATTTTGAGTTAGGGATAACTCTAATTAAAATATTTAATTGGTTCTTCAGCTACATAAAGACATACATAATTTATTTTCTCGGCTCGTTCTTAGGAATTTTTATTAAATCATACGAAATAGTTGTCTATTAAATACTAATGACCAATATCTCTATTATTTTTAAATATTCGACTTTACACCTTATTAGACTTTAGTCATAAGATGAAAGGACATCTATTGCATTAATCGTGTATTATATACAGGTTATTCCAAACATTTAAGCGGAACTAACTGGAACTTTCATTTTTGTTATTGTCATAAGCTCCCCTTTTAAAGTTTGAAGTTGGCTTTTGCTAAAAAAAAAAAAATGATCAAAAGCCTCAGTTAATAGGCAAAAGTTACTAGAATTCAAAATATAGTTCCTCTTAAACCAAAGAAACTATAGGCTATTCCAAACGTGCTAACTAGAATTTTCAGTTTTGTAAGATGACTTTTGCTAAACAAAATGATCAAAAACTTCACTTAATCGGTGAAAGTTACTAGAATTGAAAATCTAGTTCCACTTAAACCAAATAAACAGGCTACACATTCAACCCTTATTATATTCGCAAGGGACTCTGTATGAACCTATGATTATTTGTTCAGTTTAGCCGTATAACATTTCTATAGAATTAATTAACAAAAAAATTGTAAAAAACATTTTTTATTAATAAAATATTGTGAAAGCTTTTTTACAAATAAGGCGATGGAAACAGAATAAAACAATTTGTCCAACGTTAACTAACGAATTCTGACAAAAAAACAATAACTAAAATGTCTAAACTTGCTCGTTTTTGATGCAGTTCATGCTGTTTTGGATTCGTCAGTTCACGACCCTTGCTTTAGAAGAACGTGTTCTCTTTTTAGTTTAGTCTCTGTATGATCTATTCTTTCAATTTCTAAATAGTTTAATTCAAGAAACTTTTAATTTAATTCTTAGTTCAAAGATTCAAGAATTCAGGCATGCGTGTTTTAAATTTCTTTTTTAATAATCGTCTCTGTCTCTGCCCCATTAATTAAAAAACAGGGCACAATAACATTTTTGTCAATCCCTCGTATAATCTTTATTGCTTTTTCAAATCTTTGAGGACTGAAACAGTTGCCGCAGATATCAGGAAACCTCTTTTTTAATTATTTATTTATTTGTAAAGTCGAGGAAGCTGAAAGGTATTTTTGTAATATTGTATGGAGTATGGGAGTAAAAAGAGATGGAAGTATTCATATTCTTGTGGAAATATCAGGAGAAGAGGCTCTTGTTCCTTGCTTCACTTCACTCGACCCCGGGAGGAAAGAAATTTTACTTCTCTTTCATTGGCGTCCGCTAAAAACAAATTTATCAAGAATTAACTACATACACAAGAGCCATCCTTGTAAAGGATGTTGTTTTTTAAAACATGAACACCAATACAGGTAGGTCTACCTATATTACCTATATTCGATTTACAGGAATACCTGTATTCGACTTGAATTCATCATAAGTCATTCCTTCCTTCTTAAGATTTCATAATAAGTCGAAGCTTTTTATTAGTATCTTTACAAATTAGGTTTTTATTTATCTTTGATTAGAAATATCTTATAAAATAATCCCCTATGTCTGTTGTTTTTCGATTACCTATCGTGTATATTTGGAACCTTTCATATGTAGTCAAACAAACTAGTACTATGATAAGAAAAGCGTACGGTGCGAGGGGTAGCCAGTGACATACTCATTTTAAAAAATGAAGCCAAATATTTTTTATCATGAATTTCAGTTGGATGAATATTTGGGGGGCTATGGTGTGTCTACCTATATTTAAACTTGAAATATCTCACTTATTATCCTTATTTCTTAGTATATTATAAAGCAGCTAATTGGTTCGTATCTTTGGGGTAGTCCCAGAAATTATAGAACCGATTTGAAAAATTCTTTCAATGGTGTATAACTTAGACTTTCCTGAGTGTTATAGACTATATTAGTATTACTCAACCGGGGAGGCGGGACCTCTGGTATGTCGCAAAAGCAAATTAATAAACAAATTTGAAAAATTCTGTCAATGATAAATATCTTAGACCTTCTTTGACAAATTAAAAAACCGATTTGTAAAATTCTTTCAGTGGAATATAGACTAGAACTTCCTGAGTAGCATTAATTGTTCACCGGGTCGTTAGGTTAAAAAAGAAACAACAAATCTCGTATTTCTTTATATATTGTACTTGCTTTAACGACACTTAAACTGCGTCCAGAGCTCTTTAAATTAGTTAACTATTCACTGTGCGTTATGGATATGTTTTGAATTAAGTTTTAACATTCAAGGCAGTGTTTACAGCTCTGGAAATTATTGCGTTACGAATAGTGCGACATCTGTGTGTCTTTAAAACAAATACGGCGGCTTCGTAAAATGTTTATTATCTATTATATTTCCTAATTCTGCTGTCCTAGATTTTTATTCACTAAACCTAACCTAATTACTTAAATTGATCATATTTACTATTCGTCTTTGTAGTTTTGGGCGAGATTTGTTGCAATCGGCCCGATTACATTTGGTTAGGTTGTGTAAAGGCATACAATGTAAACGTTCTCTACGATGTAGACTGAGATAACCAATGTGTTTATATGACTGTCTCATCAAAACAACTCACTAACTACAAAGTTTGGAAAACAGTCTATATTCAACAACGTGTAACGCAATAAATTTAGAAGTCTGAACGATTGCTCGCGTTACCATATGACAAACTTGTTAGTGATAGTCAACAGTGCATAAGTCATAGTTTATAGTCGAATAATTTAAGTGCTTTGAATGCAGCTTAATAAAGAGCACTGTTTAAGCCCTACAAATTTACTTCGACATTATTTTAACATTTTAAGAAATAACCTTTACTCGTAATGCGATTTACTAAACTTTGTCAATATCTGATTTGGTCACTTTTCGCAGTCCATGAAATATAAATATATTTTTTCAGAAATATATTATGCTTGTTTTGAATATAACCTCAAACTGGACGTGAAATGTCAGTAAAATTATACTGGTGAATTGATATTGCCAGACTAATTTAAAAATAAATAAATTCCATAGCTATCTAGACCAGTGTTTCTCAAATCTTCGACAGTTGCGGACCACTTTCAGAATTCCTCACTTACCGCGGACCACCAACGTCAAGAAAAACATTTTTTGCGTTTGGCCCATTATTAATACTAATGAAATTTTGTGCGCGCGGACCACTTGTCGAAAAACACTGATCTAGACGTCTTTTCTCGATCATATTGTACTTTTCAACATGGCTGGATATATCATCATAAATTTCTACCAGGCTTAATATATTTTTTCTCCCGGATTTTTGTTTATTTGTAATATTTTTTTGGTACGCCTCTGAATTGTTCAATCTACTCCACGTATTTGTGGATTTGAAATTTGTGTGTGTTCGTTTTTCGTCTGTGAAAGTTTTTCCCCCTCTAATTTCTCTGTCTTCTTTAATATATTTGTCCCCTTGTGCTTTGGATTTGCGAGGAAAATGATGAAAAATAATCTCTCCCTTTTTCCCTATCATCTGTCCTTTCTCATGACTTGCTAAGATCGTACAGATAATTCTAAGGTATAAAACTATAAAAATAATAGATAATTTACAATTTAGTTTAATTTAGACACGACAAAAGACCTAACAATTTTAAAAAGAAATCTTTAAACTTTCATTTCAAGTAATTCCTATAATAAATACAGTTTTTATGTATGTAAAATCTTTATTTATACCTCGTAATTATTTGGAAATAATTGAATATAATGTCGACCAAATGCCCTTATCTTATTGCCGTTAAATGCGAGCTCTTTCAAGAACAAGTCTGTGGCAGCAAAACATTTATTCTTGCTGTTGACCACTAGCAAGGGTATGGACGTTGGTTAAAATCCTGACTATGTCGAATAATTTGTGTAAAAAATATATCTATACAAATTACCGGTTGTTTAGCCGTTCGCAACCGGCTATAAACTGTAGGTACCTTTACGTATGCGCTCAAAAATGGCCATAATACTGACCATATTATCCTGAAAATAACAGAAGGCGTAGGCTTACATTGGGTTGTTGCGCCAATGTGATGAACACTTATGTCTTAATAAATGTGTACATTGGGATATGTGACCTGTACAAATTCTGATTCTTCTCTTAATTGATCTAAATTATTAAACACAAATTCTTAATTCTTAATAAGCAGTTTTTGTTTTTTATTTTGATCTGTTATCTATAACATGCTTTATATTTCTGTCTTTCTCTTCCACGGTTTACGTTTTTTTTCTTCGACTGTCAAGATTATATCTTTAAGTATTAGTATACAGGACACATTAAAAGACCTGATAATTAACAGTTCAAAATGGAGGACTTATGTGTAGAGCCCTGCAAATCCGCGGGTATCCGCGGATTATCCGCGGATATCCGCAACTTTTCTGCGGATGCGGATAAATTATCATTTAAACCAAGCGGATGCGGATCGGATGCGGATTAAATGACATATCCGCTTATCCGCAATATCCGCGTGAACATTAAATCTTCGGTTACTTTCGGAGAAACAAGCAATTGTGTTCTGACTACGCAGTCCTCGGTTATTTTCGGTTGTCTGTATATACATGATATTTTGTAGCATTCAATCTCACTTTATGTTATTTTTATTAAGACAATTGTCACTGAGTTGAGACAATCAACTTAACTTTCTTTTTATTATTGAATATATTATAGAAAATAATATTTTGGACAAAAGTTTCCTGGTTCACTTTCGACGTAATTCTTCCTACCTCTGCTCTAATTCTGGCTTTTAAATCTGATAAAGGTTTTTTTGTTACATAAGACTGATTAGTAAGTTTTATTTAAATACCAAAATTTACCTACATAATTTTTTCTCGAAAATTTTATTATGTAACCTGTCAATTTTTTTATACTACCCTAAGTAAAAAGTCTTGCAGATCCCAAAAATTTGAAAAATGACACATGTTGCTATTTGAAAAAGTTGCAACGCCTAACTCATGCGCGAAATGGCGTAAGAGAATTACTTGATCCTAAAAATATGAAGCACCTTCTATCAAGTAACTTTTCTGATTTTTTTTAAAATTCAATATTAAAAAAAGCAGGACGCCACTTACTCCCTACGAAAAAGAACGCTTACGCCCCCCAAAATTGTTATCTCTCTCTAGATTTAAATAAGTTATTAACGCATCTAGGCCTTAAAACTTTTGGGGTCCCTTAGGTTAGGTTAGTAATAAATAAGCTGGTAAATCCAAAAATGTTCAGTAGCGTTTTAGAGCAGAGATTACCAAAACAGGCGAAATATGTTAGTTCTTTCCAAACTGACAGCAAAACCTGTAGTGCGGATAGTGCGGATATTTTTGCGGATGCGGATCGGATGCGGATTTGTTATTTACAAAAGCTGCGGATGCGGATCGGATGCGGATCATGGATGTGCGGATGCGGATCGAATGCGGATACAGAAAAGCTTATCCGCGCAGGGCTCTACTTATGTGTGTGAGACCAAAAGTCAACAGGAATGACAGTGCCCAAAGAAGAAGAATCTCTTTAATATTGATGAAGATAATCAGTAATATTATCAGTAAAGTATTTTGGCCAAACATATATTAACAAAGTAATCAGTACATATTCGATTGATTTTCGTGAAAAATTTTTCGTATTTTAATTTTCAAAACAATTTTTTGTTGATACTGTAAAATTTAAAACACTGGAGCTATAGACGGTTTCTTTGGTTTAAGCGGAACTAGATTTTCAAGTGTAGTAACTTTTACCAATTGAAGCTGTTGATCATTTTGTTTATGAAAAGCAAAATTCAATATATAAAAAGTTAGCTGGTGGCAACTTAAGAAAATTTAAATTCCATTTAATTCCGCTTTGAAAAGCTAAAGATTTGGAATAGCAGTGTTGTAATAGATCCATTTTAAAAAATATCTAGATACAGATACATGCCAAAAATGTTTATATCTAGATACAGCTAGATACTTATGAAAAAACACTGAAAAATGAAAATACCATATTTTTTACCAAACAAATAGTGCATGATATTCAGTATTAAACAGGTTGTTCAAAAATGACTGTGACGTCACAAGAAGCTCACTAAATTCAAGGTAAAACACTATTCTACGGAATAAATTTGTACTTAATAACGTAAGTATTATGTTACTTTTGTAGAGCTTTAATTTGTGTTGCCCCATCAAAACCACGGTCCACTCCCAAACCACTTGTGTGGATATAATTTTTCATATGTTTTTAGTAAATTGCTAATCAAAATAGCAACAATAGTTATTCAAAAACTTAGTTTTCATTAATAATGACCCATTTTCCTTAAGTATTGTACCTACTATTGTGGTACCCAAATACCTACTATTTTTACGGCCGTTCAAAAGCTACGAAAAAGAGTGAGAATATATATTTTTGACATTCCATAAAAATTTAATTTGTAAACGTCAGAATTTCAATTGTCTTCTGAATTTTGTTTATAAGAAAAATAAAATATTTTAAATGACAATTTATAATTAAACTATTATATCAGCTCGGTAGTATGGTATAAAAATAAAATAACGATCAAAGTATCTGAAATACAGATACAAGATACTTAAATTTAAATATCTGGATACAGATACAGATACATATTTCAAAAAGTATCTAATTTGTATCTAGATACTACTACTGTAAAAAGATTACAACACTGTGGAATAGCCAATACCTGGTTTTTGCACCAAGTCTTTATTTTGTTCAATTAAAATATTTGTTGAGGTATGGTTAAATTACTGTGCGGACCGGCGGTTAATATACATTGCTCCAGATGATTTGTATGTGCCAAAAGTTGACTGTGTCCAAGAACAGAGATTATTAATATTCGAGAAGTCGTTTGGTCGTAGATAGAAATATTTCTTTTTAATAAAAATGTTATTAAATTTATTCGTTGACTGTATACTTTTAATTTGTAGTTAACTGAAGTGTAATGTCATGAGTTGTATACAAATTTTTGCTCGTTATTTGATTGTAGGTAGCAGTAATTTAATGAAGTCTGGTAGAGGCGCGTGTGCTCGTATTGCTCCTTGCTTTCGCTCGTTATATTTTGAAGATTGTAATTATTCCCGCTGTAAGTAATAATATTTTCTGTGCGGAATCCAGGGCTGTTCACTACGGAATGTAATAATTGTTCCGTACCAATTACTGAACCAGGCTTTAGACCAAGGTATGCCTCTGGCAACACAAATTAAATTACTAACAATAAAACAAATTACAAATTCCATACAAGTGTCTTTTATTAAATGGAAAAAGGAAATTATACTCATATCATAACAAAAAATTATTATGGACTTATGGGGCTATTCTTCTCTTTCTTTAGGTTAAATAAGGTTAAATATTTCTTTAACTATACCAAACTTAAAGCATATGCTTACAGATACGGGGGTTACCTTGTATGTTTTTACAAACGACCACTAGATGGCAATATTGAAATGTGTCATTACTATATGCGATAATTTTTTATTGGGAAATCAGTGGAAGCTTATAAATTGGCCGAGTAGTTTGTTGACAGTAGTCTTGTTAAAAAAAAGTTTGTGAAAAAATTGATATGACTTGTGAAGGTTTTCGTTGGATGATTTTTTACGATTTTAGTAAAGGCGTAAGTCAACAACAAAGCATATAATCGCTTCGTTCTATTTTTGGTAATGAAGCACCATCAGAAAAGACGGTTTACAATTGGTTTGCAGAATTTCGTCGTGGTCGTGCGTCCGTGAGTGATGAATCTCGTGAAGGTCGACCAAAATCGATTGTGATTAAAAAAAAAACATCGATGCTGTGCCCAAAATGATTGAAGAAGATCGGCATGTGACTTACTGTGAGATAGAGGCATTCTTTGGCATATAGCAGACTGCAATACATTTGATTCTGCATGACTATTTAGCTGTGAAAAAGATCTGTTGGATAGATTCCGCATAATTTGACCAATGCACAAGAAAAAGGCTCGTGTTGATTGGTGTAAAAGAATGCTAAAAAATCAACCTAGGCACTGCCAAATCCATATACAACATTGTTACAGGTGACGAAACTTGGATTTATTCATATGAACCGGAAAGTTTGGGTCTTCCAAGATGAACCGAAAACCACAAATTTGTTCATTCACAAAACAGTTTCAAGAAAATAATCGATTGTTTCTTCGGTTGTACTGGACATGTCGCAATTTTGCTGCACATAGCAAAAAATTCATAAGTGTAAAAGTTCATTCTCAGTTTAGTTAAAATTTTAGCTAAAATTTTCATTTAAAAAAAATAATAAAAAGTTGACTATTTATTACCAAATCATCGTGTAAATCTTCATTTATTTTCTAGCACTATAATTTAACCAGTATGTAAGTCTAAACTTTAGACTAAATTTAACCAAAAAGAAGAGTAAATAATTAACACGAAAAGTGAGGGACTTCATGGTACATTAAAAGTTCATTTTTTAGCGTTTTCATGGAGTCCTATTAACACTATTTTTTTTAGAGTGTAGTGCATTATGAGTGAGTTCAAAGATCCTAAGTACCTAAGAAGAAGAAGAATTGAGAGAGAGAGAGAGAGACTGAAAATATTTCTAGAAGGTATTGTTTTTCTCAAATTGCTGTGGTTTAAGTTAATTACCTGAGAATTCATTGCATATTTGTTAATTTTTTAATAAGTTTTATAACAATACTTTAATTCTGGAATTTCTATATAAAATTTTAAATATTCTAGAAATTTTAGAGTGTTATTATCGATAAAATGTATATTTTTTTTACATGGATACATAGTTGTTTTTAATATTTAAGGGTTATCTTTTCAACCCTTCATAATATCGGAATCAAACACTTTAAATCTATACATCCGGAAGTGACGTAACTACATGCATGTCCGCCATTTTCCCACCGGGGTTTTTTTTTATTGCATACTCACGCACTGTACACACACATGCACGCGTGTCCATGTTTCGACCCCTCGTGAAGACCCCCGGAGTCGCCGAACACCCGTTACCATGACGACGGAGGGTGTGCCACGCCTGCACATGCGTCCCGACGCTAATGGACGGCGACGCGGAATGGCCGATATGTGTATTGTATACATATATTGTGGCAATATTTTATAGACAGCTCTAAATGTCTTTTAATGATTGTAGTGGTTTGAATTAGTCATAAGGGATTATTTTAGTGGAATCTATGATAGAAGACAGATGGAATTTTTGAAATAATATTTCTCGAGTACTGTTGACGATATAGATTTGCGGTTTGAATTTTATGTTCTTTATAATTAAAGTATATAACGTCTCAATTTTTATTTAAAAATTTTTTTTAACTTTTTCATTCCTAATTTTCATATTATCTGTCTCATTTTGTAATACGTACATAATAATAACAGGGAAAGTTCATTTGTTATGTTGTATATTGACAATACATTTATAATATTATCATAGTATTGGTTCACACGGATACGCCAAAGTCTGTTTACACCACAACAGTCACCAAAGTAACCAGATCTAGTTTCGTATTACAAATTGAGACGGATTATACTTGTTAAAATACGGACTCAAAATCATTTGAGTTATAGAATATACCCTGTTTTTTTGGTTTAAACGGAACTAGATTTTAAATTCTAGTAATTTTTACAGATTTAGTGAGGATTTTGATCATTTTATTTAGCAAAAGCAAACTTCGTATCTTAAAAAAAGAGCTCATGACAATTTGAAAATGAAAATTCCAGTTAGTTCCGCTTAAACGTTTTGAATAGCCTATAGCGGATCTATTGTATTAATGTTTTTTATTTACAAATTTTAATAAAAATCAAATATCAAATTTAATGGAATGCTAGGGTTTCGATTTAATTTAATTCTTCATCAGAGCTAAAGGATAACATATTATTGATGATAATGAGAGTATATATATTAGATTTACCGATTATGACATTTCGAGATTTTGATGGATCTCCACGAATTAAGATCCCTACATAACGTTTTGATTATTTTTAGCATGATGTCTGTCGGTCTGTCTGTCTGTCTGTCTGTCTGTCAGTCTGTCTGTCGGTCCGTGTACACGTGCTGAACTAAAAATGGGAGTTTACTCGTGTCGGTTTTAAAATTTTTGCGAATATTTCACAATAGAGAAATATTTCGAAAAATTTTATTTAACAAAAGTTGCTATAAAAAAAATAACTAACAACTTTTATTTGAGACATTTTTTGATAAAGCAGCATAAATTAAACAAGTACTTTGTGATGGCGGTTATAATACGTACTCAAAATCATTTGAGTTATAGCTTGTTATTTTGGTTTAAGCCGAAGTAAATTTTGAATTCTATTAATTTTTACAGATTAAGTGAGTATTTTAATCATTTTATTTAGCAAAAGCCAACTTCGTATCTTAAAAATAGAGCTCATGACAATTAGAAAATTAAAATTTCAGTTAGCTTAAAAGTTTTGAATAGCCTATAGTCCATCTATTGTATTATTGATTTTTATTTATAAAAATTTCAGTTAAAGTCAAATATCAAATTTAATGGAATGATTTATATAATTTTTGGATACTTCAATTAATTTCAATTGGTTTTTTTTTTCGTAAATTTTAGCCAAATGTTAAGAGGAGGTATAACAGTATAGTTCTCGTAAGTTTCGTATAGAAAACTAACACTCTGAAATAAAGTTAGTAACAATATACAGGCTGTATTAAGATAGAGGGAACACGATTTTTCTTGAAAATTTGACGTGAGCAATTTAGAAAAAAAAAATAATAATGATAATAATAAATAATAATACTGACCAAAGGTTACCCAACTAATTGAATGGCAGTATTGAAATTTTTCATAACCACCCGGAAATAACTTTTGCTTAAATAATTTTTTAATATCTTTTAGGATTTACTAAAAATTTTATTCTCTATAACGAATAGAAAGTAAAGTATTTTTATTTACGAGTGTTCAACGTGCCTTTATTTCAATTTAAAACACTTTCGCTCCCTTACTCTTGAGGCATATCTGTAGCTCGGAGCATAATAAGAAAACAAAAATAATAATAAAAAATATTCCACCTGAAAGTACAACTTGAAAATACTACTTGAAAGTGAAATAATTATGATTTTATTATGCTCCGAGCTACAAATAATTCAAGAGTAACGCCTCGTTTAAAATAGATCCATGACACTTCCAAAGAAGTAACTTTGTGCACTTGTTAATTTTATGCGAATACAATTTTTCGTAATCCGTAAACCAGTGGCAAAGGGAGAGCTCCGCTAGACTTGCCCGACCATAAAAAAAAATTAGGTAAATCTTCAAAAATACATCAAACTATGTTCTATACAATTTCAAAGCTTTGTTTGCTTGTTATAAATAAATAAATAAATAAAATAAATAATAGGATCCCAACAATAGGCTTAATTTGCTGGTTCCGATTTTTTTTTAATTTTCAAGTTTAATAACTACCGTTTCTGGTTTCGGATCTTCATAAAAAACAATAGAGTTCTTCCCAATTAATAGGAGAATTTTCAAGAGGAGCCTAATCCAGACCAACGCTATTTTGAGTCAAATTTTGAGTAGCGCTAATTTTGTAGTAGCGCACAAACCATTTTTGTTTTAGATCTTCCAACTGGCGTAGAGATCTTAGATATTTACTATCTTTCTTTCTCGTCACGTGTATTTTATTATATTATTAATTTTTATTTTATTTTTTGTGGTTAAAATTATTCATCACATCTTGATGGCGATCTTAAATAATTACAATGGCAGCTGGTCTTGTGTCGGATATATTAATATTTAAAATAAACTATAAAATTGAATGGCCAATGTTTTACGATTACTTTTAAAATTTTATAATTATATTTGTCGTAATATTGCAATATAGTTGCAAAGTACAAAAAGTTAATTTTAAATTTTTTAAATATATAAAAATTAAAGATTTTATCATATTTAAAAGCAGGAAGTTAGAGTTTATTAATGGATAACAGACCATCGCATCAATGGAAATCTTGTCTATGAAGAAATTGAAGAATAGCTCGCTTAGACCAGTGTTTCTTGACCCCTGGTCCACGGACCGGTGCAGTTCCTTAAGGCATCGGTTCCCAACCTGTGCTCTGCGTGCACTTCTCAGGGGCTCCGCAGCCGTTCAAAGAAATAAAACAAAATTTGAATAAAATCAAAAGAATTAGAAATAATAAATAGAATCAAAATAAGAAAACTGGAAATTACATTCTGAACGATAGTTTGCCAAGTTGAATGTATATCTGTGATCGGCGAGATGCAATGTTGATTGGATAAACTGCGTGTATTTTGATTATTTACTTAATTTTATAAAAATCTGTACATCGGTCAATAAGTGAGCTATGAAAGAGAAAAGTGAATTTATAGAGAAATTTATAGTAAAAAAATCTACTCGCTCCACCCGTAACATTACTTCTAAACACCATTCATTTGTTAGACATAAGGTAGGCCTAAGGGGATCCGCCATAGAAATTGATTCTAAAAAGGGCTCCGCAAGTCAAAAAGGTCGGGAACCACTTAAGGCAGAAAGTGAAAGAGTCCTTGAAAATATGACCGGCCCACAAGAAGTACTACAATTTAATTAAATTATAAATATAAAATAATACATTATTAGAAAACAAACACAGTTGATCTTTTTAAGAAATTTGGTAAAACATTCATATCAAGCAGCAAATATATTCTAATGTGTTTAATTCAATTTTATCTGTATATCGCTTCCTTAAAATTGTGAATATGATTGTGGTATAACTGTTTAAACAAGTAACATGTCTTGAAACATGTCTAACTTTGATAATTGGGTGGACTTATGCATAGACAAATTTTCAATGAGATCGATAAATTCAGCGATTCTCAAACTGTGCGCCGCGAAAAGATTCCAATATTCCTCCAACTGCATTAGTTAGACCAATATTTTGACTTGGGGCGCCGTGGAAAAATTCTGATACGTTAAGAGCACCGGGAACCGAAAAAGATTGGGAACCACTGGATTAATTAATTTCGGTTGACAGTCAGAATGATCGGGGAAGAGTTGAATTTGACTCACACTGCTGTTCATCAGATTTTGACCAATGAATTGGGAGACTGCGACAATGCGCCTTGTCACACAGCAATTTCAATAAACGAGTTTTTGGCCAGTAAAAACATTCCTGTGGCTCCTCAGCCTCCTTATTCGCTTGACTTGAGTCCTTGTGACTTTATCCTTTTCCCAAGATTGAAAAATCATATCAAGGGACGTCATTTTGGGACAATCGAAAATATTCAAACGTCCGTAACCGACCAGCTGAACGCTATTCCAGTATCCGAGTTCCAGCACTGCTATGATGATTGGAAGAACTGTCTCCAGCGCTGTGTGGCTTCCCAAGGAAGTTATTTTGAGGGAGACAATATTGAACTGTAATTCAATTCGAATAAAAAACTAAAAAATTAGGTCCGGTTACTTAATTTACACACCTCCTACATCATCATGTGATCTCTTCCCGTCATTCAAGGTGTTAGAAAAAGAAGATGTTTTTTAAGAGGCATCTCAACAACCTTAATGATGGACAAGTCTTGATGATGAAAACTGTAGAGCTGTTGCAGAAGTCTTAAAGCTATTAGCACCAAACAAAATTACTCGATGTTAGGCAATATTTGATGATGAAAATTGTATAGCTGTTGAAGAGCTTTTAAAGTTATTAGCGCCTAACTCGTTAATTTAAGAGCTTCCGGTTCAATGTCTCTAAACGTGTTATGTCTGTTTAAGCCACCCTCATCCTAATTAACGATCATAAGACGCTTGTTTAATTCTCACCGTTTTAAATTAATAATAAAGTTGTGGTTTTCGTTTTCTTACAATCTCTTCCATCATTTATGAGGTACGTTGCTGGTTTATAATTATTTTTAAAACAGGGAGAACACCATCTACAATTACGAGTATTCATTGCTGAATTAAATGTTTTTTTAAGAGATTTTATTCTTTCTTTACAATTAATTTATTTCGAGACGTTAGCACGAAACCTGTATGGTTGTATTAATCATAGTTTGTCAGGTAAAAAATGAGTAAAATATTAATAGATACTCATAAAACGTACACGAAAATCACGCTACACGAAGAATAAAACACGGATTTAAAAAATATGCATTTAAGTTAAACTGAAAAAGAACGTAACACATGAAGGTAAAAATCATACACGACAGCAATAGAAAACCAAATATTGTTATACCAACAACCTTTATATCCAAGTAGAGCAGTGTTTTCTAACATTTTTGTCTACGTGACGCAAAATTTAACTTAAACAAATAATGACTACCCAGAAGAAAAATAAAAACAAATTGTACAAGAAAGATGAACAGAAAACAGAATACTGAATACTACTGTTATTATTTAGGTACCACAATGGTAGGTACAACACTTAAGAAAAAATTGATGTGAAGTGTGAATTTACACACATTTCAGGGTTTTGCAGGTATTTAGTAAGTGAATGATGATTATTTTGAATGCGAAAACAAATTTTATATAAAAATATTTTTTTTGTTAATTTTAATTCGAACGCCTAATACCATTATTTAGGTTTCTAAATATGTGCAGTATTTTTTTTTATATAGCAAAGTTCATTAAGAATTTTAAAAATTGCGCCTATGGCTTCCATTGGTTGTTATAAGATCCGCCCCTCTGATTTCGTGTACATTGAAACAGAATTAAATTATAATTTAAACAATTTCCACTGGCTATTAAATTTACGCTTTTAAAAATTAAATGCAACATTTGCCAAAATATAACTAGAATTTTGAAAAAATAATTTAAACAATATAAAAATTAAAAAAAAAAACAAAAAATAATATTGTCTCTTCTTCTCACAGGGTTCGATCCCTTTCGGTTCGGGTTACTTGGGTGAAAAATCAGCGTGAAATACCACTAGACCAGCATACACGTTACAGTGTGGCGTGTTACAAAGCTATAACTTGTGTACATTATTAGCCAAAAATCACAAAAAATGCGTTTTTTTCCAAAAACCTAATCTGATCAAAAATTCATGTTGAACTATTCCGGTTCACACTAATGTACATTACTTAGAATTTTTTCAGATTGTTAGTTTAAACCATCTGGGCTACAGGGTGTGGGACAAAAAAAATTTTGCACAATTTTGGCAAAAATCGCTTCAAAATAATTTATTTTGCAAAAATAAAAATTTGATCGTTAATCCACGTACCAAGGGCTTTCATTTGATACCCTACTCAGAATTATAAAAAAATATTTTTTTTTTCGATGAGCACATATTTGTTTATATTTTTAGGGGGATATGTTTTTTAGATGTTTTAGTATTTTTCCTATGTGCGGGTCAAAGAGTTGTATAAGCATGCCAAATTTCAACTCTCTAGGTTTAGCCGTTTGGCTACAATTTTTACCGAACAGACAGAGAGACAGACAGACAGACAGACAGACAGACAGACAGACAGACAGACAGACAGACAGACAGACAGACAGACAGACAGACAGACAGACAGACAGACAGACAGACAGACAAAATGACGGTATAAGGGTTTTTTGGTCATACCTACAAAGCCCTAAAAATGGGTCATTATTAATGAAATCTAAGTTTTTGAATAACTATTGTTGCTATTTTCATGAGTAATTTACTAAAAACATATGAAAAATTATATCCACACAAGTGGTTTGGGAGTGGACCGTGGTTTTGTGAAACCTTGGGCAAGACAAATTAAGGCCCTTCAAAAGTACCCAGTAATTGAAAATATACTTTGATAATTCAGTTCTAGTCCACCTCACCAAAGGACCGGTCATGCTAGTGTGGATATTAAGTTCAATTCCTAATTGAAATCAGTAAGTATGTGTGTTTCCTAAAGAACGTAAAATTGAATAAATTATTAAACGTTCATATAAATTTAATTTGTAAGCGTGAGAATATCAACTGAAATTTTGTTTATAAATTAAATTTGTATGGAATGAGAAAAAAAAATCACATATTTCTTATTAGAATTTTTTTATTAGCGATCAAAATTGATCGTGACATTACACGAATTCCACTTCAGTTAAGGCTAAAATTTGATTAAAAGGAACATCCTCTTAACAAGAACAAAGCTACGTATCTATAAGACTAACATTAATCTTATAGATACGCAGCTCATACATTAGCACATATGGCTAACATAATACATACGTTATTTAGTACAAAATTTATTCCGTAGAATAGTGTTTTACCAAGGTAAACTGTCGTAAACCTTTGAATTTAGTGGGCTTTTTGTGACGTCACGGTCATTTTTGAACAGCATGTTTAACTAATTAACATGCACTGTTAGTTTGGTAAAAAATATGGTATTTTAATTTTTCTGTGTTTTTTTCAAAAGTATCTAGCTGTATCTAGATACAAACATTTTTGGCATATATCTGTATCTAGATATTTTTTATAATTCTGTATCTGTATCTGCATCTAGATATTTTATTAAATGTATCTATTACAACACTGACTATTGCACTACTTTAGGCTTCGTACACACTGCGCGAATTTGTGCCGACGTAAATACGTGTAAACCGGCGTAAACAAGAACTAGATCGTAAAAAACATTAATTATAAAAGGTATTATGGCCCACCATAAAATTTTGTTACTGAATATGGCCAACGACGTAAAAATAAAAAAATATATATTACTGTTTGCGGCCCACGACATAACAAATGTTGCCGACCCCTCTTTTAAACGATTTTAAGTCAAAATGTCACTTTTTTTAGTTAAATGATTAATTAAATTTTATATCTTTAAGTTTAGCATCTAGACAATTTTTACCGACCGCCAACATATATAGGGAGGTATTGTGATCATATCGATTTTGACATTTTGAGATTTCGATGGATCTTCATGAATTCAGGTCCCTACATAACGTTTTGACTATTTTTAGCATGATGTCTGTCGGTCTGTCTGCCTGCCTGCCTGTCTGTCTGTCTGTCTGTCTGTCTGTCTGTCTGCCTGTCTGTCTGTCTGTCTGTCTGTCTGTCTGTCTGTCTGTCTGTCTGTCGGTCTGTTGGTCTGTGTACACGTACAGAGCAATAATAATATTTCACAACAGAGAAATATTTCGAAAAAATTTATTTAACAAAAGTTGCTATAAAAGCAATAACCTACAACTTTTATTTGAGACATTTTTACCAACCGTCAACATATATAAGGGAGGTATTGTGATCATACCAATTTTGACGTTTCGAGATTTCGATGGATCTCCACGAATTGAGCTCCCTACATAACGTTTTGACTATTTTTAGCATGACGTCTGTCGGTCTGTCTGTCCGTCCGTCTATCTGTCTGTCCGTCTGTCTGTCCGTCTGTCTGTCTGTCTCTCTATCCGTCTGTGTACACGTGCAGAGCAAATTCGGCTGAAAGGCTTATTATAAAACTTCATATTTAAGCTTCTGCCATCAATGGCACGAGTTGATCAACTTTTGGTAAAAATCGGTTGACTAAAAATGGGAGTTTACTCGTTTCGATTTTAAGATTTTTGTGAACATTTCACAACAGAAAAATATTTCGAAAAAATTTATTGAACAAAAGTTGCTATAAAAGCAATAACTAATAACTTTTATTTGAGACGTTTTTTGATAAAACGATAAATTTCGAATAATTTCTGTAAAATTTTTCGAAATGTTTTGTCTCAATTTTTTCATACTTATATGTAACGTTTCCATGGTTATGATAAATAATATCTCTGTTAGAAAATATTAGGCCAAGTTATTTCTATTCTGCTGCTAGAATGTATTTTACGATGGCGGTCGGTCCTGTGGTAGCCACAGCTGATTTTTTGATAAAGCAGCATAAATTAAACAAGTACTTTGTGATGGCGGTCGATCCTGTGGTGGCCACAGCTGATTTTTTTATTTGAAACCCGGATTTCGAATTTTACAAATTCATGATGTTATGCATCTTAATTTCTGTTTAATTTACACTAATTTAACTGGTAAATCAGGCATATGAACGTGTGTTTTGAAATTATTAAAAATTTTTAAAATATTTGAAAAATAGATCAGGACTTAATATGGATATCTAAATGGGTGTTTAGGCATAACTTGAGTTAAAAAATTTAACTCGTTCTTTAGTAACTGGTCATTAGTAAATAATTTCTATTCCTAGAAAATTCAATTCAAACGAAAGAAGAAAATTTAACAAATAAAATTGAAGTGCATGCACGTTGCTATTAGTTAATATGATTTCTTTACATCGACTTATTAGAAGAAAATGTTAAGAAAACACACAGAAATTCTCCTCAAACATTCCCTTAGGTTCATTAAACATAGGTACGTGAATACACAGAATAAAAATATTCCATTTGATTATATTTAAGTTCGATAGAAGTCAGGAAACTGAAAATCTTTATGCAAACCCACCCTTAATATTTAGGTATTCCTTCGACATCAAAAGCCGAAGTACGGAAGCTTGGGGGTTGGGGAAATTTGAGGGGGGTATTAAAGGTAAAACCTCCCACCCCCATTCGCTGGAGAATTCAGTTAGAACAGATTAATGATGTGTGCTCTTTTTTATTTAGTTTTCTCTTTCTCCGTCACAATGTCTCCTGATGTGGCGTTGGGGTTCCAACCCCCAAATGGTGGGGGGTGAGAGGGAATCAAGTCCAATTAAATATCAGTTGGATTTTATGTGTACGCGGAGTACCTGAAGAGCTTATCATACTTGAAAAAAAACCAGAATTAGAAATCAGAGTAGCTTTACAACAAGCGAAATTTAATTTAATTATTTTCAACAATAATAAAACAAAAAATACTAAGAAATTAAGTACAACATAGATTAAATTATATCGTGCCAACAATTCAAAAGATATAAAAAAAACTTGCAGTTGGCTATAGGAATTTTAAGTATGTGTTTTTTTTTTTTTTTTTATTTGTTTTTTAAAGAGGCGTCAGCAACTTGGCTATTGGCCCCTGATACATATATTTATACACAATATTATTTTTACATATTATAAATACATAATATTTTTAAATTTTACAGAAAACATTTATTGATTTTAGATAATTTATTACGTTGTAGAGATGATCTTGGTTGTTGCTTAGAGCTTCTTTGAGTGATAATGGGATTTGGAATCTTAGCCTCTCAACTTGATAATTAGGACAGTCGATTATTAGGTGTTTTACATCTAATCTAGTATTGCAATTTTGGCATTCTATAGGATTTTGTTTTTCAAAAATATGTTTATGAGTAGCTAGTGTGTGACCTAATCGGAGTCGCGTAATAACAATTTGATCCCTTCTACTCATATTGGTTTTCCAATAACTGAAGTCTTCTTTGATTTGACTGAAATGATTTGCTATTGTGCCCCAGTATGAAATCAATTTAGAATTTAATTTGTTTTTAATATGGCTAATGAAGTCTCTATGTGGAATGGGTATATTTATCAAATTGTTAGTTGTAGCTAATTTTGCTGCCTGATCTGCTTCTTCATTTCCTTTGATACCAACGTGAGAGGGAATCCATAGGATAACAATCTCTTTTCCTTCAATAATAGTTTTATGTATGTTTGCTTGGATATCTTGAATTAATGGGTTTTTCGTGTAAATATCTTTGATGGCGTCTATGGAATTATGTGAATCCGTTTGTATTACAAATTTGTTTTTTTCCACATTTTCTTGAATATACTCTATTGCCTTTAAAATACTAAACGCTTCTGCAGTGTATACACTTGTCGCTGATGGTAAGTGGTATTGATGTTTTTCTGAGTTTACTATGAAAGCGGCCCCGGTGTTTCCATTTATTTTTGATCCGTCAGTAAAAATATAAGTAAAATTTTCGTAGCGTTCTATTGTTTCCAAATAAACTTTTCTGAAGGTTTCAGGATGAGTGGAGTCTTTTTTGTACTTGGTAAGGGAGAGATTTATTTTGGGATTGAGAAGGGTCCATGGTGGCTTAGGGGGTGGTTTAGTCTTATATATTTTAGGAAACTCTATATTCAGATCTTCGCAATTGTGGCAGATGGTATGAAGTAGAGGTAAATCGTTTTTTATGTTTATCATATTATTACCAGTCTTAAACATCAGGTTGAATGTTGGGTTTGTTTCATTACTGGCAAGTTTGGTGATGTATGACAACGTTGTCTGGGTCCTGCGGTACAATAAAGGCACTTGGTTCGCCTCACGTAAAATACTGTCTATTGGGCTGGTTCTTAATGCTCCAGTCGATATTCGTATTGCAGCATTTTGAATGGTTTGTAATATTTTTTGGAGATATGGTTTAACATTGGTTAACACTATGCTTCCATATTCCAATTTTGATCTAATTATAGAATCGTATATTCTTAGTAAAATTTCTCTGTTGGCCCCCCATTTATGATGTGCTAAAATTTTTAAGATATTTAGTCTCTGCGTACATTCTTTTTTTAAATTTTCTACATGTCTTTTCCAGGTTAGCTTTTTATCTATAGTCATTCCTAGGAATTTTATTTCGTCAACAAATTTAATAGCTTCATTATTTAATGTTATTACTGGATTTATTGAATTATACTGTTTTTTATTAAAGTTAATAGCCTTTGTTTTTTCAGTTGAAAATTGGAATCCTGTTCTATTAGCCCAAGTTTCAAGTTCATTGATTGTATTTTGAATGATAGTTTTAATAGTTTTTAGGTTATATCCCCTCTGAAAAATGACAAGGTCGTCAGCAAATAGACAATATTTGATTGTACTAGGTATACTCTTTGTAATGTTATTAATAGCTACAAGAAAAAGTGTCACACTTAGCACTTCGCCTTGCGGAACACCGTTTTCTTGTCGCATTGTATCGGAAAAATACCCATTTGCCATTACTTTGAATTCCCGGTCCTCTAGAAAGTTTTTAACATAGTTTAACGTGTGTCCGTCAATTCCACAATCTTGAAGTGATTTTATTATGTGGTAGTGCCATGTTGTATCATACGCTTTTTTGAGGTCGAAGAATACGGCTATGGTGTTCTGGCGATGTTTGAAAGCTTTCTGGATTTCCAATGTCAGTTGTAAAATATTATCTGTAGTAGATCTTCCCTTTCTAAAGCCTGCTTGATTGGTATGTAATATACCATGGGTCTCTAGATACCACATTAATCTTTTATTAATTATTATCTGGAGTAGTTTACTCAAGTGATTTGATGCCGATATCGGGCGGTAGCTATCAGGATTTGTTTTGCATTTTCCCGGTTTCAATATTGGGAAAGTAGTAACTTGCTTCCACTGTTTCGGGTATATATTATTTTTCCACATGTAGTTGTATAGGAGTAAAAGGTAATTTAGCGTGCACACAGGTAATTCTTTTAACATTTCAGAGGTGATGCCATCGGGTCCAGGGCACTTATTTTTACTCATATTTTGTAGTGCATCTAACAGTTCTATTTTTGTTAGTGGCTTATTTAAGTCATCATCTTTATTTGTTATATGAAGTAGTTCGTCTTCAGTTTTTCCTTTAAATATAAGAAATTCGCTAGTGTAGTTTTCATTCGAAGAGTTTTTGTAAAAGGTTTGAGCTAATATTTCTGATATTTCTTGAGGAGATGAAACTATATTATTATTTTTAATTATTGTTTTTGTTATATGCGATATATTCTTTCCTTTTATTTTCCGTATCTTGGTCCAGATTTGTGTTGGCGGTGTACTTTCAGTGATTGTTGAAGTATAATTTTCCCAAGATTTTCTTTTACTGTCTAAGATCACTCGTCTGGCTTTAGCTTTATGTATTTTTAACTGGATCAAATCTTCTAATGTTCTTGTTTTTTTATACTTATTTAGGGATTTTTTTAGTTGTTTTGTTGCTTCTTGACATTCACTGTTCCACCAGGGGGTGACTTTCTTTACTTTTAATTTTTTAAAACCTATTGATTCGATAGCTGCTTCGTGTATTTTTGAGGTAAATTCAGCTATAAGATCGTTTATGTTACTACCTATTGTTATATTGGATTTATTTATCTCTGTGAGTTCTTTGAACAAGTCCCATTTCGCTTTCTTAAGGTTCCATATTTTTGAATCTAGTTGATTTTGTTGTGGTGTTGGAAAATTTATAATAATTGGAAAGTGACCATCTCCCCATAGTTGTGGAATTGTTTCCCAATTTAAATTTGCTGCTAGGGATGTGTCAGAAATTGATAAATCAATTGATGAAAATGAACCCGTTCTAGTACAGAAATGTGTCGGTGTGCCATCATTTAATAGAATGTAGTTATAATTATTTACAATATTTTCAAGTTTACGTCCCCTAGTATCTGTTTGATTGGACCCCCAAATTATATTATGGCTATTCATGTCTCCTATTATAAGATGTGGAGATGGGAGTTGTTTAATTAATTTTTCTACATCGTTTATAGTAAATGGTGTATTGGGAGGTAGGTAAATATTACAAATGGTGATTTTCCCTAAATTTGGTACTATGGTGCTAATAGCAACAGCTTCCAATTCGCTGTCTATGTCGATTTGTTTTGAATCTATTGTATTGTGTACTAAGATGGCAACTCCGCCACTGGCATTGTTGTAATTAGGGCGATCTTTTCTATACATTGTATAGTTACGTAATTTGGTTTTCTGATTAGGACGAAGACGGGTTTCTTGTAGGCAAACATAATAAAAATATGATTTTGACATAATATATTGTAGTTCTGGAAAATGAGAGTGATATCCATTTGGATTCCATTGCAGCAGAGCCATATTTTATATTTTGTGTGGTTGATTTTCTATGGAGGTTTGGTTTTCTAAATTTAGTTGTTCTCGTATTTTATTTATTATTCTCGTTAAACGGTTTTTTGAAGATCTATCATTTACAAAAGTATGTAGATCTTTTAATGTCAAGAGTAATCCATTTATATCATTTGTAAATTCCGCAGCCGTCTTCAATAGGTCTGTGTTTCCCTTTATTTTATCCAACCATTTGCAGAGATTGTCAAAAGATATCGCGTACATATTAGGATTTGAGGTATGTGTTTTATTATGCCTTAAATTTTAAAGATTGCATCTGTTTATGTAGTTGCATTTTCAGGGTTTTGTAGGTATGACCAAAAAACCCTTATACCGTCATTTTGTCGTCCGTCTGTCTGTCTGTCTGTCTGTCTGTCTGTTCGGTAAAAATTGTAGCCAAACGGCTAAACCATGAGAATTGAAATTTGAAATGCTTATACTCTTTGGCCCGCACATAGGAAAAATACTAAAACATCTAAAAAGCATATCTACCTAAAAAAACAAATAAACAAATCACTGCACATCGAAAAAAAAATTTTTTTAAATTTTCATTCTGAGTAGGGTATCAACTGAAAGCCCTTAGTACGTGGATTAACGATCAAATTTTTATTTTTGCAAAATAAATTATTTTGAGGCGATTCTGCCAAAATTGTGCAAAAAAAATTTTGTCCCACACTCAGTAGCCCAGATGGTTTAAACTAAAAATCTGAAAAAATCCTAAGTAATGTACATTGGTGTAAACCGGAATAGCACACCGGAATTTTTTATCAGATTATGTTTTCGGAAAATGAGGCATTATTTGTGTTTTTTGGTTGACGATGTACAAAAGTTATATAATAGTTATGTAACACACTATACTAGAAGGCGTATCCTGGTATAATGGTTTGCTTGCTCCCTTGCTACGCAGCAAACTAGGGTTTGCTCCCGAGCAGAGGAGACAATTTTATTTTTGGTTTTCTTTTCCATTTTTATTTTGTTTAAATTATTTTGTCAAAATTCTAGTAATATTTTGGCAAATGTTGCATTTAATTTTTAAGAGCGCAAATTTAATAACCAATTAGAAATGTTGGAATTATATTTTCATTCTATGTGTCATGTATACGAAACCAGAGGGGCGGAACAAATGACTTAAAACAACCAATGGAAGCCATAGGCGCAATTTTCAAAATATTAATGAAACTTGCTATATATAAAAAAAAAAAAATACTGCACATATTTAGAAACCTAAATAATGGTATTAAGTTAATGGAATAATCGAATTAAAATTAACAAAAAAATATTTTTACATAAAATTTGTTTTTAAAGCTTTTAGATTAACGGACGATAAATTATTTTAAAAATACCGTTTATTTTGCCGTGATTACTACAAAGCAAAATTGTCCTACACACTCAGCATGCCGCCTTCACTTATTATATACCTGCGAAATCCTGCAATGTGTGAAAATTCACACTTCACATCAATTTTTTAAATAAAAATATTCAATACTTACTAGATCACTTTTTTCGATCATATTGTACTACCCTTCCTCTTAAATCAAATCTAAGACAACCAAATAATTATCTTTACGAATTAGTAAAATTTACGAGCTGATTACGATTAGCAAATCCTAAGTATTATCACAGTGAAGATTAAAAATCCAATTTGAAATTAAATCTCATTGATTTATTTCCATCCAAATACATCAGTTGAAATTAATACTATCATCTCGATTCCCCTTGTATAAAGAATTTTTTTTACAACAGACAAAAAAAAAATTGGGGAACCTCATATTGTGTTACCAGGCATCTGGATAGTTCGCGCGCTTGTCTCAGAAAAATATCCCTTGTTTTCTTGGAGATCCCGTGGGATTTGGAAGGGGAAGAACACCGCAAAGATTAGCACAGAATTACATCAAAATATTAACTACTAATCAGAAAAGATTAAGGATTATCGAGAGAAAAGAATGGATAAAAATTAATTAAAATTATGAAAGTTGTCGGATATTTAATGGATTAAAAAAAAAAAGTTTAGAAAAGAGATTAATAAGTAATTTTAATGAAGATACTACGTAATAATGTAACGTAGAAAATTAAGACTAGAATATAAGTTATAGCCCGTTTCATATAAGAATGTAGTAAGTAACATTGCAAACCGAGAATGATTTATTCAATTTTCCGCACTAAATAATTTTGCAAATCAGTATATCATATGTATCCTATCTTTTTAACGAATTACAATTATATAAAATGGTCGCAAAATTGGATCTTCAAAGATTTTGTTTGGTAATAATCGATTTTATAATAATAATAATAATATATATCCTCCTGGATATCGCGACCAAACAGATGTTTGTGATCGAATTCTCAAGTCCAGATGAGAAGAATATCTCTCTTAAGGAGAAGGAAAAGAGGTCTAAGTATATGGATCTCTTGTCCGAGCTTAGAAAGCTGTAGCCCGGGTATAAAGTTAAGCTTGTAGTCCTGATAGTTGGTGTTTTGGGTTGTATGAAAACCTTCTACCGAAGGGAAATCGAGTCCATTCCCGCCTGCAGATCTTCTGCCACCTCTTTGATCTGCAGGATGCAGAAAGCAGTGCTAATCGGGCCACTCCGTATTTTGCGGGCACTGGATCTGGTGTAATTTTCCGCGGCTGCATAGCACCAGGGTTTGGGATGCAGTCGTGTGTATTTAGCTCCACTAGTCTCTAGTATGACACGGCTCAAAAGGTTGCTGAAGTTTGAGATTAGTGGACGCTTGTCAAGATCTGATAAACCCCATAATATATAATAAATAATATATTTATAATAAAATAGTTTGCCAACCCCTGGTCTAGATAACCATGGAATTTATTTATTTTTAAATTATGTTGGCAATATCATTCTCATGTACCATTTAACTGATATTTCACGTCTGAGTTTAAGGTTATATTCAAAATAAACATACTATATTTGTAATATAATGCATTTGTATTTGTATTATAATTATTCCGAATACATATTATGATCTCAAGCAAAGAAAGTAAATGCCCAAAAACGCTAAAAAACGCAGAATTGCCAACTTAACATTAAAAAAAATCAAGGCCTATTAGACTAAATTTTTCGATTATATTGTATTTAACATGCTTCTTTAGAGTAAAATAATACCTTGTAAGTAGGTATGTCTTGAAAGTGAAATATTTTTATTCTCTTCCGAACTACGGATAGCTCAAGAGTAGAGCCCTGCGCGGATAAGCTTTTCTGTATCCGCATCCGATCCGCATCCGCACATCCATGATCCGCATCCGATCCGCATCCGCAGCTTTTGTAAATAACAAATCCGCATCCGATCCGCATCCGCAAAAATATCCGCACTATCCGCACTACAGGTTTTGCTGTCAGTTTGGAAAGAACTAACATATTTCGCCTGTTTAGGTAATCTCTGCTCTAAAACGCTACTGAACATTTTTGGATTTACCAGCTTATTTATTACTAACCTAACCTAAGGGACCCCAAAAGTTTTAAGGCCTAGATGCGTTAATAACTTATTTAAATCGAGAGAGAGATAACAATTTTGGGGGGCCTAAGCGTTCTTTTTTGTAGGGAGTAAGTGGCGTCCTGCTTTTTTTAATATTGAATTTAAAAAAAAAAATCAGAAAAGTTACTTGATAGAAGGTGCTTCATATTTTTAGGATCAAGTAATTCTCTTACGCCATTTCGCACATGAGTTAGGCGTTGCAACTTTTTCAAATAGCAACATGTGTCATTTTTCAAATTTTTGGGATCTGCAAGACTTTTTACTTCGGGTAGTATAAAAAAATTTATAGGTTACATAATAAAATTTTCGAGAAAAAATTATGTAGGTAAATTTTGGTATTTAAATAAAACTTACTAATCAGTCTTATGTAACAAAAAAACCTTTATCAGATTTAAAAGCCAGAATTAGAGCAGAGGTAGGAAGAATTACGTCGAAAGTGAACCAGGAAACTTTTGTCCAAAATATTATTTTCTATAATATATTCAATAATAAAAAGAAAGTTAAGTTGATTGTCTCAACTCAGTCTTGATCATGGACAATTGTCTTAATAAAAATAACATAAAGTGAGATTGAATGCTACAAAATATCATGTATATACAGACAACCGAAAATAACCGAGGACTGCGTAGTCAGAACACAATTGCTTGTTTCTCCGAAAGTAACCGAAGATTTAATGTTCACGCGGATATTGCGGATAAGCGGATATGTCATTTAATCTGCATCCGATCCGCATCCACTTGGTTTAAATGATAATTTATCCGCATCCGCAGAAAAGTTGCGGATATCCGCGGATAATCCGCGGATACCCGCGGATTTGCAGGGCTCTACTCAAGAGTAAGGAATCGAGAGTGTTCAAATCAAAATGGAAGGCACTTTGAACATTTGTAAATAAAAATACTTTACTTTCAAGTTGTTTTAGAGAATAAAATTTTGCGTAAAACGTAAAAGATATCAAAAAAATATTTAAGTAAAAGTTGTTTCTTTTCAAAAGCTTCATTCAAAGATATCGAACATGACATACGTTCTTAATAAAAATATCAAAGTTGTCCTTGATATCCTGTACTTCCGGTTTGTTCCGAAACCATTCGATTCTTTATGTAAACTTAAGTATTCAAAAAAAAATTCCCAACTTGCTCACATGTTATGTTTTCGAGAAAAATCTTGTTCCCTCTATTCTGATACACCTTGTTTAAATTTTGTATGTCTATGCTTGCGAGGGTCAAAAGTACCGAGAACAGGTCCTAATAAGTGCGGTGAATTCCTTTGTGTTAGCTTCAAAAACCGACAGAGAGTGGATCAGGTCGAGCACTTTCTGATTCTATCGGCTTGTGTTCGTGATCCCGTCTACACCACACAGAAACGTTACACGTTGTGTTACCTTACGCGATATATTACAACATCGGTTCGCTAATGTAGATGCAGCTTAAAGCCTCTTTTATAATAGATCTATAATATAAACCTACTGCATAAAAACGAATCAATGAAGGGTCACTGTTTTGTTTATAATACCTACGAATATCTGTTTATAATAAACAGACAATATACTCCACTGATACATTTTTATGCATATGCCATGCACTTGTGCTATGGATCTATTCAGGGTCGTTCCTGGATTGTCGGCCGCCTAGGTGCAAAAACAATATCGTCGCTCTTATTAATTAAATACTACCTCCGTTGCATAATAAGTGATTTATTTCAATTTTTATTGAAATTAATTGAACTGTAATAACTTTTTTTTTAAATTTTAACTATAAACTTATAGTATTTCGTACTACACTACGAACAAAGTCATAAATTAATTAAAAATGTTTCCATTGTTGAAGTTCTTAAATTTTTTTTAATAGCTCACTTATTTTGGAATTTTTAAATAGGTTTAATAGCTCACTTATTGTGTAACAGAGGTAGTATTAATTAAGAATTTGATATGTAATGTTTACTTTTATATCTGTACTAGTGCACCTGTTGCCAACTGTGTTGGCAAACAAATCATTACCTTAATGTGGAACTTGCTCGACACCTCCGACTTCTTTCTCTAGCCATACGCCTAACTGCATCCAATTCAAATTGAATCAACTCTTCGCCCATTATTAAAAACTGGACAAATAATGAGCATTATTCCGAATTATTAATTCATTAACTTTTTAAAATGGGAAAACGATTCATTTTCACTCAGTGCATTATATTTATAATGTTAAAACTAAAAATGATTTGAGACGTAAAATTTAAAATATATTTATTAAAATTAATTTTCCATTTTCTTATATAATATAAAAATACGCACACGGATTAATACGCACACGGAAAAAAGCACACATGAAAAAATACACACACGGCAAAAAAGGCACACGGAAAAATGCGTAATTACACTATATCTCAAATCAGGGGGTAGATTTACAATATCCCACTGAACACTGCGCATGCGTCACACACACGTCATTTGTTCAATATACAGAGATTCTAAACAGGTGGGACTGTGCAGAACTTTTAAAACAATTTTTAGGTGGTTTATAAAAAAAAAATAAACAGTTATCGACCATAACCTAAGATAGTGCTTTTAAGGTGAATCACTGTCCCTGGCCCTGCACAGAACAGTTAAAATACAATTTATTTTTAGGTGGTTTATAAAAAAAAAAACAGCTATCAACCATAACCTAAGATAGTGCTTTTAAGGTGAATCACTGACCCTAGCCCTGCACAGAACAGTTAAAATACAATTTATTTTTAGGTGGTTTATAAAAAAAAAAAAAAAATAAACAGTTATCAACCATAACCTAAGATAGTGCTTTTAAGGTGAATCTAACCTTAACTAAAAGGTAAATGATATTTTAATGTGATAAATAAACAGAAACCATTGTTTTAGAGCCACTGATACTTCTTGAATTATTTAGTGTAGTCGTTATGTGCTGCCATCTGTATAGAGTTTGCAGTGGGATATTGTAAATCTTGTTCTATAAATCGTAGAAATAAAAAAATAATAAAGCATTGAAATAATAATATTAAAGAAAAAAAAGTCACAATTTTCTTACTTTCATCAAAACTAAATATTTTTTAAAATAATTATTTTTCCGCTAATAATAATTTTAATCAAAAATGTCGAATATCACGGAAGGATAACGTTTTTCTGTGTTTTGTTTCGTAAAAAAACCGATCCGTGTATTTCACAACTAAATTAATAATTGTGAAGTGATTTTTTAATGAAAAACACTCATTTGAACTGTCATTTTTACTAATTTATTGTCAACACTCAAAACAAAAATTCACAGCACACTACTCTCCAATACATAAACAATAATTTCTTACAATTCTATCAATTATTATAAAAACTGTTCGTAGAATATTCACTATTATTGCATCTTATAATAATTATAAAAAGTGTTTGTAGAAAATTCACTATTATTGCATCAACAATATATTTTAAACAATTTTGACATAAATAATTAACATATGCGCGCCTCTTTCGGGGAATGAAGAAACGACCGGTCGAACATACGAACATACAAACAGGCGTCCGGTCGAACATACAACCAGGCGTATTATATTATAGGATATACAAAGATTAAAATATTTATCATGCAAAATAAATATTTTCTAATTTTTATTTTTATAAAATAAAATAATGATCCTCAAAAATAAACGGATTTATTTAAGATGAATATTTTATTCCATATACAAATACTAAATTATAAATGCATAACAAAGACAACTATTAGTATTAAATTTGTGAAAAAAGTAAAATAAATTATTTTTGAAAAATAAAATTTTTGGCAATTATCTTTCTTTACTTTAGTTATTTTCTTTACAATAATCTAAGATATTTTAACCTTTTTGTAATATCGTTGACCTGAGTTAATTTTTGATTAATATTAATTTAAAAAAAACTCCTTCCCCCAGATGCCACAGTTACAAGCCGAATTAAAAATAATCGTAAAGCTATAGAAAAATTAAAAAATGAAGATATTAATTCATTGTCAATTATGTACTCCAAAGTAATTTAGGGTTTTGAAGAAGTGAGAAATATTTCCCTGAAACTTAATATTTCATTATGACCCGTTCTTTCCACCTTCAGGTATACCTCTAGGTAACTATCTCACAGATAAGATTGTCTGGAACTTCATCTGCTGAATAAATGTTAGTACCAATCAGTGAATTCAATACGTCAGTCTCATTATCCGTTAGATAACTATCCGATAGATAAATTTGTATTGAAAGACATGACATTTATGCGGCACAGAAAGTATCACATAACCTTAACCATAATCTGTCATATAGTTACCTAGAGTAGGGTGACCAGACGTACTCTTTTTTAGAGTATTATACTCTTTTTTGAGTAACATCTTCTATACTCTTACTTTTTATAAAAAAAAAAAAAAACATGAATATACTCTTTTTTGTGGGTCACTTGTTTTTATCACTTCTAGTTTAGAAGTGAGGACATTTTTTTTTTGCTCATTACTTCTTTTTGGAAGTGAGGTGAGGACTTTTTTGTTTGCTCATCACTTGTATTTTGGAAGTGTGAGGCCTTTTTTTGCTCATCACTTGTATTTTGGAAGTGTGAGGCCTTTTTTTGCTCATCATTTCTATTTTGGGAGTGAAGACTTTTTTTTTGCTCGTCACTAGTATTTTTGAAAGAGGACCTCTGTTTTTTGCTCATCACTTTTATTTTTGGAGTGTGACCTTGTTTTTTTAGTATACTCTTTTTCTGCAAAAAAAATCTTATCAGCCTAACCTAGAGGTTAACCTGAAGGTAGAAAAACTGGGTCTAAATAATGCAAATCCATTCAGGTCATTTGCCACAAAATAAACAGTCTGCAGCCGGCCTCCTGGGTTCGGCCGCACAAGTGTCGGACAACTTTTGCATCCACGCCAGGAACGGCCCTGGATTATTATAAACAAGGTTTTATACTTGATGCTCTTCGGAGGCTCAGCGATTTGAACATTGTTTGTAGTATTTTCATGACGTGGATTTTTTTGTTTGTTTTTTAATATTGTATCTCGTACAAAAAATGGGACTTTTTAGAAGAATTTCGTGGTTAAATAAAACACTGTTTAAAAATTCTCTTCATCCCCCTTCTGTAATTTTTTCTCTTATAAAAAAGTTTATTTACAGAAAACTGTAAATATGCATAATGGCCGGTCATTTCAACATCTTTTTACAAAGTCTGTAAAAGAGATCATATAACGGGAAACTGTAGGGTGCAGTGGGATGAAGGGAGAGCATAATAACAAGCCCATGTTAGTGTATGTCTCATTAAAAGACAGTGCCTCCGGACTCTCACTAATAGTCCTTCCGCAGTCCTGCCTCCAGATATGTACTCATTACAGAATCTTTAATAACGAGGGATGAAATTATATTTTATTCAGTATTTTCTTTTGTCAGAAAAGATTTCTTTAATTTCATATCAATGGAAAGGAAATGGATTCTTAAATAATTGTTTATTTTCAATTACAGAATAGATACTAAATTTATTATTTATATAATATTGGTTTGAAAAATTATAAAAAAATATATTTAGGGCAGCATCCTTGACAATTTATTTCTAGACTATTTTGCCCAATGAAAAAAGGTTTTGGAGTAGGCTAGTCAGTTTGGAATAATACGAATAAGAACATAGTAGACGAGATTTTACGTGAGCGATCGATTCGATTCTTCATCAGCAGAAGCGCCGAAGTCGGATCAACCGAAGCGCCAAAGTCGGATCAACCGAAGCGCCGAAGTCGGATCAGCCGAAGCGCCGAACCCAGATCAGCCGAACCGCCGATCAAACAATAGCGCGCATTTGTCATCCTTTCTGGAAATTATAGGTTAGAACCATATGAGTTTGCCTGTGGTCCGTTTATACATGCTGTTTGACCGCTAAACAAAGATATAGACGTCAGTACAGCTCTTGTTTACTTCTGTCAGGAAAGTATCGGGAATTGTTAAATAAACCACACAATTTTCATTTAATCATCTAAATTTAATTTGTCGCCTTCAAAGTAGGCCCCATTTGATGCAACTCAAATTTTCCATCGTTGTTTCCAGTTTTCGAAACACCTTATATAGGCGCTTTCCAGTATAGCCTTCAGCTCATTCGACGAATTTTCTTTCGACTCAAAACGGGTTCCACGTAGCGGCAATTTTAATTTCGGAAATAAAAAGAAGTCACACGGGGCCAAATCTGGTGAATACGGTGGTTGCTCGATGGTATTTGTCCCGTTTTTGGTTTTAAATTCAGTCACAATTGCTGCTCTATCCTGCATTTGGTGCATTATCATCATGTAAAATCCACCAATTGTTCTTCCAAATCACGTGAAATCTCTCTTAAGCTAGAACGCAGATTATCGAGCACAATTTCCTTTACTTTTTCGATGTTTTCGTCGGTTGAAGCGGTCGAAGGCCGTCCGGAACGTGGTTTGTCTTCGACGATCTCTCGACCGTTTTTAAACGCTTTGTACCACTCATACGCCCGTGTTTTTGATAAAGCTGATTCACCATAACACTTTTCCAACATTTTTCATTTCGGAAATAAAAAGAAGTCACACGGGGCCAAATCTGGTGAATACGGTGGTTGCTCGATGGTATTTGTCCCGTTTTTGGCCTTAAATTCAGTCACAATTGCTGCGCTATGCGATTGTGCATTATCATCACGTCAAATCCACGAATTGTTTTTCCACAATTTTGGTCGTTTTTGACGAATTTTCTCACGCAAACGTTTCAATACGGCTAAATAATATTCTTTATTGATTGTCTGCCCTGTCGGGACGAATTCATGATGCACCAAACCACGCATATCAAAGAAAACAATGAGCATGAACGTGGTTTGTCTTCGACGATCTCTGGACCGTTTTTAAACGCTTTGTACCACTCGTATGCCCGTGTTTTTGATAAAGCTGACTCACCATAACACTATTCCAACATTTTTAACGAGTCGGCACACGTAATTCCATTCGCAACACAAAATTTAAGGCAAATTCTTTGTTCAGTAGTTTTGTTCATTGTAAAAATCGCGACGCACTACTGACTTGTGTTAATTAAAACAGCCAATGTAATCAAACTGGTTGACAGATGGCGCTCATGTTTGACACAGTAATTAGGGACAGTGATGCCATCTTATGAAAAAAAGATTTAAAAAAAATTATTAGCGCGGGCTTTTTAAATCACAAATTCCCGCTACTTTTTTGACAGAGTAGTATGCTAAATAATTTATGTACAAAATATTTATACAAATTGCAGTTTTTTCCTTTTATTTGTTGGCTTTAGCTGCTTTGGCTATAAGCCAGGATAAATGAAGAGATTACAATGTTTTAAAAATTACATTTATAATTTGATATTTTCTGCTTTAATATAGTTATAAATAATTTCATAAATATCTAGAGAATTAGTAGCAAGAAACGTCTGAATATTGGTAAGTAAGGATATTTTTTGGAGAACTAAATTTTGTATGAATAAGTTACGATTGCGAAAATGAATTGGGCACTCAAACAATAAATAGTTCGAATCGCTGATCGACAAATAATCACACGGACAGAAAGGAGACGAAACCATATTAATTCTATGCAGATGAGATGGAGAGAAGGTGTGATTAAATCTAAGCTGAATAAAAGTGCATATAAATGATCTGCTTTGATGAGAAGAAAACCAAAGCTTTCTAGGAAGAAGAGATTGAATTTGACCATAGTATGATCTTTTGAGCTGTAGAGAATCTATGTACTCTTGTTGCCATGGGTTGTACAAGGAAGATTTCAAGATTGGCATTAACTCATTACTGTTTAGAGGAATATTTAACAGTGATCCAATTACAGCTGCTTCTTTGGCTAGAAGATCGACTTCGATGTTGAAATCAAAATCTGAGTGGCCTTTAATCCAGCATATTTTTATAATTTTACCGCTGATCGTAAGATCATTAAGGCATTTAATAACATCATAAATTAGTGAATAGTTCTTTTTCTCAAATCCAGGGTAACTCAATTTTTGAACTACGCTTTTACAATCAGAAAAAAATACAAATTCATTATGAAAGTGATTCTTTAAATATCTAATTAAAATTATACGACGTATTGTCACACTTGTTTCTTTAGAGCACTCCTCGCTGCGCTCCAAACAACTCATGCGACAACACATCGTCTTATAAAACTCGTATAATAATAAATTATTATATTACAATTTTTTCAATTTTTCTTTTATTTAGTTATCGATAATAAATACAATGTAAAATAATTTTGTAATAAAATTCTTTGTATTTATTTTGCCTATTTTTTACCAGTATTCAATAAAATAAATTTACTTGATAAAAAAAGGCTCAGTTTCGAAAAATCAGTTTCCAAATCAGCATGCTCAAGTTGCTAAAAGTTTTCTGCTCCAAAGGTAGGTGTCTCAAATATATTTTAAATTTATTAAGGTCCTGAGAGAAATAACAAAAATTTTAAAGACAATTTAAATTTTGTCAGCTTATATTTTCATCTTTTGCCGGCCATCTGTCTGACCTATATAAAAAACTGCTTGATGTTTGATAACTAAACTTTTTTGTATTCCATCTAATTTTGTTGGTTAGGTGTGTTTATTGTTAATATACAAAAAAATGATGAAATAAAGAGAGGAAAGTTAATAAAATATTATAATAAATCTGTGCAATATTTAGCTTATATTATAAAATTCCGAGTAACTGCGGTAGCTGTAAAGTTAACATTGTTGTGAAGCGAACAGCGTTGCGAAATTAGCGATAAAAAGAGTGCATCTGGCTGCTAATGTGTAAACTGGCGCATCAACGTTCATTCTTCCAGTTGGGCCATAAAACTTAACGCCTCTCCGGAGGACGTGTACTAAAACAACACCCTACTACAACAATATCACCACAAAATTAAGTAAAACTCAACAAAAACCATATATAAATAAATGAATAACTACAAAAACATTAATTTTTTGGTCTTGGTTAACATATCATCTCGTTGAAACAGTGTACAGTATTTTAACTGTTTTAAAATTGGTTTTATTGGTTAAGAGTGTGGTTTTGGCACGTAACTTTTGTGAAACGAGCTATAGAGGGCCCCCTGACAGTAAGTATAACGAGCTACCAACATCAGGGAAAGTAATTTGGACCAGTTAAGTTTGGTTTACTACCAGAACAACGATAACGTTCAGGTAATACACATATGATAATGAAAATTTAAAATTATGTTGAAAAATATAGAAAGAGGAAAAGTATCTTTTGAATTATGGCGCAAAATAATGTAGTGGGGTAGTAAAGACACAATAGATAATAGAGACACTATTAAGATAGTGAAAACGTAAAGGAGACAGTGGAGATGCAAAGGAGACAGTGGAGACGTATAAGAGACAGTAACGAAGCAAAATAGGTAATGCATGAAAGAACAATATAGTGGAGGCAATGCAGAACCAAAAAAACGCAGTGGAAGCCCAAAAGAAAAGTGTTCCGTAGGCCGTCAACATCTGCGATGGAGAGACAATATCAACGCAGATCTAAGAACTCTTATCGAAAACGGTCTGTAGAAGATGGCAATTTGAGTTGAAGGTGATAGTTAATTTATACATAACACACCCAGGGTTATAGTGCTACGGAGTAAGTAATTAAGTAAAACCAAATTAATGTTTACTCTATTCCGAAGTAAATTATTTTTCTAAATACACGAAATGTCTGCGTCTTGATTAATTATATTGACAATAGCAATATTTTGGGTTATTTTCATCCAGACATTGCAATAGTCTGAACATATTTTATGAAGCCGTGATATTTTGGAATCTTGGTTCATGGTTTTAACATTAATTTATTTAGCATTGGTCATCACAGTTGGTACTTATTGTATATTGTAATTGTCTAAAAACATTATCAAGTAAAGGGTATGTATCGTGGTTTAAAAAAAAATGTGTTTGAGAAAGGTGCAATCACTGGCAATAAGTAGGCATTGGAGACCGATAGTGTGACAATGCAGAGCTGAAAAAACAATGAATTATTCACGTGACAATGGAAAACTGAAGATGAACATAAGATACGAATGTAACAATGTAGAGCTAAAAATGACAATGGAAAAACAAATATGACAATAAATCTTCAAAGGTGAGAGTAAAAAAGAGAAGTTGACAATGGAGAACTAATGATTACAATGGAAAGCTAATGATTAGAATGGAAAGTTAATGATTACATTGGAGATCCAACCCTGATAATAGAGATCTAATGGTGAAAATAGTTAAAAAATTTGGAGCACAACAACGACGGTTGTTCACGCCAACTATGTAAATGGATATTTGAAGGTGAAAATGGAGAGTGAAGATGGCAATGGAGAGTAGAAAATGGCAGAGGAGAATTGAAGCTAACAACAAATAATTGACAGAGACAATGGACAAACAAATTGACAATGGAGAGTTGTAAACTATAACGGAAATCAGAAGGCGGTATGAAGAATTGAAGATAAACCTGAAGTACTAAAAGGTAAAAAGCAGAGTCGAATTGACAATGGAAAGCTTAAAGCGACAACGAAGACCGAAATTGAAACGGAAAATCTAAACTATAATGAAAAACTGAAGGCGGTAATGAAGAATGGAAGATGAAAATGAAGTACTAAAAGGTACAAAACAGAATCGAATTGGCAGTTGAAATCTTAAAGTGACAGTGAAGGCTGAAATTGATAATGGAGAGCCCAAGGTGACATTGGAGAACCAAACGTAACAATGGAGATTCAAAAAGGGCAGGCGATAAGCTAGAGCAGTGTTACTCAACAGGTGGTCCGCGGACAACCAGTGGTCCACAGAAAAAATTTAGTGGTCCGCGAAAGTTTTTGTATATGTTTTTTTGCGGTATTTTTGATATTTTCTGTAAACTTTCTGTGATTTTCTACAAATAAAATAAATGTATGTAGTAGCACATTATATGTATTTGTTTTCTTGCAATAAATGAACAAAAAATATATTTTACTGGTCCGCGGTGCGTTTTTGGTTGAGAAACACTGAGCTAGAGGACGATCGTTAAATAACCGTTCGACCGATTATACTCCTTATCGTTATACTATTCAAAGCGGCTAAAAAGTCGCAGCGGTAAAGAACTGTCTGTCACTGTATACAATGTGTTTTATTCAAAGATTTTAAAAAGTCTTTCATAAAATAATATACCGCTTATTAAATAAAAAACAGTCTTGGATACTAGCTCTAAAGGGGCCATGTAGATCCAAACGAGGTTGTGAAAACCAAAAACAGATAACCTAGGCAGAAAGGACATAATAGAGATACAAACGACAGTGAAGGTATGTATGTGGAAATGGATATCAAAAGGCAAAAGTGGAGAGCCGTAGGAGATATTTCAGTAGTGAATAAGTCCAACAAAACGAAAAATTTTAAAGTAATGTTATAACACTAAAACAGATCAGATAGGCAGAAAGAGCGCAATTAAGATCGTAGAGCGTAAGAGGAAATGTATATCAAAAAGCAAACGTGACGAAACGTGGAGACAATTAACAATTAACCAGTAAATGAGTCCAATAATATCACACCAAAAACCAGAAATCTTGTGACACCAAACACAGATAATTTGGTCAGAAAGATCTTCATTGCATCAATGAAGATCCAAATGACAGTGGAGAGGCGGAGGGAATGGATACAAAAGACAAAAGTGGATTATCATAGAAGACATTAAAACAATAAATGAGTCCAACAATATCACACAAAAAACCATAAATCTTAAAACAATCTTATAATACCAAACAGATAATTTGAGCAGAAAGATCTTCATTGCGTCAATGAAGATCCAAATGACAGTGGAGAAACGGAAGGAATGGATACAAAAGTGGATTATCATAGGAGACATTAAAACAATAAATGAGTCCAACAATATCATACCAAAAACGAAAAATCTTAATACAATCTTCAACAAAGCAAATGGTTTAAATGTTAACCATATCCTGATTTTTACCCTATAGATTTAAATTCTCCATGAAACCTCCCCGATTTTAAAAATACTCTTGATCCCTGATTATTAAACAATGCATTTCCATACAAACCGCATGCATTACGACCCTCACCTCCGAACGGATGGATAGAGAGGTGAGAGGGGATGAAACTCACACACGGGGGTGAGTTGTCGCGAGCGAGGGTGCCGTATTGATCATCACGGTGAATAGGGCGCGCCCCCCACTGTGGGTGGATCTAACTAGGTGAGGGGAAAAAACTACCCTGTGTAAAAATATTGCTTACGACGCCATTATGACTGTATATCAAGTGTTAAATATTTTTGTTTTGATAGGTATTCATCAGAATTTTTATAATTACGAATAAATTGATACAGTTAAGGTCAGTACAGGATTGTCAGCATAAAATATTGATAGCAAATTTACTATTTTTCTGAATTTGGATATCAAGAGGAGGTAAAGATGGCTATATTATAAGACGGACCTTAATTTCTAAAAATTTTGATCTATCTAATTGGATATTAGAAAAGATGATAAAACACTCGATTAGTTTCAAAGAATAAAACAAGTTTATTTGATACGTATTTCGATCTGTGAAGCCATCTTCAGAAATACAAAGGGTTTACAGGAATACATTCAAATAAATAGAAAATTTATAAACTATTAGAGAGGAGAGGGTATTGGAACAAATGTGGCTATAATTAGGAAAACCCTACCTAAAAGGTAAAAATATAGGTAAAACCGAACGTAATTTAAACATACGACTAGGAGAGCACATTAGAGCGTGGAGATTAGACCATAGTGATAAGTCTAATGTAGCTACACATATGCTTAAACATAAACATTCTTTTAGTTTTGACAACATTGAAATTTTACATATATAGGTACAATATTTTGTTTTTTTTTTTTGCTTTTGCTAAACAAAATTATCAAAAACCTCATTTAAGTTACTATACTCTTTGTCAAATAAAAAACAGTAGATAGCGCTGCGAATCGAGTACGATTTACATAGGACAAATACAGTATAGCGGGATATTTAAAATAAGTTACAACTAGGGCATGGGCATAGTAATTGGGTTAGAAAGTGTTTTTTTTTTTTTTTTTAGATAAAAAAGGAATTTGTTAATAAGATATTTACATAAGTTAATTGTCAAGTGTCAAAAAATATTTATATGTCAGATAACCTAAAAAATATATAATTGCGTAAAAACAAATTACATGGAGAATTTTCTCATAAAATCTACGCCAAGAATATAAATAAAAGTCTAAGTATGTAAATAATAACAAAATAATATGTATTTCGATGCATATACAATATTCTCGAATAATAATCTGTGCTCGAAGACTATGATATTATGAAATACAATGTACGACACTGAACATCTGTCAACTTGGACTAAAAACAATATTTTAACATTGTATAAGCCGTTCACTTTTGTAAGAACAAACTAAGTAGAAATTTTGTTTTCAACTGTTTGCGCCTTTGAAACTGTATGTCATGTTGGTACTACAGAAAAATAATTTGAAAAGTCAAATTATAAATATGTCATTTAAAAAAATATCATTTTTCGTATTTCATTTTGAATAGTGACATCTTAAATATTTTGTAAATATATAGCCTTTTTTACAACATAATTAAGTTTCTAAAAGTCAGTAATACACTATAAAAATCACCAAAATAACCAGATTTATTTTGTCCTTACAAAAGTGAACGGCTTATAATAAGGATGTTGTTCTAAACCAATCAGAAACAAGGACAAACAGCTCCTATCTTCTTACACACATTTTTCTAGCTGACATACAGTCTGGTCCAAACGATTAGGCGGAACTAACCGGAATTTTCATTTTTGTTAGTTGTCATTAGCTATTTTTTTATATATTGAAGTTGGCTTTACCTGAACAAAATGATCAAAAGCTTCAATCAATCGGTAAAAGTAACTAGAATTGAAAATCTAGTTCCACCTAAACCAAAGGAACAGACTTTAGAGCACATTTTTCAAAATCTATTTCCGGTTAAACCAAAGAAACAGACTATACATATGTAATGTGCAGAACACCATAGAACATTGGGGTTATGTTTTTAAATAGAACTGTCATTTGAATAAAGTGTTCCTTAAATTTAACCATCAAAAATCTTTACTAATCGCAATCAAATATCTAGTAACTCTATTATATTTACGATACATACTAAAAATAAGTATATATTTTTTCCAATCAATATGAAATCTATCGAAATATCAATACGCGTTTAATAATATGGCCAGGGACTCTATTTTTGTATTTAAGTTACTATTTTTTGTATTTATAATTTAAATTTATTCCCAGAAATTTTACTGTAATTTCCTTGCAAAAAATATGTCAAAACTGTAAATATATATCATTATATCGAAAAATTATTCATGTGGTAGGTATTTTGCTATTCTATTTTCCGTTTAAAAGGCCAATTTCCACATCAGCTGATTGACGAGGTTCTACCACCGATGATGGATGAATGTTTTTTTCCATTTTCCATTAACACCCCCTTTTCTCTATAACTTTGAATTCACGGTGAATCGAGTTGGAAAAATGGATATGTTTACTAAATACATATTAAATAAGAAGTTAAATTAGTTGAACTTGTCCAATTAGGGAAGTTTCCGAAGTGTTGAAGTTAGTGAAGTAGAAGACATCTCGTTTAGGTGTTAGGAAAATACTTTTCTGTAAATTATTTGTGAAAATTTTGCTAAATAAATTATAATCACTTAGTAAATTGTTGGAGTCAATGAAGAATTATTAAGTCGATTAATCAAAATAATTATTAAATATGTAAAAACAGTTGGTGTTCAGTTATGTGAACTAATATAAACCAGAATTAAATACTGAGGAGGTACAACCAGAGCCGGCGCTAGCTCTTTTGGCGCCCGGGGCAAACCCGTACTGCGCCCTTTTTTAGAATATGCATTGGCGTACCGAAGAGACTAGTTTAGGTACTCGCTATCTTATTTCAAATATATTCTTTTGATTTAAATGGTTGCAATTTAAATATTTTAACATTTTAACCGAATACTAGTTATGGCTAAGTAAATTTGCTAATACGCTGGTACCTCGACTTACAAATCTCTTGATATACGAACTATTCAAGATAAAAACTATTTTCATATCCCTTTTTGACCTCTAGATACGAACCGGGAGTATTTCTTTTCAAATAAATTAAAGACTTTTAACATTAAACTTTTTTTCCTAGTAGGTACTAGAAACGGGCTACTAACAGGATATATTGGTTCCACAAGAGGAGCAAAGGGCTTCTACAAAACATCGCCATCTTGTCCGGTTCTGGGCTAAGGTCTTAATTTCACCTCAGGTGTTTCCCATATCTTTAATTTCTCTGTCCACTGTTCGCCTCCATGTGAGCTTGGGTCTTCCGACCTTTCGTTTTCCTTGAGGGTTCCATTAGAACGCTAATCTCGTGATGTTCTCTGTCTCTCGTCTGAGTATATGCCCCATCCACTGCCACTTTCGCAACTGTATTTCCCGTCTTATTTCTGTTTGCCCTGTTTTATGCCAGAGATCTTTGTTGTTGATTACGTCAGACCAATGGATTCCCATTATCCTTCGTAGACATTTGTTGATAAAAATTTGTAGCTTACTGGTTAACGCTTCATTAACCAGCCAAGTCTCACAGGCATATAACAGGACAGACTTGACGTTGGTTTTAAATATTCGAAGTTTTGTCTTTATGTGACTGTTAATTGTTTTTTCTAAATAGTCAAATAGTATATTTTAGAGATATTTTGTTTCTTTTTTTATTGTTTTCAAAGCTTGCTACGTTCAACTTTGTAAAACTTATGTTGATTATTATTTTGTAAATAAATAGTCGCCATTTTGAAATGGTTAACATAAAAATATGATTTTTTGGTGTCATTGTAAAGCTAATTTAATGTACTTTTAGGAAAAAAATATAAAGTTATCGATTCCCTATGCTAGATCAAAAGTTGACATCATTTCCGGTGAAACCGGAAGTGCCTCAGAACTCTTATAGTAACCTTTAGATGGGCCTTTTTGTCTAGTTTAACTTTTATTCTGAAGATTTTTTGTATCTTTACAAATAAAGGAGATTTTCGGAGTGCCCCGTTTCAAACAAACACCCTGTATATCAGCAAATATAATTATTTACAGAAATATCTAGGGTTTCGTAGGCATAAACAAGAAACTCTAGACACTGCTATATCTTTGACCACTATGAACAATATTTTGCAGATTTATTTTCTAAGAATCTAAGATATAATTATTTACAGAAATGTCTAGGGTTTCGTAGGCATAAACAAGAAACTCTAGACATTGCTATATCTTTGACCACTATGAACAATATTTTGCAGATTTATTTTCTGAGAATCAGACATATAATTAGCAAGTGTCTGTATGTAGTGTGGGTAACATTGTGACGTCAATTTTTCCTAAGGTTCTCGTGATTGGCTAACTGGGGATACCCTTTCTCTTGATTGGCTGATATGTGACACCCTCTCCCGTGATTGGCTAACTGGTGATATCCTGTCCCGTGATTCGATACAAACAATTAACACTTTTATATTATGAATCCGTCATTGTTGACGGGTAATAACCTAGTATAATCAATAAATGTTTACATATTTAAACTCAATTTTATATTTAACATGTATAAGATTGATATAGAAATGAAAATTTATAATTTTGATCTAAACAAAAATAGAATAACTTAATAAAATCTTAGAATATGTATATTTAAGCGTTTGTTTTGACGCCCTAAGAGCTGGCGCCTATGAACCAGTCGCCTCCAGAGCCGCAGTAAGTGGGGGCGGAGGGGGCGCACTAAGGAAAAGGGCGCTGATGGGCTTGACTAAGGGGCGCCATTGCGAAGGCGAGGACCTTTTTTTTTGCTCATCACCTAAATTTTGAGAGGTGAGAACTTTGTTTTTATTTGCCAAGGGCGCCAAAACACGGCTCTGCCCCTAGCGCAAGTTTTCCTTACTGCGGCTCTGGTCGCCTCTGCCTTTCACCGCCGCTGGGTACAACAACGTGACTTAAGGAAGCATAGTCCATGCGTACTACAAGTACCAAAGTCTACAGCGTCCTATGTACCAGCGTCTTACCAACAATTTCTATACGTGTGCGGGTACATTTGAAAGTAAAGAAATATTTCTTCTCGTCGGTAGACGCTGTTCAACCAATCTGTCTTGGTGCACCCTAAAGCTTTCTGTCGGTTTTAAACTGCAAAAAAATTATACCAAGGCGTTAATAGTTTCAGATGTACAATTTTATGCAAATGAAATGATCATGAGAAAATATTAAGATACTTTTTTTAATGCTTTATTTAAATATATACGTTAAGCAAGTATGCTAATTATTTTTTCGGTGCATTTTAATTTTGAAATTGACGAAGGGTAAAATTATCATTTTACATGAATAATATGGACTTCATTATGATGATAGCCATACATCTACATCAGTAATATTATTGTTATTGCATTTACTCGATTACAGTGGATAGGACAAGAAGTTGAGAAGGGCAAAGATCTGTTTTCCATACTGTATAAGTAATTTGAGTGTCTTGGCACATATTGTTTGTTGATGATTTCTGGCCGGTAATCATTGTAAGGTCACCACAAATGCCATGTCGTGTCAGATTTGTTTGACATTTGACTGTCGGCCAGCGGCACGGTACGGTGTTAGTGTTCTCTCTTAAAGGTCGTCCTCCGCCAACTCCTTGTGCGGTCTCCCCGATAAGGAGATCGTTAGAGAAGCTCTACTGATCGATGGATAGGTGTATCTGATATGCACACTCATTGTTTAAATGTCGAAACACGTTACGCTACCACCCAGATCTAGAAACAAACCTAATGATTGGAAATATAATCATATGTAGACAGTGTGGTCTGTAAGATTTAGAACAAACATTATAAAAAAATTAAAAGAAAATTATAAAACAAAACGTGTATTTTATATAGCACGCTTGTCCATTCCGCTCATTTAATTGTCGGTTACAACTTTTTGGATAGTTAAAACATTTGAAAATTGATCCTATCAGCTTCATTTTCATCCCTTCTGTCCGAAAGTAATTGTCTCTTTTATTGTCTAAATTTTGTTCCAAATTAATTATTACATATGTAAATATACACACTCCTAGCCCAGCAGTATTTGATATGTTAAAACTCACAGTACAGATAAAAATGCTTCAATTAAACTTTCTGTGTTAGTATGCGATTTCAGTGTACACGGTTTAAATATTTTTAAGTTTCAAGATTTCATGTATAGCCTATTTCTTTGATTTGCGCTAAGGTGACCATACGTCCCGAATTACCTGGGACAGTCCCGAATTTCCGCCTTGCGTCCCGATTTATTCAGAAGCAATATTCCTCCCGAATTCAGGTTTTTTGTCCCGAATTTTCCCGAATTTTAGAAAAGTTACTTATTTTCAATATATATTTGAAATATATTTCAACTGTAATTATTTTTACAAAACTTGAACTAAAAAAATTGATGTGAAGTGTGAATTTTCACACATTTCAGGGTTTTGCAGGTATTTAATAACTGAATGATGATTATTTGGGATGCCAAAACAAATTTTATGTCAAAATATTTTTTTATGAATTTTAATTCGAATGCCTAATACCATTATTTAAGTTTCTAAATATGTGCAGTATTTTTTTTTACATAGCAAGGTTCATTAAGATTTTGAAAATTGCGCCTATGGCTTCTATTGGTTGCTTAAATCATTAGCCCCGCCCTCTGATTTCGTATACATCAAACAGAATTAAATTACAATTTCAACACTTCCCACTGGTTAAATTTACGCTTTTAAAAATTAAATGCAACATTTACCAAAAAATAACTAGAATTTTGACAAAATAATTTAAACAAAAGAAAACTGCAAAAAAAAAAAAAATTAATATTGACAGGATTCGAACTCTAGTTTGCAAGTTACCGGTTTGAAAAATTAGAAAACCAATTACTAAACGCACATAGCTATGAGCGCTGACGTATTAACTTGGTTACATAGCGAATTAAATATTTAACATATTTTGGTTAAAAACACAAAAAATGCATTATTTTCCGAAAACATAATCTGATCAAAAATTCCTGTTGTGCTATTCCGGTTCACACTTATATACATTACTTAGAATTTTTTCAGATTTTTAGTTTAAACCATCTGGGCTACAGGGACAAAAATTTTTTTGCACAATTTTGACAAAAATCGCATCAAAATAATTTATTTTGCAAAAATAAAATTTTGATCGTTAATCCACGTACTAAGGGCTTTCATTTGATACCCTACTCAGAATTTTAAAAAAATAATTTTTTTTCGTGGAGCACATATTTGTTTATATTTTTAGGGGGATATGATTTTTAGATGTTTTAGTATTTTTCCTATGTGCAGGTCAAAAAGTTGTACAAGCATGCCAAATTTCAACTCTCTAGGTTTAGCCGTTTGGCTACAATTTTTACCGAACAGACAGACAGACAGACAGACAGACAGACGACAAAATGACGGTATAAGGGTTTTTTGGTCATACCTACAAAACCCTAAAAAATGGTATTTTGAACTACCGAAAGGGTATTTTCCTTGAGGAACAGATTTTGGACTGTGAATTATGAAGACAACTGCGGATTTTTATAAAATGCTTCAAAGCAAAAAAGACCAACTCAAAAAGTGAACAGCTTATATAAGCTGTTCACTTTTGTAAGAACACACTAGATCTGGTTATTTTGGTTACTTTTATGGTGTGTTACTGACTTAAGAAATATTGCTTACGCTGTAAAACCGACTTTAGGATTCTAGGTTATGATCATTATAGTGAAGATATAATTTTTCATTATGACATATGTCAAATGGATCGACATTTTAAAAAAGTGACATTTTTTAATACCAACATGACATACAGCTTCAAGGTGCAATCTATTGAAAACAATATTCCCTCTAAGTTTGTTCTTACAAAAGTGAACAGCTTATACAAAATCCCTCTAATAGTTTATTAGCAACATAATTTTTTGTTTTTGTATTGGTATTTCTTATGAAGATAGTAACACGGTGCAAAAGGGATAGAGCTTTACGTAAATTTGTAGAACTAAAGTGAGTTGAAATTTTAACACTGAATATTTTGACATTAAATATTTTGACAATAAATAGTTTGACTTTACATTCAATGACATTACGTATATTTTTTGTGTTACTGTTAAAATGACAATTAAACGGCGTTCAACAAATTTTATCACAGAAAAAGAGGACAATATAGATAGAAGAGAAGTTAATAAAAATAGCATTTTATAATACAAAAGTGACTGAAAATAAGAATACAGCCATATTTTGCTTTATTTTATATTCCTTAAACAATATGAAGTAAACTTATCAGCAATTTTCAGCCACACATCTTTATTATTCTGCCAATAATTGCGTCTGTCTTCTTATTTTCTATCATTTTTATATAAATAGTAATGCTTAAAGTATTGTTTGTAATGTGTTGTAATCGTAATTGAAATAAATACATATATAAAAATAAAAGACAATGTTTATTTAAAAATATATATTTATATATTGTTCTTTATATATCACATTTACAATAAATGCCCAAAATATTCTAAAAACGGTTGTCCATAATTTATAAATTCATCCAAACAGATCGTCGATTTCGTCAAAATACAACTAAAATGTATACAAAACACTAAAATCACCATTATAGAAATGTTTAAAAACTACACATTCGTATATTCTTTTAAAATTATACTGTTTTTCAATTAAAATTGAAATATTAACATACTTTACGAACTTGTTTTTGGTTATATGTCACTTTATTAAGCACTTCATGTTGCCTATAAGTTATTAGACAAATAAGCCTATTTATTAGCAACCTAATAACTATTTCGGGATGGAACTCTCGGAAAAAAAATTATGTTGCTAATAAACTTACTGGACAGTTTATTAGCAACTGGAACTCTCGGCCCTTTATGTTTTTTATCCTATAAGCTAATAAAAATGTTCATCTCTATAAATGCGCAGGACCATTTATTAAAATAACCAGTGATACATTTTTAACAATATTGATGTAAAATAAATAAAATAATAAAAAAAATCAAGTTTTAACTATTTTTGGGACATAAAGTGACAAATTTAAACAATTTTTTTTTCACATTTGCTTGTTATGAGTAGCTTTTCTATAATTTCCCGTAACGATTTTGTCATGTTTCAACCCTTGTAAGTTAATTGATCTGTTTACCAACCGAAATAAACGTAGTAGAGTATAATTAAAAGGTATTTATGAACAATATGACTTAATTATCACTTAGTGAGTGCGTGCGTTTGTTAAACACACATGCGTCGTAGAGTTTTGGTCGAGCACCTGGTTCGGTATTAAAACTTCATTTGCGTGTACCTGGACGGAAGAGACGAATCACAAAACAAAGAATTTATTAAAAAAACTACTCCACTTCTTAATTATGATTGTTCCACAGTATTACGAAATATAATAATAAGTTGTAAGCTCTATTATGTTGTACCTTGAGGTAGGTATTAGATCAGGGGTAAATAAAATGTTTTTATAACGGACAGAAACGTTAAATTAAGAGAAATTTGTAAAATGTTAGGTAGCAAGGTAGCGGGATACGATTTATCTCTGATATTTTCGGAAACAAGAAAATAGTTCAAATGAAATACAGTCAGGACTCCTTATTCAGGACGTATTGAAATTTTTTTATATAAACAGATTGTTTCTTTCTTAGTAGGAAATAATTTGTTAAATTCGTCTCAATTCGGATTTCGTTCAAACAGATCAACAACTGATGCCATACTAGATTTCTTAGAAGAAGTATGTGACACCCTCGAATCTAAAGAATTTTGCATGGCAACTTTCTTGGACTTAAGTAAAGCCTTTGACTGTGTACCGATTATTAATTAGCAAAATTAAAAAATATAGTTTCACTGAGAATAGTCAGCAACTAATACAATCTTACTTAGCAAACAGAAATCAATATGTTGCTGTTAATAACAATCAATCAGATATCTTGCCGTTGGAATGTGGAGTACCTCAGGGTTCGATCATCGGTCCGCTTCTATTTCTAATATACATTAATGACTTTCCATCATTTTTAAAAACTAAAACAGTTTTATATGCTGATGATTCTACAATCATTTCAAGATCCACATCTTTTAGCGATTTAATTAGTAATAGTGATTCACATTTAAACGATGCTAGCAATTGGTTTGCGGCAAACATGTTGTCTCTAAACACAAACAAATGTGAAAGTATGGTTATTTCTTTAAGAAAGTATACATTTGAGAGTCCAGGCTTTATTAAATTTTTAGGGGTATATGTTGACAGGGAATTAAATTGGAAACACCATGTTGGTTATGTGAGTGGTCAGTTATGTAGAACAATTTTCTTACTGAGAAATCTTGTGGAGTAACTAAAGATGTGCTCTTAGTAGCTTATTACTCACTTTTTCAATCACATATTTCTTATGCCCTCTAAGCAGGGGGACACTCGTCCTCTGCTGATAGAATTTTTGCATTGCAAAGACGCGCTGTGAGAATCATTGACGAGATTTCTTACACAGCAGACTGTCAAAAATCTTTTTTATAACATTTTTGCCTGTTTAAAATTTTTTTACAAAAATAAAAACGACTTTAAATCTTTTAATGACATTCATAATCATAATACTAGATACAAGAAATGATATATATCCTAAATTCAGCCGCCTGTCAAAATCCAGAAATAGCACTACCTACTACACTATTAAATTCTTTAATAAATTGCCAGAGTCAGACTTTTACTCCAAAATAAATTTGAAGCGTTTGTGAAGGATGTACTAATTCAAAATCCATTGTACTCTGTGTCCGAATATTTTGATTTAAATTTTTAGTATTATCATTAGTTTTTTTATCTGATTAATAATCTGAGTAATAATTGTATCTATGTGTAACTCTTATTGTGTAAATCTATACTATTTGCTTGATCTTGCTTGACTGACTGTAAACAATTTAATTGTATTGTATTGTGGTCAATAAATAAATATTATTATATTATATTATTATTCGCGGGGGATGCATTCAGTCGATATGAAACCGCGAATAAGAAAACCGTGAATACTGGATGGTAAAATGTATAGAAATATAGGACGCAGGTTCCAAGATTACGAAAAAGAAAATTATTACATTTCTTTTTTAATTAAATCTACTTTAACAAATCAAAAATTAACTATTACCAGGTTTAGGTATTGGCTTAAAAAACTTGGTTATTTTTTCTTGTTTCGCCGTCTTTAACAGATCCTATAACTTGGATTGAGATTCAGAAGTTGTTTTGTAAATTGTTCTTTTTAAATCAGACTTCTTGCCTTCGATGAATTATTTTTCACGAAAAAGTCACAGAGATCATTTAAAAGCTTTAATTCTTTGCTCAAATTTTATGAAGTTTATCAAGTCAATGTCATCTTTTCTGAGATAGTTGTGGGTTCTTCTTCAGCCGAATCTTCGATGTGGAGCATAAGTTTTAAATCAACTTCAATCAAGCCTTCATCTTGAGACTCACAGCAACTCCTGGAAATCAGAGAATTGCAATTGTTCGAAGCCATCTTGTCCTATGTTATTTGCAATTTGAATATTATTTTTGGTCATTTCTTGAATAGTCACAGCTTCATCATTGTTATTTAATTTTTTTTTTAACCTCTATGCATATTTCTAAAACCAAATTATAGTTTGTGCGATTCGTGATTAACGAATTAATCAGCCGCGAATAAGCCTGTCAGAAGATATTTTCTCTGCGAATACCGATTCAGCGAATGCTAAACTCGTAAATAAGGAGCTTCGGCTATACGAGGTGTGTTAAAATCGGACTGATTTAATTTTTTTTTTTATTCGAATATAATTGCAATTCAATATTGTCTCCCTGAAAATAACTTCCTTGGGAAGCCACACAGCGCTGGAAACGGTTCTTCCAATTCGCATAGCAGTGATGGAACTCGGACTCTGTGTCCCAAAATGACGTCCCTTGAGGTGATTTTTCAATCTTGGGAAGAGGAAAAAGTCACAAGAATTCAAGTCAGGCGAATAAGGAGGCTGACGAGCCACAGGAATGTTTTTATTGGCCAAAAACTCGTTTATTGAAATTGCTGTGTGACAAGGCGCATTTTCTTATCTCCAATTCTTTGGTCAAAATCTGATGGTAGTGTGACTCAAATTCAACTCTTCCCCGATCATTTTGACTGTTAATTGATGATCTGAACGCACAAGATTCCGGATTCTGTCGACATTTACGTCGGTTCTTGAAGATGAAGGCCTTCCGCTGCGTGATTCATCTTCAATTAACTCTCTTCCTCCTGAAAATGCCTTAAACCACCAAAAAACCTGGGTCCTTGACAAAACACTGTCTCCGTAGGTCTGTTGAAGTTTTACAAAAGTTTCTGTTGCATTGTGCCCAAGTCTAAAACAAAACCTGATATACTAGCGTCGGCGAATCAGTGCAGTTACGTCACACGACGTAACAAACAATTGTATTGTTCCAAACAATACATTTGTTTGTTTCGTATTGTGACGTAACTGCACTGATTCGCCGACGCTAGTATAGCACACCGTTGTTCGAAATAAATGTCACTCATTTTTAGAACGCACTAGAAAAAACTGTTTCACGAAAAAAATCGCAACGGACAACAAAATCACTTGTCCACCTGCCGCCCCTTCAAACCCCGCGTCCCTAATGTTGCCAGATCCATCTCTATGTTGCCAGTCCGGTTACTTAATTTACACACCTCGTATGTAGAGTTTTTAGTACGCTATATGAATTTTGACGAATATGAAAAAAAAAAAACAATTTAAGGAGATACATACATAGGCTGATCACTTTCAACTAGTTCTTTTAGTGGTACTTTAACCAGGTTTTACTGTTTATCGAATTTTACGCTATTTTTAAATGGAATGGAAATTTTGGATCCCCAATATCATCATCATCAAGCCTTGTTCATCATCGGGTGATTTTGGACTGCCTCTAAAAAGAGCATAGGCTGTCAATAAAATTTCTCCATCTGACTCGTCTATCTGTCATAGGCTTCAGTATATCCCCAGTATATTATTATATTAAAAGATAACTACACCTTTTATCTTCAAAAAGTTTATTACTTATCCATCTCTAAAATTGTTTATAATGATCATTTTTTAGTTTTTTTTTTTTTTTTTTAATTTAATGGACTTTGCTGCTGTGGCAATTAGCCAGGACAATTTTTATTTGAGAAAATTTCCATGCCTGAACGGGATTCGAACCCGAGACCTTCGCAACGCAGAGCACATGTTACCACTACGCTACGCCGGTCGGCATTTTTTAGTTATTAATTAAAATAAAAAATAAGTGAAAACGTAGAGTGCTTTTTAAAAATAACGTTAAAAATAATGTTTCAACGAAAATTTGTAACTACATATTATTAATACTGGGTCCCTAGTACGGGGTCCCTGCCAGGGACCCCGTTCTCGAAGGAGCTCCTACAGAGGACTGTGGTAAATATTTTTTCATCGTCAAAAATTTTCGGGTAGTCCAGTTATCTAATCTAATAAATAGAGATTTGGTGATATCATATATTACCGCACCAAGTAATACCACTGCTACTGTCTCTAATTAGAATTAGATTTTTTATTAAAGTACGGTAGAAGTTAAAAATATTAGAATGCAGAAAATTTAATATTATTTCGGTCTATGTTTACAAATAAGCATAGAGAAGTAATAATGTAAGTATTAAGAACACCCATACTTTTTGAGGGCTCCTGATACAAATATACCTACATGAGGTGGTCTTTTGGAGCAAAGTGTTGATAAGGATAACATATAAGTATAGGTATTATAGTTGGTAGAAATTTAGAGCAGATGTGACGATCACGAAACATTTCAAAACTTCAACACCTTTCACTTAAAAATGAAGAAATTAAAAATGAATTAGCTTATGCAAATTTAATACACAATGCAGAAATAATTCTGAAAAAAATATATTAATTTGGAGCCTATTTTTGTTTTATTAAATTTTCTGCCGCATATTTAGTTTTTATATGTTTCAAATGATATTAATATTATCTGTCTCAATTTGTAATACGAAACTAAGAGGAAAATTTCATTTTTTATGTTGGCTATTGAAACTATCATCTTAGGGTGGTACTGCTGAAATGGCACCTTTCAAAACATTTGACAATTCATATTTGACATTAAATTATATGTCAATTTATTTTTTTAATTGAAAAGTATTTTTATACAACCAAAATAAGATAATAACATCAGAAAATATGCATAAGAGACAACAATTAGATAAATATACAAAAAACACATATATAATGCTTATGGAAAACTTTTAGAAAAAAATGGAAAATTAAAAAGAAGCTATGATAAATTATTATTATATAATACAGTCTGTTCCAAACGGTTAAGCGGAACTAGATTTTGCAATCTAGTTACTTTCATCGATTAAATCGTGCCTTTCAGCCGTTTTGTTTAAGCTTTGTAAATCATACTTACAATAAACATTTTTTGATTAAGGTTAATATCATTTTAAAATGTCATTTTCTTTATATTTTGATTTTTTGTGTCATTCTTAATACAAATTTCCCATTTATTTATTTTTTTGTCATTAAAATATAAAAAAAAAAATATTTAATTTTGACATATGTCATTCGTTTCCATGGTTTCATTGTTGGAATTTTAAATTTTGACATCCCAACGTGAAAAATGAAATAACCCAAGCAAGGTCCCTTCTCGTGACAACCTAAAAGAACTAAATTCCCATTTAGTTCCGCTTAACCGTTTGGAACAGACTTTCATCGTTTAAATCGTGCTTTTCGGCCGTTTTGTTTAAGCTTTGTAAATCATACTTACAATAAACATTTTTTGGTTAAGATTAATATCATTTTAAAATGTCATTTTCTTTATATTTATATTTTTTGTGTCATTCTTAATACAAATTTCCCATTTATTTATTTTTTTGTCATTAATTATGTAAAAAAAATAATTTAATTTTGACATATGTCATTCGTTTCCATGGTTTCATTGTTGGAATTTTAAATTTTGACATTCCAATGTGAAAAATGAAATAACCCAAACAAGGTCCCTTCTCGTGACAACCTAAAAGAACGAATTTCCCATTTAGTTCCGCCTAACCGTTTGGAACAGACTGTACAATATATTATCAAATTAAGTGCTAGGTTTTTGCCTTTTTCCCCTAGCAACCGAAATTTGTTAGTCTAACTAAATTGTACAAATGTTAATATATTGTTTTATTCAGAGCTGCAGTAAGGAAAACTTGCGCTTGGGACAAAGCCGTGTTTTGGCGCCCTTGGAAAAAAAAATGTATATAAATAAGTGATAAGCAAAACAAAAAAGGTTCTCACCTCCAAAAATCTAAAAGATGAGTAAAAAAAAGGTCCTCACCTCCCAAAATCCAAGTGATGAACAAAAAAAAAAGGTCCTCACCTTCGTAATGGCGCCCCTTAGTCAAGCTCGTCAGCGCCCTTTTCCTTAGTGCACCCAGGGCCGTCGCCCCCTCCACCCCCCCTTACTGCGGCTCTGGTTTTATTGGCCAATAGTCTCTACAACCATATTAGCCACTTGTACATATGTTAATAAAATATTTAATTATAATTTTAAGTATACATATTGTTTTATAGGTATATGTAAATAAGAAATTGTCTTTTGTTTTTAAATTTTTTACTGTAAATGCTTTGCAAATAAATCATTTTATATTATATTATAAAATATTTCCCTTATTATTGAATTAACAGCAAAAATATGTATGAGTAAAATTTTTTTCTTCTCTTCAATGCAGTTTTTAATAAAATATATATTTGGAATACTATGGGGAGAGCTATTACCTGTCTCATTTTGTAATACGTAACTAACAGGGAAAGTTCATTTTTAGGGTTTTGTAGGTATGACCAAAAAACCCTTATACTGTCATTTTGTCGTCTGTCTGTCTGTCTGTCTGTCTGTCTGTCTGCCTGTCTGTCTGTCTGTCTGTCTGTCTGTTCGGTAAAAATTGTAGCCAAACGGCTAAACCAGGAGAGTTGAAATTTGGCATGCTTATACAACTCTTTGACCCGCACGTAGGAAAATACTAAAACATCTAAAAAACATACCCCCCTAAAAATATAAACAAATATGTGCTCATCGAAAAGATCAAATTTTTATTTTTGCAAAATAAATTATTTTGAAGCGATTTTTGCCAAAATTGTGCAAAATTTTTTTTGTCCCACACCCTGTAGCCCAGATGGTTTAAACTAAATATCTGAAAAAATTCTAAGTAATGTACATTGGTGTGAACCGGAATAGTACAACAGGAATTTTTGATCAGATTATGTTTTTGGAAAAAAACGCATTTTTTGTGTTTTTTGGCTAATAATGTACACAAGTTATAGCTTTGTAACACGCTACACTAGAAGGTGTATGCTGGTCTAGTGGTTATGACGCTTTTCACCCAACTAACTCGATCCGAAAGGGATCGAACTGATTTTTTTAATTTTTATATTGTTCAAATTATTTTTTCAAAAGTCTAGTTATATTTTGGCAAATATTGCATTTAATTTTTAAAAGCGTAAATTTAATAACCAGTGGAAATTGTTTAAATTATAATTTAATTCTGTTTCAATGTACACGAAATCAGAGGGGCGGCACTTATAACAACCAATGGAAGCCATAGGCGCAATTTTATAAATTCTTAATGAACCTTGCTATATATATATATAAAAAAAAAAATACTGCACATATTTAGAAACCTAAATAATGGTATTAGGCGTTCGAATTAAAATTAACAAAAAAAAATATTTTAATATAAAATTTGTTTTGGCATCCCAAATAAACATCATTCACTTACTAAATACCTACAAAACCTTGAAATGTGTGAAAATTCACACTTCACATCAATTTTTTATGTTGTATATTGACAATACATTTATAATATTATCATAGTATTGGTTCACACGGATACGCCAAAGTCTGTTTACTCCACAACAGTCACCAAAGTAACCAGATCTAGTTTCGTATTACAAATTGAGACGGATTATACCTATAAACGAAGTATCTCACTTAAAATTTTTTTAACATTGAAAATATATACAAAAGAACGGTTTAGAATAAAGAAACGATTATATTCTGTTTTACTTGAAATTAAAATATCTCTTAACATCGGTTTGTTTAAACACTAGATGTTTAAATCTCCGGTGCTGCCATCTGCTACGGTAATTTTTTTTCTTAAGTTACCGTCTGAAAATTATTAGTTTTGTACTCTCTGTGCAGATGCACATATTGAATAATTAGTAAACACATATGGATTTTTGATTTCATTCTACAATAAAGATGCTACAATAAAGAATATATTACATTTGTTTTAACATACGATGATTGTCTTTTATGTGTCGGTATTTGAGATCAAAAACAATTATTTATCAACAAAAGTGGCTTTATTGTTTTTCAAAATATTCTCCAGGAAGATCAATACACTTTTGCATGTGTTTGAAACAATTTTCAAAGCACTTTTTTCACTCCGATTGACACTTTTTCCACTGCGATTGTCAAATTATGTGGGATCCAACGCGAACAAATCTTTTTGACGGCCAAATGTTCATGCAATAGTGAATGTATGCAGGTCCCACTAATGCCCAAGGATACCTCAATCTCACGATAAGTCACATAATGATCTTGTAGTATCAGTTCATGCACAGCATCAATGTTTTCTGGAACAACAACCGATTTTGAACGACCTTCACAAAATTCGTCCTTAAACGAACTACGGCCACGATTGAATTCGGCAAACCATCGATAAAAAATAGTCCTTGATGGTGCTTCATCGCCAAAAGTCAAATTAAGTTCATCGATGCACTGTTGTTGAGTTAATCCACGTTAATCCAAATTGAAAATCAGTGGCGAAGTGAGACCTCCGCTAGACTTGCCCACCCATAAAAAAATAATAATATAAAAAAAAAATAAATTAATAATTTAAAAAAGTTTTAGGTAAATCTTCAAAAATACATCAAATTATATTCTATACAAATTTTTGTCCAAAGTTTGGTTTACTAGTTACGAATTTTTTAAAATTTTAAAGTTTAATAACTTCCGTTTCCGGTTACGGATTTTTATAAAAAATAATAGGGTTCTTCCGAATTAATAGGAGAATTTTTTAGTATCAAAACGAACTCTCTAAGTTAAACCGTTCTTGAGTTATCGGGTACACACACACACAGACACACACACTCACAGACACACACACACACACACACAGACACACACACACACACAGACACATAGACACAAATAAGGACGGCACTTCGAAAATAGGTTTTTTGGATTCCCTGGACCATAAAACGTGGTCATCAGAGAAAATCTCGACATCGAAAATTTTCGCGATTACAATACTTGCCCCTTATATATTAAGGTCGGGCAAGTAAAAATAATCGCTCGAAAATGTTCACGATTTAATTCCATTTTTAGCCGAGATGATTTTTTTCAAGTTACTGTAAACAACACAAATAGCGCTCGTATGTCAAAACGTTCTGAGTACGTATACCATCAAAATGCCAAACTTTACGATAAAAGAGTCAGTTGCCAGATGGCAGCACTAGTTTAGCGCAATCCCGAAATATATGAGGCAACCCGCGTATAAGTCGATACATTTTACCTTAATTATTGTAGCCCTGTATTGTATTAAATACATTATTAAAATAAGTAATTTAATTATAGAATATAAACTTCTTATAACGCAGATCTCCGTATTAAAGTTTACTTGAGTTTAGACGAGGTCACACGCTTTCACACTAGCACTCCAAGATACCTTGAGTTTAACATCCGAACTTAAACATCTAGTGTAAAAAGGGTATTATAGGTAACAGCAAAAATGTACATTACAGAAAATGCCCAGGTACGGGTACTACAGCTAATACTGAATTAAAACAAAAAGAAACTGTACAAAAAAAAATGTTTTGAAGGATGTCTCCTATTTGTTTATTTTGAGAAAATCCATTAAACACTTAACAAAATTAAGTAGTTAATTAAATTCTAACCCTTTTAAATTTATTTACTTAACAAATTAAAGATTGATTACCTCCATTTTTAATGTAACCCGATATTTTCTTGCAATGAGTTGAAAACAATCAGTCAAAATGGACTGGAGGCATTAGCCTTCTCCATTAGGGATGGTTTAGTCTCCAACCACCCCCAAAGCTATTAATCACAGTCTCGTTAATTCAGGGTGTCGATTGCCACCCCCAATGTGGCATTATTACCTGCCCCCGAGTGAGATATTAGTGACATTTTTTGAATCACGCGACGTGAAGAATGTATTTGCATATTGGATTGTATAATATCTTTATTATTTCTTGCTTTTATTGTAATTCGTTGTTTATGAAAGAACAATAAAATATAAATATAGATGTGAGGAACATTTTTCAAGAAATTTTTTTGCAGAAATATATTTACTAGTTAAGGCCCAGTTAGACATGCATATTAAAGTCAGTTTTAGTATTATTATTGATTTTATTTTTTTAGTTTTAAAATATTTGAAGAACTTTCATGCAAATTTTTCAGAAAATGCAAAAGCTTATACAGAAGTGGCCCCTGAAAGCCTGAAGGGTTTGAAAAAATCATAACTTTTTGGTTATAATTTTATTTATTTTCTTTTTTTTTAGTTTATAGAGCATTTTTTAGAGATTAAAATGGCTATTTATGATGTCCAGCAACGAGTAAAATTCATCGAGTTTTTCTTTTCCAATATTTTAAAATTATTCTCTCACAGACAAAATACTAGCAACGTTTTAATATCAGAGTTCGAGGGCTACCATTTAAGTTTTTTCAAAAACTAAAAAAGATTTTTCTTTTTGGAACAAACTGTTTTATTGCTTTTCAAAATATTCGCTTTTAAAATTTATACACTTTTGCATGCGTTCAAACCAATTCTCAAAAAAAAAATCCACTCTGAAGTTGATATCTCAAAAACATGGTTTTCGAAGGCTTCTTGAGGTGATGAAAATCGCCGTCCACGCATTTTTTGTTTGGGGAACAAAAAAAAGTCGTTAGGGGATAAATCAGGTGAATATGGGCAGTGAAACATTAATTCGATGTTTTTCTCCTTCATAAAATCAATTGTTTGACGTGCTGTGTGGGAGCTTGCATTGTCATGATGAAGAATGATGCGTTTTTGGTTGTTTTTCCTGATTTTGTTGATGACTTCTGGCAAACAAATTGTTGTATACCATTCAGCATTAACTGTTCTGCGATCCTCTAAATGAATGGTTGCGTCATGTCCAGTACAACCGAAAAAACATCATTTTCTTGGAAGTGCATCGTGAACGAACCACTTTTGTGGGTTTCGGTTCATCCTGGAAGACCCAAACAGTGGATTGTTGCTTAATTTCCGGTTCATATGAGTAAATCCAAGTTTCGTCACCTGTAACCATGTTGTATATGGATTTTGCAGTGCCTAGGTTGAATTTTTTTAGCATTCCCTTACACCAATCAACACGAGCCTTTTTTTGAGCTTCGGTCAAATTATGCGGAATCCATCGGGAACAGATCTTTTTCACAACCAAATGTTCATGCAAAATCGGATGTATTGCAGTCTGTGATATGCCAAAGGATGCTTCTATCTCACGGTAAGTCACATGCCGATCTGCTTCAATCGTTTTGCGCACAGCATCGATGTTTTCTTGATTCACAACCGATTTTGGTCGACCTTCACGAGATTCATCACTGACGGACGCACAACCACGACGAAATTCTGCAAACCAATTGTAAAGTCTTTTCTGATGGTGCTTTATTATTAAAAGTTGAACGAAGCGAATCTATGCATTGTTGTTGAGTTAGGCCTTTACTAAAATTGTGAAAAATCATTCAACGAAAACCTTCACGAGTAATATCCATTTTTTCATAAACTTGTTTTTTTAACGCTCACTGTCAACAAATTACTCGGTCAATTTATAACCTGCCACTGATTTCACAATAACAGATATCAAATTTTACGAATATAGTTATGACACATTTCAATATTGCCATCTAGTGGTCGTTTGTAAAAACATAAAAGGTAACTCTAGTACAATCTTCTTCTTCAATTCAAGGAATAACCTTCTTGGCCTAATGACCTTTCTTAACTTCTATTGGTTCTCTTTCTGGGTCTACTCAGATCTATTTCTTTGGAAAGACTTCGAAAGTCTGAACACAAATCAACTGTATATATTTATTTTTTATTTCTATAAAAAATTCAGTAGCAATTTCAAAAATACTGAGTTTTCTAATAACGAAGAATGTGCTATAAATAATTCATGTACGTCGATAATACGTTATGCGTTCTTTCTTACATGGGCCCAGGTACATATTTCATGTTGGTGGCGGCGTCTACAGTCCCCAGGGACGTCATTAGCGCCGGGGTCGGAGACGCGAACGACGGAATGACAGCCTGTCATGCCGCCAACCTACAATTCTTCTGATTGGCTAGCATCACACGGAAAAATAATATGGTGGATTCAAGGATGTATACTTGATTACTTATCACACGGATGCAGCTTCGTGAATAAAACAGACATACTCAATCAGTGGCAACAGGACTTTCACAAAAAAAAAAAATGGTTTACGAAATCTTATATGAATTGTTTCATATAGAGTAGTCAAATATTTTACAATTTGTTCTCAATGCTAGCAAAGGTTTTTAACATTCAAAGAAAACAACTATTTCTAAATATCAATAAAATAATCTGATCAAAAATCCATTACCTGCTTCCATGTAGCGACTTACAAGCATATTTTATGGCGAGGTGCACTCACATGAAGCCAATTATAATGTGCGTAATGACAAAAATATTCGATAATTTTCGAAAAAATAATTAGATCAAATATTCCTGTTGTACTATTCCAGTTTACTTCAATATACATTCTTTTTTGTTAAATACATATTTGTTTATAACAGGGCTTCGAACCGTTATTTTTTTCGTTTCGGTTTTCGTTCCGGTTCAACTAAAAAAATAAATATCGGTTCGGTTCCGGTTTTCGTTTCGGCAAAAATAACGGTTTTTTTTCGGTTTTCGGTTCAGTTCCGAGTGATACATTTTTAAATGCTTTTATTTGTATTAGAAATTTATTTTCTACTATAATTTAGAAGAACATTTTACTCCTAATTTTGTAATAATCACTAAGGCCAGGGGGGTTCTGAGCGTTCAAGTCGCAAAAGTCAAGAGAATGGTAATAATATATATATAATAGTATATTGTGTAACAGCTAACTCTTCGTCCGAAGGAGGAATTGATTTTAATACTTTAAATAATTATCAAATAACAATTAATTACATAAAATAAACATAAATGTGTAATATTATTTAATTTATATTGACCAATCGGAAAATACTTTCTGCGCTAGAGCCGAAAGTATTTTTTGATTGAGTTGCCTTGGATACAAAATACTCCTCAGCAAACACAAATTTTCCACTTTGCTATGGCAACAGAAAACGAAAGCTTTCTGATAGGTGAGTAGAAAAAATGAATTTTATATTCATTCCTATAAAAATTATGTGAACTGAAATAAACCGATATTTTTTTTCGGTTCAGCTCCGGTTTTCGTTCCGACAAAAATAACGTTTTTTTTCGGTTTTCGGTTTTCGGTTTTCGGTTCAGTTCCGGTTCGAAGCCCTGGTCTAAACTGACATCATGTCAAGTAATGGTCGAAGGAATAACCCCAACTACTTCAACACAAAGATGTACATAATGTAAAATCTTTCAAGTACCTAGGTAACATATTATCCTGCAATAGCTCGTTTGATGATGAATTGTCAAAAGAATATGTGCCGTGTACGAGGCCTTCGGTGATCTAAGAACATCTGTGTGGAACTGCCAAGATTTACATCTCAAAGCAAAAATAATGAACACGGTAACTCTACTCCCTGTACTTCTCTACAGCAGTGAATCATATGTCATAGTGTCTCTACACACGGATTAAAAAATCTCTTTGAAAAATTCCACCAAAGATGCCTTAGGACGATATTGAGCGACAATTGGGAAGATCATGTGCAGAATACAGAAGCATTTACCAAATTTAATTAATGTGGGTTAAACATGTCAAATGTCAATGTCAAATACTAGGTTACCCTAAAGTCACTGGATTCTACAAAGTAGCGCAAGCCTTTGAAGAAGCCGACAGACCCCAGAGTATGATTGGCAAATTTGGTTCCCCTGTTAAGCAAACTAAAGCAGCAATTTTTACGTTCTTAAGTTTGCGTCTGCGCTGTCACATCTCTCTCTCTCTCTCTCTCTCTCTCTCGCTCTCATTTAATAACGTCCTTGTCAGCGTTTTGAATATTTAAGGTTAAGTTTCATTTAAATTTATATATTATATCCATTTTATTTAATGAAAATAAAAAAATAAATAACTGAAATTGTACCACAATTGTGTTATAGTGCATTTTTGATTAAAAAAATCGTGATTACAATGTTTAAAATAAAAATTTTGGTAGTACTAGTTTCTTATTTTTGTACTGTTGCAATCACTGAAAATCATTTGTGTTGGCGACATTTTTAGCCCCAGTATGGCTGCCGTTGCGCTACTTTATATAATCTAGTGACTTTAGGTTACCCAAAACATTATTGTACTCTGAAATCTCCTTCCAACTCAAAGGAGTACGCGCCCCAAAATAACGCTAAAAAGGCAAACTAAAAAAACTCCTCAAGTTGTGAGCTGCTCAGACTAAGAACAGAAACCGCTCTGAAGTATATGACGCAATCTAGTGGCAGATAGAATACAGCAGTACGATCGGACACATATAGAGCGTGCCACATTAGTACGCAATAAAAGCAAATCCAGACACTAGACACTGTTGCCTGATTCTGCCTATAATTCTCTCTGTGCTATTGTCTTTTCAGTCATGATGTATTTAAGAAATCTATTTTTAATTTAGAAAAAGTGTAACGTTTTAAAGATTACTATTATCTTTTAACGATTAAATTAGGCTTATTATCATTTTTTTATCATAGCCCACTCCAATCGTTAAAAAATAAGCTCGTGGCAACTAAATAAAATAAAAATTTCATTGAGTTCCGATTAAACGTTTGGAATAGTGTATATCAGTGTTCTCCAACCTTTTTTCATGGCGGACCGGCAAGCGACCTAGAAAAAATTCGCAGACCGGCAAGTTTAGAAAGTAATGTGTATCGCAAAAGTTTTATATTTTTTATTACACTGATTACAAACACAAAAAGAAAACAACAAAAAAAATCAAATATAATTAGTGAAAAAAGAAACAAATACATATTACTTAAGCAATTAACAGATTAAGAGATTTTCATCTCTAAATTAAGTGGGTTATAACTTGAAATAGTGGCGAATAGTTGCATAGTAAAATGAAAATGTATTTAGTAAATAAATTTATTGCGAGGTTGATATTTTTTGTTTTATAAACTTGCACATAAAAATTATTCTGCCGGCCGGTAAAAAATCTCGCGGACCAGCAAAAAAACTCTCGCGGAATGGCGGTTGGGAAACACTGGTGTATATAATAGCTATGACGGTTTCTAGGTTAAAAAGAATGACTTGGGGACATAATTGGGGCCCCCCACCTTATGATATACCGATACTTGATGATCTGTAATTGATCTCTCTACCAATTCCTGTCTTGTGCCATTTTGTGAGCATTTTATACTCTTTATCACATGCAATCATTGACCAAACCTAATTCAATGTTTTTGACCATAATTATGTCTTGAATTATTTCTGTACTGTTGCTAGTTATTTCTGTGTTCCCATTACTTGTTGGGAACCCCTGATTTAATGAATGTGAGTAATGAAGACTGTTTTGTTGTCATTGCCTATCTGTGGCGGCAGCTGGCGCTGTTACTCCGCACGCAAGACGCCTCTGTAATGTGGGTTGCGGTCTTCTAGGCGTAGATCTTACTGATACCCGAATATGACTGCACTAAAAATACTAATGCGATTTTTAGAAGTAATAAAAGGAGATTTATATCACGAATATTTTTTCGATTATTAGATATTTACATTAAGGGATGGAATAAAGTAACTGACAAAGAATAATATTTTTTTCCAAATGAAACAATAATAAAACATTGTAATATAGTGATGTCCATCAAACATATTTTACTTCACTAGTAGTATATTTTTATCTTCCGGTATTGCGCAGTCAGCTCTGGGGTCGACTCAGTTTCAAGTATTTAATACTTAAAAAGAGTTCTTGTTCATATAAGGTTAATAGGACTGGTTGAAACGACACATTGACCACGTAGCTTTCATATCTATAACCGGCGGTCTAGAAACGGAGAAATTACCTTCTCTACTCCTATGCGGCTATCTAGGCGTTCGGGAACCCATTACTTATTTATTATTACATTTATAAAGAGGCGCTAATGCCAAGATCTTTCTCAAAAATGGAAAAAAAAAAATGGTTGTAAACTCAATTTGCAGTCTCAATTCAATTTTGTCTCTAGATAATTATTTGATTAACCTGGCAGATTAAGTTTAAAGCTGCTTTCAGAGCTCTTCACTATAGTACACTGTTCACTGTGCGCTGTGGATAAGTTTAGTAGATAGTTTTAACGTTCAAGGCAGCGTTTACAGCTAAGGAAATTAGTGCTTTAATATTGCGACATCTGTGTATCTTTAAACCAAAATGTTTATTATCTATAGGTAATCGTTTTCCTAATCCTGCTGTCCTAGGTTTTCACTAACTAAGCCTAACCTAATTACCTAAATTGATCATATCTACTGTTCGTCTTTGTAATTTTGGGTGAGATTTGTTGTATAGAACATACAATATTATTTTTGAAGATAGGAATAAAACAATTATCCCGTATAACTATAATTACATTGTTAAACTACAAAAGAACTAGGGTTCCTGTCAAACAGTCAACGATTAGTGGCGCATACATACGTTTAAGTATTAACTATAAATAAGTATACTTATTTTTGTTAATCCTTTAAGTAAGATGCGTAATGTGAAAAACTAATCCCTACGGCTATGGGTTGACATGCCTAGTTATATCACTTCTATTGTAATTTTATGAGTTCCCTATTTTTTATTATTTTATTGCTACCTTCAAAACTAATTTGGTGCGGACTATAATTGGCGAGATGATATTTTGTTAGGTTATGTAAAGGTATACAATGTAAACGTTCTCTACGATGTAAACTGAGATAGCCAATGTGTTTATATGTCTCTCATTAAAACAACTCACTAACTACAAAGTTTGGAAAAATATTCACAATCGACAAAGTATAACGCATTAAATTTAGAGGTCTGAACGGTTGCTCGCCTTACCATAGGACAAATTTGTTAGTGACAATTCAATTCAATTCAATTCAATTTTATTTAATAATGATAATACAAATTAAATATATATTAAAATTAGAATAAGGCACACTAAGCGCTCTACGGCTTGTGTTGTGGCAAATATATCTTTGTTGATGGAGAACAAAAATAAAAAATGTGCATATGTTGTACCTGCCCAAAATAAAATTATTCTCATATTCTCTGAAAAGTATTAGTAAATTATGTGTTTATTCACAGAAACTCGCATACGCTCGTTGATAATTAATCAATTAAATTTCTGAATTTACTTTTGTTATTACAGACATATTCCTTGATGGATTTTATGAACGTTTTTAGACTACACAAATTTCGAATATCAATAGGAAGCATATAATTAAAAAAAAAATCCGTAAAAATTTCCGTTTCTCTGACATAGTTGATTATTATTTTTATAAATTATCAATTCATGATTTATCTTTTGTTTTGTGTCATACTGATGGTTTATACACTGCAAATCAGTGCGTCTATGTATATTAATAATGGAATTAATTATGTATAGTCCGTATATCGTGTAGTTTAATATCTTTATAAAGAGAGTCAGTCGAGTATAGTTTTCGGACAAGAAGAGTGCATAAGCCATAGTCTATAGTCTACTAATTTAAGAGCTCTGAACGCAGCTTTACTGCTACTAGCTATGAACTAAATAAAATACAGTCGAACTTACAGCTTTGAATAGGGTATACACTATTCATTCTAAACAAAGCAGAAGATACGCTTAATATATCGCCGTACATCCTTCATTACAGCCTTGTCTAGCTTGCTATAAATTCGTTTCTAACGTTTTTAGAACTCACGGTGGACAAAGTAGCTGCCATTGTTGACCTTTCTGACGCACGTAGCACCTTACTGTGCTGTTAAAATATGTTGTTAAGTTTTAAATAAAATAAATGTTATCCAATTAAAAATTAAAAACTTCCCATCGAATATAATATTGGCTTATGATAAATGATGTGTTGGACGTCTCAATATTGTGTTGAAGACAGCTACAGCCATCTGCCATCTCATTTCCCAAACTATTTACTTAATATTAATGAATTCATAACAGCTACTTAGCATCTATACTTTTTACACTCTGGTATCGGATATTAATTATTCAATGCCTATTTTGGGATAAATTCATTATTCTACCCGGTGCGTGTCGTCCGGCAATACAACTAGACTGCCTAATTTATTCTGAATAAATGAGTGGACGCCATTACAGAATAGATATGTTTATACTACGATGAGACTGATATTTCAAACAATGGGGTTGTAATTTGATTAAAAATATCAATTATGATGACCTGTGACTAGTTTAAATTTTAAATTAGGGGATTTTAACACTTAATACTATTGATAAAACATTTCAGGTTGCCAGCATTTAAATACAGACAACAATTTTAATATATTTAAGTTATAGAAAGGTATAACATTACTCTTCCTCTGAAAAGTATCAGGTTGTTAAAAAAGAGAAGGATATTACTTGAAACATAGATGCTCACAAATTACAAGGGACTGTAGCCTGTTAATTTTTATATAATAACAACAATAACAATCAGTGCCGGACCTTGGTTTTATTAGGTCTAAGAAATTAAAATTGAGGCCCTTCAAAAGTATCCGATCCCGAGTAAAAATATTTAATATTTGAAGCGAAGTCGTACAACAGTCGTACAACGGTCACCGTTTGAATGTTTATAATGATATTCTGTAAGTCCGAGTTTTTCCGCCAAACGGATGGTGTTTGACCGTTATAAGCGTCAGCTATAGCTGATGCTTAATAATTATCATTTTAGACGGCCGCTGTACACCGACTGTACTGCTGTTTCCATATTTTGCTTAAAATTTGACTCTTAAAGTTTTTGAAGGGTCATTTGGACTCTGTAAGACCGTTTTATGCCGCTGTAATGCTAAGCGGCCATTGTTCGACCATTGTAAAATCGTCATTTATTTTTACTCGGGATGATTTAATGTACACCTTGGCGAATTCTTTGAAGCCTTTCATCGCCTGAGGTTGGGGCCTAGTTCGTCTCACCAAAAAGCTGGCCCTGATTACAACATAAAGTTAATGAAACAAACGAAATTTTTTTCATAATAATGTTCTTGCTTTAGTATACACTTATCCCAAAAGTCGAGTTACTTGCGAATCTAAAAGAAAAAAGTTCGTAAAGATGGGTAAAACTTTGCAAAAGCTAAATCAAATAACTAAAAATTTAGTAACTTGCTTCATGTAAATCATTTAGTTTAGTACTTGGTCAAGCGATTTAGTAACAAGTCAAGTGAACAGAAAGCACTTCTGTTCACTTGATCAAGTTGCTTACGAACATTATTGTTTTTATCTACGTACTATCTTCTAAACAAGTGTAAATAGATTAGTTTTTAGTAAACTTGTTTCAACCGGCATTTTTAGTCATAAAAGTCAGGTTGGCTAGCGTGCTCCTAGAGAGGGGGCTCACGAGAAAAAAAAATCAAGAGAAAATTTTGGCTTCTGAGCCCCCCCTTCCAAGCACAAGGTTTATTTTCAGTTGTGTGCCAAAGATATTACATTGTTCTTAATTATGAGTGAATTATTTAATAAATGTTCCTATCCTATATATAACTACTTAGTTACAATATTTTCATTTTACTTTATTGAAGCTAATATTATAACATGCTAACTTTTTTAATTATTGACCTGAAATAATCCACTCCAGCCATGTTCATAATATCCTGATCGCAGTCGAAACAATTATGGCAGCAGTAATTTAGTACCACATATGCCAGTCAATTTCAAGCCTTTATACACCTACACTCTTCAAATATTTCTTTAAAAAACTGTGAACTAGGCGCGCACCCAGAGGGAGGGCTCACACATTTGTCTTGTAATTAACAGTGAGCCCAGCCCAATAGAAAATTTTGGCCTCTGGCCACCTTTTTTCTACGCATGGTTTCGTGTAACTCAGTCCCTTCTAAGACAGACTTCAATATAGTCTTTTCCTTCAAGATTACTATGTTTAGACTCATATAGTTTTTTTTATTTATTTTTTTATCTAAGTTACTTATTAGTATTACATCTACTTCTTCACATAAATATAAAATAGATTTTCGTAAGCTTGATCTGATTTTATTAGGTACATTGGTCTTGGCCCGTCATTGTAATGACGCGCCATTTTTTTGCGTCTTAATACATTTTACTAAACAGTGTACAGGCAATACTGTTTAGAGTTTACTTGATTTACACTCCATTCATTATATATATATATATATATATATATATATATATGTATGTATATATATATAAAATATCATAAGGAATTTAAGGATTCTCGATCCAATTATATGGTAAGAACTAACAACACTGTCCTAGTACCTTACTCGACAAAAAATATAACCTCTCATTACAGTGGCTAATTTCGGTATCTCAGTAACTAGGAATTCATGGTCAACCGCTATATTTTTAAGTTTAGAATGGTATAGAGTAGCGTTTCTCAACCGAAAACTTATCACGGACCAGTAAAATATTTAATTATTTACCGCGGACCAGAAAAAATAAATGTACTATTTAACAAAATTATTGTATATGTAGACTTCATCTATATAATATCTCATTGATAAAAAATCATTGAAAATTGAACAAAAATCACAGAAAATGAACAGAAGATCATAAAAAAATTAACAAAAAATTACAAAAATAATCATTTATAAGCCTTTCGCGGACCACTAAAATTTTGCTAAGGACAGTGGGGCAGGCAGTGGTCCGCGGGCCACTGGTTGAGAAATACTGGTATATAGTTACTTAATTTAGCTACGAAACACGTGTAAACCCAGCATAATTGCAAGTTGCCCGATCGTTGGGCTAAGTACGTTTTAAAGCGAGGTCATTATTTAGAAAAATTTAATTTATTTCTCTAACTTTGTGTCGTTATTGTTGTTGCTATATAAAAAGGACCAGATCATTATATTAACCGCAATTTGTACTTTAGGTATTTTGAACCACAAAGGGCATTTTTAAATCCAACAAGATAAAACCCAATTCAGTTTTGTTTTTACCTGTTTTACCTTTTTTCCAATGAAGACATCAGAAACTTTAGCAACCCCTATCCATCACTAAATATGCAAATTTGATAATTAAAGTTAAATAGCCCAGTATTAGCGAACAATACATTTAAAAAATGCACATTTATTAGTGATAAATTGTCTGTGTCGGACATGTTGATTTATCAGAACACGGCAGACCTGGATTATTCGTCCGATCATGTATATTGTTTAATTTATTCCTACTAGAAGATATAAATTAATAAATGAATTAAAGAGATTTATTACGTTGAGTCTCTTGTGAAAAATTACCGAGCAGGCCGGATTTCAAAATATTTCAATCGTTTCCGGCAGAGTTATTATCGCCGGCAATAAGTCAAGTCTTTTGCTACAAGTGTTTCTTGCAACTCGATATGTTTATCATTAAAATTAATATAATTTAACATACCAGAACTTTTTCAAAATTATCATACACTTGACGTGTAGAATGATATTAAAATCCTATTATATATGTACAAATATTTTGAACCAAATTACCATTACTGCTCATTTTAGTTTGCAACAGATTGTTACAAAATTGGTTATGTTCAAGTTAACTCCAGAAGTTTTTCTCCGGGGTGGAATATTCATTAGCCGCTGGGGGGGTGGGACTCTATGACCCATATGGTGCATATAATAGCTATATTACACTCGGATGATTACAACCATCGGGAGGAAAATTTCATCCTCGTGTAATATAGCTATTATATACTATTACTTCGTCAAGGATGAAATTTATAGAAAAAAGTTGGTTGATAACTTACAAATATAAGAAATTATTTTATTCATCAAAGTATGCACCCATATTGTCTATACACTTTTGCCATTTAAGCGGTAGGTTGTTCAAGCCGGTGGTATAAAACCATGGCGGACGAGAGTCAATGAATTCCTGGAAGGCTAGTTTTACAGGAATTGAATAATTGTCGGAATTAAACTGTTTTCCTATTAAAAAGTTGTCCAAATTGCGGAAGAAGTGATAGTCAGTGGGGGTTAGGTCTGGTGAGTATGGAGGATGATGAAGAAGTTCCAACTCCAATTCCTGTAGTTATGCCTCAGTCATTTGTGCAGTATGTGGTCTAGCGTTATCATGCAATAAGATAGGAGTCGATCTGTTGACCAATCTAGGCTGTTTTTCTTTAAGTTTTTGCATCATTTCGTCCAGTTGGTTGCAGTATATTTCTGCTGCGATTGATGAGCCAGTTTTTTTTTTGTTTGGTTTTTAAATTACTTGTACGAAATTTGGCGAACCAATATGACATTCAGACCAATTCTGTAACTCAGTTACTATGATCATAGCAATTAAATTTGTCACTATGGGCAAGGTCAGTTACTATCATGAATTAAAGTCATTATAAAAGTTATGTTGTAGTAACGTTACTACAACATAACTTTTTAAAGAATTGATCTGAATATCTGCTGCGTAGTAACACTAGAGCCTACACTATTACTGTTTCGCGCGGTCTGCGATGCCGTAGTTCCACGTAAGAACACATGCTTCATAATAGTGCGAATTTCCGACCGTTCCATTTTCAACAAAATTAATTTAAAAAAAAAGTTTTTGATATTTTTTAGAGCATACAATGGATTCTTTACACAGGAGAGATGTGTAACTTTCAAAAAAAAAAAAAAAACAGAACGGTAAAATATTAAGCCAATGTCAAATAAAAAGCTGTTAAAGTTGGCAATATTATTAATTGGCAACTACAAATTTCATCTTTGACGACCTGATATTATAAATAATGAGTTATAATTTGTATAATACATTTTTTTAAATAAATACCTATTATTTAAAAATATTTTAATATTTTTTCGTTAATTGCATTATTTAATCATAATTTGGTTATTATTCAAGTTTGTATTGCATGTTTCTTTGGTTTAAACGGAACTAAATTTTGATTTTTAGTAACTTTTATCGATTAAGTGAGGTTTTTTATCATTTCGTGTAGCAAAAGCCCACTTTATTCATTAATAAGAGAGCTTATGACAACTTAAAAAATTTAAAATTCCACTTAAACGTTTTGAATAACCTATATGAAGTTTATTTTAAGTTCAAATTTTTTTCATAAATGGCTGTAGCGCTTTCTTAGTGGCGTGTAATTTAGACTACAATTTTTAAAAGCTGGGACAATATTTTAAATTGTAAGCAACTATTTTTAAAATAAATAACTTAAACGAATATTCGGCAGAATAATAACCAATATTTGGTTCAGTATTTGGCTGAATATGAAAATTTATGACGAATATGCCAAATACCGAATGTTAAACAAATATTCGTTACAATTATAGTAATAATCAGATATAAAAGCACTTACCTTTTGTGTGTCCAAATAATTGTGTCTTCCTTTATCGTCTACGCACAACTAAATATTATAAAGTTAAATATATAATTTAAATATAAAAATATTCTGGCATATCATTTCTTATTTTAATGACCTATTTATGTAGATAAAATACCAACGTAATTCATTCGTATCATTTACAAAATGCATTAAATTCTTTCCCTATGTCATAAATTTGGGGTCAGTCCGAGCGATTGTTGAATTGACCGCCAGAGCGCTGTCCCTTCCCGACATCAAGAGACAGGTGCGATCTAAGACAAGCAGATGATAGAATTGTGATACAATATTTAAAGAAACATAGACGTAGAATAAGGGGTTAAAATGACACTACGTCCAAAAAACATAAATCCAGTTTAAACTTTTGATCCAAATTTTAAAATTTGTCAAAAAATATGGTTTAACAGTATCCAAAGATTGTTCCACATAAAAAATTAACTTGCTCTACTCTAAAAAAGACATTTCAAATGAAAAATTCCATGGCCACTTGACATAAAGTTTAGAAGCCAGAATCGACTCGATCAGGTTGATATAATTTTTAACATTTTAAAATCCATATCAAGAAAAAAAAAACAATTTGTGGCCGATATATTGTTTTGCACACTGACAAAAACCCTTCATATAAGGAGTGTTTAATTTTTTCTAAGCTTGGACAAAAGACATGTTTGATTATTTTTCTACTTCTTGAGAGAGACGATTTTCTTAGCTAGGCAGGAAAATTCGATTATAAATATGGTTTTGTCTTGAATTTATTATTATTGTTGTGTATAACAACTACGAATTAGATGAAGTCATGTCTATCAAAAAACAGATGCAGAATTTGGCACCAATTTAGGAAGCGAATAGGACGTCCAAGAAAATAATGGAAGAGCCAAGTACGAGGGCATATTGAAAATTAATGCCTCCATGGCTATAACTTTATTAGTAATTGATATATGGTTTACATATAAATGTTAATTTTAGTATACACTGCCCTCTACGCACTGATATATTCACTTTTCCACATAATCGCCATTGACAGTAATACCTTTACGCCAACCTGGTATGAGTTTTTCAAGTCTGTCACGGAAAAAGTCCGAAGACTTCCCACGGCACCATTTCCGCATCTCCGCTATCACCTCTGCATCCGAAGAGAAACGCTTGCCCTTGAGATGTTCCTTAAGCTTTGGAAAGAAGAAAAAGTCACAATGCGCAAGATCTGGGCTATAAGGTGGATGAGGTAAAACGTCATGAAACCCAAGCTTCTCCAGTGCTCCGTGCATGGACATAGACATCCGTTTCAGCAGAACTTGCGTCTTTCATAGTCCTTACCCATGTCCTAACAGTACTACATTAACACATGCCTCACGGTAGACGACACTTAACCTTCGATGGATATCAATGGGCGCTACACCCTCCGCAGTAAGAAATTCAATGACGTTGTTTTAACCACACATCCATGCCGGCCGTCATTTTTAGAATTGTTTTTTTTCCTTACCTTTCTTAGCCGATAAGATATACGGACAGACAATTATAGAAAATATGAAAAATTGCTAGAGCTGTGAGTATTGGTTGTTTCTTGTCTTCTATACGCTAGTCCATTCTTACATATTATATTGTTCATCTATCTTTTGTATTGACCTTTTTTTTTCTGGCTGGTGGAGTACATTCTTATATTTCTTTGGGCCATCTCGTGTCAGTGCTCGGGCTGATGCGCCCTGGGCAGCTTCGCATCGTAGAGGGGGGGGGGGGTGCTATGAAAAGTTTTAATATGCTTCTATAAAAAAACCAGGACTAAGTTGTAATATGAGATATTTTCAATATATTTCAATACAAACTATTTCATTGTAAGTTCTTAAAACATAAAACCTAATGTATTTCACCTAATAAATCTTCTTATTTTTACTTTCCTATATCAATCAGTTCATTAAATGATTAGTAAATATACAAGTAGTTCGGCAGAACGGCAAGTGTCTAGCTATATATCCATAGATCATAATATAAGGCGAGCAATGTCGCCACCAACTATTCTGAAAGCAATAACAATAACAAGTCACATCAACTTGAATAAAATTTATTATTCAGGTTCTCCAATATTCTTCCATTAATCTTCTCTTCATTAATATTAGTTTCTATTCAGTTTTTGAAGAAATTATTCTTTTGGTTCAATTTATTTTAGATTAAGGGTACCCACCGGCAATCCGTGGGTTCATCGAAAGATTTTATGTGGACCACCAATAAGAATATATAATGTTTACTTTTCTTATCCAACGTAGCCAACACATTACTGCCGCGCTGCTTTAGACTTGTAACATACTAGGCGTATTTATGCCGACGTAAATACATGTAAACTGGCGTAAACGAGAACTTAAAATCGTAGAAATTATGAAATGAAACCAGCAAATATTTTTATACCAGCCAGTACTGTTGAAGCACATACTCCTCGGTATTGAAAGTAATGGGCCAGTACCCCGGTATCCCCGTGCCGTTAGCTGGCCCAGCAGTGGTAAAGTGCAAAATAATCGCATTAGTTGCAAGATTTATTTCTGACGGACCAGTGCTTATATTATACCCACTCTCTAGTATTTCAAATGTAACATATGTATATTTACCTTATACTTACCCAGTATTAAAATAAATTAATGGTTAGGTGCAAAATAAATACTCATTTGGCCATTTCACCATCGTTGAATAAATTTATTTAACAAATAAAGTTGACAATTTCGCATCGGTTTTAAACTATTAATGAAGAAATTAACGTTGCTGTCAATAGAATGATGCGATATTTTCAACTTTATTCGTTGAATAAATTTATTCAACGATGGTGAAACAAAAGTAAAATGTAACAAAACATATTAACAAAAATAAGGAGTGCTCATAAAATGCTGGTAAAGTACTTCGTATAGGAGGAGTGCGAAATACAAATGTTAAGTATATTATTAATACTGGCGTTGCACAAACTTTTAGTGCCAGCAATTTACCAACAGAAAAAGCAGTTTGCCGGCATTCGGCCGATGGTTGAATGTTTGCTGGGAAGTATGGCCTGCCAAGAAATTTTGTATCTGTCTCCAGCCCACGACGTAAAAATAAAACGATAATATTACTAAATACGGCTCGCAACGCAAAAAGGTTGCCGACCCCTGGTGTAGATAATAAATTAATTAATTATTAGTTACAATATTTAGACAATATAATGTGTTTATAAAGTCCAAGACAAGATGACAGTTTTATTAATAATTAAAATTTTCAATTTTTAGCAATAAAAAGAACTAGGGGTCTACAAGTTTTTGCTCGGGATCCCAAGTATTGAAGTTACATAACTGTCTCGTGTCTTTCATTCCTTCGTTTTTATTTAATAAAATTTTACTAAAAACCTTGTCCCTTTTCCAGTTATTTCTCCACCACTGTTTCTTCTTAAAGTTACTTCTACACGATTATAAGTTGTCTTAAACGTTTATCTTTTTATCTTGTGACAATTAAAATAACACATTTATACACATTTCGGCATGTAGTTCGGTTAGCGTGAGGACTAAGTCGCGTGAAATTGTAAGGAAATATTTCATTCCCAGGATTACATTTTGACTGTTTTGTAACAAGGAACATGAAATTAATTTTACAATGAGGAAATTAAAAATTAATTGCTTGTTGTCAAATGGAAAAGACTGGATCACAACATATTAAATCAAAGAAATAATCGCGAAAAATAAATGAAAAGTTTAACTTAATTGTTGTAATTTTCAAACTAATCAGTTTAGGTTATTTGCAACTTTTACGGTTGAAAATTCGATCTTAACCACAAAAATTACTTCCCAAAAAATCAGATCAAGTTCTCTCAAATTATATTCTTTCATAGTTTTTTCGTCAGTCGATTTCTAGATGATAGATATTCTATTTTCCAACTCCAGATTTTCAATGCAGTTATATCAAGCATTTGAGGTTATTAGAACCGTTTGCGGCATCTTTGTAACGGTAGAATTATAGTTATATTTTATGTCTAATTGTTCAGTAAGCAATATTCGCTCTGGACCTGGTCATCAAAACTTTATGAGTCTATAAAATTTAATCTTGTCGTAACAAATGTCCTGCAGGATTGCTGGGACGTTTCAGGGTATACATTTAATGACAAGATATGGCTAATTGCAAACTTGCAAACAGAGACACATATCAGACCAAAAAGGGCACTGAACTGAATCATATCACCGATCGACGCATGCAGAAGATAATTTCTGTTACATTCAGCATTTTTTTTTTTTTTCGGAATTTTCAATGTTTCTTTCTCTGTTCTTGACTCTACAGCCTTGAACCTCGACCTCCCTATGAATGGTGCACCAAGCAAGCCTGTCTTACGCTCTTTTCCTCCAGTTGTGAATGTGAAATATCCTTGGACCCTTGTTAATGTCCTTAGGCGGTGGTCTCCACTGTACGACTGACAGTCGTACCAACTACCAACTTTTTAGTTTTTGTTTACTTAACTTAACTTTTATAAGTTTATTAAGTTGATAAGAAGTTTATTTAGAACATATAATTAAATACAGGGTGGGCCATAAGTCACTGACCATTCTATTTTTGATATAATTTTTTTATTTTTTATTTTTTTTTTCTCTTTTTATTTTTCAGTATTAGAAACAACGTTTGGGAGATTCGGTAGCCATGTATACGATTGAGGAATGAGCAAAAATTGTTGAGTTATTAACGGATGATCCTGATTTTATGAAAAAAATTATAATGACCGATGAAGCGCATTTCCATTTAAGTGGTTATGTTAATAAGCAAAATTTTAGAATCTGGGGCACTCAAAACCCAAGAGTGATTCAACAGCGTCCGTTGCATCCACTTAAAGTCACAGTTTGGTGCGGAATATCAGCAGACAAGATCTACGGCCCGTACTTCTTCCAAGACGAAGATGGAAATGCATTGACTGTAAATGGTGAGCGTTACAGGGCTATGTTAGAAAAATTTTTGTTTCCTAAACTTGATAATACTCAAGAAATGTGGTTTCAACAAGACGGAGCTACGTCCCATACTGCAAGGGAAACAATGAATTTGCTGCGAACGGTTGTTGGTAACCGTATCGTTTCACGATTTGGAGACGTTAATTGGCTATCACGATCACCCGACTTAACACCACCAGATTTCTTTTTGTGGGGATATTTGAAAGATCGTGTATACGCAAATAAACCGCAAGAACTGCAACAACTAAAAGACAGCATAATAAATTAAATTATTGCGATTGAACAACCAGTTTTGGCTTCAGTTATGGACCAGGTACATCAAAGATCAGCAGCTTGCGAAGAGGCTGATGGCAGGCATCTAAAAGATATTATTTTTAGAATTTAATTTTTTTTAAAACTCTTCATGATTAAAACTATCTTTTGTAATCAAAATTATTCATTTTCAATAAAAAATAAAAAAATTATATCAAAAATAGAATGGTCAGTGACTTATGGCCCACCCGGTATAAACTTAGCACAATCAAACAATATTTATAAATTAATTACTAGAATTCGTTCTATAACCAAACTGTTGTCTGTCACCTGAACCTAAAATTTTTTAAGTTAGCAGTGAAGAGTATCACAAAGTAATAAAAGATGGAAGGTATCGCTGTCTCTTATTGTTTCCCCCACTATATTCTGTAGTGTCAAAAGTTGAAATGATGTCAGAGTTGGATAGTATTGAAAAATGTATTGAAAGAAGTATAATGTAGAACGGACTTAAGCTGAATAATTGTGTACTTTATGTTTTATTTTTTAATCTGAACCAGATGAACTCTTTTTTACAACGTCTGCTGCATTTGAATGGATTGACTAACTTGATATCCAAATATAAAGGCTTCCTTTTTTTCTACTAAGTTCTTTACTTTCTACCCTACGATATGTATTCACTATTAAATTAATTTATTATTATGGGGTTTGTCAGGTCTTGACAAGCGTCCACTAATCTCAAACTTCAGCAACCTTTTGAGCCGCGTCTTACTGACACTAGTGGAGCTTAATACACAGCACTGCATCCAAAACCCTGGCGATATGCAGCCGCGGAAATTACGCCAGATCCAGTGCCCGCACAATGCGGAGTGACCCGAGCACCACTGCTTTCTGCATCCTGCAGATCAAAGAGTTGGCAGAAGATCTGCAGACGGGAATGGACTAGATTTCTCTTCGATAGGAGGCTTTCATGCCACCCAAAACACCAACTATCAGGACTACAAGCTTAACTTTATACCCGGGATACAGCTTTCTAAGCTCGGACAAAAGATCCATATACTTGGACCTCTTTTCCTCTCCTTGATAGAGATATTCTTCTCAGCTGGACTTGAGATTTAGATCACAAATATCTGTTTGATCTCGATATCCAGGAGGGTTATGTCCGGCTTAGTGGGCTGTCAGTAACCTCGAGGTGGGGAAGGAGTAATTCCAATAAATTACGGCACTTGGAATTTTCCACCATCGATTTTATGTCAGAAGGGACGTACGGTATAACCCGGTATTTGGTCAATACCATAGGCATGTCTAAGATGATAGTAGAGCACGCGGAGAGCAGCATTATGTCGAGACACGTAGCTCGACGCTTTACGAAATAAATAAATAAATAATATACTTATGCCCGGTTGCATAAAAGTCTTAAAACTAAATATGAGCTTAAAACTTGATGTAAAACATAAAATTGCATTGCAACGCATTGTGTTGCTAGTTTATCTAGTTTTTAAAACTTTTATACAATCGGGCATTAATAAGTTAAAATGGATGCATTCTGTATAAAACATAAATAAATTCAACACTTATTATACTCGTATAAAGTTCCAGTTATTTCTAATATGTATTTTTATTTTGCAGGGCCACGAAAACTGAGTTTTCATCGGTCCGCGTTGGTAAAAAGGGCTAAGAAACACTTCTCCAGTCAACTACAAAATGCTGAATAACAGAAACACCCCAAAATATCGGTAGAAACACATCGCTCGCCTAAAAATCGCCCACCTTATATCTTATTTCATTGTGTAGATCTATACATTATAAAATTTTGATCAGGTAGATAATTTTCACATTTTGACACTTACAGCTGAGCAGGTTAACTACCTGTAGTTACAGGTGTGTACCCTGAAAACACAGATGCACACACACCTTCTCACTTAAGATCCACAGATGAATAAACAGACACACATACATACACACTGATACACACCTTAAAAGAAACTAACATAAGATGAACACACAGACACACATATACTAATCCAAAATCGCTGATGGCTATATAATCGTTCGTTTTTCACGTGTGCACAATTAGTTGGCGTATAATTCTTAATTATATGTTTCAATATAACAATTTTCAATAAGGGGTGACTATGCATTTCATTTGATTGGCAGATTCTCCATTTTATCTTAGATCAACAACACAAAAAGAACTTAATTATGATTTTTTACCGCAGAATAAATTACAATACATAATTAATAATGATAGCTTGATTTCAGAACGTCTTTGTTTGGTCAACCATCTATTATGACGTCATCTGTTTATAAAATTATTCTAATTACTACAAATTAACATATAGGTGGGTGTGGAAGATTATATAACAATGCAGTTTCACAAATATTTAATCAGAAAATACACGAGCTGCGTGTGCAATAATTAAGAGTGCATACTCACCAGACCTAGCCCCCACTGACTACTACTTCTTCCGCAAATTGGACAACTTTTTAATAGGAAAATAGTTTAATTCCAACAATGCTGTAAAACTGGCCTTCCAGGAATTCATTGACTCTCGTCCGCCAGGGTTTTATACTCCGATGATGCTGAACTGGTCGCCCGAAATCGGCAGTTGATCCGGAAAACATAAAAAAAGTCCACAAAATAGTTTTGAAAGACCGTAAAGTGAAGTTGCGTGATATAGCTGACACCTTAAAGATATCAGAAGGTAGTGTGTTTACAATTTTACACGAAAATTTTAGCATGCGTAAATTGCTTTCGAAGTGGGTGCCGCTTTTGCTTACACCGGACCAAAAACAAGAACGCGTCGACGATTCAAAGCTGTTCAAGAGAGATAAAATGGATTTCTTACGTCGGTATGTGACAGTGGATGAAACATGGATCCACTACTACACACCTGAATCAAAAAGATCGTCATATGAGTGGCCAGCAGTCGGTGAAAGTCGTCAAAATCAACCAAAAACTCAAAAGTCAGCTGGCACGGTTATGGCATCCGTATTTTGGGACGCGCAATTTATTTTGTTTATCGACTATCTTGAGAAAGGTAAAACTATCAATAGCGAATACTACATGGCATTATTGGATCGATTGAGTGTAGTAATCAAGAAAAAACGGCTTCACGTGCAAAAGGAAACAGTGATCTTTCACCCCCCGTGTCATAAGTCGATGAAAACGATGGTTAAATTGAATTGATTACGCTTCGAATTGCTTCCTCACCCACCGTACTCTCCAGATCTGGCCCCCCAGCGACTACTGGCTTTTTGCAGACCTCAAAAAAATGCTCCAGGGAAAGAAATTTGACTCAAATGAAGAAATGATTGCCGAAACCGAGGCTCATTTTGAGGGCAAATACAAATTGTTTTACAAAGAAGGCATCGAAAAGTTAGAGGAGCGTTGGAATGAATGTATCACTCTTGAAGGAGTGTATGTTGATGAATAAAATCGAATTTCTGAACAAAAAATTGTTTTTCTTAGTTAGACCGGAGAATTGAGTAACGTGGTATATATACGACCTGGCTACAAGAAGCTCACGATAGAGAAAATTGGACATTTTGAAAGGAAGCTTATAGCCAGCAGTGTATTAAAATAACTGAAGGATGTTTTTTTTTACCAATACTAAGAGTTCGAGTACCAATACCAAGAGTTACCAGTAATAAGAGTTCGTTAAAGAGACGTCTTATTTAAACGACTGAATAGATTTAAAAAATCGGAAACTGATCTAAAAGCTATTCCAAAAAGTACTTTCAGAATATATACTCAACTGGTTCTTATTAAGGTTTTATTTTTGTATTCATTCGTGCTATATTTTCTCATTTTCAAGATTTGGTTGTTGTTGCATGCATAAATCAGAAGCTTATCAATATTCCTTCAGGAAATGAGAGATGTTTCAGATACAAGGATAGCAAGGAGGAAATTAATAGTTGTAAAACATATCTTTTATAAAATAGTTAAAAATGTCTTCGATTCAACCAACTTTATATATCTATTCAAGAGCCTATGAAATACTGCATATTCTTGTATAGGTATTTACCTATTGCTTATATTGTTTATTATTTATCGGACATAAACTGTTCTCTGAATACATGATTTGTGTCCAGCATATAACGTAACGCTCGAACATAAGAAATATGTCTTTACATTGAATAGATAGCCACTGTTCTCTGTAAACCAATGAATTATGTCTAATATTGTGTATTTATGGCTAAACCAAACGATAGATCAGATCTAAACGATTGGTTTTAGGAAAATGGTAAAGAACAGCGATTTTCAAAATGTGGGGCTAGGTTTAAGCAACAAAATGGCCGAGATTTAAAAGATGTCAAGATCAGGCGCGCACCCAGAGGGAGGGCTAACGGAATTGATGCCCCGTCAAGAGCTTCAAAAACACGTGGTTCTTACGAGTTTTTGTCAAAATATAAGTGACGACTTTTGTTTTTTAGGGTCATGTTTTCAACGTATTTTAGAAGTGACGACTTTCTTTTTAGGTCATCACTTGTATTTAAGAAAGGTAGATTTTTTTTTTGAGATTTCATCTTTTGAGATCCCCCGCCCTCCCCAAGAATATATCAGGTCGTCAAGGATGAAATTTGTAGTTAATAATATTGCCAATTTTAACAGCTTATTATTTGACATTGGCTTAATATTTTACAGTATATAAATGTCATCCCGTCTTTCAATACAAATGTATCTATCGGATAGTTATCTAACGGATAATGAGATTGATGTATTGAATTCACTGCTTGGGAATGACATTTATTCAGAAGATAAAGTTCCAGATAACATTATCTGTCGGATAGTTACCTAGTGGTTTAAATGAAGGTGGAAAGACCGGGCCTTAAGGTCATAATGCCCGGGGGGGAGGGCACCTTAGCCCTCCAAATGAACCCGTAAATAAAAAAATTAACCTGTATAAAATTCTCGAGAGATAACTCCATTATACTTATAGTAATTTTCAACCCTTTTTGAGATCTCAGAATTATCATTGATAGCCCAAAACTCATCCTATTATCACCTCTGTCCTCCCATTTTACCATATAGGCCGTGTCTCCAACGCTATAGCTCTGAAATTTTAATAAATCCTCAATCAAAACGTATCACTATTTTATATAAAGATACAAAGTAACAAAATATAAACTATTTTAGTTCATGTAGTACCAAGTAACTTCCAAATTTAACGTTATACTTCATCGTCAATAATAAAAAATAGTGTATTGGGCCCGGTAGTTCAATTTAAACCACCTGTATACTATTGATAAAATATTAATATATGTGTTTATTCTCATAAAGAATTATTTTAAGCAATTCTGTTCCTTATTTATTAATTGTTAATGACTATATTCCTTAATGAGCTTTATTAGGATTAACCATCTTGATATGTAGTGATACGTGATTTTTGCAAGTGGCGTCTTCATTTTTTTCTGACGTTTTTGGTTATTTTTAAGTGATAAAAGTGCAGAAAATACTTGAAATAGTGTGTTATAGTATCGACTTTAGTGTTTGGACTCCATGCAAACCAAAATTGGAGCGACTGGAAAGGTATTTGTAGAAATTTTTGTTAATTTTATAATGTAAGTCATTGTTATGTAGAATGTGCTTCTATGGACAATATAGAAACACATACATGTATACACTATCGGCTATAACTAGAGAAACAAAACTATTTTTTAAATCATTTTTATAAATCCCGATTATTGACTAAATGAATATTGAATTATATTGATATAGCAACAACAATTTATAAGTTAGAACCTGCTCTTAAAAATATTTGTTGTACTGGTACAATAACTAAAATAATTAACTTTCTGCTGCAGCAGACTATCTGCATATTTCTTAATAATAAAACAATTTTTTGTGGTTAAATTTTTTCCTTTGCCCTAGCTCCCGTTCTTGTACCGACAATATATATAGATAGGGGGGCCGCAGACAATATTTAAGTTATTTTGGGGGGTCCCATGCCAGAAAAGGTTGAGAAACACTGACCTATGCACACTGAACTGTCTCCGTAGAATGTCCTCTGTAATGTTGTTTTGTATTCGGCATTATCGAAAATAAGTGGCGTTATTTTGAAATTTTGACATATTGTGATAGAATAGATTTCTAACAGGAGGTTATTTTGAATATAAATGCGAAAAGTGTAAAAAAATATTAATAATAATTCCGGAAATATATCGAATTCCTTCAAGAATATTCACTGTAAGATAACTTGGTCACTGGGATCAATGGAGAGGATGACAGATACCATTGGAGCAATGTGCAAAACAGCTTATTTAGTTTAATTAAATTTTATTAGAAGTATCTTGTATGTTGAATATAAATAAGTTAAATAACACTGAAACAATTATAAAAAAGAAATGATATTCTTCTCATTAAATTACCGAGCTGTCTTGTCTTCTCCACTTCAAGTACATCTAAAAATTTATAAAACATATATCCCTGCGCCATAACTAAAATATTTACGTAAAAGCAATAAAAATATATACGAAGTGTGTAAATTAAGTAACCGGACTGGCAACATAGCGTTTGGTCTGGCGACATTTGGGACGTGGGACTTGGAGAGACGGCAGGTGAATATGTGATATGCCTCCAGTACGAGATTGAACTCGCTAGAATAATTCGTGGCGATTTTTTTCGTAAAACAGTGTTTTCTAGTGCATTATAAAAATGAGTGATATTCATTTCGAGCAACGGTGTGCTATCATATTTTGCTTCAGACTTGGACACAGTGCAACGGAAACTTTTCCAAAACTTCAGCCTACGGAGACAGTGTTTTGTCCAGGACCCAGGTTTTTTGGTCGTTTAAGGCATTTTCAGAAGGAAGAGAGTTGATTGAAGATGAATCACGCAGCGGAAGGCCTTCATCAAAACTGAAAATGCCGACAGAATCCGGGATCTTGTGCGTTCATATCGTCGATTGACAGTCAGAATGATCAGGGAAGAGTTTAATTCGACTCACACTACCGTTCATCAGATTTTGATCAATGAATTGGGGATGAGAAAACTGCGCCTTGTCACACAGCAATTTCAATAAATGAGTTTTTAGCCAGTAAAAACATTCCTGTGGCTCCTCAGCCTCCTTATTCACCTTGAGTCCTTGTGACTTCTTCCTCATCCCAAGATTGAAAAATCACCTCAAGGGATGTCTTTTGGGGCCACTCGAAAACATTCAAACGTCCGTAACCGGAGCTGAAAGCTATTCCAGTATTCGAGTTCCAGCACTGCTATGAGGATTTGGAGAACCATCTCCAGCGCTGTGTGGCTTCTCAAGGAAGTTATTTTGAGGGAGACAATATTGAATTGTAATTCTATTCGAATAAAAAAAAAAAAAATAAAAATAAGTCCGGTTACTTAATTTACACACTTTGTATTTCAATATATAAAACACATTATAAATCAAGTTAAGAAATTATATCACTTTTCAAAGAAGACACGTTCCTAGGTCTCCTCTCAAGAGACACAACACTGTTAAAAGTGCACTATCGATGAGTTACAGAATACCAACACAAGGTGTTGAAAATCGAAACCTTCAACAGGATACCTGATTATAGGAAAGCTTACAGAATAGTCCTCCTGGTCAAGAATTTTTAAGGATTGTGAAATAAATACGGAATTTCTTGACGCATTGCTTGAGTCATTTTTGTTCTGAGTAGTCTTATATTTTCTTTTTTAGGGTTTTGTAGGTATGACCAAAAAACTCTTATACCGTCATTTTGTCGTCTGTCTGTCTGTCTGTTCGGTAAAAATTGTAGCCAAAGGGCTAAAACTAGAGAGTTGAAATTTGGCAATTATACAACTCTTTGACCCGCACATAGGAAAAATACTAAAAGATCTAAAAAACATATCCCCCTAAAAATATAAACAAATATGTGCTAATCAAAAAAAAAATATATATATATTTTTTTAAATTCTGAGTAGGGTTGCAAATGAAAGCCCTTAGTACGTGGATTATCGATCAAAATTTTATTTTTGCAAAATAAATTATTTTGATGTGATTTTTGCCAAAATTGTGCAATAAAAATTTTGTCCCACACCCTGTAGCCCAGATGGTTTAAAATGGTGGAAAAAATTCTAAGTAATGTACATTGGTGTGAACGGGAATAGTACAACCGGAATTTTTGATCAGATTATGTTTTCGGAAAATAACGCATTTTTTGTGTTTTTAACTAAAATATGTTAAATATTTAATTCGCTATCTAACAAACCAGATCAGTAGCTCTAGTAGCGTAGTTGGTTTTGCCGTGCGCTTTGTAATTTGCAAACTAGAGTTCAAATCCTGTTAATTTTATTTTTTCAGTTTTTTTTTTTGCATTGTTATATTGTTTAAATTATTTTGTCAAAATTCTAGTTATATTTTGGTCAATATTGCATTTAATTTTTAAAAGCGTAAATTTAATAACCAGTGGGAAGTGTTGAAATTATAATTTAATTCTATGTTTGACGAAATCAGAGGGCGGGGCTTATGATTTAGGCAACCAATGGAAGCAATAGGCGCAATTTTCAAAATCTTAATGAACCTTGCTATATAAAAAAAATACTGCACATATTTAGAAACTTAAATAATGGTATTAGGTATTCGAATTAAAATTCATAAAAAAATATTTTGACATAAAATTTGTTTTGGCATCACAAATAATCATTATTCAGTTACTAAATACCTGCAAAACCCAGAAATGTGTGAAAATTCACACTTCACATCAATTTTTTGGACACTCGAAAACATTCAAACGTCCGTAACCGAAGCTGAAAGCTTTTCCAGTATTTGAGTTCCAGCACTGCTATGAGGATTTGGAGAACCATCTACAGCGCTGTGTGGCTTCCCAAGGAAGTTATTTCGAGGGAGACAATATTGAATTGTAATTCTATTCGAATAAAATTTTTTTTTTAAATCAGTCCGGTTACTTAATTTACACACCTCATATTTCCATATATAAAACACATTTTAAAACAAGTTAAAAAATTATATCACTTTTCAAAGAAGACACGTTCCTAGGTCTCTTCTCAAGAGCGACACAACACTGTTAAAAGTGCACTATCGATGAGTTATAGAATACCAATACGATGTGTAGAAAATCAGAACTTTCAACAGGATACTGGAGAAACGATTGCCGAAATCTTACAGAATAGACTCCTGGTCAAGACTTTTTAAGGATTGTGAAATAAATACGGAATTTCTTGACGCCTTGCTTGAGTCATTTTTGTTCTAAGTAATCTTGTTTTTTTTTTATTGTAGTATTCTTCGTGCATAAATAATGCAAAGATCACGTCAGAATTTAGTATATAGTGTTGGCGTGGCTTATGCATACATTTTCCTTGAATATTCAGTTATTGAGTTTCGTGCCTGGTGTTCACTAAGTGTCATAGACAACGGTAGATTGCATGCCGGACTTTCTCGCTTGAAATATAACCCTGGACCGAGTCAAGTCAATATTAGCGACCTGTAATCAGAGACCATTTTGTTTTATTTATTGTTATGTTTATATATAGAGCAAAGGAATGGGAGGTGCTATAGGGGCTATGGGAATATTTTAATATTAATATAGATATGATGAACACGCATGTTCCCATGAAATGCTTTCTTTTCATGGTAGTCGACTTTAGATGCACGCACACTCCATAATGCAATTGGATTGTTAAGATATCACACGTAAGGGAATATATGCTACGTCATTAAACAGTTTGCCAATTTGGAACAAATAGTTTGTCATCTTTAATTCTTAAGACGAATGTGATGCTGAAATCAAAGGATTAATAACTAACAAGAAATACCATGCTAAAACTGGTAAAGATATGGAGGGACAACACTATCTTCAGAATTCTGTAATCATGTTGTCAAAAAGATGAGTTGTGATCAATCACATAAGTAAGATTTATTTATTTCTAACATTTTTGGCTATACAACTGATAAAATACCAATAATATCACTAGTTAACAAACTTTTTTCATCAGACATGATTTTAGGACTAGATAGACTTTTGGTTGCTGATTTCAAATCTGTTTTTAGTTTTTTCGTAGCACGTCTAGGTTTTGAAATGAGGCTCATTATGTTTTTGCATTATTTGTGATTTTGTTAATAGACTCATCAGTGGAATATCTGCGGTGATCTAAAATTCATTGGGATGCTGATGGGCATGCAAGCAAGGTTCACAAAATGTAATTTCCTATAATGTCCCACTATTACGGATTATTACGTCAAAAGTAATTGGTATCAAAGAAGTAAATATGAGCCAGTAAAAACAGTGTCCAATATATTCCTTTGGTTAATACGCAAAAAAATGTCTTGCCACCTCTCCATATTAAGCTTGGCTTAATGAAGAACTTTGTGAAAGTAATAGGGAAAGCTAATTATGCAGGATTTCGGTAAATAAATTTCCAAAGATCAGAGCAGCAAAATTGAAGGAAGAAATCTTTGTTTGGCCGCAAATTCAGGAAGTCTTGCAAGACACAAATTTCAAAGATTCTCTCAACGTTGAAGAAAAAGAAACTTGGGAGGCCTTCACATGGATTTGTGAAAACTTTCTGGACAACCACAAGTTAGATTTTGTTCGATGCGTTTCAAAAAATGGGATGCCGTATTTGAAATTGCATTTTTTACATTCGCACCTCAATTTTTTTTTCAAGCGATCATCGTGTAATAATTTTACACAATTTCAAACGTGGTTTGTCTGCGGAAGAGTGTATCTCCTTTACTTTTTTTTTTCCAGGATTGTCCAAGTCGGAGCACAGTATTTCGTTGGTATAATTAATTTAAAAGAAACCTAGATGATTATCCACGTCCAGGACGGTCCCGTGAAACAGTTACTCTTGTAAATATTGCAACGGTTAAAAAATTGCTCGATGAAAATAGGTGAATTACATACAGACAGATATAGGAGTCTTTGCACATTAATGCACCAGCTATCCGTTCAATTCTTCGCCACCATCTGGAAGTTAGGAAAGTTTGCACGCTATGGGTACCACAAACAGCAATAAGAGATGAATGGCGTCGAAAAATGTTTTAAAAGAATTTAAATTGGGCACTCGAAATACGTGAACTCCATTGTGATAGAGAACGAAACATAGTTTTATTATTATGATGTGCCACTACCAAAGTCTAGAAACAAGATGGCTCTTTAAAGACGAAGAAAATCCAACCGCGGTAAGCGAGGGATTATTACAAGAATTGTTCTAGAAGAGAAAAAAACAGTTATGGCCAAGTGGTACATTGAGTGTTGTTTGCTTCAATTGATTCAGTCTCTTCAAAACTTACCGCCATATTTACGCCTTCACACTTGGCGCTTGTATGAAGATAATGCATCCGCGCATCTAGCTCAACTAACTAAAGTATATTTGAATAATTCTGGAACACAAGTGTTAGAACATCCTCCGGACAGTTCATATCTTGCCCCTTGTGATTTTGGACTCTTTCGTCAATCTCTTTCATCATCTTTCATCAAGGATAAGCTTAAAGGCCATCATTTTAAGAGTGATGATGAGCTTCCAGCAACCTGGAACCAAACCTGTGGAGAAGTAGCAACTGAAAAGTGGAAAAACAATTTTAACTCGTGGTTTATACGTATGAGGACGTACCCGGGGAGAAACTTTCTTTATGGGCCCCGGGTAATGATCAATAACAATCTATATCCGGGAATTTTATTATTATACAGGTGAAAATACAACTGATGACCTAAAAAAAAGGTCCTCACTTCCAAAAAAACAAGTGAATGACGGCCACGCGCCTCTGGCACTTGCCCCGATGCCAGACCGTTCCTAGGTCTCTTCCCACGACTCCGGGGCCCCGGGAATTTTCCCCGGCACCCCCCCTTTTGTCGAGCCTATATATATACATATATAATACATAATAATTGAGATAAAAATATGCGATTTGATTTGATAATAATAATACTCTAGATTTATTGTCATGTCTTAACACATTTACTAAACAAGTTGCAACTATCAATTTTAATCAATTTATTATGTTTTTTTTTATTATGTTATACTTTGTTCTTGCTTTGGAATTTTCTTCTGTAAGTAAATATGTTAATAAATAAATATTATATAACAACGATTTATTTTTGCTTGAGTCAGTTTGATATTTAATAAATGTTATTACATTTTAATGGTAAAAATACTGTAGGTTCGCCTAAACAAAATATCAGTTTAGAATACAAATATTGACGAATGTAATGGCAAAATTCAATTTTCCCGCAAAAAGAAATAGACTATTCGGGTGTTAATATGACATTCGAACGTACTCATCCTCTTAGTTGAAAAATAGATTATAGTTAGGTGAAAAGATTGCAATGGAAAAAAATAAATTTTCTTAAGTTGAATAATTTTAAATATTTTTTCTTTGTTTTACTATCGATTCTTGAGGCATGTCAGCGGTTTTCGACCTTGGAGATTGTATCTAGAAATCAACACATTAATGAATTAAGAAACTAATTTCCGTAAATACTAATTAGGAGCTGAGAAGCGAGGAACAATCTTCTAATTGTCTGTGCGTCTGGTATCCAATTTTCCGTACGAGAGAGTTGCGTGTTATACAGATAGAATTGCTCAACTCTACAGTGATTCTCAAACTCAACTAAAGTATGATCAAGAATTCCTGTTGCACATTAATAAAACATCATAGAATCTGCGTTTTATCTACCATCATCCAGGAAAACGTTCACTGCCAATCTTTAAAACATCCACAGAACTACTAGTATTTTAGATAGCTGGGAGCAATCTGCGGACTATCCTGACTTATTTTCAATAAATAAGTTTCAATGATTCATGTCTTTTTCTCAACAACCGAACGAATGACATCGCTTAGTTTTGATGACCTTCTAGGTTGAACCATACCCTTATATTAACTGCCATCGGCCAAGTAAATTCTCCTCAAGTATCAAGCAACTTAAAAAATATCTCTATAGTAGAATGTTCTCAGTATGATTAAAAAAATATGTCATAGGTATATGAACAAAATATTCACTTTCAGGAAAAATAAACAAGAGAATGTTAAGACAGCCACTTATATCCCTTAACTTTACTCTAAAGCAGTTTTCCAAACAATGTATTAAGAGGTGTATAATACTTCCCGTAAATCCTCATTGTGAATATAATCAGTATGTTGTATCATCTCATGGCTTTCAAAATTTTCATTTCCGATGTCTGATTTATGCTTTCATCTGGCTTTTTAGTATCCAAGATTCACTACTGTATGTAAGCATAGAAATTGCCAGTGGATGCGTTTAGCGAACTCAACTGTTGGCAACTGTTTAGTATTTTGTCTGATAATGAACGCGTACACTGATAGGTACTGCTGGGAATCAGCAGTCAACCTAATTACTTTGTGCTTACACTCAACAGTTGCCAGTTTGCTAACCGAATAACAAGCTAATGCCGTGTTTACATTGGTAGAGTAAAAGAGCTAGTTACTAGCGCAAGTAACTAGAAACTAGTTACTATCCCTGTGTAAACAGTTGACAATGTGACTAGTAGAGAACTAGCTTCTAGTAGTTGGGCTAGGATAACAGCTAGCTCGTCGACGTTTTTACTAGCTACTATCTTTTCCCCCACTACGCAAAATTGACTCATTTAGACAATATAAACTCATAATCTATAGAAACTAAATTTAATAGCCTATTAAAATCATCTGGTGTCATTCTTAAACACAGTCTGTACACTTTTTGATCTTTCACAGATATTTCACGAAATAGGAGGGCTGATGCGCCATGGGTAGTTCTTCTATCAATCCATTTTTTTAACCCATTTTCGTTTAGGCTTATATTCTGTACCGATTTCTCCAATAAGACAATCAGTTATTTCCTCCACAAGAAATAATGTAATACAAAATACCATTTTTATAATGGCAACACGCCGGCGACGATGTATATTCATATTCATAAACTATTTTTTGCAAAAAGATAATTACACAACAAAATCACAGTGAAGATGTCAAATGTGTTTTGACACTTACTATCCAGAAAATAAGATAGTATACCAATTGTGAACGAACACCTACTATCCCGAAAATAAGATACATATTAGAGTAAAGCACGTAGTACTTGCGCTAGTTACTAGCTCTTTTAGCAATGTAAACCCGGCTTAAATACTGCGAACTGTAAGTCAGCATACTCAATAAAATTAATTTTAATTGAATCATTATTAGAATTAAGTGTTTTGTATTCTTTTTACTCGTTTATAATCGTTTTTATACAATTTATTTTTATTTATTTTTTCGCAGACCTAAGGAATACTAAGAGTATTGTAGAAAAAAAGCTCTAAAGAAGTGACTTATGCAAAACTTGTTTGTCATACTGTTAACAGTTTGAGAGTCACAGTATCCTGTAGTATATATTTGCTGGGTGTTATTAAATACGTTCTTAATCACAGTGTAGGTAATGTAGTATAGAGCCAGCTAATATTCCCTATTAGTTTCGCGTTTTCGATTATTTTTAATGGTTTTAGGTAGCTACGTACAAACGTTCAACAGTTTTCTGATTGATAACTCCTGTTTACACTGTAATTGTTGAGGTATTCCTTGTTATTAACAAGTACCGTAATAATTGCTTTACCATCGATATAGAATTTATATAATTTTGCAGTGCCAGAAAAAATACATTTCTAAATCATTGGCATTAATGAAAATTTACATAAATAATCACTTATATATCAGGACCATAAGTCTTAAATTTTACTAAAATCGAATAAATCGAATAAGATTTTTAATATTTTATAAAAAGAGTTTAATGTTTTCTCAAGAGAAGGCGTTACCTGTTATATTTATTACAAAAGTTATCTAAATGGACCCAATGAATTAAGTCATCATTACGAGGGTTACCTTTTATGTTTTTACAAACGACAACTAGATGGCAATATTGAAATGTGTCACTACTATATTCGTAAAATTTGATATTTATTACTGTGAAATCAGTGGCAGTTTATAAATTGAAAGGGTAGTTTGCTGCCAGTGAGCGTTAAAAAAACAAGTTTGTGAAAAAATGGATATTACTCGTGAAAGTTTTTGTTGGACGATTTTTTACGATTTTAGTAAAGGCCTAACTAAACAACAATGCATAGATTCGCTTCGTTCAACTTTTGGTAATGAAGCACCATCAGAAAAGACTGTTTACAATTGGTTTGCAGAATTTCGGTCGTGCGTCCCGCAGTGATGAATCTCGTGGAGGTCGACCAAAATCGATTGTGATTCAAAAAAACATCGATGCTGTGCGCAAACGATTTCCACTGTATGTGGTTATAGGCTAGGTTGTTTACAATTTTGACGTGAAAGTCAGGGAAATGCGCATGTCCAACGGTGCGGCCAGCGCTCAAAATAGAAATTTCTAAACTTGTGACACCACGCTTGTGACATCGCGCCTACTACACCATAGTACGAGGTTTTTCAAAGTAGAGATAACCTATTGTTTGAATTTCTTCTTCCACGTTTTCAACACATGAAAATGATACATTATGGTCGTCGAGTGACCGCTAGAGAGGAGAGAGGCTGGAAAAGTATTTCTGAAGTCTTTGGGCCGTAATCCTCTGATTGTTTTCAATCCAACGTTCTTTATTTATACCTCTGTGGTAGCCTAGTTCTCTATTGAATAGTTTTATCAAGCATACAACGTGTGCATTACGTTAATACATTCTGCTTATCAAGACTCTAACAAGTTGATTTTTAATCAATCAGCTGTTTGCCACAATGAGGTGTTGCAATCCTGACCTAAGATGGATATTGACACCTTCAGGATAATATAGTTCACTATTTTTCAAAGAGATGGCGCTAGTTGTTCTTCGTTAATAAAATTATCTGGTAATATTGGTATACTTTTATGGTTCTTAAGAATTGAAGTTCTTAATACTTCATTTGAGGTTATAAATAGTTTACTGTTTCTAAAACAGATGTCACTAGCAATTACTTTTAGTAATAATGTTATCTGAACGTTCCCAGTGATATCTGAGTTTAAATGTGTTTTGGGCTAGTTCCTCCCTGTTAAATGTTAATCTCTGATCTAAGCGTTAACAAAAAAATGCATGAAAAGTGTATAGGAAATATAATAAACCTCCAATATCTCAAGAACATCAAAGACTAAATATTCTTGGAACTTCTTCCAGGGTTAAGAACCCTATCAGGTAAATTAGCATTTCCCTGTTAGATGTCGGTTATCAGAGGCCATACACTTGAGGTTTTACGAGCTGTGAGAGGACTCCTGACACCTCACACACCTCACTTATCACAACGCGTTAAATTACACACTTTATTGCGAGTTAACATCGGTATCTAGCGGAATTATAATTAGACACAAAGTTTAGGATAAAAAATACATAATTTGAATGCAAAAATAACCGTTTCCAATAACCTTGAAACCTAATTTCTACGTTTGTATATTTAAAGGGTTTATCATTTCATTTAAATGTAAAAGTGACTCTCAAAATTTTATGCTGTTATTACTGCGTATTTTTACATATAGCTTACAGTGCAACATATATATCGTGAAAGGGTGTGAAGCCTGGGTGTGAAATTAGCACTGGGGATTTTAAGCAATGGCGCATTATATTCTTTCTCAGATATAAATATACAGTCTAGAGCATGAACACATATTATTGTATACTTATTATAAAATCTCTGTATTATTACGTAGTATGTAAGGCGTTGTTATTATTTATTCTAGGGCTACCTTTTAAATTTTTACAAAAACTAAGAGAGAATTTTTTTTTTATACAAACTGTTTTATTGCTTTTCAAAATATTCGCCTTTAAGATTTTTACACTTTTGCTTGCGTTTAAACCAATTTTCGGTACATTTTTTCCACTCTGAAGTTGGTATCTCAAAAACATGGTTTTCGAAGGCTTCAACAGTTCTTGAGGTGATGTATATCGCTGTCCACGCATTTTTTCGTTTGACATTGGGGAACAAAAAAAAAAAACTCGTTACGGGATAAATTACGTGAATACGGACAATGAGACATTAATTCGATGTTTTTCTCCTTCAAATAATCAATTGTTTGACTTGATGTGTGGGAACTTGCATTGTCATGATGAAGAATGATGCGACGTTTTTGGTTGTTTTTCCTGATTTTGTCGACGACTTCTGGCAAACAAATTGTTGTATACCATTCAGCATTAACTGTTCTCCGATCCTCTAAAGGAATGGTTGCAACATGTCCAGTACAATCGAAGAAACAAGCGATTATTTTTTTGAAAGTGCTTCGTGAACCAGCAACTTTTGTAGGTTTCGGTTCATCTTTGAAGAACCAAACAGTGGATTGTTGCTTAGTTTCCGGTTCATATGAATAAATCCAAGTTTCGTCACCTGTAACGATGTTGTATACGGATTTTGCAGTGCCTAGATTGATTTTTTTTTGCATTACTTTACACCAATCAACACGAGCATTTTTTTGAGCTTCAGACGCAAATATCCTTTGTTGCTGTGTGCCGAAAATTTTAACTAACTAACATTTTTTGAGCTTCGGTCAAATTATGCGGAATCCATCGGGAACAGATCTTTTTCACTGCTAAATATTCATGCAAAATCAAATGTATTGCAATCGGCGATATGCCAAAGGATGCCTCTATCTCACGGTAAGTCACATGCCGATCTTGTTCAATCATTTTTTGCACAACATCGATGTTTTTTTGAATCACAACCCATTTTGGTCGACCTTCACGAGATTCATCACTGACGGACGCACGACCACGACGAAATTCTGCAAACCAATTGTAAACAGTCTTTTCTGATAGTGCTTCATTACCAAAAGTTGAACGAAGTGAATCTATGCATTGTTGTTGAGTTAGGCTTTTACTAAAATCGTAAAAGATCATCGAACGAAAACCTTCACGAGTAACATCCTTTTTTTCCCACAAACTTTTAAACGCTCACTATCAACAAACTACTTAGTCAATTTATAAGCTGCCAGAGATTTCACAATAACAAATGTAAAATTTTACGAATATAGTAATGACACATTTCAATATTGCCATCTTGTGGTCGTTTGTAAAAACATAAAAGGTAACCCTCGTACATAATGTATTTTTAATATTATCTTGTTTCATTAAATAAATTAATATATGAGTATAAAAAAATAATTTTGTTAGTTAATTAGTCAGCGAAAATGTATACAAAAATAACCAAAAATAACTAATTAATAAATATTTACTTTAAATACTTGGTATTTTTGGATTAAAAAATTCTCCGGACGTCCGGATTTAAAATACTGCCTGAAGGATTCATCATTTTGTTTAATGCAACACTGGTTCCCAAAAGTTTATGACCATAGAGTTATTACTGCCTATTTTTAAAATAAATAATTTATGTGAGTAATAAATAATTTTTATCACAATTATAAATTATAGTTGTTATTATTCCCGAAATAATGCTCTTTTGTTTTAATATTAATAAATTTTGATTATTTTGTAAACTATTAATGTATTTACATAATAATTGTAAAATGTAACTAAAACAGTAAAAATGTAATGAATGAGTTGAATTTGTTTTGCATATTAATTTTAGAAAAAATTCACTGTTCAGTTTAGTTCGAGATTTTACCGAGTGTTGTCGCCACTAGTAGCGTTTTACGTGTATACCTAGTTTGAAATTAAAACAGTTTGTGTTTGGTTTGTTGTTTTGTTGTTTTGTTCATTCATATTCGTCTGTTAGGTACGTAGATCCACTTTCTCCTCTACTATTATTTAGTTAAATAAATTATGAAATTAATTTTGTCTTTATTTGTCATCTAAAGTTTATTGGATGGCTGGAACATTCAAAAGATGCTCTTTTAGTTTCTAATTTTGAAATCAAAAAAGGTGAGTGATAAATATTGGTGATACTTTCTTGCGACAAAAATTCGGCGCTCGAAACATTATCCAAAATCCAGATCCAGTGCATCCTTATGCACTAAAGATCCAGTTGCTACTCCTCAATCTGAATTATCCGAATGTAAGGGTAGAGATGTTTTGGATACCGGGACATGTTGGTATTAAAGGCAAAGAAGCGGCTTATGTAGCTGCAAAAGCCGCCTCCCACGTATGATTGATGTGAGTTTCATATTTCCAGATTACGCAGAGTCATCTACAATATCTGGTTTTAGCCATGTAGCAGCATGAGTGGAGCAGCATACAGGATGTTAAGTTGAGACAGATTAAGGGAGACGTTAAACCATGGGGGTCCTTCCTGCAAGATTAACAACAGGAAGGAAACCGCCATCACACGCCTCTGTATAGGCCACGAAGAGTGAAGAGTCTCTTGTATGTGAGACGTGTAACACAGATTTATCTGAGAGATAACTAACGTGTAACCCAGATTTATCTGTGTTACACGCAGGGCCGGCGGAGCATGTGGGCGCCATTGCGAGGGGGCGCCGTCGATGGGCTCAAGTGGACACCAAATTAATGTAATAATAATTAGCGTAATGTAATTTTGTAGCGAAGACCTTTTTTTGATTATTATTTGCAATTTAGTGGTGAAAACCGTTTTCGTTAAGTCGTTACATGTATTCTTATGTTTTAGAAGTAAGAACTTTTTTGTTTTAAGGGCATCACGTTATATAATAGGGGAGCCTAATTATAAAATCTTACCTAGGGCACGAAAAAAGCTAGTTACGGCCCTGCCTAGGGGCGCTGAATTAAGTCTTGCCTAGTGGCGCCAACGACCCTTGTGCTGGTCCTGGTTACACGCATAAAATTCGTAGAAAATTATAACCTAAAATTTATGTTCCGTATATAATATGCATGTGTTCCGTATATTTGTAGAAAAAATTGATGTGAAGTGTGAATATTCACACATTTCAGGGTTTCGCAGGTATATAATAAGTGAAGGCGGTATGCTGAGTGTGTAGGACAAATTTTACTTTGTAGTAATCACGGCAAAATGAACGATATTTTTAAAATAATTTATCGTCTGTTAATCATATAATAAGACTGGTTATTAAATTTACGCTCTTAAAAATTAAATACAACATTTGTCAAAATATAACTAGAATTTTGACAAAATAATTTCAACATAATAAAAATGTAAAAAAAAACAGAAAAAATAAAATTCGCTCCGTACACGAACTCGAAACCCTTCGTTTTCCAGCTTACGACACCAGTGCTCTAACCCCTTAAGCTATCGCACGCCTTGCATGTGAGTGTCTTACATTGGTATAACTTTTGTACTTTGTGAACCAAAAACCACAAAAAAGCGTTATTTTCCGAAAACATAATCTCATCAAACATTAATGTTGTACTATTTTGGTTCACACCAATATACATTACTTACAATTTTTTTAGATTTTTACTTTAAACCATCTGGGCTACAGGGTGTGGGACAAAATTTTTTTTGCACAATTTTGGCAAATATCGCATCAAAATAATTTATTTTGCAAAAATAAAAATTTGATCGTTAATCCACGTACTAAGGGCTTTCATTTGATACCCTACTCAGAATTTAAAAAAAATATTTTTGTTTTCGATGAGCACATATTTGTTTATATTTTTAGGGGGGTATGTTTTTTAGATGTTTTAGTATTTTACCTATGTGCGGGTCAAAGAGTTGTATAAGCATGCCAAATTTCAACTCTCTAGGTTTAGCCGTTTGGCTACAATTTTTACCGAACAGACAGACAGACAGAGAGACAGACAGACACACAGACAGACAGACAGACAGACAGACAGACAGACAGACAGACGACAAAATGACGGTATAAGGGTTTTTTGGTCATACCTACAAAACCCTAAAAAAGGCAAAGTTGGTTGATAACTTACAAATATAAGGAATTATTTTATTCATCAAAGTATGCGCCCATATTGTTTTTACACTTTTGCCATTTAAGCCGCAGGTTGTTCAGGCTGGTGGTATAAAACCCTGGTGGACGAGAGTCAATGAATTCCTGGAAGGCCAGTTTTACAGCATTGTTGGAATTAAACTGTTTTCCTATTAAAAAGTTGTACAAATTTCGGAAGAAGTAGTAGTCAGTGGAGGCTAGGTCTGGTGAGTATGGAGGATGATGAAGAAGTTCCCATTCCAATTCCTGTCGTTTGTGCAGTGTGTGGTCTAGCGTTATCATGCAATTAGATAGGAGTCGATATGTTGACCAATCTAGGCTGTTTTTCTTTAAGTTTTAATTGAGTTTTGATTGAGTCCATTGACGATCTGATGTTTTAAAATCTATTATGTTTTAAATTCCTCCTCCTAGATACGTTCCTGTAATTTAATATTATTTTCCACTTCGATTTCCGTTTAACATGCTGGTTCAATCAATCTTCCTTCACATTATAATTAAAATTCGTTATTATTTTATTATAATTCTCTCGGTAATTGGAGCAGATTTTTACTAAAATTTATATTAAAACAAGAATGTAATTATTGCCGGTAGTTTATAAACCATTATAGTCTTTTTTTAAAATTACCACGAGAGAATTTTTGAAAATCAAAAATAACGTCTTATTCAACAAAAATATGGTTTTATTTCTTAACTTGAGATTGAAATCAGTTATTAGATTAAGAAATTCTTTGATGTAAATTATTTTAAAATAATTACCTGCTATCACAAGAGTATATAATATGTAGAAGTTCAACTCTAACTAAAGGAAAAAAATATAGATAATTGTGTATCCATCTGTCGTTCACTTCCAAAGTTATAACCATTCACGTTCCAGGCTATTGCTGTTCAAATGTTGTTCTTTAGTTGTTTATTCAATGTTTGCTTGTTGGCATAGACACGTTCTTTAAATTAATACAGAAAAGAGTAGATCGTCAGTGAAGGAACTTTATTTTTTTAACACCCCCTGCAATGATCCTTTAAATGATATGCCCCTCTCGCGATTACGGGCATAGCGGGCCAATTGTTAAACATTGATACTGTGCGTGAACTGATACTGCAAGATCGTCATGTGACTTATTATGAGATTGAGGTATCCTTGGGCATTAGTGGGACCAGCATACATTCACTATTGCGTGAACATCTGGCTGTCAAAAAGATTGTTTGCGTTAGATCCCACATAATTTGACAAAAACAGGCTCGTGTCGATTGGTCGAAAGAAATTCTCAAATAATACGATCGCGGTGCTTCCAAACACGTTTATGACATCGTGATAGGTGACAAATCGTGATTCTACGCGTATGAACTCGAAAGTAAACTGCAGTTGACTGTATGGGTCTTTCAAGATGAGCCAAATCCAACAAAAGTTTCTCGTGCACGAAGCACTTCGTTTTTTTCCTATTTTTTTTTTCCAGTTGCGACGTGTCCTGTTTTCTTTTAAAAAAAAAAGACATGTCGCAACCGTTCTTTTAGAAAAACGTAGAGCGGTCAATGCTGAATGCTACACAACATTTGTTTGCTAGAAGAAATAAGGAAAACCAACCGCCGAAGATGGATCATTCTCCACCACGACAATGCGAGCTTTAAACAATTGACTTTTTGAGCACTCAAAACGTCGATTTGATGGGTCATCCGCCATATAGTCCTGATTTGGCACCCAAGGACTTCTTTTTATTCCTGCATATCAAGAATAAATTGGGAAGGCAACGTTTTATGACACCCGAAGAAGCGGTTGATCGGAGTTAATCGGAGTGAAATCGGAATGGAAAAAGTGCTTCGAAAATTGATTCAAACGCATGCAAAAGTGTATTGATCTTCATGGAGAATATTTAGAAAAACAATAAAGCCACTTTTGTTGATAAATAATTGTTTTTGATCTCAAATTCCGAAATATAAAAGACAACCCTCTTAGTTCTCAAAAATGAAATATTACGCCGAATCTTTGATTCCATTCAAATTAATGGTGAATGGAAAATTCATAAGAACAAAGACATCCTAGAATTGTACTCAAGGCCGAGTGTTACACAAGAACTGACAGGCAGTCGATTACAGTGGATAGGACACGTGATGAGTATGATGGAACACAGAATGGTTAGGAAGATAATAATTGAGTTTATGGGAGTCGGACAGGTGTAAAAATAAATAAAAAAGTTTATTTCACTAAGCTTACGTTTCGATTTTTATTTAAATCTTCCACAGAGCTGAAAGGATTATGAATATAAATTAGTTTAAAATTACATAATTAATTATTGTTTTATAAGAATACATTGATAAAACTACAGCAGAATGGATTAAGATACTAAGTATACATAAATAAATTATTAGTTTATAGATACGCTATTGATGATAATCTAGTTAAATAATAAAATTAATAAAGTCAAATAATAAAATATACCTAAGTTACGTAAAATTTAAGTTAAAATAAATAAAATAAATAAATACATAAATAAAATTTACTGTACCTAGTTAAAGTCACTAAATTTGAAATAAAACGTTAAATAATAAAATATACACCTGTATTAATGATACCTGTAAAATTATGTATTAATCGATAGTTAGGAAGATATGGGAAGAAAGATTGAATACCTATTAATCAGTGGGAAAACCTCTCAATAGATGGAGAGACTGGGAGTGCCTAAAATAGAAGAAGATGATTTAACTTAGACGCCTAATTATTTAAATTTTTGAGTTTTACGTTTCATTTGTACTTGCTATGTGTAGTAGTTGATTTTAGGCTTAGAGTTTCCAGTTTAAGACAAAACTATTACATTACTTAATATCAAATGCTATGATTCCCGCTAAGCTCGCTGATTCACATTATTCTACAAAAAATATTATCTACCAATAATAGTTATAACCGATACCAGTGAAAAAGTATTTTGTACAAAAATACTAGTATCGAAATAAAGGTCTCGATACTTTACTACTATCGATAGTACCGTTTCATCCCTATCCGCGGGCCAACACTTCCGCGTAACTGCTATAAATGAACGGTGTGTAAAGCATTTTTATTTTATTTCTCAAAACTGGTAGTGGAATTCCTTTACTGCTTCGTACATTATAATTAATATATATGATATGGCATTTAAATGGTCAATTTCTCGAAATATAAGATTTAATAAGTACAAAGCACGTTTGTGTAGTAATTATATTTTTATTAGCTTATAATTGTGGTCGTAACGCAATGTTTTGCCGTAAACGGCGCTGCAGTACGCTCATTTCAACGTTCTTCAATTAGTAATAACGCACTCTAAATTACTTTAATTACTTAATTGATCTTTACCTTTTAATTTCTTCTTTTATTACTAACAAGCTAAGTATAGATCTCACTTATTATTAATAAAAATACAAACACATATAAATGCACATAAAAAGTAATACAATATCTAGGTAAAAGTAATAAAAATCTAGGCCATAGGTCAGGAAGTGGCGTTCAATTGGAACTGCACGAGGCACTAAGCTGAAAAAAGCGTATTTTTGTTTTTATTTTGAATGATTCTACGCCAATATCTGTACTATGGAAACATAGGTTAGCATTTATACGACAAACTATGTATACAAGTTGAAATTTATACACCAAGCACACACTGAACATTTGTACAGTGGTTTATTTTGTATGACAACTAGCAAAACTGGCGTGGCGAGACTTTCTGGTCAAGGGATGCAGTGAAAACCAATGCATGTAGGCAAAAATATTCTCGCGAATCAAGAGTCGACTGTACCTAGAGCCCTGCGCGGATAAGCTTTTCTGTATCCGCATCCGCATATCCATGATCCGCAGCCAATCCGCATCCGCAAAAAGATTCGCACAATCCTCACAACAGGTTTTGCTGTCAGTTTGGAAAGAACTAACATGTTTCGCCGTATTTGGTAATCAATGCTCTAAAACACTACTGAAAATTTTTGGATTTTAACAAAAACTAACCTAAAGGACGCCAAAAGTTATGGGGTCTAGATGCGCTAATAATTTTGAAACCTAGAGAGAGACACAAATTTTGGGGGGCTTAAGAGTCCTTTTTCGTAGGGAGCAGGTGGCGTACTCCTCATGAAATACGTGTTGATAGTACTAAGTAAAGATGGGTCATTCATGAACGAACCGGTTCACTGAGCCCGCTCAGTACACTGACCGAAGTGACACGGTTCTCCAAATTGAAATGAGCCGACTCACGGCTCACTGCATAATTTCAAGTTTCAAAGATAGGATTGATCGGGCAATTGTGAGCAATGACCGGAGTGATCCGTATCTGGATCGATGTTATGTTGAACTCTGTGAGAATTCGGCTTGTAATGTATTATCGTAAAGTTTATTTTGTCATAAATTTGTAGGGCAGTCTATTTGAAACTAATAGGTTTAGTCTGTACTTTCTTACAACCATATTATATAAAAATATTAAAAATATGGCCCAAATCCCAGATGTCCGATTTAAATGACAATAAACATCGCCATAAACTTAACTCATCTGGTTTAAAATACAGTAGATACATAAAGTGAATTGTTTGTTTACTATTAACCCGGCAAACATGTTAAATAATTCACTTCTATCATAGAGTAAGTAAGTTTATATTCCTTACCCTATTCTCTATAGATTTTTATTTATTTAACTTGTTCATATAGTGCAAGTGCCAGGTTGAGCGACGTTCTACCTACATATTGCTAACTAAAAACCGTATTGAACGAACGACCGACAACTGAACGACCTGAGTCTCGGGAACATGTTTTATTAGCCGGATCACTGAGCCGGATCAATGAGCCGGCTCAGAAAACTGAACGACCTTCACTGATCCGGTTCCGCAAACTGAGCCAAAACTTTACCAAGGTGAGGAAAAAGTAATGCAACGTGGCTATATATATATTTTATTATTGAATTTAAAAAAAAAAAATAGAGGAAGAAAAGTTACTTGGTAGAAGATGCTTCATATTTTTTCAAATAGCAACATATGTCATTTTTCAATTATTGTCAATTTCAATTTTTGGAATCAGCAAGACTTTTTACTTCGGGTAGTATAAAACAATTAGCAGGTTACATAATAAAATATTCGAGAAAAATGTATAGGTAAATTTTAGTATTTAAATAAAACTTACTAAACAGTTTTATGTAAAAAAAAGCGTTTATTAGATTTGAAAGTCAGAATAGAACAGAGGTAGGAAGAATTACATCGAAAGTGTACCAAGCAACTTTTGTCGAAATATTATTTTCTATATACAATAATTAAAAAAAAAGTTATGATGATAGTCTCAACATAATCTCGATCATGGATAATTGTCTTAATAACAATAACATAGAGTGAGATAGAATGCTACAAAATATCACATGTGTATACAGACAACCGAAGGTAACCGAGGATTGTGTCAGAACACAATCGCTTGTTTCTCCGAAAGTAACCGAAGATTTAATGTTCACGCGGATATTGCGGATAAGCGGATTTATCCGAATACGATCCGCATGGTTTAAATGATAATTTATCCACATCCGTAGAAAAGTTGCGGATATCCGCGGATAAACCGCGGTTACCCGCGGATTTGCAGGGCGCTAGAGATAACCACATACAAACAATACACAGTTACTCGTCTCATAAGTTCAAATTTTGTCCGACCTGCGTCACTCCATAGCGCTATTGAGTTAATCTTCGAATTAAACCATACGCTTTTTTTAACCGTTATCGGCTAAGTAAATTCTCCTCGAGTATATAAAAAGTAATACTGTTATTATTATTTAATAACACTGTCATATTCGTCAAGTAAACGGTCTTAAATTAATTAATCTCAACGGGTTCTTATGTTTGATAATTCGATTAGACTCTACTAAATTATCCCCTATTAAAAGTAAATTTTAAAATTATAATTGTGCATTTTGCATAATTTCAATTCTCCCGCTTGGGGCTATTAACAACTATGCAAATATACCCCTTTATAACCCACATTTTGGTTAAGTTTGCCCATTTTCTTACACCCCTATTTCAACTTAGTTATAAATTAAAAATTATAATGTCTTTATTATAGCAAGAAAAGGGATATATTTAGCATAATTTTTGCCCTTAAGGATGATTCTGTTATCACAATTATTCCTAAAACTAAAAGGAAGTTTAAGATGTTAATGAAACCAGGTTTTTTAAATAATAAAATTGATTTAAAAATTATAATTTAACGTCGACCAATCAATTTTGTGAAAATGTTTTATCATTAGTTATAAGTATAAAAAACATTGTGAATTTTTATTTTAAGTACTGACTATAGTCCATTTCAAATTAGAATGCAATGGGTGGCACGGCAAACCGTGAACGATTTACGTGCAGAAAAAATAGTATTATGGGAAATTTGAATTAAAAATATATTTTTGAGCGACCATATCAAAAACAGTTCTTTTTATTCATCTATCACCGGCCATAAAGTAAATCTTTTTCGGCCTAGGCCGATTCACTTCTTTTGGCCACTGGATGCTAGAGACATCTATGTGTCATTTCTCAAGTTACAAGATCTGCATGGTTGCATTAACAAATTGACAGTCGAACATTTATAATTGCAATAATTGTTCAATAACCATAAATTATCCAATGTAAATAAATAAATAAATATAACCATTCTAATAAAAATTTCTTTTGGTCGCCAAAAAATTTGATGTGCACCTTGGCCAAAAAGATCTTCTTTTTGGCCATGATACACAAATAACTTCTACTTTATAACAAGTCTCAAGCAAAGTTTATAATAACTCCATAATATAACGCATACGTATGGAACAATGGGTTTGAGTTTGATGTATCCATAGCATATCTATTATAAATTAGGCTGTGCAACGGTAGCGTTTAAGTCTCTGCGGCTACTCGTTAATATAATTACAAAGGGTTTCTTGTAAAAAATTTTATGAAAATATTCTTAATATTGAAGAGGGTTTGAATCACTAGAACGACAGGCTGTGTTTCTATTGACGAGTGGCAGCAGTGACTTAAGAGTTGTGTAACAGCCAGTTTGTTTAAGATGATTATATGTATTATGTACTAAAAGAAGATTAAAATATCTTCAAGCTTCTTGTGGAATTTCATTGAAAACTTTGTTACTGTATTTATGGTAACAATTGTCCTTTTTTGTGAGTGAGAGCATATATAATATGCTTCCCTTGAGGATTCTTTATAATATCAGCAGGACCAGCTCCAAGTTCTCTTTCAGACATATATTTATATTATTTTGCTGATAAAAAGAAGTAGTATTAGGTGTACAACTGTGCTTCCGCCGTTTTCCTATAGATAGCTTTAGCGGTAAGTAGTGGTCAAAATAAATAGTACGTCATGCATATATATATATATATATATATATATATATAGGGGGGCCGCAGACAATATTGATATAATTTCGGGGAGTCCCATGCCAGAAAAGGTTGAGAAACACTGTGCTATAGTAATAGTAAGAGATATTAATAGATTTCGTTTCTTATGTACTAGTATTGTTAATATGTGTAATTGACTTAAGGTATACTATATGTATGGTGCTAACCTTCAATAAACTGGGGGGGGGCAACTATAAAATCGTGCCCCGGGCCCGAAGAAAGCTAGTTACGGCCCTGCAGGCTATAGTTTTCGCTTTCTTCATAATTGACAATCGAAAAAGCCGCAATTATTCATCACTTATTACATAAAAATAGAGACAAGTTTTTTCTATTTAAATTAAAGATCTAGTTAATAAAAATAAAATAATATTTAACTTTTATTTATTTTTTTTAAAGTGTCCTTCTTTTTCCTGTCAATTAAAATTCATTTTTATTTCAGCTACCGTCTAACAGATGGCGCTGTACTCAACTTTAAGGCTTTATCCTTTCACTTTTAAACATTTCAGGATTTTGTCCTTGTATTGAAATACAGGTAAATGAAGGATAGAAGTTTAGATAATTTATGAGGCGAGAATGAATATGAGTAATTAAGAATATTAATTGTGTGGTAATTAACGCTCGTTTAGAGTAAATGTTGTTTATAATGTGTTAAAGTGGGTTTATTTAAAAGCTTTCATTAGATCATATGTCATTTTGAGCGAAGATAATACAGACGATATTTCAAATTCTAAATTAACTATAGTTTTCCTTAGTCTAAAAAATTTCAGGCTATCATAATCAAGGGCTGACTGGGACTGTCGAGCCGATCCAGTGATTTGAAATTCTTACCAGACCTTAATTTTTCTAAATTAACTTGATAACAGGATATGGGGCATATTTGGACATGGGTCCCATTGGGACAATTCAATATTACCGCTCCGTTTGCTTTGTGAAGTTAGTTGTCTACATAGAAGCGAATCCTTAGCTTGGTCCACATTAGCGAACCGATCTTGTAAAGCTGAGTCCAGTTTAGCGAGCCAATCCTGTAACGTACAACGTAATGTAATATGCCGTGGAACATTTCTGTTTAATTTCGACGGGATCACGAGCACAAGTCAAGTAGTTCGCAAAGCGCTCGTCCTAATCCGCTCTGCGTTGTTTTTTGTTGCGAACACAAAGGGGTTCATCGAATTTGGTTGGACGCATTCGATGTAGTTTTGACGTTCGCAAGCATGGAGATTTGACACAAAGTTTACATAACCTAGAGTAGATAGTAAATGTTAGTTCAAAGGACCATTACCTCATTTAGCCTAGTCCAAATTTGCCGGACAAGTACAAAATATAGGTTTCAGAGAATAAAAAAAAAAAATAGTAATTTAATTGAAAACCCTAAACTGTTAAACAGAAGCCAAAAACAAAATTAAAGAAAAATATATTCTAGTCAGGTTTCTTAGATTCTGTTATGGAAGCAATAAACTGTATTTTCAAAACGAAGGTTATGTGCGAAAAAATGGGAAAAAAGTTTAAAAAAAAACAGTTTTTTCGATTTTTGAGCTTGTTCCGGCGTTAAACTGACAATTTTAACACCGCCATTTGAAAGAGGGAAAAAAATACACAAAATGTACTTACTTAAAAGTTGGCCAAACATTATTTACATAACCTAAAAAATCGTTGATAATTTCAAAGATTTTTCCTGAGCTTAGTTTCAGTCGAAAAAATCTGAAAAAATTCATGGGTATTTGTAGTGCTGAAACACACGTCTGTGATTTTTTTTCAGATTTTTTGGATGAAAGAAGCGCCCAGGAAAAATGAAAGTCGAAAAAACGTTGTTTTTCGCATAGAGAACACCCTAGTGGGTTTCGGGGGCTGAAAATTTTTTTGCGGGGGTTTTCGACCAAGTACTTTCGAATGGTCAAGTACTTCAAAATGGAATTCTGGAGCGGTGCAGTTTTCACTATCTTATTCCGCTATAGCCTTTTATTAACAGATTCAAAATGACAGTACAATATTTAGGGCTGACTTCGTGGCAAAATTTCCTCAAACTCAAGACAGCAAGAGCTCGTCCAGAGAACCATATTACAAAAAAAATCCATGTTTTTTTTCTGTATAATATTCAATAAGTTTTAAGAGTTGCCATGGCTCCGTGGTAAGACGGTTGCCTACGGAGCACAGAGACCCGGGATCAAATCCCCCCTCCACCGGATTTTTATCTTCCGATATTGTGCAGTCAGCTCTGGGGTCGACCTAAAGTATTCAATACTTAAAATGAGTACCTGTTTATAGAGGGATAATAGGACCGGCAGAAACGTCACACTGACCACGTGGCTTTCATATCTATGACCGGTGGACTAGAAACGGAAAACTTACCTTATCTGCTCCTATGCGCCTATCTAGGCTTTGGGAACCTATTATTTTATTTACTATTCAATATGTTTATTCGATAATTAACTAATATGAAATACTATGTACAAGGGTTGCCTTTTATTTTTTGGGATTTGAGATCATAAACAATTATTTATCAACAAAAGTGGATTTATTGTTTTTCAAAATATTCTCCATGAAGATCAATACATTTTTACATGCGTTTGAACCAATTTTCGAAAAACTTTTTCCACTGCGATTGTCAAATTATGTGGAATCCAACGCGAACAAATCTTTTTGACCAAATGTCAAAATGGCAAATGTTCATGCAGTAGTGAATGTATGCTGATCCCATTAATGCCCAAGGATACCTTAATCTCACGATAAGTCACATGATGATTTTGCAGTATCAGTTTACGCACAGCATCAATGTTTTCCGGAACAACAACCGATTTTGGTCGACCTTCACGAAATTCGTCCTTAAGGCTGCGTATAACCCCTAGTGGTTACTAATTTCTTATACAAAACTAAAAATCTAAAATAAAATTAGTTTCAATCTATACATCAAATTTTGCACCGAATTTTTATCTATCTAATAAGATATTTTTAATTGTAGAAACATTTATTGTAAAAATATTATCGCTCAATAACTTAAAAATAGACATCAGTGATATTGTTCTGTAATTTTTTAAATCTATTTGTGGGTTTCGAATAACTTTCATATTTATATAGTTTTGTGTAGAAATGTTCAAATAATACGTCAACATTTTTTTCGACTTGATTCCTTATAGTTTAGAACCTTCGTCGAAAAATATTATACTTGATGATAATGGAATGCCACTTGGTTCACGTATTCTTTACGAAGATTAAATCATTTTTCTTGTAACACCTATTTTGAAAATCGCGGCAGATTCAAGATGGCGGTAAAAATAGACTACCAAGTATAATAACTATAAGTAGTTTTCACAATAGTGCAAAATAGCTATAAACATATTTGTAGAATGAAGCTTTTGCTACAATTTGCCGCATCGTACGCAAATATGCGTCAATTGGTTTACAAGATGGTGTGTATAATGCAATTTGCTTATTTACAATTACATTACAGTTTTTTCAACAATTAAAAATATCCTATTAGATAGATAAAAATGCGCTGCAAATTTTGATATATAGATTGTTATTAATTTTATTTCCGATTATTAATTTTGTATAAGAAACTATTGAGAACTATAGGGTTGTGCGCCGCCTTAAGCGAACTACGGCCACGATTCAAGTTGGCAAACCATCGATAAACAGTAGTCCATGATGGTGCTTCATCGCCAAAAGTCCAATTAAGTTCATCGATGCACTATGTTGTTGGGTTAATCCACGTCGAAAATTGTAAAAAATAATCGTTCGAAAATGTTCACGATTTAATTACATTTTTAGCCGAGATGAATTTTTTCAAGTTACTATAAATGGGCCCCGCTCTGGTGGGGCCAGCTCTGGTGGGGTACAAGTATTCTATACCCTGTATTCGTCTGCCTTCAACAAACTTTTGCTGCGAGAAACTTATTTGCAAGAATTTTCCGATGAAAATGGTTTTAAAATGACATTGTATTCAAATATATTCGCAGTAAAATGAACCATCGATTTTCCACCTTGTATATCTTTTATATCAAAAAATATATTTCTGGGTGAAAATTGCTTCGCTCATAGTGAGACGCTGAGCGTCGTGTAGCGTCGCAACGGCGTCTCTGATCAATTTAAGCCGGAAAAGTAGAAGCGTCATGTGGTTGGGACAAGGAAAATTCAACGAATCGATTTGTCAAAGCAACACGAAGAAACCAGTTGGTTTTTCGGAAAAGGCGTCTCTAGAACGAACGGTAGACGTCATGGACGCCGCCGGCGACGTTGAAGGGACGCGTCGAGATGCACGGTTTGACGTCCTTCCGTTTCACGCCAAACAATCAGAGCGCGGAACGAAACGGTTTTAATTTATGGAGACATTCTCGATATAAGACGACCGTTAAAATTATTCATAGCGAAAAGGAGACAACTTTAAGTGCATTAACAAAAGGTGGTTTACTTGGAATACACTCAGCTACTAATATTACAAAGTATTAATCAAATGTTTAATATCACATGAATAAGGAAAATTAAAACAGAAGTCAATTGCTTATGGTGCAGTGGCGTAGCTAGGAGCGCCCGGGGCGGTCCGCCCCGGGCGCCAACTCTTTAGGGGCGCCAGTAATGTATTTTCTATTGTCAATCACTTTGAATTATAAAAGTTTCAATCATATTAGTTTTATAAAACGAATTGGTTTTTGTATTAGGTCTGATTTAGAAGTGAGGACCTTTTTTTTTTAGGTCTTCACTTGAAATTTAGAAGTGAAGACCATTTTTTTTAGGCCTTCTCTTGAAATTTGCATAACTTGCATAAAGCGTGTTCTACATTATACAATTCTCGTCAAATTTTCATACTTTCCAGCAAACATTTAACTAACGGTCGAATGCCGGCAAACTGCTTTTACTGCTGGCACCAAAAGTAAGTGCAACGCCAGTATTAATAATGTACTTCACATTTGTATTTCGCATTCCGCCTATACGAAGTACTTTACCAGCATTTTATAAGCACTCCTTATTTGTATTAATCCAAGCAAACATTTTTATACTTTTTACTTAAAACTAAACTTTTTTTGAATGTAATAATTTGAAAAGTCTGATTGTTCTTAGTCATAAAACGCCCTAACGGCCAGTACCCCTTCGAGGGCCAGTACAAGTTGATACGTGTTGGTGGACAGTTTGTCAAGAAGTGTATTTGAATAGTTATTGTTTTGTGAACATTATACAGTTTTTTATTGTGATTTGTGTGTGTTTTGTTAGATTTAAGGATGTAGTTTACACAAACTATTTCATGTTAAATTGTTTAATTTTTAGTTTAGTTCAATTTTTTTTTCATGTAATAAATTTTCAATTATTAATAAATCTGTTACAAGGTTATAAATATGTCATTTAAAAAATATAATTTGTCATATTTCATTTTGAATAGTGACATCTTAAATATTTTGTAAATATAATACCAACCTAAAATAATACAAACTTAATCCAAAACTGTAAAGCTTTTTTTACAATATAACCAAGTTTCTAAAAGTCAGTAATACACTATAAAAATCACCAAAATAACCAGATCTAGTTTGTTCTTACAAAAGTGAACAGCTTATAGCATTAATGCTTATAAAATTTGATTATTGAATTTATTTTAACAAGTATGATTTCTTTAGGTTGGCACTCTTCAAGTCAGGGTGGTAGATAATACAAGACGAATATTGGCGAAAATTATTAGTCACCCCTTATCTTTAGGATGCAATTGGTTTGGCCGAAATGGCAGAAAACCATTTTCTTAAAATTCTTCATTAAATTAATAAATTAAATAAACTAATTCCTGTTATTCCTGAAATTATATTTATTTAATATGTTTAAATAAATCAATAAATTATAACTGTTAATACAATTTACAATCGGCCAGTTTTACCATCGTTGAATAAATTTATTTAACAACTTAAGTTAACAATATCGCATCATTCTATTGACAGCAATGTTAATTTCTTCATTAATAGTTTAAAACCGATGCGATATTGTCAACTTTATTTGTTAAATAAATTTATTCAACGATGGTGAAAATGGCCAAAAGAGTATTTATTTTGCAAAATACCAGCATTGACCCATTACTTTCAATGCAATTTACCATTGCTGGGCCAGCAACTGATACATCAATGGCTAAGGGCCACGGGACACCGGGGTACTGGCCCAGTACGAAATGCCAGCACTGGCCCATTACTTTCAATGCCGGGGAGTACGTGCTTTACCAGTACTGGCCCGTATAAAAATGTTTGCTGGGTTATTTCTTTGACTAGAACTTGTACTAGAAATAAATCAGTGAAATTGTACAGTGTAGAACACTTTATGTAGTCAAGGTCAACTTTATTCAAAACTAGATTTGGAGAAACTTTTCTTGAAAATATTTTCAAGTTTAACAACAGTACCAACATTAAAATTACGCTTATAAATATTTTGTATTACCACGTGTTTAAAAGTGTTTTGTTGATAATTGGTTTGAATAGGTGAATATATAAATTGTGTTTTGTACGTAAATCAGTAATTTTACAAATCTAATAGCTAGGTTATAAACACTTGAGAAGATAAGAATTATATATTTATGTTGGTACTTTAAACGAACTGAAACACGTGTAAGAATTTCATTCTCTACCAAAAAATTGAAAAATAAATTGTATTAAAACTTTGACAAATTCTAGTTCAAAGAAAAAAGTTTAGAAAATTGACGAATAAAGTATAATGTAGAACACGCTTAAGGAAATCAAAGACCCTCGCCCCGGTCCTGCTTTTGGGTTTAAATACTTAAATATGGGGGCGGCAAAATTGGCCTCCACCCCGGGTGGCTGAAACCCACGCTACGGCACTGTTATAGTAACCATTTAATGCACTGGTCCTCAACATATGACACCCAGGATGATAATATCATCCTACCCGCGTAGACATTGCTAAATTTAAAAATAATTTGCTAATTATTAAACGCCGTATATAATTTATCTACATAATATCACTCGTAGAGCAGTTCAGTTAAGTTGATTATAAAATAATCATGCCTTTTAATAATAATTATCATTAATATTAAAATATTCTATCATGAAAGTGGAAATATTTTAAACATATACGAGGTGTGTAAGGTGGTAAGTAACCGGACTAGCAGCATAGCGTTTGATCTGGTAACATTTTGGACGCGGAACTTGAAGAGGTTGCAGGTGAACATGTGATACGCCTTCAGTACGAGTTGAACTCGCTAGAGTAATTTTGTAGTTTTTTATTTTGTATTAGTTTACTATTTGATTATGTACTTTAATTAGTAATAATTTAAACATATATTATTATACAGAGAACACTTTACTGGGCTTGTCCTGTGTGTGTTCCAGTCCAATAAATAAATAAATAAATAACGAATTTTTCGTGAAACAGTTTTTTCTAGTGCGTTCTAAAAATGAGTGACATTCATTTCGAGCAACGGTATGCTATCAGGTTTTGCTTCAGACTTGGGCACAGTGCAACGGAAACTTTTGCAAAACTTCAGCAGGACGAGAGTGTTTTCTCAAGGACCCAGGTTTTTTGGTGGTTTAAGGCGTTTTCAGAAGGAAAAGAGTTGATTGAAGATGAATCACGCAGTAGAAGGCCTTCATCTTCAAGAACCGATGAAAATAGATAAGTACTCAGAAAAAATTTCGAAAATTTCTCTGCTGTGAAATATTCGCAAAAATCTTAAAACCGACACGAGTAAACTTCCATTTCCAGTTAACCGATTTTTACAAAAAGTTGATCAACTCGTGCCATTGATGTCAAGAGATTAAATATGAAGTTTCATAAAAAGCCTTTTAGCCGATTTTGATCTGCACGTGTACACGAACCGAAAGACATACCGCCAGACAGACACATTATGTAGGGACCTCAATTTGTGGAGATCTATCCAAATCGCGAAATGTCAAAATCAGTATGATCACAATACATAAATAATAAATAAATAATAGGATCCCAACACCTAGATAGGCGTATATGGGGCAGAGAAGGTAAGTTCTCCGTTTCTAGATCGCCGGCCATAGATATGAAAGTCACGTGGTCAGCGTGACGTTTCGGCCGGTCATATTATCCCTGTATAAACAGGTACTCTTTTACTTGAAGCTGAAACGACCCCAGAGCTAACTGCACAATTTCAAAAGATAAAAATCCGAAGGAGGTGGGGGGTACCGAACCCGGGTCCCTGTGTTCCATAGACAACCGTCTTACCACGGAGCCGCGGCAACTCTACAATGATCACAATACCTCCCTTATATATGTTGGCGGTCGGTCAAAAGTATCCACAAGAAGAAAGTACACTGTACATAGAAGGAATGCATGCAATGCAGATATTCTTTTTCTAGGGTGTTTTTAATATATTTCTATATAAAATATTTTACTCTTATTGTTTAATTAACGTGCATCCGTTGAGCAATCAGATATGTTATTAATTAAAGGTCTGTTTCACATCAATTTGAACCAATCGAAAGATGACTAGGGGCGATAACTTAATTTTTTATTATGTATTATGATCGTTAATATTCAGCTCCTTTATTTTTCATATTTAGATCTAAGATATAGATTTCAAATAAGTTAATAGCTCTTTAGAATCACCACTTCGTTTTTAACTAATTAATTATATATTTTAAACATCATTGGAAAGACATTTTTTTATTCGTATGGACGTCTACAACAAATATGAATATATGATGGTCCAGAAGAATGTGGAATAGGGTCTTGAACGTCGCAAAGGATCTGCTATACCACTAAAAAAAGCAATAGAAAACAAAGGTTTCCAAAAAAGTGACTGGAGAGATAGCAACGCCTGGGGAAGGGGTTTTAGGGAGCAGCGATAGCCGTTTATTAAGCTGAGCTCCTTTGGGTAGAACAGTCCTTCATTAGATGATCTTGTACTGCGCAAAGATTATTTTAATTTCCCATTTGAAACTAGGAGTAATATTTTTTGGAATCCTAATGGTAGTAACATAGTATGCAGTGTCTGTCAGTTGCTTGGCACAAATAGCCATCGTTGCTGTGCACCAGAAATTTTAATTAACTAACTAACTCAGTTGTCACATCTTTTTTCCATCGTATTTCAGTTTAACTTCTATTTAATTTCTGTTTAACTTGTCGTATTTCTATTTTAACAGCATTTACGGTCATATACAAAAATGCCGAAAGCTCTTAGTAGCCGTACCCAAAAGATGGTTTTGTCCCTTATTAATTATTTTTTATGTTTCTTTTTTTTTATTTTGGACTTACTACTGAGGCTATTATCCAGTAGATGCATTTTTGTAGTTTTGACCGACACTATTTTTGGACAACACAAATATCCTTGCCATACCCGGGAATCGAACCCGAGCCCACATGGCCTAGAAGTCAGGACATCGTTACACTAACCACTACGTCACGGTGACCGGCTTTTTAATGGTTCTTATACACTAAAATTTTCATTTTATTTTGATGTGTACAATATTGTGCATTATATTGTATATATAGTAAAATTTAATTCATAAATTTTGCAACACCCTTACTACTGAGTCGCAACACACCGGTTGGAAGCACTGCTTTATATCATAATTCATATTAGCCCCTTTACTCTCTAGAAAATGCAGGTTTTCAATCTTTTTCCAGACCGCGAACATACAGAAAGCCGGCACCGGCTTTACTGGCAACAAGCGCTGATCTGCCGCAGTATCTGTCCATGTTTTTAAATATAACCGCTCACGCTGTGTACTGGTCGGCGCCGGTCGGTGTCGGCTACCCGCTTACCGAAACGTTTAAGCAGTTTAAGCATCTTGTTGTCAGCGCCGAAACAAAAAAATATTTAAAAAATCTTGCATCATCTTCTTTTAATTCAGGAAAAAGGTGGTGGTATTCCCCATATTTACGTCTCTCGAAACAATAAATAAAAACTTCAATATATAAGTTATGTCATCTGTCAGTGTCACATGTATTATCAGCGTTTAACGTGTTTAACGCTCAACCAGTAACCCAGTAAGCTTGTTTTCGGTAACGATTGTCAGCGCTGATTTACCAGCTTTCTGTATGTTCGCGGCCTTAGAAGTGGTTGGATATAACCTAACTTGTTTGACAAATTACAACTGGCAACACAACACATTTTTCAACTGTGACATTATTTCATAGATATCTTGAACGAACTCTAACTATTATAACTGAAGTAAAAAACCCCTGCTTTTTAAAACTGTAATGGAATGTATGCAAACAAATAAGTGGCTAGCGCTTTATTTATTTTGAAACTAACTCTTTTGAGAACAGTAGTACTTAGCCGTTAGTTTGTACATTACGAACAAGTTAATTTAAGCAAAATACGTTTTTGTTTTTATTAAAATTAAAATATATATTTGAGACATTTTGAATTTTTAAGCACTACCCATGTATCTAAATGTGTAACTGAATCATCTCGTGAATCTGAAATTCCAGTTTAGCGAGCCTATCCTGTAATGTACCGCGTAATGTAAGAGGCTGTGTAACATTTTTGTCGAGTTTGGACGAGATCACGAGCACAAGCCGACCGGTTCGCAAAGCGCTCGACTTGGTCCGCTCTGTGTCAGTTTTTGTTGCAAAGGAGTTCAGCGAATTTGATTGGACGCGTTTAAGGTGATTTTGAGGCTCGCGATCATAGACGTTTGACATAAAGTTTACATAACCTAGAGTAGATAGTAAATGTTATTTAATATATTTTAATTTTTTTTTTCGACATGTTTCGCCAGCAGTTAGGTTTCTTTAAGATATTTTGTGTGTTGAATATATTATACATGTGAGGTTTTATCAAAGATTAAATAAAACTACAATCTAAAGTTAATCCTAATCTAGAATATCCTAACCCAATAATGCCGGAGTATTTTTTTTTTTACGAAACTTTGCTTAAAATGAGTTGCATTGTGCATTTAGAATACGTAGCATGATTAACAATCAGACTGTTCACAGGATGTTTTTCAATACGTTTGCGAGACGTAGGTTTCAAGCGAGCATTACGTTACGCAGTAAATTACATGATTGGCTCGCTGTTCTGGATTAGACTCAAATTAACGCTTATCTTTCTCCTTTCTTGAATGACAGCCAAAAACCCTACATTTTGTTCTGCCTTTATAGTTTTTCACAACTTTTACCGACATTATAGCAAAAAGTCAACACTAAAATATACGTAATAAGTTCAAACTGTAGTGCAGTATTTAGTACAATAATTTGGCCACCAGTTAGCGCATTCGACTGTGTGACTTCTCAATATGTGTTCAAACCTTTGAATAAAAAGACCCAGGAAGAAGGGTATTTCTCACAATCACAATTCTTTCGTTCTACCAAAACCCCCACTCCTAAGAGCTACAATATTAGAGTCCTATTAGCGTGTTTTTATCAGGGCTTCGAACCGGAACTGACCCGAAAACCGAAAACCGAAAAAACCGTTATTTTTGTCGGAACGAAAACCGAAGCTGAACCGAAAAAAAAATATCGGTTGATTTCGGTTCAGATAATATTTGTGGGAGTAAATATAAAATACATTTTATTTAAGATTATTTTTTAAACTGATGAGCAGAAAAAAAAGTCATTTTTTTAACTGATAAGTAAAAAAATAAATGCGCCTCTATTATTTTGATAAACGCCCCGAACCACCCTGGCAGCGGCCTTGGTATGATTGTTACAAAATAAGGAATAAAATGTTCTTCTAAATTATAGTAGAAAATAAATTTCTAATACAAATAAAAGCATTTAAAAATTTATCACTAGGAACTGAAACAAAAACCGAAAAAAAAACATTATATTTGCCGGAATGAAAACCGAAACGAACATAAATATATTTTTTTAATTGAATCGGAACAAAAACCGAAACGAAAAAATTAACGGTTTGAAGCCCTGGTTTTTATATTGAAAGAGTGCGTCAATATTTTTAAAATTATTAGTTGTAAAGTTTGTGGTCGTTCATTTTTCTGTAAAATTTCCCCTACTACCAAGAGCTTTCTAGTTCCGTTCAAGGTCGCGTTCAGGAAGACACAGGAGAGAGTCCTGTGTCTTTATATTCAAAGGTTCAAACAGTAGGTAGCGCTACTGTCGTGTATTTCTGAAACTAACGCTACCAGAATCAAACTATAACAATAGGAGATACCTACCTTTATACAATACCCCTAAAGTTGTATAGTCAATTATACAAATAATATAATAATAACAAACACTTACCTTCGATACAAAAGCCCTATTTACACACCCCAATTTTAAACACGAACCATTTTAAACATACCTGAAATGTTAACCACTTCTTCCCATAGATATTGGAAATGTCGTGATGATGATTTCCGGGTCGTCGGACCCGTCTACCGGAAGTAATGATGTGTCTATGCGATCAAGATGTGTGCCCGATCCACCGTACAGAAAGATCTATAGCTCGAAGCCTATGAATAAATTATTGTCAGAAGTTTAGCTCGAGGCTCCTAAACTTGCTCACAGATCTTACATGCGCGAATCACATCCGAATTATCAACCCAAATAAAGGGATGTGTGATGTGAAATTGGGGAAAATCCACATTTGAATTTTACAAGAAATTTTTTATCGAAAACTATTTTTAACTTTTTTAAATTGAAATTTAAACGCCGTAAAAAAACTCACAGTAAGCTAATACGCTTGAATATTTTATACCGCTGAGATTTTAAATGGCCAGATGTGTGTGTTAAAAGACAGGGTCTAACAAGCGCGCGCCCAAGATTTTTTTCTGGAGGAGGGTTAGAAAACAAAATTGTTTAATAGGGGTAGGTATAAACCGGAACCAACATTTTGATCCAGCCAAAAACGTCTAAAAACCAAAAAGGACTTACCAAATTCAAGTAATAACCTAAACCAGTGGCGAAGGGAGACCTCCGCTAGACTTGCCGTCACATAAAAAAAATAATAATAAAAAAAATACATAATTTTTTAAATTTAAAAGAAGATTTAGGTAAATCTTCAAAAATACATCAAATTATGTCCTATACAAATTTTTGTCCAAGGTTTGGTTTACTAGTTACGAATTTTTTTAAATTTTAAAGTTCAATAACTTCCTTTTCCGGTTTCGGATTTTAATAAAAAACAATAAGGTTCTTTCCAATTATTAGGAGAATTTTTTAGTACCAGAACGAACTCTTTAAGTTAAATCGTTTTTGAGTTATCGTGTATACACACAGACACACACACACAGACACACACACAAACACACAGACACACACACATACGGACGGCCCTTCGAAAATAAGTTTTTTGGATTCCCTGGACCATGAAACGTGGTCATCAGTCAAAATCTCGACATCGAAAATTTTCGCGATTACAATACTTACCCCTTATATATTAAGGTCGGGCAAGTAAAAAGGCTGTGGTAATCAACCTGTATTCTGCGGAACCCTGGGGTTCCGTGGCACGTTTTCACGGGTTTCGCAACTTTAATTAAATCATTTTTTTCAATTCTTATTCTTTGAAAAAAATCCATGCCTGAATGGGATTTGAACTCGAGACCTTAGCAACGCAGTGCGCATGTGCACTGCTATGCTACGCCGGTCGGCAATTAAATGCTCTTTGCTTAGATACAATGATTTTGGTAAATTTTGAAAATTGAATAATTTTATATCTGAGGGTGCTATAAAATTTTCAATCACCATTTTCGTCATCAGTAGGTCATATTTATTCCAAAACGACTAATTTTACTTATCGACAAAAAGTTCAAATTTGTTGAGTAGTGATTATTATTTACTTGTTATATCACCTACCATTTAAATATGTACTTTGTTGTTTATTATTGGATTTTATGTTTAAAATTATTGCTAATAAATGTTTATAATCGTATATATATAATTAGCTAGTGTGTGTATGAAATCTACGTAACATTGTGACGTCAATTTTTCCTTAAGTTCTCGTGATTGGCTTATTGAGGACAGCCTGTCTCTTGATTGACAGGTATTTGGCAGATTTATATAACTACTATAGAACTACTACGAATTTACATATAGAAATGTCTTGGGTTTCGTAGGCATAAAAAAGAAACTCTAGACACACCTATATCGTATGATCGATATGAAAAATATTTTGCAGATTTATTTTCTACGAATCTGCGGATAAAATAACATATAGAAATGTCTAGGGTTTCGTAGGCATAAACAAGAAACCTTAGGATACTCTTATAGCCTTTGACCGAAATGAACAGTATTTTGCAGATTTATATAGAAGTATCTACGAATATGATTACGTTCAGAAATGTCTAGGATTTCGTAGGCATCAATCAAATTATTTTTAGTTTTATCAAAATAAATGAAATGTACTGAAAAAATGAATTGTTTTCCCATCTTAAAAAGTTTATGAATAAATAATCTAACTTTATAATTAGCAAGTGTCTGTATGTACTGTCGGTAACATTATGACGTCAATTTTTCCTAAGGTTCTCGTGATTGGCTAACTGGGGACACTCTATCTCTTGATTGGCTGACTGGTGACATCCTCTCCCGTGATTGGCTAACTGGTGATATCTTGTCCCCTGATTCGCAGACCGGGGACGAAATTAATATACGTTAAAAAATGAAAACAAAGTACACATATAAACAATTGAAATTTTTATATTATAAATCCGTCATTGATGACAGGTAATGACCTAGTAAATAAATAAGATTCAAAACAGCATATCGCTAATTATTCGATTAAATTTTTATTTATTACATTAAATATTATATTAGGTAGGTGTTGCATTATTTAAAAAATAAAATAGTATTTTATACCTACATTTAAAAAATATAGAAATATAGTCAGCTATAAAATATCAATTTTGATCAAAACTAAATTTAATAGAAGGTATGCATCTAAATTATTATTTTAAAACGTTTGGCATTAAAATTTAAAAAACACAGCCTATTGTGTCCTTTTGCCTTGGGGTTCCAAAGAAATAGCATTTAAACTATAGGATCCCGCAGATGTAAGAATGTTGAAGACCACTGATCTAAAAGAAGGCCCTCGTTTAAAATACAAGTTATTACCTAAAAAAAGTATACTTCAATAAGAAGAAATTTGCGGCTGAGGCTCATCGAATGCTTCCAGATACTTATGGTGAGGCCGCTATTAGTGAAATAACGTGTCGTGAGTAGTTTCAAAGCTTCAAGAACGGTGATTTTCACGTCGATGACCGGCATAGCATACCGACAATGCTCGACCCCATGTTGCGAAAGTGGTCGAGACATACCTGGAAACTTTGAAATAGGAAGTCCTACCCCACCCGCCGTATACCCTTCAGACGTTGCGCCCTCTGACTATCACTTGTTTCGATCAATGGCACGCGGCCTTGCTGACCAGTACTTCCGGTCTTATGAAGAAGTAAAAAATTGGATCTATTCGTGGATCGCTTCAAAAGATGACCAGTTTTTTCAACGCGGGATTCGTATGCTGCTCGAAAGATGGGAGAAAGTAGTGGCCGGCGATGGACAATACTTTGAATCATAAATGTATAACCAGTTTTTTACAATAAAGCCTCAGATTTCGGGGAAAAAAACGGCGGAAGCAAAGTTGTACACCTATGTATAATTATTGAAAAATACAATTAAGTAATCTGTTCATAGCAGGTCAATCATGTTTTAGATCAGAGCAAAAACTCTTAGTTAGAACATGCGCGTTAGTCAAAGTTATACGACGTATTTTGAGAACCATTCGTAGAAACACAAAATTTCTTCGTTCATTGACATGCACTAAAACGACAAATGTTGTCTAATTTAACCAACCTCGAAGCCTTTATAGTTCTCGAGATAACGATACTAGACAAATTAAAATGAACACCTTGTAGAATAGCCAGCCTTCGACCCGAAGATGTAATTTGGAGAAGAAGAAGAAGACGAATATCCAGGTATTTAATTAAAATTCGGATATTAAGAGTTTATTTTTGGTGGGAGCACTAAAATTCACATTATATCTCTAAAACGAATCGCAATTATTTTTGAACTATCCATACCGCATTTATTTTATGCAACATTGACTTTTTCTAGTCTTGTTTTGTTCATATAAAAATAATTTTTCGTGAAATAAAACACTAAATTTTTTTTCGATTCTGTGAAAGATAAAATATAAACTAAAAAATTATGTTAAAGAATGCCGTTTGTGTGTTAATTTGTAAATAAACTTCTAATTAATTTGTATAATTATGAATAATATTTTGATAAACGTAATTCATCATGAAAAATCTGATATAATTAAAACAATATCAAAAAATCTGTTTAACAAAACAGTTAAAATTTTATTACCCATGATTCAAATCGCAATGTAGGATCTACTGTAATTATTAATATTTACTTTAAATACAAGAATATCGCATGTCTAATATGGAGATTATTCAAAAAAATTAATTTAATTTTTTTGAGTGACTTCCAGAAAAAACTACGTGAATAATTTTCATGCATAGTACCTAGTTTTGCCATAAATTTAAAGTTTTGAGTGAAATTCCAGAAGATGCTTAAAGATATTTTACTTTTCTTTTAGTACTTAATAGTAGTAAAAGTAGTAAAATTAGTACAGTTTTCGAAATAACCACTTCTGGCCGTTACACAGGGGTTAAGTCTCTTCGGCCACTCATCAATAGAATTACGAAGGATTTATACAGAAAAACTTTCAGCTGCTTTCGTCAGGGAGTGCCTCAGAATAGCGATTTGGGGTGTCTCTTCTTGCAAGCCATTTCCTGAACCACGGACTATAATTTATATTTCAAGGGGTTGAGGTGAGAGCTGCCAGGCGACGAATCAGCAGGAGAAATTAGATAAATTGATTTCAAGCCACTGCTGCGCAGCCTTTGCATTGTAGGCTGACGCTGAATCTTGCTGAAAGCTCAAGTGGTGACCAGCGAAACGACGAGGAGTAACAGGTTATATTTACACTTTTATTAATATTATTATTAAAGGTTTTCAATCTTTTTAATTCTGCGAAGTTCGCGGCATCCCGATCATATACCTACAACATCCTGAAGTAAAAGCTAAATAAGAAAATAACAAGAAAGGATGAAGGATGGAGAAAAAATAAATAAAAGACAACAAAACAAAAATAATTTGTTACTTCCAAAAAATAAATAAACAATGAAATAAAATAAAATAAAATACATTTTTAAAGAAAGTTATTATTCCAAATTATGCTTTATTTATTTATTTATTTATCTGAAAAGTTCCTAATCCAAATTTTGTATTTAATCGGAATCTTAGGGAGTAGAAAATAAATAAAATTACATGAAATCTATTTTTGATGAAAATTTTGATCTTAAGCCAAAATTTTAAAACCTTATTGTGACTTAACTGAAGGCCAAAATCCTAAGATTTAGTTAATATTAATCTTAAGGATTAGTCTAATCATGAAGATTTAATCTGAAGCCTTATCAAATTTTAGTTTTATTAAACAAAATCAAATCCTATTTCACATTATTTAAAACAATCTTAAGAAAAACTTTTAATCGTAAGAGGGAAATTATAGCTTTAATCTAGTTTTAAAGCTAATATTTTAAGCTTAATCCTTCATGATTAAGATAATTATTTTTAAGTTGTATGAGGACTAAATCTAAATCAGTTTAAGACTGCGTCCTGAGTTAATCCAAAATTTTATCCAGCATTTTTATCTCAGTAAAAATTATTATCTCGAATATTAGTGTAAGTTTAAATTTAATCCTAATTTTAAATATTAGGAAATATATTTCAATTTTGATTCCTGATTAGAAACTTAACAGTATCAGATATAATCTCAACTCTTAAGTTTCTTAAGACATCCAAATTAATGCTACGTATAACCCCCAAAGATTATAAAGTTCTTATATAAAACTAAAAATCTGAAATAAAATTATCACAATTTGTGTCCAATTTTTATCTATCGAATAGGATATTTTTAACTGTAGAAAAAATTGTTGTAAAAATGTTATTGCTCAATTACTTAATCATAGATATCAGACAATAAAGTTCTATATTTTTTAAAATAACTTAAATTTATAAAGTATTATGTAGAAATGTTCAAATAATATGCCAACATTTTTTCGACATGATTGATCATAGTTCAGAATCTATGTCGAAAAATACTATACTTGATAATAATAGAATGTCATTTAGAAGTGGCGCACCCAGGAATTTTTGTTGGGGGGGGCGGAAGACAAAATTATATAAATTATGAATAAGGTCCTCGCTTCGAAAATACAACGTGATGACCTAAAAAAAAAGGTCCTCACTTCTAAAATACAAGTGATGACCTAAAAAAAAGGTCCTCGCTTCGAAAATACAACGTGATGACCTAAAAAAAAGGTCCTCGCTTGCGAAAATACAAAGTGATGACCTAAAACAAAAAAGGTCCTCACTTCTAAAATACAAGTTATGACCTAAAAAAAAGGTCCTCGCTTCGAAAATACAACGTGATGACCTAAAAAAAAAGGTCTTCACTTCTAAAATACAAGTGACGACCTAAAAAAAAAGATCCTCATCTCAATTTTTAAAATTTTCTAGTGTGTTTTTATTTTTATTTCCTTCCTTATTAGGGGGGAGGGGCTCCCCTGGGTGCGCCAGTGTCATTTTGTATATGTATTCTTTACGAAAATTAAATAATTTTTACCGGCAGCGCCTATATTGAGAACCGCGGTGGAGTTAAGATAGCGGCAAAAATAGAACATTAAGGCCCGGTCTTTCCACCTTCAGATAAAGTTCCAGGTAACTATCTGACAGATTAGGTTATTTGTAACTTCATCTGCTGAATAAATGTGAATACCAGTCAGTGAATTCAATACGTCAGTCTCATTATCCGTTAGATAACTATCTAGGGCCGCCCCTTGCATTTGCGGGGCCTGGGGCAAAACTGGAATTGCGGGGCCCCAAAACTGTATTTGCGGGGCCCCATCTATATATATATTGAATAACGATATTTTCTTTAATATTATTAACTATTAACAATGTACACATACTTATATGCAATGAAAATATAATTTTTTTCCAACTATTTATAAAATTTGGAATAATATTTTTAATGTATTTTATTATTTTATTACTTGACGGTAGGGATGGGAAAAAAACATCGATGTTTGTTTTCAAAACATCGATGTTTTTACCATCGATGGTCAGCTGGCGATAGTATTGATAAAACATCGATGTCTACTACCGATGGCGATGTTTAAACTTTGAAATTCAGAAACTACCGCTAGAGGCGCTGGAATCTTAAAAATTTAATTTTTATTAAAATTAGGACACAAAATATAAGCGCCATCTATTGTGATATAACAATACTAATAGTGTTAGTTCTTATTCTTCTTAGCAGTTAGCAGATTACGAAAAAATAAGAAGAAACTAATTTTTGCAAACAATGCGAAGGACCAAAGACGCCAACACACTTTTTCTTTTTGAGTCTTGTTGACACTTTCCCAGTTGTTATTCCTCCAATCCCTGGATTTTTGTAAGTTGTCATTAGCTATTTTTTTATATATTGAAGTTGGCTTTTCCTGAACAAAATGATCAAAAGCTTCAATTAATCGGTAAAAGTAACTAGAATTGAAAATCTAGTTCCGCCTAAACGAAAGGAACAGTCTTTATTTCAACTTAAAAAAGTAAAAAAATAATTGTGTATGACAGTGTTATTTTTATGTAAAATAATATAAAATTAACATTAAGATTACTATATTAGTATGGTAATATAATCCAATATTTCATTTTAGAAATGTAAAAATAGTAAGGTCTGTTCCTTTGGTTTAGAAGGAATTAGATTTTCAATTGTAGTTACTTTTACCGATTGATTGAAGCTTTTGATCATTTTGTTCAGGAAAAGTCAATTTCAATATATAAAAAAATATCTAATGACAAATTACAAAAATGAAAATTGCGGTTAGTTCCGCCTAATCGTTTGGAATAGACTGTAGGTACAATTTAGGATTTTTATATTGGGTATAATAATGTTAATGTGAAATTAATTACTATTAAAAAGGAATATTTCTATTTCAAAATATAATAAATGCTTTTTGTGTATTATATATTACTTTTTTCGTATTTTATCTTTACATTATTAAATAAAACCTATATAATATAAATAAATAGCTTTTTTTAATATTAATAAAACATCGATGTTTCCGATACATCGATGTTTTTCCTTCGATGTTTTTTCAACATCGATAGTAAGGCGCCGATGTTAACATCGATGTTCAACATCGATGTTTTGCCTTCGATGTACAACCCTACTTGACGGTCGAAGTGCGGGGCCTGGGGCATGTGTCCCACTTGCCCCCGCCTAGGGGCGGCCCTGTAACTATCTGATAGATACATTTGTATAGAAAGAAGGGATGACATTTACTCAGCAGATGAAGTTAAAAATAAGCTTATCTGTCAGATAGTTACCTGGAACTTTATCTGAAGGTGGAAAAACCGGGCATAAGTATAATAACCAAGTAATTTTCACAATAGAACAAAATAGCTACAAACATATTTGTAGAACGGAGCTTTAGTTACAATTTGTCTCGTCGTACGCAAATATGCATCGATTGATTTACAAAATGGCGTCTATAATGCAGTATATTTACAATTAGATACATTTTTTTTAATACTTAAGAATATTCTATTATGCAATTCAATACCAAATGTATAGATTGTTATTTATTTTATTTGCGATAAGAAATTTGTTAGAACTATACTATTGCGCCTCCCTTTAAGTCTTTTCTTTTTGAAATAAATTTTATTTATAACCGTTTTTTAATTTATTAGTCCATTAATTTATTCAAAGGTTAATTATGTTCCTGCAACTGCTTAATTGTCTTATGTAACAATTAAAATAAATTGGTTGTCCGGACAGGTAGCTTGGAGTAAGCTAGGTTACGTCTGGCGTAAATATACACAACCTTAATGAATGAGGAATGAGGAGTTAATGCTTCGTCATTTCCCATCTGTCTCTCTGTCTGCACTTCCAACAGCCCTGCAACAAAAAATATGAATAAACAAAAAAATAATCTATTATGATTTTTTTAAATGTTTCCTGTCGGTTATATTAACCCTGTGCTTAAGAAAATAAATTATAGATTATGTGTTTATTTTGTGATTTAGATTAAGGTCCGAGAGTTCCAGTTGCTAATAAACTGTCCAATAAGTTTATTAGCAACATATTTTTTTTTCCGAGAGTTCCACCCCGAAATAGTTATTAGGTTGCTAATAAATAGGCTTATTTGTCTAATAACTTATAGGCAACATGAAGTGCTTAATAAAGTGACATATAACCAAAAACAAGTTCGCAAAATGTGTTAATATTTCAATTTTAATTGAAAAACAGTATAATTTTAAAAGAATATACGAATGTGTAGTTTTTAAACATTTCTATAATGGTGATTTTAGTGTTTTATATACATTTAAGTTGTATTTTGACGAAATCGACGATCTGTTTGGATGAATTTATAAATTATGGACAACCGTTTTTAGAATATTTTGGGCATTTATTGTAAATGTGATATATAAAGAACAATATATAAATATATATTTTTAAATAAACATTGTCTTTTATTTTTACATATGTATTTATTTCAATTACGATTACAACACATTACAAACAATACTTTAAGCATTACTATTTATATAAAAATGATAGAGAATAAGAAGACAGACGCAATTATTGGCAGAATAATAGAGATGTATGGTTGAAAATTGCTGATAAGTTTAATTCATATTGTTTAAGGAATGTAAAATAAAGCAAAATATGGCTGTCTTCTTATTTTCAGTCACTTTTGTATTATAAAATGCTATTTTTATTAACTTCTCTTTTATCTATATTGTCCTCTTTTTCTGTGATTACATTTGTTGAACGCCGTTTAATTGTCATTTTAACAGTAACACAAAAAATATACGTAATGTCATTGCATGTAAATTCAAACTATTTATTGTCAAAATATTTAATGTCAAAATATTCAGTGTCAATATTTCAGCTCACTTTAGCTCTACAAATTTACGTAAAGCTCTATTCCTCTTGCACCGTGTTACTATCTTCATAAGAAATACCAATACAAAAACAAAAAATTATGTTGCTAATAAACTATTAGAAGGATTTTGTAACTTGGAAATCACCAATAAATGTATTAGCTTCATAAATATATTATGTGTCAAATAACTATTAGGGAGTTTATTAGGAACTGGAACTCTCGGCCCTAAGAATTAAAAATTGATGTGTAGTGTTAATTTTCACATTTCAGGGTTTTGTAGGCATTTAGTAAGCGATAACAAGTTGTGGGTACTTAATAATAATAATACATTTCGATAACTTTTGAAAGAATAATTTACGTGTTTCCACCTGAAGACTTACAAGCGTACTTAATTACGAGATGCGCTTGATTCAAGACCTAGCCATAGATACCCCAGTCAGTCAGATAAATATTATAAGCTCGGTGTTCCAAAGTTCGCTAAAATTTTTGGCGCACAGCAACAAAGGCTATTTGCACCTAACGCAGCCCACCTAAATGACTACACTACATATTAAAATCAATAAATTAAACAATAAATAAATAAAATCAATAAAAATACACATACTCAATAAAAGAAATCTTGCACCGACAAACACAAATAAATAAGATAAAAGGTTTGTTCGAAAAATTGAAAAGACTCAGGGTGTTGGTAAGAGGCTGTAAAGGGGCCCAATTGCCATCGAATATTACAGTCTCTAAATAGAACACATTAAAATAAGGTGCAAGACTTCACAAATAAAACTCGGTGTTCCAAACAATTCTACATAATTATGAGATCAAAAATGCCTGTAGTACGAGGAGCTTTTAAGTTTTTACAAAAACTAAGAAAGAAAAAAAATTTTTTTTTGAACAAACTGTTTTATTGCTTTTCAAAATATTCGCCTTTAAGATTTATACACTCTTGCATGCGTTCAAAACAATTCTCGAAACATTTTTTAGGGTTTTGTAGGTATGACCAAAAAACCCTTATACCGTCATTTTGTCGTCTGTCTGTCTGTCTGTCTGTCTGTCTGTCTGTCTGTCTGTCTGTCTGTTCGGTAAAAATTGTAGCCAAACGGCTAAACCTAGAGAGTTGAAATTTGGCATGCTTATACAACTCTTTGACCCGCACATAGGAAAAATACTAAAACATCTAAAAAACATATCCCCCTAAAAATATAAACAAATATGTGCTCATCGAAAAAAAAAATATTTTTTTTTAATTCTGAGTAGGGTATCAAATGAAAGCCCTTGGTACGTGGATTAACGATCAAATTTTTATTTTTGCAAAATAAATTATTTTGAAGCGATTTTTGCCAATATTGTGCAAAAAAAATTTTGTCCCACACCCTGTAGCCCAGATGGTTTAAACTAAAAATCTGAAAAAATTCTAAGTAATGTACATTGGTGTGAACCGGAATAGTTCAACAGGAATTTTTGATCAGATTATGTTTTTGGAAAAAAAAGCATTATTTGTGTTTTTTTGCTAATAATGTTGACAACTTATAGTTATATAATAGGCTAAACAGTAACGTGTTTCTTGGTGCTGTGGCTAAGATACTTGCGTTCTGCCCAAGAATTCATATTCGGACTCATGTTCGAGTCCTACGTGAGGAGACAATATTATTTTTTATTTTTTTTTTGCATTTTTATATTGTTTAAATTATTTTTTCAAAATTTTAATTATATTTTGGCAATTGTTGCATTTAATTTTTAATAGCGTAAATTTAATAACCAGTGGAAATTGTTGAAATTATAATTTAATTATATATTTGAATGTACACGAAATCAAAGGGGAGGAGCTATGACTAAAAACAACCAATGGAAGCCATAGGCGCAATTTTCAAAATCTTAATGAACCTTGATATATAAAAAAAAAAATACTGCACATCTTTAAAAACTTAAATAATGGTAATAGGCATTCGATTTAAAATTCATAAAAAAATATTTTGAGATAAAATTTGTTTTGGCATCCCAAATAATCATCATTCACTTACTAAATACCTGCAAAACCCTGAAATGTGTGAAAATTCACACTTCACATCAATTTTTTCACTATGAAGTTGGTATCTCAAAAACATGGTTTTCGAAGACTTCAACAGCTTCGGTGATGAACGCATATTTTGTTTGATATTGGTAACAAAAAACATTGGGGGAAAAAAATCGTTAGGGGATAAATCAGGTGAATGAAACGGGCAATGAGACATTAATTCGATATTTTTCTCCTTCAAATAATCAATTGCTTGACTTGTTGTGTGGGAGCTTGGATTGTCATGATGAAGAATGTTGCGACGTTTTTGGTTATTTTTCTTGATTTTGTCGATGACTTCTGGCAAACAAATCATTGTATACTATTCAGCATTAATGGTTCTTCGATCCTCTAAAGGAATGGTTGCGACCTGTTCAGCACAACCGAAAAAACAATAATTTTGTTGGAAGTGCTTCGTGAACGAACTACTTTTGTGGGTTTCGGTTCATCTTGGAAGACCCAAACAGTGGATTGTTGCTTAGTTACCGGTTCATATGAATAAATCCAAGTTTCGTCACCTGTAACGATGTTGTATACGGATTTTGCAGTGCCTGGGTTGAATATTTTTTAGCAGTCCTTTACACCAATCAACTCGATCCTCTTTTTGGGCTTCGGTCAAATTATGCAGAATCCGTCGGGAACAGATCTTTTTCACAGCTAAGTGTTCATGCAAAATCGAATGTATTTCAGATTGCAGTCTGCGATATGCCAAAGGATGCCTCTATCTCACGGTAAGTCACATGCCGATCTTCTTCAATCATTTAGCGTACAGCATCGATGATTTTTTGAATCACAACCCATTTTGGTCGACCTTCACGAGATTCATCACTAACAGACGTACGACCACGACGAAATATAAACCCAAAGCCAATTGTAAACAGTCTTTTCTGACGGTGCTTCATTGCCAAAAGTTAAACGAGATAAATCTATGCGTTGTTGTTGAGTTAGGCCTCACTGTCAACAAACTACTCGGTCAATTTATAAGCTGCCACTGATTTCACAATAACAAATGTAAAATTTTACGAATATAGTAATGGCAAATTTCAATATTGCCATCTAATGGTCGTTTGTAAAAACATAAAAGGTAATCCTCATAACAAGATAGCCTGAATGCATGAATGTGTATGTACTCGAGTGTGAGATGATAAACTTACGTCGAATACTAATAAGCAAAACAACATCTGGCTGCAGTTATGTCACGATGGCGGAAATTTGAAAAAGTAAAAACTGTCTATACATACCAAATTACAGATTTCTAGGTCTAAATGTTTGATTACAATTTCTACCTTAGAGACAGATAGACATTTTAGTGATAGAATTAGGGTTTCTTGGTTATACCCATAAAAATGATGTCTTTTTTCACAATTTGATAGGTTTAGGTCCATATTTCATGTGTAATATAATACTTTTTCATTAAAATTAGTTCAGAAAGGGTACAATTTTTCAATATAAATTTTGAATAATATTCAAATGAGATCCCTTTTGCATAACCGTTTTCATTAGTTCCCATTGATAGTGAAAGGGTTAAAAAACTACCTGAACTTGTAATGCAAGGTTCATATGCAAAGGAGATTTCATCCGCAGGTAACAGGGATTCACGGCAGGGTACATCGGCTTGTAAAGGGTTAAAAGTGTGTGAGAAAATACAGGTAACGACTTGATTGTACTCTTTGAGAAGATAAATCATATGTAACGGTCACAGATTTGAATATAGGGAGCATATGTCAAACCCCTATTTTGCATATTAGAATAAGAAATTCTTTTATTAAATACAATTGTATTGAATAATGCCCTATTCAGAACATTGCTGTCTGAAATATTCTATTTCATTTTTCAATCACTGTAGTGAAAGCCGAGTAACACACAGAAAAAGATGCGAAAACCATTACAATTAAGATACGTACACAGCAAAAGATATAAGATCATAAGTGTAAAACTCATTCTCAGTTTGGTTAAAATTTTAATGTAAAAATTTTCATTTAAAAAAAGTTAAAAGTTTACTATTTTTAACCAGATCACCGTGTTAATCTTCATTTATTCAGATAGTGTTATTTTTATGAAATATTAATTTTTCAGTTTTAAAATTAACACTATTTATTTTCTAACATTATAATTTAACTAGTATCTATGTAAGTGTAAATTTTACACCAAATTTAACAAAAAAAGAAGTGTAAATAATTAACACGAAAAGGGAGGGACTTCATGGTACACTAAAAAATGAATTTTTAGTATACCATGAAGTTCCTTTAACACTCCTATTTACCGCTTGCCAACATATATAATGGAGGTATTGTGATCATACTGATTTTGACATTTCGAGATTTCTATAGATCTCCAGGAAGGCCCTACATAACGTTTTGACTATTTTTAGCATGATGTCTGTCGGTCTGTCTGTCTGTCTTGTACACGTCGGTCGGTGTACACGTGCAGAGCAAATTTTTATGAAACTTCATACTTACGCTCACAACGGAGAAATATTTGGAAAAAAATTATTTAACAAAAGTTGCTATAAAAGCAATAACTAACAACTTTTATTTGAGATATTTTTTGATAAAGCAGCATAAATAAAACAAGTACTTTGTGATGGCGGTCGGTCCTGTGGTGTCCACAGCTGATTTTTACTTGCCCGACCTTAATATATAAGGGGCAAGTATTGTAATCGCGAAAATTTTCGATGTCGAGATTTTGACTGATGACCACGTTTCATGGTCCAGGGACTCCAAAAAAACTATTTTTGAAGTGCCGTCCGTATGTGTGTGTGTGTGTGTGTGTGTGTGTGTGTGTGTGTGTGTGTGTGTGTGTGTGTGTGTGTGTGTGTGTGTGTGTGTGTGTGTGTGTGTGTGTGTGTGTGTGTGTGTGTGTGTGTGTGTGTGTGTGTGTGTGTGTGTGTGTGTGTGTGTGTGTGTGTGTGTGTGTGTGTGTGTGTGTGTGTGTGTGTGTGTGTGTGTGTGTGTGTGTGTGTGTGTGTGTGTGTGTGTGTGTGTGTGTGTGTGTGTGTGTGTGTGTGTGTGTGTGTGTGTGTGTGTGTGTGTGTGTGTGTGTGTGTGTGTGTGTGTGTGTGTGTGTGTGTGTGTGTGTGTGTGTGTGTGTGTGTGTGTGTGTGTGTGTGTGTGTGTGTGTGTGTGTGTGTGTGTGTGTGTGTGTGTGTGTGTGTGTGTGTGTGTGTGTGTGTGTGTGTGTGTGTGTGTGTGTGTGTGTGTGTGTGTGTGTGTGTGTGTGTGTGTGTGTGTGTGTGTGTGTGTGTGTGTGTGTGTGTGTGTGTGTGTGTGTGTGTGTGTGTGTGTGTGTGTGTGTGTGTGTGTGTGTGTGTGTGTGTGTGTGTGTGTGTGTGTGTGTGTGTGTGTGTGTGTGTGTGTGTGTGTGTGTGTGTGTGTGTGTGTGTGTGTGTGTGTGTGTGTGTGTGTGTGTGTGTGTGTGTGTGTGTGTGTGTGTGTGTGTGTGTGTGTGTGTGTGTGTGTGTGTGTGTGTGTGTGTGTGTGTGTGTGTGTGTGTGTGTGTGTGTGTGTGTGTGTGTGTGTGTGTGTGTGTGTGTGTGTGTGTGTGTGTGTGTGTGTGTGTGTGTGTGTGTGTGTGTGTGTGTGTGTGTGTGTGTGTGTGTCTGTGTGTGTCTGTGTGTGTCTGTGTGTATACACGATAACTCAAGAACGGTTCAACTTAGAGAATTCGTTCTGGTACTAAAAACTTCTCCTATTAAATGGGAAGAACCCTATTGTTTTTGATGAAGATCGGTTGACTAGAAATGGGAGTTTACTCGTGTCGATTTTAAAATTTTTGCGAATATTTAGCAACAGAAAAATATTTAGAAAAAATTTATTCAACAAAAGTTACTATAAATGCAATTACTAATAACTTTTATTTGAGAAGTTTTTTGATAAAATCAAAAATTTTGAAAAATTTTTGTAAAATAATTTAAAATTTTTCCAAGTCTCAATTTTTTCATACTAATATGTAACGTTTCCATGGTCATGATAATTAATTCGTAACTAGTAAACCAAGCAAGCCTTGGACAAAAAATTGTATAGAACATAATTTGATGTATTTTTGAAGATTTATCTAAATATTAAAAAAAAAAAAAATTTAAATTAATTTTTTTTTTTATGGGAGGGCAAGTCTAGCGGAGGTTTCCCTTCGCCACTGGTTTTAGAGTGTAATGTTGATGAATGAGAATAGAATATTATAGTTTGTTTAGAATTAACCCAAAGTTGTGTAACCCAAACCTTATATGAAATTGTCATTTGCAAGTAGCTTCTATAAAAAATAATAATTACTATTTATCAAAATAAGATCTGTATTAATAACATGTTCTTCTTACTCCTAACTCCCCCATAATTTCTCTAGGGACTTGGGTTTTTGGCCATTTTATTTAATATTTGTAAATCATGCATTAAATATTCTAGGGTAAGTTGATATATTATTATAAAATGTCGTTTTCATTACATTTTGATTTTTCTGTCATAATAAAAATTTCCCATCTCTTAAATGTTTTGGTTCCAGAAATGTAGAAATATATTGTACAGGTCATTTCTTTGGTTTAAGCGGAACTAAATGGGGGTTTCGTATTTTTAAGTTGTCACGAAAACAGAGCTTGACTAGGTTATTTATTTTTTCATGTTGGCATTTATTATTAACTGACAATTATTAATAAATAAAATAAAATCAAATAAACAATAATCTTTTGGAAAAAGTAATAATTTAAGAAATGAGACATTTGTATGACACATAAGGCCTAAAATGTAATGAAAATGACATTTTATAATGATATTAATTTTAACCTAAAAATGTTTATTGTATGTATGATTTACAAAGCTTAATCAAAACGGTCAAAAGTTCGAATCAAAATATAAAAGTTACTAGATTGCAAGATCTAGTTCCGCCTAAAGGTTTGGAATAGCCTATATATTTTATTTTTTATAATAAATATCACTCGTTTTTCTGTTGACATTTTGAATTTTTACATTAATTTTTCTCCAACATGAAACATGAAACTCTCATTTAGTTCCACTTAAACCAAAGAAACAAGACGGTTGAGACTATGATGTATATTTCACATATGAAAAGTTAGTTTTTTGCATTCGTTAGTGTTTTGATAAAAGATTGATGTGCCATCAGATGGCGAATGTCAACATACTTTTTCATCACCTAGGCGTTTATGTGTCCAGAAGTGGGAAAATTGGATTTTAGCTAAAAAATGTATATATTTTTATAAAAATATAATTATTTTTTGATTCTCGACTTGCCTAGATCAGTGTTTCTCAATCTTTCGATAGTTGTGGACAACTTTCAGAATTCTACGCTAACCGCAGACTACCAACATCAAGAAAAAAATGTTTTTTCTAAAAAGCCCATTATTAATACTAATAAAATTTTGTGTGTGCGGACCACCAACCTGACTCGCAGACTACAGTTTGTGAAACACTGGTCTAGATCGCAAGCCGGAATTTGTGCAACCATTAATTAGATATTTAGAGTTGCCATAGTTTCATTCTGAAACGTCCCAAAAAAATTGACTATAAGTTAAAGTGAAATTTATCGTCAAAGGAGCAAAAGGCCCCAATTCTATAACGATTTTATTAATCTCTAAAGTGTTTTGGTCATGTACTTTGTATTATCTCTTATTCCTATTTTAACCCTTTACAAACCAGGTAAAAAATTCCTTCTACCTGGTACGGAAGCGACACAAACCCAATGGGTTGTAAAATGGGTCATTTAAATAAGAAAACCGGAAGTCCTTAGTATCTGTTAAGAAATTTATTACTTAAAATATGTATAAATTAATATTACCTCTATCCCAAAATATTCGTCACTTTTGCATTTTTTTTTTTTTTTTTCTAATTATTGATAATTTTTGTTTGAATTATCATTTAATTATATATTATAACCATTCCACGGATATCGAAATCCAAGAATATTAGCGAATACCTTCTAAATTAATGTATACTTTTATTTGTTCTTGTATGTACCTGAACTGCAATATTTCACTCTTCTGTTAGTGTATTGTATAAAGTTTAACTTTATAAAATACAAATAAATGTATAGAATAAATAAATAAATAATTATATAATGTATTCTTGTTGAGGTAATGTAACAATGCCTACCTGATGAGTTGAAACGAGGTAAATGACGTTAACAAAGTGATGTAGCGTTAGGCTAGTCCTGACATGTTGATGACACGTTAGAAGATGATACTTTCGATGATTTTTATGAGAATAAACTGTTTTTTTATCACAAAATGTCAACTACGGATTTGGATCCCACGGATAACGAGGGACTACTGTATTTCAAAATTATATTTTATTTTTCAATTTTATTCGATCATTATCAACATCTAAATTAGATGAACTAATTGAGGCAATCAAAACAGCTTTCGACCATACGACGGTGAAAAATTTAGATGATATTTTCTTAACTTTGCAGATGTGTATTGAAAGTATAATGATGTCAGCTGTAAGTAATGCTTACAAACAGTGCTGACCCTGAGTATTTAGCCGCCCGTGTGAATCACCTTTCCGCCGCCCCTGAGCAAACCAGACAGTCACCACGACCTTTTACTTTATTTTTATTTTCGAATTCTCTTATTAGGCAATAGCCAATGGTTGGTAATTTTGTTGAAACACGAAAGCGAGCCAAAGGGCTACATGCAGCCCGCCCTATTTTTAGGGTTTTGTAGGTATGACCAAAAACCCTTATACCGTCATTTTGTCGTCTGTCTGTCTGTCTGTCTGTCTGTTCGGTAAAAATTGTAGCCAAACGGCTAAACCTAGAGAGTTGAAATTTGGCATGCTTATACAACTCTTTGACCCGCACATAGAAAAAATACTAAAACATCTCATATCCCCCTAAAAATATAAACAAATATGTGCTCATCGAAAAAAAAAATATTTTTTTATAATTTTGAGTAGGGTATCAAATGGAAGCCCTTGGTACGTGGATTAACGATCAAATTTTTATTTTGGCAAAATAAATTATTTTGAAGCGATTTTTGCCAAAATTGTGCAAAAAATTTTTTGTCCCACACCCTGTAGCCCAGATGGTTTAAACTAAAAATCTGAAAAAATTCTAAGTAATGTATATTGGTGTGAACCGGAATAGTACAACAGGAATTTTTGATCAGATTATGTTTTTGGAAAAAAAAGCATTTTTTGTGATTTTTGGCTAATAATGTACACAAGTTATAGCTTTGTAACACGCCACACTGGAACGTGTATGCTGGTGTAGTGGTATTTGACGCTGATTTTTCAACCAAGTAACCCGATCCGAATGGGATCGAACCCTGTGAGAAGAAACAATATTATTTTTTGTTTTTTTTTTTAATTTTCATAATTGTTTAAATTATTTTTTCAAAATTCTAGTTATATTTGGCAAATGTTGCATTTAATTTTTAAAAGCGTAAATTTAATAACCAGTAGAAATTGTTTAAATTATAATTTAATTCTGTTTCAATGTACACGAAATCAGAGGGGCGGAAATTATAACAACCAATGGAAGCCATAGGCGCAATTTTTAAAATTCTTAATTAACCTTGCTATATAAAAAAAAATACTGCACATATTTAGAAACCTAAATAATGGTATTAGGCGTTCGAATTAAAATTAACAAAAAAAATATTTTAATATAAAATTTGTTTTCGCATCCAAAATAATCATCATTCACTTACTAAATACCTGCAAAATCCTGAAATGTGTGAAAATTCACACTTCACATCAATTTTTTATTTTTAAAATCAAAAATGAATTATAAAAAGTAAAAATAGTAGTAAAAAACGTAATAAAGGCAATAATTTCAATCTTCTTTTAATAAGTTTGATAGACTTTTGATTTTTACAACAAATACAGTATTTTTTGTTTTTTCAATTTTGTACAATATTACAACTACGAGCACGAAATTCGTCTAAGAACTGCTTTAGGCCATCTCCTTAAAAATGCCGCCCAAGTGCGTGGCACGAGTTTTCTTTCCACCAGGACCAGCCCATTTTATAAGAAGGCCCTTCTTATAAATTTTAAATATGGATAAGAAAAAAATACGTAGAGAAAATTATCTTTCAATATGCAATCCTGAGACAATTTTGTCCATCAAAAACTGCTTCAGTATTAACGAAAATGTCTAATTATTGTTTGAATTTAATGTTTAGTTCATACAGTTTTTACATTGGATAAAAAGTAACATGAACATTTTGATAATTTTGGATGAACATGGAAATAATTTTAATAATTTGCCACAACTACCATATGGTTAGATTTTGTTTACATCTGATTTTGCTGCAATTTTTGTTTTTAGTATTTAACGTATCTGTTGTTAAATATTTTGAATATCAGCTCTGGACATGTTTATGTTTAAAATAATATTACACATAGAAATAAATCTTCTTCAAAAATTGTTCTCTTTTTTTACTAAACTATCTGGCTTCTCTAGACAGAAAAAATATTTCAAATTTGTAATAAATTAATATTTATGCAGAGAATTTAAGTGTATCAAGATTGTATATTAGTATTGTAATTTCAGCACCTAATGAAGCTAAAATATTTTTAGTGAAACGTTTCTAAAATAAACTTTTTGTCCAAAAAGCTGTCATTTTTATTTACATCATAAATTAATATTATAATCAAAATTATTAGAGCCATAAATTGGTAGTAGAATATTTTTAAATCGGTTTTAAATAGAAAAAAACCGGTTTATAAATCTATAACTGAGTTTATGATTGATTGAAAATCATACATCAATAGTTCATAAAATGGTTCCATGAGTCGCCATTGCGCGTCACTAAAAAAAATCAATAAACCCATCCAAACACTTTTAAGTTAAGAATTAAACGCATCCTGTAAGCGTCGGTACGCTCGGCGTCTGGATATAATTACAAACAACACACTTACTAACAGCTGATCGCTAATTGAGTACTGTTGTTTGCAGGTAATCAGGACGGCGGCGTCCCGACGGCCATGACTTCAAGCGCCTGCGTCGTTTAAACGGTGGGGTATGTGTAGATAACTGAAGAATGGAGGAGCGCACGCGTTTAAGGCTATGGACGCTGTATTTCTTCCGTCGCGATGCTCAGAACTAGATCTGGCGGCACTTGTTTCCACGACGTCTTACTAAGAAGGTAATAAATTTACTAATTTTATCATTACACAGATTTCGTGTTTATTTTAACTATAAATATTTTTTTTTTAAATAGGCCTAAAATTAAGAACCTAACTGTTGACATACAAAATTATTGCAATCAAATTATTGTTAGTTATATATTTTTTGGCGCACAGAATTAAACACTATTTAAACACAAATTTAAATTACCTCCTGGTGCAAGTTTCGATCATTTCCTTTCTTTTTCAGGATAGTTTATCCAGTGTCCTTTGGAAGTGCCTTATCCTGCGTCCAGGACTGTTGAGAGCCCATCTGCAAAGGTAGGATTATTTAAATATTATATAAAATTGTTTCAAAACATCTAAAATAAATCTAGTGTCCAGTTGCACCAGCTTTCTTTAAATTTTTAGCATTCTTTAAATCGCAAAAATACATACCAACACATTGTGTTGCTAAATATTTTTGAAATTTAAAGAATGTTTAAAATTTATAGAAAACTACTGCAACTGGTCCTGAAAGAAAATTTTACTAAAATAATGCTTATGCTGAAATGTGTAAGAATTAAATATCCAAATAAATTTGTTTTCTTTTTTAATAGCCTTGTTGCATTGTCTTTTGAATCAGCATTAAATTAATTTGTATTAAATGTTTTGTTTTCGAGATTAATTTTTAAGCTTTAGACACTGATTCTAAAAATTATGTTTTCGGCAGATCCAGTTATAGAATCTGAATTAATGTATAATCTCGAATCTCTTCTTCTTCTTCTTCTGGATATCTTGCTTTCGATGAAGTCACAATTCCACCAAAATCTCGAATCTCACGCGAAAGATTCTTAAGAAGTCCGTAAAAAATTAACGAAAAGTCTATACTTTTTAAATTTCTATATTTTTGAAGTAAGTTTTGATATTTTTGTTATTATAATTGATAAATAAAATTACTATTTAAAAATTAACCTTACAGTTATTGAGTTACTATAAACTAGGAGACCACGAAAGCATAAGATGGTCCGTGAGTACTAAGGTTAAGAACCACTGATATAGACCAGCGTTTCTCAACCGAAAACGTGCCACGGACCAGTAAAATATTTAATTTTTTATCGCGGACCACAAAAAATAAATGTACTATTAAACAAATTTATTGTATATGTACTCTACATATATACAATATCACAGTAATAAAAAATCACTGAAAAATGAACAAAAATCACAGAAAATGGACAAAAGATCATAAAAAAATAACAAAAATCTCAAAAATAATAATTTGTAAGCCTTTCGCGGACCATAAAATTTTTGCTAAGGACCACCAGTAGTCCGCGGACCATCGGTTGAGAAACACTGATCTAGTCCATGTTGGTATACGAGATACCTAGAGCGATTTGACAATTAACAGAGCAATATGGAATACTTATGGAGTTTTGGGATTTGAACCCGTTTCCTTGTACTCTGTACGTAACTGTACACTGAGCCACAATTTTAAAGGAATCTAAAGCAGTGTTTCTTAAACTTTTTGCCTTGGGACCAATTAAAATATTCACTAAATATTACAGGACCCTCAGGGCATAGTGAATTAAAATAAACCCATTCCGATCCTTTTTATGTCATACATGACCCATATTTGGGTCGTATTATAAGAAGCGCTGATTTAGAGTGTTTCTTAACCATTTCTTCACTGTGGATCGGTAAAAAATCTGATATTTTTTACAGACCAATGAAAATGAGAATAATTTTTCGCTCCCGTGTAATATAAAAGTATCTACTTTCGAGACTCGATCTGCGCGGGGCTTACTTTGCGAACACCGCGCAGGATGAATACGCGCAATGAAAATTTAGTTGCGCTGTCTTATGCATTTAATTAATATATGAGAAGGGTTCGGGAGCAAAACGTGTTAACTAACAATTTTATCTATTGTATTAAAATGAATTTTAAGTTTCATTGTTTAATTGATATTGATACCCGGATATATCTTGTAAATTATTTATTTATTATAATTAACTACTCTGGACAGAAATAAGAAGAATAATAGCGGGTTTACTTAACATTCCCAAACATTTTATTCGCGAACTCTTCATATGTCTCCAATAATTATATTTATGTGTACACATATAGATACATAAAATTGTTAGTAAAAATATATTTTATTTTATAAGATACTTTTTTATAAGATCTTATAATTATCGAAAAAATAGCGTAAAATTAATTTTTTACCTTGCAATATTAGCAATAATCATCCAACCACACAGCTAAAAATCCGCAAACAAAAACCGCGTAAGTCGAGGGATTACTGTATTATAAATAAATTAAACTTTACAAGACTATAACAGAATATATTTTAAAAAAGTCGTTTAGAACAGCGTTTCTCAACCGAAAACATGCCACGAACCAGTAAAATATTTGTGGCGAGGACCACAAAAAATAAAAGTACTATTAAACAAATTTATTGTATATGTATTCTACATATATATAATATCTCAGTAATAAAAAAATCACTGAAAAATGAACAAAAATCCCAAAAAATGGACAAAAGATCATAAAAATTTTTAAAAAAGTCAAAAATAATAATTTATTTTACATTAATCTTTAATTTTGCTAAGGACCACCAGTAGTCCTCGGACCACTGGTTGTAAACACTGGTTTAGAAAGCCATGGATTTAAAAAAAAATATGTTGGTGGTAACACTGCCCAGTATCATTTTATTTTCAATTAAAATTTGATGTACGGGGTTATATTAAAGAAACTTATTTGTAAAAAAAAATTTATGTATTAACAACTTATCGCGACACTGAACATTTTGTGATTCTGATTTAAGATTTTCCCAAATTAGGTTATCAGCTCAAATTGTCATATATTAAATATCCATAAAAAACGATAAACAGAACAGATATAACAAATTAACATGTTCCAAATTTAATTCAATATCTACTATTTTTTCGATCATATTGTATTTATAGTTCATCTCTTACTTTAAACAGAAGTAAATGGGAGTTTCGTTTTCTTAAGTTGCCACGAAAAAAAGCTTGTCTATATTATTCCATGTTACATGTTGGTAGAAATTATTTATGTCAAAATTCAAAATGAAAGAAGGGAAACGAGTGATTATTTATTATAAAACATAAAATGTATTATATATTTTTACATTTTTGGAAGACAATAAAATTTAAGAAATGGGAAATTTATATTTAAAGAACATAAAAAACCAATATATAATGAAAAACCAAAACATTTTATAATGACATCAAGAGCGCACACTGAAAATTGGTCTGGGGGTGTCCATTTTGAAAAACAAGTACATAAAATAATACAATTTTTTTATGGGTCTTTACGGAGATGGGTGGGCTTATATATTACTTTAATTTTGATAAAAAAGTGATATTATTTTCAACTGATTAGTTTTTATTAAATAAATATATGATTTTTCCATCCATGAGGGTAGGAGGTCCGAACTAGAGGGCCACTCTTTTGTGTGCGCGCCTGAACAATATAACTTAACCTAGAATATTCAATGTAAGTATGATTTACAAAGCTTAAACAAATTTACCAAAATCCTGATACAATCGTTTACAATTATTAGCTTTCAAAATTAAAGCAGAGTTTCTTAACTATTTCTCCATTGTGGATCGGTGAAAAATCAGATAATTTTTCACAGCCGGCGAAAAGTCGAATAATTTTTCGCTATCGGCTTATATAAAAGTACCTACATTTATCACTGCGTGGGGCGTAAGACTGCTGCGAACAACGCGCAAAGTCACAGAAGTTAAAAATATACACCTAGGATAGCACTAGCTCTGATGAAGATTTTAATAAAATCGAAACGTAAGCTTAGTTAAAAAAACTTCAATTATTTTTTCACTTGTCCGAATCCTCTTAATTCATTAATTATTATTAATTACCTAGGGACATAATTCATCAAATATAGGCATCGATTAAGTTACATAACTTCTTCTGTTGAACCATATATTCTTTTTAACCATTACAAATTTTTAACCAACTTTCTTCTCAGGCGTATAGATGCGCGACAATTCTATTTGTATTATAATATCTTTCAAATATTTTATTAAACGCTTTATTATATAGTATTGTATTTAAGTCACGTATCTGCCATCTTTTCATGTACAAATTTTAAACAATAAGTCTCCATTTTAAAAAATTTTCGTGTGTGAGAATGTTAATCTCTCTTCACTGATTTAAAAGTCTTATAGTATCGTGTTAGCCTCTACAAGCGTGTTATTAATACAAGATGTATAGGGACTCTATTATTTATGTGTTAATACAACATTAAAAATTCTAAAAACATAATTATTTTTGTTCGAAAACTCTCAAACACGAAGGTGTCGAAGAATTATGTTATACGGGTTAAAGAACAGATTATTATCTTAAATTCAGATACACTGTTTATATTTGTGTAGTTTTTAATACATCAGTCGATAATTATGATAATTATTTTATATATACATTACATAACATAAAATATAAATTACATAAGAAGCTATGCTGGGCATGAGTCTTAGAAATAGAGAAACAATACTTGGATAGAAGGTTGTTAAATGGTACCATTTTGTTAAGTTTTACTAATTTATTTATGCTGTTTAGGATCTCGCCATTGTCAAATTTAAATTGCGTTCAGAGCTCTTAAATTAGTCGACTATAGGCCATGACTTGTGCACTGTTTATTGTCACTAACAAGTTTGTCATATGGTAACGCGTTGAACCATTCAGACCTCTAAATTTAATACGTTGTTCTTTGTCGATTGTGGATAATTTTCTAAACTTATAGCTTGTGATTTGTTTTAATGAGACAGACATATAACACATTGGCTATCTCAGTCTATCAGAGACATCGTAGTTATTCTATGCCTTGACATAACCTAACATAATGTCATCATTAACAAATCTTGTTCAAAGTTAATAAGACGGACAGTAAATATGCTCAATTTAGGTAATTAGGTTAGGTTTAGTTAGTTAAAATCTAAGACAACAGAATTATAAAAACGATAATACATAAAAAACATTTTATGAAGTCATGTAGTTGGTTTAAAGACACACAGATGTCGGCCTATTCAAAACCCATTAATTTCTAACTGCTGTGAAAACAATGCATTAAACATAACTTACAACGTGACAACGAACAGTCTACAACGTGTTAATTTAAAGAGCTCTGAATGCGGCTTTATAGTTACTGAGTTGTTTTAATGAGACAGATATAAACACATTGGTTATCTACATAACCTAACAAAATGTCATCGCCCAAAATTACAAAGATCAGTAAATATGATCAATTTAGGTAATAAGGTTAGATTTAGTTAGTAAAAATCTAGGACAACAGAATTAGGAAAACGGTAATAGATAATAAACATTTTACGAAGCCACCGTAGTTAGGTTATGAATACACACATGTCACACTATTCGTAACGCACTACTTTCCTTAGCTGTAAACGCTGCCTTTAATGTTAAAACTATCTACTAAACTTATTATTATGTACAGTGAATAGTCGGCTAATTTAAAGAGCTCTGAACGCAGCTTTAGGGGATTTATAATTTTAGTTTAGCAGCTTTTTGATGGCGAAGTTTGCTTGATGAAATGCGTTTTGAGTAACAGTAAACTGATATTTGTGACACCAACCGTCTATTTTATTTATTTTTTAATTCAATATTAACAATGTTTCATCGAGAATACACGGACTTGTCTGTAAATTATATAATTTATTAAATAAACTTTCATAAATACAGAACAATATCTAAATAGAAATTGCAGATGATTGCGATAATTTGCAAATTGGAAATTGGCATTAATGAATTTTTACCGACCGGCCCCATATATGGTATAAGGGAGGTATTTGTAAAGCATACATTAAATATTCTAGGTTATCAACTTAACTTAGAACTATTATTATAAAATGTCATTTTCATTACATTTTGATTTTTGTGTCATAAAAGAATTTCCCATTTCTTAAATTTTTTAATTTTTACCGACCGCCAACATCGGAGATATTGTGATCATACCGATTTTGACATTTCGAGATTTCGATGGATCTCCACGAATTGAGGTCCCTACATAACGTTTTGACTATTTTTAGCATGATATCTGTCGGTCTGTCTGTCTGTCGGTTCGTATACACCTGTAGAGCCAATTCGGCTAAAAGGATTTTTATGAAACTTCATATTTAAGCTTTTGACATCAATGGCACGAGTAGATCAACTTTTGGTAAAAATCGGTTAACTACAAATGGAAGTTTACTCGTGACGGTTCAATTTGTTTTAACTTGATAGCGAGTGGATCTCTTGTAGATTAAGTCCTTTAGTTTCACGTGTAATTCATCAAACGATGTCGTTGACATGCTTAAGTAATTAAAAAAATTGTCTTCGTGCTCTCTCAGCTTCGGAAAAACTGTGTAGAATGCTCCATATTCCAGCCGTAAAGTGATGAGAGGGTGCTCCCATTGAATTCTAGTATTCCTCCTTCGTTTTTTTATTCTTCTATAGAGAAGCAACATGGCAACAACTTGACTTCTCTCCATTGATGATCACTATTCACTAGGCGACTGAGTCTGTGTTTCGGGAGAAAACACAAAACCTAATATGAACCGTGTGAGAACCATGTATGTGTTTCATTCGTTTTCGGTTGCAACCGAAAGTTACCAGTCTTCAATCCCGTTCCTTCCAAAATAATAATTTTTTATTATTTAAAAAAAGTTTTAAATTGTGTTTTAAACTTTTATTTTTATTTCATCTGATTTAAATACTTTAAATTCTTTTTCAACCCAAACAAATTAGCCCCGTTTCATTGATAATTACTCTGGTAGTAAATTCATTCATTGAGCGTAATAAGAGTTGGAGTAACGCGGCGCGCCATTCGCTCCGGAGTTTTCCGGGAGGTCGGGTTGCGAGGAGGGGGTAGTTAGCGCCCCAGGGTGATTAATACCCGCAGCCGGGACTCGAGTCACATGCCTTGTGCTCCATTTAAACACGACAATGACCTTTCCCAACACGATGTTCATGAGATCACAGAATTCATTAAATGAAACTGAAAGGTAACGATAATTAAGGACAAGGATTACTCCTGTTTATAAAATAAGGATAGTTCAACGTCCTAATTGTTCATATAATATTTATATTAGAAAAGGAATTGTCAAACTAAGGCCCGCGGGATAGTTTTGGTCCGAGAGTGGATTCATGTGAACTACGTATTAATTTTTTGATCATTACTTCCAAAAAGGAAGCAAAACAAGGAAAACGGACCTTGTTCTGGAGTTTCAAGATGAAAACTTGTTTAAAGTCGACTTAGAATTTATATTCAATATCGAAAATATGGTTGAATAAGAACCCGCAACTAGCTCGGAGAAGATGAAATGACTTTAAACAATGGAAGGATTAAGACTTGCTAATTATCTTTGTGACTTTTTGGTGAATATTTATCGCTCCATTGAAAGAAGTTAAAAGAAAAATTGATGAAACTTCTGAACAATCGTACTTAAAGGATCTGTTAAAGGTGGCGAAATAAGAATAAATAACTAAGTTCTTTAAGCCAATACTTAATTCTGATAATAATTAAGTTTTTAATTGTTAAAGTAGGTTTAATTAAAAGTGTTTTGTAATCATTAATCTCCTTTTCCAAAAAGGTGCAAAGAAAAATACTGTCCCGCACCTTTTAACGCAAAGGGGTTTAATTAATTCTAAAAAAATTCTAAGTAATGTACTATGATCTAAACTGGAAACGTACGAGAGGAATTTTTGATCAAATTTCGTTTTTGGATAATATTACAATTTTTTATCAAAATTAATTATTCTTTTAATTCACAGCTAAATTATGGCATACTGATATAGAATTTTTGTATTGATTCCTAAAGTAGTGTGTGTATTTTTATAGTAAAAATATAATAAAAAATGTCTAGCTGCTGAGAACCGAGTTCATGTGTGTAGAGTGTAGTGTGTAGGTGTCAGTAGGCTCCGACTGCTATTATACGTTATGATACAACCTATTATTTGAATTACTTTATTTTTTTGTTTTTAATGTATCAAAGAGAAATATTTTTTTTAAGAATTGATCTGATTATAAAAAGTATAATGAATTTCATTCATGATAGTAACTAACCATGTTCATAGTGACAGATTTAGTTCCTATGATCATAGTAACTGAGTTACAGAATTAGTCTGATAATTAGGGCCGGTTTCTTAAAGCTTAGTAAACTATAACCAAATAGTTATAACATGTTTGCTATGGTTTAACAGAAATCGGCCCTTTGTCTTTCTATTTAATAGTAATCGTAGCTTTGCTAATATCAACATTAGCAATGTTAGCGATTTAATATTGAACATCCTGTATGTTCTGCCTTAGTAAACTGAGGAAATATGAACATAGGTAGCGAAACAGTTCCGTTACAGTCGTAACACAATCGTAAAATATAATAAATATAATTTTTTAGAGTTAAAAATATTGTGTAACAACGGAAGAATTCTTCCCTAATCAATAACTAATCATATATTCTCGATCGGAAATCGAAGTGAGTTATTGATATTACTAATGTGATATGAAAATTGATGTGTTGCCAAGCCTGTCTTCCGCCTCACAGCTAAATTTTTACAAATGGTAAAAGGTTTTCAGGGAATCGATAACAGTTTAGGGCGCTTCCACCAATAGTCTAATGCATTTCCAACAATATAACATCAATAAACGAAGATTGTATTAATATTTTATTATTTCAACAACTTAGGTAGGATTCAGTCTTTCATTTAACCAATAAAATTTATTAAATATTAGATATTTGATGTTCGTTTTTCTACCATCATGGCAATTTGTAGTTTGCAGCTATCTGAAATAGTTCTTTAGTTGTAATTCCGAATAATTTCGTCAGATTTATTAGGTTTGTTCGTAGAGTAATTTCCAATGGTTTATCATCATCAACCATAAACGCAGAGTCATTTTTAAGAGAAGAAGTTTGTTCAGCAATCGTAAAAAATACAGAGGAAGTGACTTGCAAATGGAGGCTAGTAGCTTCTTCAATAATTTTAATCGTATGATTGTTATGGATTTCGAGAAACTTTTTGTATACTTGACTTTTTAGATTTAAGGTCCGGTTTCTTAAAACGTAGTTAAGTACAACCAAATGGTTAGAAAATGGTTGCTATGGTTACTTATGGGATTGTTATATTGTAACCAAGTTTAACCAAAAGATTATACTCGGCTAAGCATTCAGAAACCGGCCCCGAAAGTGTTTATGATATTTTTTAATTTTGTTAAACATTTGGTCTTCACTCCATTCCATCTTTATACCAGAAGTATGAAAACGTTTGAACTGAACACTTCCACAATAGTTGCACAACTAAACTGCATAATAAAGACGTCCACACTGCAGGTGTTGTTCGCCAATTGTTTGCGAACTATTTCTTTGATGTGACCGCTAGGGTTGCCACTTTTTCGGATTTGACCAGGAGACTTTGCGGTTTGAAGGCTTGTGTCCGGGTTCCGGGTTTTATTATCGTTTCTCCGGGTCGCGTGAATTATATATGTGATTTATTTTTATGTAGTAGGTACTGTCCATGATTTTCCGAAAATCTGCGGCCTACGTCCAATGATTTTCTGTAAAACTCATTTTTTTTTTTTTGTCTCCGGTTCAAAGCTAAGCGTTAGTTGGCAACTCTAGTTACCACTCATATAGCGAACTTAAACCGAACAACGTATCGAATTCAAGCTGTTCGAGATCTCAAGTAAAAACCTAGTTCGTCAATTGTTTGTGAACTATGCCCGAATAGCTCAGGAACATCTCACAAACTCTTACGCGTGGAGCTGATAGTACAAAATAGGTGAAAATTTTCTACGAACAGACCTATCATCTATCAGCTGAATTCGTCCACTGTTTGAACATAACCTCTCCATTGCTATTCCAAATTATGGAACTTTATGGAAATTATAGTCTTTGGTTAACAATAGCAATTTTCCAGTTTTTTTTTTTTTTTTCGCCTGTTTATCTGGAAATTGATTTGTTGCTACTCTTAATGAGTACAGACCAAGTTTGACTTTAAAAGTTTTGTGGTGTCCTCCCGAGAATTTTACTTGTCTCTCTACCGTCATCCAACTTCGTACCATGACCAGCTCTCTATTTTGTAAGAAATTCTTCTCTAACTCTTGTTGAATATTGTGACTCTATTCGTTTGTCAAAATTCAAGGGTTTAAAGCTCGTTCAGAGTATTAAAATAAATAATAACATCGTTATTCAAAAAACGTTAAAAAGGTATTTCGAAAGACCAAACGACAAGAAAATAAATAAAAAGATATTCCAAAAGACAAAATGACAAATAGAAAAAAATTAAAACAGTATTTTGAAAGACCAAATGACAAACAAGAATTAAATTAAATTAAAAGAATTAATAGGTATTCCAAAAGACCGAGCAAAACGGAAACAAGATAAAAGGGAAAGGTATTTCGAAAGAATTATGATAATAATAACAATAGTAATAGTAATAATCATTATTATTACTATGGACAATCAGTAAAAAATTGATGTGAAGTGTGAATATTCACACATTTCAGGGTTTCGCAGGTATATAATAAGTGAAGGCGGTATGCTGAGTGTGTAGGACAAATTTTGCTTTGTAGTAATCACGGCAAAATGAACGATATTTTTAAAATAATTTATTGTCTGTTAATCATATAATAAGATTGATTATTAAATTTACGCTCTTAAAAATTAAATGCATCATTTGTCAAAATATAACTAGAATTTTGACAAAATAATTTCAACATAATAAAAATGCAAAAAAAAAACAGAAAAAATAAAATTCACTCCGTACTCGAACTCGAAACCCTTCGTTTCACACCAGTGCTCTAACCCATTTCACTATCGCACGCCTTGCATGTGACTGTCTTACATTGGTATAACTTTTGTACTTTGTGAACCAAAAATCACAAAAAATGCGTTATTTTCCGAAAATATAATCTGATCAAAAATTCCTGTTGTACTATTTCGGTTCACACCAATATACATTACTTAGAATTTTTTTAGATTTTTAGTTTAAACCATCTGGGCTACAGGGTGTGGGACAAAAATTTTTTTGCACAATTTTGACAAAAATCGCATCAAAATAATTTATTTTGCAAAAATAAAAATTTGATCGTTAATCCACGTACTAAGGGCTTTCATTTGATACCCTACTCAGAATTAAAAGAAAATATTTTTGTTTTCGATGAGCACGTATTTGTTTATATTTTTAGGGGGGTATGTTTTTTAGATGTTTTAGTATTTTTCCTATGTGCGGGTCAAAGAGTTGTATAAGCATGCCAAGTTTCAACTCTCTAGGTTTAGCCGTTTGGCTACAATTTTTACCGAACAGACAGACAGACAGACAGACAGACAGACGACAAAATGACGGTATAAGGGTTTTTTGGTCATACCTACAAAACCCTAAAAAGGACCAAGATCTTCCAAAAAACAAAGCATGATTACACCATGAATTCAAAAAGAAATTCCAGAGTTGGCTATGGAGTTAATTAATTCTAAAGCTTGCTGTTGACATTACTTTTATTTTCCATAGCCAACACTTATGTAATTTCTTTTTGAACTCATGGTATAATAAAAAATTAAGCACGTTTGATTTTTATGTTTTAATTTGTAAGGTTATGTAACAAGCGTGAATTCAGCAGTTTCTATAACTTGCCGTCCGTAATTATTAGTGGTATACAGTTTATTTGATTTAAGCGTAACTAAACGGGATTTTCATTTTTTTAAGTTGTCACGAAAACAGAGCTTGATTAGGTTATTTTATGTTTCATGTTGGCATTTATTATTAAGTAACATTTATTATAGAAAACAAAATATAGCCTGTTTCTTTGGTTGAAACGGAATTAGATTTTGATAACTAGTAATTTTTATCGGTTAAATGAGATTTTTGATCATTTTGTTTAGCAAAAGCCCTCTTCAATCAGTAAAAAGTAGGTTCGTATATTGGGTGACTTCTTACAAAAATTAAAATTCCATTTAGTTGCAGCATAAGAAGACTTAAAAATTTAAGAAGTGAGATAATTGTCTCAAGAATGACAGACAAAATCAAAGTGTAATGTAAATTACATTTTATAATGACAATTCATCCTAACCTAAAAATGTTCAATGTTAGTATGATTTACAAGTAAGATTTAACAAAATGGCCAAAATCCCGAAACAATCGATATAATTTACTAGAACTTCGCGGAACTAGATTTCAAAATTTAAATGGGTACACAAATTAACGTTTACGTAAATCCATAAGAGTCGTGTTACGGATTTTATATAGCAGCGTTTCTCAACCGGGGGGCCGTGAAGGTTTCTTCGGGGGGCCGCGAAGTCATACAAGATCAAAACATGAAAATATAATAGCAATGCGCTTAATCTTGCAAGACATAAATTTTATTCATATTAATAAATACGAGTCTTATATTTATATTCAGAAAAATATACCTTTCGTAAATAAATATTTTATTTATTATTCTATCTAATTACTTATTTTGACAACTAATTTAAGATACAGGCTATTTCAAACGTTTAAGCGGAACTAAATGGAGTATTAATTTTCTAAAGTTGTCACTAGCTAACTTTATAATGAGTAAAATGGGCTTTTGCTAAACAAACTGATCAAAAGCAATCAAAATTCAAGTTGTACTTTGAAGTAGGTACGACTTAAAAGTGCAATATTTTTATTATATTTCTACAGATAACTCAAGAGCAAGGATGCGAATATCAAAATATAAGGCACTTTTAACACTTGTAAATAAAAATACTTTAATTTCAAGTCGTTGTAGGGAATATAATCGTCATATATATTATAGTTTTTTGTCAACCATAAAAGATACTGAAAAAATGTTTAAGTAAAAGTTGTTTCTTTTGAAAAGCTCTATCCAAAGATACTCAATATGACATACATTCCTATATAACAATTCGAAACTGTCCTTAATATCCTGTACTTCCGGAAAATTTCAATACTACCATTTAATGTTTTGTATAAATTATAGTGCAAAATTTTTCCCAACTTGCTCACACGTTGCCTTTTCGAGAAAAATCGTGTTCCCTCTATCTTGATACACCATATATATATATATATATATATATATATATATATATATATATATATATATATATATATATATGTATATATATATAGGGGTCCGCAGACATTATTGATATAATTTCGGGGGGTCCCATGCCAGAAAAGGTTAATAAACACTGTTATATAGCTTATAGATTTACGAATATGGGTGTGTAAAACAGACCTAACCCATTAGTTGTGCAATTTTTTTAATAACCAACTTAACAAAAATATCATTACCTACTCTGGTGAGGAACATCGTAAATGAACAAAATATACTTAGTGTTAATTGCCTAAGATTTTACTATCCACGTTAAACTCACCTGGCAAATGGTAAGAACACATCACTTAGACACTATCTGAGTCACTGATGATAATTTAGTTTGGAAGGGTTTTACCTTGTCTATTTTTTATTTGGTGGGGGTAAACTACCCGTTTTAACCCGTCTTCTATCTCACGGAGAGGGGTTGCTTATTAACTAACCCTTAACCCATCTGCATACGGAATAAATTAAACCTCCAGTAGACCCGCATTATAATACTAACCCTTACAAAAAAATATAATTTACTATAGAAATCTTAGCTGGTGAACCCTTTTTAAACATACTAAAAAATATGATATAAACCACGCTCTAGTGGAAAAGAAAAATGTGTTTTATTATGTTGGTAACAAAAGATGTGTGTACAGGATGGATTGTGTGTACATGCAGGTATTAGGATGGGCGTAGATAGTATACAACCCAAAGGGCATGGGACAATTTTTTTTCTAACCGTCGTTACTGCATATCATTAAAAAATGAAATATGTAAAACTGAATTACGTAGAAATGTATTTTTTACATTTAAAAAAATAAAATATAATGAACCAAGCTTTTATATGAAACTTTTTAATTTGAGTTTAGTACAACCGGGCTTAGGAGATCGTTTATTTTAACATTTGATTTTAGAAGAGTGGTGATTGTATGACACGATGTTTTCTCATCTAAATAGGCCATGTTAGGGTGACAGTTTTATTGGTAGCTACGAAAAATAACTAGACATGTGAAAATTAAATATTAAAAAAATAGTTTTATCTACAACCATCCCTATATAATAATCAGCTTATCCCGTTCGTTCGCCTGTTCGTGATGATTCGCCAAATTTCGTAGGCATAAACAAGAAACTCTAGACGCTCCTATATCCTTTGACCGATAAGAACAATATTTTGCAGATTTATTTTCTAAGAATCTAAGGAATAAATACCATATAGAAATGTCTGGGGTTTCATAGGCATAAACGAGAAACTCCTATATCCTTTGACCGACATGAATAATATTTTGCAGATTTATTCTCTAAGAATCTACGAATATATTTACATAAAGAAATGTCTATGATTTCGTAGTTATAAACTAGAAACTCTAGACACTCCTATATCATTTGACCGACATGAACAATATTTTGCAGATTTATTCTCTAAGAATCTGCTGATAAAATAACATATAGAAATATCTAGGGTTTTGTAGGCATAAACAAGAAACTCTAAACCCTTCTATATCCTTTGATCGATATGAAAAATATTTTGCAGATTTATTCTCTAATTGGTTCGAAATATTTAAAATATTTTGGTTAAAATTACAAATTGATTCATTCAATAGTTTGCACCTTTGATATTGTATGTTATGTTGGTATTAAAACATGGTAAAAATGTCGCTTTCTTAAAATGTCATTCCATTTGATATATATCATAATGATAAATGATATCTTAATTATAATGATCATAACCAACAAATCTGAAGGTTTTTAGGACATTTAAAGTCAGTACTATACTATAAAAGTAACCAAAATAACCATATCTGGCATGTCCTTACAAATGTGAGCGCAATATATTAAGGCAGACAAACAATTAATTTTTACTGTGAAATATTTTCTCACGATTTATTTAAAACTAATTTGAGATATAGTGTAGGTACGCTTTTTTCCGTGTGTGCATTTTGCTGTGTGCGCTTTTTTCCGTGTGTGTATTTTTTCGTGTGTGCTGTTACCGTGTGCGTATTAATCCGTGTGCGTTTTTTTCCGTGTGCGTTTTTTTCCGTGTGCATATTTTAATAATCTATAAGTAATTGGAAAATCTATTTTAATAAATATAATTTAAATTTAACGTCTCAAATAATTTTTAGTTTTAACAATATAAATGTAATGTACTGAGTAAAAATAAATCGTTTTCTCATTTTAAAAAGTTTATGAATAAATAATTCGGAATAATACTTATTATTTGTCCATTTTTTAATAATGGGCAAAGAGTTGATTCAATTTGAATTGAATGAAGTAAGGAGTATGGCTAGAGATAGAAGTCAGAGGCATCGAGCAAGTTCCACATTAAGGTAATTATGTGTTTGCCAACACAGTTGGCAATGGGTGCACTAGTCAAATAATAAATGCATTATGTGTCTATAAATACATAAAGCTGCTCATATTGCACGCATTTTAAAATGTGATACGCATGCGTGCTCATTCGTGGATAATGAAAGAATTTTTACACTGCAAGTTCTCTTTTTTTTAAAGGAATTTGTCGAGATGATGCCTCATCTTGTATATTCTTAGCTAGGTATTTTAATTTTACTCACTAAGCCAGCCTTAAACCAGTCCGAAATGTGCCTGGTCTAAGCCAGCTACGATGTTTTTTTCTCGGTAGCGAAACAGCGGGTGAACTGTTAGTTAGCTGATAAAATTATTTGCTACCTGTACGATATGTACACAGTTGATCGAGTTTTAAGTGTTTCAAGGGCTCTCGAATATTCGTACATGTATTTTAAACCCTTCACCGTTGTCAAGTTCTAAATAAATAACACAGGAATGTGTCTGTTCCCCTCAATTTCATGTCATTTTCTACCCTTTATAGTACATTATGTGATTTAACCCTTGTATCTATCGTGTGATTGCAATAGTATTTGGTAAAGGGTTAAGCTTGCACATAAATCTAAAATTTTGACTGTAATGCCATGCTTAATCGCCCGTGGATTTTGCATATACGTGTAATATTTAAAATTTTAGGGAACATTTGTTCGAATATCTCACAATATAAGCACATGTGTTTGGGGTTGTTATTTTACTACCCCAACTTAACACTTAAAATTTCGTTTGACAATAAATTTACTGAACTAAACAAATCCTGAGAACAGTAGAAATGAATACTTTTAATAATATTTCAAAAAGAGGACAGGCCAAATAGGGGTGGACTTCACTTTATTATTTTTAAGACCACAAAAAGTAATTTTTCTCAAAAATTAGATATTGTGTCTATGAAGATATAGGGACACGATTTTACTAGAAAAGGCGACTTGTTAGCAAGCTGAGGTAAAATATTGATGACCAAAGTTTATTCAAAGAATTAAATAATAATACTGAAATATTCCCGAATAAACCAGAAGTGAAAGATATCAAGGACAACTTTTATTTTTTAAATGGGAACATATGTCATATTGGTATCTTTGGTATCTTTTTATAATGACTTGAAAATAAAGTATTTTTTTTACAAGTGTTCAAAGTGCCTTCCATTTTGATTTAAATACTTTCGTATCCATAAGTACTTTTGAGATATCTGTAGCTCGGAGCATATAAAAAAAAGCAAAAATAAATTTCATGCTTCGATCTTGTACGACTTCGCCCCTCCCCCTGTTTTGTAGGTTACTAGTAACTTACAAGTTTATTGAAGTACAAGATGTTACAGTTAAATAATGTTAGCATAGTATTGCAAATTCGCCAACTTTCGAAAAAATAATCAGATCAAAAATTCTTGTTGAACTCCTTCGGTTCACATCAGTGTACCTACAAGAATTTTTTCAAAATTTTGAATGAATCCGAGTTAATATGGGCTAAGTCCGTTTTACATTCTACTTTTTGCGAAGCACTATAGATTTTTTGCGTAGTACTGACGTAAAAACTATAATGTGAAACACAATTCTTGCTTCCAACTTTCGATGCTACACTACAAACTACACTATTTTCAAAACTACCTCCGGTCAAATTTTTGGATAGCAGTTGTGTACTTCTCAGTCTTACCAACTACCAACTTTTTAGTTTTGGTTTACAACTTAACTTTTAGTAGTTTATTGAGTTCATAAGAAGTTTATTTAGAATATATAATTAAATATAAACTAAGCACAATTAAACAATATTTATAAATTAGTTACTAGAATTGGTTCTATAACCAAACTGTTGTCTGTCACCTGAACCTAAAATTTTTGAAGTTGGCAGTGAAGAGTATCACAAAGTAATAAAAGATGAAAGTATCGCTGTCTCTTATTTTTTTCCCCCACTAGTCCTATTCTGTAGTATCAAAAGTTGAAATGACGTCAGAGTTGGATAGAATTGAAAAAAGTATTGAAAGAAGTATAATGTAGAACGGACTTTACAGAGAGACAAAAGATTTTTTGCATATTTTTGGCAAAAAAAAGTGTTAAAGAAAATAAATGTTAATTGGTTGTTCCCGAATCTACTCCTTAAAAGCTATTTTTGAATACCATACAATAAATTAAAACGTCACAAAAAATTTTGTGTCTAAAATCGCGTAGATATATTTATTTTTCACTTTGCTATTATTTGGTCTTAATGCCTAGGATACGAGATATTTAAACATAGGCATAACAACCGGAGCAATATGAATCCATAACGTCTTCTCATTATGCCCTCAACAAATATTAGTCTTATAGTCTACATCGCACTCCGGGCGTAATCATCTTAGTAACACCCTAGCTATAAATAGTTATTTTTTTCTTGACAATAAATATGAATATTGATTCAATACGTTATATGAATAGCAAACCCTAAAAGTTTTCCACACATATATTCCATATATAATTTAGAGTTTAGTAGCCGTAACAATTTTACCCAAATGTTCCATAAATTTTACGATATAAAAGTAAAATTATTAAAATATTTCTTATTCTTATTAATTGCTCAGAATACTGATGACATACCGTGATGATATATAGCTTAAAATCTTTCCAATACGCTGGTGAAATCGGTTTAGCCGTTCTCGAATTTTAAGTTAACATACATACATACATACAGACAGAAGTTCCCTTATATATATTTGATGATTTTCATATTAGAGTTTTAGAATTTTCTTTGGCTTCGTGATGTTCGTATCTAGTGTCTGCATGTCTGCAAGTCTGTATGTCTGCGTCATACGATACGAGTAAGCTAGATGGATGATCCTCCCGTATATTTTACATCCGAAATGTACTTTCAATAAGAGCTGGGTCTAGGAACTGCTCTTCTCCAGAGATAATACAGTCGGCGCAGCTTAAATAATGCACTGTCAGATGTGTGGAGATGGATCACTTCGCTCAGATATTTACATAAAACTCGTCAAACCTACTCGATACACAGGGAAATTCCGGAAGAAAGAATAGGGTATAAAACTAGCAAAAAATACCCTGCTAAAACTATAGTACTGAGTGACAAAACATTAGCTTCGTTCGTGGATAAAATTTCTCACAGGTTGAATAACCACACGTGTTTCTTTTAGTTTACTAGTTAAAATTTTTGGTGTACCGCAAGGATGACTATTTGCGCCTAACACAGTCCATCTAAATTACAAGAGTATATATTAAAAAGAATAAATAAATAAATTAATAAAATCTTATACACATTCTCAATAAAAGAAACCTTGCACGGCCAGTCGCAAATAAATAGGATAAAAGTCGGTTCGAAAAATTGAACAGACGCAGGGTGGTGGTAACTATTTATAAATGAGCCATTTGCCATAGAATATCACAAAAAATAATAAAACAATAAAATAAGGTGCAAGACTTCAAACATAAAACAGTAAGTTCGATTGTCTCAGGAAGAGTATCAGCCTGTCCATGAATATCCTGTCGTCACATAAAGCAACTGAGAGATCATAGCACAGGCCTAACCTCTCCCTGACATCCTCGAATTGTACTGAGTTAAAATATGTAACATAGACAAATCTGTGTTACATGTCTTACATATAGGAAGCTCTTCAGTTCGAAGGTGTCCATCCATGGGTCCATCAACAGTAGCCTATACGGAGGCTTGTGATGGCGGTTTTATGTTATTTCTTTTAGTATTCGTGAATGAAATAGTAACTATTGCTGACAAGATGTTTGTTGTTTGCAGTAACCTTCGGACAATACAAATGTAGAGTGATTTTTTATGGTTATTAAGCAGTTTATATACACAATGGCATTTTTAATTTTGTAATTTTCGTTATAATTTTGGCAAAAAATATTTATAAATACTTTTACATTTTAAAATTTACGTCATTGTGACGTAGCTGCCGTCAGTGGATGTTCTGGTTATTAGTATTCAACGTACGTCTAATATATCACTCTCGAATGCACGAAGTGCATGGACATTCATGCATTCATGATATCTCCTGCTAATATTGTCAAAAATAAAGTTTGGTGTTTATATTGTTTTATATTTTCATCATCTGTTTTAAAAAATAACGAAAATGACAAATCATTGATGTCAATTGCACATATTAATCTAAGATACTCTTGTGACCAGCTACGTAACTAAACATAAAAGGATGTTATCGACTGGACATCAAAATCCCTCCAGACTATTCTATGGTGATATCTTGAAAAACCATACAAGATATGGAAATCTCGTAATACGATGAGAACTGGTGTTGCCAGGGGCAAAAATAATCTAAGGAAATGGGGAATACTTCGTGAGGAGGATGTGTCGTGCGAGTGTGGAGAGGTACAGGAAAAGGACCACAAGGTCATCTTCAGTGGTGGAGCTTAGTGCACCTCCCCCGCAACTGAACATACTGCATCCTTTTTACTTCACATTTTGCGTCTCCAAACTTTTGCGTCCCACTGCAATCGCAGAGGAAGCAGGCCCATATCTCCACACCTGACCATCTGGCCAAAAATGGGCAATCCTTGTGCGTTGGAGGATTTAATTTTGCTAATTGTCAAGCGATAAAAACCGCAACTATTGGCATATTGACGTTTCGAACACGAAGTAAATAAGTTTCTTGAAGGACATATCTGCGCCAACGTTGATTGAACATCTAAAGAATAATTTTCGCCCAGCAATAGCTTAAATATCGCCTGAAAGTTGTGTAAATGTTATGAGATATGCTCTTGAAAGAACACATATGTGTGTCACCAAGAGCTGGGATTCGGTCGATCTTGTATTCCAAAAATAATGAATCCTTGCTTAATAAGTTTATGGTTATGTTCAGCAAATGATAGAAGAAAGAATCCCAAAATAGGTACTGTAGTGGATGCCAATGGAAAAACGATAAAGATTTAAGATCACATGGTTAAATGGAGAACAACAAGCTATGTCAGAATGAAATCTGTCCTCAGAAGACTGTAAGATCAGCAAGAATGGTGCTGAGAACCGGATGAAGTCAAAGAAAATCGGTATAATAATAAAAAAGAGATTTATTGTGTTTAAATGCTAAACCCCATGCACGTAAATGACAAACATATGCCAAACATTAAATTGCTGTTAAACTTTTCGTAAAGTTGAAGTAGCTTGGAGCGTCCTTCGATTTTCCGCGTGTAGGTCAGGGTCTAGTTTACACTTCCTTCTGCTTTAATTTTGAAATGGGAGTAAGGAACTCATCTCTTAAAAACACGAGGGAACTCCGTGATTCCGTAAGGGGTATAGTGAGGTAAGGGGAATGACGGCGAATGAATGAGCGAGCAAGGAGGAAGGCGGCGGGCGTCTTACAACCGCCGCCGCTCATTCCGAGTGCTAACGAACTTACTACGATCTCGTACGCAAACATGAGAGAGAGGAAGTACCTCAAGGGAGATGGAGTTATAAGGAGACGGTTGCCGGGTCTTAATGAGTATGTCACTCTACTGTCTCCATCCTTCTCTACTCAAATATTTGCCGGTTCAGATATTCAGTTTCACTAACCTACATTCCGGGTTTAATAGTTCAAATAAACGAATCAGCTTTGTAATAACACTAAATTAATTCTAAGTTTCCTTTTGTAACCAAAACAGATTATACAACTACTTATACGGATTTAAACTTCTGCTACATCGTTTTAGTAACATCTGTTTGGTTCTTATACCCTTTTCACACTAGATCTTTAAGATCGGATATTTGAGTGAATGTATCTTTAAACGCTAATGTGAAACCGTACGGCCTCGTCTAAACACGACCGATGTTTAAGACAGAGATCTGCGTCTTAAACTTCGCCCGCATTACCAACTTAATTTCTATTATAAAAAAATACTACTTGAATTTGTGCTGTCAACATTTTATATTATCATAAACAAGAATACTGTATTATATCGACGTTATAAGAAGTTTATACTTATTGTTATAATAAAATTATTTATTTTAATAATGTGTTTAATAAAATACATAGCTACAATAATTGAGATAAAATGTATCGACTTACATGTTAATACAGGTGTAATATATTCTTTATTGTAGTGCCTTTATTGTAGAATGAAATTAAATATTCTTAATTGTTTATAATAATTCAAAATGTGCGTCTGCGCAGACAGGTCAAAACTGGTAATTTCATGACGGTAACTTAAGGACAAAATTACTGTAGCTGATGACAGCACCAGAGATTTAAACATCAAGTGTGAAAGCATACCGATCTTAAACATCGATGAACTTTAAGTTCACTCGTCTTAAAGATCTAGTGTGAAAAGGGTATTAGCAAGTACTGTCAAGTAATAAAAACAACTAACGCAAGGAATACTTTAGATATGCCAATTGGAAATAGATATATTACTTAAATTTTATTAGTTAACCATTTTGTGGTTATACAGCATTTTTCGACTGCCTCGTGTTGACGATTCTTAATCACCAATCTTGCGATCGTTCCAATAATCGAGTCTCTTGGAGCCTGATTTTGTTCTGACTTCTGCATGGCTGCTTTATGTCTTTTATCCATGAGGTCTTTGGTCTCTTTCTTGTTACTACTCTGCCTCTTTCTTTCTTTATCCCTAGCTCTCTTTCTTCTTGGCTCTACAGTATGAGCTTGGCTTCCTTCCGAAATATTTATTTTTAGGGAAATATTTCCCAACCTTATAAACCTCTTAATTACTTTGGAGTACATAATATTTAATGATTTAATATCATTATTTCATAATTTTTCTATAGCTGTAAGAAATTTTTAACTCTGCCTGTATTTGTGGCATCAGGGGAAATGAGTTTTTCTAAAAAAAAAAAATTAATTAATAATTGCCTCAGGTCGTCGGTGTTACCGGAAAGGCTAACTAATCTTGCATTATTGTCAATAGAGAGAGATATTTGCGAGAAATCGAATTTGTCAAAAATAATTTATTTCACTATCAATACATTAAATATTAATAATTGCCGATCGGCGTAGCGTAGTGGTAACACACGTGTTCTGTGTTACTAAGGTTTCGGGTTTGAATCCTGTTCAGGCATGGAATTTTCAACTCGAAAAATTATAATTTTCCTGGCTAATTGCACAGAAAAATGTGCTATAAGTGCTCACACAAAAACTCTTCACACGGCTCACATAGAAAATTCCCCACACGGAAAATACACCGTATGAGGATTTATAAAACTGGAAAATTTTCCCTTTTAATCATTGTCACCGAACTAGTTGTGATGTTTCAAATAAATTGCTTGTTTAGGCGACTTGGCTATACTACATATTTTTTTATATAAATATTAAATTTGTTCCTATTGTGTTTAGGGATATATTCTTTTAGCCAATAAATAACGTCTTATTTTCCTTCCCATCAAGTATATCTCTTCAGTTTTTTCTCTCCGCTATCGAGTCGATGATTTATTATTTCGATATTTATATTTTTGCCGAGTATCTGTCCTCTTATCGGGGGTATAGGGGGGTGGCGTATGATTTGTGCTTCGGGCGTCGGCGGCTGTGGCGACGGTCTGCGTCGCCTCTTCATGCATTCACGTATGTTCACATACATGTCATATGTGAGGGGTAGCTGCGGCCATGATTGGCGCGGCCTGTCGTCATGACGACCGGTGAACCACTTCAACATCCCCCCACGAGCCACCCTCTCACCCGAACACGCATCGTAGGGCTTCGGCCATCAATATATCATGTCATGTATGTGTCTACCGTTGTACCAGAGATGCGCGATCACATATACCCCCTTATTCTTTATTGGGTGACGGAACTTGGATTTATAGAATACATCTCATGTATGTATGTCCTTTTATGCTTTCAAATAAATTACAACACATATATCAACACTCGATAAAAAATAATCAAAAATATTGATTTACTATTTTTCTTACGCTGCACAATACTTGAAAAATTATACTCTACATTTTTAGACAGGTTCATATTCAGACAAATAGAATAGAATCATATCATAGAAGACCCTAAATTTGCATGGAATTGCTTATATAGATCAGTCTAATCACGTGGTTCACATGACGTCCATGTGTTGGAGGTATCACAAACTGCTAAAGCCATACACTAAGATATTAAATAGACCATTTTCAAATTAGCATTATTAAAATTTGGCACTTCTAATTTATAACCATAATACAGACGATTCCGCTTAATTGGGCCACCGCTTAATTGGGGCAGCCGCTTATTTGGGCCAAATCTCAAAGAACAGAAACCAAACCAAGGAACCAACAGTAAATTTACATGTTTAATTGGGACAACATTCCGCTTAATTGGGACAGTAAATTTAAGATCACAGTACATATTATGTTACACATATTCTCAAGAAAAAATATGTACAAAGAATTTAATATTACAGCGTTATTGTATGCAGGAAGGAAATGAAGGGAGCCCTACATCCGCACTGAATACCTGTGCTGATTTTGTAGAAGTGAAATGTTACAAAAACAAAAGACAGACTTCACTTGACGCATTTTTGCATTGAATTAAATTGTATGTACCTATTTATTATTTTATTTTGGAATTTATAATTATTTTTTCTTAAAAGTTTATATTTTTTGGTTATATGTAATTTATAGTTTTGTCCAAGAGTTTATAAAGTAAAATTATTGAAAGAAAAATATGCATTGTATAATATTATGTGAAATTCGCTTAATTGGGGCAGCCGCTTAATTGGGCCAAAATGCCTAAGTCCCGATGTGTCCCAATTAAGCGGAATCGACTGTATATTAATATTAATTTTCTTACAAAAATGTATTTCATAGAATTAACCTCAAAAATACGTAACTGCTTGTAAATTTGGTTGTACGCTAAACAAATTAGAAGCAAGGTCAAACATTTCTATCTCTTTACACACTGCATTCTTAATTGATGTGGAACACCGGTTAAAAACCAACTGTTTTCTTGTATTATCTACTAAAAGCTAAAAAAAAAAAAAATAATATCTTTGAGATTTCTTCTCACGAACATTGTGTCTGAAAGTATGGTACCCCAGTAGCGTCATGCAGTGTCTCCTGTCGAATTTTGACGCTTGTGACATGCGACAGAATCCACGCAGCATGTATGCAAATTGAGGTCCATGCAGCCGGCATAAACCACTGCAGGTAAGCTGAATTTGCATAACCCTTTCAGATGTTTGTTATATAATTGTGATGTTAATGGCCTGATCAGATTTGCATGTTTGACGGTTGGAACATTTGGCCCAAGCCACTTACCCAGGTATTACACATACTTGGCGTTCAGATACCTGAATAACCTCATTTACATATGGGAAGTTTGAAAAATGTTTAAACAAAATATTATTTTTAATTCGCTAATTCAAAAAGTGGAACTTAATGTCAGAAATAAAAACACTTTGTTATAAATGCTTGAAGCTTGTATGCAGGGGCATACCAGCGTATGTAGGGCGCATTTACAGAGAAATGGATAATAAATAAAGATAAAATACAATGGATAAGTGAAATAAAGTAAAATGCAATAATTAAATTAAGTACTGTAAATAAATAAATAAAAAAAAATCAATTAAAAAATTAAATATAGTAAATAAATTTAAAAAATCAGCTGTGGCCACCGCAGGACCGACCGCCATCACAAAGTACTTGTATAAAATACATTCTAGAAGCAGACTAGAAATAACTTTGCTAATATTTAACTAATATTTTCTAACAGAGATATTATTTATCATGACCATGGAAACGTTACATATAAGTATGAAAAAATTAACTCAAAATCTTTTTTTATCAAAAAATATTTCAAATAAAAGTTGGTTGTTATTGCTTTTATAGCAACTTTTGTTAAATAAATTTTTTCAAAATATTTTTCTGTTTTGAAATATATGCAAAAATCTTAAAAACGACACGAGTTAACTCTCATTTTTAGTCAACCGATTTTTACCAAAATTTGATCAACTCGTGGTTTGATGGCAGAAGCTTAAATATGAAGTTTCTAAAAATCCTTTCAGCCGAATTTGCTCTGCACGTGTACACAGACAGACGGACAGACGGACGGACAGACAGACCGATAGACATCATCGAAATCTCGAAACGTCAAAACTGGTATGATCACAATACCTCCCTTATATATGTTGGCGGTCGGTAAAAATGTTACTTTCTTAATAATTATCAGAACCAATAAATTTAAAGTCGGTTTTACTGCGTAAGGAATATTTTTATTTGACATTTAAAGTCCGTATTACACTATAAAAGTAACCAAAATAACTAGATCTGGTTTGTCCTTACAAAAATGCTTACAGCTTATATAATATTATACATATCGTTCATGTGAAGAGGGAAGAATAAGAAAATAAATTTAGACTCCCAACCCTGAAGCAAAATTTAGACTAGCCCAATCCCTATTCCAAATTTACTCGTGTATTCATCCTCCATAATTCTGCCAAAGAAATAATGTCAATTATGAATTGTCAAATATTTTGAAAGGTGCTATTTCAGAATTACCACCTTTAGATGATATTTTAAGCATAAAAAATGAAGTTTCCCTCTTAGTTTGGTATTACAAAATGAGACAGATAATTTAAAAACTCGTTACATCAGTCTTTTTGTCGCACTTGTCGATTAGAAAACTAGCTTTGCGACTCATTTTCTAACATCGACGCGTGCGGCAAAATCATACCTTATGAAACTTGTTTTAATATACTATTGTGAAATTTTGAGCCACTCGCTGGGTATCTTTTGGTGCGATTATGGTCCAACATGTAAATCTTAAAGAATTTAAGGCTAAATGAATCTTTAACTTCGACTGTTAAATTATTTAAAATGTTGATATTATGGTCAACTAAATTTAAATACTTCAGCTACAGAATTGTGACCTTGTTAGAGGCTAATTAAGTAACGTTCAATTGAGCATTGTCTGTCTCTGTCTGTGCGCATTAAATAAAGAGAGAAAGCAATAGTAAAGACCCGTTAATTTAGTGTTTTTAGTGCTGGCTGTCAGAACATATAACGTGATATAACCAAAACCTTAAAATCTTTATTTATTGAAGAAAATACAAAAAAATACATTGCAAAATGAATTCAAAGTACATGATTTATTAAATCATGTTTACAATATTTACCCAAAAATAATAAATAGTAAAAGTATAATTTTAAGACAAAAATGTATGTTCATAGGTAATTTTCATACAAAATAACGCACATGGCTTAAGCGATTCGTAATGAGCCTGCATACTTGGTTTATAGCTTTGCTTAAACTACTCTGGCTCATGCAATTAAAAATGGACTTCCCCACAGCTTTTTGGTCATAACCAGTTGCCAAAAAGTTGATAACTAACACTTTGACATGTAGTTCCTAAAAATACAAAGTACATATTTTTGATAATTTATAATGTATATAAATTTATCTTTTATTACCTGTTGACATTTTCCTCGGCAATTAAATGAACTAAAACATGGATCAATTCCATTTTCTTGTAAATAAAAATGTTTAACTTTAAATACAATTTCGGGAAACGTTACAATCTGATCCAGTGTCAAACATAACCTCAAATTTAGCGCTATGGAGAGATATATCTGGCTGTAGTTTAAAGAAAAATTTAAGGATTTATTTAACGTTAAATGGTGACCGTAATTGCACTTCACGCTAAAGCCTGTGACCTTCACATTTAAAGAGCTTAAATATTTAACTGAAATGACCATAATCGCACCATTAAAGTAATATTTTTATAGAAAAGGATCGTTATTTGTTCAGGTTTGTTATTTTCAAAATTTGATTACTTCAGTTACGCAAGATTTTTTTTTATTGTTAATATTCGAAGGCGTAAATTTCTAGTACAAATTTCTTGTCCGTTGCAGTGATTTTAAGGCTATATATCACTGGTGTAACATATCATATACAACATGTAAATTACGTCTGGCAAATGCACTCGATTCCAAGCCGTTAGCTTCCCGCGGTCTGCCTTTTATGGCTGTTATTAACAACTATTAACCCACCGCGAACAAGGGAAAACATTTCCTACCCTATTACCGATAAATGTTTTAATTTTCCACAATTTGATTTTCTACAAAATTGAAAGATATATATCAAATAAATATAGAGAATTAGAAATACAGTGGAACCACGAGTTTCGAAAACAATTTGTTTCAGGAGAAGGTTCGACTTTCAAATTCAAATTGAATGTTTTTATTTATAACAGTACATAAAATATATTGTATAATAATCAATAATGATATTAGGAGGGATATTACTGTTTACTAGTAGGTGAAAAACCCTTTTTACCGACCGCCACATATATAAGGAAGGTAATCAGACCAATTATGTAACTCAGTTACTATGATCATAGTAACTAAATTTGTCACTATCAGCAAGGTCAGTTACTATCATAAATGAAAGTCATTATACTTTTATATGATGAGGAAGTAATGGGATTCGGACTGGTCATAAATTAAAATTAAAACAATATTTTAACTTCGCTAACGTTTCGATTTAATATAAAATCTTCATCAGAGCTAAAATAGAAATGTAGCTATAATTTATACAGTTTGTTTTACAATATAAAGTTAATGAAATTAATTTTACAAAATTTGATCAATATCAAACTACAACTAAATGTGAAATAGTATATGGTAATATAAAAATTATTATTATACTTTTATAATATTTTATCTTGTAGTAACGTTACTACATAGTAACTTTTTACAGAATTGATCTGATTGTGAACCGATTTTGACATTTCGATATATGTTCACGAATTGAGGCCTCCACTTAACGTTTTGACTATTTTTAGCATGATGTATGTCGGTCTGTCTGTCTGTCTGTTTGTCGGTTTGTCGCCTCTCGGTCTGTCTGTAAGTCTGTCGGTCCATGGACACGTGTAGAGCCAATTTGGCTTAACAGATTTTTATGACACTTCATATTTAAACTTTTGACATCAATGCCACCATTTAGTTAATATTTGGCAAAAATCGGTAAATTTTATTTTAAAGTTTTTTGAGAACATTTCGATACAGAGAAATGTTTTGAAAAAAATTACTCCTATTTGAAAAATTTGTTGTACAACACGAGAGTAACAATTTTTATTTATTTATATTTTTGATTTAGGGTTTTTTGTTTTGATTTAGTGAAATATTTTATTTAATAAATTTGCTATATGGATGAGTGCTCGGCGTGTGGAAATGCTGAAATTCTTGAATTACCCAGCAAACATTGAACTAACGGCCGAACGCCGGCAAACTGCTTTTACGCTGGTACATTGCTGGCACCAGAAGTAAGTGCAACGCCAGTATTAATAATGTACTTCACATTTGTATTTCGCACTCTGCCTATACGAAGTACTTTACCAGCATTTTATAAGCATTCCTTATTTGTATTAATCCAAGGTTATTTCTAGCGGGCCAGTGCTTATGTTTATAACTTTTTTTTAATGTAATAATTTGAAAAGTCTGACCGTTCTTAGTCATAAAACACCCTAATGGCGTGGCCTTCGAGGGTCGGTACAAGTGATATTCTGTTAGTATAAGTTCGGACGTGTTGGTGAATAGTTTTTAAAGATGTGTATTTGAATAGTTATTGATTGTGACCATTATACAGTTTTTTATTGTGATTTGTGTGTGTTTTGTTAGATTTAAGGACGTAGTTTACACAAACTATTTCATATTAAATTGTTTAATTTTTAGTTTAGTTCAATCATAGTTTTTTCATGTAATAAAATTTTCAATTATTAATAAATCTGATACAAGATTATAAATATGTCATTTAAAAAATATAATTTGTCATATTTCATTTTGAATAGTGACATCTTAAATATTTTGTAAATATAATACTAACCTAAAATAATACAAACTTAATCCAAAACTGTAAAGCTTTTTTTACAATATAACCAAGTTTCTAAAAGTCAGTAATACACTATAAAAATCACCAAAATAACCAGATCTAGTTTGTTCTTACAAAAGTGAACAGCTTATAGCATTAATGCTTATAAAATTTGTTTATTGAATTTATTTTAACAAGTATGATTTCTTTAGGTTGGCACTCTTCAAGTCAGGGGGAAAAGATGTGGTAGATAATACAAGACGAATATTGGCGAAAATTATTAGTCACCCCTTATCTTTAGGATGAAATTGGTTTGACCGAAATGGCAGAAAACCATTTTCTTAAAATTCTTCATTAAATTAATAAATTAAAGAAACTAATTCCTGTTATTCCTGAAATTATATTTATTTAATATTTATAAATAAATCAATAAATTATAACTGTTAATTCAATTTACAATCGGCTAGTTTTACCATCGTTGAATAAATTTATTTAACAACTTAAGTTAACAATATCGCATCATTCTATTGACAGCAATGTTAATTTCTTCATTAATAGTTTAAAACCGATGCGATATTGTCAACTTTACTTGTTAAATAAATTTATTCAACGATGGTGAAAATGGCCAAATGAGTATTTATTTTGCACCTAACCATTAATTTATTTTAATACTGGGTAAGTACACATATATTACATTTGAAACACTAGAGAGTGGGTATAATATAAGCACTAGTCTGTCAGAAATAAATCTTGCAACTAATGCGATTATTTTGCACTTTACCGTTGCTGGGCCAGCTAACGGCCACGGGGACACCGGGGTACTGGCCCAGTGCAAAATGCCAGCACTGGACCAATGCGAAATGCCAGCACTGGCCCAGTGCGAAATGCCAGCACTGGCCCATTACTTTCAATGCACTTTACCGTTGCTGGGCCAGCAACTGATACATCAATGGACCAGCTAAGGGCCACGGGACACCGGGGTACTGGCCCAGTACGAAATGCCAGCACTGGCCCATTACTTTCAATGCCGGCGAGTATGTGCTTTACCAGTACTGGTCCGGATAAAAATGTTTGCTGGGTAGTTTCAAAATTTTAAAACATATTTGTATTAAAATGTATCTTATTTGATTACATATTCTGTAATTACGTATTTGCATTGTATATTTGCATAATATTTTTAAATAAAAAAAATCAGCTGTGGCCACCACAGGGTTGACCGCCATCACAAATTACTTGTTTAATTTATGCTGCTTTATCAAAAAAATAAAAGTTGTTAGTTATTGCTTTTATAGCAACTTTTGTTAAATAAATTTTTTCGAAATATTTCTTTGTTATCTAATATTCGCAAAAATCTTAAAACCGACACGAGTAAACTCCCATTTCTAGTTAACCGATTTTTACCAAAAGTTGATCAACTTATGCCACTGATGTCAAAAGTTTAAATATGAAGTTTCATAAAAATCCTTTTAGCCGAATTTGCTCTGCACATTTAAACATTTATGCACGTGTACACGGACCGACAGACAGACCGACCGACAGACAGACCGACAGACAGACAGACAGACAGACAGATAGACAGACCGACAGATATCATGCTAAAAATAGTCAAGTCAAAACAAAAGCCACCTGCTATCTTTTTTCGGGAAAATAGAATTTCGGTATTACAAATGTCAATGAGAGTATACTGAAATGCTATTTTATTTAAGCGAACCTCCAATATTTTTTACAATTAAAATGTTATTCTATTTATTAAATGACCATGAAGTCCCTCGCTTTTCATGTTAATTATTTACTCTTCTTTTTTGATTAAATTTAGTATAAAATTTACACTTACATACTGGTTAAATTATAGTGTTAGAAAATAAATAGTGTTAAAGTAGTGTTAATTTTAACACTGAAAATAGGTTTTTCATAACAATAACACTCTGAATAAATGAAGATTTATCAGAGAGTATTTAAAATGTGATTTGATGAACTTTATACTTTTTTTAAATGAAAATTAAACACTAAAATTTTAACCAAACTGAGAATGAACTATCTTATGATTTTTTTGCTCTGTACGAGACTACCTACGAAACCTTGAAATGTTTAAAACATTCAAAATTCACATACATTTTTATAAATTTTTAATTCATCCTTTTTTGTTTTTTATTGTGTCGTGTTGCTTCTCGACTGTAATCCTCTTATTTTCTGTGTGATAGTTGGCTTTAATAGTTCTATTAAGTGTCAGGGCTTTTCAGATACCTCGTATGTTTTATTGGTGTCACTGATTTTGTATGTTTGTTAGTTTTGATATTTCTGTAATTGTCGAATTTCAGTCTTCTGTGATATTTATTGTAATTTCTTTCTCTCTTCGTCATTATAAGTCTCATTTGTGTCTCACTTGACTTTGAATACTAGTTTTATTAAGTCTCAGCTATTTTACTTGATATTTTATTTATTTTTAAATATTTTTTCCATTTCAAAAAATATTTTCACGGCTAATATCCTCTGCTTTCGATATGTTTTCAAACATTTCACTGACAGAATATTCAAGTTTTGAATATCTCGTCAGGTATTTAGATTACCGATAGACGGTTCGGGGTTTACTCCCCACAACATCGGAGAGAAATTGTCGAACGTTCGATTCCTTGTTATACACTGGCGGGGTATGCAGATTAGGGTGACAGGCAACGAAGGGCAACGTACAACTCACGCAGGGAATGGATAAATAAAAATTCACCTCTATACAACACATTTTTTATGTGCACAACAAAAAATCGATCATATAAGATAGAAAAAAAAAAACATGGAGTGTCTATGCGACTATGTAGAATGATGTATCCGACCAAAATTAAATTCGAAAATTGTAAAACTACAGCCTTTAGGAAAATATCTTCTGGAAGACATGAATCATGTAGCTTGATATAAGTCTTAGGTCGAAAAAGACCTGCGTCCTAACCCATTTAGACAAATTAAAGCAGATCTATTTTTTAAATTATATTTAAAATAATTAAAACACACGATAGCGTTCAGATATATCCGACTTACCAGTTAAATTAGTGTAAATTTAGCAGAAATTAGGATGTATAACATCATTTTCTGCACGAGATTATCCTAATCGTGGTTTTGAAATAGTTATGTACATTGCTAGATGCGTAAGTAATTTTTTTAGGCCGAGGTGATTTAATCGTACAATGTATTATATTTTTTATACTACCATATTTGTACTTATTTAATTTTCAATTAAATGACATATTAATGTTAATCAATGTCAATGTTTTTTTTTTTTTTTTTTTTTTTTTAATTTTTAATGGCCTTTGCTACTGTGGCAATTAGCCAGGACAATTTTTGTTTTTGAGAAAATTTCCATGCCATAACCGGGATTTGAACCCGAGCCCCCATGGTTGGTAGTCAAATGAGCTGACCACTACGCCATAGCGACCGGCAAATGTCAATGTTATAACTGTAGCAACCAAAAACAAAAGATAGCAACGTATAAATAAAAGTTTATATTATTTATATGCATTAAATTGTCAACTTTCTTGTGCATATATTAAACAAATCAGGAAAAAAAATAAATTATAAGTCCGAAAAATTAAATTGAAGGGGCGGTAAATATAGTTTGTGCTTTATTGTTACCTGAAAAACCAAAAATTAGATATAATCAAGCATTTGAACTCTTTTCGAAATGATGTTCGGGGAAAAATGTTGTCGAAATTACTGAAAACGTGATTTTGGCATATTTTCAAGAACGATCTACAATTTTAAAGTCACTAGCAAGCTTTTGTGTGAATATGCAGAGCTAAAGTTGACAATTTCAATAAATAGAAATCAAGATATTTCAAAATTTAAGCGGCTGACTGCGTTTCTCAAAAGAAAGAACGATAGATACGAACTTAAAAAAATCTAAGATATTCACAAAAGATGTCAATCTACTTGAAACTAAAGATGATATGGTATCAAAAAAATTGATGTGAAGTGTGAATTTTCACACATTTCAGGGTTTTGCAGGTATTTAGTAACTGAATGATGATTATTTGGGATGCCAAAACAAATTTTATGACAAAATATTTTTTTATGAATTTTAATTCGAATGCCTATTACCATTATTTAAGTTTTTAAAGATGTGCAGTATTTTTTTTTATATATCAAGGTTCATTAAGATTTTGAAAATTGCGCCTATGGCTTCCATTGGTTGTTTTTAGTCATAGCTCCTCCCCTTTGATTTCGTGTACATTCAAATATATAATTAAATTATAATTTCAACAATTTTCACTGGTTATTAAATTTACGCTATTAAAAATTAAATGCAACAATTGCCAAAATATAATTAAAATTTTGAAAAAATAATTTAAACAATATAAAAATGCAAAAAAAAAATAAAAAATAATATTGTCTCCTCACGTAGGACTCGAACATGAGTTCGATTATGAATTCTTGGACAGAACGCAAGTATCTTAGCCACGGCACCAAGAAACACGTTACTGTTTAGCGTATTATATAACTATAAGTTGTCAACATTATTAGCAAAAAAACACAAAAAATGCTTTTTTTTCCAAAAACATAATCTGATCAAAAATTCCGGTTGAACTATTCCGGTTCACACCAATGTACATTACTTAGAATTTTTTCAGATTTTTAGTTTAAACCATCTGGGCTACAGGGTGTGGGACAAAATTTTTTTTGCACAATATTGGCAAAAATCGCTTCAAAATAATTTATTTTGGAAAAATAAAAATTTGATCGTTAATCCACGTACCAAGGGCTTTCATTTGATACCCTATTCAGAATTAAAAAAAAATATTTTTTTTTTCGATGAGCACATATTTGTTTATATTTTTAGGGGGATATGTTTTTTAGATGTTTTAGTATTTTTCCTATGTGCGGGTCAAAGAGTTGTATAAGTATGCCAAATTTCAACTCTCTAGGTTTAGCCGTTTGGCTACAATTTTTACCGAACAGACAGACAGACAGACAGACAGACAGACAGACAGACAGACAGACAGACAGACAGACAGACAGACAGACAGACAGACAGACAGACGACAAAATGACGGTATAAGGGTTTTTTGGTCATACCTACAAAACCCTAAAAATGAAAATTAATTTAAAAAAATAATAATAATAAACATCAAATAATATATCAAATTGTTCAAATTGTACCATTACTTTTATTACAAATAAACAAATAATTGTTTAATATTTTATTTATCCTTCAGAATGACGTTTGTTTGACTTTTTTTCCTGGCCGCGTAAGTGTTATTACGCTAAATCTACGCTTAGCAACCGTAGACCTCAAACATTCGCTTACGTTTACATGCGCGTTGCTGGGGTAATAACACTCATTTACGGAGTAAGTAGTATAAAAAATAAGTTACGCTCTTCATAGTCTATGATATTTGTATTTTTTAAAATTATTTCCAATTGGTAAAGGTAGTAATTAACACAAAATATTCAAAACACAATTGTTAAAATTAACGTTTTATGTTAGACTTGTAATTGGTCCTTTTAGTAGTAACCGAAATATATGCGAGTACATAAAGTTTAAAAATATTAAAACCTAGTACATTAAAACGGGGAACTAATCTGTTACAATTACTCTTCAAAAGATCTGCAGAACTGTTGATCGCGATTGACCGGTCAATCTTTAAACAATTTGAAGTCGTTCCTAAACATCTTAAAAAAATAATAATAATAAAAAAAAATTCCAAACGTTTAAACGAAATTAAATTGTTTTATTTTCTTAAGTTGTCACGAGAAAAGAGGCATATATTAGTTAAAAGTTAAATGGGCTTGCAGTAGCATAGAGGTTAGATCATTCGCTTTGTAAGTGTGGGATCATGAGATCGAACCCCTGTACAGACAAAAGATTACCCTGAGCCTTTTCTCAAATGAGTACCTAGACCTCTGAATTAATATTCGGGAATATGGGACATGATTCAGGGGGCACGTAAAGCCAGCGGTCTTGGCTACCGTAAAAAGTAGTTGTTAGGTTATGCCAAAAAGCACTATACGTGACCTGAAAATTTGTGACACCTTGGCATTAAACTTGGCTAAACCAACCAAACCAATTTAAAACAATTAAAACCGATTAGATCTTAATTTTTATGTCTAAACTGGAGAATAGTTGCTCAGAACCGAGTAAGCTCTCTAAAGAGAAGGTAAAGAAAAAGAAGAAGTTTATTTTGAAGAGCCATCTAGAAGGTCTTGTTTAAGTTATGTATACATGCATACTTTTCGTGTCCGGAACCTTGCATTTTACCAATACGTTGCGGTTTTTATCTTTTGACAGTTAGCAGTAATTAAATCGTCTATAGCACAAGGACCGTCCATGTTCGGACAAATTAGCATGTGGTCATTATCCTGTACCTCTCCACACTCCCATGACACATCCTCCTCATGAAGTATTCCCCATTTTCTTAGATTAGTTTTGTACATGGAAACACCATTTCTCATCCTATTAAGGGATTTCCATATCTTATATGGTAGATGGTGTTCCGAAGCAAGTTCTTCCTTAAGTTCATTCCAAATGTTTTGGATCTTTTCTTACCATTGTTCTACTCATCTGAATCTAGGAAGTGTATCAGTATCAGAGGTTTTCTTATGAAGCACGGAAGAAGCTTCCTATGTCTAACCCACCGCAACTGAATTTGGTGCAGCATGGTCTCAATACTGACAATATCAAGTAGAGCCTCCAAGTAGCGTGCGAAAATTAAGCGACAATAAGTGAAAACAAAAATGTAATCGGGAGTCCCCTGATGAGGCATGGAACAGCCTTCGAGTAGATTGCGAAAATTAAGTGACAATAAGCGAAAACCAAAATGCAATCGGGCGTCTCCTGGAAATGACAGCTTACTGCCTCCCGCCAGTCCTTCCAACATCCGAACAGCGATGTTAAATGATTGATACATATCCCTTTGTTCTTTTTTAATTCTTTGTGCTCTTTTCAAAAATATATCTTCAAATTATTAATAATTGCTAATTTAATTTTGAAAAGGTTAGGAATTAATTTTGTTTGCATGGTGTGGTGGTATTTTCTTTGGATATTACCGTTATGAATATTCTTGTTTTGTCTTACCTTATTTGAAAGAATTAAACTACAAAATGATTGCGGCTTTATCCGCAATGTTGTAACCGTCCTCCCGAATGTTTTATATATAACAGTCATAGTCTTGCTCAGAAGTGTTCACCGACTGGAAAGATTAATAATAAGATTTTCGACAGACGTGCCTGGTGCGTTAGATGTGGATGACGAAGAACGTTCCGACTGAAGGAATCCAAGGAATCCACGTACGACAGTACGTCCCGACTAATAAAATAACGCGACGTTTCGCTATGAAATTGTGTCGCATGGCGCTAACAGCGTACGATCGTGCCCGGCATAAGGTGTCCTCGAGAACAACGTCTCACACCCAAGACATTTGAATTTTAGAACGTTTATGTGTTCATATCCTGTGGACTATTAGACCTTTGCAACCGTAAATTTACACAATTGTCTCATAAAACCTTTATTGAACTGGATTACGTGAAACTAAACCTGTTATAAACCTTTCTAAATGAGTTTATTCTTCTTCTTCTACCTCAGCGTATTAACGTCCACTCTAAAGCAATAGTTTATAACCATTTAGTAATCGCAAACTACATACATATCCCGAAAATGTTCCCTCTAGTTTATAGTAATTATTAAGATTTATTTTAGAACTAACATTCCATGAATATTAATTGTTGAGTTAACGTGAAGTTTAGGATAAGGTAAACTTAAAGAGATTCTTTACTTCATAAATTATTTTTTTTAAATTTTATTGCACTAGACGTACATTTCGGCTACGAAGTAGCCATCTTCAGTAGTTAAATAAGACTAAGATAAATTACAGGTCATCGAAATTATATATACATACAAAACTAATAACTACAATTTAGAAGTGTGGGGAGCTACGATATATAAATATGAAATGTCACGGTTGGCTGATTTATTTATTTCATTTGTACTTACTCTGTACATCCCTCACATTATGGGTTCCAAGACTTGCGAGCGGATCAAGTCTGGACCCCCCCTTATGAGTCCGCTAGCTGGTTGCTATGATTCTTGGAAGGATTAAGGGTTGTTTCATTTAAACTCAACATTTTAGCTAACCTACTTTAATTACGATTAAGGTTTAAATATTTACACTAATTACAATAGACTTACAATTACGTTGATACACCTAAATCCAAATGAGATATTCACAAACACTAAACACTGGACTCTTTAGCACTAATCACTAATTTGTCCACTGGACACCACAGTCCTGACTGACATCCTCTAAAACCATTTATCTCTCACATGTCTTTAGCTGGGCACTACACTAACGTTCATACGGAATTACTTGTTACATTTTACTTGACTTGACCGACAACACTAAATGACTCTAACCCATGGTTAACAAAATCTCACACTACTTAAAAACACGACTTAACTTCTTCACTCTTTAGGCTCAACTCTTAAACATGGTCTTAACCATACGACGGCTTAAGCTGAACTCCCTGTTAACGCGGCCACCCTCGAAAATGCTTACATCGCCCAACTGTTAAATGTCATTTAACACCTCTTGATTGTCGGTCTTGTACTATCTTAAAATTCATAATTTATTGATGATAACTCAGATAAATATCCCATTAGAAAATAGCCGAATCATCAAATTTATCTCAGACAGAATTTAATTATTATTTATGTGCTTATGGTTGACGTATATTTATTTAACACAATAATTTACGATTCACTTTTCATGTTCCCTTGACAAAGTGTCAAGTTGCATTAATAAACAATCTACCGTTATCTTAAATGCCCTTTCTAAAAATAGATTATTTTTGTATCGTTTAACAGATTAAATATTTTACATTAAATGATTATAATGAATTTATTTATGAAATTTTATTTATGAAATAATACCAAAATTACCTCCCTTACAGAAGGCGCAAATAGCATTTGTTGCTGTGCGCCAAAAATTTTAACTAACTAACTAACCTACAACTTAGAACGTATCGGATATCTGTCGGCTATTCACATATTGGGGGTGTAATATTATTACGTCTAGCGACAATAAAATAATTTATGAAGTAAAGAATCTCTTTAAGTTTACCTTAACATTAACATGCTTAACTATCAAAATAAAAAATTGTAGCCCCTTTAGACTGGGTCCATGTCGGAATGGGTACAAATTGCCACATGGACCCAGGAAAATGGAAAATGCCACATACAGTGGCATTTTCCTAAAAATGAGTGACATTCATTTCGAGTAACGGTGTGCTATCAGGTTTTGCTTCAGACTTGGGCACAGTACAACGGAAACTTTTGCAAAACTTCAGCAGGTCTACGAAAACAGTGTTTTGTCAAGGACCCAGGTTTTTTTGTGGTTTAAGGCATTTTCTGAAGGAAGAGAGTTGATTTAAGATAAATCACGCAGAGGTAGTCCTTCATCTTCAAGAACCGATGAAAATGTCGACAGAATCCGGGATCTTGTACGTTCAGATCATCGGTTCACAGGCAAAATGATTGGAGAAGAGTTGAATTTGACTCCAGTACATCAGATTTTGACCTAATCGCCTTGTTACACATTAATTTCAATAAACGAGTTTTTGGCCAGTAAAAACATTCCTGTTTGACTTGAGTCCATGTGACTTTTTCCTCTTCCTAAGATTGAAAAATCACCTCAAGGGACGTCATTTTGGGACAATTGAAACGTCCGTAACCGACCAGCTGAGCTATTCCAGTATCCGAGTTCCGGCACTGCTATGAGTATTGGAAGAACCGTCTCCATCGCTGTGTGACTTCCCAAGGAAGTTATTTTGAGGGAGACAATATTAAATTGTAATTCTATTCGGATAAAAAAATGTAAAAAATCAGTCCAGTTACTTAATTTACACACCTCGTACGTACACTTTCGTATGAGTTAGAGTTAGCCTTGTAAAATTCATACTGGAGTCTAACAAGGAGATGCCACCTCACTTTTGCTGTTTAACTTTGTGTTGGATCTGGTGTTACGAAAAACCCAAGATACCAACCACCGTGGTCTACAGTTCAATGGGTACCACAAGATTTTAATAATACACAAAATTGGTATAAAAGACAACTGGAAAGGCCAAAATTAAACCCGACTGACAGTGCCCAAAGAAGAAGAATGAGAAATTATTGAGCATTTTTGATTACATAGAATAAAAATAGTGTTCTAAAATTCCTATAAAACTTTCTGAAAGAATTTTTGTTTTTGATATTTTCTTGTATCGTGAATTTTCATGATATAATCATTGTTTAAATTCTTCCTGTGGTCTCTCTCTGTTTGATACATGATTCTATCTCTCGCAATGTTTCTCCGTCTATGTTTACACCAAACAGAATGAATGCATTAGCTCTAAATCATTGCCAAATTTACGGCTGACATACGATAACACTTTGAATTATACGGCACATTGTTTTCAAATTATTTCGGGTATCACGATACGAGTCGTGGTTACCGTATATCAAAAACATACAACCAAATGGAAATCATCACGGAATTGATTCGATGAATGAAAGATAAACTCTAAATAATTTTTAGTTATTGTTATACGACAAATGAGCATTAATTCAAAAATGGACATTTTCATTTTCAACAAAAAAATTAGTTTTTAACGGATTTGTTCTCTTTAGTATGGTCTGGCTTTGGGCTGCTTCAGATCGTAAAATTTCCGAAATATTCTACCATATGTGCCATTTAAACACGATTGTAAGCCATAATGGAGGCAGCTCGTGCATCTCCAAAGAGTTCAAGGAAAAACAAATATGTCCATATTTTATTGTCAAAATATGTCTCGTCATCTCATATTATTTGATATTTTTTTTATACTTAATATATATATTTATCTAATGAATCTGTGTTTTCAAATTCATATTTTAAAACAGAAAGATTTGCGCCATGTAAATTTTTTGCATTTTCTGGAAAAAAGTTTTATATGCACATATGCTTTTTTGCATGAATGCTCCACAAATGATACCCACAAATTTTCTTCGGTCAAAAAAATTCAAAATTATATAGTTTTAATTTATACCATATATTATTTATTGTAAACTCAGCTCAATTATAAATGTCATAATTGGAGTCAAACAACGCTACCTTTTATCACCCCTTCTATTTAACATACTGCTGGAGTTGACCATGAAGATTTCTTGCACAGAGGCATAGCATGGGATCTCCAAAAACATTTTTAAGATCTTAACTATGCAAGCGAACTATTATAGAAGGCTGATGTTTCTATAATAATAATAAACTTCTTTTTTACATCAATTAATTTAAAATTTCTTTTTTAGCATCGAAAGTTTTCGTAAAATATCGTAAATTTAAATATTCATAGACTTATTTTGCTATGTATTAGTATTAATTGATATGCTTATTTATAACATAATTGAAATGTGCAGGGAAAACTTTTGAAAAATAATGTTACTTATTTAGCAATTAGTCTTTATGCTGGTTTGTTGAGATTTTTTCTTTTTTTTTTTCCTTATTCGTTTTATCACTGATTCTAAACACTAGCACCGTGGTGAGTTTATGGTTGTACTTTTTAAAGGAAAGTTCATTCATTTCGTAATTTCCAATTTCACGAATTAAGGGATAGACACTCACATAGCAAGTAGAAAAGAACTTCTCGGTTATTCATTTATGGAGTCCATGCTTAGATCGTGCATTTCACTAATTTCTTTTGAACCAGGGGTAATTTCCTGTTAATCATAAGTATTTATTTTGTACAACTTGTATTCTCCTGTGTGATGTTGGACGTACTGCGCCAGACAGGAAATGCGTATATTAAGGTTGGCCTAATTATCATTTTATTTCGCTGCGTTAAGTCCTGATCTTCGGCTTAAGAGCGGATATAGGTAACCCATACACGCATTTACTTGCTGGCAACGTAGTTTGCAATGATTTTTGAAATTCAACAAATGATCTAAATGAACACCTAAGTACTTAATTGTGGGAAACTATTCCCTGTATGCTCATGTTACGATTTTTAAAATGCTCTCAATAGTATCTGAAATTGGATTTGAATCGAAATAAGGTCATTGAGGACCTGAGAATTCCTAAAAATCCCACCGTAGTTCTCTAACTTTTTCAGTTTTTGAATCGTATAATAATTAAAATTTTAATAATACTCAAAATTATCTCAATCGTAAAAGGCTTAAATAATAGAGGCCTTAATTTTTTCTTAACTTTAAAAAAGTGTGAAAATTCAAAAAATTCAACCCGTAGGCCTCTATCTTTCATTTGTTCAGAGACATGATTATTTGAATTTCTGAATATTTGGAAAAAAATCATCGCCACTTGGCAAATATTTGGTTAAAAAGTCACTGTGATGTGACCTGAAGCTATGATCGGAAAACTGTCACTGTAGTACATTCGTATCATGGGCCCCACATATTAAGGGCCTAAACAAAAGCCCTGATTGTCTATGCTTATGTTAGGTCTTATTTAAATAATTGCTATTTAATCCTATTTTGATTCGTATAGTAGTATTTTTCTTTGGATCCAACTAGAAATTTTCAAGGAATTGATTCGATGAATGAAACATAAATTCTAAATAATTTTTAGTTGTTGAGGTAGGTTGTGTATGGGGATAATGAGCTCATGTGACTGGTAAATAGCGAGCGGGGACTTGAGGCGTCCTTAGCGTCGAGACGCTCGAGGGGAAGAGATGCATAAAGAACGCGCCACACGACTCGTTGAAAATTGGTTAAATTTGCAGAGACGTGGTGGGAAGACTCCCTATTTAGTATACTTCATCTGATTTAAATTACTTATAACTTTATGAATGAAACTTTAAACCGTCAGACTTTTATGTTAAATAATGTCAAGGGTTAAAAGAAAGATTTAGAACGGAAAAATTATTATTTAGTGGAACATAAATACATGAATAAATATACAGAAACGTCGAGAACTGCTTTACATTATTAATAAATAAAGATTGGAATTTGGTAGTTGGTTAGACAAATTTGGTGAACACCATATGTAGCTATTAGCGCTTATCAAAGCTCTTTTATTAACTTAGACTAAAATAAAAAGAAGAACACTTGCACGATCGAACACAAATAAATATAAATATGTTACAAAAAAACTGAAAATTGAAATATCTGGCCATATATATATATATATATATATATATATATATATATATATATATATATAACAAAGCCTGCTTTGGTTAGCAGGTCTGCACAAACCTAAAAAAAAAAAAAAACCTGGAATAAATATTTAATTTTTCGTAATAATAATCAACGCATTATATTCGTTGTAATATAGAACATTGAACATTGATTTCTTTGGTTTAGGCGGAACTAGGTTACAAATCTAATAACTTTTACCAACTGATTGAAGCTTTTTATCATTTCGTTCAGGAAAAGCCTGCTTCAATATATAAAAAATTAGCTAGTGGCAACTTTAAAAAATTTTAAATGAAATTTGTGAACCGTGACAGCCGATGTCTGTACCAAATATGGCACATGATGATGATGATGATGGTCTATATAACTCCAAGTTTCTACAGTGCGAGCCTCCACTGGAAGATATATAATATAACCTTTAATCGGGTCTATTCTGTATCTTAAAAAGTTAAAAATTAACCTCAAGGTCGAAGTTTAACCACACTTAACAATATTTTGTTATTCTGTAACTCTATGGAGTTAAAATTTTAACCTCGATGTGGTTAATTCAGTAGCTTATATTTGCAATTTTAACTCCAGCCAAATATATGGTGTTAACTTTTTAACCAGCTGTAATTCTAACTTTTAAACGTCAAATGGCCAGAAAAAACCATTTTTAGAATTAATCATAGTAAGTCTGTTTATTTTAAACCAATTATTAGTAAAACAAATTGAACAAAACGAGGCTAATAAGTGAAACATTAATATAGGTGAATAAATAATATATACAAATGCTTTTTAGGAGATCAGTTCGAATTAAACAAAGGCAAATGCCGGATATGAGTGATCCTTTTAATTTACCTGAAGAAACATTTTAAAATATTTTCATTTGTTTAAAACTTCTACGGAATATCTCGTTTTACAAATGTTGTTTTTTTGAAAATCCGAAAAGAACCAAAAGATTTCCCGATATATTGCAAGTAAATATTTAAAACTTTCATAAATAAAAATAAATTTTTATTTCTGTTTGTTTAAAAAGAAAAACAAAAATAAGGTAAATATGACTAGAAAATAAAAGTATCTTAATATAGAAGAAAGAAAAGAAAGAAAAAATATTGATACATTTGCATGTTATGGTAATATTATATTATTTACTTTCTGCACCCATAATTATTTATATATATATATATATATATATAAATATTGTACATTTCCGCAATATAGATTTATTATATTTGAACGTTGTTCATTCACGATTCAACCATATCACATGTTTACATCTTCGCTTACACCAGCAAAATATGTTCCCTTGTAGATAATTTCACAACATACTTTTAACCATAAGGTTAAAAAGTTAAAACTTAACGCTTGGGTTATAACCTGAGATACAGAATAAGAAACAAAGTTAAAATTTTAACTCCTAGTTAAAATGTTACTTTTTAACCATCATTTTTAACCAAATCTTTTTAACCACAAAAGATATACCCGCAGAATAGACCCGAATAAGTTATCACTAACGATTACTATTATTAACGGAAAACTTCGGAGTAATAATTTATTTTTGCAAACTTTGAGGTGTTATTGATTTGTTAAGAACTATGTTTCGTATCCATATTATAGTTTGTTAGAGTCTAATCTTGATGTTTCTTGTAATATAGTGTGATCATTTTTTGATAGTAACGTCTCTGGAAAATGTTATTTGATATGAGAATATTTGAAGTCGCGTGTATCATTTGTGAAACGACACGTTTCTAATATCATACACGTCTAGATATAGAGTCGTATGTGTTGGCTTCGCCTCGAGGGCCAAGGAGAAGAAAAGATGATGTATTGGCAACCCTGCTCTTGTCGGTAGAGAGGTGCGGAGGCGTAGACACGGGCGGCAACCGAGCGGAAGCCAGTCCTGTTGGAAACGGTACACGAAAATTGAATTTAAATTCATGAAAACTGAGAGAGTTGCGAGGCGCAACGTCTTATACGACAGTAGAGAACTGCAATCCCAATCCGCCCGAGCTCAGACTCGAGCCCTGAACAACGTTCGTTCGATACATTGCCTAACCCCCAGCATGCATGTACATACATACACGTACATATACTCTTCGTACGCTTCAGCGAATATCGCAAATTCAGGATGATTTTTATGTCACCGAGGGAATAGCTGGATTTATATGAGCCAATACATAAAATACGGGCTTACTACTTGTGCTCTGCTGCAATTCACTGCACCGTATGCAGATAGGGGGGATTTTAATTGGGTGCTGCATATTCAATCCTAACTTTTGCCCCTGTCAAGACTCAATCCTTTCATCAGTTTACAACTCGATGACCTCTGCCTAGGCGCGACGAAGACACGTAAGTCTCCTTTGTGTATTAAGATTTTGATAGTAAATTTAATTAAATACACCTATCTGTAATCTATACTAATATAATAATGAGATAAAGTTTGTTTATACGAGTAAATTGCGAAATTAAAATGTTCACCAACATCATTATTAGCAACGGTTCCATTACAACTGGGGCCATACGACAATTTGGGCCGTTCACAATTGGGGTTTTTCACAACTGAGGCAGCTAGCAATTGAGTGCCCAATTGCGTATAGCCCCAGTTGTCAAGGGCTTCAATTGCTAACAGCCCCAGTTGTGAAAAACCTCAATTGTGAACAGCCCGAATTGTCATATGGCCCCAGTTTTCTGGTTACCATTAAAAACAATATTATTCCATGGAACCCACCTGATCAAGTAATAAGATATTTAGGGCTGCATCTCCATAAAACATGGAGACACCACATCAGGAAACAATGACAAGAAGTCGAAATTAGCGATGATCTATCCATTAGTGAATATGAAATCAACTTTAAAAACAAAATGTTCCGTCTTGTTCTACAAAAGTATACTGAGACCTACCTTGACCTATACGTACATGTTATGGGGAGTCGTACGCCGACAAGCATTAAAAAATTGCAAGCTTTTCAGTCCAAAGTCTTACGGATCGCCACTTCAAGCCCGTGGTTTATCAGGAATAGCCATTTACACGGGCTGGCTATAGAAAAATTCATGAAAAACTGTCAACAACATTTTTCCAAAGCATTGGACAGTGCCACACATTACAAAGTGGACAAGCGAAAAATTCACAGAAAATTAAAGATAAAATTACCGCAAGACACTATATTAGATAATGACAATGATAGTGTGGATAGCGAACTGTCGAATTAAACATTAACTGTGAATTAACAGAGATAAAATAAAGAGACAGGGGAGTTCTTCGATCCGACCCCACAACGTGACAAACCTTAACAAACAATTTACTAACAAAACTAGGTGTTACATCATGTATGTATATAGAACTGGTTAAATAAAGTGCATTAAAAAAAAAAGATAGTATATTTGTGAGCTGCAGAAATCGCCGCCCACAGACCTATGATTGTTGTAAATTTCATATTTCCATGCAAAAAGTCATCCGAAACATGAAGTGTTAGCCAAATTGGAACATTAATACAAACATTATACAAAATATGAAGTTGAGACAGATTAAGGAATACATTAAACCATGGGGTCTTCCTGCAAGATTAACCACAGGGAGGAAACCGCCAACACACGCCTCCTTATAGACCACTGTTGGTGGACCCATCTCTTTCGAGGAGTAAAGCCTCTTATTTGTGAGACGTGTAACACAGATTTGTCTGTGTTACACATTTTAACTCAGTCTATATAGTTCGAGGATGTCAGGGAGAGGTTAGGTCTATGGTATAGCCTGTTAGTTGCTTTGGGTGACGATATGGAATACTCATGAACAGGCTGATACTCGTACTGAAGGAATCGAACTTACTGTTTCATGTGTGAAGTCTTACACCTTATTTTAACGTGTTTTATAATTTTCTGTGATATCTGATGATAATTGGCCGCTTTACAGCCGTTTACTATGAGTCCTTTCAATTTTTCAAGCAGACTTTTATCCTAATTATTTGTGCTAGTCCATGCAAGGTTTCTTTTATTCAGTATATGTATTAGATTTTATTTATTTGTTTAAATTATTGTTTTTAATATATACTGTAGATATTTAGATGGGCTGTGTTAGGTGCAAATAGCTATCATTGCTGTGCACCGAAAATTTTAACTAATTAACCAACTAACTGCCCCAGAAGTTCATTTTCGTCATTCTGAGCATTTTATCATTAACCAAACATCACTGCTATATTGTTATTTACTTAAAAATGTTGAATATTTTCTGTTTCTCCTAGATATATCGTTGTAATTCTTTCATATTTTGAGTAATAAAATCATTCCGTATTGTAGGAATCAATAAACGGTGAATCTCTCTCTTGCAAATTTGATATTTAATATAAATAAACTTTATTATTGAGAACGAAAGAAGGTGGAAGACCGCAAGGGAATCCTACATTAAAAATATGTCATCGCTGTGGAGGTGTGTGTGTGTGAGGTGTTCAATGTTGTTTCGCGAATGGAATATATGAAAATTGGACGAATCCTTGGGCGTGCAATATTTCAATCTCTATATAAAGCAACTGTGTTTCCTGTTTCCTAGTTGGCTGAGACTTGGCTCTGTCGGGAATAGCACTATGAAGGATGGATTCCCCGTAGACCGTCATACCAAGAGCCAACCAACACAAAATAACGAATATAAGGAGGCGCAGAGGAAATGGAAGTAAGGGGGTGAAGTACGGGGTGATGAGAGGAAAATCTCTCTCGGAGCTCAGGATCAAATCCTTCGCTAGAAATGTATTTCGGATCAAAGAGAATCCGTACTCTTCGGGAACTCTATCAGGGAACAGCGAGAGCTAACGAAATTGTAGCTCGACTTTCTGAATCCGTTCCTCGCTGTATGACGATAATACATGAATATTTTATTACACATGTACACATATACATGTGAGAGACTTTACACAAAGGTGACACGTTTTCGATGCATTAGTCAGACACACACATGGACCAGCCCGATGCAAATGGAAAATATACCGATAGCGATGACAAAACTAAATCAATCACGACGCTCTCAACACAAAATATATTTTCTAAAAGTATACTAGGAAATCTCAAATCAATCAGTCAATTAGTCGAGCAGGAAATAAGTAAATTTAACTACTGAAGATGCTTTTTTCAGTTTTTTGTTCACCATGAAATGCATTCGTAATGTTATTTCTGAACACATATTTTTTATTGACAGTACCGTTTTTGCATGTATTTTGTTTTGTCGACCTTAATTTTTTTGAGGTATATAGGAGCCCAAAATCTCACTAGTTAGCTCATATCTATTGTATTGTTAATTTCTTTTTTACAAAAGTTTTAATGAAAGTCAAATCTAAAATTTATTGGAACTAATCCTATAATTTTTGGAAACTTCAATTAATTTTAATTGTTTCTTCGTAAATTTAAACCAGAAAATGACTATTAACGTACACTTAAAAAAAGTAATATTAAAGAGTCTTCAAGGTGCAGTTAAAAATGAACTTTTAGTGTACCATGAAGTCCCTCGCCTTTCGTTTTAATTATTTACACTTCTTTTTTCGTTAAATTTAGGGTAAAGTGTACACTTACATACTGGTTAAATTATAATGCTATATAATAAATACTGTTAAACTAGTGTTAATTTTAACACTAAAAAAGTATTATTTCATAAAAATAACACTATCTGAATAAATTTACACGAAAAAGATTTACACGGTGATTTGGTTAAAAATAGTGAACTTTTCACTTTTTTTAAATGATTTTTGTTTTAATCTCTGGAGATTAAAAGTTTCTAATATAAAGCTAACAATCGGAAATAAAATTAGTTCCAATCAATATATTAAAATTTGCAACGAGTTTTTACCCATATAATAGAATATATCTGACTGTAGAAAAATTATATTCCTCAACGACTTAATAACAGATAACAGAAAACAATATTTGTAATTTTTTAAGTATATTTGAGGGTTTCAAATAACTTTTATATTGATATACCTTTTTACCGACCGCCAACATATATAAGGGAGGTATTGTGATCATACCGATTTTGACATTTCGAGATTTCGATGGATCTCCACGAATTGAGGTCCCTACATAACGTTTTGACTATTTTTAGCATGATGTCTGTCGGTCTGTCTGTCCGTCTGTCTGTCTGTCCGTCTGTCTGTCCGTCTGTCCGTCTGTCCGTCTGTCCGTCTGTCCGTCTGTCTGTCTGTCTGTCCGTCTATCCGTCTGTGTACACGTGCAGAGCAAATTCGGCTGAAAGGATTTTTATGGAACTTCATATTTAAGGTTCTGCTATCAATGGCACGAGTTGATCAACTTTTGGTAAAAATCGGTTGACTAAAAATGGGAGTTTACTCGTGTCGATTTTAAGATTTTTATGAATATTTCACAACAGAAAAATATTTCGAAAAAATTTATTGAACAAAAGTTGGTATAAAAGCAATAATTAATAACTTTTGTTTGAGACGTTTTTTGATAAAACGAAAAATTTCGAATAATTTTTGTAAAATTTTTCGCTTATTTTAAGTTTTTTAAGTCTCAATTTTTTCATACTTATATGTAACGTTTCCATGGTCATGATAAATAATATCTCTGTTAGAAAATATTAGGCCAAGTTATTTCTACTCTGCTGCTAGAATGTATTACTTTATGAAGTACTTTATGATGGCGGTCGGTCCTGTGGTGGCCACAGCTGATTTTTTTATATATAGTTTTGTGTAGAAATGTTCAAATAATACGTCAATATATTTCCAACTTGATTATTTTTAGTTTCTTCGTCGAAAGTTTCTTCGTCGTTAGAATCTTCGTCGAAAAATACTATACTAGATGATAATGAAATTCAACTTGGTACATGTGTACTTTACTAAATTTATATCATTTATCCTCGAACACTCATATTGAGAATCACAGCAGATTTAAGATGGATAAAATGGAATATCAAGTACAATAACAATAAGTAATTTTTACAATAGTATAAAATAGCTACAAACATATGTGTAGAATGAAACCTTAGATACAATTCGCCGCATTGTTAAGAAATATGTATCGATTGGTATACAAGATTGCCTCTAGAATGTAATTTGTTTATTTACAATTAAAAAACAGTTTTTTTTATTGGATAGATAAAAATTCAGTGCAAATTTTGACGTATAGATTGTTACTAATCTTATTTTTGATTGTTAGTTTTTTTTTTATAAGAAACTGGTGAGAAACATACTGTTGTGCATCCCCTTAACGAACAATGTGACACATTTTTGTTGTTGTGTACGAGTAGTTCAAATACGTTATAGATAGTTTACATAGAATTGTGTGAAATAGAAATACATAGTAGACCTCAAACTAACTGGTCCGATGACATAATGCACGACATAACTGGATGCTAAGAGAGAACAACAAAGCGGAATGGAAAAAACTAGGGGAGACTTATAGCCGACGATGGCTGACATAGTTGATGATGATGATGATAATGATGAGAAATATATTTATTTAAGTATAAGAAAGCAGTTTGAATTTCAGTTGTCCATCGTTTTAGCAACAGTATAAGATCGTGCATTATCGTGGTGCAAAATTACGTCTTTCGACAGCATTCCCCTTCATTTCATATGAGTGACAATCTTTAACTTCAATGTAAGCATCTCGCGTTAACGTTCACTATCGACAGTTTACCCACGATTTTCATAATGTTGATGAAGATAAAGTTAAAGATGTGGTATATCAATGGCTTTGTAGGCAAAAATCTGTTTTGCAAAAGGTAATCGAAAGTTTGTGGACCGGTGTGCCATGTATCTTGACATTTTAAGTAACTATCTTGAAAAATTACGCAAATTTATAGCGTATTTGATTAGGTGCTCTACTATGCACTCAAGTCACTCGGCGAGAAAGTTTCGTATTCGATTGGCCGAACAGTCGCTCTAGAGTTATTAAAATTTCGTATTCGATTGGGAAGGTCACTGCTCTGAGAGTGCACTGCGAGCACTTTTTCTTGATCTGGCTAAAGGCCAGCATCGAGCAATATGGCGCGTAGCGCTATTTCTAGTAAGCTAGTATGTTTATTAGAACTAATTGAATCTTCATCAAGTAGTGATGTATCTTTTTGTATAATAAACCAAATTAGGAAATTAAAAGACATAAAATAATTTTAAAAAAATTGATGTGAAGTGTGAATTTTCACACATTTCAGGGTTTTGCAGGTATTTAGTAAGTGAATGATGATTATTTGGGATGCGAAAACAAATTTTATATTAAAATATTTTTTTTGTTAATTTTAATTCGAACGCCTAATACCATTATTTAGGTTTCTAAATATGTGCAGTATTTTTTTTTTTATATAGCAAGGTTCATTAAGAATTTTAAGAATTGCGCCTATGGCTTCCATTGGTTGTTATAAGTTCCGCCCCTCTGATTTCGTGTACATTGAAACATTGAATTTCCACTGGTTATTAAATTTACGGTTTTAAAAATTAAATGCAACATTTGCCAAAATATAACTAGAATTTTGAAAAAATAATTTAAACAATGTAAAAATTAAAAAAAAAAAACTAAAAGTAATATAGTCTCTTCTCGCAGGGTTCGATCCCTTTCGGATCGAGTTACTTGGGTGAAAAAACCAGCGTCAAAAGCCACTACACCAGCATACACGTTCCAGTGTAGCGTGTTACAAAACTATAACTTGTGTACAGAGTGATTATTTAATGGCGAGACGACGCACCGAATTATCGAATAAAATAATAGAAAATCAAATAAAAGAATGGCAGGAAATCATTGACTCAATAATTTGGAGATGACGGAAGTGTCTACTACGCGCATGCGCGCATAATCGCCTGCTACGATGTGTATGAAACGGCAAATTATTAAAACTTCCAGTGACGTCGTCTCGCCATTAAATAATCACTCTGTACATTATTAGCCAAAAATCACAAAAAATGCGTTTTTTTCCAAAAACATAATCTGATCAAAAATTCCTGTTGTACTATTCCGGTTCACACCAGTGTACATTACTTAGAATTTTTTTCAGATTTTTAGTTTAAACCATCTGGGCTACAGGATGTGGGACAAAATTTTTTTTGCACAATTTTGGCAAAAATCGCTTCAAAATAATTTATTTTGCAAAAATAAAAATTTAATCGTTAATCCACGTACCAAGGGCTCTCATTTGATACCCTACTCAGAATTATAAAAAAATATTTTTTTTTTCGATGAGCACATATTTTTTTATATTTATAGGGGGATATGTTTTTTAGATGTTTTAGTATTTTTTCTATGTGCGGGTCAAAGAGTTGTATAAGCATGCCAAATTTCAACTCTTTAGGTTTAGCCGTTTGGCTACAATTTTTACCGAACAGACAGACAGACAGACGACAAAATGACGATATAAGGGTTTTTTTGTCATACCTACAAAACCCTAAAAACGTAATATTTTGCTAATATAAATAATTAGAAAACAAATAAATTATTGCAATCACAAAAATAAAATAATAAAAATTATACATAAAGCACTGTGTACGCAAGGATATCATTGTATTTTAAAATAATTAATAATAACAATAATAAAAACGTATCCGATTGGTAGTTGCTCTGGCGCGAACGCTAGTGAAACTCGAATCGAGCATGACGTCATTTGCTCGCTCACAGAGCAATCCCAGAGTGGTCAAATCGAATACGCCATTAGCCATTAGTTCTTGTATCGCTCTTGTAATTTAAGAAATAAATTAATTGTTCTTAATAAAATGCCCACATATTCGTTAATAATTGTAGCTGAATAATCGATATTGTTTTTTGTCAAAGAACGGTTGGCATGCACCATTGGGGGTATGCATATGATTAGTTGATTGCCAGGTGGTAAGGATTTACGTGGATGATGACATATCGACGTCAGATGATGCGCAGCTACTAATCTGCTAATGTAATTCGTCACAACGTCAATCTCTTTGTGGGATATAAAGACCCCTCTTTCCCCCTTCGTCCCGAGTCGATACGCTTGTTCAGGTAGATAAAAATACAATACCGCAGAAAATTCAAAACCAAATTTATTAATTGCAACAATTTCTGCAGTCATGGCTAAAGTTGAAACTGCAATTAGTATAATAAACAAATTAGTGGAACATGACAAAATGATCTCACTTAATAAGCTTCTATCCATGACCGTATTTTGTAGTTGTTTCCGTTTTAAAAACGAAACTATCTAAGAGCACCAAGATTATACCAAAATAAGCACCTTGATAAATCAGGTAAATCTGATAAAACACGAAATTACAGAATTAAAACTGCTAATGTACCATATTTTGCACCTGGACTTCTCTTCCAAACGAAACTCCTGTCTAGGAACACAAAAATAAGGTTATACCAAGCTATATAGTACGTCCCATATTTATGTATGGCTCCAAATCATGGACCTTAACAAAGCGAGATCGACAACATCTCATAGTTTTCGAAAATAAATATTACGATTCTTTGGTCCCATTCAAATTAATGGTGAAAGGAGAATCCACAAAAACAAAGATAGCCGAGAAGTGTCTTTAAGGCCGAGTATTACAGAAGAACTAAGAGGTAGACGATTAAAGAGGATAGGATACATGCTGAGGATGAGGATAGACGGAACAGTTAGGAGGATATGAGAGGGAAGATTGGATAACCGTCGACCAGTGGGAAGCCCTCACAAAAGATGGAGAAAAGATCTAACAAGTATTGATATACAGGACACATGGAAACACCTAACAATGAATCAAAATAGATCAAAATGGAGGACTTGTACGAGTGAGGCCAAATGTCAATCCGACTGACAATGCCCAAAGAAAAAGAAGAAGATTGAATGTAATACATCAAAATGGGTCATTGTCTTCATGTGATTTACAGAACTCAGATTTGCCTCGTTCGTAAGATAATGACCTACATTTCCTTACTTGTTGCGTAAATTGGTATTTTATTTGCTCTGCCTACTTTTTACCAGTATCAATTGTTTAAAACCCTTACTTTATTAAACATAAAAACTGAAGTCAGCCTCGAAAAATTACAGATTTAAACTCATTTAAAAAGTCTTTAAAATGTAGTCCGGTCAAACTGATACAATTTAAAGACAGTGAATTAATTTGTACACCTAATATGTGTGTATGTATTTGAACGTAGGACGAATATATTCATATAGAAAGATTTTCTTTAGCGTTGTATACGTACGTACGAGATGATATCGAACTTCTATTTCATTCCTGTTATGGTAGAGAGAGAGATACGTATGGGGAGTATCTCCGACATGTAGGATACAAAATGAAATTCCCCCTGCGCGGTGCATATCCAGGCGAACACAAAATTGAAGTCCGCATACTGCGGGTGAAAGGGACGTGGAGCTACGTTAAAGCTCTCGACGACAAAAAGGATGGCTCGAAACAAATTTATAATAGTCTAGAAAAAGAATACGCGCCAGTACATATGAGAATATGGAAAACGAATTCCTCGGATAACATATCAGCATATTTGTGGAAAATACATATCGGATGGAAAAGAATATACGGTACGGTGTTTTGAGGATATAGAGTGAAATTCTTAGAATATCTCATTCTTCACTTGGAGATATTTACGGAAAAGGTCACCACATATTCGCAGGAGGAATAATATTAATTTACACATGTTTATAAAATCTCAAGCAGGTATGTGTTTTAAGTGAAACAATGGGCGCGTTTCCTAACGCAACTGTTGAATGTCAGCACAAAACTGTTTATTTAGTGATTAAAGTCAATTGTTTTAAGTTCCCTAAACGAATGGTAAGTGAAATATTGCTGGCTGCTTGTCATTTGTCAGTGGAATTGAGGTTACTATAAAGAAAAAACGAAATTGGACGCTTAGAAATTTGGTAATGTAATCGGGCTCAGTTAGTGAACCGCTAATATACTCAGCAGTTGCGTTCGCCCAATGTAAGAAGGAAACAAAACTGTATATGTAAAGAAAAAGATTATGGTGATAAACCAAAAGTAGACAAAGACAATGACAATAATAACCAGTGGCGAAGGGAAACCACCGCTAGACTTGCCTAAAAAAAATAATAATAAAAAAAAAATTAAATTTAAATTTTTTTTTTTTAAATATTTAGATAAGTCTTCAAAACTACATCAAATTACAGTCTGTTTCAAACGCTTAGGCGGAACTAAATGGGAATTTCGTTCTTTTAGGTTGTCACGACAAGGGACCTTGCTTGGGTTATTTCATTTTTTACGTTGGAATGTCAAAATTTAAAATTACAACAATGAAACCATGGAAACGAATGACCTATGTCAAAATTAAATTATTTTTTTATATATTTTAATGACAAAAAAATAAATAAATGGGAAATTTGTATTAAGAATGACACAAAAAATCAAAATATAAAGAAAATGACATTTTAAAATGATATTAACCTTAACCAAAAAATGTTGATTGTAAGTATGATTTACAAAGCTTAAACAAAACGGCCGAAAAGCACGATTTAAACGATGAAAGTAACTAAATTGCAAAATCTAGTTCCGCTTAACCGTTTGGAACAGACTGTATGTTCTATACAAATTTTTGTCCAAGGCTTACTTTTTTTGGTTTACTTGTTACGAATTAATTATCATGACCATGGAAACGTTACATGGAAACGTTACTTTTTTTTAAACGAAAAATTTTAAATAATTTTACAAAAAATTTCAAAATTTTTCGTTTTATCAAAAAACGTCTCAAATAAAAGTTATTAGTTATTGTATTTATAGTAGCTTTTGTCCAATAAATTTTTTCGAAATATTTTTCTGTTGCTAAATATTCGCAAAAATCTTAAAATCGACACGAGTAAACTTCCATTTCTATTCAAACGATCTTTATAAAAAACAATAGGGTTCTTCCCATTTGATAGGAGAATTTTTTAGTACCAAAACGAATTCTCTAAGTTGAACCGTTCTTGAGTTATCGTGTATACATACAGGCACACACACAGACACACACACAGACACACACACACACACAGTAACAAACACATACGTACGGCACTTCGAAAATAGGTTTTTTGGATTCCCTGGACCATGAAACGTGGTCAGCAGTCAAAATCTCGACATCGAAAATTTTCGCGATTACAATACTTGCCCATTATATATTAAGGTCGGGCAAGTAAAAAGGGAACAAAACACACTGTAAAAAATAGAAGACATAAATTTAGAACAAGTGAACAGCTACAAATACAATATAATCGAAAAAAAGGCTTCTAGTAGATCTTGAATTTTGTGAATTTTGAAGATACAGAAGAATGATATTGCTAACTTAATTTAAAAATAAATAAATTCTATGACTATTTAGACCAGTGTTTCTTAACCAAAAAGCACCGCGGACCACTAATAATAATTGTTGGTTCCTTTTTTGTAATAAAACAAAATATTTAATGTGCTACTAAATACATTTATTTTATTTGTAGAAAATCACAGAAAGTTTACAGAAAATAAACAAAATATAAATTATTTACATAAAAAATGTGGATAAAAACTAACAAAAAAACTACAAAACACATACAAATATTTTCGCGGACCACTAAAATTTTTCTGCGGACCACCTGTTGGGAAACACTGATCTAGACGACTTTGTTTCTCAATCATATTTGTATTTGGTAGTAAGAATAAACAGAAATTGTGACCTAGAAGATGATATAATGAAAATAATAGGAAATTTATGAAGGGTTTTTTAATACCATCAACAGTAAATGTCTTGGAAATAAAAAAAAAATAACTCCACAGAAGCAAAAGTAGAGTTATTCAAAAAGGTGGCAGTGCAAATTCTCACATATGCCAATTAGTGCTGGGTTTACACATAGGCCAAATAGGTCTATGCCCCATGATCTTTGGGCCCCGAACAAGTCTAGTTTTCTCTTTTTTTTTGCACATTACTTCGATTTGACTTCCTTTCTTTTGCTCAGCGCTTTGGCTTTCTTTTTCTTCGATGCTTTGCCTCAAAACTGCAATCAACTAAACTTTAACCGACTATAGGAGTCCATTCTACCCCGTCAACCTAAGGCCCATAAAAATTTTAATCCGTCACTGATGCAAGTGAATCGTGGACTACCACGATTAAACAACAAAGCAGGATTAGAAAAACAGAGATGAGATTTTAAGAAAAATAACAGGAAATACAAAGGCGGATCGTATTCGAATTGCGACATTCAGAGAAGAATAACAGACGAAGCTAGTAAAATATCTAATACAAGAAAGTCAAATGAGATGGGTAGCATATCTCCCAAGAAAGAGATATGAAGGAATATCCAAAGCAATATATGAGGCGAGACCAATAGAAAGGAGAAGACAATCAATCAAGATTTGTAAAGACGAAGTGAGCAACTGTGACAAACGACAGAAAGAGGTTAAATGGACAGATATTAAAACCTTCACGTCGAAGAAGAAAGTCAGGAAAAAAATTGTAAGGGAAGACCAGAAGATGTACCTTGATTTTACTCCACAACCCATGACACCAAAAGGTTAGAAAGGCTTAGGATTAAGTAAGTAAGTATATCATCGAATACTGTCAGATTTAGAGTTATCAAAAACCATTTTTAAAGATTCGTAGGTTTAACCAATAATCTCTTATAACGTTACTCATGTATCTATTTATCTATGTGTCTGTTTGTCTATCTACCACCTGTCTATCTGTTTGCCCTGTAAAAATTGTGACTAAATGACAGAGTCTAGAGCAGTGGTTCTCAACCTTTTTTAGGTGAAGGCACCCCTATGCAAAATGTGAGATCTTCGCGGCACCCTACTATTAAATATGTCACTATTTAGTCAATTTAATGTATAATCAATCAAAAGTATAATTGTGATGTTGAAAAAAAAAAACAATAATATTACAATTACATAATATGTATTTAAAGATCATTCGAAAATTTCTTCGATTCGGTCTTCGGTCTTCGATTCCGAGAATAGCGGCGAATTTATTTTGAAAAGCTCGCGGCACCCTTTTCATGTGCTTGCGGCACCCTGGTTGAGAACCACTGGTCTAGGGAGTTAAAATTCCGATACGGTTTTACTCCTCACGTATAGAAAAAATACTAGAAGCTCGGGAAAAAGAAAAAATTAAATATTTAGGACACAGTTTCTGAAAACTAAATCTTTGAACTCATCGAAATTAATGGAAGTTACCGGTTACTGTATTATTTAGGTGACAACATAGACGCCACATACCAAAAGTTCGCCCAACAGACAGTTCTTAATCTAAAATTCAGCCTGAAAAACTTGGAAAAAGAGGACATGGCCGAGGAAGAACATCTTGACTAAAGAATTTAGTGCCAAATATTTGGGTTCGGTAGAGTAGTCTCTCGACGAGAACAAACCAGTGGTGCCATTGGGCAGAAACCAAAATTCCTACAGAGTGACTGTTTCAACTATCCGTCATCTTTGGAAAATAGTCTACATAATCTGTTTTAAAAAAGGCCGTTAATCATGTTATTGATCACGATGTTTTAAGAACACAGGGATCTAAAGAAGAAGATTTGAAATATATGTTTGTTGGTATTCTTGTATTTGTGGTTAGTATACATGTAAGCACGCATTGATAGCAGACGGTAGCAATACAATACCTCTCCGTGAGGCATGGTAATAGCTTGCTGTCATTAGATGCTAGACACGTCTCGGAGTTACTGCATTCCTCGGTAAACAACGGTCACACTGGAGAATTCATCTTCAACAGTTAAATTTACTAATTTCCTGCTTGACTAATTGACCAGTTGATTGATTTAAGACGTACCAAGAACCTTACAGATACAAATTTTAAAAAAATAAATAAGGAAATTCGGACTGGACAGTGCCGCGATCTAGAATACGTCAATGTCTTTTGCGGCTGATATTTGTGTCAATGGTTAGCATTAAATTTAATTTATTTCGATATATTTCTTTCGTGTTTCATACTAGTTCCGATGTTATTATTTTTTATTTATTTTTTAGCGTAAGCGGTAGAATCCAATGCACTTGCATTTATGATTTCGGAAAAATCAAAATATAAATATGAATTGGTCATAAAAAATTTGGAAAGAAGAAAAGTAAAGCATATCAACGAATAAGCTGGTTTGTTTACAATTAATTAAGTGTTAAATATTTCTTATTTTATTGTTATGTATTTAACTGGTGATGAAAAATTAATTTCACCACCAGCTGCCAAACATTTTTCGATTCCTAAACAATTACAAAAAGTGCAAAGTTTCGAAACTTCAGTCAATTTTGAAAAATGACACTTTACTATCATAATTAGAAAAAAGGTATAATTTTGTAATAAGGTAGTTCCTCTTCAACTGTTATTAGTCGCTGATTCCATTGTTAAAAGTCTAGAGTTTAAATTTTGGGTAGTGTTTTAATTTGTGAAGTTACGGAACTTCTGTTTTTGTTTGAACGAGGCAAATGTTAAGCGTATCGTGTGAACGTATAGTGGAAGACGGTCCGATAAACGACGGATAGGATATTGCGGTGCAAAGCTCGGAGCTTCCTTTTATGTATATCCGCGGTAGCGAAGGACGCAATAACAGACAAGTGTAACCATGTAGGTATTATTTGAATATCGAGGAATGCTACAAAGGGAGTAGAGAAGCCCCTCGGTAACGAGTTGCGTTACCATAGTAACCGTAACGGATGGTGTGACGTGGAAACCCGCGCCACGACTCAAATCCCTCTCAAAGCCCAAGTTTCTCGTGTCCTCTCGTTTCCTCGTGTCCTCAATATCGTACACCTCTACAGAAATATACCTTTCGAAATAATATCGCGAGTATTGTGTGACACACAACAGTATATGTGCATGGGCTTGAAAGTCTTGGCTTGTGTGTGAGAGAGCATTATGTAGATGATGAAAATGTAATCCTCTCGAGATTATTACGGTGGAGACGCCACATCCTTGTTTGATTTCAAGACGTACCTGCACGCAAACACCCGCAAATCCAGGATCATTATTTCGGGATAACGGTAATAACCGCCTAAATAAGGAGTCATATTCAATAACCAGACCAACATTGCACATTAAGTAAACAGTACAAGGATTTGCGAAGGACGAGATGACCAAAATATTAACATATAAGAAGATACGCTCGTACCGTTTACTTATAAACTCTGGCGATGACTTTCGTTAAATATCTCTGTGGTGTAGAGATGGCAACGATTAATCGAATGATTGAAATAATCGATTATTTTGTTTCAGTTAATCGATTAATCATATGATATTTTTGTTTTCGATTAATTTATAATTAATCGTTAACTTTATTTTATTTTCAAGAAATTACTTAGTTGTTTTCTTTTAACACTGGTCGGTAAATGACTTTGCTCTCTTCTTTTTATTAAAGTCCCTAGATTACTAGGCCTTCAGAAACACTCGTTCTCGCCCATCTGAAGAATTAAAGTCAACGCTACTCATTTCTGCACAATATACTGCTATAGTTTGCGTCCAGTCCGTTCAAATGCTTACGAGCGAAAAACAATCTTCCAACTCGATAATTTGCGAGAAAAGCCTTTTTAAGCAAATTACAAATCATCAAATTACAAGTCATCTTGATACAAGTTTCTTGATACAAGCTCATCTTGATACAAGTGACTCAAGTGACTCAAGTTCATCTTGATACAAGCTCTTGTTTCCTCAATCGTCTTTGGACAGTTCGTGATGAAATTTCCAAATTTCGTTCTTCTTCTAAATTACTTCCGAGACAATTTAAGGATCAGCCACGATCGCGTAGAACAATTAAGGTAAGAAATCAGTCGTCTCGAGCGCTTGTGGCTCGTGAATGCTGTTCGCTGATGACGCTTTATAGCGTAATTAATAGAGTTAACTTCATCCAAAACTCCAGCAATATTCCAATACTTCGGCATTCTTCATATAATGGCGCAGCTCGTACAACATCTTCCGGCCACATTTTAATTTTATTGCATTTGTGCAATTTGTGCATTTGTTATTTGTGCACTTGTTATTTGTGCATTTGTGCATTTGTGCAAGTAAAGACTTATAGAAATTTAGAAATCTCTAAGATGGGTAACTAATGGCAACATTTTATTTTAATGAGTTATTTGTATTAAAACGTACTTATATGTGATATTATATAGTCTTCGTTCAAACGGGCTGTATTTATTGTTACAGCCTGTTTAATAAACCACAAAAAATATTTGTTTATGTAGACATTGTACAGAGCGGTCATAATTTCTTGTCAGTTACGCAATAGTTGACAGAAACATTTTGTTATCAAATTTATTTCCAAGGACATGCACACATAGACGTAGATTTGATTTTTATATTGGGTTATGTATGTTCAATATTTCACTTACCTCTAAGAGCTAACCCCGATCAATAATCGTCTTCCAATTACAATCTTAATAACAATAATATCAACAACAACAATAATATCGAAAAAACAATAATATATCTTAACAAAAACCAATTATTTATTAAATGAACACTACATTTTCTCTATACGCCAATGAGTTAACTAACAACATGAAGTTATCAATACAATATCGTTACTGATTGGTTCTTTGTTAAATTGGAATTTTTAGATATGGGATAGAATACAGTTTTGATATTTTTAAGCTCATTGTTTACTGTTATGTAACTGACAAGAAATTATGATCACACGGTAATACCTCCCATTATTTATACTTAAATTATTATAATTAAACGGTTAAATATTTTTTTATCAGCCTTTAGTTTAGGCAGAACTAGATTTTCAATTCTAGTTACTTTTACCGATTGATTGAAGCTTTTCATCATTTTGTTCAGGAAAAGCCAACTTCAATATATAAAAAAATAGCTAATGACAAAATGAAAATTCCTGTTTGTTCCCCCTAATCGTTTGTAATAGACTGTATATGTTATTTTTTTATTTTTATTTCCTAATGGATTTAATCGATTAATCGATTATTTTCTACCAATTTAATCAAAAATCGATTATAACATTTCTATTAATCAAATAATCAATTAATCGGTTAGTTAATTTTTATTGCCATCTCTACAGTGGTGAATTACGTCATGGTTTTAGCTTTCAAGGCTTTGGAAGAGTCTTGTTTCGGTAGTAATTTCTACTCTGATATTTAGTAGGCTAGCTTCTTCGATAATTTTGTGATCTATTTGACATTTAAGTAGTTCGATATTTTATATATACGTATTTATATATTACAAAATAAAACATGTAGGTATTTTTCAAATATTGTTATTTAAATTACAAATTAAATTTATATTTATTGTTTAATTTTGCCTGTAAAGTATATTCTAACCTTTTGCAGTTTAATTTAAACAAAACATTTTCTCCACAACATTCACATTATATACAGGGTGTAACACGAAATATGGGCCACAGGCGTTTAACTTGGAAAATTTGTTTTGCGTTACGCAAAATGCCTATATTATTTTAGAGTAATGAACTTTTCTGTTTACCTTTAAGGAGTAGTTGTCGATTTAATTGAGGTAAAATATTAGAAATTAATGAAAGAAATAATAATTATAATAAAAAAATACCTGAAAATACAATATTAATTAATTGTTTTTGTAGATATTTATACTTGCTGCTGTTTCACAATTATTAATGCAAAATATCTCGAACGGTAACGATTGGGCTTCGCGATCTTCAGTATCTTAGGTATGAAATACGAATTGACAAATAAAATTAAACGTGCAAAATCTTGGTAAACTACGAAACATTTTTATAAACGATATCCCAATATGCCTTAAAAAGAAAACTTTTGAAATATGTGTTATGCACGTCTTATCTTACGAGGCGGAAACCCTAACACTCACTAAAGGATTCCACACACCAAAGCGGCCGCGGTGGCGGCCACGGTGGCGGCCACGGTAGCGATCAGGTCTCCTCACACTAACGCGGTGGGAGTGGCGGTAGCGGTAGCGATCAGTTAGTGAATCACGGTATATAGTTGTATGATAATATTGATTGCGAGAATACAATAGAATAATTAATTGTATGTAGAGGAAAAATAATAATCTACTCACAGTCTGTTTCAAACGGTTAGGCGGAACTAAATGAGAATTTCGTTCTTTTAGGTTGGAAAAGGGACCTTGCTTGGGTTATTTCATTTTTCACGTTGGAATGTCAAAATTTAAAATTCCAACAATGAAACCATGGAAACGAATGACATATGTCAAACTTAAATTAATTTTCTTACATATTTTAATGACAAAAAATAAATAAATGGGAAATTTGTATTAAGAATGACACAAAAAAATCAAAATATAAAGAAAATGACATTTTAAAATGATATTAACCTTAACCAAAAAATGTTTGTTGCAAGTATGATTTACAAAGCTTAAACAAAACGGCTGAAAAGCATGATTTAAACGATGAAAGTAACTATATTGCAAAATCTAGTTCCGCCTAACCGTTTGGAACAGACTTTACTATCAATTTCCAAAACTTTTCCTATTTCGTTCCACACTTTATTTGTTTTCCTAATATTCTTGTAATCAGGATGTGCTAAGTCATACAAAATTAAATGATCCTTTACTGATCTATGATTTTTTCTGTTAAATTATGTATTTTCGACATTATTTTCTTAAATATATTCACTCTGTGGTATATAAACAATGAATATCGCGCGGCCTAACGCAACTTGTCGAGTTCGGCCGCCAGTGTTTGGTGATCGCTAGACTGAACGCTGCATTCGGTGGCGTTCTCAGATAGCGGAACGCTTGTATGTGCGTGGTCTCATTGTATTGTATAGGTTGCGTTAGGCCGCTGCCGTATCGCTACCGTGGCCGCCACCGCGGCCGCTTTGGTGTGTGGAATCCTTAAAGCTTCTGCTAGAAAGCTTCAAGTAACTTAACGGACCATGGAACAAACTATTCTCAGTATAACACTGAGGAACAAAATGCCAAATGCTTAAATTTGAAACAGACATTTGTACGAAACTAACAGACATCCTTGTAAAAGTAGCTGGAATGAAATGGAAATAAGCCATCTAGCTAGAACAGATGACAGATGGACCAAACGGATTACCGAGTGTAGAACATGGGCAGATAAATGTAGCCGAGAAAAACTGTCCACTGGCTGGACAGATGACCTAAAGCGTATTTGTACGAACTGGCTACAAGAAGCTCAAAACAGAAAATTGGAAATTTTTAAGGGAATCCTGTATGCAGCGGTGGATTCGAACGCCTGACGGATGATGATGAAAACTTTTTAAGAAAACATTTCCGGACATAGATCTATAAGAACTTTTTTCATGTTTTTGTTCCATAGAACACGCCACAAGCATTTCTTTTACACGTTGTGTACCTATATTCGTCTTTTATCCTTTGCAGTTGCTCAGAATGAATGTTCTAGATATACACAAAAATTATTTCTGTTTTCTCTAGAAAAAAATTGTAAATATGGTAAACAATGTGCGTTAACTATAAGCCTAAGGTATGAGCTCTCCAAAGGCAGTATATACATACATTTTAGGAATATAAAATCCAGGGGAACTCCCTCTGGTATAGAGAGAACGTAGCCCTTATCTGCAATATGTGTGCGTTAACTTAGCGCCAACGTTATGTTACTTGTGTGACAACTGGCAGCCCAAGGATATATCTCACTGCGGGATATACACCACGAAAAATCATTACTTTTATTTTTGTATATTAAAAATATTGTATTTCAAAAGTATTGTATTTTCATATTACTCTTACCTGCCAGAATAAAAATAGTACCTGTAAACGAAAGTTGGACAACAATACAACATTGAAGAGAGAGGAGGAAATAGACCTAGAAGAAACTGAATAGATGGAATTCAAAATAAGATGAACGAAAAGATATTGAAAAAAGAGTACTGACACATCAATAAAGTTTGAGAATTAGACGTTCTGGATTAATAACACAAGCTTATAAATAATAGTATTATATTTAACAAGCATATAATGGAGGCTATATTACACGAGTATGAAATTTACGAATCGAGTCATAGGCGAGGGTTGCAATCCTCTGAGTGTTATATAGCCATTATATGTAGTCAAATACACTATTTTATCTACAACTATATACTTACGAACTCTATAAAAAGCATATTCTAACCAACAAAGTCAATATTTTATTCGGTTAGAATCCAAAAAAAGTCATACAATTCTTACAACTATCTAATTGTTCCATTATAAAAATAGTAAATTTAATTTAATCAGTTTGTTAGTGTTGTTTTCACTTCGTCGTTATTTTTCAGTCGTCCACCACCCAGAGATAGGGATTATAAATGTAAATGGCGCAAAGTCAGGACTGTATGATAAATTCGGAAAAGTGTATATATTATATATATTGGCACGGGGTGAAGTCAAGAACGGAATCTTTTCTACAAAATTTATCATGCAAGATTATTTTACATCAGAATATGTCCAATTGTTGATAAAATAGCTGCTGGTGTTATCCGTTTAGAAGCTGATGTTAGTCTCGTTCTTGCCCCGGCTTCTCCAGGATCAATCGAGCCACCACAGGTATCCGCACAAGGCGAAAACGTGAAGAATACTCACATCTCGTCTTGGCGACTTCAACAGCTGGGCTATTTCTTGGGTAGCGTGATGCGGACTGATGACTGGTTACAAGAATGACACCCTGCACATTCTTTAATTCCCAAAACCGTACGTAAGCAACCTTGACCTACACAGCCTAAAGGCCGCTCAAGGAATTGGGACATTAGAATACAATTATACCATAATTGTGACAATATGGTGACAAGAAAAGGGCTGTTAACTCAGTTTACTTAGTTACCCAGGAGACGCATTTAAAGATCACATTAATCTTAAAATTATAGTAAAGGCTTACATTTAAATATATTTAATAACTAAATATTTGTTTATGCATTTATTAAATAGATTTGAACGTAAACCTTTTCAGTAATTTTAAGATTATGGTGTTCTTTAAATGCGTCTCCTCAATAACTTAAGTAAATTGAGGTAACAGGTTTTTAAATAAAAAATAGCTGCATTTTCGGTATTAACCATTATCAAAGCTACAATGTAGCTTTGTAGCCTGGCTTACCCTGGCTAGCCTGGCTAGCCTGGCTAGCCTGGCTAGCCTGGTTAGCCTGGCTACAATGTAGCCTGGCTTATAATAGATATGTTATGGATGCATAAGCATAAAAATTACACTACTTTCTTTGTTTTGTCTATTACAAACAGATGTTTTGAAGGGTCAAGCACATTGTTCAATTCTTATGCGTTATGTTATGGAGTTATTTCAAACCAGGCTTTAAGCAGCGCAGCTGTAATGTGTTTGCTACACTGAATAAGAAAAGGAAACATTTTCTAAATATAAAACAAAAATACACTTGTTAAATTTATGAAAAAGGTTTCACAATATTGTTCCTCTGCATTCAATGGCCTTTTATCAATGACAAACTCTAACAAGTATATTATTTAATTTTTATATATATAAACATGTTCCACCAAGAGTGCACAATGAAGTCAATTAATATAATTATATTTTCTTATTGGTGGGCCACATAAAATTATTTGGTGGGCTAAATGCAGCCCACGGGCCGCCGGATTTTGATCCCTGTTTTATAGTTATTAAAAGTATAAGTAGCCACAGATGTATTTAAATATATTTGTTGGGATGTCGCAGTGTTGTGATAAGATTCAACGTCAAGTCTTTCGATCCAATATGTCAAAGTTTTCTATATTCAGCCACATTTTTTTATTTTACATGTATTGGAAGGGCAGACTTTCAACCCTCGGGGGTTCAAACCCACCCACTCTTGAGTTCGACATCAGTCAGAAGTCGCGTTTGTCGATTGTCGAACAGTAGACCAACTCAACAACCCCAACATTTACGAAGGAAAGATGTTGAGTGTTTAGTTGAGTTTTTGTACAACACACATGCTACTGACATTTCTTCGTTTTATTCTCACTGTATCTACGTATCCCATTTTTATTATAACCAATCCCAAGAGCAGTATTCTCTCTCTCTATTTCTTTCTCACTCGTTGAATCTTCTCGTGTGTTACAGTTGGTACGAATGTGTTTTTATATATATATTTTTTATATGTTCCTTGTAGAAAATTGTTGGATTTTGTTCAATGGTACGAATCGATATTTAAGTAAATCCATCTTGTGGGGGCTCACTAAATATCTGTTATAAAACTGGGTTTTTATAGCACAGCTCATGTGTTACGTGTGGAATTGAAAACTGGCACGAGGAGCTTGTTATGGGCCACATAATCGACCCTAACTACCTGCATTTTTATTAAACATAATAGGGTAAAGACTCCAGAAACTTACAATAGGCAACTTCCGGGGTATAAAGAATACATTTAACGCACAAAAAATCAGTTTATTAACTAGAAAATTAAAGTCAAGTAAAGATTAGCTATGAATTTTTTGAACGATCTATAGGTTATAGGATACAAATTATAAAAAAGCATGGTACGAGGGCTACATTTAAAGTTTTTACAAAAACTAAGATTTTTTGGGACAAACTGTTTATTGCTTTTCAAAATACTCGCCTTTAAGATTTATATACTTTTGCATGCGGTCAAATCAATTCTCGAAACATTTTTTCCACTCTGAAGTTGGTATCTCAAAAACATGGTTTTCGAAGGTTTCAACAGCTTCTTGAGGTGATGAAAATCGCTGTCCACGCATTTTTTGTTTGACATTGGGAAGAAAAAAAGTGATTAGGGGATAAATCATGTGAAAGCGGGCAATGAGACATTAATTCAATGTTTTTCTCCTTCAAATAATCAATTGTTTGACGTGCTGTGTGGGAGCTTGTATTGTCATGAATAAGAATGATGCGACGTTTTTGGTTGTTTTTCATGATTTTGTCGATGACTTCTGGCAAACAAATTGTTGTATACCATTCAGCATTAATTGTTGTCCGATCCTCTAAAGGAATGGTTGTATTTGTCTAGTACAATTTATTTTCTTGGAATTGCTTCATGAACGAACAAATTTTGTGGGTTCGGTTCATCTCGGAAGACCCGAACAGTGGATTGTTGCTTATTTTCCGGTTCATATGAATAAATCCAAGTTTCGTCACCTGTAACTATGTTGTATACGGATTTTGCAGTGCCTAGGTTGAATTAGCATTTCCTTACACCAATCAACACGAGCCTTTTTTTGAGCTTTGGTCAAATTATGCGGAATCCATCGGCAACAGATCTTTTTCACAGCTAAATGTTTATGCAAAATCGAATGTATTGCAGTCTGAGATATGTCAAAAAATGCCTCTATCTCACGGTACGTCACATGCCGATCTTCTTTAATCATTTTGCGCACAGCATCACAACCGATTTTGGTCGACCTTCACGAGATTCATCACTGACGGACGCACGACCACGACGAAATTCTGCAAACCAATTGATAACAGTCTTTTCTGATGGTGCTTCATTACCAAAAGTTGAACGAAGCGAATCTATGCATTGTTGTTGAGTTAGGCCTTTATTAAACGAAAACCTTCACGAATAATATCAATTTTTTCACAAACTTGTTTTTTTTAACGCTCACTGTCAACAAACTATTCGATCAATTTATAAGCTGCCACTGATTTTACAATGTCAAATTTTAAGAATATAGTAATGACACATTTCAATATTTCCATCTGATTCATTAATCGGACATATCTGAACTCTGCTGGGTGTTTTAAAAATATTAAAAAATTTAAAAATATTTAAAAAAATAGATCAGAACAGCAATTTGCAACTTTTGCGCTGCGGCGCCTTGGGGCGCCGCGAAAACATTCCAATATTCCTCCAACTGCGTTAGTTAGACCAATGTTTTGACTTGGGGCACCATGGAAAAATTCTGATACATTAAGGGCACCTAGAACCGAAAAAGTTTGGGAACCACTGGCTTAGAGCTTAATTTGGATGTCTAAATGGGCCTTAAAAGCGGCTCTAACTTGCATTTGCTAATTGGACAACTGCATTGATCTGCGCGTCATCCCTATTCTGGACGACCGCGTAGAATGCATTTCAAAAGAGTTAGTTAAGTAAAATATTTGACGCACAGCAACGATGGCTAATAGCGACATTTCAAAAGACATTCCAAAACTTCTTTATGTTTGTAGATATGTATTAAGCGTTTTACATATACCTACTGCTGCCCGAATAATAATAATAATGTTATCCTATATTCCAGTTGAATGTGTCCGTTGTAATTTCCCCTTTGTCAAAGTGTCATACATGTTGTCTGGAGCTTTATCCTCATGTCAACATGATGACTTCCTTTCGTCTTGTACATTAGTGACAAGCCGATACATCCACACACGTCCAGTTTTGACAATATACTGGGCGTATCGATCGATGATTGGCTGCAATACCAATCACCCTCACATGCGGGGTTCAGCCCCAACTGCATGTCAATTGCTCCTAGTCCATCAGTCTTGTATTTTCCTCTCTCACCCCGCATCTAAAGTTTACTGGTGGAAACTCGTCCATCCACGTCAGCCGCAAACATTTCCGCATCCGCTCATACACTAACACGTTTCATTTGTGGAAACTCAATTCTATGCTTTTACACCCGAAATATATACTCAAAGAAATATAACTGAACAAAATGGAAAAATCCATTAAATAAAAAAACTTAAATTTTTACAATTTGCGGAAAACAATGTAAAGTTTGTTTATTTGGTTTAGCGGAACTAGATTTTGAAACTAAGTAACTTTACCGATTGGATGGGTAGAAGCTATTCCAAACGTTTAGGCGGAACTAAATTTTGAAATCTAGTAATTTTTATCTATTAATTACAGTGGAACTCCAATATTCGTCATTAATCCGTTACTGAGGGTAGGACGACTATTAAAAAGGACGAATATCAAACGAATTTTTCCCATAAGAACTAACTAAAAATAGTTTAATCCGTCATCGAATTTTGCCTATCTATTCTTTAACAAAAAAAAAAAAAACCTTGAAAATCGATCTCGGAAATCATTGCAAATACATTCTAATTATATAAATACATACAAAAATAAAATTTGAAAAAGAAATTTACCTCTTGAATGAAAAAAACAATGATTGACAAAAATTGTGTATTAAGAGTTTATAATATTTTAATGCATAATTTGCATGCGGTCAAACCAATTCTCGAAACCTTCACTCTGAAGTTGGTATCTCAAAAACATGTTTTTCAAAGGCTTCAACAGCTTCTTGAGTTGATGGAAACAGCTGTCCACATATTTTTTTTTTAAATTGGGGAACAAAAAAATTTTTTGTTAGGGCTAAATCAGGTGAAAACGGGCAATGAGACATTATTTCAATGTTTTTCTCTTTCAAATAATCAATTCTTTGACGTGCTGTGTGGGAGCTTGCATTGTCATGAATGCTGCGACGTTCTGCGAAGAATGATGCGAATTCATGGTTAAATTATGCTCAAATTATGGCTAATAATGTTATGGATTTTTTGTATTTATAGCTAAGATAGTACGTGTATTTTTTTGGAATTAAAAAAATTAAAAAAATAATATATTTTTTTATTAGTTGCGAACTGAGTTACTCACACCACACCACACTACACTCTACACTGTAAAATATTTCTTATTAATCTAATGAAGACTTTTTTTTTTAATTAGTATTTATTGGTCTTAGTTGCACTGACTATTAACCAGTGATGTAAATGAAGACTTGAATACGAAGCAAATGCAGAAAAAAAAAAAAACGCTGGGATATTTGCAAATTATTTAAATTTTGTTTAAAAAAATTAAATGGAAGCTCTTAGTTCTCAAATAACGAATAAAAGTGATTATCAAAAAAAGTGTTGATTTTGATGTGATAAATATACCCTAGATATAGGGTGACCAGATATTGACACAGTCGAAGTAGGACATTTGAAGTTTTATAACGCATCCCAGTAGGACAATTGATAACCCAGCTTAAAACAATAAAAATCGGTAGTAAAAAAAGCACAAAACACTAAAAATTGATAAGTAAATAATTTTAAATTGATATACTACTCTTGTTGTTTTAAATACAACTCGTACCCATTATTTGTACAATTGCAAATTGTACCCATTATTTAATATAAAAATATGAAAAACCAGTGGTGAAGAGAGACCTCCCCTAGACCCCTCATAGAAAAAATAATTTAAAAAAAAAAATTAAAATAAAATTAAAAAAAAAAAATTAAAAAGTGTTAGATAAATCTACAAAAATACATCAAATTATGTTCTATACAAATTTTTGCCTAAGGCTTGATTTACTAGTTCCGAATTTTTTAAAATTTTGAAGTTTAATAACTTCTGTTTCCGGTTTCGGATTTTCATAAAAAACAATAAGGTTCTTCCCAATTAACTGGAGAATTTTTAGAACCAGAACGAACTATCTAAGTGAAACCGTTCTCGAGTTATCGTGTATACACAAACACACAGACACAAACACACACACACACACACACATGCACACACACACACAGTTTTTTGGGTTCCCTGGACTATGAAACGTAGTCATCAGTCAAAATCTCGACATCGAAAATTTTCGCGATTAGAATACTTGCCCCTTATATATTAAGGTCGGGCAAGTAAAAAGTTTATTGTTATTATTAATGACTAACTGAATGACCACTTATGATTAACTGAAACGTGTAGAAACCAAATATGAGGCCGAAAAAATATAAAAACAGATATGGCCTCCAATTTTATTGATATAGATAAGCAAATGGGCTGTGATAGGAACTAAGAGACAAATATGCTTAAGCTTAACAATATAGATACTAACTATATAAACTATATAGATATTATTATAAAAGAAGAAGTATATAGGTATTGATAAATTGTACGCTTATTCAAATATTTTATTTTGAAATGATAAGATTATTTAGTGAATTGTCAGTAATGTGTATAAAAAGTAAGATCGATATTACTAACCAGTTGGTTAAGGAATCAATTTACGCTATTACCCTACGGTTGAGTACGAGTAAGACAGTTTATTTACACGTTGAAAATAGTACGCTGTGGCTGCAAGTTGGAGATACGGTCCAATCGCAAGATGGATTGCCTTGCGCTTCGCGAACCGATTCTGAAGTGTTCATTTCTCAAACGGTATGTGTAGCGCCACCCTCTCTATTGTACTATCTATCACAGAATGATGGACACGGTGGCGGATATATTATAAACATTTCGTGAATTTATCACTCGCTACGTTACCAGAGACAACATATGTCTTCTTCTTTAACATCGATATAAATGGAATACATGTTATGTTATTTCAAGATATATTCGAAATATCCAAGTCGTGACAAGAACCATTTTATATACAGACAATATGATTTTTTAGATTCGAATATTTTATTGTCGATCTAAATCGGAAGAATATCTATCAGTTTCTTTAACCCTCAAACGACATTATACGATTTTTGAAACAAGCACTAGAACATGGGTCATATAAGACCCAATTTGTACTAATAATGATGAATAATTTTATTTAAAACACAAAAATAAAAATTAAATAATATCCTAACTTAGAATTCAGCCATAACTAGGCTTACCATACGTTCCGGTTTGACCAGGATTGTACCGGTATGAAGGTATGGTCCCATCGTCCCGGCCAGTTTGTCATTTTGTCCCGGATATTTCTTAAAAATTAAAAAGTGCAAAATATACACGCAGTACAAAAAGAACAGCCTCGGAAAATGGTGATTAGACAACTAAACAACAATTAGGAAACTAAACAACAATCCATTGGAGTCTTCCAAGATGAACCGAACCCACAAAAGTTGTTCGTTCACGAAGCACTTGACTTTTCGGTTGTACTGGACATGTCGCAACCATTCCTTTAGAAGATCGGAAGAACAGCTGAATGGTATACAACAATTTGTTTGCCAGAAGTTATCGACAAAATCAGAAAAAATAACCAAAAACGTCGCATCATTCTTCATCATGTCAATGCAAGCTCCCACACAGCACAACAATTGATTATTTGAAGGAGAAAAATATCGAATTAATGCCCGTATTCATCTGATGTCAAACAAAAAATGCGTGGTCGGCGATTTTCATCACCTCAAGAAGCTGTTGAAGACTTCGAAAACCATGTTTTTGAGATTCCTACTTCAGAGTGGATTTTTTTTTTCGAGAATTGGTTTGAACGCATGCATAAGTGTATAAATTTTAAAGGCGAATATTTTGAAAAGCAATAAAACAGTTTTTTCCAAAAAAAATTTCTTTCTTAGTTTTTGCAAAAATTTAAAAGGTAGCTCTCATAGTTTCACATAAATATACTATTTCTGCAAAGATTATCTTATTATTAAATTTGAATTTCTAATATTTCCAATAATTATTTGGACTCTTAATCGCGCAGATGTAACCATTGGCCAGAATGTTCTAATACTATACAGTGTCTGTACTAGAGATGTGTCGTTCATGAACGAATCGGCTCACTGAGTTGGCTCAGTACACTGACCGAAGTGACACGGTTCACCAAATTGAAATGAGCCAGCTCACGGCTCACTGCATAGTTACAAGTTTCAAGGATACGATTGGGTGATTGTGAGCAGTGACCGGAGTGATCCGGATCTGGATCGATATTATGTTGAACTTCGCGAGAACTCGGCTTGTAGTTTATTATCATAAAGTGTATTTTGTCATCAATTTGTAGGGCAGTCTATTTGAAACTAATAGGCTTAGTCTGTACTTTTTTACAATCATACTATATAAAAATATTGCCCAAATCCCAGATGTCCGATTTATAAGGGCAATAAACATCGCCATAAACTTAACGCATCTGGTTTAAAATACCGTAGCTACATAAAGTGCATTGTTTGTTTACTATTAACCTGGCAAAAATGCTAGCTAATTCACTTCTATAGAGATTTATTTATTTAACTGAGCGACGTTCTACCTACATATTGCAAACTAAGAATCGTATTTAACGAACGACCGACCTGTGTCTGAGCGACGTTCTACCTACATATTGCAAACCAACAACCGTAGTGAACGAACGACCGAGAACTGACCGACCTGTGTCATGGGAACATGTTTATTTAGCCGGATCAATGAGCCGGATCAATGAGCCGGCTCAGCAAACTGAACGACCTCCACTGATCCGGTTCCGCAAACTGAGCCGAAATTCCCATCTCTAGTCTGTACACATTATTAACATATGTGATAAGTCCAATTAAAATATTAGTAAAACAAGATCGGAAAAATCACCGTATTTATTTATTTTTATAGTATTTAAGACGGGTAATAGGACTACAGAAAATATTACGTTGACATTTTTATAATTTGGTGTTTTAATATTTTATTTTAACCTTTGTTATGCTTTACCTTAATTCCCTGAAATTCATCAATTTCTGAAAGTGTTATGGTGTTCATTACATTTCTTATCATCAGATTAAAGTCGACTGAAACCAGAGAAATAGTCTTGAGCATCTGAAACAAAAGAAAAATGTATCAATTTTAATTTTTCCTATTTTCTTCCATCGTAGACATTTTCTGTAACATATTCACAAAATCATTTTTCCCGAATATCACAAACACAATTTAGTATACGTTGCAGATAATACACAAATCATGTATGCGACGACAGAAATACGATGCCTTAGGTGTTACATATCGTACGCGTTCTACAGGATAGCGGGAATGTATCACAAAATAGTGCTGCCTGGGGGCGGCATGCGTCTTCACCGCCTCTCCATAAACGCGTGAGAATTCACCATGTGTCTCCATGTATGTCCTACCCCTACAGTTTAATATTTAAAAATAATATCACTGTTATTAAATGGAAATGGAAAAATGTTTATTGCTGATTTTTGTAGATACGATGGGAAATAACATATGATCATCTCATTTTGTTAAATATATACTATGGAACCCTAAAAAAAAAACTGCTTATACTTATAAATACTCTTAACTAATTCTGAAATATTTAAATTTCAAGTACAGTAAAACTAGCCAAGTTGACCACATTTTGATGTCCTTGCAAAATTAGACAAAAGTAGTCTAGGAAATTAATGTTGAAAATAGTGGTTTTGGAGAACGTTTAGCTGGATTTTTTTAAATTGGTGGGATAAATAGGTCTTAAGGCTATTTTCGAGGTCACATTTTGCAACTAATTTTGAAGAAAAGCTCCTACGACTGCTATGGAACTGTTTCATTTCGAGACTGTTGACAGGAAAGCTGAATTTCGTATGTTACACTTATGCGCGCGTAGGCGATGCGGGAATGATAAATGTGTCCCAATGCGCATGTGTGTTGTGTGGGAAAGAATAAGTTCGCAACAATGCGCATGTGCAGTTTTTATTCCCGTACTGGCTGCGCGCTAATTAATGGCTGTCAACCATATTTATATTGTATTTTCTTGATTATTTATTTATTTAAAAATGGTAATCGGAAGAAAAGTATAGTGAGTAACACGCGCAGAATACATATTCCGCTCTAGTTGCACAATATACTATTTTGGAAATATCTCCATTTCATTACAAAATTTATCTATATGAAAAAAATATATCTATACTGAATTGAAGTGGAATAAATTTTCTATATTTAGCTTTTATAAGTTTTTTAGTTTTTTAGTTTTTTAAAAATGGAATTAAATCGTAAACATTTTCGATCGATTATTTGTTACAACTTTCGATGTGGATTAACCCAACAACAGTGCATGGATGAACTTAATTCGACTTTTGGCGATGAAGCACCATCAAGGACTACGGTTTATCGATGGTTTGTCTACTTCAATCGTAGCCGTAGTTCCCTTAAGGACCAATTTAGTGAAGGTCGTCCAAAATCGGTTGTTGTTCCGGAAAACAACATACATGATACTGCAAGATCGTCATGTGACTTATCGTGAAATTGAGGTATCCTTGGGCATTAGTGGGAGCAGCATACATTCGCTATTGCATGAACATTTGGCCGTCAAAAAGTTTCGTTTACGTTGGATTCCACATAATTTGATAATCGCAGTGGAAAAAGCCTCAATTGGAGTGGAAAAAGTGCTTCGAAAATTGGTCCAAATGTATGCAAAAGTATTGATCTTCATGGAGAATATTTTGAAAAACAATAAAGCCACTTTTGTTGATAAATAATTGTTTTTGATCTCAAATCCCAAAATATAAAAAACAACCCTCGTATTTATATATGGGTTACCAGGGATGGGGAGTCGGAGTCGGAAAAAATAATCGACTCCCAACTCTTTGATTAAATTTTTATCAAGGATGAGAACAAACCGAAAACGAGCAAAATACCATATTACAAAAAAATTTTAAAGGACGGAATCAGAAACGACATTTTGTTCTCTGTTCATGAATGAAAATAAAAATATTCAATGCCGGTTTTACACGGTTTCCTTCATGCTTTCCAGTTAAAAATTTAATTAATATTATTAGTATTAACAGATTAATGATGTAGGATAAAGATTTTTGTTTTTAGTCATATCGAGTTTTTCTTTTTCTGTATACTCTGTTTATTATGTTTAAACGGAACTAAACTGGATTTTTATTTTCAAGTTGTAATGAGCTTTGTGATTATTTCATGTTTAATGTTGGCAGCTAAAATCTAAATATCAAGAGAAAAAGGTGACATGTTATGAAAAATAAAGTATATAAAATACAAAACAAATTTTTTAAAACTAATATTTTCGAAATTTTTTATTAAAAATGACTCGAAAGTCAAGATGAAATGAAAATGACATTTTATAAAAACAGCTCACCTCAACCCAAGATATTTAATATAAGTATAGTCTGTTTCTTTGGTTAGCGGAATTAGATATCGAAATCTACTAACTTTAAAGGATTGAATGAGGCAAAACGCCCACTTTGATTGTTAAAAAGTGAACTCGTGATAACTTAAGAAAATAAAAATTCCATTTAGTTCCGCTTAAACATTTGGAATAAACTTTACAATTTACGAGTGAAAGGAGTCGGGAGTCAGAGTCTGAGTCGGAGTCGGTTTTCAAAAATACCGACTCGGGAGTCGGGAGTCGGTAATTTTTCTGTCGACTCCCCATCCTTGGGTTATATGTCCTACCTACGAGTCCCTAAACATGCGTATATATACTACGAAATTCTTTCATGACAACGGACTATAAGCGAACATGTCGTAATAGCGAAATATGTCTGTACTTCATTGTCGGTGCGTGGATTGACACTGTAATTGGAGCATGTGGTGACATTCCAGCCACCTAATTAACGCAATTAAACTTAATACTTGTACATGTCCCGCTTCTCTTACATTTTAAATTTAATTTTTATAATACTTAATTAATGATACTTGCATTTAAACTCACTTATATGGATATTCTAAGAAATTCTAAACATCATAAGATGAGTACGAGTCAATAACGATCAAAAAAACTAATGGTTTCCCTTTGTAAACTTTTCCAAGAACGAAAATGATTAATAGTCTGGTTAATTTATAATCCGAGATATCAGGTTTATGGCAAGTTCACATCGCGCATCGCTGTCGTAAACAGGCCTGCTCACAACTATCAATCGCATCACAATACACTACATCAAATTAAGTTATTTATTCCCCGGGAAAAAGAATTCCCGAGTTCGTTTCAATAGAACAGGTTGTGAGGGTAATTACCATAGATGTCGCAGGTGTCGTTACACGTGTCTCCAAAGCAACCCCCTGCTACCCTTAAGCAACCCCGGACCACTTGATGAAGTGACCGAAATGTGTGAATTAGTTATCTCTTCCCTAAGATCTTAAGAGCTTTCCCTGGTTCTTTCGACCCATTCTAAAAGGTCGACTGTTAGATTAGATAAGGGTTGATTTAATTTCGTTTCCCTAGATATTTTTTATCGTCTGGTATTTTTATTTTATTTTAAAACATACAGCTTTTGACATTTCCGGTATTCGTAAAGTTAATTGTCACAGAAAGCGTTTTAATAAAACAGTTTCCGCTTTAAAGAAACACTGAATTTATTTTCGATTCACACCTTGTGTTAGGAAAGACATTGTATTTATATTTATTTAAAGTTTCAATTAAGTTATGGTGACCACATTTTTAGTGCGACAAGACGGGATGAGGAGGAAAGGCCTTATATGAGAGGGGGGGGGTATGAATGAAAGCAAACAAATATTAAAAAAATATTTTATATAAATATAAACAAACATTCATTCAGTTCTTATATCTAATTTCTGGCGCAAATAGCCATGGCTAACTAACTAAATATATCTCATCTTTGGAACAAAGGGCTTTAGCTAAGGCTAGCCATCTGGTTCTGCTATTCGCTAGAGTTTTAATTTGGTTCAAAGATTTACCAAATTTTTCAGTTCCTGGAGGACTGTTCTTAGCCTTGTATTAGCAGGACGACCTCTGCGCGTGTTTTCTTGCAGGTTCCATTACATTCGTTAATTCGGAGAGCAGCCAAGAAGACGGATTTTGAAAATACCAATCATGATGAATGATTTTGATGATGACATAATCTAATTTATATCCCCATTAATCTAAAGGTGCTGCGTATTGCTTTTAATTTGTTCATGGTCAGATAATCCATCAGGGATCTTTATAGTCCAGGCATGTGCAACATAAGACCCGCGGGCCCGATCCGGTACGTCATCTCTTTTTCCGGCCCGCGATAACTATCCTAAATTCCATTGAATCTGGCCCGTGAGTATATCTTTGTTTACAGAGATCAAATGCGGTTAAACGGTTGATGTAGGTGTGGAAAAAACGCCAGTTTCTCTGCAAATTGAACTACTTGAGCAACAGGAAAACTTAGATTTGAAATCAAAAATGAAAGATATTTCACTAATTGAGTTTTATAATAAATATTTCCTAGTTAACAAATTGCCGAAACTCACAGTTTTTGCTCAGAAGAGAATTACGCTCTTTGGAAGCACATACAAATGTAAGCAGTTATTTTCTAGGATGAAGTTCCTTAAATTATTAACAAGGACGCGAATAATGGATTCGCACCTTGAAAACACGTTGCGTGTTGTTACAACAGTTGTTTCCCCGAACATTGACAAACTTGTGAGCAATATGAAGTCCCAACCGTCCCATTAAAATTAAATTAACATTGTGTTCTTATCTAAAAATATTTATACATTATAAAACATTTTTTATTTTTTTTTCTTGCGTGTTTTTATAAATGTTATGAACTTTTTTTTTTTGTACAGTTTAGAAAATTCAGTATGTTTTATTTTTTATAATAAAGACAATTTCAGTGAAGTAATTTTAAAAAACTGATGATTCTAAAAAAAATGTTCCTTAAAAAGTTCCCCTCGGTCTTTTGGAAGTTGCACATGCCTGTTGTAGTCTATAGAGACTTTTAGTATCGAAATTGTTATAGATTCCTAGAACATAGTAGTAATATCTATAACCAAATATCATTGCCGTAAGTTTCTCTGTGATAGATATACATATTATATAAATGTAATAGGCAATTATTTGTGACGTCATGTGTTTCTTATAAAAATTCAAATACCAGAATGGTGTTGACAGGGCCGGCTCAAGGTTACCTGGCGCCACGATGCAAAATTAGGTTAGGCCCCACATATATTTTTTTAAATAATTTTTTTGATAACTATTATAAAATAAAACAAAATAAAATATTCATATTTAATTACCATTTTTAATAATAAGTCTTGCAAAAAACAAAATTTACATCTTTGGTATAGTTTTATAACAAAAAACATTGTTATAAAAAAATAACATACTGAAACCTAGGATTGGATTAAAATATACTTTTTACTATAAAGTAAGAATCAAATAATTTCAAATACAGCTCTAATGATTTTGATTAAAATTTGCAAGTAGATGAACTAATAGAAGAACTTGGTAATAATCTGGCGAAAGGATGTATCAGCAAAATTTAATTTTTGTAAATATGCGTGATATTCAAAATAAAGTGTGGTGGTAGTTTTTAAACTAATATTGATTGGTAAGCTATAAAATTTAAATAATTTGTCCAATTTTGGATTTTTTTTTGTTCGTGAGTTTCTTTTAACTCAGCAACGTGCATACCCGCAAACCCGAAATATTACTGGTATATCTCATAGCGTTACGAAGACAGAATGAAACTTTTTTTTACTATATTTTTGTAGCTAAAACAAAGAGGTTTATTGACTTTATTTTGATATCTAATATCGTAGTAAGTTTAATTTTCCATTTGTTTACTAATATCTCATTTTAGAAGCATTTTAGATTTAAAATTTTCGCTAAATTTCCTTGCATGGGGCCGCGTTTTACTAGACGCCTGAAGTACCATCTAGTAAAAAAAGTAGTTTTTTTTTCCAAATATCCTTTTCGGCACCCCCCTTTTAATAAAAGCCTGAAGTGCCGCCCAGTAAAAAAGTAGTTTGTTTTCCAAATATCCTTTTTGGCACCCTCCTTTTACTAGAAACCTGAAGTGCTGCCTAGTAAAAAAAGTAGTTTTTTTCTTAATATCCTTTTTGGTACCCCCCTTTTACTAGAAGCCTGAAGGCCGCCCGGTAAAAGAAGTATTTTTTTTCTAAATCTTCTTTCATGGCGCCCCCCTCTTTTACTAGAAGCCTGAAGTGCCACCCAGTAAAGAAAGGTAGTTTTTTTCTAAATTTCCTTACAAGGCATCCCCGGTAAATAAAAGTAGTTTTTGCTAGATTTAATTAAAGGTTACAATACTTATTACAAAAAAGAATACTATTTTAAAAGCTATTAAAGCTATTTTGATATTGTAATAGGATATAAATTTTTTCTTCGACTCGACGCCCCTTCTTCGTGGCGCCCCGATGCGGCGCATCGCCTGCATACCGTCTTGAGCCGCCCCTGGTAGTTTGTATAGGTACTCCGCAGTTACAGTCCGTTGTCGTAGAGAGGGCTTTATTTTTTGAGCAAGTGGTCCTGACTAAACCAACTGCGTATAGACCATGTCTGTTCGCAGTTGGTTTAGTCTGCACCACGTTTCCTTGGTAGGTCTAAGTCTGGCAGGATTGTTCCTGGAATGTTTTATATATTGGCTGCCTTTAGAAATATTTTCCTGCCTGTAAGCAAGCCTGTAGCTGCAAACGTTAAATCGTCTGTACCTGCTACTTAACCGCTGAGCAACGGCACGGACGTGAATTCAATTCCTGCTTATGTCAAATAATTTGTGTAAAAATATTTATATATATTACAGGTTTTGCTTAGCCGTTCGCAACCGGCTTTAAATTGTAGGTGCCTTTCTGTGTACGCTAAAAAATGGATGTAATACTGACCATATTACTCCTGAATGTACATAGAGTGAAAAAATGGTCAGGAAACCTGGAAACAGGAGGCCTTGGCTCATTTCAGACTGTCGCGCTAATGATGATGATGATTTTGACATTGTAATAGGCTATATATTTTTCTTCGACTCGGCGGCCTTTGATCGAGGCGCCCCGATGCGGCGCATCGCCTGCATACCGTCTTGAGCCGCCCCTGGGTGTTGAATTGACTTTGAGAATAGTTTATCTAGAAGGCGGAATTTTTTCTATAAAGCAAGACATTCTTAAAATTCCGTAGGAGAAAGAAGCATAGGACAATTCAAAATCGGGACTGTCTTGCCCAAAGCAGGACGTGTGATCACCTTGTATATGTGTGTATGTGTGTGAGTGTGTGGAGAACAATATATTGTGCATGTTTATTTGAGGGTTGAAATAAAACCGTTATGAAAATATTTGAAAAATAATAAAAGTCGCGTGATAAAGCTTTGAAGAAATGGCGAGGAGACACATAAAAGCCGAGTGAGTTCTGTTCCTGTTCCACTCCTCCCGTTGGTAGAACGTTCCAGTTATCAAGGGAGAGAAGAGGTACACAAAAAGTATAACATGCGTATAAAAAATCTCAATTTTTCAGCATGCACTTTATGAAAATGAGAAATATCTTATCACTTGTGCGAACATCATACAGAAAAACGATATTCGACCGGGGATTCAGTAGATGTTGGATGAGGGAAGCGTGGAGTGTATAAGTTTGGCTCGGTGTGGCTCTGGCAGCAAAGATAGATGATGATTTCGAACCCCCGCGCTCTCACACTTATGATTTATTATCCCGATCCGCGAGCGTAGAGCAACGCGAGACGTTCGAGTTCTGTAATCTGGAAGCGGGCGTGTGTGAGGCGCTAACACTAAGCGCCTGTCGTGTGCATGACGTGGCTCGTCTTGATACCGTTTACCCAGGGTATACACGTTACGGATGTCGGAGAGACGGCTGACAGTTGATCGCACACCACGATACTGCTCTGCAACGACACATATCTTCAACCAACATCCACCAGCTTATGTGATGTCATACTCTTTTATCTCACACACAAAAAAACCAACTACATCGAAAACTTACACCAATGTTACTTCAGGTCATAGAGATTACTACTATGTTCTAGGAATCTATAACTATTTCGATACTAAAGTCTCTATAGACTACAAAGATCCCTGATGAAATTCTACTCTTAGGCTACGGTTACACTATATCCGTGCATGCGGTAACGAGCGTTTACCCTGAACGTTCTTGTCCTGATCCGGGGATGGGTGGTTTTAGTACTTACATGCAACTTGCGTGCGATCTCATTCAAATAAAACTATTTCATTTTAAATATCTCAGTTACTGAACAACAAAAACCACATTATTTATGGTAATAAAACAAATTATTTTTGTTCTATGCATTTTTAGATGAAATTTTGGTGAGTTACATGGGAACTCACTAAAACTAAGATCTTGAAATATCTCCTTTATTCTTAACAGCAAAAACGTGTATGACAAATATTGTTTAGAATAAAAAAACAAATATTCTTGCCTGAAGTACTTTTTCATCTGGATGAATATTAATCTTTACGTGAATCTCGGAAAAACCAGTTAGACAGAAATGGATTTTTGGTGATTTTGTCGGACAGAAACAAACCTGTTTGTTTCTGTAGAACTCCAAAGAAATGAAGAAAACAAAATTAATAAATAAACAGATAAATAACGAAATAAATAAATAACAAATCCCCGTTGTTATGTAACAGCATATTAACAATTCTATTCTCCTTCTAATTTTGTAAAAAAAAATGTCTTTGGATCACAATTTATATTTTTGGCCTGGTGGACGCATCAAAAAACAAACATGTTTGTGCGTCAACGCAAGTTACCGCACACAAGTGCGCATGTACTGTAACCATGTTCATTTAACTTCATGCGTTCGTTTTGTTGTCAGTTCTCGTGCGTTCAAAAAATCGCACGTTTCTGCATCCAATGTAACTGCACACTAAGGTAACAAACTTTAATATGGACTAGATCAGTGTTTCTTAATAGATGTTCCGAGAGACCCTGTGTGAACTTCCTCCAGTTCCTACGACAGTTGCATTAAATCTTTACTTTTGGTACTGATTGTTTAATAAATATTGGTCAAGAAATTTGCTTCTTGGTAAAACGCATGTGACAAAAGTAAGGAAAACTGATTAACCTAGACTCTAGGCCAGTGTTTCTCAAACTGTGGTCCGCGAGTCAGTTCTTGGTGGTCCGCACACACAAAATTTCATTAGTATTAATATTGGGCCTTTACGCAAATAAAATGTTTTGCTTCATGTTGGTGGTCCGCGGTTAGTGTGGAATTCTGAAAGTGGTCCGCAACTGTCGAAGGTTTGAGAAACACTGGACTAAATGGAGTACCCATACTATGAGAAAATAATGTACTAACGTATATACGTACTAAGTGAAATATTTTAATAAAAAAATTAATCTGTATAAAATTCTCGAGAGATAACTCCATTATACTTCCAACAGTAATTTTCATCCCTTTTTGAGATCTCAGAATTATCATTGATAGCCCAAAAGTCATCCTATTATCACCTCTGTCCTCCCATTTTACCATATAGGCCGTGTCTCCAACGCTATAGCTCTGAAATTTTAGTAAATCCTCAATCAAAATGTATAACTATGTATATAAAGATACAAAGTAACAAAATATAAACTATTTTAGATCATGTAGTACCAAGTAACTTCCAAATTTAACGTTATACTTCATCTTCAATAATAAAAAATAGTGTATTAGGCCCGGTAGTTCAATTTCAACCACCTGTATACTATTGATAAAATATTAATATATGTGTTTATTCTCATAAAGAATTATTTTAAGCAATTCTGTTCCTTATTTATTAATTGTTAATGACTATATTCCTTAATGAGCTTTATCATGATTAGCCATCTTGATATGTAGTGATACGTGATTTTTGCAAGTGGCGTCTTCATTTTTTTCTGACGTTTCTAGTTATTTTTAAGTGATAAAAGTGCAGAAAATACTTGAAATAGTGTGTTATAGTGTGGACTTTAGTTTTTGGACTGCATGCAGATCAAAATTGGAGCGACTGGAAAGGTATTTGTAGAAATTTTTGTTAATTTTATAATGTAAGTCATTGTTATGTAGAATGTGCTTCTATGGACAATATAGAAACACAAACATGCATACACTATCGGCTATAACTAGAGAAACAAAACTATTTTTTAAATCATTTTCATAAATCCCGATTATTGACTAAATGAATATTGAATTATATTGGTATAGCAACAACAATTTATAAGTTAGAACCTGCTCTTAAAAATATTTGTTGTTCTGGTACAATAAATAAAATAATTAAATTAACTGCTGCAGCAGACCATCTGCATATTTCTTTTGTAAGACTTAATAATAAAACAATTTTTTGTGGTTAAATTTTTTCCTTTGCCCTAGCTCCCGTTCTTGTCCCTACTATATATATAGATTAGCCGCAGACAATATTTAAGTTATTTTGGGGGGTCCCATGCCAGAAAAAGTTGTGAAACACTGTCCTACACTATCAACTCATAGAATTTTATAGATTATTGTTCTGATGTGGCCAGGATATCGACGTTGTTGATGGATGAAATAAACTGATAATACGTATTTCTCTAGTGTGTGCCTGAACGTCACCGAGGGTAGATCTTTATTGTAATTGAAAACTCAAAATTACTTTTCCCTTAGAGCCCCCTTGTCTATCTGCACGGCAGGAGAACCTCATATAAAACGGGAATTTTATGTTGTTACATAAAGAGGGATATTGGTATTTTCTGACAAATCTTCATTTTGTTTGGTTGTCGCCAGAGGGAAGCACGAGTTCGTAGTGGGGTGTTATGTCCGGCCTACAGACCTACCCTATTGGCAAACTGGGGTGGTTTTGCCATTTTTCAATAATAGTGGGTGGCGAATGTATCATTATTAGGGGTTTTGTAGATAAAACCAGGAAACTCTTGCATCGTCTGTACAGTAAATATTGTACCGAAGTTACTGAAGCTATAAAGATTAAATTTAGAATGTATACACAGTTCTTTGACCCGCACATAGAAAAAATATGGAGTGTACGAAAAATCATATCACTAAAAATATATATATGTATGTGTATTTAAAATAAATAAATATATTTGAGTGGGGTTTCAAATGAAAACTTGTGTAGCCTAAGCTCTTTAATACGATTTTTTTCAAAAATATGGTGTGGTGAATTAAGCTTCTTATGCAGCACACCTGTAGCTACATTGAATAATATTACGAACTAGCTGGAGTGCCCGTACTTCGTACGGTTTTTGTAATGTGTATTTTTGCTGTAATATAAATGATAAGTGAGATATTTCAGTTTCAAAATAAAATAATCGTTTCTTTATTCTAGATCACTCTTTTGTATATATTGACGTTAAGTAAATAATTTTCTAATTGACTTTATATATGTACTTTCATGTATTCTTTTACTGAAATATATTATTATTATTACCTATTAATAAGTGAGTTACATAAGATCTCCCCAAATATATATCTTATTAAAAAATGAGTACATTTAACAGAGAGGAATAGTTTATTTTCTTATATTAATTTTTGCTGTTAAGTAAATGATAAATTAAATATTTCAACCTTATAAGTAACACTAGCCTTGACCCTTAAATAATCTTATTAAAAATTAATAAGTGTGTATCCCCGAAATTCCCAAAATATTCATTCAATCGAAGAGTATATAGAACAAAAAAGTGTTTTCTTGTTATAATTTTTGTTATATTCATCTAAATGAAAAAATGCATAGAAATTTATTTTACAATTTTATAAATTTTTTTTGCAAAAAATTTATTTTCTTAAATTTTAAAAAGTTATTGTTTTTTCACACAGAAGCAGCCCACAAATTATGAATAGTTCGAAACGAAATATTGTTAAAAACAACCGAGTGTGCCGCACATATTATATGGGAATACGAACTAGGGTTAAACACAATAGATCATAAAAATGTTACCCTAAAATTTTGAGGAAAAATATGGTCACAGGGGTGCGTTTAATGATATGATAAATATGGTCACAGGCGTGCGTTTAATAAAATGATAAATAGTAATATATAAATACACAAAACCAATGTAAACGTGTTTAAAATGTGCACGCCATTGGTAACTGCCTGACAAAAAGATTTATTACTATCAGTCTTCCTGAAATAGAGTATAATTGAAAAAATGCATTGAACAAATAAGACTTGTTTTCTTACTACGGGTGCTACCTTTTAAGTTTATACAAAAACTAAGAAAAAAAAAAGTTTTTTTGGAATAAACTGTTTTATTGCTTTTCAAAATATTCGCCTTTAATATTTATACACTTTTGCATGCGTTCAAACCAATTCTCTAAACATTTTCTCCACTCTGAACTTGGTATCTCAAAAACATGGTTTTCGAAGGCTTCTTGAAGTGATGAAAATCGCTGTCCAAGCATTTTTTGTTTGACACTGGGGAACAAAAAAAAAATCTTTAGGGAATAAATCAGGTGGATACGGGCAATGATACATTAATTCGATATTTTTCTAATAATCAATGGTTTGACGTGCTGTGTGGAAGCTTGCATTGACATGATGAAGAATGATGCGATGTTTTTGGTTGTTTTTCCTGATTTTGTCAATGACTTCTGACAAACAAATTGTATACCATTCAGCATTAACTGTTCTCCGTTCCTCTAAAGAAATGGTTGCGACATGTCTAATTCAACCTACGAAAAAGCGATCATTTTCTTGGAAGTGCTTTGTGAACGAACAACTTTTGTGGGTTTCTGTTCATCTTGGAAGTCCCAAACAGTGGATTGTTGCTTAGTTTCCGGTTCATATGAATAAATCCAAGTTCCGTCACCTGTAACGATGTTGTATACGGATTTTGCAGTGAATTTTTTTAGCATTCCCTTACATCAACACGAACCTTTTTTTGAGCTTCGGTCAAATTATGCGGAATCCATCGGGAACAGATCTTTTTCACAGCTAAATGTTCATGCAAAATCGAATGTATTGCAGTCTGCGATATGCCAAAAGATGCTTCTGTCTCACGGTAAGCCAATCTTCTTCAATCTTTTTGCGCACAGCATCGATGTTTTTTTGAATCACAACCGATTTTGGTCGACCTTCACGAGATTCATCAATGACGGACGCACGACACGATGAAATTCTGCAAATCAATTGTAAATAGTCTTTTCTGATGGTGCTTCATTTATAAAAGTTGAACGAAGCGAATCTATGCGTTGTTCTTGAGTTAGGCCTTTAGTTTTTTAACAAACAGTTTTAAAACCAAAACACCCCCCTCCCCCTAAAAAATTATGGAATCACTCTATAGCTCTAGAGAGATCGTATGGAGTAACGTCTCTTTAAATCAATAAATAAATAAATTAAATAAATATGTTTCCCACCACTGCTAAGTATATACCTATAGTATACTAGATTTTAAGTGTGTGTTAATTTATAATTCACATAAATTTTTCAATAATAGTGGATGGGTGAGTGTTCCATAATATTTTAAATATCTATGTATAACTTTATCTGAAGTTTATTAGTTCGATGACTTGAAAGTCGAGAGTCGAATAATCAATTTCTGAATCGTAATTGTACGGTTTAGCTTATTGTAAATGTTTAGTCGCATGGGCACGTCTTATCGACAGTCAATGTAAATATTAAGCACACATCTCTCAAGAATCGTGACGAGGATTTCTAAGGTACTTATCTCTGTAAATAGTGAGATGTTCTCGAGAGAAAGAGGGCGAGTTATAGAGTGTTTTGGTGTGCGGGAAAAGGATGGTTTACTATCAGGGGTTACCCGAATGAGAGCAGTCGAGGTGACAGCGATGTCGGTTCATTTAAACTGACTCGATTGACTCACGCCATATCTTGTTACCTTTGGCTTCGTATCACTGACTTGAGTATAAGATACATCCAAAAGACACCGTTAACAAATTGATCTTGAATGCAGAGAGCGAAGTACACAACCTGCATGCTTTGACAACACTCATGTTAAATGAATTCAATGTTTACGAGTCTGCGACTTGGATTTCAACGATAGGTGCGGCATTGCTACGTTACCATATGTAAAAGATGGATCTTTACACATATGTTCAGAAATACTAACATAACCCATTGTTCTTCTATATACCATGCTGCATAGGAATCGTACATTATTCTAATTCGGTATAGTTTGATATTATTTCGATGGAATAAGTCCATCATCATTGTTGTCAGTCCTATTGCTCCAATAAGTATAAAGCTCCTCAGGACGATTCAACGGCTGTTTATTTTGATATTAGGATCGCCAGCCCTGTGTCTTTTCAACTACCTGAGTAAAATTATCTAATATTTGAGGCAAAGTCGTACAACAGTCGTACAACGGTCACCGTATGAATGTTTATAATGAAATTCTGTAAGTCCGAGTTTTTCCGCCAAACGGATGATGTTTGGTGTAACCGTTGTAAGTCACAGTTTATGAGAAGTGATATTACCGGTGGCGGAGCTAAGCGGAGTAATCCAAGGCAATATGGCTGTTGACTCTAGTACAGTGTTTCTCAACAAGTGGTCCGTGGACCACCAGTGCTCCGCAGAAAAATTTTAGTGGTCCGCGAAAGTTTTTGTATGTGTTTTTTGCGTTTTTTTTGTTATTTTTTACGCATATTTTTTATTTAAATAAATATATGTACATTTTGTTTATTTTCTGCAAACTTTCTGTGATTTTTTAAATGAAAATAAATGTATTTAGTAACACATTAAATATATTTGTTTTTTTGCAAAAAATGAACCAACAATTATTATTCACTAATAATAATTACATTAATTATTATTATTAACGCGGACCACTGTCCGTGTTAGAAAATTATATATTTTACTGGTCCGCGATACGTTTTTGGTTGAGAAACACTGCTCTAGTATTCAGCTGTCAATATGCTTACAGCGAACTGGTTAATTTATGCACAGTACATTTTTATTTTATGAAAATGCGAGTAAATATTTGTGAAATTTTTTAATTTTTAAGCGGTACATATGTATCGAGGTGTATAACAGAAAGTGGGCATCCAATTACAGTATTTAAAGTTGAATTTCAGTAGAATTATTGAAGAGTAATTTTTATTTGAGCAGGTTTTAAATGTCGGGAACGTAATTTTATGTGGTACATTAGAGCAGTGTTTCTCAACAGGTGAAAAGCGGATCACAAGTGATCCCCAGAAAAATTTTAGTGGTCAGCGAAAGTTTTTGTGTTTTTTCCATTTAAAAAAAATTATGCACCTTTTTTATGTAAATAATTTATATTTTGTTTATTTTCTGTAAACTTTCTGTGATTTTTTACATATAAAATAAATGTATTAGTAGCACATTAAATATATTTGTTTTCTTGAAAAAAATTAACCAACAATTATTATAAGTGTTCCGCGTTAGAAACTTATATATTATACTGGTCCGCAGTGAGTTTTTGGTTGATAAACACTGCATTAGAGGATGAGTGTCAGTCATCTGAATTTACAATATATGCATTCTGTTTGCAAACAAGTGCATTATGTTCACTGCCTCAAGAAATAAAATTAGTTTTAGTTAGACAGGGGCAGCTAAAAGTTAAATACGCAACTTGCAGGTGCAAGCATATTAATGCAGTTTTCTGCGACAAAAGCAATGAACAAACTCGCATAGTATCAGTTACTTTTTTGCAGTAATTCAAAATATATTTCCACGCCTTCCTCTTGTCCATAACCAAATATTTTCACAATCTGTACTTAATATTAACTTTCCCTCCATTTTTTTTTAATAAAAGAAGAAAACTAAGATATCTATCTTTGTCCTATCTCGAATAACAGCCAAAAACACTACAGTTTGTTCTGCTTTTATTGTTTTTCATAACTTCTATTGACATTCTAACAAAAAATCAGCACTAAAACATACATAATAAGTTCAAACAGTACTAGAGTGTCTAGTACAGTGATTGAGAACCTATGACACGCGTGTCACGGGTGACACGCTAAGACATTTTAGGTGACAAGCATCGTTTACAGACGGTCTTCGGCCAAGAACAATAAACGCATCTGGGCTCAAGTGTTTGTCGACTTGAGGTCCAAACTTGAGAATCTGGAGAGAAATCGTTTGGAGAATGAAAAAGAGTGCCACTACCAACAGAAAATTTGGAGTGCTTGGAAGCGATTACTGGACACTTTAGCACTGAAAAATCTAGCGATGTCTTTATTCACAATTTTTTCATCTACGTACTTTTGTGAGATCTTATTCTCGGCGTTAAATAATGTTAAAACCGACACGAGTAAACTTACATTTATAGTTGACCGATTTGTACCAAAAGTTGAACAACTGGTGCCATTGATGTCAAAAACTTAAATATGAAGTTACATAAAAATCCGTTTGGCCAAAATTGCTCTACACATCTCCATGGACCGACAGACACACACACCAACAGACATCATGCTAAAAATAGTCAAAATCGGTATAACCACTCCGTGTATGTATATGTTGGCAGTCAGTAAAAAAAAATAATAATAAATTGTAATTTTTAATTGTTATTTTAAAAAAATATTAAAATTGTTGGTCAAAATCAAATGTATTATTTTAGTGAAGCATAAATACCACCATACAGGGCAAAAATCCCATCTATATGTGATATATGGCCAATTACAGTACTATTTTAAATTATTAATTTTATGTATTTAGAATAATTATAAGTGTTTTAATCTTATGTTATTGTGTAGTAAGATTATCTAAGAATTATAGCAAAGTAACAGATAAAGTTTAATAATTAAGATTAATGCAACACGATTGTTTTTCTATAATTGGGGCATCTATCCCACCTTTACCCTAAATACATCAAAAATATAACTATTCTACTAGGGCTGCGAATATCACAAAATTATGGATATTTCTAGACGTGACACGGCACCCGAGTTAAGCAAGGTTTTTACCCAATTTTGACACACCGAGCTCAAAAGGTTCGCCATCACTAGTCTAGTACAATATTTGACCACCAGACAGCGTATTCGAGCGTATCGGTTCTAGCTGAGGCTTAATAATTAGCAATTTAGACGGCCGCTGTACACCGAGTGTACGGCTGTTTCCATCTTTTGCTTAAAATTTGGACGGCGTATGCTTGTGCGTACGACCTTTATAGTTTTTGAAGAGTCATTGGGACTCTGCGGGGCGGCGAAACCGGTCCGGTTTCGCTACATAATGCGCTAGCATCTGGTACTGCGGAAAAATCACACTTATGTGACAACTCTGATTTAAAATTGTGTAATTATACCCTCCTGTCAAACCGAACCGCAGTGTAGAAACTCATACTGCGTCATAAGCAGAATTAAATTGTTCGTTTTACTCCCGTTTTCGCCAAGGCAACCCTATTGATAATGGCAAAGAAAAGAAGTCTTTATAGTTTATAAAAAAATTTAAACCGCAGATAATTGAGCCTTTCTTTCATACATGTACCTTAATCATGTCTTAATGAAGCCACGTTGGTACGACAACAAAATATTTTCCTGAAAAATAAACATATTTGAGAAAACATGTCTTCATCTGAACAAATCCATCATTAGCTAGCAGGTTGCAAACAAACTGACTGCAAAGAAATGTTTCACTAACACACACGTACGCATTCAGGTATATCATTTGACGATGGCAATATTCGGAAAAATCTTTTGTCGACATTTGCATCATTATCTACGAGAAACATACATACTACATCGCCTCAGCCTTCTTCTATAAACGTGCATACGAGCGAACGAAAATAATATTCGTTGGAAATGTAATGCGCTCTCAGAATATAGCAAATTCTCTGACTGCCTTTACTCGATAAGACGGGTTACCATCTAGGCATAACAACGAATATATATATATACTTCCACGAGCGCCTCAATATATAACTTCTTATACGAAAGGATATGTATTTTATAAATTCTTATTTCGGAATATCATAACACCGCGGAGAAGTAAAGTGCTTCGCCGGAGAATGCTACAGAAATTTAATCATCGGGAACGTCACAATGGGAAATTTTCACACGACGACACAAATCACTAAATTTTAAATCAAAATATTACAATTTTCAACATTTTTATAGCGAAAGTAGCTTTTAATTGTTTAGAAGCTAAAAATTAACACCTCTCTCCCAAGTGTTGTTACTTTTGCAAGTTTATTTTTTGATTATTTTAACTTTAATTGTTGTTTAAGTTTAGTTTAAAATACAATATTTAACACTTAACAATATTTCCGATCAGACGCGCACCCCTGGGGTGCCGCTAAAAAAAAACACTAAAAAATCACGTTTTTTAGTGTTTTTAAGGAAGACACTTGAGTTTTCACTCCTTCATTTGAGTTTTAGACCAATGTTTCTCAACTGGTGGTCCTTAGCAACAATTTTGTGATCCGCGAAAAGCTTATAAATTAATATTTTTGAGGTTTTTTGTTCTTTTTAGGGTTTTGTAGGTATGACCAAAAAACCCTTATACCGTCATTTTGTCGTCTGTCTGTCTGTCTGTCTGTCTGTTCGGTAAAAATTGTAGCCAAACGGCTAAACCTAGAGAGTTGAAATTTGGCATGCTTGTACAACTTTTTGACCCGCACATAGTAAAAATACTAAAACATCTAAAAAACATATCCCCCTAAAAATATAAACAAATATGTGCTCAACGAAAAAAAAAAAAAATTTTTTTTAAAATTCTGAGTATGGTATCAAATGAAAGCCCTTAGTACGTGGATTAACGATCAAAATTTTATTTTTGCAAAATAAATTATTTTGATGCGAATTTTGTCAAAATTGTGCAAAAAAATTTTTGTCCCACACCCTGTAGCCCAGATAGTTTAAACTAAAAATCTGAAAAAATTCTAAGTAATGTATATAGGTGTGAACCGGAATAGTACAACAGGAATTTTTGATCAGATTATGTTTTCGGAAAATAATGCATTTTTTGTGTTTTTAACCAAAATATGTTAAATATTTAATTCGCTATGTAACCGAGTTGATACGTCAGCCCTCATAGCTATGTGCGTTTAGTCATTGGTTTTCTAATTTTTCAAACAGGTAACTTGCAAACTAGAGTTCGAATCCTGTCAATATTAGTAAATATTATATTTATTTATTTTTTTTGTTTTTTTTTGCAGTTTTCTTTTGTTTAAATTATTTTGTCAAAATTCTAGTTATTTTTTGGTAAATGTTCATTTAATTTTTAAAAGCGTAAATTTAATAACCAGTGGGAAGTGTTGAAATTGTAATTTAATTCTATTTGATGTATACGAAATCAGAGGGCGGGGCTAATGATTTAAGCAACCAATAGAAGCCATAGGCGCAATTTTCAAAATCTTAATGAACCTTGCTATGTAAAAAAAATATTGCACATATTTAGAAACTTAAATAATGGTATTAGGCATTCGAATTAAAATTCATAAAAAAATATTTTGACATAAAATTTGTTTTGGCATCCCAAATAATCATCATTCAGTTATTAAATACCTGCAAAACCCTGAAATGTGTGAAAATTCACACTTCACATCAATTTTTTATGATATTTTGTCCATTTTCTGTGATTTTTGTTCATTTGTAGTGAACTTTTATTACTGAGATATAATATAGATGTAGAGCAAAATTATTAAAGTAAACGTTGTCCCGTAACTTGTATTGGTGGGGGTAAATTGCGAAGCTACACGTCATCTCTATGCCAACGGGACGTCAGCCTTTGTTTATCGTATATGTTATATACACGTGAAGTTTGAGTTTTGTCTATAAATATAACAATATCGTTTAATTTTTTGATTTACTACTGGTTTTAATTTCTTTTTAGTGTGTTGTAATGTTTTAAGTTAAATATTATTAGTGTTAAAATGACTGGAACAATATGTAGTGTTGCTATTTGCAAGTTTAACTCTGTGAAACCGAAAAAAGTGGAGAGCAAATATCTTTTTTCGCGTTTCCAAGGGATATGCAAATTAGAAATAAATGGATACGATACCACAAAAAGGATCATTTTGACCCAGAAAACAAGATAATTTGTAATAAACATTTTAAACATTATGAATAAATAAGATTTTTATTGTACAGTTTTTTCTGTTAAGATAGTTCTGTTTATAAATAAAATATTTTAAGTTTTTTAGTAACAGTTTTAACCCAGAAACACCCTCTAAGAAAGAAAATTTTGAGATATTTTGTACCAAATTTCGTTAAAATATGTCCAGCCGTTTTTGAAAACTGATATAACCTCCAATTTTATTAATTACTATATTATTATAGCAATTTGTTTTTCTATTTTTATTTAAATATTCCTATAATTATATTTGTATTCGATTTTATTGTTCTTTATTAACTATAATACAAATCACCTTAAATTTTATATAAATCAGTATAAAATTTCCTTGGGTTTTTATTTATAATTTATTCAGTAGAACTGTCTTGAAATAAATATCTATTATGAATATAGTCGATAAAAATATTTAAAAACATGCAACATCTATATTAAAGTTTTATGCTAGTTTGAACCAAGCAGACATGTGACGTATTCCCTCTGACGCTCTGATTGGTCAGAAGTTATGAGACAACCTTTACTTTAATAATCTTGGATGTAGAGTGCATATACAATAAATTTGTTCAATAGTACAGTTATTTTTTGTGGTCCGCACTAGAAATTTAAATATTGTACTGGTCCGTGGCACGTTTTCGGTTGAGAAACGCTGTATTAAAGCTCTTAAACTTTTTTATTTTAATGATCACTTGCATTTTTGCAGGATTTTTAGTCATTCCTTGCATTTTGAAGTCCTTTTTAGTTTTTGGTCAGCATTTGTTGTGTTTAGAGAGATACACGGCCCGCAGTGTTAGAATGAACCTGTCGGATCAGTAATTTCCTGATAAAAATGTAGATCCAGGTCCATCATTGTCCTTGTAAAACAATTTTGTTATCTAAACCATCCGCCCCCCCCCCCCCCCTTCAAGAGATGATAGTTTCAAGAGAAGAGTTTTTTTTTTGAGACTCCGTATAAATATCGCTTGTTGAGAAGTGAGTTTATACTCTATCATATGTTAAAGTGCACTCCTGTGGGCCGTTTGTTTGTCTAGTGTTAATCCGTTCACTTTTTACATTTGTGTGGATTGATTTGATACCTTTCCCCTTGTTTTCTATTGTCATGATTTTGTTCCGGTATAGCAAGTATAGTTTACCTGATCTGCCAGGTATAAACGTACGTTTGATCCAATCATACAGGCTATTTAGTGCTTGGACCCAATATGTGACAATAGATTCGATCGTTTTACACGATTGTTGATCGTCAAGTGATCCTTTTGATAACAATCACAACACAATTTAATTTGTTTTACACGAATTTATACCAGATTTTATAACAAAGAGAAAATTGATACAATTTAAGCACAATTTCGAGTGCTAATTGATACTGCGAATAATTAAATCAGTAATAAAAACAGAAACAACGGCTGTGTAATTGAATAATAAGGCTAAAAGTTTTAGCGATGGTTGGCAAAATTTAAATAAACTATTTTTGGAAAATTGTATCAGAGTTAAGACGGTTTACACAAAGTTTATTGGCTAATAAAGTAATCAATAGTTTTTATCAATTAATCGACCAATCTATTGATAACCTTAGAAATAGAACACTAGACACATCAATTTATTTATCAATTCTTTTTCCAACAGTAAAAATTGAATACCATTAATTTGTTGACGTGTTTTTCAAAATGATAATATTGAAAAAATCCTTGCTGGTTGGAAGAGAGACAAAAAAATAATTCTTTCTCAACTTCCGAACGCATGACATCCCTTAATTTTGATGATCTAGATCAGTATTTCTCAACAGGTGGTCCCCAGAAAGATTTAAGTAGTCCGCGAAAGTTTTTATATGTGTTTTTTACAGTTTTTTTAAATTTTTTATGCACATTTTTTATGTAAATAATTTATATTTTGTTTATTTTTTGTAAACTTCTGTGATTTTCTACAAATAAAATAAATATATTAGTAGCACATTAAATATATTTGTTTTCTTGCAAAAAATGAACCAACAATTATTATAAGTGGTCCGCGTTAGAAAATTATATATTATACTGGTCCGCGGTGCGTTTTTGATTGAACAACACTGATCTAGATTGCACCATACCTTTTTTCTACATTGTCTGCCAAGTAAATTCGTCTCAAATATATAACTAAATTTCAATATTTTAAATGATAAAATAAATAATAAAGGACAAAAGCGTGGTTCTGAAAGATATAAATCTAAAGGACAACGGTCTAAAATTAAGGACTTCTTTGTCTGTGGCACTACAGCCTTGGGTGAGCCTTGGCTTCTTTCAGTAATGTTTTCCATCTATCTCTATCTCCTGCCACTAAAATCGCCCAGTCAATGCACTTTGCGTCATAACTTCAATGACAAACTTAGTGACGAAAAAATAACTAAATCGATTTTATTAATTATATACTAATATTGCTCTTCACTCTTTTACTTTTTTTTTTTTTTATTTAATTTTGGCCACACAACAGGCACAAGCCCAATAAAAGTGTGGCACTAAAGTAATTTACATACAAAATTATTTACACAGTATCAAAAGAAAAAAAAAACAAAATTAAATTATCAGTAGACTAATTTTAACATAGATAATACAGAATATTATTTAAGTTTTAGTTAAAATTTTGTAGTATACTAATGATATTTTTCTTAAAGGTAATAAAACTGGTGGAAAAAATTTCAGGAAAGTTATCATATTCAGTTAAACTATTTACATGTAAAGAAATGCGATTAATTGGTGAATTATAGGCAGAATTAGTTTTACTAAAAGGCAAAGATAAATGTTCACTAATTCTAGTATTGTAAATTGGGATTTTGAAGTTAAATTTAGTTAGAAGATCTGGACAATCAATAATACTGTTGAAAATTTTAAAACAAAAATTTAAATCATGCAGAATTCTTCTGTTTTCTAAAGATAACAGATTGAGTTCCACATTTTGAAATCTAAAATTTAATATTTTTAAAAATCTTTTTTGAATATTCTCAATTCGTTTAATATAAACAAGATATTGAAGAGACCAACATACGGTACAAAATTCCAACTGACTTCTTACTAAAGAAAAATAAAGAGATAGGATTGTTTTATAGGATTTAAAGTTCTTTCCGATTCTAGATATAAATCCAAGCATTTTATATGATTTTTTGATAATATAGTCGATATGTATGTCAAATATCAATTTAGTATCAAAATTTACACCTAGATCTTTAACAATTGAAACTTGCGGGATACTATCACCATTTAAATTATAGTTGAAATCAATTATACTTCTGTTTCTTGTAAAGGATATTTTAGAACATTTAGAAATATTTACATTTGATTTATTGATATTTAGAAACATAGATAGTCTATTTAAATCAGATTGAACTTGAAAACAATGTTGAAGAGATAAAATTTGTAGAAAGATTTTTAGATCATCAGCAAAGAGAACGAAATTACAGTAATGAAAACAAGATAAGATGTCATTAATAAAAATGATAAATAGAAGAGGGCCAAGGTGGCTTCCCTGTGGCACACCGGAAGTGATTATTTTTACATCAGATTGATAACCATTTACAACAACGCATTGTGTCCTATTTGTAAGATAACTTAGAAACCAGGCTAACAAGTTGCCATGAATGCCAATTTTTTTCTAATTTATGTATTAATATATTGTGATCTATGGTATCAAACGCTTTACTAAAATCGGTATATACGGTATCCACCTGTATACGTTGATCCATTGATTTTACTAAAACATACCTATTGTAGTCATATTTAGTTTGTGTTCGATAGTCATTTTGAAGATTTATAAATTTTAAAAGTTTTTATTTAATATAGGGACATTTGTTTCGGCATCGCTAAATTTTATTTACATTTGCTGACATTTTACTGATTTGTTTTGACACTTGTATTCGTATATCTATCTTATAGTAATTTTATCTATCTTTTTTTATTTAGTTTGTTGTTTATTTAGCAGTTTTGTGTTTAGTTATATATTTTTTAATAGATTTTTATTTCAGACATTTTGTGTAGTGCATTGCATTTTAGGTTAAATTCAACTTATTTCTATTTTCTTTTCTCTGCACATATTTTTGGATTACATCAGTCCTTCTTAGGACTATTTTGCCTGTTAGAACAGCTTATTTGTTTCTATTCTGTTCTTATTCTTATATTTTCGTTTCATTTCGAATATTACATTCATTAAATAGACGCCATGTAGACGTATATAATATGACGTCTTAAAAATATGTGTTTACGTATAAAGTGACGCAACTCCATTGATTAGCTGACTAGCTTTAACTTTCCAATTTCTAACTACTAGCTTTCTTCTCTTTTTCTACCTCATCGTCATTTTTTATTGGTTTTCCTCTGCCTCTTTTTCCCATTGGGAAAATATAAAAGACTAGCCTCTATAATAAAGGACATATGGTCACGGTAATAACCAACGGATAAGTCAAAAGAAGGAGTGATTAAAAAAGTGAGTTTCTTTTCGTGTTAAGAGAAACAGTTTTCGCGTGATCTTAACTAAATGTTTGCGCAGTTGCACATCTTTCATAAACACTGATTATTAATTACAACATTAATTCTCGCCTGCAGTGTTGCATGAATAACGATACATGTTGTAGTTGCATCCTCCAATGCACAAGACAAAGATAGTGTTTTGTATGGGTGTGTCGATAACTCGTCATAAACAATCCCGTTGTATGGCAGCTTTATAATTTGCAACTATAACATGTACACAGTTGTGACAGTCATAAATATGTAGTAAACGACATACGCATGTTTTATTTAACGACGACTTTATACAAACTGTCGGACAGCGCCTTAAGAACATTCGATTGATGAATGTTAGGTAGAACAATCAGCTACTGATATTATTATTGACTTGTTTATTAATGTTTAGTTGCTACTATAAACTTGAACCTTATTTACACAAATTGGCAGCTGTCTACTTGCTCGATAATACAAAAGAACCGCGAGGAAAATTGCAATAAACTACCTCTGTAAAACACAAAATCTCTACCATCAACAATTACAATTCTTTTAGAATTTAAGCACGATAATATAATAATATTACGGCACTAAATTCAATGGTTTAACAATGATAAAAGATGAAGCTATGGTCAGCATCGAAAGGTTAAGAACGGCTCCAAAATATGAACTTTATCTATGGTGTAACATTTTAGGCCCCCTACTATGATTGTCAAGTTTGTCTAGCACAGATTAAGCGACCAAAAAACGTAAATTAGAAGTTGGATGGGCCCCTAAATGGCAAGCCCCCTGGCGGATTCGTGTATGGCGGGTCCATAGTTACACCACTGGACCTTATTAGAGTGAAATTACAAAGCAAGTAGACATCACTGTCTCTAATTTGGTTTTACATTCAAGGGCTCATTTTAAAAGGAGAATTAAAAAACAATTCCAGAATAGTTCTTAATAAATAGAGTAATCCAATTTGGTTGATCGAAATTATAGACCTGTATCATCACTTTTAGAGAAGTGTTCAGCACTATGACTCAGAGAGACTAAGTAGTACGTTTGTGGGATATTTATAATAATGGATAATTTGTAAACCACAAGAAGATATCCAAGCTCTAAAAGTCGAGTATTGTCGAATAAAAGTCAAGTCATAGGAAAGCAACAAACAATTGGTTTTACACGAATATACCATATATTACTTGTCGGATGCTCAGCCCAGACTGGGAAGAAAGACCCCTCTGTCGAAGTACATGGCGCAACCTAGTGACAAACGGTATACATCAGTACGAACGGACACGTATAGAGCGTGCCACACTAGTATGCAATAAACGCAAATCCAGACTCCAGACGCTTTTGCCTGATTCTGCTTATAATTATCTCTGCGCTATTTGCGGCAAAATGTTCGTATCCAGAATTGGATTCTTCAGGCATGAACGAGCCCATTTTCGTCAAAATCTTTGAATTATTCATCTTTTAGTAGCGAAGTGCTGTCGTCGATTCGACGTGGCCGTTAAATATATATATCATATATTATATCACAAAGAGAAAATTGATATAATTTTGATTGATATGCGAATAACTAGATCAATAATAACAACAGCATCAATGACTGAATAAATAGGATATCGCTGAATATTTCTATTCAAATAGTATAAAATGGACAGGTCCAAAGAATAGATGCCTGTAGTTCTCGTTCAGCTAATTTCCTTTCCAACGTTCCATTTGACTTAGGTGACTACCACATGAGTCCAAATTCAGTGTACTTCCAGTTATACCAAATAAGAAGTCCCCTTGTGAGGAGAGGAAGTCGCTCACGGGTTCCTCGATTACATCATTGGCAATCCCCATCGTGGAGATCTCCAGCAGGTCCAAGGGACCCTGTGTGAACTTCCCCCAACTCCTACGACAGTCCCATTAAATATTTACATTTGGTACTAATTGTTTAATAAATATTGGTCAAGAAATTTGCTTCTGGGTAAAACACATGTGACAAAAGTAAGGTCAGCTGAGCAACCTAGACTCTAAGCAATTATTTATTAATATTAATATTGTTGGGGGCACAAATACCAACTGCCTAAAGACAATGCTATCTGTAAGATCTATTTTGTCAGTCCCCTGTTTTACGGATCCGTTTTACAGATCCCTATTAAGTTCCAGAAATTTGTAGCTGAGAATTTTCTTTGGCCCCGAGTAAATATTAACGGCGATTTTACAATGGTCGAACAACGGCCGCTTAGCATTACAGCGGCATACAACGGTCTTACAAAGTCCAGATGACTCTTCAAAAACTTTAAAGGTCGTACGCACAGGCATACGGCGCCTAAATTTTAAGCAAAAGATGGAAACAGCCGTACACTCGGCGAATAGCGGCAGTCTAAAGTGATAATTATTAAGTATCAGTTATAGTTGAGGGTTACAACGGTCAAACACCATCCGTTTGGCGGAAAAACTCGGACTTACAGAATTTTATTATAAACATTCAAACGGTGACCGTTGAACGACTGTTGTACGACTTCGCTTCAAATATTAGATATTTTTACTCGGGGTGCTAAACGACATTCGCAGGTAGTAAATTTGCCTGTTCAAGATAAGTAAGCTTTTGGCGAGCAACCGCTGTGCAACCGTAGGAGTTGTTCCGTCGATTCTGATTCAACCTGACAAAGACGATATATATCGTCTTGTTATTTACCAATCTTTCTAAAGGGGTATTTTAGGGGACAGTGTCCAGTCTGGAGGCCCGTGATTTGCTTCAAGTCCTCTTTGTTAAGCTGGAGCAGTTCCTTTGCTCTAGAACTTGAAGGTAGAATAAATTTCTTGGCATATTTTAAGCCCGGGAGACGATGCCAAATTCAAAAGCTCTGTTTCTCTTTCCAAGTTCCATTGGCCCTTCTATTGTCGACCGCTTAGAGAACCAATAAAATGTGAGCCTGCTACCCATTTTAACCAGGAGTTCAGCTTTTTCATTTCCTTTGACTCCTTAGTGTCCTGACACCCAAACTAGAAATAATTTATTAGTTTGTGCCAAATTTTTGAAAGTAGATTAATAGTCCCAAACTATTTTATGCTATATGAAAGAGTTAGTCTCTAGGTCTAGGTTCTAAAATATTACTTTAGATAGGGTGAGGATAAGGAAAATGTTTGGACAGAAAAGCTGACAGAAGATTTACCGATTGGTAGTAAATACTTGAATGGACCAGATTGTTAACAGGTAAATATAGCAAGGTGGAAAATTTGTGTGTGAACAAACGTCAAACCACTGTCCGTGCCCAAGAAAGAGAAGAGATATATTTGATAACAATTTGTAAACAAACTAGAAGTGTTGTAATTTAAGTTCTCTGACATAATTTTTATTATGATTAATATCTAGCATTATAAAACATTATTTTTATTGAGTGAAAACAGTTTTTTAAGTGTTTAATAAAGTTGATGAAATATGTGTTACAACTGTTCATTATGTTGTCATTTTTATTACAATGAGATTTAAACTAAAAATACATAATTTACATATGACTTACAGAATTTTAAATGATTACACATTTCCAATTTGATAAAAATAGATTTGTTTTATTAAAAGAATGAATTACTAAACAGTAATTATTGGTAAAATGAACTTATTAATTTATTATATCACTATTATGTGATCAGATAATTGATTTATTGATTGAAAAAATAAAGTAACCATTAATATTTCTTGAACACTGTTAGTTGAGGTTTTGGCTTCATAAATATCTTCCATATTTGTTAAGGTGAGGGTAAACACCACATAATACCTGTATCTCATTGATTCATGTAACAATCTGAAATAATTATAGTTGATAGGTAATGGGATTCGGACCAGTCAGAAAATAAAACAAAATTTATTAACTTCGTTCTATATATCTATGTAGCTCTGATGAAGATTTAAAAAAATCGAAACGTAAGCGAAGTTAATAAATTTTGTTTTATTTTCTGACTGGTCCGAATCCCATTATAAGCAGATGTTCGTAATATAAACAGAACAGTGATCATTTATTGATTTGTCTTTATGCATATTCGATGCGTTTATATTATGGACTATAAACGAAGATTTAAGCCTCGTTTATAATAGACCATAACTTAAATGCATAGCAGATCCACAAAGACATCACAAAAGGTTTCACTGCTCTGAATATCTGTAATAAACAGAATAAAAAAGTAGTATGGTTTTTATGCTATGGTTGTGTTATGTATTTATTATAAACGAGGCTGAACAGTTACACATGTCCATTAAAACTAAACAAGCACAAAAGTGTCCTAGGTTATTGCGTCCTTAATTTTAAATAGCAAATGCCAGATATATCACTTAAAAATATGGTCGGCGCCATTTAGGAACCAGTGCGATAATGGCAACGTTCTCTTAAATACCTAATTAAATGACCTAATACCTCATGTAGAATAACATAAATTGATGATAACAATAACAGAAGAGCCGTATTATAATACTAGTGCAATAAATTAAATATTACGGTCTGATAATATGGACAGAGTAGTTTTTAGTTTATCGTAACTATTGTGAATATAAATGTTGAATGTTTGTATTGGTCTACCGTGTCTTTGAGAATTGAACAGGTCCACTGTATCAACCCCGGGAAAGTATAGACTGTGCGTGAATCAATATCCACCACACACACACATACACATATATATATATATACACACACATACACATATATATCCACACACGCATACATGTATATGCATGCATGTAGCTCGCAAGATGTATGGCAAGGATCAGAAGAATAAGAAGAACATAGCTCTTGCCAGTATATATTATTTTGAAGTATATATGTGTGAGAGAGAGATGCAGATAGTTTCACTGACTGAAATTTCAAGTGGGTAGAATTATTAGATTTTGGATTTGTCGATATTTCGAGAGCAAACATCAGTAATGAAGTTCGGAGTACGAACTGCATACTATATATCTCAAATGTGGCTTTCTATGAATTATTGAATATGCACCATGCCTCACTTGCTTGTTTACCTATGTTTATTTGATTCGCAAACTTTTCATAAAAAGATTTTACAATTTATTACAACTGAAAAATATTAGTAAATACTTTCTCTATCCTTGGCCATTTTCAGTCGTTGATTTTTAGTTCCACTCACACAAATCTTCCATTTTACTCTGTTAAATGTACTCTTCTATAGTGCGTTCGAAGATGAGTTTGCAGTATAGCTCTTATGGAAAATGGTAGCGGTGTTGCCAAATGTTGTAAAAGTGTCAAATATGTCAATTATAATAATATGAAAAACTCGTATGATTTACAAAAATCAACTCTTATAAAACTCAAAATAACACTCAACAAAAACAAATGGCCATTTGTAGAATACTGCGTCTTCACAGATCAGCGCGTTTTAGAGCTGGCAACGTCGATAAGCAAGAAAAGGATAGTGTCATTGTGTAAACCCATTAGAGAGTATGAAAAAGAACTACTCCATATGCCCTGTACTGCAAACTCACCTTTGAACGCACTATAGTACGTGGGCTACTTTTTAAGTTTTTACAAAAACTAAGAAAGAAAAAATTTTTTTTGTAACAAACTGTTTTATTGCTTTTGAAAATATTCGCCTTTAACTCTTACGGTTCTATTTAAAATGTACCCCACAAAATTTGAATAAAATAATCGTTCTTGAATTTTATAAATACCATAAATACTTTATTTACCTACTTATGAAACAATGTAGGTAAATATTTTTTTCATTTTTTATTTTAAACACCTAATATTAATAAATTTATTTTTCATGAATTTTATTGGTTATTTATAAGTAGGGCGGAGTCAACTCGGGTAAATTCCCTGATTATTGCAAAGCAGCTACGCATAAACAACCAATTCAGTATGAATCTCTACGTAGCAGTAGTAGGTTGGGCGTGTACTATGCTTTGCTAGATATTTAGTTGGTTAGTATGAAACAGGATTTTATGAATGTTAGACGTATGAAAAAATTGCAATTGAAAATATTGTGATTTCAGCTAAAAAAACATTTTTAATATATTCCATAGTAAACCTGAATACAAATTATTAATAAATTATTTATTTACGATAAAATAAAAATGGGGTACATTTGTACCCCACACCGCAACCAAAAGACACCGTAACGTAAGGGTTAAGATTTATATACTTTTGCTGCGTTCAAACCAATTCTCGAAACATGTTTTCCACTCTGAAGTTATCTCAAAAACATGGTTTTCGAAGGCTTGAACAGCTACTTGAGGTGATGAAAATCGCTGTCCACACATTTTTTGTTTGACACTAATTCGATGTTTTTCTCCTTCAAATAATCAATTGTTTGACGTGTTGTGTGGGAACTTGTATTGTCACGACGAAGAATGATGCCGACGTTTATGGTTGCTTTTCCTGATTTTGTCGATGATTTTTGTCAAACAAATTGTTGTATACCATTCAGCAATAACTATTCTTCGATCTTATATAGGAATGGTTGCGACATGTCCAGTACAAACGAAAAAATAAGCATGTGAAAACACAATCATTTTCTTGGAAGTATTCGTGAACGATCAACTTTTGCGGGTTTCGGTTCATCTTGGAAGACCCAAACAGTGGATTGTTGCTTAGAGTCCGGTAAATAAATCCAAGTTTCGTCACCTATAATGATGTTGTATACAGATTTTGCAGTGCCTAGGTTGAATATTTTTAGCTTTCCCTTACACCAATCAACACGAGCCTTTTTTTTTAGCTTCGGTCAAATTATGCGGAATCCATCGGGAACAGATCTTTTTCACAGCTAAATGTTCATGCAAAATCGAATGTATTGCAGTCTGCGATATGACAAAAGATGCCTTTATCTCACGGTTAGTCGCATGCCGATCTTCTTCAATCATTTTGCGAACAGCATCGTTGTTTTTTTTTTTTTTAATCGCAACCGATTTTAGTTGACCTTTACGAGATTCATCACTGACGGACGCACGACCACGACGAAATTCTACGAACCAATTGTAAACAGACTTTTCTGATAGTGCTTCATTACCACAAGTTGAACGAAGCAAATCTATTCATTGTTGTTGAGTTAGATCTTTACTAAAATCGTAAAAAATCATTCAACGAAAACCTTCAAGAGTAATATCCATTTTTTTCCACAAACTTCTTTTTCAACACTCACTGTCAACAAACGACTCGGTCAATTTATAAGCTGCCACTGATTTATCAATAACAAATGTCAAATTTTACGAATATAGTAATGACACATTTCAATATTGCCATCTAGTGGTCGTTTGTAAAAACATAAAAGGTAACCTTCGTAAATATGTTCATCATGCATAATATTAACAAAAACATGCAAATTCTTGTATTAATTCAAGTAAAATGTTTAGAAATATTTAATTTTTCAGGTTTGTTACTAACTTTGTGAAGTAAAGCCTCTGATCTGTGTATAGTAGAAAATTTTAATAAAATGTTCCCGTTTTCTGAAATATGCTTTAAGCGTATTCGAAGCGTGAACCAAAAAATGTCCTTTTATTCGATTTATGTAAATAAAAATGGAATTTCAGTGTTGATATGTATATGAGATATATATGTGGGTATCTAAAATGGTGGTGTGTTAAATATATGCCATTCTATCACGATAATGTGTTGCTTAATGTACGAGATAAGCTGCACATATTCCGCGTTATTCCCGAATATATGCGATAGTAACCGATCTCCTTATCGCTCTCTTGATTTACTTCCATGTGATGAATGCGAAGAATGACAACACTGGATAAAAACATGGATAGTAGGTTGGAAACCATCGTATGATAATGGTTTTCTTATAAATTTTCAGTTAATTACTTTAACGATAGATATTTCTCAAATGTTTCTTGCGCACGCAATACATGCGAACGTTATATTCAAAACACGCATTTGGGAATTTTAGATCACGTGTTCAGTATCACCTTCGGCAATTTCGATAATATTACCTCCATCCACATATCAATATCAAAAATAATGATATAATTCATTGCCATGCGAAGAATAATAAATTTACTAACAATAAATAAATATTTATTTCAGCAAACTTATACAATGCAATGTCATGGGCGTTGGTATACTTTTTTCTTCAAATATGGCCACAAAAACTCAACTCAAAACTCAAACATGTTACTGGTAAATAATGAGTGGGCAAAGCATCTCGATGCTTCAATTCCAGTGGACATCATTTACGAGGGACAACTAGATGGCAATATTGAAATGTGTCATTACTATATTCGTCAAATTTGACTTTTGTTATTGTGAAATCAGTGGCAGTTTATAAATTGGTTGAGTAGTAAAAATAAACAAGTTTGTGTAAAAATGGATATTACTCGTGATGGTTTTCGTTGGATGATTTTTTACGATTTTAGTAAAAGCCTAACTCAACAACAATGCATAGATTCGCTTCGTTCAACTTTTGGTAATGAAGCACTATCAGAAAAGACTGTTTACAATTGGTTTGCAGAATTTCGTCGTGGTTGTGCATCCGTCAGTGATGAATCTCGTGAAGGTCGACCAAAATCGGTTGTGATTAAAAAAACATCGATGCTGCGCGCAAAATGATTGAATAAGATCGGCATGTGACTTACCGTGAGATAGAGGCATCCTTTTACATATCGCAGACTGCAATACATTCGATTTTCCATGAACATTTAGCTGTGAAAAAGATCTGTTCCCGATGGATTCCGCATAATTTGACCGAAGCTCGAAAAAAGGCTCGTGTTGATTGTTGTAAGAGAATAGCGCAATTGCCCAACATGAACCTAGGCCTTGTGTTTCCAGGTCTCATGACCATATTTTCAACCTGTGTACATTCAGGAGTAATATGGTCAGTATTACGTCTATTTAGCGTACAATAAATATTCAATTAAATATGCAATATAGAGAGACAAGTTTTTTAATGTTCAAAAACGGGACAAAAGCGAAATTTTTACTAAAACCACCGAGCAACCGGGTCAGAACAAGAAAGCGGTACTGTGCCTTTTAAAACGGGACACATGGTCAGCCTAATCATATGGTACATTCTATGTATAATAAAAAAGTAGACACCCGATATACAATTTACTTAGAAATAATCTAAGGGCAATGAAAATTTTTATGTGTGAACCGAATAAATAAATATGTTTACATAATCATTAAATTATTTAAAAATGCCATTATATATTCACCACAACCAATTATGATTCTTTCCAATTTGATTTTCTTAATGGTGTCTTTCAACCTCTTCAGTTATTCATAAACCTGTTAACCGCCCTGTTGTTAATTTGCCTAATAGTTTAAAGATAATGGTCCCCGCTAACCTCTTTCTAACCCCCGCGTCGCGAACTCATGATCTCCATGGTTACCCCTTAAGTATCATTCAGATGGAAAATTGTGTATTTTCTGATCAATAATTGAAATATTTTTTCTCATACGCTTTTGAAATATGGATGCATTGTGTAGAATTTATTGTTATATTGAATGGAATACAAGAAATTAACTTGTTAAATGGGGATTCTTCGCATTGTTATTTTATATAGGTGATTTAAATCACGCGCCAATAATAGCGCCTCTTGTGACAGTTCATGAAATATTAACAATCAGCCAAATTTTATTCATATAGGCAAATGGTCATAAGAGAGACTCTATCTGGTGGTATTGTGTTGAACTAATCTAACAGGTATTGAATCCACATCTTTCAAGACATTGAAAAGATATTTTTATTATTAGTGAAAATATATAATAAAACACTAATCAAGACATAAAATAGTTTATTATGCAACGAGCATGGAATGATGGTCTTTTCACACGAGTTTGGTAGTATTCCATGACTAGATCTTTATCACTTATTTAATTTTTAGTTCCCTTTAAAAACTAACAATAATTTGACAGTTGCTTTCAACCTATTTATTACGTTGCCTATCAACGATCATGTACGTGTCATACGGAATGAAAATTCAGTTAAAATAACAATACTTGCGTCAGCTGATTAACTTACCAAGGCAAACTCTATTAAAAATATTTGCAAAATTCGACAACTTTAACTATATTTTATAATTTTAATCCGGTTTCCTTTACAAACTAACAATAATTTAACATATGCTTTCAACCTATTTATTACGTTGCTTAGAAACAGTCGGCCATTGCTTCTCGAAACTGTTATGTAATGAGCTAACTCTGTTACATAAAGATCTCATTACGTAACAATCAGCGGTGTGTAATAGAAAAGAGTGGGGAACATGCTACTTTTACTAATCACTGACACGCCTGTAACGAAAGTATATCTACATAGTTGTGGAAAAATAAAATTCCTTATAGATGTCAGATTACAATGGATCAAAAAGTTGTTGTTTTCTATTAGATTAGTTTCGATATTGCCATCTTGGCGCTGCAATCTTAAAAACGTTTACCTATTGCCCACGAAAAGAGAATGAGAGAATAGTTTAAAGAGTCACTAATATTAAGAATATTGCCGGAACTTGGTTATTGTTAGTTAAAAACAAAAAGTTTTGGAGTAGAAATGGAAAGGTCATTCAGCCGTGGACAAATTTGACTGACATATGATGATGATGATGATGATGAAAGATGATCTAATAAACTTTTTCTTTGTTTCAGATTTGAAAATGAAGCTGTATTAAAGAAAATAATTAAGGTAATCTTTACTTATATTTAAATTAACACTAGTATTAGTATTTTATTTAACACCTGCCCGACTCGAGGTCAATTCTTCATTATTGAAATTACCTACATATTTTTGTAACTTACAACATAAATTCGTAATTAGGTGAACTGAAAGAAGACAATACTATAAACACGTGAAAAACTAGGATTAAACTGAACAGGATTACTTATCGGAGAGTCTCTTTATGAACAATGTTTTAGTTATACCATTATGCACTAGCAGGTACAGATTGTTGCTAAACTGACACGCGAACACTCTACATATAATTGGCCATGCGAGAAGAATGGCCTCCACAAATTAACGCCAGCTATATTCAGTTTTTGATTTTGCGATTTATAAATAGCCATTGCAAAACCAACCCTGTCAATATTGGAGGCGTTTGAACTGAAATGGTAAAATTGTAGGAATCATCGGTATTCTAGGGATTACCACCTTTTCGCTTTTACCGCAACCAGTCATAATGTTAGTAATAATTTTGATTATTTAATAAATCAAGTACTAAGTTTGCCGCTTAAGAAATATATGTTGTCACTGATAATTTCAAGAAAATGCGTTATATATGAACGGAAAACATGGAATTCGTTTTTCCCGTGTGCACAAGTTTCATTATAACTTTGGAACTACTAAATAATACCGCCTAATACCTGACCAGATGATGTAGCTACAGATAGAAAAAGACCGCATGAAAATCGAATCAGTAGTTCTCGAGTAATGCATTAAATATTAATCGAAAAGATGGATATTTCATTATCTGATGAATAGATTTTAAAAATTCTTTCAATTCTTAATTAGTATATAGATTTTGTATACCTAACGCAAGATGAAAAGAAACTGTGCACAATCCTAGTTTTTGACATAAAGGGTACAAATTTAAAAAATGGGGGTTTTTTATAATGTTTTTGAAAAATACTTAGAAACAACAATCTAGCCTGAATTCTCACAACGGTTAGAAACCCACTACTAACCAGTAGTGGTACTACTAAATAGTACTACGGATATGATTTTTTTTGTTTCATTTTACGTTTGCTATACCTACTTTGCCTTTTACAAAACATATGTTGGCACTGATAATTTCAAGAAAATCTGTTAAATATAAATGGAAAACAGCAATTTCGTATTACACACGCGCACAAATATTATTTTAAATTTGGAACTACTGACCTGATTTTAATAAATCATAGCCAAAAGCCTGACTCGATGATGTAGCTACAGATAGAAACAACCACTGGAAAATCAGATAGAGAGACTTTGGCTTTTATATATACCGTATATTTATATATATGTGCTTTTTGACTTGCAACATAAAGCCTGCCCATGTAAAATTTTCCATTGTATATTCTATGAGTTTTTGACAAAAACTTTACTAAAAAAAATTGTTCAGTATTTTACTCCCAAAACATTGTGTCAATTTTGAAACAAAAAATCTCAATTGGTTTGAAAAAAGACACACAATATTTTTTGTGTTTATATCTGAAAATAACAGTTGCCCAAATGAAAAATGAAAATCAAATTCAAAATTTAAATGTAAACATATATTTGTACAATAGATTAGGTTTTTGTTTAGCTAATAATGAAAATTTTCAATTTGACATTTGATTTTCATTTGTGCATGGCAACTGTTATTTACAGATATAAATACAAAAAATATTTTGTGCCTTTTTTTAAACAAATTGGGATTTTTTAATTAAAAATTAGACACAATGTGTTGGGACTAAATACTAAACAATATTTATTAATAAATGTTTTGTCTAAAACTCATAGTAAAGATAGAATATGCAATGCAAATTTTAACATGGGAAAGCTTTATGTTGCAAGTCCAAAAAGGACATACGGTATAGAGATAGAGATTGTTTAAATCGACTTATTTATTAATTGGAGTTGTTATACTGGCGAAAATATTTTAAGTCATAAAAATGTGTATGTGATTTTAACGAATATATTGGAGATAGTACAAAACGAGGCCCCCCGTCAAGAGGGGCCTCATGTGCCAGTTATCTCCTTATGTGCCGAATGGTAATTTTCTCCTTATTTAGGATTATTCAGTCCTTAGAAAGGCTCAAGACCGTAAAGAGTGGAAATTGCTCTTAACTCGGAGAGTTCCTTTTAACGTCCCACTATGATAAATCACACTATATCTGCAGATATTATGAAGGAAGAAGAAAGTTGTCATATTTCTTTTAAGTAAACCTTTTATTCCTTTTACTAGTCCTTTATTTATAATATAAATCCGAAAGAAATCATTTTAAAAAATCTTTTTCTCACATAACAAATTTAAAGTAGCAAATGTAATTGATTCACGAACTCGTTAAAGTAATTCCATCCTAATATCATCATCTTTGGTGTTCAACTTTAAAGTGTGTTTTCCTCGTTCGTCGGGACGCCGCAACGAGTCTGGTAGACGCCCGCCCAGAGCAACGGTACTGCCTCTAATCGCCCGAATGCATTTTTAAAGGCGAGTCCTGTGTTCTGCGCTGAATTATTAAAGGATATTCCAGAATTAAGAGGCCGAGCTACGAGACTTGGGGAATTTTTTATACAGACGTTTTAAACACGGGGACTTGAAAATAATCTTAAATTACAGAGAATGTTAGCAAACTGTTGAATGTGGAATTTAAACGGTTTTTAAAAGGGAATCATACAAGTGTAAATACTTTTAACTTATTGTTTTATTGATATAAAGTCAACATTTTTAATATGTTAATTGTTTTATTTATTAAATAATTTAAATACGAATTATTAATTCTCTTTTATTTAAATAACTTTTGAGCTAAAGTTGCGTTCACAGTTCTAAAATTAGTTGACTATACGCTGTACGTGTGGATAAATTTAATAGACAGTTTTAACGTTCAATGACACCGTTCACAGCTTTGAAAATTAATGCGTAACGGCATCTATGTTTTTTAATCCAACTTTGATGAAATAAATACATTTATGTGACTTTTTACGAACCCACCATCAGCGAGATAGTGATTTTTTACTAAATTTTAATAACAAAATTATAACCGCAACTACAGCAATTTTTTCCGTTTCACAATTTCCGAAATTTTTTGAAACTTGTGCGACAGTATTTTTTACCGACCACCAATATATAAGGGAGGTATTTTGATCATACCGATTTTGACATTTCGAGATTTCGATGGATCTCCGCGAATTGAGGTCCCTACATAACGTTTTGACTATTTTTAGCATGATGTCTGTCGGTCTATCTGTCTGTGTGTCTGTCTGTCTGTCTATCTTTCTTTCTGTCTGTCGGCTTGTCTGTCGGTCCGTGTACACGTACAGAGCAAATTCGGCTAAAATGATTTTTACTAAACTTCGTATTTAAGCTTTTGACATCAATGGCACGAGTTGATCAACTTTTGGTAAAAATCGATTAACTAGAAATGGGAGTTTACTCATGTCGGTTTTAAGATTTTTGCGAATATTTCACAACAGAGAAATATTTCGAAAAAATGTATTTGACAAAAGTTGCTATAAAAGCAATAACTAACAATTTTTATTTGAGACATTTTTAGCATAAATTAAACAAGTACTTTGTGATGGCGGTCAGTCCTATGGTGACCTCAGCTGATTTTTGACTATATAAAGTTGCTTGCAAAGGCGCTTGGGCCCTCTGGACTCAATTTTTAAGAATTTTATTATAAACTTTTTATGCTTTTTTGTTCTCAAATTTATTTATTATTATATTTGTCTATTTAATATTATAAATTATAACTATTTTTATTAGCTCTATTTTATATTGCTATGCAACATTTGATAAAGTTCAACATAATAAACTTATCGAAATCTTAAATAAGATTGGCATTTTCAAAAATGATAAGAATAATAGATAATCTCTACTGGAATCAAAAAGCTGCTATTAAAATTAAAAACTCACTAACGGACGAAGTCAGAGACATTCTCAGAGGTGTAAGACAAGGATGAATAATATCTCCGTTATTGTTCAACCTTTAATCGGAGGCAATATACATGGAAGTATTAAATGAAGAAACAGTTGGTGCAATAGTTAATAAAAAGATCATTAACAGTATTAGATTTGCTGACGGCATATTTGACAGATTACCTTCAAGACCATCGGATTCTTATTCATCAGGTCCAAACTGATAACAAAGATAATGGCCTTCATATGAACTTCAGCACAACAAAATACTTGTGTCATAACTAAATCTACCTTCGCAGCACCAGTTCTAATTCTAAATATTAACCACACAGCGGCAGTTCTCAGTATAAATATCTTAGCATTTAGATAAACAATAGTTTGGAATATCGTCAAGAAAGACGAATTGGAATATAGATGGCAAGAGATGCGTTTGGAGAATGAAACGTCTTCTAACGTATCGAGGCATAATCTAAATCTTTGTATGAGAATTGTCCGGTGCCATGTGTTCTCTATTTTGTTATATGGAATGGAAACTTGGACCTTAAATTAAAAACACATTAAAAATAAGAGGCTTTTGAAATGTGGGTGTATCGACATATGCTTTCATGATTGGACAAGATTACAAATTAAGAAGTTTTACTGAAAATGGAAAAGGAACAAGAACTTATTCTTACCATTCAAAAATGAAAATTGCAATATCCTGGACATATCATAAAAGGTCGAAAATACGAACAACTACAACTAATCTTGCATGGAAAGGTTTTTGGCAAGCGAAGTGTAGGTTGACCAAAAACTTCATGGCTGGAAAATCTACGCCAGTAGTTCGGATGTTCATCTGGAGTTTTAAAATAGTCTTAATAACTGCCAACTTCTAGAAAGAGAAGCCATAGAAGCGGAAGACATTTTACTAATATTTTTTATCTATCTTCATTAATAAATTTTGTAGGCCTCATAATGTAAAAAATCCTATCTCTGAAGATATGAATACGTAAATATACTAATTTTTAACTCATTTGTAGTTAAATTTTATTGTGTGCAAAAGTGTTTAGGGTTAACTTCCTGCTGTCCGGTTGAACGCTTGAATTTCGGTAAACTAAACCGTAATTTCCGGTTAATTTGCAATTTAAATAACCGGTCTGAAGTTAAAATAACACCCACTGTGCAAAATGCATGTCATGTCCAACCTAATAGTTATGTTCTACCTCATAACAACAACCTTCACATTAAATAAGAGTATTTAAATTAATTATTATTTTTAAAATCACACAAGTGGATTTAACTATAACTAATGGAATAAATATAGTTTAAAATATAACTATTTACCAAACCTTATTAAGACGTACGATAATATTTTTATTTCGGCCAGATTATGGCGAGATGGTCGATGAAGAGGCATTAGAGTGATTAAAATTGTCAGGTAAAATTTGAAAAAACAGATCAATATAGAATTTTGTTACGAGAAAGAACACTGTAGCTGTCGATGTCTTTCAGAAAAATTGCTCATATAGAACTATGCCAAAACAGTATATTATACAACGAGCATGGGATGATAGTCATTTCACACAAGTATGAAAATTGCGTCATAAGCGGCAAGCGAGTAGCGCAATTCATACGAGTGAGAAATTACTATTCCCTGCAAGTTTCATACTATATTTTTTCCACGGCTATAACATTATTGCTTATTTAATTTTTTTCAGTTCTCTTTAAAAACTAACAATAATTTGACAGTTACTTTCAACCTATTTATTACGTTGCTTAGCAACGGTCATGTCCGTGGCATTCAATACTTGCGTCCTCTGATTAACTGACTGACCAAGATCAATTCTATCAAGAATATATTTGCAAAATTCGACAACTTTAATTATTTAATTTTAATCCAGTTTCCTTTACAAATTAACAATAATTTGACATATGCTTTCAACCTATTTATAACGTTGCCTAGCAACGGTCGGTCATTACTGCTTGAACCTGTTATGTAATGAGTTCAACCTGTTACGTAATGAGCGCATTACATAACAGGTCAGCGTTGTGTAATAAAAAGGATTGGGGAACGTGCTATATTTACTAATCACTGACACGCCATTAATGAACGTTTATCTATTTAGTCGTGGAAAAAGGTACTTTTGTGTCATTTATATGTTTAATTTTATATTCAAATTTTACTATATACGTACGATATATTCTTAGGTATTATAATAAAGTCTTCAACATGTTTTAGGATTTAGAAGTATTATGTAAGAGTTCCCTGAGACATGAAAAAATTGTAAGGGAAAAGATTTTCACTCTACTAGACATTTAGCAGCCTGTTGTTAGTCGCCATCACTTACTATATTCTATTCGCGGAGAACATGCAGTAGATGTAAACATTTGAGCTATGTAACTCTTGTTCTGAATGGATGAAAATACATTCAAATCACATTTAATATCTTATGTCCAATCACAGTAGAGTGACGTAGTTCTAATGTTTACATCAACTGCATGTTCTCTATGAATAGATTATAGATATCTATCTGTGAAAAGTTTGAAAATGCACACTTGGTAGTTTTTTTTTTTTTGAATCATACATGTCGAAGATGTGTGTTTTAACGAAGGCTCTAGTGCAGTCGCCATAGTTACTTGACTCGAGAATCAGCTTTCAATATTGAACGTATATTATGTTTCATTTTATATGTGAGTATATGTGCGTGTGTAGGGGTGTTAGATCCGGATGAAACGTCATATGACACCCTCAGTTTTCTCGCCCTCTTATTGGTCTAAACTAACTACAGACTTTTACTAGTTGGTCTAATCATTCCCTATTGAGATTCAATTTGTCTTTTACATTTCAATCTTTGATTATGGTTATACTGGCATATAAACCACATAAAAAATAATTAGAAAATTTTAGACTTGCGAACAAGTAGAATATAAATTCTTCTTTAAATCTATATCAATATAAAGTTTTAGGCTCTTTTTGAACATCAAAAATTTTCTTAGCATTTTGACTTTGGTAGCTTTAATATGCTTAACTTAAACCATATGCACCAATTTTAGCATTTTTGTCTGTCTATCTGTGTGTCCAAACAAAACTCATAAACTACTGGTCGGATTTTGACGTAATTTTGTATACATGGTTTATAATATTGCTACCATGATATGATGACTTTTTACGGGATTATTCAGATCATTTACACCAATTTTAGAATTTTTGTCTGTCTGTTTCTCTCTGTTTGTCTCTGTTTGTCTCTGTTTGTCTCTGTTTGTCTCTGTTTGTCTGTCTGTTTGTCTGTCTGTCTGTCTATTTGTCTGTGTGTCTGTTTATCCAATAAAAACTCACAAACTACTGGTCGGATTTTGATGAAATTTTGTATATATGGTTATAATATTGCCACTTCCATGATAAGATACTTTTTACGCGTGTACCTCGCTTAACTAATTCGCGTTTTAACGAACTATTTTGTAAATCTGCTATTAAATATCCAATAGCCGTCAATCTGTTTCTCTGTTATGCAAGAACCAATGAGAATACTTTTTGTGTGCGTATCTCGGTTAACGAACTCCTGCTTTAACGAAATATTTTGCAAAACTGCTGTTAAACAACGAATAGCCATCTGTATGTCCATCAGTGTGTTTCTGTCTTATGCAAGAATCAATCTAGGTTACTTTTTATATACGTATCTAGGTTAACGAACACCCGTTTTAACGAAATATTTTGCAGATCTGCTGTTAAACAACAAATATCTATCAGTTTGTCCGTCAGTGTGTTTATCGCTTATGTAAGACCCAATCTAGGGTACTTTTTACTTGTTTCCTCCGCCTACCGAATCCTTCTTCAACGAAAGTATTTTCAATCTATCGTTTTTAGCTTCTGATATTATGTATTCAGATCTGGGGTCGACTCCGCCTCAAGTACTTAATACTTAAAATGAGTACCTGTTTAAAAAGGGATAATAGGACTGGTCTAAACGTCACACTGACCACGTGGCTTTCATATATATGGCCGGTGGTCTAGAAACTTCAGTTTTCTGCTCCAATACGATTATCTAGGCATTGGAAATCTATTATTATTTATTACTACTATTTATTATCATTTTAAAACCAATATTTTTAATGAAATTTTATTGAACGCTTTATAGCGACAATTATCTATATAAATACAAATATAAAGGTGAAAGTCTGTCAGTCTGGCTTTCTGTCTGTACGGACACCACGCCAAAATGGCTGGACCAATATTCAGGAGATTTAGATCACACTTTAAGGTGAATTCAGGACAGATTATATGCTATATTTTGTATCACAATTTTAATATAAAGGCATAATTTTGGGGATGAGAACGAAATAAATCAGTTTTTTTCGGTATTACTCCAAAACTCATCATAATCTTTTTTTCCGTTTTTAGGGTTTTGTAGGTATGACCAAAAAACCCTTATACCGTCATTTTGTCGTCTGTCTGTCTGTCTGTCTGTCTGTCTGTCTGTCTGTCTGTCTGTCTGTCTGTCTGTCTGTCTGTCTGTCTGTCTGTTCGGTAAAAATTGTAGCCAAACGGCTAAACCTAGAGAGTTGAAATTTGGCATGCTTGTACAACTTTTTGACCCGCACATAGGAAAAATACTAAAACATCTAAAAAACATATCCCCCTAAAAATATAAACAAATATGTGCTCATCGAAAAAAAAAATATATTTTTTTAAAATTCTGAGTAGGGTATCAAATGAAAGCCCTTAGTACGTGGATTAACGATCTAAATTTAATTTTTGCAAAATAAATTATTTTGAGGCGATTTTTGCCAAAATTGTGCAAAAAAATTTTTGTCCCACACCCTGTAGCCCAGATGGTTTAAACTAAAAATGTGAAAAAATTCTAAGTAATGTATATTGGTGTGAACCGGAATAGTACAACAGGAATTTTTGATCAGATTATGTTTTCGGAAAATAACGCATTTTTTGTGTTTTTTGGTTGACGATGCATACATGTTATACTCTTATAACACACTAAGTTGATAAGCGTTTGGTGGTCTAGTGGTTCAGTTGCGCGACAACTACACAGGATCGTTATTCACTACACAGGTTCGTTCCTGGCTTGTGGAGTCAATTATATTTTTTGTTTTTTTTTTCATATTTATTTTGTTTAAATTAATTTATTAAAATTCTAGTTATATTTTAGCACATTTTGAATTTAATTTTCAAGAGCGTAAATTTAATAACCAATTGGAATTATATTTTCATTCTATGTGTCATTTATACGAAGCCAGAGGGGCGGAGCGTATGATTTAAGACAACCAATGAAAGCCATAGGCCCAATTTTCAAAATCTTAATGAACCTTGTTATATAAAAAAAATACTGCACTTATTTAGAAACCTAAATAATGATATTAGGTATTCGAATTAAAATTAACAAAAAAATATTTTAACATAAAATTTGTTTTTAAAGCTCTGAGATTAACAGACGATAAATTATTTTTAAAAGATCGTTCATTTTGCCGTGGTTACTACAAAGCAAAATTTGTCCTACACACTCAGCATGCCGCCTTCACTTATTATATACCTGCAAAACCCTGCAATGTGTGAAAATTCACACTTCACATCAATTTTTTCTTTTTACCAACCGCCAACAAATATAAAAGGGAGGTATTGTGATCATACTGATTTTGACATTTCGAGATTTCGATGGATCTCCACGAATTGAGGTCCCTACATAACGTTTTGACTATTTTTAGCATGATGTCTGTCGGTCTGTCTGTCCGTCCGTCTGTCCGTCCGTCTGTCCGTCCGTCCGTCCGTCCGTTCGTCCGTCTGTCTGTCTGTGTACACGTGCAGAGCAAATTCGGCAAAAAGGATTTTTATGAAACTGCATATTTAAGCTTTTGACATCAACGAGTGTTAAACTTTTGGTAAAAATCGGTTGACTAGAAATGGGAGTTTACTCGTGTCGAATTTAAGATTTTTGCAAATATTTAGCAACAGAAAAATATTTCGAAAAAATTTATTGAACAAATGTTTCTATAAATGCAATAACTAATAACTTTTATTTGAGACGTTTTTTAATAAAACGAAAAATTTCGAAAATTGTTTGTAAAATTTTTAAAAATTTTTTTAGGTCTTCATTTTTTCATACTTATATGTAACGTTTCCATGGTCATGATAAATAATATTAGGCCAAGTTATTTCTACTCTGCTGCTAGAATGTATTTTATACAAGTATTATATGAAGGCGGTCGGTCCTGTGGTGGCCACAGCTGATTTTTTTAAGTTAGTAGAAGCTTAAAAATCTGAAATATACATATTCTTTAATTTTAGTATATATTATACGAGCTGTATCTTTTACGGTCAGCTCTATGTTTCCAATTCAAGGGTGAGTAAAAGCACAGATTGTTTCATTATTTGTGCGCTGAAAAGGAAAATCATGCGAACCACACAAAAAGAGAAGAAACGTTGTGTACAATTCTTTAGACATGCAAGAAATTATTAAAATACATGATTATTTATTTAATAATCATCTTAACTGAATTTAATTGAACTTATCTCGTGCAAAGAACGGGTACTCTGCTAGTATTTTATATTACCTAAGCTGGTTATTTCTTACATCTGTTACTTTTAAGCCAACGAAGCTGTCATCGTTTTTCGTGTTTTTTGAATGGGCTGATGTCCGTATGTTCAAGCAAGCACGCTATGGAACCAACACGCTAAATTCCGAGTTCCTTGGGCGCTTGTTGTAAACGTCAATCATTATTAACCCCTAGGATACGACAGACCAGTGGTTATTTTGATTTTAGCCGGTAGCCTGAATTTTAAGCTATTAAGGTAACCTTGTTAAAATTTCGTCGAATATTTTGTAGGATAATTTGGTGATAATAAATTTGAATGGTTAAATTTGAAACATTAAAACTGTTATTGTTATTCTTTTATCAAGAAATATGGTATATAATAATAATTTAAGATGGTTAGCTCATAATAGCCAGATTGAAGATTGTTGTCTGCCTCAATAGGTCCTGTAAATGGGAAGAGAAATCTAGGGGCGCCTTTGCAGAAGGTATAAGGCTTTCTTTATATATGTGTATATACCATGAGTTCAAAAAGAAATTATCTAAGGGTTGGCTATGGAAAATAAAAGAAATTTCAACAGCAAGCTTTAGAATTAATTAACTGTCATCACTGTTGTTATTGTCATAAGTTTATATTCAGTTAAACTACAATTATAATGGTTTTTACAATACAACACAAAAAATTTATGGTTGAATCACATTTTCGAAATGATAGTCGAGAGAACGGCGAATAGATTTACAGCGCAGTGTCATGTTTAAAAGAATTTCGGCTACAATATCCAGATATTGTTTTCCTTGAAGGAGATTTTTAGATTATAGTGCATCGATGAACTTAATACGATTTTTGGCGATGAAGCACCGTCAAGGACTACTGTTTATCGATGGTTTGCCGACTTCAATCGTAGTCGTAGTTCGCTTAACGAATTTCGTGAAAGTCGTCTAAAATCGGTTGTTGTTCCGGAAAACATTGATGCTGTGCGCGAATTGATACTGCAAGATCGTCATGTGACATTTGGCCGTCAAAGATTTGTTCGCGTTAAATCCCACATTTGACAATCATGACAATGCGAGCTCTTACTAATCGGCTCAAACAAGTGACTTTTTGAGCACTCAAAACGTCGATTTGATGGGTCATCCGCCGGATAGTCGTGATTTGGCACCCAATGACTTCTTTTTATTCCCGCATATCAAAAATAAATTACGAGAGCAACGTTTTTTGACACCTGAAAAAGCGGTTGATGTGTTCAAAATGCATATTTTGGAGGTACCTCAATCGGAATGGAAAAAGTGCTTCAAAAATTGGTTCAAACGCATGCAAACGTATATTGATCTTCATGGAGAATATTTTGAAGAACAATAAAGCCACTTTTGTTGATAAATAATTGTTTTTGATCTCAAATTCCGAAATATAAATGGCAACCCCCGTATTAACAGTTACAGAGACGACTTAAACCAATATCTTGGGTTTGCTTGCGGAATGTGACAATTACCCAATTCAGGGATTCTAATTTTACTGTTTGACGCCAAGATATATTTTTAGTGAAAAGTAATTAAAAATCACCTCTTAATAAGAAATAATTAAAATTTTTCTTGAAATATTTTCCCGCTTTCTAAATCACGCTTCAAAATCTCATTATAATCTGGTTTATTTCGTAAATATTTCGCGGTTATAAAATTAATTAAAAATATCAAAGAACAATAATGGAATCTCCGGAGAAATTTAAGTTATTTCACTCAAATTTTAAGGAGTGAAAAATCAGATTTAATGAATTAAAATTTCGCGTGAGAGAATAAGAAACTATTAAAATTAAGATGTATAAATGGCGCACTTAAAAACATGACATTAATGAGAGTGTAGACAAAACTTAGACGTATTGTTTTCAGGACAATTTTTAGTAAATAATAGGCCCCTCCAGTTCGTTTTTAGAACGCCATTGACTACTAATTCCAAGTATTCTATTGTCATATTTATATCTTGCAATAAAATTTTATTTTCTAAAGTAAATTTTTATTTCTATAATAAAAAATATATAAAATTCATAGTATTGGAGTCTCAGTTCCGTAGCAACCAAATTTTAACTAAATACAAAATTCAGGATGTTAATTCTACAAATTTCAGTATTTCGTAGGTATTTAGTAAGTGAAGGTGACCAGTAGAATGCTGAATGTTTCAAACAAGATTCATCATAATTGCATCAAAATATATTGAACAAAAGTATATGAAATTTCGCGGTAAAAGGGCATGTAATTGAAGTACAAATATAATAAATGCACGAAATGTTTCAATTTCGACAGGAACATGTGTCTTAAATGGGTTTTACACGATTCACTTTGTTGATAAATTAATTGAAAAAGTTGGCCTTCAATTAATTGATGTGTGTAAAGTGTAAAAATTTCGTCAATTAATTGATCAATTAATTGACAAAAAATTTGATCAATTTATTTTGAAAATAGAACAAATTCTATTTCTCGTCAGTTTTTCATTAATTTTTTAGGGAATTCTAGGTATATTTTTATCTGTTAAGATATTGCCAACTGTTTAGTTGTAGCATAACCTCGAAATATATTATTTTTGTTTCGTTTTCATCTCTAACATAACCTCAAACGTTCTAATTTATCATCATCTAGGTTATTTCTTTTGTTTTTGTTCACAGCTCGTAATTTTTTGAAGATTTTTTCAATATTTTCATTTTGATAAATATGTCAATATATTTTACAGTTGGTAATGTAAATTTTTTCAAAAAAATTGATAAGTAAATTGATGTGTGTAAAGTGATGTTTTTTTTTTCAAGGTTACCAATAAATTTTTCAATTAATTGACAAAAAACTTGTATGAATTTATTGATCAATTAATTGAACTGTGTAAAACCAAATTAACAAAAAAAAAAAAAAAACAGTTAGGTATAACACATTTGGAAGAAATAAACCTTGGTATGTCATTCATAAAAGGAATTCCCGAATTTGTATATAACATACCATATTATTTTTTATCGTCATAAAACAATTATCCCGTATAACTATAATCACATTGTTAAACTACAAAAGAACTAGGTTTCATGTTTACAACCACATTGTAAACAGTCAACGGTCAGTGTCGCATACATACGTTTAAGTACTAACTATAAATATGTATACTTGTTTTTGTTAATCCTTTAAGTAAGATGCGTAATATGAAAAATGAATCCCTACGGCTATGGGTCGACACGCCTAGTTATATCACTTATATTTTAATTTTATGAGTTCCCTAAATTTTATTATTTTATTGCGATATTCAAAACTAATATGGTACAGATTTTACCAGATTTCATGACCATATTTTTAATCTGTGTACCTTCAAAAGTAATATACAGATCAATTCTGTAAAAAATTCCTGTGTAGTAACGTTACTACAAGATAAAATATTATAAAAAGTATAATGACTTTCATTCATGATAGTAACTGACCTTGCTCATAGAGACATATTTAGTTACTATGATCATAGTAAAGTCACTGGATTATACAAAGTAGCGCAAGCCTTTGAAGAAGCCGACAGACCCCAGGGTTTGATTGGCAACATTGCTTCCCCTATTAAGCAAACTAAAGCAGCAATTTTTACGTTCTTAAGTTTACGTCTGCGCTGTCACATCTCCCTCTCTCGCTCTCATTTAATAACCTTCTTTGTCAGCGCTTTGAATATTTAAGGTTAAGTTTCATTTAAATTTATATATTATATCCATTTTATTTAATAAAAATTAAGAACTGAAAATGTACCACAATTTTGTTATAGTGCATCTTTGATTAAAAAAATCGTGATTACAATGTTTAAAATAAAAACTAGTTTCTTATTTTTGTAATGTTGGAATCACTGAACATCATTTGTGTTGGCGACATTTTTAGCCCCAGCATGGCCGCTGTTGCGCTACTTTGTATAATCTAGTGACTTTAGATCATAGTAACTGAGTTACAGAATTGGTCTGATGGTCAGTACTACATCCTTCTTTTTAACGTACACAAAAAGGCACCTAAAGTTTATTAGCCAATTGCTAATAACTAAGTAGAAACTACAATTTGCATTAATACTTTTTAAACAAATTATTTGAAATAAACAGTTGATCGTCCATACCCTTGCTTAGCGATCAAGAATGTACAAATGATTTAACGCTTGCTGCCAAAGGCTTGCTTTTACGAGATTTGATTATATCTATGAAATCCAAAAAAAAACATCCTACAAATTTTAATGAAATCTGTTCCTTTAATAAATTGCTTGTTAGAATTATTGTAATAACGCAATGCAAATGAACGTAGAAATCGCATGTTCCACATTATAAAAGGCAGGATGCAGTCACCTCTCTTATAAAAACTTTATAAAATAATAACAATACTTTCAATCATAAACATACCTTTAACAACATATTGTTGCAAATATGTGAGTTGCGACATATTTCAACAACATAGTGTCAGGGAAATGTTAGATTAAGTAGTTAAGAGCACGTTGAGTTCCTGCAAACAGTATTATTATCGGATATTAGACCTAATCAATCTCCTTCAACTATTTTTCCAGATCAGTCATGTACTCGGTTGTTAGGTGAAAATTAGAACGGATATTACTGCACAATCTACATACAGATACACAATTTAACAAAAATTACACTGCTTCATTATTATTAACATGTTAAGCTATTTGGAAAAATGTAATTTATCAATTAACGAGATAGAAATATAAAAAAAATTATGTGAAGTGTGAATTTTCACACATTTCAGGTCGTTGTAGGTACGAAGGTTACCTTTTATGTTTTTACGACTACTAGATGGCAATATTGAAATGTGTCATTAGTATATTCGTTAAATTTGACATTTGTTATTGTGAAATCAGTGGCAGATTATAAATTGACTGAGAAGTTTGTTGAAAATGAGCGTTTAAAAAAACAAGTTTGTGAAAAAATGGATATTACTCGTGAAGATTTTCGTTGGATGATTTTCTACGATTTTAGTAATGGCTTAACTCCACAACAATGCATAGATTCGCTTTGTTCAACTTTTGGTAATGAAGCACCATCAGAAAAGACTGTTTACAATTGATTTGCAGAATTTTGTCGTGGTCGTGCGTCCGTCAGTTATGAATCTCGTGAAGGTCGACAAAAAAAAACAACGATGCTGTGCGAAAAATGATTGAAGATCGGCGTGTGATTTACCGTGAGATGGAGGCATCCTTTGGCATATCGCAGACTGCAATACATTCGATTTTGCATGAAAATTTAGCTGTGAAAAAGATCTTTTCCCGATGGAGTCATCGAAAAAATGAAATCATCGACAAAATCAGGAAAAACAACTATAATTTGACCAAAGCTCAAAAAAAGGCTCGTGTTGATTGGTGAAAGGGAATGCTAAAAATTCAACCTAGGCACTGAAAAATACGTATACAACATCATTACAGGTGACGAAACTTGGATTTACTCATATGAACCGGAAACTAAGCAACAATCCGCTGTTTGGGTCTTCTAAGATGAACCGAAACCCACAAAAGTTGTTCGTTCACGAAGCACTTCCAAGACGATAAGATCTTGGATCACTTGTTTCTTCTGTTGTACTGGAATGTAGCAACCATTCCTTTAGAAGAACGGAGAACAGTTAATGCTGAATAGTATACAACAATTTGTTTGCCAGAAGTCATCGACAAAATCAGGAAAAACAACCAAAAACGTTGCATCATTCTTCATCATGACAATGCAAGCTCCTACACAGCACGTCAAACAATTGATTATTTGAAGGAGAAAAACATCCAATTAATCCCCTAACGACTTGTTTTTGTTCCCAAATTTCAAACAAAAAATGCGTGGGCAGCAATTTTCATCACCTCAAGAAGCTGCTAAAACCTTCGAAAACCATGTTTTTGAGATACCAACTTAAGAGTGGAAAAAATGTTTCGAGAATTGGTTTCAAGGCAAGTAAAAGTGTATAAATCTTAAAGGCGAATATTTTGATAAAGCAATAAAACAGTTTGTTTAAAAAAAAATGTTATAAAAACTTAAAAGGTAGCCCTCGTGTAATTGAATAGTTATTATAATTTAATAATCTAATAATTAAAATTCTAATATAATAAGAAAAAGTAGATTTTTATGTTTCTTTTTCCAATTCCTTTTTTCTTCTTTTCTGTAACACCTTTTTATTCATGTTCGTCCATGCACCCGACTCGTCCAGCACTTATTGTATTGTCCTTGTCTCTCTAACTATCTCTATGCCATTTCCGTAATTATTAAAAGAGCCATATTTAGACACCCAAAGAGCCAGAACTGGCTTGCAAGTTATATGTTCCAGACCTTTGTTATAGGTTTTTTGATTTAGTTTATTCGTAACTATTATGTCTCATTTGGTAGTATTTTTTCCGGGTTGCATCGAGAATGTAGAAGCCCGGTCGATGGATGATATATGCGAGACTGTGCTGGCTGTCACCGCATTTCTCAACCAGATATTCATCCTCTTTGAATTATTACCGCCAGCCGAATGAAATTTATTACAATTTTTCTTGCATTCGAGATTAGATATGTGAAATATTAAAATCGTATTACATTTCTCTCTGCATGCGACACACATGAAATAAGTTTCTTCACGTTTATTATAGATTTGTAACTGAACCTTGTCATACATATTTCATTCTTGGTCGGTAATAAAACATTCTATAATTATAACTTTATTTTTTCCCTCGTTTTTAAAACTTTCGGAAAATTACGATGTAGATTTTTAATATATCTCAAGTTATTTTGTTTTTTTGTTGCTGTCGTGGGTATGTATTTATTTCGTAGACTTGATTTATATTCTGTCTCTCTCAAACAGATGTGCATTTTCCATAGAATTGATTTGAATAAGGGATATATTTCTACGAATTATATAGTATCCATTAACTTCTCTTCCTTATTTTCCGTAGCGTGATAACACTTTTTATAACACATTAAATATGACAGAACATAAATTCATTAAAATTACAACATAATTTGAATCCGAGAAAATTAAACAGTCGATAAAACAAAAGACAAATAAAAAACACTGTTTAAAAATAGGGATATAATTTCTCATTTAAAGAGAAATAGAGAATGTTGACAAAAACCAACTTAAGGCTGCGTATAACCCCCGGAAGTTACTAGTTTCTTATAAAAAACTAACAATCTGAAATAAAATTAGTATCAACCTATACATCAAATTTTGCACCGAATTTGTATCTATCTAATATGATAGTTTTAATTGTAGAAACATTTATTGTAAAAATATTATCGCTCAATAACTTAAAAATAGACATCAGCGATATTGTTCTGTAATTTTTCAAATCTATTTCTGGGTTTCGAATAACTTTTATATTTATATAGTTTTGTGTAGAAATGTTCAAATAATACGTTAATTTTTTTTTCAACTTGATTACTTATAGTTTAGAGCCTTCGTCAAAAAATATTATACTTAAAGATAATAGAATGCCACTTGGTACACGTATTCTTCACGAAAAATAAATAATTTTTACCCGTAACACCAATTTTGAAAACCGCTGCAGATTCAAGAGGGCGGCAAAAATAGATTACCAAGTACAATAACTATAAGTAATTTTCACAATACAACAAAATAGCTACAATCATGTTTGTAGAATGAATCTTTAGGTACAATTTGCCGCATCGTACGCAAATATGCGTCGATTGGTTTACAAGATGGCGTCTATAATGCAATTTGCTTATTTACAACTACCTAACAGTTTTTTCTACAGTTAAAAATATCCTATTAGATAGATAAAAATTCGCTGCAAATTTTGATATATAGATTGTTATTAATTTTATTTCCGATTATTAGTTTTGTATATGAAACTATGGAGCACTATAGGGTTGTGCGCCGCCTTAAGTTTGGTTTTAGTCAACATCTAATCTTAATCTTGACTAGGGATATGCGATACTGAGAAAGTATCGATATTTGGGTATCGATAATAACGAATAAAAAGTATCAATACTGGTATCGAAACAAAATATCGATATTTTCAAGTATCGAAAGAAAAAATGAATATGTTTTCTATAAAACGTAAAAAACATTTTATTCTTATAATACAATTTAGTTGTTTTACAATAATAAATAGATTAAAGTATAAAAGCTATTCCAAACGTTTAGGCGGAACTAAATGGGAATTTCGTTCTTTTAGGTTGTCACGAGAACGGACCTTGCTTGGGTTATTTAATTTTTCAGGTTGGTATGTGAAAATTTAAAATTCCTACAGTGGAACTGTTCTATGAGTGAAACCATGGAAACGAATGACATTTATTAAAAACTAAATAATTTTTTACATATTTTGAAGACAAAACAAACAAATAAATGGGAAATTTGTATTAAGAATGACAAAAAATTTAAATGCAATGAAAAGGATATTTTATAATGACAGTTAATTAGGGTTTTGTAGGTATGACCAAAAAACCCTTATACCGTCATTTTGTCGTCTGTCTGTCTGTCTGTCTGTCTGTCTGTCTGTCTGTCTGTCTGTCTGTCTGTTCGGTTAAAATTGTAGCCAAACGGCTAAACCTAGAGAGTTGAAATTTGGCATGCTTATACAACTCTTTGACCCGCACATAGGAAAAATACTAAAACATCTAAAAAACATACCCCCCTAAAAATATAAACAAATATGTGCTCATCGAAAACAAAAATATTTTTTTTTAATTCTGAGTAGGGTATCAAATGAAAGCCCTTAGTACGTGGATTAACGATCAAATTTTTATTTTTGCAAAATAAATTATTTTGATGCGATTTTTGCCAAAATTGTGCAAAAAAATTTTTGTCCCACACCCTGTAGCCCAGATGGTTTAAATTAAAAATCTAAAAAAATTCCAAGTAATGTATATTGGCGTGAACCGAAATAGTACAACAGGAATTTTTGATTAGATTATGTTTTCGGCAAATAACGCATTTTTTGTGGTTTTTGGTTCACAAAGTACAAAAGTTATACCAATGTAAGACACTCATTTACAAAGCGTCCGATGGCGCAACGGGTTAGCGCGCTGGTGTCGGATGCTAAAATTCTCTGGAAAACGAAGGGTTTCGAGTTCGAGTACGGACGGAGTGAGTTTTATTTTTTCTGTTTTTTTTTTTTGCATTTTTAATGTTGAAATTATTTTGTCAAAATTCTAGTTATATTTAATTTTTAAGAAATTTCAAATTCTCGTAAATTTAATAACCAGTCTTATTAATGATTAACAGACGATAAATTATTTTAAAAATATCGTTCATTTTGCCGTGATTACTATAAAGTAAAATTGGTCCTACACACTCAGCATACCGCCTTCACTTATTATATACCTGCGAAACCCTGAAATGTGTGAATATTCACACTTCACATCAATTTTTTAATATAGAATTTGCAATGTGAGTATGATTTACAAAGCTTAAACAAAATGACCAAAAGTCCGAATTAATAGATAAAAATTACTAGATTTCAAAATCTAGTTCCGCCTAAACGTTTGGAATAGCCTTTATGTATATGCTGTTCGCTTTTGTAAAAACAAACTAAGAGGAAATTTTGATTTCAGTAGTTTGCACCTTTGTCAGGTTGGTATTAAAAAATTGTAAAAAATGGTAAGGCAATGGCGCCTATAGGTCTGAGTAATTGTTTAAAATAAAATTAAATATTCCACTCTTCTTCATTGCAAGCACCGAGAAAAAGCAGTTTAGTAAGCCTTTTGCCCAGAAATCTATTTCTGTATCTGCATACAGTGGCTCCTGCTTTCGAAAATAAGCGCTCTGAAGGAACTGACGTCGCTACTACAGACAAGAATTTCTGACTGCACAATATCGGAAGATGAAAGTCCGAAGGAAGGGGGTGGGGGGATTTGAACCCGTGTCCCTGTACTCCGTAGGCAACCGTCTTACCACGGAATACATATTTATACAAATAATTTTTAAATTCATTCAGACATTTATTTATTTATTACTTTATACAGTCTGAGCAATTTTATCTTTTTCCCTATTACATATTTTGCGTAATGTTATTTTCTTTTTAGTATAATTTTTGCCACTAAGATTTCCCTTCATCGCCGGGTTGTCGCGTACCTCATTTTCCCTCTTCATTTGTTGCAGAAGGCAAAGGAAAAACCTACTCGGTAACCTAGCATATATTGTCATGGTTGAAAAAACAGGCCCTTGGTTGATGAACACTACAAGAGTAGGAACAAATGGGAACAAGCATGTTGATAGTAAACTTTAAGAAGAAGAAGGTTGTCCATTAATGCATTAAATCAACCAACCTTTATGTACTAAAATATTCAAAATGTTATTTTTTCTCCAAATATGGTTTAGCAAATAATGTAGGAGTCATATTCCTTCAAACATTAATCAAATAATGAATACTTAACATAAATTAATATTTATTCAACAAATATTATGATTGGCTCAGATCATAGATGAAATGCCTCCACAAATAATGATCTTACATCATTTAACATCTAAACAAACACCAGTTGCTAATTATTAAACGCTTAAAAAAACATAAGATTTTATCTTAGAGAAACAGCTGAGGGGAATGAATGAGTAATAGGGGAATTAGTAGAGTGGGGATAATTAATGTTAGGGTTAGTAGGGCACGGGGTCTTTGTTAATTACCCCCTGGCGTAATGCAATGTCTACATACCACGAGTTGTAAGCCATTAGCATTACAAGACCCCTAAGCTTGTATCAAGATGCAACAATTATCATTATTGATTTAGTGCTAAGGGAAACTAGGTAATGGCTCATTCGGCTGCTTAATGAGTTTATCGGGAAATGAAGCATCACTTACCGATATATCAGTTACGATATGGTTAGTTCTATTAGGAGTTTGCATTGATAATCGCTGTTTTCTTGTGTTGTGTGAGTATTTATTTTAATAATTTATTTATTTATTTATTTATTTATTTTACATAGGCCTATTTCTGCAACGAAGCTAATCGCCCATGCCAGGGGGCGAGCTCCTACACCTGGATGAGGAGTGAATGATTGTGAAATGAGAGTAATTTAAACATATTATTCTCGCCCGAATAATATCACCAACGGAGAATCGAACTACCGCCGCACAATACAGACTGCTTTTCACCAGCCCAAACTCCACGACTTAATGCGCTCGGCCACTCCGTTGGCTGGTTGAAAGATGAGATAATGATATTTTTATCAGAAACAAAGTCCGATTTTTGTAATCTCTTCCACAATGAAACTTGGGTTTGCAAATTGTGTTATTTGTCAGACATATTTGAGAAACTAAATGAAGATGAGAACACGAACATATTAATTTTGCATGATAAATTCATGCGTTCATGAAGAAAATAAACTTATGGAAATCAAGTGTGGAAAATGGCACGTTCGTAATGTTTTCAAGTACATATGATTTTATCACTGAAAATAATTTGGATAATATTTCAATTAAGAAAATAATAATTGATCATTTGTCATGTATGAAAGAACAATTTAAAAAATCTTTTCTATCAGATTTAAATACTGAACAGTATATCTCAGTGCAAAAACCATTCCTTGTAGAAAAGGAACAAGTGAAACATCTCCCATTAAGTTCCCAAGAGGAATTTGCCGAATTTAGTTGTGATACAAAACTTAAAACCGAGTTTAGTAAGCAAACGTTGAATTCTTTTTGGCTTAGTGTGAAAACAGAGTATCCACTACTCGCTGAATTAGCAATGGCAGTTCTCTTACCATTTGCAACCAGTTATTTATGCGAAATGGCATTTTCAGTAATGACCAATATCAAAACAAAGCAGCACTCGCGTCTTAGCAACATAGAAATCGCTATGAGACCTGCACTGACCGATATTAAACCCAGGTTTAATTTACTATGCCAAAATAAGCAGGCTCACCCATCACATTAAATTTAATTTAAAACATGTTTAGTAAACTCAATTAGTTAAGTTAATGTCGAAACATATACATAGAATATTTTGCTCAATGTTGTACCACAGATAAGTTATTAATTTTTATTGATATTAAAAATAAATCTGATATTAATCAAAATTATGAGTATTTCAATGCAATTAAACAAAAGAAATTAACTTCTTCTGAATTTAAATTAACCCCCCCTGGATGTTTTCCTACACATACCCATTCTTCGGGGGGTCCTTTGAAATTTTTAAATGCAAAAGGGGGTCGCGGACCAAAAAGGTTGAGAAACAATGATCTAAACCAATCCTTACCTACTGTTTCCGATTAGATCATTCACCATAAGATTTTAACGATTAATTTAAGATGTGATTTATTCTTATTTAATGGGGATGGGGTTAAAAAGACGAATACAAATATTCATACCGTGATCGGGATTAGAACCCGGGACCTTTAGTATGAGAAGCAGGGTATCTACGTCTGCGGTACCTAGGTCAGCTTCGGTCTTTTATGCAAATTTGCTATAGAAATTTTTGATTTTGAACGGTCCGTTTGATATAATATTAAATAGTAATGAACGTTTATGAATAAGGACATTAGTCTATTACTTAGTCGCATGGAATATCTTCTTTACCATTCTGTCTTCTGTAATTGTATTTTTTATGTATTATAATACTTTTGGTACAGTTTTTCTCAACTTTTCCACGTGTACTAATATTTTCTTTGGTAAACAAACTCTCCCGTATATCCCTCGATAACAACAAATATTATGTATCTTTTATTCAGATTAAATTCTCGAGTAAACATAGTTGCAATGCGTGAGTCTAGCGTTTCCCTTCTTAGTTTCCGGTCTGTCGAAGAGTAGTTAGCTAATGGCCTCCAGAATACAATGGCCGCGGTTTTGAACGGGTCTAGAACCTGGTTCCACTCGCCCCCAAACATACTTACATCGACAATCAATATTACAGCCTATTCGCTTCCTGTTGCCATTAGATTATCCTACACAACGTATAGGATACGTTTCCCTATAATACACGCATACACGCATCCAACTCAAGTCCATTAAAATAATTTATATATTGAAGACAATAAATTCGATCAAATAGATAGAACTATTGGAAATTCAACGGGAAATTGAATTTTTTATTAAATATTCGTTTACAACTATCACTTCCAAATTCAAATCTAAATCAAAATTATATCAAGACATTTGGAATTTAGTTACGTTTAGACAGATATTTAGACTGAAGTATATGGAGGTCGGCAAGAGACTATACCTTTTCAATATCAAATAAACAATTATTCAATTTAAATTTATTTATTTAATTATTTAATAATGAAACATACATTCTCTATATACAAGGTGTCTCAAAAGAAATTTTATATTTAGTGGATCGATTAAAAAAAATGTAAGCCGTATATAGAAAAAATGTTTATTAATTATTAAAATACACTTTTTGGGGATTTATTTCTTAAAAATAATATCGTCTAAATGTAGACCCTCGCGTTCTCGGCACTCATTTAATCGAACAGTAAAATTACTTATGACGTCTCGGCAGGTGGACACAGGGATGGCTGCCATTTCGTGACGGATATTTTCTTTCAAATGCGCCAGTGAAGTCGGTTTATTGGCGTAAACTTTAGGTTTAAGATAACCCCATAGGAAAAAGTTCATAGGGGTTAAATCTGGACTGCGTGGAGGCCAATTTATGTCACCTCTCCGGGAGATCAATTTGCCTGAGAAAATTTCACGAACACGTGGCAGAGACATATTGGACGTGTTTGAAGTTGCTCCGTCCTGTTGGAACCATGTTCTTTGGTTATAGCCAGGAAAGTTTTGCAGTTCAGGTACCAAGAAGTTGTCTAACATCTCCACATAACGCTCTGAATTCACTGTAACTGCACGCCCCCTTTCGTCTTCAAAAAAGTAAGGGCCGATAATTCCTCGCGCCGACATCGCAGCCTATACGATCACTTTAGGCGAATGTAGGGGTTTCTGATGTTTGCGTTTCGGATTCGTTGCACTCCAGTAGCGGCAGTTCTGCTTATTTACGTGGCCATTAAGATGAAAATGAGCTTCATCCGAAAACAAAATGTTGGTAAACGTTGAAAATCGCTCAATCACCTGATTTACGAAATTAAGCCTCTGACTGGCATCTTGGGGCTTTAATTCTTGCACCAATTGAATTTTGTAGGGGTGCAGCTTTAGGTCTTTGTGCATAATGCGATGTAATGATGATCTATGCACATTTAAAGCACTTGCGCGCTTCCGAATTGAAAGGTTCGGGTCGTCACGAACAGAATGATTAACATTCTCCACGTTTTCTACCGTTCTTGATGACCTAGGTCGCCCGGATTTTGATTTATACAGCGTTGTACCAGTCTCTTCAAACTTTTTAACCCAATGTCGAATGAGAGGAATGCTTGGCGCCTCATTTAAGTGGCGAAAACCTCGAATACTGCAGAATTTTCTACGCGCTACAGTCGCCGAATCACCGTTTTTGTAAAACTCTCGCACGCATAACGCGTGGTCTGCTCCCGAGAAACGCTCCATAGCGACTAAATTCCCAAGAGCCAGGCTACCGATTGACATAACCCCCGCGCCCCTCGGATACGTTGCGTTCACGCAGTAAACTAAATAAATATAAAATTTCTTTTGAGACACCTTGTACATAAACATATAGAGTAGAAGGTCCTAATATGGCACCCCAAAGAATATAGCTAACATCATCTTTCAGCAATAGCTTAAAACACAGCTACCTTTCGTTCAACAATTTTACAAATATAGTGCAGTTGAGTTTTTGTTCCCTTAGAAACGGATTACAGTAAATGTGTTTGCTTAATTTTGATTATTTTATTAAGGTAAATTGTTGTCATAAGAATAAGCAAGATTTTTATTCGATCTGCTTGTGATTTATACTTGAAGCTGCTGTATTGTGATCGAGGTATATTGTGTTACTAGGAGCTACTGCCTCACTTAATCTCAAAACTGTTAAACATCAATTTAGATTGCCATGTGCAATGTTGGAAATATGGGCTCCCCGCGAGGTTTAAAAATGGGCCAGGGCATATTCAACAATTTTGTCCAGCTGGCGACGACATGGGCGTTGATGAAGTAGGGTAACAAAGTCTGGATGATGAAGATGCTGCTTGCATGTTTTGTGACGCTTTTTTTACTAGATCACGAAGAAAACAATTACAATTTTGAGAAGTGGATAGATTTTCTTATTTGGGAATTGTGATTACCAAAAAAACCAAAATAAAAGAAGAAATTACACCTATACACCTATAATATGTTTTGGAGGGTTAAATGGACTACTAAGAAAGAAAAGTATGCCGAATATATTGCAGTTAACGCTTTATAAAACAGTTGTTCGACCAATAGTGACTTAAACAGATTACTCAGTTAACCTGAACATCATGGCATTCGGGGTAAGCCTCATTGCAGGATTAAAGCATTTTTCATCTGATACGTCGTTCCATTTTCGCATTGGCGACTCTTTGTAAGAGTCTATTCCTGGACTAAGTGGAGTTCCACAGGGCTGTATTCTAGGCCCTATTCTTTTTCTGATCTATGTAATCGAGTTAAAAACATCCATTTCTTCCATATTTTCTATGTATGTTGATGATACTGAAATATACAATGACGATTATTTAATTATCAAAAGTGACTTTAATAAAATGGGACCATTAATAAGATTGGACTAACATGTGGCTTTTACCATTGAACATCAATAAAAACACTGTACTTCACATGGGTCGAAACAATGTAAGACATCCTTACTTTATTAACCATGTAACTCTTTAGTGGTTAAAGAACAGGTTGGTCTGAGTGTCATGATACCGTCTGACTTAAACTGGAGCAAGCAAGTTAAATAAGTGGCAAAAGTGGTATGGAAAATACAAACAATATTTATGTTTAACAAAAAAAATTTTTCTTCTTTAATTTTAAGATACATATATGTCCAAAATTTAAATTATAAATTAAAGGTTTTGTAGGAATTCTTAAGATATATGGTTATTTGTTTGAAAAGGTGGGTACTGCCCACTTAATTTCGACCCCGACTGTATTTTAAGTTTAAAAAAATATTTTTATGGATCATTATCAAAAGCGTATTATTTTTTATATTTATATATCATCCATCAATATTATTAAATTGCTGGTGAAATTCTTCTTATGTATTATTTGACTCTCTGATAGGCACATTCAAGTAAAGTTATAACTGTACTTTTTTATCTAACCCCTGTATTATCAGGTGTGTCTCAAGGAAACGTATTTGGACCAGCACTCTATCTAATCTTCACTTCAGATCTGCCAGTGTCAAGTAAGACAATCATGTCCATCTTCGATGACGATACGGAAGTACTTTCACTACACAAAAACCCAAACCAAGCATCCAGTTTTCTCCAAAAGTCTAAATAATATTCAAGCGTAGCTAAAAAGATGGAGAATTAAAAATATGAGACAATATCCTGCCCACTAGTCTAATTAAGCAACCAATATTTACCAGTATCAGACAGTGTGAGGTATTTCACACTGTCTGATACTGGTATGCATTTAGACAAAAGACTTACATGGAAAGTAGAGATGGGAATTTCGGCTCAGTTTGCGGAACCGGATCAGTGGAGGTCGTTCAGTTTGTTGAGCCGGTTCATTGATCCGGCTCAGTGATCCGGTTAAGTAAACATGTTTCCGAGACACAGGTCGGTCGTTAATTCGTAGGTAGAACGTCACTTAGAGCCGGCTCTTGCTTAGAGCCGGTTCTTGCAATATATGAACTGTAAACATATTCCGAGACACAGGTCGGTCGGTCGTTCGGTCGTAGGTAGAACGTCGCTTAGAGCCGGCTCTTGCTTAAAGCCGGTTCTTGCAATATATGAACTGTAAACATGATCCCGAGACACAGGTCGGTTGGTCGTTCGGTCGTAGGTAGAACGTCGCTTAGAGCCGGCTCTTGCTTAGAGCCGGTTCTTGCAATATGTGAACTGTAATCATGATCCCGAGACACAGTTCAGTCAGTTGTCGGTCGTTCGCTCGTAGGTAGAACGTCGCTTAGCCCCGGCTCTTATCTAACATTTTTGAAACAAACAATTCACTTTATGTAGCTACTGTATTTTAAACCAGATGTGTTAAGTTTATGGCGATGTTTATTGCCCTTATAAATCGGACATCTGGGATATGGGCAATATTTTTAATATTTTTATATAGTATGGTTGTAAGAAAATACAGACTAAGCCTATTAGTTTCAAATAAACTGCCCTACAAATTGATGACAAAATACACTTTATGATAATACATTACAAGCCTAGTTGTCGCGAAGTTCAACATGACATCGATCCAGATCCGGATCACTCCGGTCACGGCTCACAATCGCCCGACCAATCATATCCTTGAAACTTGAAACTATACAGTGAGCCGGCTCATTTCAATTTGGTGAACCGTGTCTTCGGTCAGTGTACTGAGCCGGCTCAGTGAGCCGGTTCGTTCATGAACGACCCATCTCTAATGGAAAGATCACATTTCTGCGAAACGAAAATAATTAGCCTTAAAATTTCGGAATTTTTACTGGCTAATGTGCAAACATTTAAAACGTTCTTTGGGCAACAAATTACTATTATATAAAGTAATTTTGAAACCAATTTGGACCTACGGATTACAGCTCTGAATAAAAATAATAATGAATAAATTATGTAGAAAAAAATTAATTGAAAATATAATTTTCTTTGAAATACGAATGTGATTATTCAGAATGCGTCATAGGAGATGAATAAAGAATGGCTTCTAATACAATAGTCTAAATTCTTGTATTTGAGATATAATTTTTCGGCATTTAGTGAGTTTAATTGTCTTTCAGTCAATTTTAAATGATTGTATAGATGATCTATGGATCGAATCCCACGATATAACTTTGATTTTGCAAACTGTTAGTTACAATCGCCCACTTAAGCCTTTGTTGAGTATAGCTGTCATGCTTAAGTCATCCTACGCTATTATAGAGTCTTTGCAGCGAAATACACTTGGTAACCCGGAAAGAATACAAATATGTACATTAGAAATGATGCAATTGATTTTGAATCAGGATTGAGAAACGTTTGTTCAATATTTAAGTTGCATCTGCATGATAATAGATATGTGTACATAGAAATAATTATAATGCCCACTTATTTATTTTGAATTTTATAAAAATATATACAAGTATTGACATTAGTTCTTCATGAAATGTATGGAATATTTTTCTCCAAAATATTTTATGTTTCTAGGTCGTATAATGCATATGATCAGAAGTTTGTGCATTTAAATTTGGACCATAAAAATAGTTACGATTATTTCAAAATGTATTCAAAATTTTACTGGCTCATAATATTTTATTAGCCTTTATTCTGTGGTAATTTTTTTTTATTTCATCTCCTAAATAATGGCTTTATTTAAATAATACAAAATGTCTCGAAATACCGAAATTAGTTTCAGATATTACAATATGTACTTACTAAATCTAAAGCCTCCTTTATAATAGCCCCATAACTTAATGCAGGGCCGGCTCGAGGCATATGCAGCATGTGCAGCATGTGCACATGACCCCGCGGTTAACAGCAGGCCCCGCGGTTCAACAATAAGCCCCGCGCATGGAGATGAGGACCTTTTTTTTGCTCCTCACTTGGATCTGAACAGCAGGCCCCGCGGCTCGCTCGCACATGGCCTCGCAAATCCTAACACCGGCCCTGACTTAATGTATAGCATATTTATAAAGATGGGACAAAATGGTTACACTGTTCTGAATATTTGTGTTTAATAAACATAATAAAGAGAGTACTGTGATTTTTATGCTATGGTTGTGCTATATACAGTCTGTATAATAAGACGTCCTTGTTGATTTTTGACGAACTATAAGAGAAAAAAGGAGAAACTAAGAATAATTTAAAAATTTACTGTAAATATTATTACGCTACTACCTAATAATTGGTCCAATCTCCATTATTATCAATTATTGCTTGGTATCTTTTCGGTACACTTTCTAGCAGTTTTTCGACATACTTTGGCAGTGATCTCCATATCTGCCGTATTTGACGAGTTAGCTGGTTAGCTAAATAATCTCGACATTCGGCTCTATCTCCAGCGACTCTTCAGCATACATCGATATACCCACATTTCAAAAGCCTCAAGTTTTTTCACGAGTTCTTGATTTAAAGTCCAAGTTTCCATTCCATTTAATAGAATGGAGAACACACAGCACCGGACAATTCTCATACGAAGTTTGATGCCTCGATTAGTTAGAAGACGTTTCATTCTCATAAACGCATCTCTTGCCATTTATATTTGTCTTCGTATTTCCTGTCGACATTCCAAACTATTGTTTTGTGGGAGTGGTAATTTCAGAAATAAAATTTCATTATTATTTAAAATAAAATTATTCAATTAGTTAAAAAGTATTCAAATATAAAAACTAATCTATTTTAAGATAAACATTCTCAAAGATTAGTTGAGCTATCACATATTTTTCTAGCTAAGTGTTAATAAGATAGTTTGAAAGAACGTTATTGTTTAGCAATCAAATAGCAATGGTCAAATGTTTACACAGAAGGCGACAATATATTTTCAGTGATATTGACTTTGTAGTAATTTGTGTCAAAATTAATTATTTGGGTTTATAATTTATTGGTCATAGAAAGATAAGTTTATAAAAGGGTTTGTTGTTAATGTGGAGAGCTGATTATTTTTACAACAACAAATAAATGGGGTCAGAGATCAGATTATTAGTTTAAGAAAAGAGTTGGAAAAATCTTGTGAGAGACAAAGGCAGTGATGTATAAACCGTCACCGTGAACGGACGAACCTCCCAAGTATTTTTGGTAGAGAAACCCGGTAGTTTGTGGTGGGTAAACCAGAAGTAATCTGGAAGTGTTGAGGACAGTTTAAATGAAATAAACGAAACTCGTTAATGGGTTAAACACCGTAAGTGTTGTGAGGTGTTTAGCGGCTTGTGAGGTGAATACGGTGATTGTGAGGTTTTGTATTTGAGTGTCTCTCATGGGATTTTACAGCCAGCATTTAATTGTAAGTTCTAATGTAATTAATAACCTTTCGATTCTAACTAAACATTAATCGTAGATTAAGTAAAATGCAGACTTTAATTCAAACACCCTTATTCCTCTCAGAAAGAATCTAAGCAACCGACCGGCGGATCCTTTAGGTTTTCAGACTTGATACCGCTCGCAAGTCTTGGAATCCACTATGTGGAGGGCCTTTCAAAGTAAATACCATGAAGTACAAATGAAACTATTTAAATTAATTTAGCCAACCTTGACCCTTCGACCGATCCTAGAAATGCCCCCACAGTTTATCCAAGTGCCAAGATTTGGTTTCGCGCCTGTAGAGGGCTAATTTTATAATTTTTGAAATCCTCATATTTTATTTAGTTCAATATTTTTTCTGTTTGAGTAATTTTGAATAAAAATTGTATGTAATTTAATAAATGTGTGGTTATATTGATAATATATCCAATTCCTCAAATTTCTTAATGTGTCTATCATCGTGAAAATAACAATAATAAGGTAAAATAGAGTTATTTTAAAATCGAGATCTAATTTAATAAATTATTGGTTTTACCCTGCCTTATGTTCGTGTTTGAATCCATTCTGAAAGACCAATATTTAACGGATTATAATATGAATAACATTTGTGAAATAGTATTTTTTTTTACCATATATAAAACATTACACGGTACATTTAATAATTCTATAGGTAAGATAGGCATCAGAGATATGAATATATGTAGATTTACTGCCGAAATCATAATGCAGGCCTATTGAGGGAGCATCATGGATCACTGGGCAGGTATAGAACCAGATGAACCCTTTACCTTTCAAAACGTACGGCTGATTTGTGTACCATCTGCATACTGGGAACTCGCCTAGCGTATGTTACTCGCGTTTATCCTAATTTTGGTTTAAATAAAAAAATTGATGTGAAGTGTGAATATTCACACATTTCAGGGTTTCGCAGGTATATAATAAGTGAAGGCGGTATGCTGAGTGTGTAGGACCAATTTTACTTTATAGTAATCACGGCAAAATGAACGATATTTTTAAAATAATTTATCGTCTGTTAATCATATAATAAGACTGGTTATTAAATTTACGAGAATTTGAAATTTCTTAAAAATTAAATATAACTAGAATTTTGACAAAATAATTTCAACATTAAAAATGCAAAAAAAAAAACAGAAAAAATAAAACTCACTCCGTCCGTACTCGAACTCGAAACCCTTCGTTTTCCAGAGAATTTTAGCATCCGACACCAGCGCGCTAACCCGTTGCGCCATCGGACGCTTTGTAAATGAGTGTCTTACATTGGTATAACTTTTGTACTTTGTGAACCAAAAACCACAAAAAATGCGTTATTTGCCGAAAACATAATCTAATCAAAAATTCCTGTTGTACTATTTCGGTTCACGCCAATATACATTACTTGGAATTTTTTTAGATTTTTAATTTAAACCATCAGGGCTACAGGGTGTGGGACAAAAATTTTTTTGCACAATTTTGGCAAAAATCGCATCAAAATAATTTATTTTGCAAAAATAAAAATTTGATCGTTAATCCACGTACTAAGGGCTTTCATTTGATACCCTACTCAGAATTAAAAAAAAATATTTTTGTTTTCGATGAGCACATATTTGTTTATATTTTTAGGGGGGTATGTTTTTTAGATGTTTTAGTATTTTTCCTATGTGCGGGTCAAAGAGTTGTATAAGCATGCCAAATTTCAACTCTCTAGGTTTAGCCGTTTGGCTACAATTTTAACCGAACAGACAGACAGACAGACAGACAGACAGACAGACAGACAGACAGACAGACAGACAGACAGACAGACAGACAGACAGACAGACGACAAAATGACGGTATAAGGGTTTTTTGGTCATACCTACAAAACCCTAAAAAATTAGACCAATTTACAACTTATGAAATTATTATAAATATTAACAATTTTGAATAAAAAGAATTCTTGATCGTATTTTATAGATAAATATATAGGTATTTTCTTGGGTTTCGGTCGATAATTAAAAGCAAATTTAGTCAAATATTTAAAAATATTTATTTACTTGCTAACCATTTTCGGTTCTATCTGAACCATTCTCAAAGCTTGCAAAGATATTTATAAAAATCAGAGTTAAAATTATATCATAAAATTTGAAACAAATTAATTTTTTTTATTAATTTAACGGATAAAATTTTTCTCCTTATCCTCTAAGGAGAAAAATTTGAAGATAAGGAGAACCGAAACTGGTTAGCAAGTAAATAAATCTTTTTAAATATTTGACTAAATTTGCTTTTAATTATCGACCGAAACCCAAGAAAATACATATATATTTATTAACAATTTTATTTCAAAAACGTTGAAAGATCAGCTTATGATTTAAATTTTGAAATCCGCGTTCTTCATTTCATCATCATTGTCATTGGCGCGACAGCCCTAACTGAGCCTTGGCCTCCTGATTCCAGGTTTCGTGGCCATATTTTCAATCTGTGTACGTTCTATATTTGTATTTATTTAAAAACATTTGCTTACAGACAAGAATCTAAATAGTAAATAGAAAATGTAACATTAACAAATTAAATAGTAAAAAAATCAGCTGTGGCCACCACAGGACCGACCGCCATCACAAAGTACTTGTTTAATTTATGCTGCTTTATCAAAAAATGTTTCAAATATAAGTTGTTAGTTATTGCTTTTATATCAACTTTTGTTAAGTAAATTTTTACGAAATATTTCTCTGTTGTGAAATATTCGCAAAAATCTTAAAATCGACACGATTAAACTCCCATTTTTAGATAACCGATTTTTACCAAAAGTTGATCAACTCGTGCCATTGATGCCAAAAGCTTCAATGGCCCTTATAAGTTTATTCAATGGGTTTTATATGAAATTTCATAAAAATCATTTTACCCGAATTTGCTCTGCACGTGTACACGGACCGACCGACAGACAGACAGACAGACAGACAGACAGACAGACAGACAGACAGACAGACAGACAGACAGACAGACAGACAGACAGACAGACAGACAGAAAGACAGACAGACAGACAGACAGACAGACAGACAGACAGACAGACAGACAGACAGACAGACAGACAGACAGACAGACAGACAGACAGACAGACAGACAGACAGACCGACAGACATCATGCTAAAAATAGTCAAAACGTTATGTAGAGACCTCAATTCGTAGAGATCCGGACGGACGGACGGACGGACGGACGGACGGACAGACGGACAGACGGACAGACGGACAGACGGACAGACTGACAGACAGACAGACAGACAGACAGACAGACAGACAGACAGACAGACAGACAGACAGACAGACAGACAGACAGACAGACAGACAGACAGACAGACAGACAGACAGACAGACAGACAGACAGACAGACAGACAGACAGACAGACAGACAGACAGACAGACAGACAGAAAGACAGACAGACAGACAGACAGACAGACAGACAGACAGACAGACAGACAGACAGACAGACAGACAGACAGACAGACAGACAGACCGACACACATCATGCTAAAAATAGTCAAAACGTTATGTAGAGACCTCAATTCGTAGAGATCCATCGAAATCTCGAAATGTCACAATCAATTCACTTCTATAGATTTTTATTTATTTAACTTATTAATTTCTTTATAACAAGATAATGAGAAAGACAGACAGACAGAGAGAGAAAGAGAGAGAGAGAGAGAGAGAGAGAGAGAGAGAGAGAGAGAGATAATTTGTCAATAAGTCATAATTTACGTCTTGAATTCATACTAAGAATATTAACAAGAATAAAGGTAATAAAGCGGCAAATACTCCGACGTTTTTATCGCATTTATTCCACTCGACCAAACAATTCCGTTTTCCACTTTCCGCTTTCCGCTTTCTGCTTTCTGTTCATATAATGCAAGAGCCGGCAAGATCCGCAACTTCCCCAAACTGAGCCAAAATTCTCATCTCTATTTTAAATATATGAATTATCAAACAAAAATCTTGATAATAACCAAAAGAAAAATTGCTACAGATGAAGTTTTAGTATTGTCGCTTTAATTCAAACGCTTTGAAGCAAAGAAATGTAACCAATATATTATGACGTATTAAGAAAATGGTAGTACATTATGGCTGTTAAAATAACATGATAAATGCGTCAGAAATTACATTTTTCCCTGCACGAATTTTAACAGATGCGATTATTACATGCCAGAGTTCGCTAGTCTAGCTTAATTGGTCAAAGATTTATTCGTCGTCTATAAATCATACATACATACTTTGGGTGTGTTTTTCGGGTTTCTTACACTATAACTAATTACTCATATAAATCAAAACATGAACATTATAAATAATAACTGTTTAGCTGTGTGAATGTTTCTTCAGGAGATTATACAATTATGTTCATGTTTAAATTGTAGGGTGAGATATCTCACACTTTATAGGAATATATCTACGTTGATACGTGACTATAGGTGTTAATGTTGAATGGTTGAATTGGAAGGATCATTACAATCATGTAGCCACGTTAACATAAGGTACTAATACTGGTTTACGGTCTATTGGGCCATGGTAAATGCTTAGGTTTCATAAATTCTAATGTACATAATAATATATAATCATAAATTCATAAATTTAAATTATAATTTGGTGATGGAGCTTGAATAAACTAGAAAAATTACTAATTTTTTATTTCCTGTGGTTATAAAATACCATATTCTGCATGTTCTGCGTATTTTCTGACAAGTAATAATTATTAAAACAGACATACTTAAGAATGGTAACCATATAGAAGTTAGCTTGAAGAAGAAAACGCAAGTGAAAATAAATTCATATACAGCGTATGTACCATTAAATATATTGTAATCAGAGCCCCAGTAAGGGGGAGCGGAGGGGGCGACGGCCTCTAGCGCACTAAGGAAAAGGGCGCCGATGAGCTTGACTAAGGAGCGCAACATTGCGAAAGTGAGGCACATCACTTGGAATTTGGGAGGTGAGGACCTTTTCTTTTGCGCTTCACTTGGAATTTGCAAGGTGAGGACTTTTTTTTTGCTCATCACTTGGAATTATTTGCCAAGGGCGCCAAAACGCAGTTCTGCCCCTAGCGCAAGTTTTCCTTATAGACCGGGAGCTCATGACATTTTTGGTCTCCGATTTCATACTGCATGCCTTTTGGAGAAGAGAATATTTACCCTGTGACAACAAAAAAGGGATGGTACTAAACCCCTGCACGCTTTCCGGTCATAAGGAAAATTGCATTTCCACTTGCACAAAATTTTTGTGTTTTTCTCTGATTTAATATTGCTTGCCCTTTTGTCAAAAGAAAGTTATAACAAATTTAAAGTCTTTTAATTATAGGCATGCTGTATGAAAACGCGGAAAATCATATTTTTTTATTACAAGATCACATGACCGTTTGAGCCCTTTGGGACCCTCCGAATCGCATGCATATATTTAAAAGACTTTAAATTTGTTATAAATTTCTTTTGACAAAAAGGCAAGCAATATTAAATCAGAGAAAAGCACAAAAATTTTGTGTTTAAGTGGAAATGCAATTTTCCCTATGACCGGAAAGCGTGCAGGGGTTTAGTACCATCCCTTTTTTGTTGTCACAGGGTAAATATTCTCTCCTCCAAAAGGCATGCTGTATGAAATCGGAGACCAAAAACAGTCATGAGCTCCCGGTCTATTACTGCGGCTCTGATTGTAATATCTTTTATGTTAAATAATGATATAATATTAAAGTTTTCCTTTAATTTAACTTGTAGATGCACTTTTCTTCACAGCCTTCAACATTAGCAAGTAAAAAATATTTAACGGTTCCATTGTTAATTAAGAGCCCGTTCTATGCGCATGTCAAAAAACAAATATAAAATTTTACCGGGTAAATTTTAAGCAAAAAATATTATTTACAATATCATAGTAAAATAATAAGATACAAAAAGCAAATATAATTAATATAAACATAATTTTAATAAAAATGAAAAATTAAATCAGTTAGTTATTTAAAATTTTTGGTGCACAGCAACATTGGTTATTTGCGCCTAACACAGCCCATCTAAATGACTAGATCAGTGGTCTTCAAACTTTTTCGAGTCGTGGAACTCTTTACAGTCCAACAATATTCCGTGTAACCCAAAAAAAAAAAATGTCGATACCTATGCAGGGTAACTAGATTTCAGTTGAGGTAAATCCTAAGATTGAAAACAAAATTTGGAAATACAGTATATTTTATTAAATTTAGCTCACCTCCAAAATATAAGTGATGAGCAAAAAAAAGGTCCTCACCTTCAAAATCCAAGTGATGAGCAAAAAAAGGTCTCCACCTCTAAACTACGCGAGGGGGAAAAGGTATAAGCCAACGCCCAAATAATTTGTATTAAATTTAAGAAAAAGCTCGTGGAACCCTTGAGGACCTTTCGTGGAACCCCAGGGTTCCATGGAACACAGTTTGAATATCGCTGGACTAGATCATATATTAACAACAATAAATTAAAACCATATCTCTCTCTTAAAGTTTGCAATCCTAAAATTGGCTGGCAGGAGCTCTTAATTCCTCTCTGGTTTCTGCTTTTCTCTTCAGATCTACATATTTCTGAAGGTTATGCTTATCCTTCAACTGACTCATATTGTTTAAGGGGGGGTCTTCCTTTAGGGTTTGTTCCTTCGACCATATCTTCCACGATTCTTTTATTTATATTTTGCAGATATCTTCTTGCTTCAGCTCTTTAAAACATCCTTGAAGGAGGTGTCCATGGGTCCACCAATAGTGGTCTATACGACGGTGTGTGATTTCGGTTTCTTTCCTGCAGTTAATTCTGCAGGAAGAAACCCTTGGTTAAACGTTTTCCGTAATCTACCCCACTTTACATTTTGTATATTGTTCCAACCATCTTTCCATCTGGCTGACACTATTGTTTCATATTACTTTTTGAGTCTTCTGGAATTTTGAAACTTGCAATAATCATATATCTGTGGGAAGCGGCTTTTGCAGCTACAGCCGCTTCATTCCAGTTAATACCAACATGTTGCGGTATCCAAAATAGCCAAACATTCTGATCATTCAGATTGTGGAGTAGAAACCGGATCTTTAGTACAAGAGGGTGCACTAGACCTAGATCTCGGATACTATTCAGAGCTTTCAGCGAGTCCATCAAGATAACGATGGGATAAAACGGAAGTTCAAACTACAGTCTTACCAAACTAATAACTAAACCTAAAAATCTAAGCTAGCAACTTGTGTTGCTAGCGTAGTTGTATCAGTAAAAAGTTGACTGATTAGATGCTTAGCAGTCGAAATCTGCATCTGGTGTTATCAATATATACAACATTGAAGGAAAGTTTCTCATTTTCGTGGTGCTGTAGATCCATCGGACTAGATAATAGACCCAACCTTCTACCTATAATACCCCATACATGTTCGATGAACGAAAGAACAAGGGACCTTGCTGGCCACAGAAGAACCATAACATCATCTTCACAAAGGAACGTTATATTGAGAGTTGTAGTATTGAGTCTGGCATTTTCTGATGGAGAATTTGGTTTTCTAGTTCCCGAAGACAGGAAAAGCTGCACCATGGGCAAAATCTGAATCACGTTCCTCCTAATCCCCTAATTATCTTTTAGCATCTGATGTAGTGACTACAATGGTGTCACCCCCTCATTCACATGGCTCTGTCTGAAGAAATGACGAAGAAACAAATTACAAGAAATTGTGATTGTAGCACTGGGCATTCATTTTTCTGGGAATTCTAGAAAAGAACTACTTCCATATGCTATGGCACCCCAAACCAAAAGTCATAGAATAGGCGCTGTTTCGCGTTCTATACAATATTAAATTTTCCGCCTTTTTCCAAGTCTTCGGTGGACTTTTTTGCGTACATCGTACGTCCATAAACAAAGTCGGGATTCGTTGCTAAGTACAATCTGATTCAGTACCTGATCCCACGATATACGTGTAGTCTGTTGGTTAATCATGAATTCTCCTCTTATGGCAATACTATTTACATTTTTTTCTAATGTGAAATTTCAGAAATTCCATTATTTCTGTTACATAAATCATTTCTAGAGATTTATTTATTTGTTTCTGTTTAGTAATATTATAATATTTAATAGGTTAGATTTGTATTAATAACATATCATTATATATACCTTGATCGAAATTTCTATTTAATCAGAAACAGTATATGGAATAAACTAAAATGAAACCAGAATAGGGAGGGAACAAAAACGTTCGTGGATGAAAAAATAAATCGATTTAGAATTAATTCACCTAATAACAAACATGAAACGGGAGGAGAGTTTTTTTTATTGAGAAAATGTAACGATTGTGATTGATCAAGCATCGTAATGCTCAGAAGTTGTCAAACTTTTTGGAACCTTCAAATACTTAGATGATGAAACAACGAAATCAGAAGCAGAATTAATGCACATAGTATTTGATTCTTGTGAACAATCTAGAATCACCAAAATTAATATCTAATAAATTATACGTCTAGTCTGTACAGCTATGAAACATGAACTATAACGAAGTTATATCAACAGACAATTTAAGTTGAACTTGAAGGTGTATTAATTAGAATAAAAAAACTCTTTTCCCCAAATTTTTATTTCAATGAACTGGGGGCACATTTCGTCTACAAAGTAAACATCTTCAGAAGCATCTATTGCAGCAGCAGTTGCTGCTAAAATGTTTACAAAAGTATTTGTCTAGAGTTATAACCCATTCACAATATTTCCTCACTTGCGAAGGCCATGTTAGAGTGTCATTTTTGTTGATCGCCACAAAATTTAATTAAACGAAAATAAAATTCATAAAAAATAATTAATTTTAATCATTTTAATTTTAAAATAGTATTCATGTGACATTCTATAAGAAATATTCATTCAACAACACTGGCAATATATTAAGTTGATATAATTTTTTTAATAACCAACTTAACAACAAAAATATCATGGCCTACTCAGATCTGGAAACATCGTGGTGCATTATTCCTTGATTTATTAATTGCTGGGATAAAGGTCACCTGACTATTTTTCGTTAGTGCATGCTCTTGCTATTAAAGTAATTTTTCTAACAGCAAACTGAACGTTATAATTTCATAGAAAATAAAAACATAAATTCTTATTACTAGTTATCTATTGATCTGGGATACATACCATCACGGACTTTTTTAAGCAATATGAAATCTTAAAGGTATGTAATATATATTTTCATATATATTAGAAATATTCATTCGACAGCACTAATATTTAGTTATGTAAATTATTTATTTACCAACTTAACAAAAACATAATAATTTTAATTCTATCATCTATCTGACATTATATAAGAAATATTCATTCGACACCACTGGCAAAATATTAAGTTGATTTAATTTTTTGAATGAACTTAACAAAAAAAATATCATTGCCAACTCAAACGAGGAAATATTGTGAATGGATTATATATTGTATTAGTTTTTAACTAGGCAGTTGAAACTGTTTGAGAATGGCTGTTCTAGCGATTGTCGGAGATTGCTACAGTGATTACGACACGTTACCGATCGTTGTAAATTGACAGGTAACCACTACTGGACGTGGATATAATAAACAGATACATTCCAATACCAACTCAAATGTATCAAGCAATTGATCTGTATCAACATCGGGTCAGCCTGACTAACAATCCAACCAGACAACTACTACTTTCAGCTAGCAAAATTACACCACAATAAATATTAATTGTATGACTTCGATAATAATAAAGAGCATCTGGGAGGGAAGACTGACATAGTCTATAGCACGGGATTTAAGAAGACAGACAGACAGACTGACGACTGACAAACAGAAAACAAACAACCGAAGACACACATAGAAAAGACAGACAGACTATAAGACCAACAAGACAGGATTTAAGAAGAGTCAAAAGGTCGTAATATCCACATCCCTTACAGTTAAAAGAGCATTAGAAAAATTGTAACACCAAAAGTTGCTAATAACTATTAGCATAATAAACTAGTTACTACGAGGGTTACCTTTTATGTTTTTACAAACGACCAGTAGATGGCAATATTGACATGTGTTTGTGAAAAATGGATATTACTCATGAAGGTTTTCGTTGGGTGATTTTTTACGATTTTAGTAAAGGCCTAACTCAACAACAATGCATAGATTCGCTTCGTTTAACTTTTGGTAATGAAGCACCATCAGAAAAGACTGTTTACAGTTGGTTTGCAGAATTTCGTCGTTGTAGTGCATTTGTCATTGATGAATCCAAATCATCAAAAACCATCGATGCTGTGAGTTAGAGGCATCCTTTGGCATATCGCAGACTACAATACATTCGATATTGCATGAACATTTAGCTGTGAATTCATGTAACGGAATGCTAAAAAAATTAAACAACTATAATTTGAATATTAATTGTTGAGTTAACGTGAAGTTTAGGATAAGGTAAACTTAAAGAGATTCTTTACTTCACAAATTATTTTATTTTCACTATACGTACATTTCGGCAACTAAGTAGCCAACTTCAGTAGTTGAATAAAACTAGTTAGTTTTATGATGGCTACTTCGTAGCCGAAATATACGTATAGTGAAAATAAAATAATTTGTGAAGTAAAGAATCTCTTTAAGTTTACTTTAACTATAATTTGACCAAAGCTCAAAAAAAGGCTCGTGTAGATTGTCGAAACGGAATTCTAAAAATAACCAACCTAGGCACTGCAAAATCCGTATACATCGTTATAGGTGACGAAACTTGGATTTATTCATATGGACCGGAAACTAAGCAACAATCCACTATTTGGGTCTTCCAAGATGAACCGAAACCCCCAAAACTTGTTCGTTCACGAAGCACTTCCAAGAAAATGATCGCTTGTTGCTTCGGTTGTACTGGACATGTCGCAACCATTCCTTTAGATCGGAGAACAATTAATGCTGATTGGTATACAACAATTTGTTTGCCAGAAGTTATCGACAAAATCAGGAAAAATTACCAAAAACGTAGCATCATTCTTCATCATGACAATGCAAGCTCCCACACAGCACGTCAAACAATTGACTATTTGTTTATTGTCGAATTAATGTCTCCTTGCCCGTATTCACTGATTTATCCCCTAACGACCTTTTTTTGTTCCCTAATGTCAAACAAAAAATGCGTGTACAGCGATTTTCTTCACCTCAAGAAGCCGTTCCTTCGAAAACCATGTTTTGTAGTACCAACTTCAGAGTGGAAAAAAAGTTTCTAGAATTTGTTTGAACGCATGCAAAAGTTCATAAATCTTAAGCGCGTATATTTTGAAAAGCAATAAAACAAATTATTCTAAAAAAAAAAAAATTGTCAACTGTATTGTGCATATATGGTATAAATCAGGGGGGAAATTGTTAAAAAGTGGAATAGAAGAGGCGTCAAATATTTTTGTGCTCCATTGTAACATGAAAAATTAAAAACTAGATACAATCAACTGTTTTCGAAATGGTGCTTGGGGAAAAATGTTGTCGAAATTACTGAAAATATTATGTTGGCATATTTGCAAGAGCGATTTATAATCTTAAAGTCACCAGCAAGCCGTATGAATATTCAATGCTGAAGTTACAATATCAATAAATAGAAATCAAGATATTTCAAAATTTAAGCGGCTGACTATGTTTCGCAAAAAAAAGTAAATCCTCCTCAGGTATATAATAAGTCTCATACGTAATGTCTCGAAATATGGTCCTTAACAAAGTGATATCAACCACACAATTCGATTAATTACGACTCACAATTTTTCAATATTACATTCAAGTTAATGATCGGTGGAAAAGTTGTAATAATCAAACTATAAGCCAAACATTTAAGTGGAACTAAATGATTGTTTTTTTAGTTGACACGAGCTCACTTTTGAATGATTGAAGTGGGCTCTTGCTAAACCAAATAGTCAAAAGCCTCATTTAATCGATTAAAAATTCTTTTTCAAAATCTAGTTTCACTTAAACCAAGGTTCTGCAAACTTTAGAGGCTAAAGAGCCAAATTCACCCTTTACGGCATCTGGAAACATTTTAAAGAGACATTATTTTGTTTTAATAATGACTTTTTGATTATTTTCTAAATTTTATTCTTTATCAACTTAATTTGAAGAGCCATACGAATGTCGTCAAAGAGCCGTATGTGGCTCTCGAGCCGCGGTCTGCCGACCCCTGGCTTAAACCAAGGAAACAGGATGTGCATCTGGCTTCACAGTACTCGTAAAAATTGAACTAAAAGTATCCCTCAAGAAATGAGAGGTAAATGATGATTACAATAAGGAGGGCAGCAATGAAACAAAATGGTAAATTCGCAAATGATAGAAAGAGAATCTGATGATCTAACAAGTACTGGTATACAAGATAATTGGAGAGATCTATCACTCAATAGATCAAGATGTAGACATGTGAGTTAGGTCAAAACTTCTTACAGACAGTATAGCCAGATCGTCGAAAAGCGAATTGTTAAAAAACAAGTTGTAGACTATTTTATTTGGAGTATTAATTTCTTTTCGTTTTGCTTTCACTACCATCTGTTATCTGTGACTGTAACTTTGTTGTTCAACATTAAAGTGTAATCATTCAAACCTTCAACTCGAATCAATTTACATACAGATCGACTACGAAAATTTATTCGGGCCATAACCGTGAAAATAATTACGATATCGGACATCGGAACGCATCAAAGAACTTCAAATTAACATACCTAAATACAATTTACACACCTGTGTAACCGCGAACAAGTACGTTCACCTATAAAAAGTCATGTGTATTTTCACACATTTCATAGTTTAAATCAGTTTTCGTACAGTAGGTATTAAGAGCTTTCATTTACACATTAAATTAGAATAATATATGAGTATATAGGTATAATTTTTCAAAAATAAAATTTTTTTTGTAACAAAAATTGTTAGTTTTTTTTGCTGATTCAAATCAATGTGACTTAGCCTTTTTTTTAGATTTTAAGACCAACCTTCTTCTAAGATAATTTTTTTACAAAATAGGATATTTTTTCCACACCTTTAAAAAAATCGTTTCAAAATAATAAATTTTTGTCCATTAAGAGGGTAATGTAGCTAGGTTTTGCGTAACGTAAACATGCATTTTTGGCCATAGAATATGGTCCAAATATAGTCAGATCAATTGATTTTTTTAAGTTAATTCTAAAATAAATATTGACCTCGGTGGTCGTTTGTTGACCGTACGTACGACCACCAAAAAACCCTTATAACGTCACTCATGTGTCTGTCCATCTGTCTGTCTCTACGGTAAAAATTGTAGCCAAACGGCTTAACATAGAAAATTGAAATTTGGCATGCTTACTGAGCGTTCAAAAAACACATCCCGTAATAAATATAAACAATTATGTATTTAATAAAAAAAATAGAATTTTTTTAAAATTTTGTGTGGCATACCATTTAAAACCTCTTAGGACTGGTTTCTGAAAACATAGTTAACTATAACCAAATGGTTGTTATGGTTACTTATGTGATTGTTATATTGTAACCGAGTTTAACCAAAAGATTTAACTCGGCTAAGCTTTCAGAAACCAGCCTTCAATGCGTGAAAAAACATGCAAATTTTTATTTTTGAAAAATCAATTTTATTTATATATTTTTGCCAAAACTTTGTCAAAAACTTATGTCCCCACCCTATCTCTCCAGAGGGGTTGATCTAAAAATCTGAAAAAAATCTCCATAATGAACATTGATGAAAACCGCAATAGTTCAACAGGAATTTTTGACCAGATTAGTTTTTCGAAAAATGTTGAATTTTTTGTTGCCTATAAAAAAAATATTTTTTGAAAAATATTCATTGTGTGGTATCACTCTTAGGATATAGATTAAGGCACGACAAGTAGTTTTTCAAAATTCGCTTTTTTTAACACGATTATAGCAAAAAATGTGGCCTCTTTTCCCAAAGGAGTTAAACTAAAAAACTGAAAAAATTATAAGCAATGTACATTGATCTGAGCCGGGAACGTACGAGAAGTAATTTCATTTAAAAAAATATGGCAGTTTTTGTGTTTCTGAAAAAATTATTATTATTATTTTTTTTTAATTCATGCCTAAATTATGGCTAGCAGGGCCGCCCCTAGGCGGGCGCAAATGGGGCACCTGCCCCAGGCCCCGCGCCTGTAAGGGCCCCGTGCTTGGACCGTCAAGTAATAAAATACATTAAAAATATTATTCCAAGTTTTATAAATAGTTGGAAAAAAATTATATTTTCATTGAGTATGTGTACTTTGTTAATAGTTAATAGTATTAAAGAAAATATCGTTATTCAATATATATATATACATAGGGCCCCGCAAATCCAGTTTTGGGGCCCCGCAATTCCAGTTTTGCCCCAGGCCCCGCAAATGGTAGGGGCGGCCCTGATGGCTAGTAATGTTATGGATTTTTTGTATTTATGGCTAAGCTGGTGTGTTTTTTTTTAATTAAAAATATTTTTTTTAAATTAACAGCTGAGAATCGAGTTCTTGTGTGTGTAGTTTTTTATTATACAGAGCGATCAACAAATCTTGACCGTTATGCAATACTCGACAGAAACATTTAGTTATCAAACTTATTTCCAAGGACATGTACACATAGGCGTACATTCTATTTTAATTACCTTATACGATTTTATTTTACTTATACTATTATTACCTTATACGAATTGATTATTAAATGAACAGTATTTTTCTCTACACGTTCATGAATTGATGACAGATATTAAGTTAGCAACACATATTTTCGTTGTTCCTCGAGTGAGGTCGGGCTAACGAAGTAATCTGATTGGTTCTTTCTTAAATTGAGATTTTCAGATGTGAATTAGAATAAAGTTTTGATATTTTTAAACTCATTGTTTACTGTTATGTAACGGAAAAGAAATAATGATCGCACTGTACTATTATACGTTATGATTCAACCTATTGTTTGAATTAAAATTTTTGCTTTTAAGGTATCAAAGAAGTATAATTCATTTATAGTAATCAAATAACAATAACGAGAAACATGTTGCTGTAATTGAAAAAAACAACATTTTATCATTATATTTCTTATTAATCTAATGAAGACTTAAATACGAAGCAAATGCAGAAAAAACGATGGGATTTTTGGCTTTTTGTACTCAATTAACAAATAACAATAATAAACAAAATCTGTTTATTTTCATATGATTATAGAACAGGTATTCCTAGACATCCAGTACTATGTTGGCTTCTTACACTTATTAAATACGTACAAAACCCTGAAACGTGTGAAAATTTACACTTCACATCAATTTTTAATTTTCCGTTTTACAATGACCTAAACTTTATCTAACTTCACGTCACTGTCACTCAGCAAATAAATAAAAATTGCAAATTTTAACTAAAGGACACACTAGATTATAATTTTATCTTAAATATAAACCCTTGCTTGTAAAAAATAATTAATATCTAGTACCAATTATGCTCTCACGACCAAAACTCTATTTATATGAGAGACTATATAGTTTTAAGACTTTGGTCAATGGTATTTTCTAATCCCTTCTGACACCAATTTGTAAGTAATAGTTAATCCTGTATATTTAGGTAAAATTGCCAGCATCACATGTAACACGTTCATTTTTCGGAACATTGCTTAACAAGCCGAAATATATATATCAAGTTATAAGAAAATATTTTGTGGAATACTACCAAGTGTGTTATTTACTATTTAATAACCAAATTACTCTTTTAAAATAAATATTTAAATGGTTATTTATATTCTAAATTTACTGTAAGTCATATTATTACTACTTTTAGTGCTGTAGTTTAATTTTAATTAATTTTAATGTAACGATCTTGACCTTACCTAATTTTAATGTGACACAGTTTTCCAAATTTCATCTTGTCACTCTCACACACTATAATAAACTGTGCGTATTATCCCTTAGACCGTTACCGTAACCCTTCTTTCCATAGGTAAACCATGTGTGTCCCTGTGCTCATTATACACGTGGTAAGGCCCCCTTTTGCATATGTAATAGCGCGCGAAACAGGGGGGCCTCTACCAACATGGCCACCTCGCCAGGCCCAGCCCCTGTCCATTGTCTAACACTGCCATTGTTGGGGGAGAAGCGTTACCATGACTACCGGGTGGGGGTCGTACGCTGGACTCACCCCCATGTGTGGTAATTGTGGCCGTTAGGGATCGATCGCTATCGGGAGGGTGTTATTGAATTGGACAATGCATTGACCGACTTATATTTAAGGTATAATTAGATATACAGTAACTCGATAGTAAAATCGCAATAGACAGGTATTTTCTTGTAAGAGTTTTTAGAAACATGTGTAGAATAAGTTTCAGAATGGATATAGCGGAAATATTAAATTATTTGAGGGTAATTTGGAAAATTTTCAATATCAGAAATGTGAAATTTCACATACTAGGGTAAAGGTGGGATAGATGCCCCAGTTATAGAAAAACAATCGTGTTGCATTAATCTTAATTATTAAACTTGATCTGTTACTTTGCTATAATTCTTAGATAATCTTACTACACAATAACATAGGATTAAAACATTTATAATTATTTAAATATATAAAATTAATGATTTAAAATAGTACTGTAATTGGCCATATATCCAATATTGATGGGATTTTTGCCCCATATGGTGGTATTTATGCCTCAGTAAAATAATGCATTTGATTTTGACCAACAATTATAATATTTTTTTAAAATAACAATTAAAAATTACAATTTAATCAAAATTACAATTTATTATTATCTTTTTTACCGACCGCCAACGTATATACAGAGTGGTCATACCGATTTTGACTATTTTTAGCATGTTGTCTGTGTGTCTATCGGTCCATTAGGATGTGTAGAGCAATTTTGACCAAACGGATTTTTATGAAACTTCATATTTAAGTTTGTGACATCAATGACACCAGTTGTTCAACTTTTGGTACAAATCGGTCGACTATAAATGTAAGTTTACTCGTGTCGGTTTTAAGATTTTTGCGAATATTTCACAACAGAGAAAATTTTCTAAAACAACTATTCTACAAAAATTACTATACAAGTTATAATTAACAACTTTTATTTAAAACATTTTTTGATAGGACTTAATAAATTTTTTAAACTTTTCATATTTTTGCGATAATTTTTCCAAGTATCTATTTTGGCATATATGTTGTTGTGTGTCCTTGGGAAAATGTTAGTATAAGATTATATATATATTTATATTTATTTTATTATAAGATTATGCCCGAGCCATATATCCCACATTTATTGCGGCCTTATATCCTTTTTCTATGGGATAGATGCCCCATCTGTTTATTTCGAATGTACACAATATTGAGCATTATTTTCTACTCTATAATGTGAGGTTAAGTGTCTTCTGATACCTAGTAATGAAACTAATTTTGTTAAAGTTATAGTTACGTCATAAAACCTTAAGACAAAATGTCGTAACTATTGAAATACAACCACTCATATGAGCACCCATCTTTACAATTTAATTTTTCATAAACTATTAACATTGATGATAATTTAACACATTTATTTCAGAAGACTGTGTTTCTCGTACAAACTGTCAGTACTGAAATGATACAAACACACACCATTATGGATATATGCGAAGTGGGGCGTTTATCCCACTGGGGCATCTATACCCACTTTACTATATAGGATTTCGGAGGTATTTAAAAAGTACAAAAATTACACCAAAATAAAAATATTTTAATAATTTCATTCATCTACGATTTAAAATTATTTATTTGATGTCCCACATTAAGAGGGCGCACAATAGCATAGTTTTCACAAGTTTTTTATACAAAACTAACGATTTGAAATAAAATTAGTAGACAGCAAAAATTCATAAAGCCACATTCAGAGTTCTTAAATCGATAGACTGTAAATTACGGCTTGTACTCTGATGGTTGTCCCTAACAATTTTGTCATATGGTAACGCGATAAACCATTCAGACCTCTAAATTTAATACGTTCTTCCTTGTCGATTGTGGATAATTTTCTAAACTTATAGCTTGAGGGTTGTTTTAATGAGACAGACATATAAACACATTGGCTATCGCAGTCTATCAGAGACACCGTAGATATCGTATATCTTTACATAATCTAACAAAATCTCATCATTGACTAATCTTGCTCAAAATTTCAAAGACCGGCTGTAAATATTATCAATTTAGGTAATTCGGTTAGGTTAAGTAAGATAAAATCTAGGACAGCAGAATTATAAAAACGATAGTAGATAAAAACATTTTACGAAGCCATGTAGTTGGTTTAAAGACACACAGATGTCGGACTATCCCACTAATTTCTAACTGCTGTAAACGGTATGTAGAACGTTAAAAGAATGTACAAAAACATAACGCACAACGTGATAACGAACAGTCTACAACGTGTTAATTTAAAGAGCTCTGAATGCGGCTTAAATGTAAAATTCTCAGTTTGGTTAAAATTTTAGTGATAAAATTTTCATTTAATAAAAGTAAAAGTTCACTATTTTTAACCAAATCACCGTGTAAATCTTCAGTTATTCAGGTTGTGCATTTTTATGAAATATAGCTTTTTCAGGGTTAATATTAACACTACTTTAACACTATAATTTAACCAATATGTAAGTGTAAACTTAACACTAAATTTAACCAAAAAAGAAGTGTAAATATTTAACACGAAAAGCGATGGACTTCATGGTACACTAAAAGTTCATTTTCTAGTGTACCATGAGGTTTCTTTAACATTATTTTTTTTAGAGCTTGTGAGTTATGAAACAAAATCCCTAAAAATTGTCAATAATCGATTAAAAGGGTATACCATCAAAAAAATCAGCTGTGGCCACCACAGGACCGATCGCCATAACAAAGTACTAGTTTAATTTATGCTGCTTTATCAAAAAATGTCTCAAATAATAGTTGTTAGTTATTGCTTTTTTACGAACTTTTGTTACATAATTTTTTTCGAAATAATTCTCTGTTGTGAAACATTCACAAAAATCTTAAAAGCGAAACGAGTAAACACGAGTATTTTTGTTAACCGATTTTTACCAAAAGTTGATAAACTTGTGTCACTGATGTCAAAAGCTTAAATACATAAGTTTCTACGAATTTGTTCTGCACGTATACACGGACCTATAGATAGACCGAAGACATCATGCTAAAAATAGTCAAAACGTTATTTAGGGTCCTCAATTCGTGGAGATCCATCGAAATCTCGAAATGTCAAAATCGGTATGATCACAATATTTCCCTTATATATGTTGGCGATCGATAATAATTATTTTTGACGAGTATTTCTCACCAAAAACCCATTATTTGTCCTTAAAATTACTATGAAAAGTATATATATTTTTTTTTGGTAAGATAATGTTTTTATTATTTTTAGGTTTTCTCTTGAATTTTTTATGTTCCACCATGCGTGTGAATGAAATGTCCACCACCCTTTTAACATAACATAAACGCATTAGGTAATATTTCATATTACTATTTTATTACTCCGCCCTTAATGTAATCCTGCTAAGTCCGTGACAGGTCAAGTGATGGATATTGGCCGATGAACTGCCCAAGTTGCGTAAGAACACGACATGCATCTATCCCCTCGTCCCTCTCGTCATGCTTGCAATATATTACGTGATTAATAATCCATCGAATGCACGAGCAACGTATTTGTACTTAATCACCGGACGCTATTCTTCGGTGCAATCGATTGATCATCGCCAATAAAGACATAACAAGAAAGAAAAGAGGTGATGGTTATATTTATGACCTTAGGAGCAATTCAAGAATATTAGCTAACACCAAATTAGATATTAATTTTTAATATCAAAGATATATCCTCTATATATATAAAAGGCAACGTCTCTCTGTATATCTGTCTGCCTGCCTTTATGTCTGTCTGTCTGGCTGTCTGTCTGTCTGCCTACCTTTATGTCTCTCTGTCTGTTACATATTCTAGACCAGCGGTATGCAATTTTTTTCTGCAAATAGTATGACTAAAAGGACCGCACTATGGCATAATAAATATTGAGTGAGGACCTTTTTTATTAGGTCATAACTTGGATTTTAAAAATTTTTAGAACACTTTTAAGAACATTTTTACTTGACCGACCTTAATATATAAGGGGCAATTATTATTAATAAAAATTAAATAAACATCGTGCCCATATATTTTATGGGGAGCCATTTTTCCGAAATGGACCCCCCCAGCCAAATTTTCTGTGTGCTCTAAAGATGGCAACGATTAATCGAATGATTGAAATAATCGATTAATTTGTTTAAGTTAATCGAATTATCATATGATATTTTTGGTTTCGATTAATTAATAATTAATCGATTAATTTATTATTAATCGATTATTTTATTTTAAATTTTTTAGTTGTATTGTTGAAACAGTGGTCGGTAAATGACTTTGCTCTCTACTTTTAATTTAATCTCTACCTTTAAGTCCCTAGATTAAGCTAGGTTAGGGATGGGAAAAAAACATCGATGTATCGAAAACATCGATGTTTGTTTTAAAAACATCGATGTTTTTACCATCGATGGTCAGCTGGCGATAGTATCGATAAAACATCGATGTGTACTACCGATATCGATGTTTAAATTTTGAAATTCAGAAACTACCGCTAGAGGTGCTGGAATCTTGAAAATTTAATTTTTATTAAAATTAGTCCACCAAATATAAGCGCCATCTATTGTGATATAACAATACTAATAGTGTTAGTTTTTATTCTTCTTAGCAGTTAGCAGAATACGAAAAAATAAGAAGAAACTTTTAATTTTTGCAAACAATGCGAACGACCAACGACGCCAACACACTTTTTCTGTTTGAGTCTTGTTGACACTTTCCCAGTTGTTATTCCTCCAATCCCTGGATTTTTGAAAGTTGTCATTAGCTATTTTTTTATATATTGAAGTTGGCTTTTCCTGAACAAAATGATCAAAAGCTTCAATTAATCGGTAAAAGTAACTAGAATTGAAATTCTAGTTCCGCCTAAAGTTAAAAAAGTATAAAAATAATTGTGTATGACAGTGTTATCATCAATGTTTGATACATCGATGTTTTTCCTTCGATGTTTTTTCAACATCGATAGTAAGCCCCGATGTTAACATCGATGTTAAACATCGATGTTTTGCCTTCGATGTACAACCCTAAGCTAGGTAGAGTTTTACTTTTTGCGGATGATACGGTTTATTTTATTAAACACTCAAATTAAATTAAACACTCAAATTAAACAATCGCTTAAAACTGACAACTTCTTTACTATGCTAGTTATTACTAGTTAAAACCTATTACTATGCTAGTTTCCACAATGAGTTATTTGTGTTAAAACTTTCGTTACTTATTTGTGTTACCTTTAAAATACGGACCCATTTTTTTTTTTTTTTGTCGGCCAGTGTACATGTCTTATTTTATTTCATAATCTATTAATCGATTATTTTCTGCCAATTTAATCGGATATCGATTATAACATTTCGATTAATCAAATGATCAATTAATAGATTAATAAATTTTTATTGCCATCTCTAGTGTGCGCGCCTGGCAAGAAATAATCCAAACGCGCAAAATAAACATCTAACAGTTTTTGTCATTTTTAAAGTGTTCTTTTGTTTGATAATGGGACAACTGTTCTATTTTCCTACTTTTTTTAATGAAAGCTGATACGATTTGAATATAAAATGAACTGTAGGGTCTCCTATTTCCTACTTCTTGAACAAATGTAAAGAACACCTTTACTTTCATTTGATATTCAAAAACATTTAACGATCAGGTAAGGAATGAGTGAAAGGGTTGAAAAATCTACATATTTGTTCAGATGCGTGTGAATGCGTGTTAGGGTGTGTGTGTGTTGATCTGCGCGAGTTCCGGTGATGTCATTGAGAGCGAGAGTCCCGCGCAGGTGGACCACGGAGAAACTACATCGAACGGATGCAGATGTAAGCATGCATATGCTGATACGTGCGACGGAAGTTACAAGCACGTGCCCTTCGTGATCTGCATACGTCAGTAGAGACCGGTGTAGGCGTCACATATCACACCTGTGTCACATCACATTATTCTTATACATCAACAAAAGTCTTTCTTATAAACCACCAAATTCTAAATACGAAACAACAAAGCACTACCGCGCTGTTAAAAAGGTAAGCTACAAGCAATATCCATGTTAGGATCAGGACTAGTTGCTAGTCGTCCCTTGTAATATGCAACGATAGCAACTATAATGTGATGACATGTATGTGATCCATTATAAATAGACGTTGTAATAAATGTTCGTTTGTTCTTGGATTTATGTGTTTTAACTGACATTATTACAAACACTAGAAAGCCTTTACATCAGAAGTGGAATCTTCCTACACCTACAGCTAATTTTAATCGATTTTTGTTGTCCCATACAGCAATTATTTAAAAAAATGATTGAAAGATGAAATGACAAGTTTCGTGATGTTGAAATGTCAAAATTGGCTTTCAAGGATTTTTAAAATGGAATTTAAAAAAGTTAATTAACCCCAAAATGGCGTGTACCCATATTATAGTGAGCCACAGCGTAGAAGTTGAAATATTCTAGAATGAATTTGGATAAAGTACGTTAAAACTAATAGCAAGGGCTGGAAAACACTACAAGATGCAAATAAATTTGCTGGTAACATTGCAAAGGTTAAATAAAGAATAAGCTAAAGATGGTATGCAAATTTGACACAAAAAAATAAGTGAATAATGAGCTATAGTTAGGGTGACCATCCGTCCCGGTTTTATGTACATTGGCACGGTGTCCCGAAAGATGTTTTCGGGACGGTCGATTGTCCCGGTTTTTACATAATTCTGCATTTGTAAGAAAAGAAATATTACAACTAGTCAATGTGAGAGGTGAGATCCTTTTTTTTTGCTCTTCACTTGGATCTGGGAGGTGAGGACCTTTTTTTTGCTCTTCACTTGGATTTGGGAGGTGAGGACCTTTTTTTTGCTCTTCACTTGGATTTGGGAGGTGAGGACCTTTTTTTTGCTCTTCACTTGGATCTGGGAGGTGAGGACCTTGTTTTTGCTCTTCACTTGGATTTGGGAGGTGAGGACCTTTTTTTGCTCTTCACTTGGATCTGGGAGGTGAGGACCTTCTTTTTTTTCCCTGTGTCCCGGTTTCCCTTCACTGAAATCTGGTCAACCTAGCTATAGTATTTTTAATTTATTCTTGGTAATTTAGAATTTTAGTATAAAGACTTAACAAGATAATTCAAAGAGTTTTATTATTATTGTGAGTATGCTAAAAAGAAAAGATTTTACTAAAATTGTTTAGGATAGCAAGTTGTTTTATTTTGCAGTTAAATTTAGATGATGCCGCGAGGACGCGGAAAGATCAGGACGGCCGTGTTAGGATCAGGACTGGTCCTTCCTTGTAATATGTAATGATAGCAACTATAATGTGATAACATGTAGGTGACAGATGGTAAATAGACGTTATAATAATTGCTCGTTTGTGTTTGGATCTGTGTGTTTTAATTGATATTAGTACAAACGCTAGAAAGCGTTTACATCCATATCAGGGGGTCTAGTCTGTAAGCCTTTCGACAGTCGTTTCTACAGTATCTTGTTGAAAGTTCCGATTTTCAACACCTCGAGTTGATATTCTGTAATCGCAGCGGAAGGCCTTCATCTTCAAGAACCGATGAAATTGTCGACAGAGTCCGGGATCTTGTGCGTTTAGATCGTCGGTTGACAGTCAGAATGATCGGGGAAAAGTTGAATTTGACACGCGCTACCGTTCATCACATTTTAACCAATGAATTGGGGACGACAATGCGTTTTGTCACACAGCAATTTCAATAAACGAGTTTTTGGCCAATAAAAACATTCCTGTGGCTCCTCAGCCTCCTTATTCACCTGACTTGAACCCTAGCGACTTTTTCCTCTTCCCAAGATTGAAAAATCACCTCAAGCGACGTCATTTTAGGACACTCGAAAACATTCAAACGTCCGTAATCGACCAGCTATTTCAGTATCCGAGTTCCAGCATTGCTATGATGATTGGAAGAACCGTCTCCAGCGCTGTGTGGCTTCCCAAGGAAGTTATTTTGAGGGAGACAATATTGAACAGTAATTCTATTCGAATACAAAAATTTTAAAAAATCAGTGAGGTTACTTAATTTACACCATTCGTATGTATAAACTTGAAATATCTCTCTTATTATTTACTTAATAAAAACCTATACATAATAGATTAATATATAAATAAAGTTTGTTTTTTTTTCCAGGGTGCCTCGTAGTTTGTCCTTGCCTTGGGCTCCACACTCACCAGATCCGGTTCTGCAATCATGTGTTGGTGAGTTACAATTTTTTTAACGTAATACTGACCATATTACACCTGAATATACAGATTGAAAATATGTGTTACATAAGTACATTACAGGATCGGCTCGGTAATCTGGACTCAACTTTATGCTCTATAGTTAAGGACCCCTGATCATAGAGCTTTTGATTTTTGGTAGAGAACCATATTTTGAAGGACCAGGGATATATGTGTACGTCAAATTGTGCGGTTGATCTTTGGTTGTTTTAATAGAGTGTACAAATGGAATAGATTCGATCACGAGACCTTGCATACGGGTTACTCGATGGAATTTTAATGTTAATAGTGATTAGTTATTGTCTTATGTGATGGATTTGTCTAGAAGGAATGACGGTGCGATAATTTGCATTGGCATTAGTGTGGGGCAATGGGTTTAAGGTGTTGCATAACAGCAAATCAGCAATGCTGAATATTGAATGGTGTATTTGCCCACGGCTGTTCTAGGCACATTAATCAGTCGCCCACGCCGGGGCATCTAGTCCTCAATTACACTAACATACACGTCAACCGTCCTCTGCAACATTGTTATATGCTAAGACTGTGAATGGCGTGTAATTGCACAGAGAACCGACAAACCGAACACAATCTTAGGTGTGCCGAATTGCAAATAATATCATAAATTAATACAAGCTCAAATTTAACACTCACTTTCATTCAACTATTTCAGGATATCAATACAAATTTAAATGTCAAGATGTTCTTTTAATTCTTCTACGTAGGGATGTATAAAAAAGAAATGGTTGACATCGATGATTACATCCGATGTCTTCAGTGGCGTATTCAGAACGCATGCGGCTCGCAACATAATTTTTGGCGACCCGTCAAGCAAGGACGGATCAAGCTTACTTGGGGTCCTTTGCTGAAAGTTTTGCCGTGAACAAGGGTCACGTCAAGGTGATTTTTGTTAATTAGTAAATAAAAAATCAGCTGTGGCCACCACAGGACCGACCGCCATCATAAAGTACTTATATAAAATACATTCTAGCAGCAGAGTAGAAATAACTTGGCCTAATATTTTCTAATAGAGATATTATTTATCATGACCATGGAAACGTTACATATAAGTATGAAAAAATTGAGACTTAGAAAAACATTCGATAAATTTTACAAAAATTATTCGAAATTTTTCGTTTTATCAAAAAACGTCTCAAATAAAAGTTATTAATTATTGATTTTATAGCAACTTTTGTTCAATAAATTTTTTCTAAATATTTTGCTGTTGTGAAATATTCACAAAAATCTTAAAATCGACACGAGTAAACTCCCATTTTTAGTTAACCGATTTTTACCAAAAGTTGATCAACTCGTGCCATTGATGGCAAAAGCTAAAATATGTTTCATAAAAATCCTTTCAGCCGAATTTGCTCTGCACGTGTACACAGACAGACGGACAGACGGACAGACAGACGGACAGACAGACAGACGGACGGACAGACAGACCGACAGACATCATGCTAAAAATAATCAAAACGTTATGTAGGGACCTCAATTCGTGGAGATCCATCGAAATCTCGAAATGTCAAAATCGGTATGATCACAATACCTCCCTGATATATGTTGGCGGTCGGTAAATATTGATGTGAAGTGTGAATTTTCACACTTTTCAGGATTTTGCAGGTATTTAGTAATTGAATGATGATTATTTGGGATGCCAAAACAAATTTTGTCAAAATATTTTTTTATGAATTTTAATTCGAATGCCTGTGCAGTATTTTTTTTATATAGCAGGGTTCATTAAGATTTTGAAAATTGCGCCTATGGCTTCCATTGGTTGCTTAAATCATAAGCCCCGCCCTCTGATTTCGTATACATTCAAACATAGAATTAAATTATAATTTCAACACTTCCCACTGGTTATTAAATTTACGTTTTTAAAAATTAAATGCAACATTTACCAAAATATAACTAGAATTGAGACAAAATAAAAATGCAAAAAAAAAGAAAAAGTACTATTCCGGTTCACACCAATGTACATTACTTAGAATTTTTTCAGATTTTTAGTTTAAACTATCTGGGCTACAGGGTGTGGGACAAAAAATTTTTTGCACAATTTTGGCAAAAATCGCGTCATAATAATTTATTTTGCAAAAATAAAATTTTGATCGTTAATCCACGTACTAAGGGCTTTCATTTGTTACCCTACAAAGAATTTAAAAAAAAAAATTGTTTCGATGAGCACATATTTGTTTATATTTTTAGGGGGATATTTTTTTTAGATGTTTTAGTATTTTTTCTATGTGCGGGTCAAAGAGTTGTATAAGCATGCCAAATTTCAACTCTTTAGGTTTAGCCGTTTGGCTAAAATTTTTACCGAACAGACAGACAGTCGACAAAACCCTAAAAAGGACCATATTCTAGTCATATATACGTACTTGGTAATCAACCGTAAGAAACTGGCTGATTTTTATGACAAATTTATCCAAGAAATCTGTTTAAACTGTTTTAAAATTTCTTCCCCGGGAAGAAAATTTTTGGAAAATGCATTTAAATAATTGCATTTTTTGCATATTTACGTCTTCGCGGCTGGCTTTTTCAGTGATCGCCTTTATGCGTGTACACTTGTAATGTGAAGAAATATTAGTTTTAATTTACTATGCCTCCTTATAAAAAGGAAAATAATTTTTTGTGCTTGGATTTTGAGGAAAATACCCCAAGTAGCCCTTCGGGATATTTGTAATTCCGGCGCTGCATATTGTTCTTTTGTATGAAAAATGGCCCTCGACCCAAATGAGATTGATATCCCTGATATATTGATGTAAATGCCCACCCCTGACGTTATTGACGTGATAATAAATGTATAATAATAATAATAATACCTACCTGCACTTTTCTCCTTGGAGACTTCAGGTTAGTGTGCCGAGTTTTGAACGCGATAGAGAAAAGGCGTAATAATAATAATAATCTGTGACATAGAATCGGTGGAGAAAAATTCCAAGCGCCGCATTTATTGAATTTACTCCTTCGCCACCTCGAGGTTACTGACAGCCACTAAGCCAGGAGGGTTATGTAACTCTTCTGGATATCGAGACCAAACAGATGTTTGAGATCGAATTCTCAAGTCCAGCTGAGAAAAATATCTCTCTCAAGGAAGTGGAATAGTGGTCCAAGTATATGGATCTCTTGTCCGAGCTTAAAAAGCTGTATCCAGGATATAAAGATAAACTTGTAGTCCTGTTAATTGGTGTTTTTGGTAGTATTAAAGCCTCCTACCAAAGGGAAATCAAGTCCATTCCCGCCTGCAGATTTTCTGCCATCTCTTTTATATGCAGAATGCAGAAAGCAGTATTGCTCGGGTCACTCCGCATTGTGCGGACCCTGGATCTGTTGTTATTTCCGCGTCTGTAAATCGCCAGGGTTTGAGATGCAGCCGTGTGTATTTAGCTCCACTGGTCTCCAGTATGAAGTTGCTGAAGTTTGCGAGTAGTAGATGCTTGTCAAGGACAAAACCCAAATAATCTTTTTAATGGACTTGTTTATTTGGGTGCGGGTAATGTTTGGATTTAAAAATATTTTCTAACTTATCTGACCAACTTATTCCTCGGTTTCTAGAATTTTTCTAAGTACTAGTTGTCCCAAACAGATAATTATCAACAAATCTAAATCTAAATATATAAACACTAAAATAAACACCATAAATATTATGAAAATGTTACAATAGCTATTAAAACTAACACATTAGCGGCGTTTTAGCCTTAATTGCAAACACCTTTCCCATACATATTCCATATCCCCTGAGGAGAAATCGAGGTCTTTATTACATCTTTATTAAATTACTGTAACACTGCGCTGTCACCTGTTCTTTCGCGTTATTCCATGAAATTAATACCTGCGGTAGCACTAACCGCGTTTCTAATTGTGATTAGCAGACACGGATAGCGACTAAATACTATTTTGACAAGTGAAATGACCCCACTGATTTTATCTATAGACTTTAATGATGTTTTTATTTGAACTAAATGGACGATTATTAAATTTCAAACACCTGATCTTATAAATTTGTAAATATATGGAGATTTTTCTATTTTTGGGAACGTTGATAATTGAGACAATGAATATGTATCTATATATTTTTACACCTCAAAATCAAATAATTTAAAGAAAAAATAACTTTTAAAATATTCAAGAAAATTTAATATATGCTCATTAAAATGCAAAGTAATAACGATGTAAGTTTCGTAAAGAATACGTGTAGCAAGTGGCATTATCATAAAATGTAGTATTTTTCTGAACCATAATAGTATATTAAAACACAAGTTTCATAAGGCGTGATTTTGCCATACGCGTCGAGTGTAGAAAACGAGTCGCGAAGGGACGAGTTTTCTGTTCGACAAGTGCGGAAAAAAGCCTTATGCAACGAGTTGTTTATAGTATTTTTTCTATTTTGTTTTTTCATGCTTTCTGAGGTTTCATTTGATACTCCAATCAAAATTTTAGATAAATATTTATATTTTTAGTAAATACATATTTGATAGGGTTTTGTAGGTATGACCAAAAAACCCTTATACCGTCATTTTGTCGTCTGTCTGTCTGTCTGTCTGTCTCTCTGTCTGTCTGTCTGTTTGTCTGTCTGTCTGTCTGTCTGTCTGTTCGGTAAAAATTGTAGCCAAACGGCTAAACCTAGAGAGTTGAAATTTGGCATGCTTATACAACTCTTTGACCCGCAAATAGGAAAAATACTAAAACATCTAAAAAACATATCCCCCTAAAAATATAAACAAATATATGCTCATCGAAAAAAAAATAAATATTTTTTTACAATTCTGTGTAGGGTATCAAATGAAAGCCCTTGGTACGTGGATTAACGATTAAAATTTTATTTTTGCAAAATAAATTATTTTGACGCGATTTTAGCCAAAATTGTGCAAAAAAAATATTGTCCCACACCCTGTAGCCCAGATGGTTTAAACTAAAAATCTGAAAAAATTCTAAGTAATGTAATATTGGTGTGAACCGGAATAGTACAACAGGAATTTTTGATCAGATTATGTTTTCGGAAAATAACGCATTTTTGGTGTTTTTAACTAAAATATGTTAAATATTTAATTTGCTATGTAACACAGTTGATAAGTAACCTCTCGTAGCGTAATGCGTTGTGTAGACGCTTCGTAATTTGCAAACGAAGGAATTTGAATCGAACTGTAGTTCGATTCCTGTCAATTTTAATTTTTCTGTTTTTTTTTTGCATTTTTATTTTGTTTAAATTATTTTGTCAAAATTCTAGCTATATTTTGGCAAATGTTGCATTTAATTTTTAAAAGCGTAAATTTAATAACCAGTGGGAAGTGTTGAAATTATAATTTAATTCTATGTTTGAATGTAAACGAAATCAGAGGGGCGGAGTTTATGACTTAAACAACCAATGGAAGCCGTAGGCGCAATTTTCAAAATATTAATGAACCTTGCTATATATAAAAAAAAATGCTGCAAATATTTAGAAACCCAAATAATGGTATTAGACATTCGAATTAAAATTAATAAAAAATATTTTAACATAAAATATGTTTTGGCATTCCAAATAATCATCATTCACTTACTAAATACCTGCGAATCCTGAAATGTGTGAAAATTCACACTTCACATAATTTTTTATATTTATTTCGTGATATGTTATTTTGAAATCTTTATAGTTTTTCTATATGTGAGACAAATATTGGTACAAGCATGTCAAAATCCCATTTTCTATGTTCAGCTACCTTGCTACAACTTCTACATTTCAGGCAGAGAGACAGATACATGAATGAAGTTATAAGGGTTTTCTGGTGGTCATACCTACAAAACCCTAAACATCAACGACGACAATGTTTTTCTTTTGTCAAAATTATTTATTACTTAGCATCAATTTTATAAAACTACAAATATAGCCTATTAGATAGATAAAAATTCAGATCAAAATTCTTTCATAAAAATTGATGTTAGTTTTGTATTAGAAACTTATAAATCTGTGGTGTTAAACCTACCGTATATGTACCTCACTGCAATCTTTACTGAAATCGCCCAGTCAATGTATTTTCATCATTTTGCGTCATAACTTCAATGACAAACTTAGTGGCGAAAAAATAACTATATGGATTTTTTTTTTTTTTCATTTGAATTATAGACAAATATTGCTCTTCACTCTTTTATTTTACTAAAGCCGCATTCAGAGCTCTTTAAATTAACATGTTGTAGACTGTTCTTTGTTAGCCGTAAATTACGTTTCTATGCATTGTTTTTAACGTTGTACGTACCGTACAACGTACCGTTCATAGCAAGTTAGAAATTAAATAGTTACGAATAGTCCGACATCTGTGTATTTTGAAACCAACTATTTAGCTTCGTAAAATGTTTTATATGTATTATCGTTCTTATAATTCTGTTGTTTTAGATTTTAACTACCTAATTACCTAAATTGATCATATTTACTGTCCGTCTTTGTAATTTTGAGCAAGATTTGTTAATGATGACATTATTTTAGGTTATGTAAAGGCATACGATAACTACGGTGTCACTGATAGAATGCGATAGCCAATGTGTTTATATGTCTGTCTCATTAAAACATCTCACTAGCTATAAGTTTAGTATATTATCCATAATCGACAATGAATAACCTATTGAATTTAGAGGTCTGAACGGTTTCACGTCTTATCATATGACAAACATCTAGTGACAGTAAACAGTCTATAAGATATAGTGTATAAGCTATTGATTTAAGAGCTCTGAATGTGGCTTAAAACATACCTACTGAATTCATATTTAATTTATATTCGATAGTCATTTTGAAGATTTATAAATTGTTAAAGTTTTTATTTAATATAGGGACATTTGTATTGGTATCGCTAAATTTTGTTCATATTTGCCGACATCTTACGTTCTGATTTGTTTTGCAACATGTGCTCGCATATATATCTTATAGTAATTTTGTCTATGTGTTTTTTATTTAGTTTTTTTATTAAGCAGTTTTGTGTTAAGTTATATATTTTCTTATAGATATCTTATAGATTTCGATTGTTAGGGTAAATTCAACTTATTTCTATTTTCTTTTCTTTTGTCATATTTTTTATCACATCAGCCTTTTTAGGACTATTTTGCCTACTAGAATAGTTTATTTGTTTATATTATGTTCTTATTCTTTTATTTTCATTTCATTTCGATACAAGTGACAGCGTACGAATATTACATTCGTTTAACGGATGCTATGTAAATGTATCTAATATGACATATAAAAAAAAATTACGTTTAAAGTGACGCAATAGCATTGACTTGCCGACTAGCCTATACTCCTCTACAATCGAAGACATTACACGACTACCAGAAGAGATCGACTCTATTTTCATTATTCTTATATTAGTTAGTAGATAGGAAGAGTTTTTTGTGTTTTTCTATACTAGCAGAGATTTATTTAATATCGGGTGTTAGGTACTAAACAGTATCAAGGTTGAATATAAGTAACTGATGCCTCTAACACTTTAATTGATTTAAATTACTTTAAAATCACATTACGTAAAATAATTCCAGCTTCCCTATAATTATCATGGTTGCACGTCAAATGTTTTAAATCAAAGTTGCACAAATGCGACAGGGAATCGATTTAGATTATAAATGTCACATTATTAACAATAATAACTGTAGTTAGTTTCACAGCTTAGAACCATATACAGAAGCCAGAAATATATTTTCTTCTTTACCACTTCTAATTACAACCCAGAAGGTATACACGCCCAGTTAATTTATTTGTTAAAATATTTGAACATTTCTTAATAATGACAGTTTTGTCAGGATAACAAGTTGTAAATAAATTCTAAGTATGTAAACTTTAGGGATGAATGGTTATTAAATATTCAATAGTAGCCACTCGAATGCCGTGTGTGTTTGTAGACAGGTTGATGAGAGATTAGTTGAATAAAGTTATCAAATATACAACCCTTAAGTCTATAGAAAATTCTGAAAATTCGTACCTAAAAACAACATAATCTTATAAAGCAGCGTTTATCAACCGCGGGGCGGTGAAAGTTTTGTCTGGCGGCCGCGAAGATGAAGCGTGATAATAAAAAAAATTAAAAAATCGAAATACACTCAATTTTGCTCAAATGTGCTTAATTCATAAATACAGGAGGGTTACCTTTTATGTTTTTACAACGACCACTAGATGGCAATATTGAAATGTGTCATTACTATTTTCGTCAAATTTGACATTTGTTATTGTGAAATCAGTAGCAGCTTATAAATTGACCGAGTAGCTTTTAAACAAAACAAGTTTGTGAAAAAATTAATATTACTTGTGAAGGTTTTCGTTGGATGATTTTTTACGATTTTAGTAAAGGCCTAACTCAACAACAATGCATAGATTCGCTTCGTTCAACTTTTGGTAATGAAGCATCATCAGAAAAGACTGTTTACAATTGGTTTGCAGAATTTCGTCGTGGTCGTGCGTCTGTCAGTGATGAATCTCGTTAAGGTCAAACTAAATCGGTTGTGATTCAAAAAAACATCGATACTGTACGCAAAATGATTGAAGAAGATCGGTATGTGACTTACCGTGCGATAGAGGCATCCTTTGGCATATCGCAGACTGCAATAAATTATATTTTGCATGAACATTTAGCTGTGAAATAGATCTGTTCCCGAAGGATTCCGCATAATTTGACCGAAGCTAAAAAAAGGTTCGTGTTTGTGTAAGAGAATGCTAAAAAAATTCAACCTAGGCACTGCAAAATCCATATACTACATTGTTACAGGTAACGAAACTTGGATTTATTCATATGAGCCGGAAACTAAGCAACAATCCACTGTATGGGTATTCCAAGATGAACCAAAACCCACAAAATTTGTTCACTAAGCACTTCCAAGAAAATGATAGCTTGTTTCTTCGGTTATACTGTACATGTTGCAATAATTCCTTTAGAAGATCTGAGAACAGTTAATGCTGAATGATATACAACAATTGGTTTGCCAGAAGTCATCGACAAAATCAGGAAAAACAACCAAAAACGTCTCATCATTCTTCATCATAACAATGCAAGCTTCAAACAATTAATTATTTGAAGGAGAAAAACATCGAATTAATGTCACATTGCCCGTATTTACCTGATTTATCCCCTAACGATTTTTTTTTGTTCCCCAATGTCAAACAAACTGCGTGGACAGCGATTTTCATCACCTCAAGAAGCTGTTGAAGCCTCCGAAAACCATGTTTTTGAGATACCAACTTCAGAATGGGAAAAATGCGAGAATTGGTTTGAACGCATGCAAAAGTGTATAAATCTTAAAGGAGAATATTTTGAAAAGCAATAAAAAAATTTTTTTTTCTTAGTTTTTGTAAAAACTTAAAAGGTAGCCATCGTATATGATTTATTGTCTGCATTCTTGAACCAGGGTTTTGACGGTAGTGTTGAAACTAGTTGTCCATAGAAGGACTTTATAGAATTAAATGAGACACTTTGAAAGCAGAAAGATAAGGTTTCGATAATTTTATTAATCCTGCTGACTGCAGTTTCGGTGGAAGTATTTTCAAAACTTCTTCCTTCTTCTTCTTCTTTGGGCACTATCAGTCAGGTTGACTTTTGGCGTCACTCACATAAGCCTTCCATCTCGATCTATTCATTGTCAAGTCTTTCCAAGTACCCTGTATACCAATACTTGTCAGATCTTCGGTTAGCTGATCTCTCCATCTCTTTCGAGGTCTTCCCACTGGTCGACGGGTATTCAATCTTCCTTTCCATATTTTCCTAACCATTCTGTCCTCCATCATCCTCATAACGTGTCCTATCCACTGTAATCGTCTGCCTCTGAGTTCTTGGGTGATACTTGGCCTTGAGTACAGTTCTCGGATTTCTTTGTTCTTACGGATTCTCCATTCACCATTAATTTGAATGGGACCAAAGATTCTGCGTAATATTTTATTTTCAAAAACTACAATATAAATATTATAGTGATTTCTTCATATTTTGAAAATTCTGTACTACATTTTTTTGTTTTTTTACTTTTAAAAATTGTCTTAAAAGATTTTTTTTTCATTTCTTTCTATTTTTATTCTTAAACAGGATGTTTTAAAAGCAATGTGACAATAGAATAAGTTGAAAAAGGCTTTTTGAGGATTTAAAATTTTGCTTTTTCGTTTCGTTTCGTTTCTTAAGTAATAACATATCAAATGTAAAGAGATTTCTCGCAAGCCATATATCCTATATATATTCGAGTTCCCATCTTGGCTAATAAATCACTTGGAAAACTGCTGGGCTACGCGATAAAGACGCTCAGATCCGCGTCTCGGCGTATACTGATAACGGATTCACCTTACCGACGTCGAGATATCTTCTAGTAGCAAGAGACACCGATAACTTTGATATATTTCGGATTAATGTGACCGAATTATGGCCGATACTATAAATTGAATATGATAGAAAATCTTGATTTAGTATTTTATGGAAAAAGAATTACGGAAGTACAACGCACTTCCGGGGTGGAACGCTGTGATTTGTTAGATATGCAACCCACAAAACACTGACGTAATATTGGTGGCTATCCACGTGATTTACTGTTTCATTATCATTCTATGGAACACATAAACGGGTACTTAGTTAATATTTTTGCATATATGACTAATAGAACCCAAATATATCTATAAGAATAAAATATATTACTAAAAAATATGTAAATAATAAATAATAAATAAATACAATATGGGATTATTATGGCAGGATTTTAAATTAAAAGGTGTAAAGCTGCGTTCAGAGCTCTTTAAATTAGTTGAATGTTCACTGTGTATTGTGGATAAGTTTAGTAGATAGTTTTAACTCTCAAGGCAGCGTTCACAGGTAAGGAAATTGGTGCGTTACGAATAGCGTGATATCTTTGTGTCTTTAAACCAACGGCGGCTTCGTAAAATATTTATTATCTATTATCGTTTTTCTAATTCTGCTGTCCTAGATTTTTACTAACTAAACCTAACCTATGTACCTAAATTGATCATATTTACTGTTCGTCTTTGAAATTTTGGGCGCCATTTGTTGTAGTCGACGCGATGACATTTTGTAAGATTATGTAAAGGCATACAATGTAAACATTCTTTCCGATGTAGACTGAGATAGCCAATGTGTTTATATGTCTGTTTCATTAAAACAAGTCACTAACTATAAGTTTGAAAATATCGACAATTTACAACGAAAACGTATTAAATTTAGAGTTCTGAACGATTGCTCGCGTTAACATATGGCAAACTTATTAGTGACTATCAACAGTGCACAAGTCATACGAGGGCTACCTTTTAAATTTTGACAAAAACTAAGAATAAAGTATTTTTTTGTAACAAACTATTTTATTGCTTTTCAAAATATTCGCCTTTAAGATTTATGCAATTTTGCATGCGTTCAAACCAATTTTCGAAAACATTTTTTCCACTCTGAATCTAGTATCTCAAAAACATGGTTTTCAAAGGCTTCAACAGCTTCTTGAGGTGATGAAAATCGCTGTCCAGGCATTTTTTGTTTGACGTTGGGGAACAAAAAAAAAGGCGCTAGGGGATAAATCAGGTGAATACGGTTAATGAGACATGTTTTTCTCCTTCAAATAATCAATTGTTTGACGTGCTGTGTGGGAGCTTGCATTGTCACGATGAAGAATGATGCGACGTTTTTAGTTATTTTTCCTAATTTTTCGATGATTTTTGGCAAACAAATGTTGTATACCTTTCAGCATTAACTGTTTTCCGATCCTCTAAAGGAATGATTGCGATATGTCCAGTACAACCGAAGAAACAAGCGATCATTTTCTAAGAAGTGCTTCGTGAACGAACAACTCTTGTGGGTTTCGGTTCATCATGAAGACCAAAACAGTGGATTGTTGCTTAGTTTCCGGCTCATATGAATAAATCCAAGTTTCGTCACCTGTAACGATGTTGCATACCTATTTTGCAGTGCTTAGGTTGAATATATTTAGCATTCCCTTATACCAATCAACACGAGCCTTTTTTGAGCTCTGGTCAAATGATGCGGAATCCATCGGGAACAGATCTTTATCACAGCTAACCGTTCATGCAAAATCAAATATATTGCAGTCTGCGATATGCCAAAGGATGCCTCTATCTCATGTTAAGTCACATACCGATCTTCTTGAATCATTTTGCGCACAACATTGATGTGTTTTTGAATCACAACCAATTTTGGTCGACCTTCACTAGATTCATCACTGACGGACGCACGACCACGACGAAATTCTGCAAACCAATTGTAAATAGTCTTTTCTGATGTTATTTCATTACCAAGAGTTGAACGAAGCGAATCTATACATTGTTGTTGAGCTAGGCCTTTACTAAAATCATAAAAAATCAACTAACGAAAACCTTCACGAGTAATCCATTTTTTCACAAACTTGTTTTTTAAAACGTTCACTGTCAGCAAACTACTCGGTCAATTTCTAAACTGCCACTGATTTCACAATAGCAAATGTAAAATTTTACGAATATAGTAATGACACATTTCAATATTGTCATCTAATGATCGTTTGTAAAAACATAAAAGGTAACCCTCGTATTTAACAAAATAAGATTTTACAGCTTCGAGTCAATTCTAAACGAAACTTTGAATTAAGTACTGAAATGTGTAACTTCACATTTTTTTGAGTTCTTTATTTATTTATTTAATTAAGAGCAGCTTTAATTAGGTCGCAGATAATCATAATAATATGTTAATTGATTCATTGTTACCTCATGAGAAATGTAACGACAGTTGGTAACCGTCATGAGTTTTTTTCTCCAAATTTATTTCACTTACAATTACCTGAGTATTTTTGTAACGTATGTACATAACTTCAAGCACGCTACATGCGCTTCAACGGGCCTTAAGACATGACATGACTTCATAAAATGCATTTCCTTTAACTTACGTTTAATTTATTTATTAAATATCTTCAATTATTTCGGCAAAAGTTCGTTAAAAGGGGAACACAAAATTTATAAAAAGAAATAATGTAATTTAGATATTATTGTCATGAAGGAGAGAAAACAGTTGAACAAAATAGTTAAAATTTATGGTGCACAGCATCAATGGCTATTAGCGACTAGCATAACCCATATATTTCACTAATTTGAACAAAATGAAAGCTATTAGAATAGAAAGAGCAAATAATATACTTAGAGATTCTTAAACCGGGGCCCACGAATGAAAATTTGGAGGGTTCGTGGGACTATCGCAATATTAAAATAATAATAATGTTTGGGTGCTATGAAAGCCTATCCTATCGAAGGGAAATCGAGTCCATTCCCGTCTGCAGATATTCTGCTACTTCTTTGATCGGCAGGATGCAGAAAGCAGTGCTGCTCGGGTTACTCCGAATTGGCGGGCACTGGATCTGGCGTAATTTTCGCGTCTGCATATCGCCTGGGTTTGGGATGCAGCCGTGTGAATTTAGCTCCACTAATCTCTAGTATGACGCGGCTCAAAAGGTTGCTGAAGTTTGCGATTAGTAGACGCTTGTTAAGACCTGACAAACCCCATAATGATAATTTTTATAATAATGATATTTAAATAATTAAATTTAAGTTATATGACCAAATTGATGTTTTAATAAGTCCTCCATATTTAAAAATTGCATGAATTAGTCTAACGGAGAATGAACATATAAATACTGTCTGTTTATTTGGTTTAACCACGTCTCCGTATAGGCCACTGTTAAATGGATCCATGGATCCATGGATCCATTTTTTCGAGGTGAAAAGTTTCCTATGTTAAATTTTATTTAACATTTTAACTTTAAAGTGTGTTTAGTTGGAGGATATCAGGGAGAGGTTAGACCTGTGTTATGACCTGTCAGTTGCTTTTGGTGAAGACAGGATTATTCCCGCAGATATCCACTTCTATAAATGATGTACTTCTTTTTGATAACTTAAAAGCAAATAACTAAAAAAATTCAAACAATAGGTTAAATCTTGACAAATAATAGTAGGTGGAGCTTACACAAATTAACTCAATTCTCAGCTGTTAAACATTTTTTATTACATTTTTTATCACAAAAGGAGACATACCTTTTTAAGAGACGAAAAACATTACCTTAGCCATAAATACAAAAAATCCATAACATTATTAGCCATAATTTAGCCATGAATATACAAAATAATTGATTTTGTCACAAACACAAAAACTGCAATATTTCCCAAAAACGCCATCTATATCGAAAATTCCTTTCGTACGTTTTCGGTTCAGATTAATGTACATAACTTAGAATTTATTCAGAGTTTTAGTTGAAACACAATAAATTTGAAGTTTCTTTCAACGACACAAAAAAATTATATTTTTCGTAAAACTGATCGATTTCGAAACATTCCTGTTGTACTATTCTGGTTCCCATCAATTTACATTATTGAGATTTTTTTCAGATTTTAAGATTATCCCTTCTGGGAAATAGGATGGGGAACAAAAGTTTTTTGACATATTGTTGGGGAAAATGCCATAAATTAAAATCGATTTAAAAAATTATAATTTTCTAGTCTATCCATGCATTAAGAGGTTTTCATTTGATACAACATTCAAAATTAAGAAAATATATATTTATTTTTTCATTAAATGTATATTTATCTCGCGATGCATTTTTTGAATTCTCTATATTTTTCCTATATGTGGGTCAAAGAGTTGTATGATCATGCCAAATTTCAACTTTCTATGTTCAGTCGATTTGCTACAATTTTTATTGTGCAGACAGATGTACACATGAGTGACGTTATAAAGGTTTTTTGGTGGTCCTACCTACAAAACTCTAAAAAGTAAAACATCTTCTACTTTTTTTTTTTTTTTTTTGACTTAACTGCTAAAGGCATTATCCAGTAGACGCATTTTATTTGTAGAAATTTTATTGTACAATTTTTGGACAACACAAACATCCATGCCATAACCGGGATTTGAACCCGAGCCCCCATGGCCTAGAAGACATTGCATCGCTACACTAACCACTACGCCACGGTTACCGGCAAAGTAAAATATCGAAAATAAATGCAAAACCACGGCATACTCAATTTTATTTAAATATTATGACTAAAAAAACATGTATAGGCTATTTTAAACGTTTAAGCGGAACTAAATGGAAATTTAATTTTTGTAAGTTATCACGAGATCACTTTTTGATGATTAAAGATGGCTTTTGCTAAACAAAATGATCAAAAACTTCTTTTTAGCCGATAAAAATTACTAGTTTTCAAAATCTAGTTCCACGTAAACCTAAGAACAGACTATACTAGCCAGTTTTTTTTAAACCAATAATGGCACAACTAGTTTGGTCGGAACTATTTCAAAATCACAGACATTTTTCGCACTACGTGCTGTTTATTGAAAGCTACTAATTAAATCGCATCCGTTAGTTCCACTGGTTAACATTCTATACTAACACTTCTATATTGATAATATAAGAACAACCTGGAGGTTGTTCTTATATTATGGTGGATAATAAGTACTACACCGTGAACCAAACCAAAATATCGGCTAAAATCAGTTGTAAAATTAATTTTTTTACATGTATATTACATTTTAGATTTGAACATAATGTTTGTAAATTATTTTTTCATATATATTTTATAGGTTTCTTAAAATGAACCCTAGCGTCCGAGGTTTAAAGGAAGTGTGTTAAGGTGTCTTGCCATGTTCCCATTGAGCAGATGTGTTTACCGCCAGTCATCGTCCAATCGTTCCAATTAACATATGACGCCAGCATTACACACGACAAAAAAACATATCCAAAAACATGAACCCATTATTTGAATAATTACACGGTCCCACGCAGTTGGCCTATGAAAGGATTGAGGCATCTGCCCGCCGGAGCCCTCTGGCATCGGTAACACCGAACTCATTAACACTGAAATTGATAAAACTTCAATTGCATTCAGCTGTCTGCGGATATACGTGTCAGTTCATAAATTATATGGTGGGTTTGATTAGATTTTCAAAACTGTTACCTTCGTTAACGGCCTTTACGATGATAACTACTAAGTAAAGACTATTCTAAAGAATGTAAAGAACCAAATGAACGAAGTCTACAGATAGAAAATTATTTGGGAAGTAAGACTAATGGTACGATTATGGTCATTTCAGTTAAATATTTAAGCTCTTTAAATGTGAAGGTCACAGGCTTTAGCATGTAGTGCAATTACGGTCACCATTTAACGTTAAATAAATCCTTAAATTTTTCTTTAAGCTACAGCCAGATATATCTCTCTATACCGCTAAATTTGAGGTTGTATTTGACACTGGATCAGATTGTAACGTTTCCTGAAATTGTATTTAAAGTTAAACATTTTTATTTACAAGAAAATGGAATTGATCCATGTTTTAGTTCATTTAATTGCCGAGGAAGATGACTACAGGTAATAAAAGATAAATTTATAAACATTATAAATTATCAGAAATATGTACTTTGTATTTTTTTTAGGAGAAATCTTCGCATAGAACGAAGTTTATAAGAGACACAGAAAATCCATTTGAAATGGCTAATGCGAGTTTTAGAATTTTTTTTCGGCTGTCAAAACAAATGATTTTCTACGAAATTTTGCATCCACTACATAATTTGCAAGGCAAGACGAACTTCCACTACATCTCAAAGTGTTAGGAACTATCAACTTTTTGGCAACTGGTTCTGACCAAAAAGCTGTGGGGAACTCCATTTTTAATTGCCTGAGCCAGAGTAGTTTAAGCAAAGCTATAAACCAAGTATGCAGGCTCATTACGAATTGCTTAAGCCATGTGTGTTATTTTCTATGAAAATTACCTATGAACATACATTTTTATCTTAAAATTATTGTTTTACTATTTATTATGGTAAACATGGTAAACATGGTTAAATAAATCATGTACTTTGAATTCATTTTGCTATGTATTTTTGTTTTTTTTTTTGTTTTTTCTTCAATAAATAAAGATTTTAAGTTTTTGGTTATATCATGTTATATATTCTGACAGCCAGCACAAAACATTAAATTAACATGTCTTTACTATTGCTTTCTCTCTTTATTCAATGCGCACAGACAGATACAGACAATGCTGAATTGAACGTTACTTAATTAACCTCTAACACGGTCACAATTCTATAGCTGAAGTATTTAAATTTAGTTGACCATAATAGCAAAATTTTAAATAATTTAATAGTCGAAGTTAAAGATTCATTTAGCCGTAAATTCTGTAAGATTTACATGTTGGACCATAATCGTACCATAAGAAACAGTCAGCTTAAAACGATACGTATAAAAAGCCAATGAAGGAAGAGCAAATGTTTAGGTGAAGTAGCGGACTGTCAAATTGAACTTATTGGACTTATTTAGAAAAATGAACAAATAAATAAATAAATAAAGATATAAATTATATGATTCCATATTCTCAATTTATAAAACAATAACAGCAAAAAGTAAAATTCAACTCAATTTAAATAATAGAAATGAAATAAAAAGAAATAAACAAATACATTTTGAAACAGAGTTACAATAATTTAGATGAATGTATAGTCCGTACCAAATTAGTTTTGAAGATCGCAATAAAATAATAAAAGTTAGGGAACTCATAAAATTACAATAGAAGTGATATAACTAGGCGTGTGGATTCTAATCCCATAGCCATAGGGATTAGTTTTTCACATTAAGCATCTTACATAAAGGATTAACAAAAACAAGTATACCTACTTATTTATAGCTAGTACTTATGCGTATGTATGCGACACTAACCGTTGACTATTTACAACGTGGTTGTAAACATGAACCCTAGCTCTTTTGTAGTTTAACAATGTGATTATAGTTATAAAGAATAATTGTTTCAGACCGATCTTCAAAAATAATATGGTATGTTCTACAATACTTTTTTCAAATTTTTATTTTAACCCCTTTGCGTTAAAGGATGCAGGACTGTAATTAATTTAGTACATTTTTGGTAAAAAAACGTGTTAATATTAAAAAATTCTAAAAACTACTTTTTGTTCCTTAATCTATGTTTTACGAGCTTTCTTTTGATATCACACAATGAATTTTAAAGAAAAATAATTATTTTAATTATTTTCCAACGACACGAAACATCAATGTACATTATTGAGATTTTTTTCAAATTTTTAAATCAACCCCTCTGGGAAATAGGGAGGGGAACAAAAAAGTTTGAAATATTTTTGACGAAAATCGCCTGAGAATATTTCAAATTTATTTATCTTTTAATTGGGAGTGCACACCTAAATTCCTTGAAAATTTCTGCATTCTGTAGAAAAAAATCAATTGACACCAACAAGGAAATGTCCACCTACTGTCTTCAGGTAACATTTAACACGTGATTTATTTCCCAAGAACCTGATTAGAGCCCCAAGATTGACGGGATAAGAACCCTGTACTACTTCTGTCTCAACCTCAGATACAAGATTAGCTGATTCTAATTTATTTTTCAAAACAAAAAATTGTAATGCGATACAATCAACTTTTTATAAATTATTATTTTTTTGGTAGCTAAAATTAATTATTTTAATACCTTTCTTTCTAGATTTTTTTTTGATGTTAATTAATTACTTCGCATATGACATTTAAATATTTCTTTTGAATTAAACTTCTTTTAAAATATAAGGCTTAAAATATTAGCATATGGATCGTATTTTATATTTTATAAATTTAAATAAAATTTCAATTTGTTTAGTTGCTAATAAATTGACAATTTATTTAATAATATTTGTAAACTTGGTATTAAGGGGTCATAGGTCGAATAGTTTTCGAATGTTGTACCAATATAAAAAAATCAAGTCATTCTTGCGACAACTTTATCGTTGCCGCTACTCGGTAGATCCAAGAGATTCTGAGTATACGAGGTCTGTTCAAAAAGTATCGCGAATTTTGTGTTTTTTCAAAAATTATTACTAATTCATGAATATCTATTTTGTCCCCTTCAAAGTAATCCCCACCAGATATTATACACTTGTTCCAACGTTTTTTCCAATCCTCAAAGCACTTGAAAAAATCATTTTTTGTGATCTTGTTCAGCTCCTTCTTCGATGCCGTCTTTATCTCCTCACTCGTAGCGTCCCAGCAAACATTGAACTAACGGCCGAACGCCGGCAAACTGCTTTTACGCTGGTACATTGCTGGCACCAAAAGTAAGTGCAACGCCAGTATTAATAATGTACTTCACATTTGTATTTCGCACTCCGCCTATACGAAGTACTTTACCAGCATTTTATAAGCATTCCTTATTTGTATTAATCCAAGATTATTTCTAGCGGGCCAGTGTTTATGTTTATAACTTTTTTTGAATGTAATAATTTGAAAAGTCTGACCGTTCTTAGTCATAAAACACCCTAATGGCGTGGCCTTCGAGGGTCGGTACAAGTGATATTCTGTTAGTATAAGTTGGGACGTGTTGGTGAACAGTTTTTAAAGATGTGTATTTGAATAGTTATTGATTGTGAGCATTATACAGTTTTTTATTGTGATTTGTGTGTGTTTTGTTAGATTTAAGGACGTAGTTTACACAAACTATTTCATATTAAATTGTTTAATTTTTAGTTTAGTTCAATCATAGTTTTTTTCATGTAATAAAATTTTCAATTATTAATAAATCTGATACAAGATTATAAATATGTCATTTAAAAAATATAACTTGTCATATTTCATTTTGAATAGTGACATCTTAAATATTTTGTAAATATAATACTAACCTAAAATAATACAAACTTAATCCAAAACTGTAAAGCTTTTTTTACAATATAACCAAGTTTCTAAAAGTCAGTAATACACTATAAAAATCACCAAAATAACCAGATCTAGTTTGTTCTTACAAAAGTGAACAGCTTATAGCATTAATGCTTATAAAATTGGTTTATTGAATTTATTTTAACAAGTATGATTTCTTTAGGTTGGCACTCTTCAAGTCAGGGGGAAAAGATGTGGTAGATAATACAAGACGAATATTGGCGAAAATTATTAGTCACCCCTTATCTTTAGGATGAAATTGGTTTGACCGAAATGGCAGAAAACCATTTTCTTAAAATTCTTCATTAAATTAATAAATTAAATAAACTAATTCCTGTTATTCCTGAAATTATATTTATTTAATATTCCCAGCAAACATTGAACTAACGGCCGAACGCCGGCAAACTGCTTTTACGCTGGTACATTGCTGGCACCAGAAGTAAGTGCAACGCCAGTATTAATAATGTACTTCACATTTGTATTTCGCACTCTGCCTATACGAAGTACTTTACCAGCATTTTATAAGCATTCCTTATTTGTATTAATCCAAGGTTATTTCTAGCGGGCCAGTGCTTATGTTTATAACTTTTTTTTAATGTAATAATTTGAAAAGTCTGACCGTTCTTAGTCATAAAACACCCTAATGGCGTGGCCTTCGAGGGTCGGTACAAGTGATATTCTGTTAGTATAAGTTCGGACGTGTTGGTGAATAGTTTTTAAAGATGTGTATTTGAATAGTTATTGATTGTGACCATTATACAGTTTTTTATTGTGATTTGTGTGTGTTTTGTTAGATTTAAGGACGTAGTTTACACAAACTATTTCATATTAAATTGTTTAATTTTTAGTTTAGTTCAATCATAGTTTTTTCATGTAATAAAATTTTCAATTATTAATAAATCTGATACAAGATTATAAATATGTCATTTAAAAAATATAATTTGTCATATTTCATTTTGAATAGTGACATCTTAAATATTTTGTAAATATAATACTAACCTAAAATAATACAAACTTAATCCAAAACTGTAAAGCTTTTTTTACAATATAACCAAGTTTCTAAAAGTCAGTAATACACTATAAAAATCACCAAAATAACCAGATCTAGTTTGTTCTTACAAAAGTGAACAGCTTATAGCATTAATGCTTATAAAATTTGTTTATTGAATTTATTTTAACAAGTATGATTTCTTTAGGTTGGCACTCTTCAAGTCAGGGGGAAAAGATGTGGTAGATAATACAAGACGAATATTGGCGAAAATTATTAGTCACCCCTTATCTTTAGGATGAAATTGGTTTGACCGAAATGGCAGAAAACCATTTTCTTAAAATTCTTCATTAAATTAATAAATTAAAGAAACTAATTCCTGTTATTCCTGAAATTATATTTATTTAATATTTATAAATAAATCAATAAATTATAACTGTTAATTCAATTTACAATCGGCTAGTTTTACCATCGTTGAATAAATTTATTTAACAACTTAAGTTAACAATATCGCATCATTCTATTGACAGCAATGTTAATTTCTTCATTAATAGTTTAAAACCGATGCGATATTGTCAACTTTACTTGTTAAATAAATTTATTCAACGATGGTGAAAATGGCCAAATGAGTATTTATTTTGCACCTAACCATTAATTTATTTTAATACTGGGTAAGTACACATATATTACATTTGAAACACTAGAGAGTGGGTATAATATAAGCACTAGTCTGTCAGAAATAAATCTTGCAACTAATGCGATTATTTTGCACTTTACCGTTGCTGGGCCAGCTAACGGCCACGGGGACACCGGGGTACTGGCCCAGTGCAAAATGCCAGCACTGGACCAATGCGAAATGCCAGCACTGGCCCAGTGCGAAATGCCAGCACTGGCCCATTACTTTCAATGCACTTTACCGTTGCTGGGCCAGCAACTGATACATCAATGGACCAGCTAAGGGCCACGGGACACCGGGGTACTGGCCCAGTACGAAATGCCAGCACTGGCCCATTACTTTCAATGCCGGCGAGTATGTGCTTTACCAGTACTGGTCCGGATAAAAATGTTTGCTGGGTTTATAAATAAATCAATAAATTATAACTGTTAATTCAATTTACAATCGGCTAGTTTTACCATCGTTGAATAAATTTATTTAACAACTTAAGTTAACAATATCGCATCATTCTATTGACAGCAATGTTAATTTCTTCATTAATAGTTTAAAACCGATGCGATATTGTCAACTTTACTTGTTAAATAAATTTATTCAACGATGGTGAAAATGGCCAAATGAGTATTTATTTTGCACCTAACCATTAATTTATTTTAATACTGGGTAAGTACACATATATTACATTTGAAACACTAGAGAGTGGGTATAATATAAGCACTAGTCTGTCAGAAATAAATCTTGCAACTAATGCGATTATTTTGCACTTTACCGTTGCTGGGCCAGCAACTGATACATCAATGGGCCAGCTAACGGCCACGGGGACACCGGGGTACTGGCCCAGTGCAAAATGCCAGCACTGGACCAATGCGAAATGCCAGCACTGGCCCAGTGCGAAATGCCAGCACTGGCCCATTACTTTCAATGCACTTTACCGTTGCTGGGCCAGCAACTGATACATCAATGGACCAGCTAAGGGCCACGGGACACCGGGGTACTGGCCCAGTACGAAATGCCAGCACTGGCCCATTACTTTCAATGCCGGCGAGTATGTGCTTTACCAGTACTGGTCCGGATAAAAATGTTTGCTGGGGTAGCGTCGTCCTTTCATGGGCCTCTTCAGTTTTGGGAACAAGAAAAAGTCACAGGGGGCCAGATCTGGGAAATACGGTGGCTGCGGCATTAATAGTGTGTTGTTTTTGGCCAAAAATTCGCGCACAAGCAACGATGTGTGCGGAGTCGTTCACGGGATCTTCTAGGCCCTCTGAGAACATTTTGTACTACCGATAAACGTTGCTTCGGTCAACATTCGGAATGCATCCGCGGACTTAACTTTGTTTTTCACACAAAATTTGATACAGATTCTTTGATCCATTTTTTGGTATAGGCAAAAATCAAAGACGAGCCAAAACACCTGCAAGCAAAGCAACTGTCAAAAATTAACTGAACATTCAAAATGGCCGAACTTGTCGGCATAAGTGAGAGACATGAGTACCAATATAACGCCACAAAAAAATCGAAAATCGAATATACGTAACCCGCGGAATTTCAAAATTCGCGATACTTTTTGAACAGACCTCGTACATCTGTAGATCCACATTTTAATCAGTTAGTTAGTTAAAATTTTTGGAGCACACCAACAAACGCTATTAGCACCAATCCACATTTTTAAATATTGAACTTTTTGGTAGGTTTTGTCAGAATTGGGCATTTCGGCTTAGTTGGTAGATTCGGCTCTGTAGATGTCGGTCAGTTTATTGAGCCAGACTGAGCCGGTTCGTTCATGAATGACCCATCTCTAATCCAGACCTTTACTCCATAACGAGTGTGTACACTGCTGAGCTGTACTCTATTTTCAAGGCCCTGTGTTTTGTTTCGTCAAAGTAAAGTCGGTCAAGTGTTATCTTGACTCGCTGAGCGTTCTGAACAGTATCCAAGAACCAGATCCAATGCATCCTCTTGTACTAAAGATCTGGTTGCTACTCTAGAATCTGAATGCTCAGAAGGTGAGGGTATAGCTGTTCTGGATACCGGGACATGTTGGTATTAAAGGCAACGAAGCGGCTGAAGAAGCTGCAAAAGCCGGCTCCCACAGACTTATAATTGATGTGAGTTTCATATTTCCAGATGACGCAAAGAGTCATCTGAAACATCTTGTTTTAGCCAAGTGTCAGCATGAGTGGAGCAGTATACAGAACGTTAAGTTGAGACAGATTAAGGGAAACGTTAAACCGTGGGGTTCTTCCTGCAGGATTAATCGCAGGGAAGAAACCGCCATCACACGCTTCCGTATAGGCCACTGTTGGTGGACCCATGGACACCTCCTTCGAGGTTAAGAGTCCCCTATCTGTGAGACGTGGAACACACATTTGTCTGTGTTACACTTTTTAATGCTACATCATACTTTTTGTCTAAAATTCGTTTGTTTATCATTCCAAAACTTTTAATTCACTTATACATGTAATCCAGCAATGTTCCTGGTTATCAGCAGTAATCTGATACCTTTGTTCTAGTAATTATTTATTAATTTAACACGTAAAATTATCAACATCACGATATATTCACATTTTTGCTCGAATTTTGTACCAGAAGTGTTGAGATTTTACTAATGAATATATAATAGAGCTTTACAGTTTTGAAAATAAATCCTTAGGGGTTTCTCACACTTTAGGCAGGTGTAAAAATAATGGTTTTTTAATTATCACGGTTGTAAATTAATCAAATAGTGGTTTTTAGCACCTTTGTCGGTGACGAAAGGTTCAATAGCCGATGGTGAATCTGATTTGGCTGACCATGAAAAAAACTAAAATAAGGAAAATACACAAAATATTAACAACTCTAAAGCGAATATGTGAGGATTACACACAGAAAAATGAATAAAATTATAAAAATGTTTTTGATTTACGTGCACCAATTTCATAATATATTCTATAGACTTCATTCAACATAAGAACAACACAGGGTATCATAAATTACGTCATCAATTCTGCGCGAGAAAATAACTGATCACACTGACGTACATAAGGGTTTTAAACAATTGTTGTGGGTAAGAAACAAACAAAATCATGTATTTCAAATAAATTTTTACTCATTTTAGTACACGGTATACCTTGAAACGTATGAGAAATAAATAATAATAACGGAAATAAACAAACAACATCGCAAAATACGCGTAGTCAAAAACAAATCAAAGTAAGGGCCGCCACTGAAATGTGTTAAACTAATTGTTGATAACGTAATGGACGAAATTTGGTTTCAGCACATGGGACCCGCTAGCATCTGCCTGTGTTTTTCTTATGTTGAACGAAGTCTACCTCAAAATAAGTAAGAGTTTTCCTCTATACATACGAGTGGTAATCGGAAAGTTTCTAGAGCGAACTAAAAGACAGAGTTGCGCGCATGTCTTTCATATGTTTTGAAAGTCTAATCTTTCATATAACTGCAGACAAATTGCCAGACCGATTATGCATACAGTCTAGCTGTGACAGTCAACTAAAACAACAAATTACGTACATTTTCTTAATTGTGAATAAAATCCGTGCAGTGATAAAACATTTCTTTTTAAAAGGCTTAAATGCTAAAGACATAAAAACAGAGTCAAACGGAGTTCCTGGTGAGTCTGCTATTTCATAATCGACAGTTGCAAACTGGATTGGAAAATTTAAACGCGGTCGATCAAGCACAGCACGTTCTGGTAGGCCGAAAATAGCTACCAATGAAGGACCAGTTAGACAAGTCCACGGAATCATGATGAACGATCGCCAACTAAAATTGCGACAAATAGCAGAGGCAATAGGCATTTCATATGACTGCGTACAATGCAATTTACGCCAACATTTGGACATGACAAAGCTCACTGCAAGATGGGTGCCGCGTTTACTAACAAACGACCTAAAGCAAGTGAGAATGACTACACTCTGCAGACCAAAGAACAATCTAAAAAGTGGATAGATCGCGGTAAACCAACTTCGCAGAAGGCCAAAATGATGCCATCAGCTGGTAAAATTATGGCCAGAGCCGTAACTAGGCAGGGGCAATAGGCACATGCCCAGGGCTCAGATTCTAAGGCAGCGCCCTGAATGGTAAAAATTGGCATAATAATTGTATTTGAGTGAGCACCTTTTTTTTAGATCATCACTTGTATTTTAGAAGTGAGGACTTTTTTGTTTTAAGTCATCACTTGTATTTTAGAAGTGAGGATCTTTTTTTTAGGCATATACAGTGTTTAGGGGGGCCCAGTTATAAAATTTTGCCCAGGGCTCGAAAAAGCTAGTTACGACCCTGGTTATGGCTACGCTCTTTTGGGATTCGCGAGGAATAATTTTTATCGACTGCGTCCAACATAGAAGAACAATAACAGATCTGTATTATATGTCGATATTAGATAGATTGAACGAAGAAACTTTTGTATGTGCAAAAGTCCTCATTTGGCAAAGAAAAAAGTCTTGTGCCACCAAGATAACACACCTTGTCACAAATTGGTAATCGATGGCAAAACTGCTGAATTTTCCACAAATTTTTCAACAGAAACACATGAAAATATACGTTGAGACACTAATTTCACTAAGTTTATTTGATCTCACTCGATAGTAGTATTTAGACCAAAATTTGGTAACCAATTTTTCAATTATATGGGAATCAAATGGGATTGTAAAATTGATAAATTTGTGTTAGTGTTGTGAAAAAAATTGTATTGAATTTGATAAACAAACAATTATTTTAAACTAAAAAATATATACATATGTTAACTTGTCTCCAGATTTACCAATATAAAATCGTCTAAAACATAAAATCGAAGTAAAATACCCCAAACTCAAATTTGCCAGAATTTCTGGACAATTCAAACTTGTGGTCGAATTTAGGTATTTATTTCAATGTCAAGATTTTTTCTATACTTTTATCAAGTCATCTGTGAGTATGGCTACTTTGTATTTTCCAGCTGTATATATTAAAAGTTACCTCAAGCCAGTGTTCTGAACTGATCACTCTGATTACGGTGTATAATGAGAGGTCTCTGTTGGATCGCCACCTCGTTGGCCCGGCCACCTATAAATTAGACAGTCCATATGCCGGGCCACAGGACATCAACCTCGACCGTTCTATAAAGAATAACCAAATCGATTAAGAACTAATGATGTGATCCGTGTTTGCTGGTAGTAAACGCCCCAAGGAGCAGGAATTCCTTTTTTATATTACCATAATTTTAACCAGAAGCAACGATAATCATATTAATATGTTGAAAAAATATTTCATAACACCTGATATTGAAACAGAATTATATTAACTTATTGATGTCCTTCTTATGAAGAAAAGTAATTGATATTTAGATTACTTGATTTGTAATTACTCTTTACATCCCTCAAAACTCTGGCTGTGTCACATAATAAATTCAAAATCTGCTAACGGCTTCGGATATGAACTCCCGGTATTCGCTAGATGGTTGCTATGATTTTTAGGATGGATTTAAAGCCTGTTATATTAAACTCGACATTTTAATTGACCTAGTTTAATAACGATTATGGGTTTAGTATTGCCATGGATTAATAATTACACTATGCCTTACAAATTAACGATGGCTGTTAATCAAAAAGAGAAACATATTCACAAATACACCGATACCTGAGAGGCCCTTTTTATATGAAAACTAATCCTGATGCATTAGTCCACTGGGCACACATTCATCACTACCGTTTCCAAATAACCGGTTAAATATTTTTTATCAGCTTTTTAAGTACATTCTTCCTATTTTCTGTCGGCAAGTCTTCTTCTTCGAGCACTGTCTATGTGATCTATCTTGATTTGTTCATGGTCATGTCTTTGCATGTGCTATATACCGGGTGAATTATTTAAGGAGCAACATACATGTTTCACATATAATATTAATGAAGTGAGTTATTTCAAAAGTATCATAGCCATAAAATAAATGCTTATCGTATCCATAGAAAAGACAAAATATAATTTTTTAAAATATTTTTTAGACTTAGCTACTAAGGACATTATTATTTTTGTTTGTATATAAATATAAACAAACTAATAAAAATTCATTTATTGTTTCTAATTTATTATTTTTTAGCCGTCTAGGAACTTTATCATGTCAAATAACTATTATATCTAATCACGATTGCATATATGTTGCCATGGATATGAGTTTGCTTTAATAATTTGCTATGTTGCAAATGAAATAACTCACTTCATTAACATTATATGTGAAACATGTATGTTATTCCTTAAATAATTCACCCGGTATGCTAATACTTGTTAAAATTTCGGTTAGCTGATCTTGCCTTCTATATATTCCTAATCAGTCTGTCCTCCAACATCTTCATCACGTGTCCTATCCACTGTAATCGTCTACCTCTCAGTTCTGGTGTGATACTAGGCCTAGAGTACAGTTCTCGGAGATCTTTGTTCTTACAGATACTTTATTCACTGTTAATTTGAATGGAACCAAAGATTTGGTACAATCTTTTATTTTCGAAATCTATGAGGTGTTTTTGATCTCACTTTGTTAAGGTCCATGTTTTGGAGCCATACATTAGTACGGAACATACTATAGCTTGGTATAACCTGATATTGGTGTTCCTAGACAGAACCTGTTTTGAAGAAGGTACCAAGTGCAAAATACGATGCACTCACAGTTGTAATTCTGTTCGTAATTTCCTGCTGTATCAAATTCACCTGATTTATCGTGGTGGCCAGGTATTTGGAAGTATAAACTCTCTCAAAGGTGTTATCATTATTTTTAAGTTGGTCGTGGTCGGAAAATGTAGATTAAAAATCAATTTTCAATGAATAACTTTGGATAACTTTATAGAGGGTGAATAAACTGTAAAAATAGTTTGAGAAACACTGGTAGGGACATACAGAGGGGTATACAAGACTCATGGTTAGGAGGGGCACTTATGATGTTATCTGTATAACGATGACGTAGCTCGCGGCCACATACGGCCCGCACCATATTTTTATGTAACCCCTGAAGCGTTAATAATAAAAAACTTGAGCTTATTTAGAATAAAAATATATTTAAAAATGTAAAATATACTCTCTGTTTATAAAAAATGTCAAGGATTCTTTCGGGATATTTGAAGTTCTGTGACTGCTTATCACTTTGTATGAAAAATAGACCGCATCCTAATGAGTTTGACACCCCTGTTGTTGGATATTGATGTTTGTACAGTGAAATCATTAATTCCTGACCGTTATGTAATACTTGACAGAAACATTTAGTTATCAAACTTATTTCCAAGGACATGTACACATAGGCGTACATTCGATTCTTATAACCTTATACCAATTAATTATATTAAATGAACACTAATTTTCTCTACACGCATGAGTTAATAACAAATATGAAGTTCGCAGCAGATTATCGTTGTTCTTCGGGGGAGTTCAGGTCAACGAAGTAATCTGATTGTTTCTTTAATAAGTTGAGACTTTGAACTGTGAATCGGAATACAGTTTTGATATTTTTAAACTCATTGTTTACTGTCCAATGTAACGCTCAGGAATTAATGATCTCACTGTATCAAAGAGAAGTTATATATATATAGCGAGTGGTTTACGGCTGGCGCCGTTTCTCGCTTTCTTTTTGCCAGGCGACTTTGTCCATCCAGTCGCCATCTTAGAGACCTCTTGCTCCATCGCCTCCCGCACATTCTGAGCCCAGGTCCTTACTGGTCGCCCTGGTCTTCGTCTGCGCGCAGGAATCCACTCCCAAATCTTCTTGAGCCATCGGTCATCAGGCATACGTTGGAGGTGCCCATACCATAAGAGTCGTTTGTTTTCTATAGTTTCTATGATGGAGTTTTCAACGTTCATAGTTGCTCTTATGGTATCATTATGAACGTGCTCGAGTTTGGAGATAACGCAACTCCTTCTCCAAAAGTCCATTTCCACGGCGCTCAGTCGGGCTTTATTTCTTTGTATGAGCTCCCATGTTTCTGAACCATAGGTACAGATACTTTCGACAATAGTTTTGTAGATAACCATTTTCGTCCTTTTGGTTATATTGTCGTTCCACAATACCGGGTTTAGTTGCCTTATTGCACACTTCCCTTGCCCTATTTTATTGTTAATATCATCTTCACTCTTTCCTCTATTTGATAGGGTAACACCTAGGTATTTATATGACTGGCAGTTTCTGATGATTTCGTCATCTATTTTGAGGTCTCTTCCCTTCTCACCAACAACGAGGTATTCAGTTTTCTGTGCATTTATTTCTAAACCCCATTTCTTATATTTCTCCCTTAGTTTCCTCACCATATAGCTGGAATCATCTTCGTCTTCAGCTATCAGAACCGGATCATCTGCAAATAATAGGGTATACAGTGGATTGCCTCCAATATCTATACCCATATTACTGCATTTGCGCCTCCATGCCTTCAAGGCCCCTTCAATATATATCTTGAAGAGGGTGGGAGCTAGAGTGCAGCCTTGTCTGAGTCCTTTCGCTACAGGGAACTCGGGAGAGAGTATTTTCCCTAGCTTGACATAGCTAGAACATTTTTCATAGAGGTTACGAACAGCATTCACATAAGTCTCACTAACACCAATTTTTCTCATGCTTCCCCATAGTTTACCTAGTAGGACTGTGTTGTACGCCTTATGAAGATCTACAAAGGTGAGATGAGTAGATTGATTCCTCGCCATTTTTTTTTCAACTAACTGCCTTAGGACAAATATACCGTCCACGCAAGACCTTCCCGCTCTAAATCCATTTTGATCTTCTGCAATCTGAGAAAGAGAAGTTAATTTCATTATTTGTTGATAAAAAGAAATGTGATTGTTAATCCATGTATCAAAAACTTTCATTTGATATCTCTCAAAATCTTACAAACTTTTTTCTTCGATAAATACATGTTTATTAATATTTTTCGCGGGATATATTTTTGTAGTCTATCTCGTTTAAATCTCTAAATCCAGCACTTGGCCACAATTTCTACCGAACAAACTGTGACGGACTAAGGATTTCTTTACTATATCTACGAAAACCTAAAAATAACAAAAGTTCATGGTTATACTTACGTAACCCCAAAAAGTGAATCAACAAATGCATATGAAAATATGAGATAAACGCAGCGTGTGAAGAAACGAGGTTCTTAACGAGTAACAGTTAAGATGTAGAGATATAGAAGTAGGGCATTCTACCTAATCACAGTACTGTTTTTACTCCATCAACTTCAGTACCTTGAGGGAATTTTTATGTTTCAATATTTTAACAACGCCATAACAGGACGTAATCGAAATATTCCATCTAACAGGATAAAGTTTCCCGAAGGAGATATCTGTTTTTAGAAGCAGTGCACATGCGTTAGAAATCTTTGCTTCTTGTAATCCTACTTGATCCTCGCTACACGGGAACAGATAAGTCTGCTCAAATTGCCTCCTAAATCAGACGGTACATCCGTTCCACGCACCTGATTATATTCTTTGACTGCTGCAAAACAGCCTGTCGAACCTTTATTATTACATATTATCTGTCGCTAGTCGTTCGGGACATTCTGAGGACAATACGATACAAAAGGATGTTGCAATCTCTATGCCCACGTAAAAACTTATATAATACAATAAATAAGCATTTCATTCAATGCTTCTATCGTTGATCAATATCAAACAAATATGGACAAAAGTAATAGAAAATCATGTTGCTGTGGAAATATTGGTACGTCTACACAGGATGTTCAAAGTTAACTCGACATCATTGCTAATTCTGTTATTAATAGAATTACGATTACAATTAAATAGGCAAAATATACTTTACTCAGAATGAAGAGATATTAAGCTGCGTTCAGAGCTCTCAAATTAATAGACTATAATAATAATAATAATAATAATAAATTTTATTATAGTTGAAAGTACAAAAAAATCATGGAAAATAGAAAATCTATGCTAGGAAGATTAAATCATCACCTAGATATTCAGAAATGAACGCCTTTTCTAGCAAGAAGTTTTTGACACAATATTTAAAATTTGCATTATTCAAAGTTCTAATTCTAATGGGTAATTTGTTGAACACAATTGCTCCGACATAAGTAGGCAAATTTTTTGACATATTGTACTTGATTCTGGATAGTCTGATGGGTATTATAGTTATGTACAGTCCCATTTGTGTGCAACAAATCACCATTTTCTTTAATATATAAAAGTAAATGTATTAAATACAAACAAGGTACCGTAAGTATTTTTAATTTTGGGAAAATTTCCCTGCAGCTAGCTCTCCTGTTGACTCTACCAAGGATTCGGACTGATCTTTTTTGAAGTTTAAAAAGACGAAGCCAGTCAGTGTATTTCCCCAAAGTACTATACCGTAAGTAAGGATAGCCTGAACATAAGAGAAATAGACAACTTTGGCTGACTCTAGCGACACATGATTTATGATTTTATAGAGCATATAATTGTATTTGCTTATTTTGATTGCAGTTTCATCAATTTGTTTTTTCCTGTTTAATTTTGAATCTAAAAAGAAACCTAACAATCTGACTGTGTCCGTCTTCATTATTATGCACAGTCCTATTTAAACTAAAAACCATGTTGTGAGTTTTTTCCAAGTTGAGCTTTAGTTTGTTATATGTGAACCAACGTGTACGCTAGGACTTGTGTACTGTTGATTGTCACTAACAATTTTGTCATTTGGTAACGCAAGCGACCGTTCATAGCTCTAAATTGAATGAACTATGCGTTGTTGATTGTAGATAGTTTTCCAAACTTTGTAGTTAGTGCGTTGTTTTAATGAGACAGACATATAAACACCATTAGTTATCTCCATTGAATAAAAAAACTAAAGGAAGGAAGCATACATGTTAATTGTACTGACGAGGATGGTATTTCAAAATGGCAGATAATAGTTTCCGGCTGTACTGTGGCGTAGAGCATTTATTAAAATAATTGTTATCGGTACAAAAAAAATATCTATCTTCATATTTTCAAAAGAAGCTCAATATAGGAGATACAAACTTTACATATTTGTAATTTATTATTATAAAATTAATGATACAGACAAATAAATAAATGCATACAGAACTTATAGTAGAAAATTATGACCGTACGCCATTGTCCATAAGTAACATTTACAATTTTTATTAATTAGAATGATATTATTTAGAAAATAGTTAATAAAGTTAATAAAATACAAAAAGATTCAATTTAACAAGGACGTGGCTGTCTCCACAGCTTGTATGGAACATGATAATGTTGGTTGGTAATCGTCCTTTACGATGAAGTTTTGCCTTATTAATGTGCGGAATCTAATTGGAATTTTCTCGTTTTACAAACATGGTTGCTTCTAGACAAGTTTGCAATGTTAGAAAACCATTATCAAGGGTTTGAATGTTTAATGCATTAAATGCATTTTCGTCGATTGTATTTGGTGAATCTGTACCTATGTTACATTAAAATCTGGACTATTTGGCGGTTCTGATTTAAGTTGATTTGGAATTTTTTCTTTGCAATTCAACACAATTTTAATCAAAATTCTCCATTTTGTTAGAGCAGCGGGTGTCACTTTAATTTGTCTAAAATACGCGTTTTGTTTTCTGTGAATTACTTTTGACATGCAAAACTATTTGCGCGCCATTTGTTTATTAGTTGCCTAGCAACCACTTATTTAAAAATTAAAATAAAAAATATCAAGATAATATTATTTTCCTTAATCCCATATTTTTACCGACCGCCAACATATATAAGGTAGGTATTATGATCATACCGATTTTGACATTTCGAGATTTGGATGGATCGAGTCCCGAATTGAGGTCCCTACATAACGTTTTGACTATTTTTAGTTAGCATGTGTACACGTGCAAAGCAAATTCGGCTAAAAGGGTTTTTATAAAACTTCATATTTAAGCATCAATGGCTTGATGTTGATCAACTTTTGGTGAAAATCGGTTAACTATAAATGGGAGGTTACTCGTGTCGGTTTTAAGATTTTTGCGAATATTTCACAACGGAAAAATATTTTGAAAAATTTTATTTAACAAAAGTTGCTATAAAAACAATAACTAACAACTTTTAATTGAGACATTTTTTGATAAAGCAGCATAAATTAGACAAGTACTTTGTGATGGCGGTCAGTCCTGTGGTGGCCACAACTGATTTTTTTCTTTAAATAGCATAATAAATACACGTTTTAGTTTAAAAATAATGCTTTTAAAATTTATAAAATATCCCTTGTAACAAAAACAATTTTTTTTTTAAATTTATGTGGCCTTCACTGCTTCGGCAATTGGCCAAGAGAAAAAATTTATTTAACAAAAGTTGCTATAAAAACAATAACTAACAACTTCTATTAGACACTTTTATATAAAACGAAAAAAAATTGAAATTTTTTTCGAAAGTGTCTATTTTTCATACTTATGGTATATGTAACGTTTCCATGGTAATGATAAATAATATCTCTATTAGAAAATATTAGGCCCAGTTATTTCTACTCTGCTGCTAGAATGTATTTTATACAAGTACTTTGTGATGGCGGTTGGTCCTGTGGTGGCCACAGCTGATTTTTTTAGTAATGTATGCCATATTTTCGGACGGAGAGATTTTTTTTTGTGAATAACTCAGAAATTTGATACTATGTTGGTTCGCCATTTTCATCATCATCATTTGCGTCAAAATACTACCAGTTTATCCGTTTATTCGTAATCGTAGCTCTGCTAATAACAGAGCTAGTAGTGGTAACAAGGTAACTTTGAACACAGTGTATATTTAATAATAAACATAAGGGTATAATTGGTAAAAGAATGGTTTTAATTAGGATTTTGATTAGGATTAAATCAAATGTTGTGTATACTTGAAAATTGTGTCACGGGTATAGGTGTACATATCTTGCTTTGAGTGTACTGCTCGTATATATTTTTACCTGCCTTTAAGCTGACGGATGTAGAAGCGATATATATCCTATTGCAGAGTGCAGAAAGAAATTCTTTCTTTCTTCTACACTGTCAGTCGCGTTGATTTTTGGAAAACTCAGATCCTCCATCTTCCTTTGTTAAGTATCAGGTCTTGTCAGATATCTTCTTAAATAATATTGAAAGGATTGAAGTTAGATTTACTATCGCTCGTTAGTTTTTTTCCAATCGAGCAAGGAGTGTACATACAGGAAGAAATGTAGTGACTGATGTTATAAATGATGGAAGCTACATGTACGGATGATTTTTAGTTTGTAGCAATTCGTAATCTCTCCGTTTCTCCGTCCATAACTCGCGGTCCGGAGTCGTGTTAATAAATCGTAGAAATAGGCTTGCCGCTGCACGTAGCGCGCTGAAGAAGGGAAGGTAAACGAGGTTATATGTATGCGAGAGGCAACATAGAGGTGCATCCGACAGACGCACACGGACATGTGATGTTCAAGTAACATGTAAATTAAAGAGCCGCTCCATCGCTCCAAGAGTGGCCTGTTCATTGGCTATAAAACCCGGCAAATGTCCTTGAGTTATGTTACACGCTGTAACTGTAGGAGGTAACTGATACATATATCTTATCAGCGTTAAGAAATATTGTCTTATAAATATTAACAGCTAATACCTCGTTCCCTTCCGTCCGTACCCCTCGTTCTCATTACCATGAGACATTATCATCTCAATTAGTTCTACTCACAATCGACTGTTTGACATTGGACACTTCATAACAGATACCGATCTCTGGACACCGGTCAACCGACATATTAGCAAGGCATACACTGGCGTTATTTCCCGCCATTCCGTAACTCCAAGCTTCCTATCAGATGTGCGAAGGGAAACTAAGTTCGTACAAAGCTAATCGTGAAGGAAAAAATAAAGTAATAATTACTTAATAATGGCTGCGTTCGCGGATGAAATTCTGGACAGATTACAGTGTTCGTATGCACTATGCCCTTCACACAACAAACATACCTTTAACTAAGGTGACCATATTTTTTAGTTCAAAATTCGGGACGGAAGTACATAGACGGGGGAGTTCATTATTCAAGCATAATTGTTTCATTCATTTTTTTAAATACAAATTATATACAATAAATAATAATAATTTATAATAAATAAAAATTTCCAATCACATCTAATTAACTAATATTATTAAGAGGAACATTATTAAAATCACAGTATTTTTTAATTGAATTCAAAATTTATTCATTAAAATTACTCAGTAGGAAACTTTTTATATTTTTCCAAAGTATGGATCTTTTTGAGTAGAACTTTTTTGCTTTGAAGCTTTTTACAAAAATCCGCACAGTTTTCTTCATAATTTTAATCAGTAATATTGCTTTTATGTGTTTACATCAAGTTTAGTCTTGTCACTTGTCCAAAACCTGCTAATCAAGGAAAATACCCTTTCAGTAGATTTTATTTTAGTTCAAGTTTTGTAAAACTAATTTTAGTTACAATATATTAAAAATAAAAATTGGAAATGAGTACCTTTTCTAAAATTCGGGACAAAAAACTCGAATTCGGGATAAACATTGCCTCTGTAAAAATTCGGGACGAATGGTCACCTGTCAACAGTTGCCAGGATTTTTATAATTATTTAAAATAAACGTGTTTTCTTATATGATATTTAGAATGAACTGTATCACTTCACATTTTTATCAGGCTTAGGACTGACTATATTTGAATTATAAATACAGACATGTTTAAAAATCGTTTTGTTTTAAAGTCTTTATAGTCTATATTAAATACTTCAGATTTGTACAAACAAAAATCATTCTTTTTTTGCAACAAAAATAAATCCTAGCAACTTCAATTAATTATACATATGGCTAACTTTGTATAGAAAATCTATTACGTCTTCCTCCAACTTTTTTATTTAAACATGCACAGTCGGCACTATATTTCGAATAAAAGTCGCATATTTTATTTATTATTGTTTTAGACATAAAACTATCTATTTTCTTGAAAACTTGTAAATCGGGTCGTTTTCGCTGCTGATTTTTGTCACGAACATTGATACGTTGAATTGTTCTGTATGGAACACTAGTTAATTCCGCAGTTCTAAATATAGGTTTGTAACCTTCCGAAACTAACTTTTTATAAACGTTCAGTATCAGAACTTTGCAACCTTCTGACAAATGACATTTTTCTTTAGTAGCCACGTCCACATTTTCGCATTCCACGTCAACGTCCACATTTTCTCACTCCAAATCACCTTGCACAGATTCACTATTTTCACTACAGAAATTAGGAATTTCTTCAAAATCTAATGGTCGCCAAAGAGCCATGTTGTTAATGTATGCACGCTATGAACGTTAAAAATTAACAAACAAACAGTATAACAACCCCTAAAATTTAGAAACAATAGGATTATAAATTTGGAAAATATCCTTAATGGTTTTTAAAAAACTTCAATTGAACTAGTGTTACATCTATTCGATTGAAATTTAAATTTCCCTTAATACCTCTTATATTCTTTTTATTGCAATAAGTCTTGGGATTACTGCCATAAACCCATTACCGTATTGTTAAGCTTCTTAACAAGAGTGGCCATTTCATTTTGGAAATACTATAGGGTAAAGGTGGGATAGATGCCCCAGTTATAGAAAAACAATCGTGTTGCATTAATCTTAATTATTAAACTTTATCTGTTACTTTGCTATAATTCTCAGATAATCTTACTAAACAATAACATAAGATTAAAACACTTATAATTATTCTAAATATGTAAAATTAATGATTTAAAATAGTATTGTAATTGGCCATATATCCCATATCGATGGGATTTTTGCCCCATATGGTGGTATATATGCCTCACTAAAATAATACATTTGATTTTGACCAACAATTTTAATATTTTTTTAAAATAACAATTAAAAATTACAATTTAATCAAAATCACAATTTATTATTATTATTTTTTACGGAGTGGTCATACCGATTTTGACTATTTTTAGCATGATGCCTGTTGGTCTGTATGTCTGTCGGTCCATGGAGATGTGTAGAGCAATTTCGGCCAAACGGATTTTTATGAAACTTCATATTTAAGTTTTTAACATCAATGGCACCAGTTGCTCAACTTTTGGTACAAATCGGTCAATTATAAATGTAAGTTTACTCGTGTAGATTTTAAGATTTTTGTGAATATTTCGCAACAGAGAAACTTTTCTAAAACATCTATTCTACAAAAATTACTATACAAGTAATAATTAACAACTTTTATTTGAAACATTTTTTGATAGGACTTAATAAATTTTTAAAACTTTTCATATTTTTGCGATATTTTTTCCAAGTAGGATTTCCTATCTATTTTGGCATATAGGTTGTTTCGTGTCCTTGGGAAAATGTTAGTATAAGATTATATATATTTATATATATTTTATTACAAGATTATATATACAATGCCCGAGCCATATATCCCACATTTTTTGCGGCCTTGTATCCTTTTTCTATGGGATAGATGTCCCATCTGTTTCTTTCGAATGTATACAATATTAAGCATTATTTTCTACTCTATAATGTGAGGTTAAGTGTCTTCTGATACCTAGTAATGAAACTAATTTTGTTAAAGTTATAGTTACGTCATAAAACAAAATGTCGTAACTATTGAAATACAACCACTCATATGATCACCTACCTTTTCAATTTAATTTTTCATAAACTATTAACATTGATGATAATTTAACACATTTATTTCAGAAGACTGTGTTTCCCGTACAAACTGTCAGTACTGAAATGATACAAACACACACCGTTATGGATATATGCGAAGTGGGGCGTTTATCCCACTGGGGCATCTATACCAACTTACTTTGTATCCTTTTTCTATGGGATAGATGCCCCATCTGTTTATTTCGAATGTATACAATATTAAGCATTATTTTCTACTCTATAATGTGAGGTTAAGTGTCTTCTGATACCTAGTAATGAAACTAATTTTGTTAAAGTTATAGTTACGTCATAAAACAAAATGTCGTAACTATTGAAATACAACCACTCATATGATCACCTACCTTTTCAATTTAATTTTTCATAAACTATTAACATTGATTATAATTTAACACATTTATTTCAGAAGACTGTGTTTCCCATACAAACTGTCAGTACTGAAATGATACAAACACACACCGTTATGGATATATGCGAAGTGGGGCGTTTATCCCACTGGGGCATCTATACCAACTTTACTATATATATAAGGATAATTTTGGCATTTAGATTTATCCACTTACAGGATTGATTTGACTCATTGAATTCACACACTGGCTCAGTAGCCAACTCTACTCCAATCTAAACAGATCAAACAGATGCCGGTCAACCAATGCTATATTCCTAGTGGTTCCTCCATGAACTCTCTGTATATCTAAGCGTCAAGTAGCGAAAGATAATCTGTTGTCGAGTACTAATAGATATAATTACAGAGGCATGCTGTGTACTATTGCTCTGTTACACTATAATGTTGGGGATTACCTGCGTCGGCGGCCTAGGGATTAGAGGAGACAAAGCCGCAGTCAGGTAATTCAGGCCGACTAAATACCTGACGTTAATGCGCGCTTTACCGCTGTGCTGCTAGGATTACTGCCACTGCTTAATGCGTCTAAGTGAATAATAATTACACAAATGATTGCATCGCTTTGCTAGGATCTACTGTACAGGACAACGGAATTATAAAGGATTAGATAAATTGAATCACTTCTTTACTCAGTGACAAGATGTCCACTATTTAAATCTTGTGCGGAATATTCGAATATTTGTGCGTCGAAAACTTAACATTTCGAGAACATAATGAGTGGCAAATTCTCCAACGTAGAAATGTTTGGCTTATAAAATGCTTTGTATGTACCTATGTTTCGACAAACAATTGTTGGCGTTGAAAATTCCTATAAACTGTTTAACCTTAAGACAATTTTATCCAAAAATGTGCTAAATAATCCCACATTTAACCTAAGGGGGCGGGGACTAATATAAAAACTTGAAAAAAATCTAAATAGTAGTAGTTATAGAGTAATGTACATTATTGGGAATCAGAATAGTTAAAAAGAAATTTTTGATCAGATTAGTTTTTCGAAAAATATCAAATTTTTTGTGGCGTTGAAAATATACATTTTTTTAAAAAATTTAATGTGTGGTATTAAAAGAAAAATTAAAATGTTTCCTAAAATATTTCCTATAAGTTCAGTTTTAGGTATGACCACCAAAAAACCCTTATAACGTCACTCATGTGTCTGTCTGTCTGTCTCTCTGTACGGTAAAAATTGTAGTCAAACGGCTTAACATTGAAATTTGTCATGCTTATACAACTCTTTGAAAAATACTGAGAGTTAAAAAAGCACATCCCGAGATAAATATAAACAATTATGTATTTAGTAAAAAAAATATATATTTTTTAAAATTTTGATTGGCATACCAAATAAAACCTCTTAATGCGTGGATCAACAACAAAATTTTTATTTTTGAAAAATCATTTAATTTATGGGGCCAAAAATGTGTCAAAAAAATTTGTCGTTCACCCTATCTCCTAGAGGGGTTGATCTAAAAATCTAAAAAAAATCTCCGTAATGAACATTAATGGGAACCGGAATAGTTCAACAGAAATTTTTGATCAAATAAGTTTTTCGAAAAATGTCATTTTGTGTCGTTGATAAAAAAATATATATTTTTTAAATTTATTGTGTGGTATCAAAAGAAAGATCTTAAGAGGTACATTAAGTAACGATATATAATTTTTGTAAATTCGTTTCTTTTAACACGATTTTAGCCAAAAAAGTGCAAAAAAAAATCTTGTCCCGTACCCTTTTACCCAAAAGGGTTAAACCAAAAACCTGAAAGAAATGTTGGTAATGTACATTGATCTGAGCCGGAAACGTTTGAGAGGAAATTTTGATTGTGTTTTTGAAAAATATGTTTTTGTGTTTGTGACAAAATTAATTATTTTCTTAATTCATGGCTAAATTATAATGTTATAGATTTTTTGAATTTATAGCTAAGATAGTGCGCGTGTTTTCTTGAATTTAAAAATAAAAAAAAACATGTTTTTTTTTTTAAATAGTTGCGAACCGATTTACCCTCAACACATCTGTTCAGGAGTGTTCAGTTATTTTATTATACTATTATACGCTATGAATTAACCTATTTTTACCGACCGCCAACATATATAAGGGAGGTATTGTAATCATACCGATTTTGACGTTTCGAGATTTCGATGGATCTCCACGAATTGTGGTCCCTACATAACGTTTTGACTATTTTTAGCATGATGTCTGTCGGTCTGTCTGTCTGTCTGTCTGTCTGTCTGTCTGTCCGTCCGTCCGTCTGTCTGTCTGTCTGTCTGTCTGTCCGTCCGTCTGTCTGTTTGTGTACACGTGCAGAGCAAATTCGGCTTATTTTTGAATTTTTATGAAACTTCATATTTAAGCTTCTGCCATCAATGGCACGAGTTGATCAACTTTTGGTAAAAATCGGTTGACTAAAAATGGGAGTTTACTCGTGTCGATTTTAAGATTTTTGTGAATATTTCACAACATAAAAATATTTCGAAAAAAATTATTGAACAAAAGTTGCTATAAAAGCAATAACTAATAACTTTTATTTGAGACTGTATAGAATTTCTGTAAAAAGTCTCAATTTTTTCATACTTATATGTAACGTTTCCATGGTCATGATAAATAATATCTCTGTTAGAAAATATTAGGCCAAGTTATTTCTACTCTGCTGCTAGAATGTATTTTATATAAGTACTTTACGACGGCGATCGGTCCTGTGGTGGCCACAGCTGATTTTTTGAATTACATTAGATATTTGTTTTTAAAGTATGAAAGAGGTATAAATCATTTGTAGTAATAAAATACTTATAAATCAAATAATACATTGTTAATAGTGAGAACTACGTTTTTGAAATTGAAAAAAGTTAAGCCATTTATCAATATATTTCTTATTAATCTACTGAAGACTTGAATACGGAGCAAACGCAGAAAAACGCGCTGGGATTTTTGGCAAATTAATTAAATTTTGTCTAAAAAATAGTTCTCAAATAACGAATAAAAGTGATTATTAAAAAACTTTTGATATACCTGTACCTAATCCTAGTATTATGTTGCTTCTTAGAATTATTAAATACCTGCAAAATCCTGAAATATGTAAAAAATCACACTTATGATCATTTTTTATTTTTTTATTTAATGTGTGGTATCAAAAAAATAAAATAAAATCTGTTTCCTAAAATATAAAGTTCATTTTTTAGGTTATAATAGTTAAATAATTATTAAAAATGAGCATTTCAAATTATGTTATAGTTTAAATTGACGCACACGCGTATCGAATTACGTGTCTAAGGAATTTATCTTCGTTTGGCGAAGAAGTGTTCTTGTCTATAATGAGCAATATAGAAGTTTTAAATATCTGGTATTAAATATATGATCTAACAACCCTATAAGAGATTCAACTGGTACAAATAACCTCCAGCGCCTTCAATAGAAAATTGAATTCTAAAGAAAAGCGTCAATTATGCAACTTATGACCTACCCAGTTAAATGATTAGGGAGTAATAAGGTGATCCAGACAAAACGGTTTGTCTGATTTTCATGATCTTGCTACATCCGTTACGCATAATAAGTATTTATTAAAAGCAGAAAACTTGATTCCGTGGTAAAGAAGCAGGAACTTATAATTAACATAAGTTAACAAGGTTCCAGAGCTAAACGCCAGTTAAGGAGCAGTCATTAAAGGATCGAGAGGTGTGCGTAACAGCTGAACTGCGCGTGTAATTACCATTAAACACTTGGTGTTGGTCACCAGGCTTATCATTGCACCCAATTACACAGTTGGCCCGACACTGATTACCCCCTAAGCTGATCACGAACAAACTGATCATTTAAAATTCATTGAAGGTATTAGGGAAGTCTTTACCCGTTCTTAAGAATCAATAAAAATCACCCAAATTATGCAGATGCTGGGTAACCTAATGAACATCTGTTGAAGTTCTTGTCATAACTTGTACTTATGTTGTATAAATTTAATAATATTCTGTGTGGTGTTGCCGATCTTGTTATCATTTACCTTTAAACTACGTTCACAGCTCTAAATGCACTGTACGTTGTGGATAAATTTAGTAGACAGTTTTAACGTTTAAGATAGCGTTCACAGCTATGAAAATTAATGCGTAACGAATGTTGTGACATCTATGTTTTTTTCAAACCAACTACGATGGAATAAATGCATTTTTGTGACTTTTTACGAACCCGCCATCAACGAAATCGTGATTACTTACTAAATTTTAAAAACAAATGTAAAGTGAGATAGCTAACGTGTGTAATCTTTGTCTTATTAAAACAACCCACTAACTATAAGTTTGGAAAACATTTAGGACCGGTTCTACAATTCATGGTTACCTGTTGGTTAGCTCAAATCAATGGCTAACGACATATTTGCAATATAATAATTATCATAAGTTTCCACGGTAACCACTAGCCAGAGCCTTAACTGCCGATTGTAAAACTAGCCGTTTATGTTTAAAAAAAAATAAGAGCTGCGAACGGTCGCTTGCGTTACCATATGACAAACTTTTTTTACCGACCGCCAACATATATGTATAAGGGAGGTATTGTGATCATACCGATTTTGAAATTTCGAGATTTCGATGTATCTCCACGAATTCAGGTCCCTACATAACGTTTTGACTATTTTTAGCATAATGTCTGTCGGTCTGTCTGTCTGTCCGTCCGTCCGTCCGTCCGTCCGTCCGTCCGTCCGTCTGTCTGTCTGTGTACACGTGCAGAGCAAATTCGGCTGAAAGGATTTTTATGAAACTTCATATTTAAGTTTGGATAAGTATTAATTTTTTGGGGTATCGATCTAATAAAACTACGTTCTTTTCTTGTCAAATAGTTAAAACATATTTTATTTGCTTACCAGTTTCGATTCTCTCTGAATCATTTTCAAATTCATATTTAAGCTTTCGACATCAATGGCACGAGTTGATCAACTTTTGGTAAAAATCGGTTGATTAGAAATGGGAGTTTACTCGTGTCGATTTTAAGATTTTTGCAAACAACAGAAAAATATATCGAAAAAATTTATTTAACAAAAGTTGTTATAAAAGCAATAACTAACAACTTTTATCTGAGGCATTTTTATATTAAAGGAAACATTTTCGAAATATTTTTCGAAATTTTTTCTACGTATCTATTTTTTCATACTTATATGTAACGTTTCCATGGTCATGATAATTAATATCTCTGTTAGAAAATATTAGGCCAAGTTATTTCTACTCTGCTGCTAGAATGTATTTTATACAAGTATTTTGTGATGGCGGTCGATCCTGTGGTGGCCACAGCTGATTTTTTATTATTATATTTTAATGGACTTTGCTGCTTCGGCAATTAGCCAGGACAATTCTTATTTCTTGAAAATTCCATGCCTGATTGGGATTCGAACCTGAGACCTTAGTAACGCAGAGCACATGTGTTATCACTATGCTATGCCGGTCGGCCATGACAGACTTGTTAGTGACAATCAACAGCGAACAACTCATAGAGTATATTATATTAATTTCGGCTCAGATTGCAAAAAGGTTTGTGGATATTGTTCAATTTACTGAGCCGGTTCAGTAAGCGGTTGCCCAAGAATTAGCTCGTTAGAACGTGAATCAGTTCCTCCACCTATTCTTTAATACTACTGCCTGCATTTGTATTTTACTAATTCAATACATAATTTATAACTCGTTGACAAACTGTGTCTCACTATCTCCCTCACTGTCTTGCTTTAGAAATGCTACAGAAATTAGGAAGATAAATAAATTCTAGAGAAGTGAATTATCTGACATATTTAGGGTTTTGGTGGTAAGACCAAAACACTCTTATAACGTCCCATGTATCTGTCTGTCTGCCTGCCTGTCTGTCTGTCTGTCTGCCTGCCTACCTATCTGTCTGTGTGTTCGTCTTTCTATCTGTCTGTCTATCTGGTAGAAATAGTGACCAAACGGCTGAACATTGAAAGTTGAAATATTGCAGGCTTGTAGAACTTTTGGACCAACATATAGGAAAATTATAGAGAATTTAAAAAAAAAACGTAGCGGCAAAATATAAAAAAATATTTAGTTAAAAAAAAATAAATATTTAAAATTTTTTTGATATGGATATCAAATAAAGCCCCTTAATACATAGTACCGACAAAATTATGTTGTTGTTAATAATTTTATAAAATATTCACCAAACTTTTGTGCCCTACTAGTTAATCTAATCTAAAAAACTGAAAAATATCTCAATTATGTAAATTGATATATCACATTGAGAGAATTCTGTAGAGATCGGAATAGGTGTTAGTCAGCAGGTGCTATGTCTAGACTATTCGGTGGATGCAACAAAATTTCCCAACCAAGCTCTCGCAATTTTTGACGGGTCATCAAAGAAGTATGTAGTCTTGCATTGTCATGATGAAAGACAACACCTTTCCTATTATTCAATGCAGGCCGTTCTCTTTCAATTGCCTGGCGTAATCTTTCTAGTTGCCCACAGTAGAGTTGAGAATCAATCGTCTGCACCACAGTTCTAGTCCCAACACACACACACAGCATCACCTTGTTCGTCGTCAATCCTCGCTTCGCGAACGCTTGTGATGGTTCACCATCCCTTGTCTACGATCTTTTACGCTTCCGATTGTTGTACGTGATCCATTTTTCATCACCGGTTATGACACTTTTCAGAAATGGCTCGATTTTATTGAGGGTCACCAGCGCATCGCAGATGTTAATTCAGTCTATCATGTTTTTCGCGCTCAACTCATGAGGAACCCATATACCGAGCTTCTTTTTGTAGCCAGCTTTCCGTAAATGGTTCAAAACAGTTTTGTGGTCAATGCCTAGCTCCGTACCAATATCGACACTGCTGATATGCCTATCTTGCTGGACTTTTTCAAGAATTTCATCAGCTTTTTCACTGATTGGACGACCAAAGCATGAGTCATTTTTCACATTAAAATTACCAGAACGAAAGCGAGCGAACCATTTCCGCGCAGCAGATTTTGAAAAAGTACCTTCACCGTACACAGCACAATTTTTTTCACAAGCCTGGGCAGGGTTGTTCCCTTTGTGTTAATAATATTACAAAATATAGCGCAATTTTTCATTACTTTACTCCATTTTCAAACGCAAACAACTTTTCAACCACTGCAGAAATTTTGATGTTTAGACACTCAAATAACGCTCGAACTGCCACCTTTCCAACGAGCGCTTAGTGGTGTCGCTACGATCTGTGTTTCCTGAGTTATTTGCAATTAGCGCCGTCTATCGACAATAATGCCACGAACTTTTTCCCAGACCTGATGTAATAAAATTGATAACCGTTCTGATCAGACTGATATTTCGAAAAATACGTCCAACCGAATTCCCAAAACTAAGCAGTGAACTGTGAGCCGGTTCATTTAAATTTGTTTAGCTGGCTCACTTAGTTCAGAGTACAGAACCGGAGCCAGTTCGTTCATGAACAACCCATCTCTAGTTAAGGTAACATCAGAGCCAAAGGCGTAACTATAAGCTCTAAAATGGAAACAAAGCTTCTGCCGCCACTATTTAACTGCTTACAAAATCAATGATAAGATTTATATTTTAATTGGTTGTGTATAATATGTCCGCTCCTTAATCATTTCTCAAAATTATTTAACCTCTTTCAATTGTTCCTCAATCTATTATATTACCAGATTCCTAAATTCTAATCACATTTTAATTAATACTGACTTTTTACGGCATCGTAAAATTATTTGTAATGGCCTCTGATACCCAGAAAGATACTAATGTTTTCCACGAAATTAATTCTAAACATTTCACACGGTTTTTATAGCATACAGTTTAATTCGCGCTCTTGTTTAATGTTAACCGACTAATTGGACAGCGAGAAATGAGAATATGGTATATATTGTTTCATTCTTGTGAAAAAATTTGCCCTATATAGTAAAGAGAAACTTACAGATAGAATAGAAAAAAATATTCTATAAGGCACAATGTTTAGCAGTTTTTGAAAGAGGCTTAACAAGATAGAGAAACATGGGCTAAAATAAAACTTCTTGCTAAGAACAGAACCTGATAACATTTAAGGTGATTTATTATGTTAGACCAAATTTTAAATGCGGAGCCCTGCAATGTTCCCAGATGGAGACATTATCCAGGTTCTTGCTCTGAGGAGCACGTTCGCGACGATAGTAAATCAGGACTCACGATTTGGACGAAAAACGCGAAATAAAGCGAATTGACTTTATTGTGCGCAATCTTATGCGATTATAGAATGTTGTCATGTAGAAAATGGCCCTTTGAGATGATGTAGGCTTCGTAATACACCAGGTCTGGAATGGAGTGTTTGGACACACAGCCACGATTGATTTAACAAGTCTATACCGTATATTCACGAAATATACTAACACACACGAATATAAATGCATGCGTAAAATGCATTCACGACAACAAAGCAGAGTGAACAAAATGATGTAGAACAAGAATAATTCTACCTATGCTTAAAGACGCACGATACTAAGAGATCAGATGATGCGGAGACCGAAATGAGGTATTAAAATACTAAGACACGAGACGAATGTATATAACAAACATTCGTGAACTGCAACCATGCAGGTAACCTAAACGTTGGTCGCGTACAGGTAGAACAGAGTACAAAAATTAACACGACACAGATGGTTTGAATGTTATTGGGTAAAAGATATATGAGGGGGTCAAAGTTAAAGAGGTGTGAGTCAGAATTTCACAAATTTGACTACATGTTGTCTGGTGTTCACACAATCTAGGATTCTTAGGTCCGATGACCTGAGATTTTTATATCACCCATCATTTTTTTGCTTTGAGGTATTGTTGGTTTCTAACGAAATATAGCGATAGACGTATTATTATTAATTTTAACTTTAAACCTCAAAAGGTTGTTTTTGATCTTGATTAGATGAGTTACGTCCGTAAGTTAGTAATTATAGTTGAAGGTAATGGGATTCGGACCAGTCAGAAAATAAAAACAAATTTATTAACTTCGCTAACGTTTCGATTTTATTTAAATCTTCATCAAAGTTGTTTTTGATGTTTTACGTTGATATTTCGTATCCAAAACAACCCATATCAAGCAAATTTAGGCTCCATTTACCTTGATATCGCTTTTCCATGGTGAAAATGTTTGGTAAAACCGTTCAAGAAATTATTGAGCCGACCGGTGTAGCGTAATGGTAACAAATGTGCTCTGCGTTGCTAAGGACTCGGGTTAGAATCCCGTTCAGGCATGGAATTTTTCACAAATAAAAATTGTCCTGGCTAATTGCCACAGCAGGAAAGGTCATTAAATAAAAATAAAAACATTCTCCATGTTCATCACTTACTGCACACGGATCTTCCAGGAAGCAATCTAGATGAGAATCCAGAAAATGAATTTTAAGGACATCCTACATCCAATTTCTAAATTATAAACATCTGAAGATGTGAAATCGACATTGGTGGTGGCCTTGGTACATTGTCGCTAAGTTTAAACAGTTAATTTTTCCGGCTGGATGGGCAACGAATATCGGCAGTCGCCTCAGTACTCTATCGCTTGGTGTGAACAGTTGCAAAATTTTCCGATTCGACGGTCGACTCTACGGAAAAAGAAGGTCGCCTCGATACATCCTTGCTAGATCTGAACAGTTGCGAAATTTGCCGATTCGACGGTTACTCGACGAATATCGACGGCCACCGTGATAAATTGTTGCTAGGTGTAAACGTTGTTAAATTTCACTATGGCGTAGTGGTTAGTGTAGCGATGCACTGACTTTTTGGCCATGAGGGCTCGGGTTCGATTCCCGGTTATGGCATGGATTTTTAAACAAATAATATGCATCTACTGGATAATGTCCTTAGTAGCTAAGCCCAAAATCAAAAAAAACAAACGCTTCGTTTGTTTTTAAGTGTGGACGCTGCTACACTTTCCGAATCGACGAAACCCGCTCCGTTTGTTTTTACACTAGTCACAATTCCTCATCTCCTCTTACTAAGTATTGTGTAATGTGATCAGTTCGTGTATTTTTTATCAAAACTCGTAATATATTTTGTATTTAATTTATTTTTGTTTAGGATTCTGTTTCTCTAATCTTGTTTTTAAGTAATGACATGTGTGGTGTTCAGATTATTATAGCAAGAATTTCGTTTTGTGTGTACTATGTAATCAAGTGTGTTTTTTTGTTTTATTATATCTATGGGCGATGGCTATAGGTATGGTTGGTGTGTGCCTGTGCGTGTGTGTGAGTGAGGTTCAATGGCACTAGACATGACGAGCGTTTCCTCTGCCCAGCGGACTTGGACGTGTCTACACGACTACATCTCTTCCTCACAAACCAAAAAGGAACATATAAAAACATAGTTTCAATTATAGAAGGAAAATATGAATTTTACTTATACCTACAGATAAAGTTAACCGTAACGGATTTCAAGTTTCAAATTATTATTTCTGAAAATATTGATTTTCTTCCTCTTAGGGACCCAGTTGACTTTTGGCATCATCCACACATTCTCTATTTTGCTCTATTCTAGTCCATTGCAAATTAGAATTCAGTAGATGACACTGTTAGCGAGAACAATTTTCATACTGCAAATACAGTACCTAAATCATTTATAGTAGTGAAATATTTATATACCAAATAACATATTCGCGGTGGCTGGCAAGCAGTAGCCATTCTGTCAACCCAACTTTGCAGCATATTGACGATTATTTGTAACTCTATTTCGCGAATATCTCGACGGATATTTTCCTTAAATGAATCAATTGTTTGTGGATCGTTGGAGTAACAACAGTTCTTAACAGTTCCTGACAAAAAAGGGTCCAAAGGCGTCAAATCGCAGCTGCGCGGTAGTCAAGACACGTCACCAAAACGGTTGATAACACGGTTATCGAACATAGTACGCAAAAGATTGATTGTTTGACGGCTGGTGTGGTACGTTGCGTCATCCTGCTGGACCAAGGCCTGTCCAAGTCCCAATACATTTCCAATTGCGGCCACAAGAAATCAGTTATATTTCTTTAGCGCACTCTGTTCCCAGTTAAGTTGTTGCCTGCTTAATTTTCAAAGAAGTAGGGACCAATGATGCCACCACTCCAAAACCCATCTTTATATTAGCTTTTGTTATCCACAAACATGTCAGTTTCACAAACTTTCTTTAGGAATTTGCTTACACCAGCCGCTGAAGAGACTTCATTTTGACCAAAAAATCATTTCAAATTTCGCACAGATTCTGCAGCAAAGCACTCACTTTGAAAATAATTTTTCATATTTCCCAGCGTTGTTCAAGCATAAAACGATTTATTTCTTAACGCGGAGGTTTGATACTACATGGTCAATTTTTCCATCACGTTAGTGTTGCCAGTGTCGAGATAACACGCCGTTTAAAAAGAAACTAACAAATGGCCCACCCTTTTGATATAGTGCGTTCGAAGGTGAGTTTGCAGTATAGCTCTTATGGAAAATGGGAGAGGTGTTGCCAAATGTTGTAAAAGTGTCAAATGTGTCAATTATAACAATATGAAAATTCGTATGATTTACAAAAATCAACTCTTATAAAACTCAAAATAACACTCAACAAAAACAAATGGCCATTTGTAGAATACTGCGTCTTCACAGATCAGCGCGTTTTAGAGCTGGCAACGTCGACAAGCAAGAAAAGGATAGTGTCATTGTGTAAACCCATTAGAGAGTATGAAAAAGAACTACTCCATATGCCCTGTACTGCAAACTCACCTTTGAACGCACTATAAATAGATATAGATATATGCTTAATTCAAATTTCCCACAATAGGTATACCTTAAAAAAAAACTAAAATAATTCAAACAATAGATTAAATGATGACGTATAATAGTAGGTGGAACCTACACACATGAACTCGATTCTCAGCTGTTAAACATTTTTAATATATTTTTAATTTTAAAAGAAGACGTACACTACCTTAGCCATAAATACAAAAAAACCATTATATTATTATTATACATAATTTAGCCATGAAAATATAATAACCATAATATTTTCCAAAAACGCAATTTGATCAAAAAGTTCTTTTGCACATTTTGACATTTTTCGTACATTTTTTAGTATATTTATGAAAACAAACGTGTTATATAAAGATATTTTAAAAAACTACTTTCCATTCTTTAATTTTGATACTACACAATAAATTTTTAAAAAATAATAATTTCTATCTACAACACAAAAAATCGATGTTTTTAATTTTTTTAACTAACCTGATAAAAAAAATTCTTTGAGTTTGGGAACCATCCATTTCCCATTTATTTATATTACTTAAATTTTTTTTCAGATTTTTAGTACCCCTCTGGAAAATAGGATAGAGGACAAAAGTTTTTTTACTTATTTTTGGCAAAAATCCGATATATAAAACGTTTTTTAAAAATAAAAATTTATTTGTTTATCCATGCATTAAGAGTTTTTATTTGTTACCCCACTCAAAATTAATATATATATTTTTTTCATAAAATACATATTTGTTTATATTTTGCTGAGATATATTTTTTGAACTCTCAATAGTTACCCATATGTGGGTCAAAGAGATGTTGAAGCATGCCCAATTTCAACTTTCGATGTTCAGCCGTTTGGCTACAATTTCTACCGTACTAACAGAGAGTGCGTGAGTGACGGTATAAGGGTTCTTTGGTCATATCTACAAAACTCTAAAAACCTCAAAAACATATAATTCTTTTTTAAAGAAAACGAAGCAAAAACCTAAATATTATTTCTAAAACATTCTAAAATATATTATCCGTAAAATAATATCAAAAAAATGATTTTGAAATTTTTTTTTGAGAAATATTCTAAGTAGTGCAATATACCTTCCCCTATTTAAGCCTCATTTATAATAATTCCATAACTTAGAGCATAAAGATTTCATAGAGGGTTTCACTGTGCTGAACATCTGTTTGTAATAAACAGAACAGAGCGAGTATTGTGATTTTTATGCTATGGCTGTGTTATGTATTTATTATAAACGGGGATTTAGTCTTGTCTTAGTATTATCCGTGTTAAAATATTCCGAAATCATCTAATGGGGTTATGTTGTAAAGTATCGTTCATCTTATAGATTTTCCATCGATAAGTTTTTGAATGGTGTCCAAGTAATCTAGTCGATTACATGCGACGATCCATTCTGTCAAAGTCATGTTTACGTCTCGTAAAGTGCTAACAATAATTGAATTACAAACTCCGTAGAGTTTCCAAAGATGTGAGACAGAATTCTCCCCCACCTAATCGAATCTAAAAACATTAATGTAAAACGCACGATTAGTTCCCGATACACTTGTACAAAATTGGTTGAGATTGGAAAAAGGCTTTTAACGTTTATAGTTGTTTCGTAGTTTACTTCGATTGTTTATTTATTACTGCGGATAAACGTAAAGTTTCATTATGATTTCCTTCGTTTTTCCCTGCATGTTATCATGCATTCGCTTCTGCCTCATAATCATATCAATTTAGTTTTTTTCCTCTTCCGAGATTTTCAATACACAAATTGAATTGGAAGTCGAGTGGGCCATGTTTGACTGTATATTATGATCAAGCCAATCAGAGATATACACATAGTTTGATTTCTTCAAATACAATTTTATTTGTGTTTCAATATTCGTAAAAAGCAACCAAAAACTCTAAGACTACTTCATGGCTTAAGAAAAAATGTCTAATAGAAGAAAGTATAGACATTTCCAAAGCAGAATTCGTTTAATTGGTTCTGTCTTCTTGGACAATGTCAGTCAAGTTGATTTTTTGCCACACTGGCACCAGTCCTCAAACTTGCTATTGTCTTACAAGGTATCTTATATACTAATACACGAGATAAATCGTCTTCTCATTGATATACACTACCGCTCATAAGTTTTTGCCCACCTATCTTTTTTTTCTCTCTTTATTTATAAACCTAGTACATACTACAAATTTATTTTTATGCTATTCTTATTTATATACCAAGTTATATATAAACATATTGTAGATGTGGTAGGTAAATTTACGAAATTTCCCAAAAATAATGATATGACTTTTATCCTATTACCACTTTCGGATAGATTATTCAGAAACAAGTGGCTAATGCCTCTTTTTAGGGTTTTGTAGGTATGACCAAATATTATACCGTCATTTTGTCGTCTGTCTGTCTGTTCGGTAAAAATTGCTTACTTTTGGGGATTCGGTTGGAGGTATTTTTCGAAACATCAATCTGATCAGAAATCCCTGTTGAACTATTCCGGTTATCAATTTTATATCAATTTACATTATTGAGATTTTTTTGAGATTTTTAGATTAGATTAACTAGGAGAGCACATAAGTTTTTTGACACATTTTGGTAAATATTTCATAAAATTATTAACAACAATATTTTGTTGGTTCTATGTATTAAGGGCCTTTATTTGACAGCCCTGTCAAAATTTTAAAAAAATTTTTTTTTTTTTGATAAATAGGTACATATTTTTTTATGTTTTTCCCGCTATGTTTTTTAGGGTTTTGTAGGTATGACCGAAAAGCCCTTATACCGTAATTTTGTCGTCTGTTTGTCTGTCTGTGTGTCTGTCTATCTGTCTGTCTGGTCGGTAAAAATTGTAGCCAAACGGCTAAACCTAGAAAGTTGAAATTTGGCATGCTTATTTATTATATATTATATATTATATATTAACTCTTTAACCCGCACATAGGAAAAATACTAACAGATTTAAAAAACATATCCCCCTAAAAATATAAACAAATATGTGCTCATCGAACAAAAAAATATTTTTTTTAAATTCTGAGTAGGGAATCAAATGAAAGCCCTTAGTATGTGAATTAACGATCAAAATTTTATTTTTGCAAAATAAATAATTTTGACGCGATTTTTGTCAAAATTGTGCAAAAAAAAATTGTCCCACACCCTGTAGCCCAGATGGTTTAAACTAAAAATCTGAAAAACTTCTGAGTAATGTACATTGGTGTGAACCGGAATAGTGCAACAGGAATTTTTGATCAGATTATGTGTTCGGAAAATAACGCATTTTTTTGTTTTTTTGGTTGACGATGTAAATATTTAATATGTTATGTAAGACAGTATGGTGCTTTCATGGTGTAGTGGTTAGACATCTCGCTTCCTAAGTTACATACTACGGTTCGCTTCCTGTTACAATTTTATTTTTTCTGTTTTTTTTTGCATTTTTATTTTATGTAAATTATTTTGTCAAAATTCTAGTTATATTTTGGCAAATGTTGCATTTAATTTTTAAAAGTGTAAATTTAATAACCAGTGGGAAGTGTTGAAATTATAATTTAAAACAACAAATGGAAGCCATATGCGCAATTTTTAAAATCTTAATGAACCTTGCTATATAAAAAAAAAAAAAAAATACTGGACATATTTAGAAACCTAAATAATAACAAAAAAAATATTTTAACATAAAATTTGTTTTGGCATCCCAAATAATCATCATTCACTTACTAAATACCTGCGAAACCCTGAAATGTGTGAAAATTCACACTTCATATCAATTGTTTTGTATTGTTTTAAGTTAATTACATTACATTTTACATATGATTGTATCTGATGTTTAATTCCTTCTTAGCTTTTGTGGAGGAAACATTATCGAATTTTTGTATTTCCTGTGAAGTGCCTTTGTTTACGAGTCCGAGATTTAATTTTTGTTGTTATCAACATGCCGAAAACGGAAGAACTTATAATGGAATTACGTTCATTAATAATTGCCTACCAAAAAGTGGAAATAGTAACCACCAAATTGCGATTGTATTAAAAACACCAAAAAGGACATTTTACAACCAGAAAATAGACAGAAGAAGTTGCAATGGACCAACAAACATAATTGGACACTTGAATACAGGATAACCGTCCTATAGAGAGACGAGTCCATATTGTTTAGTTCCCACCGAAGAGTCTTCGTCCGCGGATAAATACAGTAGAAGACATCTGACCAATGTTTGGTGCCTTCTGTGAAACATGGTAGTGGTTCTGTAATGGTTTGTGTTTGTTTTGATGGCGATGCAATTGGCAATATTTATATAATTGGAGAGATAGTTAAGAAAGAGCAATATCAGAGTATCCTTGAAAATCAAATGTTGCCATCTGGATTGGATATTCTTCGGCAAGGCTTTGTGTTCCAGTAAGATAATGGCCTTAAATATTCTATCTTCTTTAACGAGATTACTTAAATGAATTGTATTCTGAGGTAGTGGTAAATTTGGCACCACAGTCTCTTGTTCTGAACTCCATTGAACTATTGAGGGATGAATTGGACAGAATGGTGAGAAAAGTGTGCTTCACTTTTGAAGAACATTTGTGGATGATTTTGCAGGAAGAGTGGTGTAAAATTCCAAAGGACACTTTAATTAAATTGTTGAATAAGTTACCTAAACTCTGTGAAGCAATTTGATAAGTGAACACATAGATGAGTCAAAAAATTAATAATTGTAACAACGTTTTTGTCATTTGCGTAATTATTATTTACATTCATAAATATACTTGTTATCTTTAGCAAATTGATACATTTGTGCCGGTCTTTCCTACCACGAACTCTGAGGCAAATGGCACAGCGTTTACTTAAAGATTCAACGGAATGTCTAAAGTCTAAACACTGTTTCTGTTTTTGGTTCCAAACCTAAAATTTCCATAATTGACGCCCTCAGAGTTAGGGTTTTTCACTTCAATTCAAGGTTTTTCAAGTTAGGGTATTTCAACTTCGTTTTGTAAGGTGTTCCCCCGTAATTCTTACATCTTTCGAAAAATCTCTTCTGAATTCCGAATTACCAAAGTTGTTGACTATATAGATATCAAGGGCGTTTATAGTTACACCTACATTTTTTACTTGTTCCTAACTGCCTTTCCTTGTCTTCATCATCTATTACTTCCGCGTTGTAAGCTCTAAAAGTCTGTGGTTCTTTTTCGGATACAAAACTACAGGAACTCATCTGGAAACAATACGTGAATAAAAACATGGGTCATATCATGGTCGTCTCCAAAATCAACTGGTATAAGAACGACTTACCATGTAAATTTGACAACAAAATAACAAGTACTGCCTACCGAATGCGGAAGGTAGATGGAAGCACAGCTCGATATCAGCACCTTGTCAAAAACTTCTACAAAATATACATGTGGTGGAATCATATATGACCAAATCATATATGATTTGTCCGTATTTTGCGATGTGGATAATCTGCTGGTTGATCCAATGTAAACGTAAGGCTTTGAATATCTGTTCAAATATCTGACAAATATCGTTCAAGCAACTGATATTTGTTTTTGTTGTATTTATTCTTGTAGTGATTACATTTTTCATAGAATCAATTCAAGGATACAATATTATTGCATGTTCAACTCAAAACATTGACAAATACCGTCTGGGTCATAATAAATGTCTTGGTAATATTACATATTAATGGTCCAGACGCACCATCTCACGGCGTCAGCGTAGACTAAACTCTCTGCCAAAAAGCATTTTTCCAACATATGTAACCGTTGGCATCAGAAATATTATCTCGATAAATCGTATAAATAAAGAAATGCGGGTTTGTTATGCAGATCTACACTGCAATGGACTTGAATTCTCTTCAATTGCACGATACTCCGCATTTAGCTTTCATGTCAACATCATACAATGCTAACAAAACTGCAGCTAAAAGCTGCAATTTTATATTCGTGTTATTTTTTTATATGAAAGAAAATTTTGTTATACACTACCATTGAATTATTTTACTGTTTCAATCATGCAACATTTCAAATAGAAAAATACCAAATGGTAATTTGTAAAAATCGGATGGAATTTATTTATTATAATTAATTATTTTAAAATCATTGGAACCAATGTTGGTTGTTATGGTTGCAGGAATACAAGTAATAAATTAGTGTTAGTGTTTTTAATTATTTCCTATATTTAATGTTGGCGGTCTGAAAATCGGCTGATCTGTAAAGCTACGTTCACAGCTCTAAAATTAATAGACTATACGCTATGACTTGTTCACTGTTGATTGTCACTACAAGTTTGTCATATGCATTGTATACGCAAGCGACCGTTCACAGCTCTAAATTTAATAGATTATGCGTTATCAACTGTGGACTGTTTTGGAAAATAGTGCGTTGTTATAATTAAACACACATTAGCTATCTCACTTTACATAACCTAAAAAATACTGTCGCACAAATTTCAACAAGTATCGGAAATCATGAAACGAAAAAGAATTGCTGCAATTGCGGTTAAAATTTTGTTATGAAAACATAGTAAGAATCGATCTCGCTGATGATAGGCTTGTAACAAGTCACATAAATGCATTTAATAAGTATTTAAGTATTGCATTTAACAAGTATGTAGTTAATAAGTATTTCATTACTATAAATGATTTATTCTTCTTTGATACCTTAAAAACAAAAGGTTAGGATCCACGTATAATAGTATAATAAAATAACTGAACACTACACACTACACTCTCCAGTGTAAAGTATAGTGTGGTGTTCAAAACTCGGTCCTCAGCTGTTAAACATTTTTAATAATATTTTTTATTTCAGAAAAAGTCACACACTATATTAGCCATAAATACAAAAATTCCATAACATTATTAGCCTTCATTTAGCCATGAATTAAAAAATTATTAATTTTGTCCGACACACATAAACTGCAATATTTTTCAAAAACGCAATCGTATCAAAACTTCCTCTCGTACGTTTTCGGCTCAGATCAATTTATCAACCTATATTTTTTTCAGATTTTTAGTTAAACCTATTTAGATTAAAGGGGGCGGGACACGAACTTTTTTTAGCACATTTTTGGCTAAAATCATGTTTAAAAAAAAAGAATTTTAAAAAACTACTTTTCGTTCCTTAATCTTCGCCCTAAAGTGGGTTTTACACGATTAAATTTGTTGATCAATTAATTGAAAAAGTTGCTCTTCAATTAATTGATGTGTGTAAAGTGTAAAAATATCAAATTAATTGATCAATTAATTGACAAAAAAATTGATACTTTAAATTTGTTATAACTTTCTTTTGACAAAAGGGCAAGCAATATTAAATCAGAGAAAAACAGAAAAATTTTGTGCAAGCGGAAATGCAATTTTCCCTATGACCGGAAAGCGTGCAGGGGTTTAGTACCATCCCTTTTTTGTTGTCACAGGGTAAATATTCTCTCTTCCAAAAGGCATGCTGTATGAAATCGGAGACCAAAAATGTCATGAGCTCCCGGTCTATACAATTTCCAGCAGGCAGACAGACACATGAGTGACGTTATAAGAGTTTTTTGGTGGCCATACCTACAAAATCCTAAAAAAAGAAACAATAGTATACTATATGGCACAAATATGATACCGGTATGTAGCACATTAGAAATAAAACTTACCGGTACGCCACCACAGACAATTTAAGAAGTACAGCCTTAAATTCCTTAAAACCAATCTACATCCTCTTAATTTGAGTACAACACCAGTCGCCGGCTTTATTCCATACTTGAACAAACCATTCGCTAGATGTATGATGTATTTAAGATATGTTTAAGAGGCGCCATCCGGAATAACTGCAGTAAACCATTGAACCCTTGTACGCATACAGACATACAGAAATGTTTATTTGGTTAAGAGCCAAGCCATTGCATACATATGTTTATAATAGGCAAACAGTGTTCAAACCAACGGTAGCATTATTGACCGCTACAAGGTGTGGTATTTTATCGCTGATAAATTTTATATTTTCACAGTTAGTTTATGATGAGTTATCATACTAAATATTTGTGGCTTCGATCGTAAAACTACGATACGTTTAAACATGATAGCGGTTTATTTTTTGACGCACGTGAAATTAAAATATCGTGGTTTGATGGGAGATTTGATAGGTAATGTTTTTATTTCGTAATAAAATTGATAATTACAAATGATGCGTGTAACAACTGGCATGTTAGTTTTATGATAATATATTTACATATATGTTATAAAATTTTATTTTTGGTAAATGTGGCTTTAATATTTAATCCTGATTAAAATTGATCATAACTCGTGTGTGATTTTATAAAAATGTTTTGTAAATACGAGAACATATTTATTCCTATATTATATATTTTTACTATCACTGTGCATAAAGTGGGCACTTTACGCTCGCACTCTACTGTCTAAAATAGCATTTTTAAGCCCTAGTGCGTAAAATGTTGTTATAGTAACCAACTTTCAATTCCAAAAATTATCAAATGTATAGGCTATTCCAAACGTTCAAGCGGAACTAAACGGAATTTTGATTTCACGAGCAGAGCCGTAGCAATGTTTTCGGCGCCTTGGCTAGTAAATTAAATTAATTTAAAATAGCGCCCTTTTAATAGACAATACAAGTGATGACCTAACAAAAACAAGGTCAAAATGCAAGCTAAAACTAAAAAAAGGTCCTCATGTTGCACTACAAATTATGACCAAAAATAAAGAGAAACACACGATGGCGCCCCTCATGAGGCCTCGTGCCCCTGGCACTTGCCCCGGTGCCAGGGCGTTGCTACGGCTCTGGTCACGAGCTTACTTTTTAATGAGTCAAGTAGGCTTTTGCTTAACAAATTGACCAAAAGCTTCATTTTAATCGATAAAAATTACCAGGAGTAAATGAAAATACTTTTATAAAACACTTCAGTTCAACTGACTTAAATCAAAATAACCGTAATAATAAATTAAAACACTTAATTTACAAATAACCTACAATTACTTACTGGTTGGCCATCTTATGTTGTCATGGTAACTAAACATTAATTAGTTGTTAAAATTTAACAAAATCATATACACCGGACAAATATTTACTGTCTAGTTAATGTTTAAAATGAGGTAAAATTAATAAATGATTCTATACTTCACAAATTAAGGCTGTAATTTGTAAAGTAAATAATAATTTATTAATATTACCTCATACACAACATTGGTCTGTCATATTGTTTGGAATTTTGGTACTTAATACCAAAATGGTAAAATGTCACTAATTACTACCCAGCTTTTTTGAATTTTTATTAATATTTAAAAAGTTAAAAAAATGGTATACAATAATATTGTTATTAAGAACTTTTTTCAACCATTTTCGGCACTGTGCGAAAATTCGCCCTCGATTGTTAAAGCTGGATTTGGAGAGTTGAATTTTGGCATGCAATACTGTTCTTGGATCCATATATAGGAAAAATACTGAGACTTGAAGAAAACAAATCGTAAACAAATATGTATTTGGTGGAAAAAATATAGGGTTTAAAATTTTACATTGGGTAACAAATAAAAGCTCTTGATACGTGGATTAAGGGGGGGGGCGGGGGGTAGGGTCTGATAACCACATTTTAAGCATATTTTTGTGAATTTTTTTCCAATCTTTGGTTTAATTTATTCATTTTCAAACTAAGTACATATATAAAGTATGTTTTGAAGAAGATACAAAAAAATTTTGAAGGCAAAATATGCCGAAATGAGCCAGCTGTGTCAAATCTTCTCAGACTCCGGGAAAAAAATTAGATTTTGCGGTGACCAGCATAACTCGTCACTGGAACATCTGAAATCAAAAATCCAAAAAGATTTTGTTAGTTTATGAGTTTGTCGAGGTAACGACGTTGAGATATTTTTTTTTTCATGTTTTTTTTTTTTATTTAACAATCACAAATATACTCATTTTTAGGTTTTTTTTAGGGGGAATTAATTTTTTTTTTTTTGTCTTCTAATTAACGCTAAAAACTGAAAAATCATTTTAAAAATAAAAACTCAACGTCATTACCTCAGCAAACTCATAAACTAACAAAATCTTTTTGGATTTTTGATTTCAGATGATCCAGTGACGAGTTATGCTGGTCTCCGCAAAATCTAATTTTTTTCCCGGAGTCTGAGAAGATTTGCCACAGCTGGCTCATTTCGCCATATTTTGCCTTCAAAATTTTTTTGTATCTTCTTCAAAACATACTTTAAATATTTACTTAGTTTGAAAATTAATAAATTTAACCATAGATTTGAAAAAAAAATCACAAAAATATGCTTAAAATCAGAATAATCTAATCGATTTTATTGTTCGAACGCATGCAAAAGTATATTGATCTTTATGGAGAATATTTAGAAAAACAATAAAGCCACTTTTGTTGATGAATAATTGTTTTTGATCTAAAATCCCGAAATATAAAAGTCAACCCTCGTATTAAATGAAAACTCTTAGTACATAGATTACCAGGTGACAAATGATTCTTAAAATATTGTTCATTTTGTCCTAGACCAGGGATCGGCAATATATGATTCACAAGATCTCACTCTGTGGATATTCAAATTAATCTTTTGATACTTGCAGAAATGGCAAAATGTTGCGGAAATTACAACGTTTTTGCTATTATTAAATCCTGTATAGCGGACCCCTCTCCTATCCTGTTGGCCGCAATCATTGACTATACACGAAAATAAAAGCGAAATCCTGAAAAGGCTCATTTCACATCACTTTAGATATTTTTACTCTTATTAAAGTGGAACAATGGTGTCTTGTGTAGTAAGTCAGATGTTAGTGGTTGTATTCATGTATGAACTGCCCACACGAGGGTCACAATAGGCCACACCATAACGGTACATCTTTGTCTAATGCCGCATCATACATACGTTCATCCATACATGAGGCACTGCTTGGGAAACTGATATAATCATATCTGATTAAAATGAAACTGTGATTTTCCACTGGAAATGATTCTATGGACCATTACACACGTACAACACAATTGAGATATTTAACAATTTTATGAATTTACATACAACGTTGAATAGCGTAATTTTATACAGTATCTGTTACTTATGGCTTCCTCCATATTACTTTATCATAAATTTCCATAGTGGAAATGATACAGTGCCTATTAATTGTTTTCCACACCGCTAGGACAGATTACTCCCAGACAAGCTAGGTGTAAAACCTAGTTCAAAGATATTTCCACCTTCTTGCTTTTTTGACTACTTGTTTTAAATGCAGGTGATCGTGTATGGTTCTGTTAATAGTTGAAGATTCATTCGTAAGTTTATACTCTATTACCGCATTAATGGCTTTATTGTCTTCTTTAATCGTCTTCTTATCAGAAGTTTAGTTTTTTCGGTGACAGCTATAGGGGGACACCTTGCATCTTTTCGATGCTACCTCGTTCTAATTCTTTATACCAGTGGTAAACAAGGTGACCAGATTTCAGTTGAAGTAAACCCTAAGACTGGAAAAAAAAATTAAAATATAGTATATATTATTAAATTTTGCTCACCTCCAAAAAAAAATATATAAGTGATGAGGAAAAAGAAAGGTCTTCACCTCCAAAATGTAAGTGATACCCGAAGATTTTATACTCCGGGTGAAAACCTGAGACCTGGTCACCCTGGTGGTAAATTATAGCCAAAGAAGGCGCTTGTTCACTAATAACTACATCTAAACTGTAAGTTTAGTCGGTTTCTTTGGTTTAAACGGAATTAGATTTTCAAATGTAGCAGCTTTTAATGAAAATCTAGTAAACGATATCTTTAACGAATGAAGCTTCTGATCATTTTGTTTAGCAAAAGCCCACTTTAATCGTGAAAAAGTAAAACTTAAGAATATTAAAATTCCATTTTGTTCCATTTAAACCTTTGTAATAACCTATAAATACCTGCACGAAAAGATGATGCTACTTTTGTTTTCCACGGCCTAATTAATTTTCTTGCTCTCAATCATTCCCTCGTACGCGGATTTGTTGACTATAAACTGAACTTTTCCAAAAACTCTTTATTCAATTAAAATATTTTTAATGTGCCTACAAGTTTTTTCTATATAGTTTTTCTAAACATTTTGGCACTTGCTCCACCGAATTGGTATTCTTTTCCAGGGATGGATAACGTAACATAACGATACCCGATAACGTTATAATAACGATTCAACTACAATTTAAAATACAATAACGTAACGATATTTTAATAACGTTATAAAACGTTATAATAACCTATAACGATTCTTAAAAATTATTTTGTAACGTTATTTTAATAACGTTATATAACGTTATGAACATATTTTTTAAATGTTTCATTTGTATTTAATAAATGTATTTCAATTTCAAGTAAGTTTCTATTTTCGTAGACACTTTTATATTTCCTAAAAACAGTTTCTAACCAAAGGCAAGTAGATATAAATTGACATTTACCACCAAAACAGATCCCAAATTGTAGGTTATTTCAAAGTTACAAATAAAAATTATTTTTATAACGTTGTAAAACATTATTTACGTTATATAACGTTATGTAACGAAAACAAAAAATAAATATCGTTATAGAATAACGTATCGAAAATGTTATTTTATCCCTGTTTTTTTCATTCCCGTGTTGTAAAAGGAATTGGAACATGACTGAAGGCACTTTCACCCGAACGCTTCACCTGTTCTCGAATCATTGTCCATCCAACCTTTCTTTGAGTTGCTCTAGCAAATAACATGAGTTCAAAAAAAAAAAATAGATAACGGTTGACTATGGAAAAATAAAAAAATGTCTACTGCAAGCTTTGTATAATAATTGTCTAACGTTTAGGAACATATAAATTTATGACACCAACAACAGTGATGACAATTAATTAATTCTAAAGCTTGCTGTTGAAATTACTTTTATTTTGCATAGCTAACCCTTATGTAATTTCTTTTTGAACTCTGAATGGTAGTAATCTTACGGGGACAAGTCGGGGTTGCAAAGGAACGGTAGTCCAGTTGAATCAATCTCTCTTAAGGCCCATTTACACATCCAAATTAAGCTCTAATCAGTTTAATTTTTTTAATTTTAAATTATTTAACTTATATGTATCTTGCAGGAACATCTAACAAATTAGGGCCGGTTTCTGAAAGCTTAGCCGAGTTTAACCATTTGGTTAACCTCGATTACACTATAACAACCCCATACGTAATCATAGCAACCATGTTCTGACCATTTGGTTATAGTTAACTATACTCTATCTCAGAAAGACTGATAGTAATAAATCATTTTGTCAGGCAGTTAGCAGTGGCGTGCACATTTTAAACACATTTAAATTGGTTTTGTGTATTTCTATATTACCATTTATCATTTTATTAAACGCACGGCTGTGACCATATTTATCATATCATTAAACACACCCCTGTGACCATATTTTTCCTCAAAATTTTAGGGTCAAATTTTTATGATCTATTGTGTTCCTAGTTCGTATTCCCATATAATATGTGCGGCACACTCGGTTGTTTTTAACAATATTTCGTTTCGAACTATTCATATTTTGTCGCTTTTGTTTTGCCGCTTCTGTTTGAAAAAACAATAACTTTTTACAAATAATAAATTTTATTACTATCAGTCTTTCTGAGATAGAGTATAAGCTTTCAGAAACCGGCCATTAGTGTGTGGTTGTAATGTACAGGGCCGCCCCTAGCATTTGCGGGGCCTGGGGCAAAACTAGAATTGCGGGGCCCCAAAACTGGATTTGCGGAGCCCCATCTATATATATATATATTTTTTTTCTTTAATTATCAACTTTTAATAAAGTACACATACTTATATTCAATGAAAATATAAATTTTTTTCAACTATTTATAAAACTATAATATGAATAATATTTTTAAAGCATTTTATTATTTTATTACCTGACGGTCGAAGCGCGGGGCCCTTAAAGGCGCGGGGCCTGGGGCAGGTGCCCCACTTGCCCCCGCCTATGGGCGGCCCTGGTAATGTACCTACTTGGTTTTAATATTTTTAAGTTTCACGATATCGTATATATGTTACTTAAAACTATACCAATTTGAACCAATTGCAAACCTGAAAGAAAATGTAAATTTTGGCCGATATGTGATGTCTTTTTAGGCCTTCATGTCCAAGTCATGTCTCCCTTTTGGGAGACAACGATAAATAATGAACATTGTTTAATATGTGCCCCTCTTGATGTCTAACCCTTTTTTTAATTCTCTGTTTCAATGGAACTGTATCGAAGTGATGCCATCTGTTATTATAAATGTTAACTAATTTGTTGTTTCTGCTATTGTATCTTCTGTTGGATATTATTAGCGATGTATTTACTGTATCGTGACCAGTGCACATGTTCCCACACTGCCCACGGTTGGGTTGGGCTCTAAACCACGGTCCCCGTGTCGAAAAGGCGTCTCACTTATGAATGGTCGACTCGTAACATTCTTTGCGCAATCATCTAGTACCGTAATCTAATGATTTATGTGGATGATGTATTTGGATGCAATAACAAATTCTCACAGCAACGGAAGAAAAATATTTAATAATTAACAGTTGGACATGTGCTGTCATATTACGTCGATTGCTGTTTATTGCTATTTCTAAACATGTTATTAGATTTTATCGACATTTGCTATTACTTGAGCCTCTGGAAGATTCATCTTAAAACAAATCACATAATTTCTCACCTACGAATTATGTAATATAATTAACTAGACATGTATTGCCGGGACGTACGACACGATATTAAAACAGAAATAGCAAACTTACAGGTATTTTATGGCAAGAAACTAGAAATTTAGTAACTTGCCTCATATAAACTACTAGCTGGTGTACCCGTGCTTCGCTATGGTATTTAACTACTTTAAATCCAAGAAAGTAGAACATAACGCTCAAAACGTTAAATTTAAATATATAAAACGATAATATAATAATGCACTCCCATCGCCTCTTATTTAATTGCAAATTATATTATAGAAATGTCTAGGGTTTCGTAGGCATAAACAAGAAACTCTAAACAGTCCTATATCCTATGATCGATATGAAAAATATTTTGCAGATTTATTTCCTAATAATCTGTGGATAAAATAACGTATAGAAATGTCTAGGATTTCGTAGGCATAAACAGGAAACTCTAGACACTCCTACATTCTTTGATTGATATGAACAATATTTTGCAGATTTATTTTCTAAAAATCTACAAATATAATTATTTACAGAAATGTCTATGGTTTCGTAGGCATAAACAAGAAACTCTAGACATTCCTATATACTATGATCGATATGAAAAATATATTGCAGATTTATTTTTTAAGAATTTGCGGATAAAATAACTTATAGAAATGTCTAGGGTTTCGTAGGCATAAACAAGAAATTCTAGACACTCCTTTATCCTATGATCGATATGAAAAATATTTTGCAGATTTATTTCCTAAGAATCTGTGGATAAAATAACGTATAGAAATGTCTAGGATTTCGTAGGCATAAACAGGAAACTCTAGACACTCCTACATTCTTTGATTGATATGAACAATATTTTGCAGATTTATTTTCTAACAATCTACAAATATAATTATTTACAGAAATGGCTAGGATTTCGTAGGCATAAACAAGAAACTCTAGACATTCCTATATCCTATGATCGATATGAAAAATATTTTGCAGATTTATTCTCTAAGAAACTACGGATAAAATTACATATAGAAATGTTTAGGGTTTCGTAGGCATATAAGAGAAACTTTAAACACGCCTGTATCGTTTAACAGATATGAACAATATTTTGCAGATTTATTCTCTAAGAATCTACAAATATAATTACATATAGAAATGTTTAGGGTTTCGTAGGCATAAAAGAGAAACTATAGACACGCCTATATCCTTTAACCGATGTGAACAATATTTTTCAGATTTATTCTCTAAGAATTTACGAATATAATTATATATAGAAATATTTAGGATTTCGTAGGCATAAAAAAGAAACTTTAGACACTGTTATATCCTTTGTCCGCTATGAACAATATTTTGCAGATTTATTCTCTAAGAATCTACAAATATAATTACATACATAAAAGTCTAGGGTTTCGTAGGCATAAATTACCGTCTCAAATTATTTTTAGTTTTAACAATATAAATGTAATGTACTGAGTAAAAATAAATTCCGTTTTTCCATCTTAAAAACTTCATGAATAAATAATCTAACTATATAGTTAGCAAGTGTCTGTATGTAGTGTCGGTAACATTATGACGTCAATTTTTCCTAAGTGATTGGCTAACTGGGGACACATTGTCTCCTGATTGGCTGACAGGTGACACCCTCTCCCGTGATTGGCTAAAGGGTGATATCCTGTCCCTTGATTCGCTGACCGGCGATGAAATTAAGATACGTTAAAAATGAAGCCAAATACACATACAAACAATTGAAATTTTTATATTATAAATCCGTCATTGTTGACGGGTAATAACCTAGTTATTCTATACAGTTTATGAATTTGTTACCAGTTTCTACCAAAGAATTAAGTTCAGTACAATTTAAAAAAACAATTAAAAACGTATTGACTGAAAACCCTATATGTACCTACATAGTTTTGAGGAATTTTTTGAACTTAATTTATAATTTTTGTTTATCGATTATCATTTGTCATGCTATTGTAATTAATCTGATTGACTGTCTATTAATGATTATGTATTGTATGTGGACAATAAATAAATATTATTATTATTAATTAGTAGTGAATGAAATTAATTTTTTATGCATACAAATACTCTTATTAAGTATACAAACTTCTATTCATAAAATAATTCTACGTTAAGTTAAAATGAAAGTAAACTGCCCACCTATTATTTATTCCCTTATGAGGTGAATGTACTGTCCATAACTTCCTATTGATCATATAAAAGTAGTTAAAATTTTATTATTCTTCGACTAGATAAGAATGTTAGTCCATTAGTTACTGTATTTGATTCCAATTCTTAGTAATTCATTTCACAATGGGTGGTTCTATTTCCTTTCAGCGGGTGTCAAAACATTCCTATGGGCTCTATAACCTGTCAATCAAATCAACGAACCGAGGAATTACCACTAAATTGTATTCGACACTTTTATAATTGTATACAAATAGGTTAGCGAGAGAAAAAATAAATAAAAAAATATATATTAGAAACTATAAAAGATAAAGACGTATTTTACTCTCTAAAATTAGATTTTTTGGCCTATCATGAACATAGGTATTTTCTTCTTTCAAATTTTAGTTTTTGGACTCTCATGAACACAGTGGCAGATTAAGCCTTCGCCGAGCCCAAGACATTTTTGATTTACGGGCCCTCAACCTAGTGGTATTCAAAGGGGAAGGGGAAAGGGGAAGGGTTCGTTGGGCCCTTGAAAGTTACGGGCCCAAGACAATTGTCTTTTTTGTCTTTGCGAAAGTCCGCCATTGCATGAACATAGGCTTAATTTTCTTCTTCTGTATTTCTTTATTCTCGGCAAATTGGTGACATTTTCTACCTACTACCTCTTTTATGTCATCACCTTTTTAGGGTTTTGTAGGTATGTCCAAAAACCATTATACTAGGGGTCGGCAAAATCTTTTATATTGCGGGCCGCATTTTTAGTGTTTTGTAGGTATGACCAAAAAACCCTTATACCGTCATTTTGTCGTCTGTCTGTCTGTCTGTCTGTCTGTCTGTCTGTCTGTCTGTCTGTCTGTTCGGTAAAAATTGTAGCCAAACGGCTAAACCTAGAGAGTTGAAATTTGGCATGCTTATACAACTCTTTGACCCGCACATAGGAAAAATACTAAAACATCTAAAAAACATACCCCCCTAAAAATATAAACAAATATGTGCTCATCGAAAACAAAAATATTTTTTTTTAAATTCTGAGTAGGGTGTCAAATGAAAGCCCTTAGTACGTGGATTAACGATCAAATTTTTATTTTTGCAAAATAAATTATTTTGATTCGATTTTTGCCAAAATTCTGCAAAAATTTTTTTGTCCCACACCCGGGCTACAGGGTGTGGGACAAAAAGATGGTTTAAACTAAAAATCTAAAAAAATTCTAAGTAATGTATATTGGTGTGAACCGAAATAGTACAACAGGAATTTTTGATCAGATTATGTTTTCGGAAAATAACGCATTTTTTATGGTTTTTGGTTCACAAAGTACAAAAGTTATACCAATGTAAGACACTCACATACAAGGCGTGCGATAGCTTAATGGGTTAGAGCACTGGTGTCGTAAGCTGGAAAACGAAGGGTTTCGAGTTCGAGTACGGAGCGAATTTTATTTTTTCTGTTTTTTTTTTTGCATTTTTATTATGTTGAAATTATTTTGTCCAAATTCTAGTTATATTTTGACAAATGTTGTATTTAATTTTTAAGAGCGTAAATTTAATAACCAGTCGTATTATATGATTAACAGACGATAAATTATTTTAAAAATATCGTTCATTTTGCCGTGATTACTACAAAGTAAAATTTGTCCTACACACTCAGCATACCGCCTTCACTTATTATATACCTGCGAAACCGTGAAATGTGTGAATATTCACACTTCCGATCAATTTTTTTAAATATTTAATCCGCGGGCCTTACCCTGTAAAACATTTCTTTGGCGGGCCATATTTGCTTTTGTAATCCTATTTTTCTTTACGTGTATGAAGCCTGAAGCGCGGTATCAGTAATCTGTAGGCTACGTTGGATAAGACAAATATTATATTTTCTTATTGGTATGAGGGGCCGTTGACAAGTAATCAGCTTAGGCAAGAAAATACAACTTTGTCGGCAAAACTCAATTTATTTCTCAGCATAGTTTCCTTTTAGAACTATACACTTCGTCCAACGATTCTCCAATTTTTCGATGCTCTCCGAATAATACGATTTCTCAAAGACCCCAAAACAGGCCTCTGTTTTAGCGATGATCTCCTCATTCGACCCAAATCTCTTACCACCGAGCCTTTTCTTCGTTTGGATATAAATATTCGCCGCAAGGGGTCAAATCTGGCGAATATGATGGATGAGAAACTAATTCGTAGCGCAATTCACGGAGTTTTGCCATTGCGACTGCGCAATTGTGGATCGGTGCGTTAAGCCTGGTTTATAATAGCATGGCATATAACATAGCATGTCTCCAGAGCACAACGCACAAGCCATAACTACGGTGTTTATAATAGAACCGGTGTACCGCAATAGTACATTAGTCGGAACGCGGAGCTCTTCTTGATTTGTCATACAATATTGGATTATTTTCCATTAATTCAATCAACCTCGCTTCTTTTTCCATTTTTTAAAAGTTGTAAACACAATAATAACCAAAAAAATATACAAAAACTTATGTCAATTGTCAAAGACGGCGCATGCTCGCCACTCTCTTCTGTGATTGGCACGCATAGCCGCCACAAACATGAATGTTCAACTTGGTGAATTTTTATGTTATGAAGTTGTGTGTCCAAGTTGTGCGGTTGTATTATAAACAGGAGAACGATAGTATTAAGATTCAATTTCTTTAAGTTATGGGCCAATGCTATGCATATGCTATGCGTTACGTTTTGTGTTTATTATAAACCAGGCTTTATCCTGGTGGAGCAGCACTTTTTTATTTGCCAAATGGGTCCGTTTCGCTTTAAATCGGCGTCGAATCTGTCCAACAACTCTGCATAATATATGCCCGTGATCGTCTTGCCCTTTTCCAGAGAGTCGTTGTAAATGGTACCATGCGAATCCCAAAAAACTGTGGACATGACTTTGTTGGCCGACAGACTCACCTTGGCCTTCTTCGGCTTCGATTCGCCAGGAGCAGTCCACTGTTTAGATTGTTCCTTGGTCTCTGGTGTGTTGTGATGGATCCATGTTTCGTCCACGGTTACGAAACGGTGCAAAAGTCCTATTTAACGCGGTTGAACATCGCCAAACATTCCATCGAAATAGTCAGACGATCGCGTTGGTTGTCGACTGAGAGCAAATGCGGCACCCATCTGGCAGAAAGCTTCCTCATTCCCAAATATTCATGCAAAATGTTGAGCACCCGTTTGGTTGAGATGCCCACAGCCACAGCTATCGTCGATCGTCGATTATCATTCCATGGATTTTATCAACCATTTCTGGCGTGGTGATCTCTTTTGGACGGCCTAGATGCTCATCAAAAATGCTCTTACAACCGCGTTTAAATGCAGCTGCCCAATATTTAATTCTTGATATCGAAGGTGCAGAGTCCTCGTTCGTTTTCTTTTTCAAAAATATGTATCTATTGTCACGTAATTCGATTTTATTAATTTTTCTAAAAATGCAAAAGTTGTTCGCTTTCAATGACTATCAACACACAAACTAAATGACACAGCTAGTTGAAAAATTTACAGTAGTCATTTGAAGGTTAGGATTTACGAAAAACAATATTGATTTGATACTGGTGGCGCCATCCCTTGCCTAGGCCGATTAATTTTCAACCACCCCTCGTAGACCGCATAAAATCGTTTGGCATGCCTAATTCATCTCACGGGCCGCATGTTGCGGACCTCTGCCTTATACCATAACCCACGTATCTATCTGCCTGTTTGTCTGTCTGTCTGTCTGTCTGTCTGTCTGTCTGTCTATCTGTCTGACTTACTAACTATCTGACTGTCTACCTACTTATATGGCAAGAATTCAAAAAACTTCACACAATACACAGACACTAAAACTACGTACTTTTTGAGCTCTGGGGGGGGGGGGGGGGCAAGCCCATGACCCGCACCTGTTCTGCAAATCTATTATTGTTTGAAGTAACACACCCGTGAGCCGTTCTCATGTGTAAACTATTGAAGACTGATATTTTATGATCAAGAAATATTTTACGGTTTTTCGGGTCATGTTACGTAGGGAAAACATGAGAATTCGCATGAAACATTTTCCTTTTGTTTACAGTAAACATGCAAGAACAAACAGGATAACCTGCTCTTCAATATTGACATATTCTCGTTACATTTTATAAAGAAAACACAGCAATATATTCAGGTACATACGAAACAAAAATCTATTTGCTATTCTATAAAAAGATTTTAGCTAGGGAAAATGGAATTTCAATATGGGGATAATTTTTTTAATAGTCAATCTCTTAAGTTGATTGATTTGTTAGTGGATTAGCACGTTGATCTAGGTAGTAAAGCAGGGTTTCCATTCACTTGACCATCCATCATTATTAATTACTTTACGGGTAGATAGATGGCTTTGATCGATACGGAATGACATTATCAACACATCGACCGACGCTGCATCTAATCAGTGACATCTACTGACTTATACAATTACTACAATTGCCTCACATTTAGAATAATCTATAAAATTAAAAGAGGTATATATAGTCCATTCAACTATTAGAATGCAGTTTCGATCTTATAGGAAATGAGAGCAGTTTTGCCAATTTTCTAAAAATGTCAAATATATAAATGAACTCAAAATATTATGCGGAATTTTATATACCTTCGTCTTGAACCCACGTGAACAGTTTCAATACCGTCTGCACTCCCTATTTTTAAGGTCCTGTGTTTTGTTTCGTAAGAACAAAGTCGGTCAAGTATTATCTTGACGGACTCGCTGAGCGCTCTGAATAGTATCCAAGATCCAGATCCGGTGCATCCTCTTGTACTAAAGATTCGGTTGCTACTCCACAATCTGAATGCTCAGAATGTAAGGGTAGAGCTGTTTTGGATACCGGGACATGTTGGTATTAAAGGCAACGAAGCGGCTGATCAAGCTGAAAAAGCCGCCTCCCACAGATCTATGATTGAAGTGAGTTTCATATTTCCAGATGAAGCAAAGAGTCATTTGAAACATCTGGATTTAAAATGTGGCAGTATGAGTGGAGCAGCACACAGAACGTTAAGTTAAGACAGATTAAGGGAGACGTTAAACCATGGGGCTCTTCCTGCAGGATTAACCGCCATCACACGCCTCCGTATAGGCCACTGTTGGTGGACCCATGGACACCTCCTTCGAGGTGAAGAGTCTCGTATGTGTGAGACGTGTAATACAGATTTATCTGTGTGCGCGCGCAATAATGGCTGTTAACCATATTTATATTGTATTTTCTTGATTATTTATTTATTGAAAAATGGTAATCGGACGAAAAGCATAGTGAGCAACACCGCAGAATACATATTACGCACTCGAATGATTTGCTTCACTCGCCTGCGGCTCGTTTACAAACTTCATTCTCGTGCGGAATGTATGGCATTCCACGATAGTTGTACAATATACTATACTATGCGACAGACTAAAAAATGCATGGGTTCTATTTATAATTTTTTGAAATAACTCTTTTCCAATTTAATTTTCATATTTCTAGTGTAAAATAATTTTTTTCTAATAAAAACTTACTTTATAATAAAGAAGTTAGCAATGCTACTTCCCGCAAACAACCTGTATAGCTAAACTAACCTCTAAAACTATTAGTTTTTACGTTAAGTCCTGAGTTAGGACTCCCCCCCCTCACAATATGTCGTAAAACAGTTTTAAAAATCTAGTAATCCTGATTGAAAATAGCAAATATATTCGTATTCTACGAAAATTGGTATAATAGTCTGTTTTGAGATACGATGCAAAAATAGTTCTAATAAATAATTATTATACGCGCGCACATATGAGGAAGTTGCCGGGTCCGGACTCCCTCCCCAGGGTCAAAAGAATGATATACTTATTTAATAAAAACTCAGCAACTAAAAATAAAAATCACATTTAAAAAAATAGAAACAAATAATAATTAAAATTAAATTAATATATAAGTCCATCTCTCTCCGTAAACATTCAATAATAGATATGATTTATTTTGTGGATATTTTATGAAATGGTCTCCCCCCGCACAAATATTTGTTTTGTGTATGCGCCTGAGTATTATTGTTCTAAAACAAGGTCTAAAACACTTTAGAACTTACTAAAACTAAAAGAAAAGTATGTAAGAGAAACTGGATATTTTAAAAGTTGATTGTATATGTTCTCCAGTTGCTGTGCAATAAAAATTAACAAGTATGTTTGTTTAAATATTCAATATAAAAATAGAAAACCAGTAATTCTACTAACTGTATATTCAAAGTGCATAATCGTAAGTTCTCTCAACGTAAACACCTTTTGCCTATATCAATAATCAGTAGATTTCCACCATTAGCTTACACTATTTGTTTAAATTTACCTGTTTTATTGAAAATGTCTCTGATTTCAGGATACCAAGCGACTGGCGACTTCTGCAAATAAACGGTAAGTGCTTTTAGCACTATTAGCATGCTAATTGTACGCTAAATAAATGGCACTGGGCATTTTTAAACGTGGTTCAAACGGTCTAATTTTGAATTTGTGATAATTTAGATAAGGGACGAAAACCTGTTTGTATGTTTTAAATGCGATCAGTTGAAAAATGTCATGACAGGTTTCTTTCTGACAATTGTCGGGAAAAAATTATAATTTTATATTTCCCAAATCCCGAGAAGAACTGAGCAGTAACTCGGGAAAATAGAGAAATTGTCCTTTAAATCCTGGAGTACTCATAATGGAAAATAAACACCACTATTTCCTATGTATCTATTAGAAATTAACTTTAATTAACCTTAAAAAGGTTCTGACATTAAATCAAAATTTGATTTATAGCGTTTTCGATTTGTATAGAACAGTTGGAGCGTTCGTAAATTCATTTTTGATTCACTCTATCGATCGTAATGCGAATGGTTTTAGAGCGCTCAACTTGATCTGTCTCGCGACAGAGATCAAGTAAAGCAATCCTAAAAAATGGCGCCAAAATACAAAAATAACCTCATTGTTTTGTTAGATGTTTGATTTTCAGTTATGTGTTCAACATGTTTTCTTCGCATTGTGGGTTATGGCTACTAAAAAAATAATTGCATTGGAGAAATTATTATATTCTAGCGAACGGAGGATGATGAAATTATTGATTGCGTGGGACATATATTTGGAAAAGACGAAATAATAATAAGACGAAGTAAAAAATTATGTGGATAATGTTGTGTATAATTACACAGACAGTCAGGCAAATAAACAAATATACTGTTTATAATAACCACCTAATCAAGAATAATATATGTGTCACTGTGGCTTTCCATATCTAGGTACTATTCAAAAACATAGATAAAGAAAGAAATTGATACGAAACTGATGTTATATTTATTTAAACCAAATTAGCGCTGTAGTTGTTGGGTTATGGAACTAAAAGTGGTGGGGGAGGAAAGGGGTGGGGTTTCCCGGGTATTTCAAATGCTTCAGTGGATATAGTTGTAAACATTATTAAATGTTATTATTAAATGAAACAATTGTTATGATTTAATAATAGCATTTAATTATGTTTACAATTAAGAACAAGCAGTTGGGAACTATACAAAAACAGAAAAACAATAACTATCAGAAATAATTATTTATTAAGAAGTAGAAGTTTATTTAAAGTTCTCCTTTTACTAAAACAATCCGGGGTAAAATGTTTTTTACACACACGAACTCTTTTATATATCACTTCCATGGACAAGCCATCCAATTTTGGATTTCCAATGTTCCTCATACACGTTTTATATAATTCCGGAGCCTCAGGTGTCTTCGGGTTTGGTAAGCGATATCTAGTAGGTTCACTACTATCACAACCCAAAACAAAGCATTTAACACTAATTTTCCGTATTGAAATGAAATTTCAAAATTACAGAATAACTACGCACAAAATATCACAATTAAAAAAAACGCTTAATGCTAATGACAGAAGACGATTTTGACACTAATTACCGATTTTGACGCTAATGACAGAAGCCGTAACAGGCATCATCCTGTCATGCGCGTAGCTATAGCGACTGGTAGCGACTGGGGCGCTATTCGTGTTGGGTTATGGAACGTCATATGGTTTTCGTTGTACCATTAGAGTTTCACCCCCCTGTTCAAAAATAACAGATGTAAAAATAAAATGAGGTTAAGTACACTCTCTACCAGATTGCCCTAGTACAGAGTAACGTCACAGATTGATCTCCAAGCGATTTCAGGGCAATATCAGATTTTGATTTAATGTGTTTAATATATCAATTTCGATATCAAAACCCAGTTCAATGGAAGCAGACACATGGCCACCCGTATTTTTTCACGGGCGAGGGCAGGTTATTTAAAAAAAAAAATTAGTCTGTTATTTAAAAAAAAATTTCTTTAATACAGAACACTATTTAGATAAAAATTAAAGGGGTCTGCGATCATTGGCAAATTGATTAATGCCCTTGTTTATAAAATCTACTATTTTTAGTGTTTTTTTCCTTGTGCACACTCAACATACTCAAACTGGATAGACGATCATCCGTAATAGTTGACATAGTTCGCGTAATAATAATTAAAATAATAGTGTTCTCGTATGTCTGAACTAGACCCGATTTAACTGCACACTTTGTGTATGTTACCTGTCTATAATTATCAGTATTTGGGGCGTTTGTGGCGTTTCTATCGTTAGCTTCCGAGTGGAAAAAGAGTACATCACGTAAAGAAAAACAACAATTTTTATCTACGCGCAATTTTTCATCTGTCATCGGGCATAATTACCGTTTTTTGGAAGGTGGGGCGGCAGTATGGTATTCCCGGGCCTGGAATTATTATTTTATTGGGGCTCGGGCTCTCTGTGCCGACGCCCTTACTTCCCTTTCCGAGACCCGAGCTGCTCTAGTGTCGGGAGGCCCCTTCATGTAAACTTGAAACAACCCAGCAAACATTTTTATACGGGTCAGTACTGTTGGAGCACATACTCCCCGGCATTGAAACTAATGGGCCAGTACCCCGGTGTCCCCGTGGCCGTTAGCTGGCCCATTAGCGTATCAATTGCCGGCCCAGCAGCGGTAAAGTGCAAAATAATTGCATTAAATGCTGGTAAAGTACTTCGCATAGGAGGAGTGCGAAATACAAATTTGAAGTATATTATTAATACTGGCGTTGCACAAACTTTTGGTGGTAGCAATTTTTCAACAGAAAAAGCAGTTTGCCGGTATTCGGCCGATGGTTGAATGTTTGCTGGGAAGTAAATGCACATGAATTAAAATTTGTTTAACATTTGATAGCAAATATGAAATAAACATAATAAAGATAGTTATAGTATAAAATAGACGAATATAAAAATTAATATATTTGAGTAAAAAAAAGCATAATGGTTTAGAATATAACACTTAAAAGTGGACCCATGCTGCGGGTGCCCATTAGCAGACAAGATATTTAGACAAGTTTAGTGGGCAAGCTACTTGTTCCAAACTACTAACCTCGTGTAAATATCTAAAGTTCGATTATCCAGAGAAGTCCAGTCAAGGTCATATGACTGAAATAATAATTAACGTACTGATGTATTTCTCTCTCACTCACATTCTCAAAATAGTGAGAGAAATACAAACGAAGCATGTCAAAATTTGTTATTTATCTGTAAGGTGTAACTACGACAAACGTACTTACATAATTCAAAATATGTAATAATTCGAATATGACCTTGACTGGACTACTTTAGATAATCGAACTGTACTTGCTTCAATTTAAGGGTAAGGCAAGCTGCCGGGCAATTTGTTGGGCGAAACAAGTGAGTCCTCCACACTGAAATTTTACAAGCCGGCTACGTGTACAAATATTTGGTTTATTTGGACACATTTTATTGAAAATATTGTCCCATCACGTGAAAGACGTAGGCTAAATTATTTCGTGTATTGTATTCTGCAGAATTTCCGGAACAGAGTTCTTTTAAGAGTAATGCTAAGCTCCCAAGTGTATTTCTTCTAAAGATCCATTTTGTTACCCACACGATTCCCGAAGATTAAAACATGTCGGAAATTTAGAACCAGTACTCAGGAAAAAATTAGATCTCTTTTAACAACTTTAACTTTGAACATATAATATAGATTTTCCAGAGATTTCTAAATATCTATTGTCATAGAAACAGCACACCCTTTGACAAAGACTGTCATTTTCAGCTTTTTGTCTTTTTAGGGTTTTGTAGGTTCGACCAAAAAACCCTTATACCGTCAATTTGTCGTCTGTCTGTCTGTCTGTCTGTCTGTCTGTCTGTCTGTCTGTCTGTCTGTCTGTCTGTCTGTCTGTCTGTCTGTCTGTCTGTCTGTCTGTCTGTCTGTCTGTCTGTCGCCAATTGTAGCCAAACGGCTAAACCTAGAGAGTTGAAATTTGGCATGCTTATACAACTCTTTGAACCGAATATAGGAAAAAAACTAAAACATCTAAAAAACATACCTCCCTAAAAATATAAACAAATATGTGCTCATCGAAAACAAAAATATATTTTTTTTAATTCTGAGTAGGGTATCAAATGAAAGCCCTTAGTACTTGGATTAACGACCAAATTTTTATTTTTGCAAAATAAATTATATTGACGCGGTTTTTGCCAAAATTGTGCAAAAAAAATTTTGTCCCACACTCTGTAGCCCAGATGGTTTAAACTAAAAATCTAAAAAAATTCTAAGTAATGTATATTGGTGTGAACCGAAATAGTACAACAGGAATTTTTGATCACATTATGTTTTCGGAAAATAACGCATTTTTTGTGGTTTTTGGTTCACAAAGTACAAAAGTTATACCAATGTAAGACACTCACATACAAGGCGTGCGATAGCGTAACGGTTAGAGCACTGGTGTCGTAAGCTAAAACTCGCTGGAAACGAAGGGTTTCGAGTTCAAGTACGGAGTGAATTTTATTTTTTTTGTTTTTTTTTTGCAGTTTTATTATGTTGAAATTATTTTGTCAAAATTCTAGTTATATTTTGACAAATGTTGCATTTAATTTTTAAGAGCGTAAATTTAATAACCAGTCTTATTATATGATTAACAGACGATAAATTATTTTAAAAATATCGTTCATTTTGCCGTGATTACGACAAAGTAAAATTTGTCCTACACACTCAGCATGCCGCCTTCACTTGTTATATACCTGCAAAACCCTGAAATGTGTGAATATTCACACTTCACATCAATTTTTTATTATACCACCATAGAGACCATCGCATTCTTATCTTGTATTTGGGAATTTTTAATTCCTTGAATTCGTGGTCTTCAGAAGTGGATGACCTGTTAAAAAATGCTCTGAGCTCTTGGCTCCATCCTCAGATTAGATATGATTTTTTGGACAAAATTTACATATTTTTCTTCGTGTATACCGTCACGGAATGCAGGAAAGATAGTATATTTAATTTATCGTTACTTTAATATACCAGATACACAATTTTTTTGCTTTTTATCGCAAGATATTTATTTAATTTCATATCTTAAAAATGATAATTTTGAATATGCTGAAAGGTGTGAGAAATTATCACTGAATTACTGAGCATAAAGGAATTTCCTAAAAGATTTTCATTATTAATATTTATAATACAAAAAATTATAGATATCAAAATTATTACAAAAGCTAGAAATCTTTTAAAAACATTTCTATTGACCATGGTGTCTATTTTAATCGTTAACCTTAAGGTTAGCTACTGAAACTTTGAGGGCCAGTTTCTGAAAGCTTAGTTAACTATAACCAAATGGTTAGAAAATGGTTGTTATGGTTACTAGAGCCCTGCGCGGATAAGCTTTTCTGTATCCGCATCCGATCCGCATCCGCACATCCATGATCCGCATCCGATCCGCATCCGCAGCTTTTGTAAATAACAAATCCGCATCCGATCCGCATCCGCAAAAATATCCGCACTATCCGCACTACAGATTTTGCTGTCAGTTTGGAAAGAACTAACATATTTCGCCTGTTTAGGTAATCTCTGCTCTAAAACGTTACTGAAAATTTTTGGATTTACCAGCTTATTTATTACTAACCTAACCTAAGGGACCCCAAAAGTTTTAAGGCCTAGATGCGCTAATAACTTATTTAAATCTAGAGAGAGATAACAATTTTGGGGGGCCTAAGCGTTATTTTTCGTAGGGAGTAAGTGGCGCGCTGCTTTTTTTAATATTGAATTTAAAAAAAAAATCAGAAAAGTTACTTGATAGAAGGTGCTTCATATTTTTAGGATCAAGTAATTCTCTTACGCCATTTCGCGCATTAGTTAGGCGTTGCAACTTTTTCAAATAGCAACATGTGTCATTTTTCAAATTTTTGGGATCTGCAAGACTTTTTACTTCGGGTAGTATAAAAAAATTGGCAGGTTACATAATAAAATTTTCGAGAAAAAATTATGTAGGTAAATTTTGGTATTTAAATAAAACTTACTAATCAGTTTTATGTAAAAAAAAAAACCTTTATCAGATTTAAAAGCCAGAATTAGAACAGAGGTAGGAAGAATTACGTCGAAAGTGTACCAGGAAACTTTTGTCCAAAATATTATAAATATCTATCTAAAAATCTATAATATATTCAATAATAAAAAGAAAGTTAAGTTGATTGTCTCAGCTCAGTCTTGATCATGGACAATTGTCTTATTAAAAATAACATAAAGTGAGATTGAATGCTTCAAAATATCATGTATATACAGACAACCGAAAATAACCGAGGACTGCGTAGTCAGAACACAATTGCTTGTTTCTCTGAAAGTAACCGAAGATTAATTGTTCACGCGGATATTGATGATAAGCGGATATGACATTTAATCCGCATCCGATCCGCATCCGCATGGTTTAAATGATAATTTATCCGCATCCGCAGAAAAGTTGCGGATATCCGCGGATAATCCGCGGATACCCGCGGATTTGCAGGGCTCTAATGGTTACTTATAGGATTTGTTATATTGTAACCGAGTTTAACCAAAAGATTAAACTCGGCTAAGCTTTCATAAAATTAGTGACATCATTTGGGGTAGTTAAGAACTAACAGAGTTGGCGACTTGTCGTCAAATGTTTAGCGACAGCTACGGTTTTGTTGATATGTGTCATGGCTTCAAGCGTCGGTCGTTTAGTTCTGACTGATCATTTCACGTGAAAGATTTGAAATTTGTTGCATTTTTTTTTAAATTTATACTTGTTTATTTGAGGTCATTCTTAAATATATATTTTTAGTACGAAAGAAGTTACAATGATTCACTTATGACCGGTTGCTAAAGAACGAGTTAAATGATTTAACTCAAGTTATCTCCAACTAAAGTTAATATGATATGTTTTTGTATGTTGTTTTGACTCTAGTTAAGCATAACTCGAGTTAAAATCAAGGATTGGGAGTCGGTAAAAAAATTAACGACTCTCGACTCTCGATTCTGTATTTTTAAAAACCGACTCCGATTCCCAATTCCGATCCTCGACTGCGACTCCGGACTCCGACTCTCGACTCCGACTTCCTAATCTTTTCATTAATGCACTACAAATTACTTTGTAATCTCCTTAATAGAAAATTTATGCAAATTTTTGAATATATTAGTTTTAAAAATCTTTATTGTATTTTTCATAATATGCAGAGCCGGCGGAAGCGGGCATGCAAGGCCTGCGGTGCATGAGGGCGCCGCCGCGAGGGGGGCGCTGACGTGACACTCAAAAGGGCGGTAGATGTCAAATGAATATAAAAGTATTTTTAGAAGTGAGGACCTTTTTTTTAGGTCTTCATTTGACATGCTCGAAAAAAACTTGGAGATTGAAAAATGGCAGAAAACCATTTTCTTAAAATTCTTCATTAAACTAATAAATTAAATAAACTAATTACTGTTATTCCTGAAATTATATTTATTTAATATTTGTAAATAAATCAATAAATTATAACTGTTAATACAATTTACATTCGGACAGTTTTACCATCGTTAAATAAATTTATTTAACAACTCAAGTTAACAATATCGTATCATACTATTGACAGCAATGTTAATTTCTTCATTAATAGTTTAAAACTGATGCGATATTGTCAACTTTATTTGTTAAATAAATTTATTCAATGATGGTGAAAATGGCCAAATGAGTATTTATTTTGCACTTAACCATTAATTTATTTTAATACTGGGTAAATACACATATGTTACATTTGAAATACTAGAGAGTGGGTATAATATAAGCACTGGTCCATCAGAAATAAATCTTGCAACTAATGCGATTATTTTGCACTTTACCACTGCTGGGCCAGCAATTGATACATCAATGGGTCAACTAACGGCCACGGGGACACCGGGATACTGACCCAATGCAAAATGACAGCACTGGCCCATTACTTTCAATGCCGGGGAGTATGTGCTTCAACAGTACTGGCCCGTATAAAATGTTTGCTGGGAAGAGTCTGGAGTGGATAGTTTTTACGACTCACGACTCGGACTCCCGCCTCCTCTAAAAGCTTCGACTCCTCGACTCCCAACTCACGACTCCTTCAAAAAGCTTCGGCTCCTTCAAAAAGGTTCGACTCTTCGACTCCCGTCTAACGATTCTTCCAGAAAGCTTGAATTCCTAGACTCTTGACTCACGACTCCTCTAAAAAGATTCGACTCCTCGACTCCTAGACTCACGACTCGTCCAAAAAGCTAAGACTCCTCAACTCCTTACTCACGACTCCTCCAAAAAGCTTCGGCTCCTCGACTCCCAACTCACGACTCCTCCAGAAAGCTTCGATTCCTCGACTCTTGAATCACGACTCACGACTCCGACTACCCATTCCTGGTTAAAACACTTAACTAATTCTTTAACAACCGGCGATTAGAACTTCTAGCTCCATTTATGACATATATTCGTTGATCAGATTATATCTAGTTGACTAAAAAATTACATTTTGTAACAATTAAACCCTGTTGTTAAAATGTAGTCATTAAAAGTATAATGCATGCAAATGCATTTCGCAAGGAAGTATTCATTAATCTTTCCCTAGTTTATTTTCAACGTGCACTGAAAACAAAATTAACTAAACGCGTTACTAAACATACTAGCAGCTTCGAATACGGGTTAAAGCTAACAAATCCTGTAATTATGCATCTAATTAAACGTATTAGCATACGATTGCCGGTCTTAGATATTATCAGACACGAATTTCTCAATCTGAAGCCCGGTAGCGATGCAATCCGTGCTGGAATCTTAGATCTTATGTTTGTTACACCGTTGGGTTTCTTGGAAACAGTTCCACAACTCTGAACACAAGTTGGACTCCAGTCTAGCATTATCACTCCATTGGAATTTATAGTAATAATTCTTATCAAGACCCAGGAACGTCGCGTAAGTGTCAGCCGTCCGTGTGCAGGATTATATAAATCCGTCATCTACTAGAATCGTATCCAAATGTCGCCCGAGTGTAAATCATAAGTCCAAAGGTCATAAGACTGACCTCTACTATAGTCTGTTTTTTAATTCCGAGGAGTAAATGCAAAAGGAAGATTTGCATTAGAACATTTTAAGAAGTTTTAACTAGTGCTGGGAACCGAAACCGGTTTTTCGGGTACCCGGTTCCGGTTTTCGGGTAAAACCGGGTTTGTAATTTTCGCGTTACCCGCATATCCGGTTCCGATTCCGAATGCCCGGTTTCGGATACCCGGTTTCGGATACCCGGTTCTAGGGTCGGGAAAACACCAGACGAATTAGAATGAATACAAATTCCCGATGTTGATGTAAGTAAACTGTAAACATAAATATATTAAAATTAGTGGTGGGAACCGAAACCATAAAATAAAGTCAGACAGAAAATACGAGTAGTGCGAACTTCCTAAATTCCTAGCCATAGCCATAGGCAAGATAATTTTAGTGCTGGAAACCGAAACCGGTTTTTCGGGTACCCAGTTCCGGTTTTCGGGTAAAACCGGGATTGTAATTTTCGCGTTACCCGGATACCCGGTTACGAAACCGGGTAACCAGGTAAACCCGAAACCGGTTCTTTTTTTGGAACCGGTTCCGGTTCCGTCAAGATCGATTTCTGACAGCACTAGTTTTAACGTGTACAAACTAAAGCTGCGTTCAGAGCTCTTCAAATTAGTTGACTGTGGACTGTGAGCTATGCATAAATTTAACAGATGTTTTTAACGTAACAGGCATCCGCAGTAAGGGGGGGTGGAGGGGGCGACGGCCCCTAGCGCACTAAGGAAAAGGGCGCCACATTGCGAAAGTGAGGACCTTTTTTTTTGCTCTTTACTTGGAATTTTTGGGAGGTGAGGATTTTTTTTTTTTGCTTTTCACTTGGATTTTGGGAGGTGAGGAACTTTTTTTTTTTTGCTCTTCACTGGGAATTTGCTTATCACTTACATTTATTTGCCAAGGGCGCCAAAACGCAGTTTTGCCCCTAGCGCAAGTTTTCCTTACTGCGGCTCTGCAGGCATCGTTTATAAAACTAGTGAGTTGCGAATAGTGTGACATCTGTGTGTCTTTAAACCAACTACGGTGGCTTCGTAAAATGTTTATTATCTATTATCGTTTTCCTAACTCTGCTTTTCTAGATTTTTACTGAAAATCTGAAAAAATCTAATTAATGTACATATGAACCGGAATTATTATATTATATATTACATCAGGGGTTCTTAAACTTATGTAGTCCAATGACCCCCTCTTGAAACAACATTTTTTTGCGGACCCCATCCCAACCCTAGCATTTTACGTCGTTCTTGAGACTTAATTTCTGGTTCAATCTCATAGGCACTACGTTATAACAAATATTGGTAAAAATGTATCGCTGGTTATTTTAATAAATGGTCTTATCATTTATAGAAGAACATTTTTATTAGCATATAGAATAAAAAATATAAAATTAATAAAAATAGTAGTAAAAAGAATAAAAAAAGTTACAAATTATAATACGCTAAACTCATACAAACATTTCTTGGTCAAATATTGGTCAAAATAGATCTTATTATAATATTTTTTCTGTAAATAATTTGCAGTTGAATAAAAATAATTAAATTTTTACTAATTATTGTTTAGTTATGTCAATAACTAGTTAGATAACAACAAAGACAAAAAGTCTTGACCATGTAGGATTTTTATTAAATGAATTATTTAAATAAAAGCAAAAAGTTGGGGGATGTAAAGTTAATGTCAAAATTGTTTCGCGGACCCCTGGTAATGGCTACGCGAATACCCAGGGGTCCGCGGACCACAGTTTAAGAACCGCTGTTTTAGATTATATTTTCGGAAGACATCACATTTTTTTGATTGACTTTATCGTGTTTCTCTTAGTGTACATCTTCTTTTAAAATTAAAAACAATTACAAACATTAAAAACAACATCTGAGTATCGACTTTGCTCACGAGCTACAAGACATTATATAATGCAAGTTGCGTAGCGTTCATGTATGAAAACTCCGTCTATTATTATACCTCATGATTCGACCTGTTGTTTGAATTATTTTAGTTTATAGTTTTTAACTTATCAAAGAGGAATAAATCATTCATAGTAGTGAAATGCTTACTTATAAATCAAAATTGACAAAGTTAATAATGAGGAAACTTAAATTGAAAAAATTATCTATCAATATATTTCTTATTAATTTAATGAAGAATCAGATACAAAGCAAATCGCAGAAAAAATCTCTGGGATATTTCTATTTAAATTTTATTGTAAAGAAATGTTTGAAAAATATTTAAATTTAGTTTAAAAATATTAAATGAAAGCTCAATAGTACTCAAATTAACGAATAAGACTGAATAATTAAAAACAAAAACTGTTAATTTTGATGTGATTATAAAGTCCGTTCAAACGTTAGAAGGTACAGGGCAAATGGAGTTCTTTTTCATACTTTCTAATAGGTTATCCCAATAACACTATCCTTTTATTTCTTGGCGAGGTTGCCAGCTGTAAAACGCGCTGATGGTTGAAAACGCGCTGCAAATGGTTATTAATTTTTCCCTGATTATTTTTCCATTTAATTTCAATAAATTATCAACAAAAGAAAATAAATTTACGCATAATATTTTGGGTTCATTAGCATATTTGACACTTTTATAACCTTTGGCAACACCGCTCCTATTTCCCATAAGAGCAACTACTGCATTCTAACGTTTCAACGGACTATAGAAAAAAATATTATCCTAAACATTCCGAAATTTAACTCAATCAGCTATAAAAATTCTCCTATTATTAGATCAGTGTCATCATACAATGATAATTTTCTACACTTAGACATTTTTAATGTCCTTAAATGCATTTAAAAGTAATCTTAAAACCAGAATATCATAATCTTTTTTTTTTCACTTAATGTTAATTTTGTTGAAAAACAAATTTCAAAATGTAATATCTATGCTTGTGTTATAGTTATTTTATTTTGTAATTTATTAATTGTTTTGTTATTCATTCCTGTACAATTTGTTTTTTTTTTTTAAATTCGAGGTACCTTTTATTGGTTCTGCGAACTGTTGGCTTCCCTCAAAAAACCAAATAAATAACTAAATAAATAAATAAACATCCAGCGTTCTGTTGACTTCTTAAGTATCATTCACAGCTCATGTTTTAATAGACAACGCGTAATTCATAGTGCATAATGTTAATGGATAATGTTAGTGGCTAAGCACAACACTTTAGTAGCATTCATAGCTCATGTTTTAATAGATAAACCGATCTTGCTGCCATCTACACGCAATAGAAATTACTAAACAATTTATAATAAAAATATCTTGTTATTAAACATATGTATTGTTTTTTAATTAAATATACTTCTAAAAAGAACCAAAATAATATTTATTAAGTTAATTATTAAATAAAATAACTATAATGTTTCTGAAGCTACTCACTCTAACCTAACTTTTTGATTTCACAAAAAAAAGTTAACTTTTGTTTCCACCCTGTTTCCCAGAAGTGTTGGTCTAAAAATCTGAAAAAAATCTCAATAATGTACATTGATGGAAACTAAAATAGTTCAAAAGGAATTTTTGTCAGATTAATTTTTTTATTGTTGAAAAAATACATATTTTATTTTAAAAGTTCATGTAGTATTTTAAAGAAAAGCTTTTAGTACATAGAATAACAAACGGTACATTATTTTCAAAATATTGTTCATTTTGATTTGATTACCGCAAAAAAAAATAATGTTCCACACATATAGCTGCTTTAACTTGGGTACTAGATACCTGAAAAACACTAAAATATGTGAAAATTCACACTTCACATAAATTTTTTATTAGATTCAACACATTTACTAATTAGTACATCATAAACTGCAGCCACAAGTCTTTTTAGAATTTGCTGTATAATATATTCGTCTATTTTGAAATGTATCACTGTATACCTGCGAAACCCTGAAATATGTAAAAATTCTCACTTCACATCTATTTTTCAATATTTGTTTCAACATTTTTACTAATAATTATATCACAAGCTGCATCCACAAGTCTTATTCGAATTTCAAATATAATATATTCCTTCATTTTGACAGTTGTCATTGTTTTAATGTTAATGTTAATGTCAGAAGTTTGAGATATACAAACTTCTAACATTATGCGTTAAATATTTTCTTACGCTTATCCATTAAATTGGAGCTATGAATGCTTATACGGACTTGTGTAGAACTAACATTCTTATGCGTTAACATTAACACTATGAATTACGTACTATCTATTAAAACATGAGCTGTGAATGATACTTTACACTTATTAAATACCCACAAAACCCCGAAATATGTGAAAATTCACACTTTTTTTCTGTATTGTTATTAGTTTTCGCGTCCATTGCCCGCGTATGCATAATAAATATCAATACCTAATTTTTATTCGACGGATGTTGTGTCCATTGTATCAGAAAATGTCGCAAGTGCAATAACTCGAGAGTGCGGACATCGGCTTGTGTCCTGCCCATATTTGCTGTCGCATATTGTCAGAAACAAACGGACATGCTTAAGGGACAGGAAAAAGCTATCGTTGAATACTGATTTTAGTGCCTTGTAGAGTTGAATGGACGGTTATTTATAAATATAATAGATCCATAAATCAGAATAGCCTCTTTTGATATTCTTAGAATATTAGGTACACACAACTTCAAATTTGAATAGACGTTAAAGATGAAGAAAACTACTGAACGTATATTGGTATATTTAACGCGACTTTACATACCGATTGATCCACAGAGAACTGATAATCATTTGTCTATTTCACACAGTTCTATGTAAAATTCAATGACGTTCGTGAGTTTCTCATACCCAACTTGTGTGTGGAGTTTTTATTTTCGGTCGTTATATTTGAATTTATTCAGATAAAAGTGCGTGCGTTTTTGTATATAAAGTGCTTCTGTTACAATTGTGACAAGAATAAATGAAACAAAGCAGTTCTTTTTCATTCTCCAAACCAATAGCATCACTTAATTTTTATGACCTTCTAGATTGAACCATACTCATTCTCTGGTGGACGTCGGTCAAGTAAATCCTCTACGAATACACAATACACAGTGATATGTGGCGGATCCCTATCACCGGGTGAAGCTTTTTAGCTACCATCAGATTTTTTGAAAACTTTTCCATTTCCCCGGAAACTGGTACTTTTTTATTAAATTTAATTTAATGGCCTTTGCTGCTGTGACAATTAGCCAGGACAATTTTTGTTTGAGACATTTTCCATGCCTGAACGGGATTCGAACCAGAGACCTTCGCAACGCAGAGCACATGTGTTACCACTACGCTGCGCCAGTCGGCAAACTGGTACTTCTAATTTATATTTAATACTTTTTTCTGGTTTCTACGCTTCTTGAATAATCATTTGAGACTAATTGCGATAAAATCGTTACACGATATTAATTATGCAGCGGTTTTAGTCGCGGAATCGAGTAGCGCTACACTCAGCTTAAAGCAGCAACGAGAAACTCGATATCTAATAAAATCGCTGTGAGTATCATTTACATTATTTTTATGTGCGAATACTGTTCAGACTTAATGTTTTGAACATCTATACTTTAACAATCGCCCTATTTTACCCCTTGGTACCTATTTTTATTTGCCACAAATAGCTTTAGATGCAGCATGCCTGAAATTTTAACTAACTAACATTTTTAAATGCCTATTTGCTCTAATGCTGTCTTATATCATGACTAAATTAATTTTTACCCATTACTTTTACCATAATTCAGAAAAGAAAAAAAAACAGTAACAGTAATATTTTTGAAAAACTAAATCCGCTTCCCAAGAAACGTAACTTATCCAAAGTATTTTTTTTTTTTTAATTCTAAAGAACATAATAGGGGATAGGCATGATTTTTTTAATTTTTTTTATTATATTCCTCTTGTTGCATATAAACATAAAAAACAGTTTTTAATTTTCTTTTTTTAATTTGAAGGCTTAAAAAATCATAAATGTATGTAGCGCGCGAAAACGGCGTGTGACGTCATACCCTTCTAACTCACACATGACACTACTAGTCTACCCAGCGTACATAGGGTTACATGACGAAATTTCACTGGACAAAATTACACGGGACAAAATTACACAGAAGAAATTACACATAGACAGAATTACACAGGGAAGAAATTATACAAGGACGAAATTACACATTTAATTTACTTTAATTTACACATACGAAAATTTTCTTCTGTGTAATTTTGTCCCGTGTAATTTTGTCCAGTGTAATTCTGTCCTGACACCCGTACATAGTCTGTTGTGAACTTATTTGTTTGTATAACTTTTATAGGTTATGTAAAGTTAGAGTGATTTTAATTAAAATAAAGTTTAATTCTATAAAAACAATTTATACATGTTTACCGAATTAAATTTTATATTAAAATATATAAAATATGGAAGATCCAGGCCCCAGTACTTCGAAACATAGTCGAAAATATTGTTTAGTACCGATGTGCACAAATATTTCAATTAGAAATCCAAAAAAATAATTTATATCATTACCTGATGACGAAAAACAACAGAAAACTATGAGGCGAAATAAAACCGATATTTCAGAAAAAAAGTAAACTTTATGTTTGTGAAGACCATTTTAATGTGAGTACATATATTTTATAAATTCTTTTAATAATAAATGCGTGAAAAATTGTTTAAAAACAAATACAAAACTCTCAAACAATACAATATAAACACGTAAACATTATGTTTTGTCTGTATCTGTGACGTCAAACCCTTACAGTCTCAGTCGTATCTACTCGGCAACCTTCGCGGCGTGGTCGGCTTATTTCAAATTTACAATATTTTAATTAAAAAATTTGGCTATAATATTAATTAAAATGTGATTTTTGTTGTGTTAGGTGACATAACTAACATTAAAATATTAAAAAAATTTAGTTTTAAGGAAATATAAATTTTATGCGTATCCCCTATTCTGCTAATTCTGCAGCAGTTTTAGTCGCGGAATTGAGCGCGCTATGCTCAGCGTAAAGCAACATTGAGAAACACGATATTTCTTAAATTCGGTGTGAATATCATTCACATTGATTTTAAATTTATAATACTGAACACCTTAATGTCTTACCATTTTCCATGCCATGTCATTTTCAGTGAGTATAATATGGATACGCCCAATTTTATATTTCATATTAAGTAATTTGAAATTACCGTAAACTACCATTTGACACATGAAATGTGTGTATAGACTCAAAAAAACAAGTTCAAACTTGCATTCTCTTTTTTTATCAAGTATTAGCAATGAGGCATATACAACTGACTTTCCAGTAACTTGTCTTCTAGAAAATATATTACTGATTTTTTATTTATTTATTTATTTATTTTTTTTTTTTTCAGGAAAAAATTATTTTAGTAATAATACAAGACCGAATTAGAGCACATAGGCATTTAAAAATATTAATTAGTAAAAATTTCCAGCGTACTACATTTAAAGCTATTTGCGGCACATAAAATAGCTGCCAAGAAGTAAGAGATGATAATTGTTAATGCATAGGTGTTCAAGACATTAGGCGTGTTGTTTCCTTACGCTGAGCATATCGCAAGTCAATCCCGCGACTATAACCGCTGCAGAATTAATATCGTTCAAGCGATTGTGTCGCAATTAGTCTCAAATGATTATGCAAGTTGTGTAAAATTATTAAAGATAAATTAGAAGTATCAGTTTCCAGAGAAATGATATAAGGTTTTCTTGGTCATACCTACAAAATCCTAAAAACGGGAAAAATCTCTTAAAACAGCTGAGTTTCCGAAACTGTCCTTCTTATTTTGTGTTAAAACATTATTTTCTTTATTTAGCAATAAACGATATGCAAATTGTGTTAGGAAGGTGTTTTTATTCGCTTAATATTTGTAGTTAGTAGACCTCCTGCGTGGATGATAATACGCTTGACTGGCAATATTCTCGCCATTTCTAGCAGCTCCCAGGCAAGCTGAATCTTAATGACTGTGTTTGCCCAACCGATCATTCCGATATCATCACGATCGACACTCATTACTCCTGAATAAAACTGCACTTTCATAACCCAGGCTAAACAATAAACACCAACCCAACAGAGGCACAACAACTAAAATTTATTATTTTAAGGACAGGGTAAAGATTACAGTTCTCAAAAGTTTCTTACACTAAACTATAAATCTGAAATAAAGTTACTAGTATTAGTATTAGTATTTATTTATTCAGTGCTGTTATACACAAAATGTACATAGCATCGTCAGTAGAGACTGAAGAAAGTTACTATATTACATAGTTACATTTACAATATAAAATAACCTATTTAATATGTATAAGCAGATAAAAAAAAAACAAAACTAGTTATATAACACAAACGAAACTAATGAGCAAGAGCCCGATTGTGCTCAGGGAAAACAATATTGTCCATCAAATACTCATCTACAGTGTAGTAGGCCTTGTTAATCAAAAAAGATTTCAGTTTAATTTTTAGTTGTTCAGATTTTAGGTTTTGATATTCGATGGGTAATTTGTTGAACAATATAGCACCCATGTATTGCGGTGTTTTTCTAGAAATGTTATATTTCAAGTTTGGAAGGCGTATATTACCCTTTTTTCTGGTGTCATGTGAATGTATAGTAGAGTTGAGGAATACACACAAACGAAAACATAAAAAGCTCTCTTGAAACAAAAGAGACTAAAGATGAAAAGTATGAAGAAAATGATACAGAAGAAACCTAAAAAGAAATGATGGCCGTTTTGATATAATACGTTTTTAATTTTCTGAAAAGGTTCCTGACGATGTATTTCATGCGCTTCATCAGTTAGAACATTTTAATGAAGAAATATCGTCAAAATGTTGTGTTCAACAAGATATTAGGATTTTGTTGAAACAAATGTGTCTACATGAGTTGTCAAGGTATTTTCTTCGTATAATATATTTTTACCGACCGTCAAAATATGAGGGAGGTATTGTGATCATACCTATTTTGACACTTCGAGATTTCAATGGATCTCCACGAATTGAGGTCCCTACATAACATTTTGACTATTTTTAGCATGATGTCTGTCGATCTGTCTGTCTGTGTACACGTGTAGAGCAAATTTGGCTAGAAGGATTTTTATGAAACTTAATATTTAAGCTTTTGACATCAATGGCACGAATTGTTCAACTTTTGGTAAAAATCGGTTGACTAAAAATGGTAGTTTACTCGTGTCGATTTTAAGATTTTTGCGAATATTTAACAAAAATATTTCGAATAAAATTATTTCACAAAAGTTGCTATAAAAGCAATAACTTTTATTTGAGACTTTTTTGATAAAACGAAAAAATTTATCTATTTTTTCATACTTATATGAAACGTTTCCATGGTTATGATAAATAATATCTCTGTTAGAAAATATTAGGCCAAGTTATTTCTACTCTGCTGCTAGAATGTATTTTATACAAGTACTTTTAGATGGCGGTCGGTCCTGTGGTGGCCACAGCTGATTTTTTAAATAAATACTGTAATTTTCGTTAATTGTGTTTTTTAATTAAGGTCATACGAATGAGCCTATTTAGATATTTTAAATAATTGCTATTGAAGAAAAGTTCTTTTCTATACCTAATATATCTAAGTTTCTATATATCGATTTTTTATTACGGAACTATCGACTTCGATTTATGAAGGTTCTACTGTATATCTGTAGCTCTTAAATTAAATACTATTACTTAGTAATAGTATTTAGTAGTCTATTTTTGCTGCCATCTTAAATTTTCCACCGTTCAGAAATAGGTACTGAGGGGTCAAAATAACTTATTTTTCGTAAAGAACACGTGTACCAAATGGAATTTCATTATCATGAAGTCGAAACTCATACACGCATGTCGAAAAAATATTGACGTATTATTTAAACATTTCTACACAAAACTATCTATTATAAGTAAGTAGAAGTAATTTTATTTCTACAATTTGTTTAAAAATTAGTTTATTGATCGATAAAACTTTGACAGATTTTTATACAATTAAAAATATGGTATTAGGTAAAAGGTGCGCAACCTGTTTTTTTAATTTAGCTACAGGTGTGGTGCATGAGAATTAAAATTCGCCAAACCATATAAAAATTAATAAATTACTGTTGATGAAAAAGATATTACTGTGGAGCTTGTGTCACCAGATATTTTACACATACACTAATCCAGCGTCTGTTAAACTGTGTACTGCGAGAGAATCCAGATGGGTTGCGAAAATTCTAAAAAATATTTTAATTTGCTAGATCATTTCAGGCTCTCTGCATAATCGTGATTTCTTTTAAACAAACGTTATAATTCATCTGGATATAAGGAAAGGCAGAAATTCACAACTTGGTTGCTTCCCAGGCAATGATGCATCTTAAAATAAACTAGCAATTGCCAAATTTTTAAAAAATCCTAGAAAACATCTATAGATCATTCGCTAAGTATTTTCCATCACTTGATACAAAAGAGTACGAGTGGCTCGTCAATCCTTTCGCGAGCTATGTCAATACAATTTGACATTGATAGAAGATAATCTGATATTGACAATGTTATGGATTTGAAGAACGATCCGGTGCATAAATCGTTATTTGCGGAGCAAGAATTATCAGCTTTCTGGATTTCACTTCGGAACCAATATCCTCAATTAACTAATACAGCCATCAAATTGTTGTTGCCTTTTGGATCTTCATATCTTTATGAAATAGGACTTCGGAAACCAAATCGAAAAACATGAAGGACTGCAAATGGTGGATGAGGAGATGCGTGCCTACTTGTCATTTTTAGAGCCGCGTTTGGAGTTCATAAAATAATTTTTGGCAGACACTGCACTAATCTATTAACTTGTCGCCAGATTTTCCACTAGAAAATTACGTAAAAGAAAAAACTTACACAAATTCTCCACACTTTCTAGCTAGTTCGCTACTTATAGCGAATGGCGAGAAAAGTATTGGCGAGATAAAAATTAGCTGCTAAATTTGATACGTAAATTGTTACTTTTAACTACAGGTATACTAATATTATTTCAGATTGTTAGTTTTGTATAAGAAATTTGAAATCTCTGGTGTTAATTCAGACCTTAAAATATACTAGTAATACGCCACTGCTGAGGTGTTGAGAATAGTGTACTCATGTTGGAATCATTTTCGACTTGGTGTAAGTACAGAAGTGTGAAATTCACACTGGTGAATTATGGTGTAAGGAAACGTAAGCAGTTAGAGAATAGGTAATTATAAAATGGTGTTACGAAACGGATGCAACCTCGCTAGAGAAACCAATAAATAACTCCTCTCGTAGAAATATACAAGAAACTAACACATAGCTATCACTCACTTCAAACATGTGTATGTATGTAGATGCTATCTGCAAATGAAGAGAGGATTCCAGTACAGGAAATACATGCAACGCAGGTCCGTAACAACTTTATATTTTCATCGTAAATCTCAACTTTTTACGATCTCGAGTACTATTGTAGTATTACGAGTAACAAGTGGCCGCTAGAGAGTGCAACTTACTAAATGGAAAACGATTCAGAAAATGCGATTGAACTAGCTTTTTTTAAAAAGTAAATAACGTTTTACAACTGCAGGAAATACTTGTACGAGTTACAGAAACAAATTAATCGACTTGCATTTTATTGATGTAAAATTACACAATGTTTACTGACCTATAGTGCGGAAAACTAAGAATTATATGAAAGGAATAGAGGGAAAATGTAGACCATAATAGTGGCGCAGCCAAAAAGGGTGACCGCCACTCAAAAGCCACACAACAGTGACACACTTTTGATGAAATTGTCCTGAAATTTAATAGTTTGTCCAGCGTCTTGCGGAGTTATAAAATATCTCACTTTTTCGAAAAAATAATCCACATTGTAGCTAGGTTATCTGCGTCTGTTGTACAAGGTGTCTCAAAAGAAATTTTATATTTAGTGGATCGATTAAAAAAAAGTAAGCCGTATATAGAAAAAATGTTTATTAATTATTAAAATACACTTTTTGGGGATTTATTTTTTAAAAATAATATCGTCTAAATGTAGACCCTCGCGTTCTCGGCACTCATTTAATCGAACAGTAAAATCACTTATGACGTCTCGGCAGGTGGACTCAGGGATGCCTGCCATTTCGTGACGGATATTTTCTTTCAAATGCGCCAGTGAAGTCGGTTTATTGGCGTAAACTTTAGATTTAAGATAACCCCATAGGAAAAAGTCCATAGGGGTTAAATCTGGACTGCGTGGAGGCCAATTTATGTCACCTCTCCGGGAGATCAATTTGCCTGAGAAAATTTCACGAGCACGTGGCAGAGACATATTGGACGTGTGTGAAGTTGCTCCGTCCTGTTGGAACCATGTTCTTTAGTTATAGCCAGGAAAGTTTTGCAGTTGAGGTACCAAGAAGTTGTCTAACATCTCCACATAACGCTCTGAATTCACTGTAACTGCACGCCCCCTTTCGTCTTCAAAAAAGTAAGGGCCGATAATTCCTCGCGCCGACATCGCAGCCCATACGGTCACTTTAGGCGAATGTAGGGGTTTCTGATGTTTGCGTTTCGGATTCGTTGCACTCCAGTAGCGGCAGTTCTGCTTATTTACGTGGCCATTAAGATGAAAATGAGCTTCATCCGAAAACAAAATGTTGGTAAACGTTGAAAATCGCTCAATCACCTGATTTACGAAATTAAGCCTCTGACTGGCATCTTGGGGCTTTAATTCTTGCACCAATTGAATTTTGTAGGGGTGCAGCTTTAGGTCTTTGTGCATAATGCGATGTAATGATGATCTATGCACATTTAAAGCACTTGCGCGCTTCCGAATTGAAAGGTTCGGGTCGTCACGAACAGACTGATTAACATTCTCCACGTTTTCTACCGTTCTTGATGACCTAGGTCGCCCGGATTTTGATTTATCTAGCGTTGTACCAGTCTCTTCAAACTTTTTAACCCAATGTCGAATGAGAGGAATGCTTGGCGCATCATTTAAGTGGCGAAAACCTCGAATACTGCAGAATTTTCTACGCGCTACAGTCGCCGAATCACCGTTTTTGTAAAACTCTCGCACGCATAACGCGCGGTCTGCTCCCGAGAAATGCTCCATAGCGACTGACTTCCCAAGAGCCAGGCTACCGATTGACATAACCCCCGCGCCCCTCGGATACGTTGCGTTCACGCAGTAAGCTAAATAAATATAAAATTTCTTTTGAGACACGTTGTACCTTATTTATAGAAGTTATTCAAAATCAGGGCTTCGAACCGTTATTTTTTTCGTTTCGGTTTTCGTTCCGGTTCAATTAAAAAAATATATATCGGTTCGGTTCCGGTTTTCGTTCCGGCAAAAATAATGGTTTTTTTCGGTTTTCGGTTCAGTTCCGAGAGATAAATTTTTAAATGCTTTTATATATATTAGAAATTTATTTTCTACTATAATTTAGAAGAACATTTTATTCCTTATTCTGTGATAATATTACCAAGGTCGCTGCCAGGAGGGAGTTCTGGGCGTTCAACCCCCCTCCCCAGAAATAATAGAAGCGCATTTTTTAAATTATCAGTTAAAAAATTACGAATTACGATTTTTTTCTGCTCATCAGTTTAAAAAATAATCTTAAATAAAATGTATTTTATATTCACTCACATAAACGTTATCTGAACCGAAATAAACCGATATTTTTTTCGGTTCAGTTCCGGTTTTCATTCCGACAAAAATAACGGTTTTTTCGGTTTTCGGTTCAGTTCCGGTTCGAAGCCCTGTTCAAAATCAACTCAGCACTCAAGTTGGAACCCATTGTTGTTAAGCTATATATCTCGATTTCTCTCGTGCTTTCGCTTCTATCAAGAGATTATTACATAAGCGGTACGGTATTCGACAAAAGCTACCGAAAGTTGGATCCGAGCCTTTTTATCGAACATGAGATTTCAAGTAAGTGTGGTAGACTATCTTTCTGACTCTGCAGAAGTCCTTAGTGGTGTACCACAAGGCTCAGTTCTAGGACCTCTTCTTCTTCTATTATATGTTGCCAATCTGAAATCCAAAGTTTATTTTCGCATTATATTTTTATGCAGATGACAACAAATTAAATATTAATATTAGTACACATGCAACACTTCTTCAAGATGATTTGGATAAATTGATGGAATTGTCAAATAACTGGCTATGTAATTTATAAACATAAAATCCAATAATACAGTACAAAGTACGTATTTAAATAAGAATATAATATATTGATATAAGAAGTAAATAATATCTTGATTAGATGATTTTAACTACTTGACATGTTAAATTTGAACATTATTATATTTTTATACATGTAAGTTATTAATTCTATATTTTTATATATCTTTGCAGCTCTGATGAAGATTTAAATTAAATCGAAACGTAAGCGAAGTTAATAAATTTGTTTTATTTTCTGACTGGTCCGAATCCCATTATCTATCAACTATAATTAAATAATAATCACTTGGTAAAATTAGCTGTTTTGGAATAAATATGACCTACTGATGACAAAAATGGTGATTAAGAAATTTATAGCACTTTCAGATTTAAAGTTATTAAATTTTCATAATTTACCAAAGTCGTTATATCCAAGCAGTCATTAAAAAAACAGAATAAAACCATTTAATTAAAGTTGCGGAACGTATGAAACGTTCCGCGGAACACAGGTTGAATACCACTGTTCTAAACCAATCAGAAGCAAGGATAAACAGCTCCTATCTTCTTACACATATTATTCTTATAGCTGAGAGGGACTATAGTTATAAATGAATTTGATCACATGATTTGATGAGAGTGTTATAGACTAAGGGCCGGTTTTTGAAAGCTTAGCTGAGTTTAATCTTTTGGTTAAACTCAGTTACAATATAACAATCCCATAAGTAACCATAGCAACCATTTAACTATTTGGTTATAGTTAACTAAGCTTTCAGAAACCGACTCAAAATGTACAAATGCCTCTGTTTTGAAACAACTAAACATCCATGCACGACTGTGTACGTGGATCTCAGTCCAGTTAGTCGGCCTTCAAGCTTCGCTGTGAAATGGTCCTTCCAATTTCTCCTTACCATGTTTTTCAATCTTCCTATCTTTCTATACTCGCGTGGCCCATTTCAGTGCCTTTTGTTAGGAAAATATTTACGGTAGAAATAACAGTTTTGAATGAGTGTTTCCAATCTGTGTTGGAATGCTAATATTGCCCAATTGACAGCGGTTCTCTGCCTGTGCTACACTCACTAAATATTAGTTAATAGCTAGTTATCAACTGTAATTTGCTTTTGAATTATTATTGCAAATAATAGGGTTCCAAGCTACGGATTAATTTGTTTAATAATTGAATATTTTATAGTCGAAACACGTGTTTACTTGATTAGAAAGACACTGAGCTTCTTCAGCAAATTATTATGTTGCAATGTGTACACTGGATTACGTATTATGTTGAACCTGTCATCAGAGAAATCGTGATGAAAAAACTCATTTATAAACTAATCAAGATGTAATTGAGACAAAATAGCATCAAGAAGTTTAGTTTAATGAAGTGTGAGTTTGTAATTGCATTTGTAGTAATTAATGTTCGGACACAATTATTCTTTTTAAGAAATATATTATAATCAATCATATCAAGCGGTAAATTCACTCGCCTACATTAAATGATACAGTTTTACCAACATACTTTAAAAACTGTAAAAAAATATTTAACCGTTTTAATATGTAACTATAAGTATCGGGACGTAATACAGCGTAATGCAACACATTATAATGTCCTGATAACTAATAAAAATATCAGAGAATATTTTAACCATTTTCGAAAGAATAGTTTTTGGCCACCATTAGAATCGTATAAAGTGAGTAGAAGTCTATATTATTTTGTCAGAACTGCTACATACTACTCTTTTGGATAGGGAGGCACTTAACTGTCGTGTAATGAATCTCACTGTTATGTAAAGAATACATGTAATTATTTTTTTCGGTAAAATACAATTTTATATGTAGCAAATCTTTAAATTAACTCCATTTTCGAAAGCTACGACTTCTATATACCCGAAATTTATATACAACTCAACAAATTTGATGTAAATATAAAAAATTTCAACGATTTTCGAGCATTATTTCGAAAGCGGCTTCTTTTGAGACCAGATGCTGCACACAAACCTTAGCACATAGATGCATTCCATATATCCATGGAGTATCTTACTTAAATATCATTTACAGCCGTTCCGGCCGGATAGTTAAGGTTTTATATTTAGTTTCGGGCAAATCTCGAATAATAACAATTCATATGCCTTTTTTTATTTCATTTTTGTAATTTACAAGTTCGATTTGGTCGAGAGCGATATAAAAAGTGTCAAAATAATACGAAGTTGCAACTTTACACATTTTAATTTCGGCGCACCGCAGATAAAAATTCCACACATATTCTTGTAGTCAAGGATATGTCCTACAGATTTAGGAAGAATTGAAACAAAATGTTAATATACGCAGATTTGCAGTGATAGAGTATAAGTTCATGTCTAGAATTTTGAAAAAAATTCTATCAAAATTTAAAATTTTCGCCATTTTGATAACAGATTCGTAATCTACGACATTAAATTAATAGAAAACGAGCCATATCATACGAAATTCGTTAGCCATTTCGGAGAGCACTTTTTTTGCGTCTGATAATGAATTATGGACGGTATCTTGTAAACTATGTGACGAATATTCATGTACGATGCGGCAAATTGTAACTAAAGGACCACTCTATAAATTTGTATTTAGCTCTTTCAATCTATAATAAAATTTAGTTATCATTATCGTTCTTGGCGCGCTATTTTCGCTGCTATCTTGAATCTGCCTCGATTCACAAATGGGTGCTGCGGGTCAAAATGATTTTATTTTTATAAATAACACGTGTGCCAAATGGCATTTCATTATCATCAAGTGCAGTATCAACATAAAATATAGTGCGTGTACACTAGACAGCGGTTCATAACCTTTTTATACCGGACCCCACAACTAGCCTAAAATATTTTTTGGACCCCCCTAGAAATTTTTTTAAATAATATTTTAAGTGTTATATAATAATTTATTAATAATTAAGTTTATTGTTAATTTTAAAAGCAAAAACTGGTAAAAATTAAATTTTTTCTTTTAATTTCGGGACCTTCTAAGGTGTTTTCGGGACCCCTCTGGGGGTTGGAACCCCCGGTTAAGAACCGCTGCACTAGACTAATCTAAATATCCTAAAATCTTTTTGTACTCATTGAACTGCAGTTGATTGGTGCGTTCAGGATGATCTGAACATATCAGATTATCAATTTCATATGTTACCGGGGTTCCGGCGCCTTTCGCCGAGCGTGCCGATCTCCCTCTGCGACGCTTCCGCCCGCGTTTTTGACTAGGGCGATAAATAAATTTTCGTAAAACCATTTCCAAGCGCCATACATTTAAAAGCACGAGATTAAACAGTCAATGATCAATCAGAATCGTCTAAAGCAATAATGCTTAAACTGGGTTCCAAGGACCCCAGGAGTCCATAGACACTGGCCTGGGGGTCCGTGGGTTTATGAGTCTACGACCAATGTTCAAAAAGTCCAAATTTCAAGTCTAATGATATTTAGGCCCGGTCTTTCCACCTTCAGATAAACTTCCAGGTAACTATCTGACAGATAAGGTTATTTGTAACTTCATCTGCTGAATAAATGTCATCCCGTCGTTCAATAAAAATGTATCTATCGGATAGTCTAACGGATAATGAGACTGACGTATTGAAATCACTGATTGGTATTGACATTTATTCAGCAGATGAAGTTACCAATAACCTTATCTGTCAGATAGTTACCTGGAAGTTTATCTGAAGGTGGAAAAACCGGGCCTTAATAGTTAAATTTAAGTTATATGACCAAATAGGTATATGAATAAATCCTTAATATTTAAAAACTGTATAATAACCTGTTCTATTGGAGAATGAGCATATAAAAACATATATATAGTTTTTATGGGGTCCGCCAAGAAATTGTTTATCACTAAGGTGTCCTCATGTTTTTCAAGTTTAAGAACCGTTGGTCTAAAGTGAAATAAACCAATGAATCGTTATATGGTTTTAAGTCTGAACAAGTGTTTTTGTTAAAATTCGTGTGAAAATGTATAAAGTAAGTAATTAAAATTTTAAAAACTGTTCAGATGTGAGTATCCGTCGGCCCTGTGTCTGTTTATCTAGTCTAGACACCCTAAGCTAGACAGTTTCTACCTGCTTCCCTTCGAGAAGGTCTGGGGGTAACCTTAGATCATATTTCACCTTGACATGAGTACAAATTGTCGCGTTTACAAATGTTGTCCAACCTTCGGGCTACGCAATGCACCTGTTAACACTCCTCCACAACTGCGAAAAAGATTAACTTCTTTTGTTAACAAATGATATATATCATTCTTAGAATTTATTAGGCTTTTATTATATGAAACCCTATCCTAACATATGTTTTGGAATGTGGGAAAAAGGATGCAGAAGTCAGAGTTTTAACAAATTTAAATTGGAACACAGTAGGAAACATTTTAACGATTTTTTCTGAAATTAGAATTATGTATGAACAGGAAAAAAATAAGCAATGATCAGTTTTGGCTTCCTCAATCTCTCGGCTACAAATACAACTTGTGATGATGCTTTCCAATTTTTAGGGTTTTGTAGGTATAATTAAAAATCCTTATACCGTCACTCATGTGTCTGTCTGTCAGTCTTTGTGTCTGTCTGTCTGTCAGTCTGACAATAGATTTGCCATAATCGCACAAAATAGGACAATTTTTTAAAATTAGTTTTTCGATCCTTTCTAAGCAGGTACTTAATAAGGATTTTTATGTAATAGCCTACAATAAAATTTAAAAAATATCTTTTTAGGATTTTGTACCCTTGTACCCATGTACCCTTCTGTCTGTCTGTCTGTCAGGGATAATAAATTTGCCATAAACGCATCAAATAGAACATTTAACTAAAAATCTTTTTTTGTCCTTTTTCTAAATAGGTACTTTCATTTAATACTCTACATTATATTTAAAAATATCTTTTTAGGATTTTGTAGGATATGACCAAAAACTCTTATACTGTCACTCATGTGTCTGTCTGTGATCTATCTGTCTGTACGGTAGAAATTGTAGCGAAATGGCTAGTCCTAGAAAATTTAAATTTGGCTCTCAAATACAGTTCTTTAAGCTGCATATACAAAAAATTCTGAGACTTCAAAAATGTTATATATTTACTGACTGACAGTGATGTGAAGTTAGATATTGTTTAGGTTATTGTAACACTAGAAATTAAAAGTCAAACAAAATTTCAACACCGACACACGGGATCAATCTTTATTTTCAAATTAAATAAAATTGATCCGACTATATTTGGTCTAAATTCTATGGCCGAAACAAATATATGTTTATGTTGTGCGAAACCTAGCTACACTTTTAACTAGTTAACTGTACCAGTGGCGTACTCAGGGAGGCACTGGGGGCACGTGCCCCCCTCCCTTAAGGTCCAATGAAATGACAATTTAACATATTTAAAATAATCGAACAGGAAAATAACTCATGCATTTTACAATATATAAGCTATATTTTATCCTGGTTAGTATTGAAATTAATAGAAAATGCATATACCCATGTTATTTTTAGATTTTCGTAGGTATAACTAAGAAATACTTTTTCCGTCACATGAGTCTGTTCGATAAATATTGTGACCAAGCACCTGTATTCAGAGAGTTGAACACAGGTACGAGAAATACTGAGACTTCAAAAATATATCCTGCGAAAAATATAAACAAATATATATTTATCGAACAAAAAAAAGGTTTGTAGAATTTTGAGAAATATCAAATAAAAGTTTTTTTTCGTTAACGTTTCAGGGGTCACAAAAAAATTATGTTGAGGGCCGTATGAAGTCCGTGAGCCCGCCAATAAGTTTTTCACCTAACCTGTATACGTCACTGAACTGAACAACTTGCGCATCTCGTAATTAAGTAAACTTAGTTCTATAATTAGTTCTATAATAGAAGCATTATAGAATTTTATGATTTCTACTAAGTATACCTCAACCATTGAACCATGGCGGATGGGAAAAGGTCTGCGCAGAGAGAGAAGGAGTTGAACAAATAACAACAAAAAGAGATAGAGAGGTACAGCTGCAGAACCAACAGAATAAAATAAAAAGTCTACATACTTTAAAGAATATGGGAGAATACAAACGCAATGGCTGCCACAATATCTGCAAAACAGCACCAAATCCCAAAAAAATATAGCAAGATTTAGGTATGGAAATGAGACAGAGGCAAGCAAATATTAGAAAGAAGAAAATGGAAGATTATATAGAACATGCGGCGATGCAGAAGAAACAATAGAACACAAAATACAAAATAAAACATTGTATAGAAATAGGAAGAGAGCCAAGGATAATTCAAGAACTGTTGAACGAGTCGGGAACCAGGATGACACACTACTTTTTAGTTAGTCCAACGAGTATCCAAATGTTGTACTCCACGGCTCGCTGGTTGAGTTATTCCCACAATTTCTTGCCTACTAGTTACCTAAAAAACCCTGAAATGTGTGAAAATCAGTCTTAACATCAATTTTTTCAAATAAATAGAGAATAAACAGAACAAACTCAAGGTCTAATATTCGTGGTGATTTACTGTCTAGTTAATTTAATATGAGCCTGTGCGGCAGTCAACAGATATTTACTGTAATATTAGCGTTGTTCTCGTATGTATATGTTAGTTGAGCAGCCATTGGTCAAGAGAAAGGCATCCTTTGTCGGCCAGATACACGCCACTTACTCATTCTTCGTGTTTGCAAAATTACGTGAAAATGCTAATGGATGTTTTATGATTTAACTACCGTCGTGATTTGAATACGAAACCACAAGTAATGGCTTGTAAGACGAAGTAGCGGGGGAGGTTAAACTCGCTAGTAAATCACTTTAACGTCACTGATATAGGCGACAATTAGTTTATTGGGAAATTAAATATTTTAACGAACGTGTGTGGAATTATAATTTTTTACTTTACAAAATGTACATTTCCTATTTGAAGATTAGTGTTAATTAGAAGGGAATGGTTGACCACATCGCGCTACTTAAAATAATTTCTAACATTTCTCAAATAGATTTTGTTTAAATTTAATTTGGTTTGGTCTGGACTACATTAGGTCATTAACCATGTTAAAAAAGTGACATTTTTCTATATTATTATTGGAACGATTACTGGACTACCCTTACCAACAACAAGCTAAGATCAATAAAACCTACCACTGGCCATTGGAACAACAGGGACAACAGAAGAGAACAAGTTATTTTAACTAGGCTAAGGATAGGACACATGGCAGTCACCCGCAAACAAATATTCGACCACTCAGAACCACCAATGTGCGATATCTGCAAAACCAAAATTACTGTCGAACATTTACTACTCCACTGTCAAAAATATAACACACAGAGAATACACAACCAGCTCACACCAGCATTGACACTTCCAAAACTCTCCAATTCCAGTGAAAAGATAGAAATCATAATACAATTCCTAAAAGGCGCAAATTTAATAAACCACATATAAACTTAAAAATCAACCAATACATATGAAAACAACATTTCACATAATTTCTAATAGTCTTAATTAATAATATTAAATATTTATGAATATTATATTTATTTTGTAATTAAATTAATTACGTAAAATAAATATTCCGGGGGGCTAATAACCAAGCAGTTGGAGCACCCCTAAATAAATATAATTTAAAAAAAAAACTTTTTTATTACTTTTCAAAATATTCTCCTTTAAATTTACACACTTTTGCATGCATTCAAACCAATTCTCAAAATCACTTTTTCCACTCTGAAGTTGGTAACTCAAAAACATGGTTTACGAAGTCTTCAGCATCTTCTTGAGGTGATGAAAATCGCTCATGCATATTTTGTTTGACATTGGAAAATAAAAAAAAAGTCGTTAGAGGATAAATAAGGTGAATACGGGCAATGAGACATTAATTCGATGTTTTTCTCCTTCAAATAATCAATTGTTTGACGTTCTGTGTGGGAGCTTACATTGTCATGATGAAGAATGATGCGACATTTTTTCCTGACTTTGTCGATGACTTCTGGCAAACAAATTGTTGTATACCATTCAGCATTAATTGTTCTTCGATCTTCTAAAGGAATGTTTGGGACATGTCCAGTATAACCGAAGAAACAAGCCATCATTTTCTTGCAAGTGCTTCGTAAACGAACAACTTTTGTGGGTTTCGGTTCATCTTGGAAGACCCAAACAGTGGATTGTTGCTTCCGGTAGTTTCCGGTTCATATGAATAAAACGTCACCTGTAACGATGTTGTATACGGATTTTGCAGTGTCTAGGTTGAATTTTTTTAGCATACCTTTACACCAATCAACACTAGCCCTTTTTTGAGATTCGGTCAAATTATGCGGAATTCATCTGGAACAGTTCTTTTTCACAGCTAAATGTTCATGCAAAATCGAATGTATTGCAGTCTGCGATATGCCAAAGGATGCCTCTATCTCACGATAAGTCACATGAGGATCTTCTTCAATCAGTTTGCGGGCAGCATCGATGTTTTTTTTTAATCACAACCGATTTTGGTAGACCTTTACGAAATTGACCACTGACGGACGCACGACTACGACGAAATTCTGCAAACCAGTTGTAAACAGTCTTTTCTGATGGTGCTTCATTCACAGAATTTTGGTTTAAACTTTTTTTATTTCTGTAGGACATTTTTGATTCTTAAAATAGATTTTTAGAACATTTTTTAGTTGCCCTACTTATTAAGTATTTTTACACCAAAATTTGAACAAATTAAGTTTGTTTTTAGAAAAGGAAATATGTATGCATTCATTCTTACGTATCTTTTGCTGGCCTTTCTTTCATTTTTCTTACTATAGTGAGGTAATTCATCATTCTAACATATGTAAAGGTTAAGTTAAGGTTAATTAAGGCGTTGAAAATGTTTTTAAACATTTTTCCAATGATTTACTGCCATAAAATATAAAAATATTAATTTTTAAATCGTTGAGGGGCATAGCACACCCACGTAGTTTAAAAGAGATAATTAAAATATTTTTAAATACAATCAATGAGTTTGTCATTTCCGTTATTCGATGCGTGACTGTTCTATTGGCCGTTGTAAGAAACCGTCCTCCTTATTCGATGGCTGTTGAATCATCTATTTGTCATCACATATGACTGAACACACGAACACACCTTCAGCAATTATCATACACTTCCTTAAAAACACATTAATAACAATCATTAAAATTTCTGTTTGAAACTATAAATTCAGAACTACAAAATGAACATATTAGGTGGTGTAACAAATATAGTCGATGATTAGATCTTACGAGAGTTTTTTCATAAATTAAACAAAATACATGATAATATGCAAAAATAAAGTGCTCTCAATTTACGTAGTCCTGCCATAAATACTTTTGCAAAGAGTTTGGATTATAATAAAAAAATAGTGCGCGTTACAAATGATTTTTTATATTGTTCTGTTGTACTTACATATACTTACTTACTTAATCCTGAATCCTTTCTACCTTGCGGTGTAAGGCTATAGTCGAGTTACTTATTTTCTGGTGTTGTTCTCCATACTTCTTTCCATCGTGTTCTGTCTGTTGTATATTTTCTTATCTCTTCCCACTTTACGCCTCTCTTCGTTGCAGCTTCTTTTGTTTCTTGGTGCCAGGTTTTTCTCGGTCTTCCTGGTCTAACTTTTTTCACTGTTCTTGCTTGTTCAAAAACTCTTTTTACTATTTTGTCTTCACTCATTCTGTGTATATGCCCCAGCCATCTTAGCTGTCCTTCTTCTATTATAGTCTCTACTGGTTTTGTGCCTAGTTTTTCTCTAAATACTTCATTTCTTATTCTGTCCAATTTTGTTTTACCTTCGATTTTCCTTAATATTGTTGTGTTACTTACATAAAAGGTATCATATTAAATGTAATTTTTGGCGAAGAAGCTGTAGAAAATAAAAACTGGACCGAATAAGAAACGAAACAATTAGAAAAACAGCAAAAATAAAACAAAATATAATTGAAACGGTCGAAACCAAACAGGTAATCTGTTTGGTCACGCAAATAGAATAACGGAAGATACCACAGAGGAGAAGAAAACGAGGACGACGAAGTTGCAGAGCTGGAATAGAGGAAGCAATGTTGACGAGAGGACAAACAGAAGATTTATATCATAACAGAAGTTCCTGGAAATTGAGAACGAACAAGCAGCGTCAGCTGCATTGAATCCGAAATATATATATTAAATAAATGTCTTATTCAAAATTCCTTCCCTTCTCCTTCACACAAGCCTTTAAACGGGACAGCCAATCATCAATGGCAGTACGCACGACATTCATTGGAAAATTCCAACATTGACCACAATTTGTAGTCCCAGCGGATTTAATTCTGGGCTACCAGAAGGCCAAACTTCAGGTCTAATGAACTCCGGGGTGTGAGTTTCCAGCCATTGCTGTGTGGACTTGTGAGCTGGAGCAGAATCTTGCTGGAAGATCCAAAGACCAGAATTACACATGGTATCATTAAGAGGCTTGACGACCTTGTCCAAAATGTTATCTTGGTATGGTTTTGCACATATCTTCACACTCTAAGCACAAAAATAGAGCTCAGTAACCTCTTCATGATCAAAAGATGGCATTGATGTCAAAAGCTTAAATATGAAAAAATCCAGCTAAATTCGCTCTACACGTGTCCACAGACCGGCAGACAGACAAACAGACAGATATCTTAATTAAGACAGATGACTTAAAATCGTTATGTAGATACCTCAATTCGTGTACATCCATCGAAATCTCGAAATATCAAAATCGGTATAGTCCAAATATTTAATAATTCTACATAGAGGACGCCTATCTTACTACATTGACAAAATGTTTGGCGAAAAAGAAGGTTGGAAGAAATTGCTTCTCAATTTAAACTGCCCCGTATGTATGAATGCGCATGATCAAAGCAACAGGGAATTTTAATTTTATAAAAACATTACTAACAGAAGAAAATATTTATTCTTACCTACAAACATTGTTTAAAATCTGTTTACTGAAATATAAAGGAAAATAATTAAAGAAACAGATTTTAGTTTCCTAAAATATCAAGTTCATTTTTTAGGTTATAATTGTTGAAAGATTGTTAAAAATAACATTTCAAACTGTATTTATTTATTTTGTAAAATTATTGTTGTAGTTTAAACTGACACACGCGCGTACGCATTACATGTCAAAGGAATTTATTTGGCGAAGTTCTTGTTTATGACGAGCAATATAGAAGTATTAAATATATGGTATGATCACAGTAACTCTCTTATACATGTGACGTTCGGTAAAAGGTGGCTCCGAGAATTTCCCGAGAATTCCCAAGAAATATGATTTCCCGATCACGATTCCCGAAATTAAAAAATGTCGGGAATTTAAAACACATAAAAATCAACAGAACAACAAAAGTATATTCCAATGGACAGTTATTATCTGTAATCAATTCTTAATCTCTTAGCGGTTGGTTTGGTTTTTGGGTATTATACTTGTTCATTACTAATTTTATTTTGCTTTTAGTTCTATTTTGTTATTATCTTCTATTCACTTGACAATAGTATAATCATTATCAACCCTAAAACTTTCACTTTTTAGTTGTGATTGCCAACATAACTCCTAGACACCCAAACATTGTGGTTCTTTACAAAGATCGGGTGTCTAGACCTGGGATTCTACCTGTGAGATTACCTGGCTTTAATCTCATGGGGAATTGCTCGACCTGACCAATTTAAAATGGAATATTAGAGATTTTAATCTATTTTATTAACATGGAAATATATAATTAGATAAAAACAAGATGTTCTCAAAGTCTTGTGAATTACTAACCAATAGTAAATGTAAACAGAAATTATAAAAGTAAAAATAAGTTACACTATCAAAGTTATTACCATTATCGTTATCGTTAAGCCGCCAATTACCTTCACTCAGTCCTTTAGATTCTCTAACCACGCGCCTGTGCGACATACATCCTATTTATTAGAAAATTGGCCAAGACATAAACAAGAAATTTCTTCAGCGTCAATACTATGGTATCTTTCATAGCAAGTCTCGAAAAAGACCATAAATTATAGTTTAGCTAATTCAAGTTTGGCCATGTTTGAGGGCCACATGTTCAAGGGCCCATTGTAAAGGCCTACATTTGATGAATTTGGATACATTGTTTTTTAATCATGTATGAGATAACTTTTTTTTATTTAAAAAAATTATTACGCTTCAGCTACTGTGGCTATTAGCGTCTGTATTTACATAGACTTTTACAATATATATTTTATTTTACATTGGTTGTTTATAAATATATTTCAGATGTTTAGATTTAATTGTATGGATTTACTTATGTGATATAGTTGAGCTTGTTTCATTGTGTTTGGGATATTGTTTCTTAGTTTTTCTTGTAGGTATTTTGTACAGTGTAGTATGATGTGTTCGAGGGTGAGTGGTATGTCGCAAGTGTCGCATGTCGGTTGTTGGGTTTTTAAGATGTATTCATGTGTTAATAGGGTGTCCCCTATTCAGAGCCTTGTTAGTGTGACCTGGTCTTTCCTTTTTTGTGTAAATGTCCAATTTTGGGTAGTTTCTTTTATGTTTCTTAATTTGTTGGTAATATTTGTGTTGGCTCATTCATTGTTCCACTCTTCTTTGACTCTTGCTTTAATTATGTTTTGGTCTTCGGGTTGTATTGATATTTTGGAGTTTTTCATCTTGCATTTTTTGTCTTGCGTTTTCGACCGCTTTTTCATTCCCTTTTATGCCTATATGAGATGGGATCCACAGTGATGATTTTACTTTATACGTACTTGATTTTTGAACAAGGTCTTTTTTCATGGTTTCACAACATGATCTACATTCTAATGTTTTCACTTTTTTGACGCCATCTTAGTAGACACCCTACAAAACCATAAAATATACGGGCTGGTGAACTCTCTGAACTTTTGACATAAGTTAGGTAACTTCCTTAGATGACAGAGCATATACAGATTTTCTTCCTCTTCTTCTTCTGGTGCCTTATCCGCTTAGCGAATGTTGACGATCAATCTAGCTATCATAGTTTTATTGACAGCAGCACGAAATAGCTCTGTTGAGGATTTCCTGTACCACTGTCGCAAATTTTTGAGAGAAGTCTGTCTTCTACCTGGCTTCAATTTTACCTTGCATGATGAGCTGAAGGATCTAATATTAATTTGGGTTCCTCACTATGTGTCCCTGGTATTCCAGCTTCTTGATCTTGATGTTCTTTAATACTTCTAAACCATCTTTCGGCATCCTCCTGAGAACTTCGTAATTTGTAACTTTGTCGACCCAACGAATTCTTAGCATTCTACGGTAAGACCACATATCAAAAGCCTTGATTCTTTTGGATGTAGCCCGGTGTCAGGTGGATTGACGCCTTTGCTGATTACCATGTATTTGGTTTTAGCCACGTTGATTTTTAGACCATATTCGTCTTCCGCATTTGCCAATCTATCAAGAAGTGCCTAGAGCCCCTCTGATGTGTCAGCAATAAGATAAAGGTTGCACTCCAAATAATTTTTTTTGTAAATCATGTCAAAAAAAAAAAAATAATAATAATAATAGTAATAATAATTTTGCGATTTGTGAAAAATCTGACGAGATACGAATTTTTCGATAAATCATTAAATTATGGGGGTCATTTAATAAATAATTCACACGATTTTTTCTTTAGAATTCTTCAATATAGGCTCTCTGCTTCTCAATAACCGAGTCCCAACGTTTGGGAAGCTTTACTATTCCATCCAAGACACCATCTCTGTTAATCTGTCGAATGGGTCGGGTAACGACAGCATTAAACTCTTTCAGAGACCGATAACGATGTCCACGCTAAGGTTTTCCAGCTTTGGGAATAAGTCGAAGTCTAGTGGAATCATGTCCGGACTGTGGTAACACTTCCCAATTATATTAATGTAGTTTTTCGGTTACGACATTCCCAATGTGAGGGCGAGGGTTGTCATGGCGAAATGAATGGCCCCACCTCGAGCAACTGACGTCAGGTTTTGTGCATTTTTCTGCTCAATTTTTGCATAAAGTTACGATAGCATAATGCTGTGACATACTTGTTCCACATGGAACTCTATCTGCCATGATGATTCCTAGGTAATCATAAGTAAAAATCATCATTTGTTTGACCTTTGGTTGAGCTCTCCAAAAATTTTTTTGGTTGACTTCTCCACTCATTGGAGTGTGATTTCAACTCTGCCTCAAAATCTCTAACTCATGTTTCATCAATAGCGACAATTCGATGTAAGAATGCTTAAACTCCAACGTCGAAACTTTGTTTCAGCAAGATTGCATAGTCTAAGCAATTCTATTTCTGTTCATAGCCAAGCAGTGAGGAACCCATCGCATAGCAATTTTTCTCTTGTTTAAATCATTTGTCAGAAATCGGAAAACTGACGTTGGTGGAATCTCTGTGGTTTCGGAAATTACCACAAATATCGCACGACGATCTTCTTTAAGAACATCTATCACAAGTTTTAAACTTCGTTCATCTGTTGATGTTTTTGGCCTTCCTGGTCTTGGATCATCATTTATACTTACAGGACCACCACGAAAACGATTAGCCCAATGAGAAACTGTTCTACGGTTCGCTGTTAAGTCACCGCAAATTTCACTTAAAGCTCTGTGGATTTCTGTCGGGTTTTTGCCACGTAATGTTTTGATCTTATGGTGCAATCCTGTGGCAAATCTATAAGTTACAGACAATCGTATCTAAGGAGTTGTTTTATGTGTTGTTATGGACAGTTTTTTATAGATTCTGTCTGTAAGCTTACAGATATGCCACAGAATAACACTGTCAACATAGTCACAAACAACAGTCACAATACTGGAGACTCTTGCAGGCTCCATTTCTAGCTCGCGTTTTTTAAAAACAGAGTACGTTATAAATGAAAACAAAACACACGCTTCGTCCTTGAGCCTTCAACTACAATAATTGACATAATTGTCACTGTTGTTGCGTCATCTAACCCGCAGTGTTGCTAACCTATTCATTATTTATGAAATAACTCTCGTAAAATAAATCATATTTCAAATGTGAAACAAAGGTAGAAACAGTCAGGACTGGGCGGTCGGTGGTTCGAGCCTCCTATATTTATGATATTATTCGGGCGAGAATAATATGTTTACATTACTCTCATTTTCACAATCATTCACCACTCATCCAGGTATAGGAGCTCGCCCCCTGGCATCGGCGATTATCCTCGTTGCAGAAATAGGCTGATGTAAAATTAATAAATAAATAAATAAAAAAATGTGATACAACAGAAATAAGACTCTATTTAGTAGACCTTAACATTTTTTTAGCATTTAGACTTTAGTTGATTGAGAAAGATATATTTCCTACAAAAAAATGATAAATTTAATTTTAACACAGCATAATTCTGTTACTCTATCCGAGTTCTGTTTATTGTAGTGTTCTTATAAGCTATTTTGAGAGTGTATTTTTTCATCTATTCCCATTGGTAGTGCGTTATCATTGACAGAAATATGTTCAGTGTTCTGGTGCACATGTGATCAAGTAGAAAAGTGATAATAGCACTTAAATGGGTTATTAATATCTTATAATTAACTCTTATTGATATGAAACAACTCTACATTTCCGTGGGAAACAGCATTAATTGTCGCGAATTAATTTAATAGGTCGTTAGTTGGATGTTACATGCAGTACAGTCCGAGAAACTTAATACAACTGGAACACATATTGCCAATTAAAAAACAAAAATCCACAACCAGGAAATGAAGTTATAAATGTATAAATAACTGGATAGGACATTTGATAAGGTTGAAAAAGAATGGCAAAGATGAAACAGTTGTTGCGAAAGAGAATCGCAGGAACAGATATAGTAGAAAAATTGAGAAGGAGGGATAAGGAGGTACAAGGGCAGGAAAGAACAGACAGAATAGACAAATTAAAAAGATAAGAGTGATTGGAATACAGAGACACTTGAAGAGGAAAAGAGGAAGATCAGGGGGTAGAGTCAGGAGGATAGCGAGATTAAAATGCGACAACGAAGAGAGGAACAACAGGTACTGGGCAAAGCCAGAGGACAATGTATAATGTGCAAGGAAGAAGAAGAAACCTTGGAGCATTTAGCGAAGAGATGCAGGGAGATGGCAGTCTGGGAGGAAGAGATAAAGGAACTGATGAGTGACAAAAATGGGCAAGAGAACTGGAGGCAAGAAGGAAGAAGATAGGAGAGGGAAGCCAGAAGGAGAATAGAAAGAAGGAGAAGGACACTGGAGGAAGTACAAAGAAATGAAATAAAAAATATTGTTAAATATCCATTGTATGTATTTTGTTTTTCATTTCTTTGTAATGGTCAACACCCTAAACCCCGCAAGGTCTTGGGGAAATTATACGAGGGTTACCATTTATGTTTTTACAAACGACCACTAGATGCAATATTGAAATGTGTCATTACTATATTCGTAAAATTTGACATTTGTTATTATGAAATCAGTATATCTTATAAATTGACCGAGTAGTCTGTTGACAGTGAGCGTTTAAAAAAACAAGTTTATGAAAAAATGGATATTATTCGTGAAGGGTTTCGTTGGATGATTTTTTACGATTTTAGTAAAGACCTAACTCAACAACAATGCATAGATTCGCTTCGTTCAGCTTTTGGTATTGAAACACCATCAGAAAAGACTGTTTACAATTGGTTTGCAGAATTTCGTCGTCGCCGTGCGTCCGTGTTGAAATCGTGAAGGTCGACCAAAATCGGTTGTGATTCAAAAAAACATCGATGCTGTGCGCAAAATGATTGAAGAAGATCAGCGTGTGACTTAGTGTGAAATAGAGGCATCCTCTGGCATATCGCAGACTGCAATACATTCAATTTTGCATAAACATTTAGCTGTGAAAAAGATCTGTTCCCAATGGATTCCGTATAATTTGACCCAAGCTCAAAACAAGGCTTATTGGTGTAAGGGAATGTTAAAAAAAAATAACCTAGGCACTGTAAAATCCGTATACAACATCGTTACAGGTAACGAAACTTGGATTTATTCATATGGACCGGAAATTAAGCAATTATCCACTGTTTGGGTCTTCCAAGATGAAACGAAATCCACTAAAGTTGTTCGTTCACGAAGCACTTCTAAGAAAATGATCGCTTGTTTCTTCGGTTGTACTAGACATGTCGCAACCATTCCTTTAGAGCAGACCTGGGTAAATGGCGGCCTGCGGGCCGAATTCGGCCCGCGCTGAAATTCTATCCAGCCCACGAAGCATTTTATAAATTATTGTGTCTTGAAAAAATACTACTGCCTGTCCAATATTCTTCCAAATTTTCATTCTTTTCAATTTTCTTTTCAATTTTTTTCTTTAAATTGCATAATAAATACACGTTTTGGTTTAAAAATATTGCTTTTAAAATTTATAAAACATCCTTCGTAACAAAAACAATGTTTGAAATTATAAAAAAAATGTTTTTGGCCCGCGGTCAAATTTTCATCCGCAATGTGACGCGACAGCCAAAAGATTTACCCGCCACTGCTTTAGAGGATCGGAGAACAGTTAACCATGAATGATATACAACAATTTATTTGCTAGAAGTCATCGACAAAATCAGGAAAAACAACCAAAAACGTCGCATCATTCTTCATCATGACAATGCAAGCTCCCACACAGTAAATCAAACAATTGATTGTTTGAAGGAGAAAAACATCGAATTAATGTTTCATTGCCCATATTCATCTAATTTATACCCTACCGATTTTTTTGTTCCCCAATGTCATACAAAAAATGCGTGGACAGCGATTTTCATCACCTCAAGAAGCTGATCAAGCCTTCTTAAACCATGTTTTTTGAGATACCAATTTCAGAGTGGAAAAAATGTTTCGAGAATTGTTTTGAACCCATCCAAAACTGTATAAATCATAAAGGCGAATATTTTGAAAAGCAATAAAATAGTTTGTTCAAAAAAAAATTTCTTTCTTAGTTTTTGTAAAAACTTATAAGGCAGCCTTCGTATGCAGCCTTCGGCCTTAGACAGCCGCTTATTAGGGACAAATCCTAAAGAACGGAAACAAAACCGAGGAAATATCGTAAATTTACTTCACTTTTTCGGGAGAAAATTCCGTTTAATCGAGACAGTAATCGTGTGAATTCCAGTGGCGCCGGGAATTCATGTTGGAGTGAATCCCCACTCCAACATGAATTCCCCTTTGACATCATTATGTATAAGCGTGGTTTTAGTGGTCGAGTTAACGTAAATTTAGTGTAGTGACTCACTGACATAACCCTTACCGGGATACCAAGAAACGATTTGACACATTTGAAAGCATTGGATTTAGTACGTATATAATTTTTTAATATATATGTATACCTACGTATAGTTTTGTGACTTGTTTTATTTTCCTGCAATTTATCAAATAAAATACTTATAAAAAAACACTAATCCTTTAATTTTTGTGAAATTTTTGTGGATAATTGGGCTAGCCGCTTAATCGGGACAAAATGTACTAGTCCCGATGTGTCCCGATTAAGCGGAATCGACTGTATTCTGTTTAGTAGATGCGTCCCCGATACTGACCCGCCCGGAGAGTTGTCTTTGGAGCAGTCCGAACCGTTACTATGCATTTACGCTTGTGTTGTCTTTCTACAAAATTTTAAAATATCTTAAAACCAACCATGCTAATTAAAATAAATTAATCCGATAGCCAAAACATTTTTCAATTTCCTTTAAGCATCAGATAAGCCTACGAATGCCCTTTCTGTTACTATCAGATACCACAAGCTGTAATTTTATTAATCGGGGTGTTTTCGTTTTCATTTTCAACCCTTCCACCTGACATTTCTTAAGAACCACATGTGGTACAGTGGTAAAATAATCTTATTGTTCCAAACAATACTTGGTTTTAATAATGTTATTACTGCGGTAACTGCCGTATGTCGCAAGACCGTTGACTTTTGCAACAATAAAAGATGACTAGACATATTATTAGGGTTCGTTACTTTATAAATCTCACAATAGATTCAAGGGAAACCTTTTAAAATGAAGGTTCACCAACCGATTATAATTCACAAAAAAATATTACAAATAAAATATTAAAATTTATAACTTAAAGATTTCGCAAAAAAATATAACTACGAACTTAAATCTGCAAGTATTCCTGGAATTTATTATTTGAAATCAGCTCCTTTGTCACATTCTGGACACATCAATCATAACGATTTTAAAGAAAATCATGTCTTTATCATAAAAAATTTGATGTAAAGTGTGAATTTTTACACATTTCTGAATTTTATATGTATTTAATAAGTATAAGAATCCAACATAATACTGGACGTCTATGAGTATTTGTTCTATTAACAATGTGTTATTTGATTTATAAGTATTTTATTACAACAAATGATTTATTTCTTTTTACTACCTTAAAAACTAAAATCTAAAGTAATTCAAACAATAGGTTGAATCTCAACATATAATAGTATAATAAAATAACTGAACCTTACACAATACCAGGGCCGTACCAATGCTTTTGACGCCCTTGGCAAATAAAGTAAATTGATAAAATTTACCTCCCCAAATCCAAGTGATGAGCAAAAAAAAGGTCCTCACCTGCCAATGCTTTTAATATGACCAAATATATACACAATGGTGCCTCTCATCAGGCCATGCGCCCCTCGTCAACCTCGTACCCCTGGCAAGTGTCCCGTTGCCAACCCATTGCTACGGCTCTGCACAATACACTCTATAGTGTAGAGTGTGTGTGGTGTACAAAACTCAATCTTCAGCTGTTAATATTTTTTTATTATATTTTTAATTTAAAGAAAGACGCACACTATCTTAGCCATAAATACAAAAAATTCATAAAATTATTAGCCATAATTAAGCCATGAATTAAAAAATAATGAATTTTGTCAAAAACCAATATTTTTCAAATACGCAATCGAATCAAATACAGACGATCCCGCTTAATTAGGCCACCACTTAATTGGGGCAACCGCTTATTTGGGCCAAATCTCAAAGAACAGAAACCAAACCAAGGAACCAACAGTAATGCCTCATTTTCATGCGGGTGTTGGAAGTGTGGAACAAAAAATTCAACCAATAGGATCGCTTTATTTTAAAAAAACCCGTACCATGGTTTCGTAGGCGTGGTGTTACAAGCGCGGTGTCGCAAGTTCAGAAATTTCAACTCTAGCGCCGGCCGCACCTTCGAAACCATAGAAACAGATATATTTTTTCGGAATGGTGAAAATCTTTTTTTGTAATTGAAGTAACTGTTTGTGTTTTTTGTGTCTCATTTCTTGCAACAAGTTAAAATAATCTCCATGTTGCCTTCTGTTTTTATGTATATATGGGTCGTACCCACCATCGCTTTTCTTCATATCGCAATAAGTCTAAATATGCATAAAAAAGAGCTAAACGTCTCCTTCGATTTGACGACATATTTAATGAAATTGAATAACCGTTTACTTCAAACACTTGTATAAACTTTTAGGTTAAATTTGAGTTATATACAAATGTCAAAACCGAAAACGCGCCCTTATCACGCCTCCAACCCCACCATGAAATTCGAACTTGTAAATATAACACCACGCCTCTCACCCCTGTCACGCCTTTGACACTACCATGAAAATGAGGCATAAATGTACATGTTTAATTGGGACAACATTCCGCTTAATTGGGACAGTAAATTTAAGATCATAGTACATATTATGCTACACATATTCTCAACCAGGAGGCAAAAAAATATATGGCCGTGTTACAGCGTTATTTTATGCAGGAAGGAAATGAAGGGAGCCCTACATCCTCACTGAATACCTGTGCTGATTTTGTAGAAGTGAAATGTTACAAATCAAAAGACAGACTACACTTTTGCATTGAATTAAATTGTATGTACCTATTTATTATTTTATTTTGGAATTTATTATTATTTTTTCTTAAAAGTTTATATTTTTTGGTTATATGTAATTTATAGTTTTGTCCAAGAGTTTATAAAATAAAATTATTGAAAGAAAAATATGCATTGTTTAATTTTATATGAAATTCGCTTAATTGGGCCAAAATGCCTAAGTCCCGATGTGTCCCAATTAAGCGGAATCGACTGTATTAATAAAGGGCGGGACGAGAAATTTTTTGAAAAACTAATCTGATCAAAAATTCTTGTTGAACTATTCCGGTCCCCATCAATGTTCACTATGGAGATTTTTTCAGATTTTTAGTTCAACCCCTCTAAGAAATAGGGTGGGGATAAAAGATTTTTGACATATTTTTGGCACAAATACCTTCAAAAAAATGATTTTGCAAAAATAAAAATTGTTTGTCCACGCATTAAGAGGTTTCATTTTCAAAAAACATGTTAAAAAATATTTATTTTTTTATTAAATACATAATTTATATTTATCTCGGGATGTGTTTTTTTGAACTCTGAGTATTTTTCCTATATGTGGGTCAAGGAGTTGAATAAGTATACTTAATTTTAACTTTGTATGTTAAGCCGTTTGGCTACAATTTCTGCCGTACAGACAAACAGACAAATGACAGACACGTTATAAAGGTTTTTTGGTGGACATACCTACAAAATCCTAAAAAGAATAGGCCGATGTAAAAAATAGGTAAAATAAAAAAACGAGTGTCTTATTTTAAAACAAATTACCAGTTTCCAATTACAATTTATTTGTGAGCTGGTGTTTTCATGTCCTTTGGGTTAGTAACCTGGTTAAAATTTTTGGCGCACTACAACAAGAGCTATTGCGACTTTTCATGTCCTTTGACAATACTTTTGTCATTACTAATGGCCAATCTTCAAATACAAAATGGATATCATAGTTAACCCCATATAAAAAATCAGCTGTGGCCACCACAGGACCGACCGCCATCAAAAAGTACTTGTTTAATGTATGCTGCTTTATTAAAAAATGTCTCAAATAAAAGTTATTGCTTTTATAGCAACTTTTGTTAAATATTTCTTTTTCGAAATATTTCTCTGTTGTGAAATATTCGGAAAAATCTTAAAACCGGCACGAGTAAACTCCCATTTCTAGTTAACCGATTTTTACCAAAAGTTGATCAACTCGTACCATTAATGTCAAAAGCTTAAATATGAAGTTTCATTAAAATCCTTTTAGCCGAATTTGCTCTGCACGTGTACTCGGACCGACAGACAGACCGACAGACAGACAGACAGACAAACAGAGACACAGACAGTCAGACAGACCGACAGACATCATGCTAAAATTTGTCAAAACGTTATGTAGTGACCTCAATTCGTAGAGATCCATCGAAATCTCTAAATGTCAAAATCGGTATGATCACAATACCTCCCTTATATATGTTGGCGGTCGGTAAACAAAAATGAAGTAAAGTGAAAGTAAAGTAATTTTATGTTCACACATTGACGTTCTATTGTATCTATTCAAACGTCTAACATAATTACGGAAAAACAATAAAAAAAATGTGGAATTTTAAATGGTCATGTTTTCACTTTTGTATATATTTTTTCTGGTTCGTAATTCCGAGGTGTTTGTTACTGTCAAGTTAAGTTTGATTCTTCCGGCTTGATTTCTCCATTTGGTAGTTTAAGAGCACTTTAAAAAATGTTAAATCATACAAACTACTTGATGTGTGTTAGATTGTATTATAATTGTATTTACGGTCGAAAAACTTGTTGAATACTACTTCAAAATAATAGAATACTGAGTACGGAATTTTAAAGTATTGTGCAAGAATACCTTTTTTGGAAACGTGTTTCAAAATACGTACTCCAATTTGCCACAATTCTCTTTTTCGTATTTAGGTTATTCATTTTAATTTGTCCTTTATTGCTATCTGGAGAACTATAAGAGATACGAGGTGAATTAAATTAGAGAACAATTGCTATTTCCCTATGTTTGTTTTAACGTAACGTTCGAGGTATGGAGCGGGGATGTAGGCGTGCGGTGGTAATGCATGCTGACTGGAAGGGAACGACATGCTCTACGCTATTCACCAAGGTCAATCCAGTGCTTTGACGTACCTTCTATGCATCTAATTTTTGCTTAAAGGTCCGTAGATATTAAATAGAGGCCTTCTTTAACCTAACTTTTAGAAACTTCCTCACTTCTAGGACTTAACTTTCTTCGTAATAAATATTTTAGTAGTGCGTTTATATGTGTACTATAAATTATACAAACATGAATAATTAATTTATAATAATTAAATAAATGAATATGTGCTCCAAATTAATAAAAAAATTGTGTGTTAAATTCTATTTTTGGTTTGAGGAGGCGGGACTTCCCTTGCCTTCTCTTGAAAACTGCCAATGATATTTATTTATTTAATTTTATGTGCTAAAAATGAACATGTGGGATTATTTCCATCAACGTTAGGAATGATCAAAGAAATGGGAAAACATTACAATGAAAATTGCAGCGCAAGGCAGGAGTGATGATTGAATTATAGCAGGCGCGCACCCAAATTTTTTTCTTAGGGTGGGCTTGCCAAGAGAATATCCATAGTTAAATCAATTTTTGTTTCGGCCAGCAGTTCTCAAAGTACGTTATATAAATTTATTATTTTAAACACAAATTTCTTGTTTAATCTTTAGAAAAAGTAAATTATTCTGAATTCAACGATATAAACAAGTTATATACTTACAGCACAAAATAACTGAGAAAAATTAACTTTAATTTATTGAAAACTGGTCACGAAAAATGGAAACAGGAGGTTAAGGTTCTCCTCAGACTATCGCGCCAATGATGATGATGATTACTTAACTCCTGGATCATTGATTCAATTTTTTTACTTGTTTACCAAAAAATATTTTAAAATGAACGTTACTTTGATTAAAAGCAAGAGATCTAATGGCTATACATGCTGAACACTAAAATTATAACCAACCAGACAAGTCCTAAGTTAAAAAAAAAAACTCAGTTAACTAATTTGAGTTCAGCCAACCCTTTTTTAAAACAACGCTCCGTATGGTTAAAAAACTGGAGATCATATTACCAACAAAAACTCGGGGTATCTTCCGTGGGCAGCCGTACAAGAATTCTCCGCGATCAACGTTCTGAAGCAGCGGTTCTCAACATTCTGACAGCTAGGAATCCCTATTTGAACCTTAAAAATACGGCGGATGCTTTGAAGAAATGATAGGCGACACCCAAGGTATGGCCTATGTTCTGCATCCGGTTCTAGAAACAATTAAAAATTGATGTGAAGTGTGAATTTTTACACATGTCAGGGCTTTGTGGGTATTTAGTATGTGATAATAAATTGTGAGTACATACCAGGTCTACAAGTATGAAATGCGGTTTTTTTTTTTTTTTTAATAAAACACATAAACTGAAAAGAACAGTAAAAGTTTATTTATTCAAAGTATGCTCCATTAGAAGTTATACATTTTTTCCACCTTTCAGGCAATTTGTGAATAACTCGCCAGTAGAACTCTTCCCCTTTCCCCGCAAACCATTCATCTAGCCATTCTTTCACATTTTCATATGAACAAAAGTGCTGCTCGGCAAGTGCGTGACCCATAGATGCGAACAACTGGTAATCTGAAGGGGCCAAGTCTGGTGAGTAAGCGGCATGGGGTAGCACTTCCCACTTGAGTGCCTCCAATGTGTTGCAAACTGCTTTTGCCTTATGTGATGGAGCGTTATCGTGAAGAAAGATTACCTTGTGCTGTCTTCTTTCGTATTCTGGTCGTTTTATGAGCAGCGAATGGTTCAATTCGATCAGTTGTTGTTGGTAGCGTTGGGTATTAACTGTTTCACCCGGTTTTAACAATTCATAATGGACCACACCCTTTTGGTCCCACCAAGTACAGAGCATTGTTTTTTTGCCAAAGCGATTCGGTCTTGCAGTTGATGTGGATGGTGAGCCTGGGTTCACCATCATGTTCGCGTTCATGATTTTTTGCGTTTGGGATTTTCAAAATAAATCCAATTTTCATCGCCAGTAATGATACGATGCAAAATAGACTTTCTTTTGTATCGTACAAGCAAAATTTCACAAGTGATTTTGCGTTTTTCCATCTGCCTCATTCAATGTATGTAGAACCCATCTGCCGACTTTCTGGATCTTACCCATCTCTCGTAGGCGATTGGAAACAGCTTGTTGACTAACGCCTAACTGCTCTGCTAGTTGTGTTTGTGATTGACTATCGTCTTCCTGTAGCAATGTTTCCAATTATGTATCTTCATATTTTTTTGGAGGTTTTCCATGTTCTTTGTCTATAAGATCAAAGTCACCACTTTTGAAACGCCGAAACCATCGTTCACACGTATCTTGCGATGGAGCATATTCACCATAAGCTTCTCAAAGCAGTCAGTATGATTCAGCAACAGTTTTTTTCAAATGAAAACAAAACAGTAGTACTGTCCGTGAATGCTCTTTATTTGGCACAAAATTTGACATTTTTAACACAGTAAAACAAAACTATATGATCACTTTTCAAATTATAACCTATACGCATTTGACACTTAATGATAACTTAACAAAACGCCATATGTGTTGAAACTTTGAACTATACACTCTGTTTGCGCGGCAAGTTTGAAAAAAAACCGCATTCCATACTTGTAGACCTGGTACATATTAAAAATCATACATTTCGATAAATTTTCAAAGAATAATCCACGTCTTCTTAAGAGACTTCTCTAATTAGTCAGGTAAATATTGTAAGCACAGTTAAATACGAGGGTTGCCTTTTATATTTCGGGATTTGCGATCAAAAACAATTATTTATCAACAAAAGTGGCTTTATTGTTTTTCAAAATATTCTCCCTGAAGATCAATACACTTTTGTATGCGTTTGAACCAATTTTCGAAGCACTTTTTCCACTCCGATTGAAGTTTTTTCCACTGCGATTGTCAAATTGTGGGATCTAACGCGAACAATTCTTTTTGACGGCCAAATGTTCATGCAATAGTGAATGTATGCTGGTCCCACTAAAGCCCAAGGATACCTCAAACTCACTATAAATCACATGACGATCTTGCAGAATAAGTTCACGCACAGCATCAATGTTTTCCGGAACAACAACCGATTTTGGACGACCTTCACGAAATTCGTTTTTAAACGAACTACGGCCATGATTGAAGTCGGCAAACCATTAGTAAATAGTAGTCTTTGATGGTGCTTCATCGCCAAAAGTCGAATTAAGTTCATCGATGCACTGTTGCTGGGTTAATCCACGTCGAAAGTTGTAAAAAATAATTGCTCGAAAATGTTCAGGATTTAATTCCATTTTTAGCCGAGATGAATTTCTCAAGTTACTAAACAACACAAGTAATGCTCGTACGTCAAAACGTTCCGAGTACGTATACCGTCAAAAATGTCTAACTTTACGATAGAAGCGTCAGTTGCCAGGTGGCAGCACTAGTTTAGCGCAATCCCGATATATAAGAGGCAACCCTCGTATTGCAAGCACGGTGTTGCAAATAAATCGATAACTTTTGAAATAATTAAAAAATTCCGTTTTACATTGAAATGCATTACTTTGAATCTTTTTAGATTTTTAGATTCACTCCTGAGTTATAGTGTGCGAGGCAAAGTTTTTTTAGCATATGTTTGGTTAATTCGTTATAAAATAAATACATTTTAAAAATTACTTTTCGTTCTATAATCAACGTTAAGAGCTTTCTTTCGATACCAATAATAAATTTTAAAAAATGAATTATTGATGACAAAAAAATCGATATTTTTCGTAAAACTAATCTGATCAGAAATTCCTGTTGAATCATTCCGATTCTAATATTGAAAATATTTCAGATTTTAAGATCAACCGCTCTAGGAAATACAGTGGGGGAAAAATGTTTTTGGACATATTTTTGACGAAACTCCCATAAAAAATTATTTTTCAAAAATAAATCAATCAATTCAATTTTAATTTTAAAATGTACGAGGGAAAGTCAGTAATTAAGTCACAAAAGGTTATTAAAAAAATACTCAAAGAAATACTTAGCCGAAAACAAGTTTTATTTTTCAACACCGACATTAATACACTTATCCCATCGCTTTATCAATGCCCCAATGCCTCCTGTATAAAAGTCTTTGGACTGCAGTCTCAGTCACATGCGTACATCTCGTTTAACATCGTTATCATCCGCGAAACTTTTGCCGCCAACATGCTTTTTTGTAGGCAAAACCATGAACACATCCTATTGCAGTTGCTATGCTGTCTATTGTAACCCACCTGTTAGGTCAAACATTCTCGTCCACCCGTCGAATTTTTGCATCATTCGCCATCTGAACTGGACGCCCAGTTCGGTGTTGACAAACACTGTTCACTGTAACCATGATACATTTCCATATGGATATCCTTTGCAGGAAGTCCTTTTGAACAGCACGCTGCTCTTCCGCAGTATACTCTTCGAGCACGATCGCCATTTTCACTCTGCCTGCGCACGCACACGGCAACTGTCACTTAAGTGTTATCAAGCTGGATTGTGTTGCCACCTAATGACACTTTTGAAAATAGCTCACTGCTATTTTCAGCTTTCTAACATCGGTTTGTGACCTAATTACTGACTTCCCCTCGTATAACATTGACAGTTACATTAATTTTATAATTTGAATTAAAATAATTACCATATTTTTTGGACCATCAGACCATCAGATGATAAGACGCACTCCAAATTTATAAGACAATTGTTAGAAGAAAAATATATATATATATGTATTTACAAATTATAGTTTTTATTTATTATTATGTTAACTTATACTAGTAACTTAAATTTTTTACTTTAAGAAGGATTCCCACATATGCAGCGAGACATGACTCATATCGTAAACGAAGGATTCTTTGACGTATCTCGTATTACCATCGGATCATAAAACGCACTCAAACTTATGGACCGAAAAATACGGTAATTTTTGCCTGTTGGCTTGAAATCTGACAAATAGATTCTTGACTATTCATCGATTATTCCAATTTTTTCTTCTCCTCTTTTTATTATTTTTAATCTATTTCCTTCTTGTTATTCCTCCTTCTTATTATCCTCCCCCACTTTCGCTCAAAACCTCCTCTTGTTCCTACCCTGTTTCGTATTTCTGGATAAATTTATTTATTTTTCACGCAATGAGAGGTTCATTTTTAGAGGCTCAAAATTAAAATAGGATATTTTTTCATTAAATATATTTGTTTATATTTTGTCTGATTTTTTTTGTGGACCCCCTCAGATGTTATAGCGGACCTCTAGGGATCCGCGAACCACAGGTTGAAATCCGCTGTTCTAAAGGTTTTTTTATTTGGTTTTAGGCTGCAGCCTTGGGAACTCGGATCGCTCAGCCAGTTTCTTCACAAAGTTCGTCAAGTGCAGTGTAGCAGTTAAAAGTGATAGTTTGTGTGGATTTTTAAAAATATGTAAGTGATTTTTTTTATTCTAATAATAAGTTGTTACATTTAAGATTCGCACTATCAGAAGAAATACAATACTAACTGGATCAAAGTTTCAAAACTTTTAAAAAACTAATGAAAATGTTAATATTTACAAAATGCCTTTTACAACCTTTTTATAAATTATTTTAATTTTCAAAAGGCTTGTAACGAAAAATTTCGCCAACCGGAATGACACTTCAAAATGATTGTACAACTAAATAATACATTTTCAATATTTTCCAAAATTTCAAGAGCCGTAACACCGTTCCATTTTACTGCGGTACATTTCTAGTCCTGATTTTTAATTTTTAAAGTATCAAGCAAGATTATATCATTTGTAGAAATGAAAGATTTATAAATCAAATAAGACACTGTTAATATTAAGAAATTGAAAGTTGTGGTTGAATTTGAAATCATATTCGGTGATTAAAAAAAAAAAAAAAAAATTAAGACGTTTTGTAATATCTTATCAATTGAAGAAAGATTATTTTTCATCTTATGCCTATCCTAGGGTGACCATTTTCTTAAGAAGGCAATGCGGGACAAAGCAAAAAAAAGGTCGTCACTTTCCAAATATAAGTGAAGAACAAAAAAAAAAGTCCTCACCTCCCGAATCCAAGTGAACAGCAAAAAAAATGTCCTCACCTCCCGAATCCAAGTGAAGAGCAAAACAAAAGGTCCTCATCTCTTCAAATACAAGTCAAGAAATCAAGTGAAGTGCACAAAAAGTTAGAATGCGGCACTTTTGCGGAACACCCAATCAAAATGCGGGACTGTCCCGCAAAAATCGGGACGAATGGTCACCCTAGCCTATCCCAGGGGTCAGCAATCCGCGGCTCGCGAGCCGCAAGCGGCTCTTTAGGGTTGTTCGTGTGGCTCTTCAAGTTGATAAGGAATAAAATTTAGAAAATATTCATGCAAAAGCTCATTTTATTTTCATGCATTTTTATATAGCGTATCGGTAATACCATGACTGAAATAAAACATAATTATGCACTACTCATTAAATGATGCTAAAAAAAATTATCAAAATTATGATGTATTAAAACAAAATTATGGCTTCTTAAAATGTTTTTTTTTTTTTTTCCATAAATTTTATTTAATGACGCTTCAACTGCTAGGTTTTTAGCGTCAGTTTGAAATTACATTATTTACATCTAATTAATATATACATATACATATACATATACATATACATACACACACATATACATACATACACATACATATACACATATATATACATACATCCGTGCGTTAAAATGTTTCCCGATGTCGTAAAGAGTGAATTTGGCTCTTTAGCCTCTAAATTTTGCCGACCCCTGTCCTATCCGTTCTTATCTTTGAGCATATCTTCCTAACCATTCTGTCCTCCCTCATCATCGTCACGTGTCTTATCCACTGTCATCGACTACCTTTCAGTTCTTGTGTGATACTCAGCTTTGAGTACAGTTCTCGGATATCTTTGTTCTAACGGATTATCCATTCATTTCAATGAGACCAAAATGGGATAAAAATTCGACGTAACATTTTATTTTCAAAAGCTATGAGGTGTTGTTGATTTCGCTTTGTTGTTACATGTATAAAATAAATAAAACTAATATATATTTTTTTAATAATACCATATAAAGATTATCGTCCAATGTAATAAATTTATATCTTATACATTAAAATGACGACTTAGATAAGAAGCAAATCGCTGAAAAAATAATAGGAATTATTCACATGGAGAAAATATTACTTAAAAATGAAATGATTACAATTTGAAACTATAGTTTCCTCAGATAGATTTTGAAAGTATGGTGCTGAAAAAGGTACCCAAGTATGAAAAAGCGGTGTGTACATTTGTTAAATAAATGTCTCCAGGTGGGAACTACGTGCACAAACATTATAATCTAATATATGAAGAGCAATGTATATTTGTTTGTGTGTGGGAATGTTAGGCTTCGTGCCATGTCGTAAGACTTCGTGAAATTGACCTGCTCTGCCAAATTAAAGTTGGGGCTGTTACACGTTACACGCACCAGTTGATGACAGATCGTACGCAGCCTACGTGCAATGTTGAAACCTTACATAAAACTATTTTGATAAGTTAAACGCTCTTAAATTAAATATCTAATCGTGTAATAAACTTTATTTTTCTCCCGGGCAACGAAGGGTATCTCTGCTAGTTTCAAATTTAGTAGGGACTAAAAAGCATTACTTAAGCATTCTCATGAAATAGAGGGTTAATTAATTATTGAAATAGTTAATTGGTACTGGTAGAATTGATAAAGGAATCCATAAATTCAAAACATAACAGAGTTATCGAGTTAATTTAAATATTATGGAGTGAAATATTTTAATTTAAATACAAATTTAAATACAAATTAAAACTAAATTATTCTGCAAATTTATGTTGTGGAAAAGAATTCAGATTATCTTTATTAAAAATTATAATATTTATGTCAGAAATTAGCGGTACATTTGTATTTTAAAACAGTCATCTGTTGATCGTGATAGCCCCGAGGCAGGCGCGCACCCATTATTTTTTCTTGGAGGGGAGCTTTGAAGACAAAATTGTTGTACTGTGGAGGGATGGACCGGGACCTAAATTCTTATCGAGAAATTACTAACCTGACCGGCTAATTTTAACATGCTAAAGGTACCGGGTTCGAATCCCGGTCAGGGCATGGGTATTTATTTTCGCCCTTTTCACCTTATCGTCATTTAAAAAGTCATAAATCTATCACCGCTTGGGTCACCGTAGAAATTGTAGAAATTAAACTTCACACTTGGGTGTGAAACGCCCATGCTCAATATATAGTAGTAGTACGATAGTGAAAACTACGACTCAGTGAGACTACTGTGGGATGTTTATGGGTTGATGAAGAATAATTAATATTTTATTTTTCACTTCGCTGTTATTTGGTCATAATGCTTAGGATACGAGATATTTAAATATATGCATAGCAACCGGAACTTTATGAATCCATAACCAGTGCCGTAACTAGGTAGGGGCAACAAGGGCAATCTTGCCCAGGGCCCGAAAAAAAGCTAGTTACGGCCCTGTCCATAACGACCTTTTATTACGCCCTCAACAAATATTAGGCTCATTTACAGCCGGTATAGGCCATTCCAAACGTTTAGGCGGAACTAAATTTTGAAATCTAGTAATTTTTATCTATCAGTTCGGACTTCTGATCATTTTGTTTAAGCTTTGTAAATCATACTCGCATTGCAAATTCTAGATTAAATTGATTGTCATTATAAAATGTTCTTTTCATTGCATTTTAATTTTTTGTCATTCTTAATAAAAATTTCCCATTTATTATTATTATTTTTTTGTCTTTACGTCCATGCCCTTACTAACGGTCAATCGGCAAGTGCAAATCTTTTAGCGCTTTCAGTTACAGACTTGCTCTAGAAATGCTTGCTTTAGTTAATTTTTATTCTTTAGTTAAGTTCATTATAGTTATTTTTTATTAAGTTCAGGTGTTTTTATACCAAATTCTTAAAAAATAACCAATTTTTACAGTTGGTAGAATTGCTTTTTACTATCACATTAATGTCTTGCAGAAGTAAATCTTTGTATTTCCTGGAAACAGTAAAATCCTCACTTTTAAGACCGATGCACATGTAAATCACAATAATAAATTACAACTAAATTGGATTCTTAATTAGGGTATTAACATGGTAAATTAGTGTCACAGTGAATTACTGTTATTGCTGCCGTGTGTTTCTTTTCTCTACTTAATTGTGAGACTGTGTTTTATTATTTTTATTAATATGTTAATTGTTTTACGGAGTTTTAATAGGTTTTATTATAAAAATATGCAAAAGAATAAATAGCTACTGCCTGTGTGTTTAAAATTTTAACCTAAAATATCATTTAATAATAGAAAAGTGCAGTAGTTAGGGAACTCATAAAATTACAATAGAAGTGATCTAACTAGGCGTGTCAACCCATAGCCGTAGGGATTAGTTTTTCACATTACGCATCTTACTTAAAGGATTAACAAAAACAAGTATACTTATTTATAGTTAGTACTTAAACATATGTATGCGCCACTGACCGTTGACTGTTTACAACGTGGTTGTAAACATGAACCCTAGTTTTTTTTTGTAGTTTAATAATGTGATTATAGTTATACGGGATAATTGTTTTATACCGATCTTCACAAGTAATATGGTATGTTCTATACTTTGGTGACTGTTGTAGTGTAAATAGACTTTTATGAAACCATGTGAACTTGCAAATCTGGCTTTTAAATTTTTGGTTAAGTTTCATTATATTGAGGTTATATTCAGTTAAAAACTATATATGTAGATACCAAAATGACGTCAAAAATCGTTTTGTTTTAAAGTCTTTATAGTCTATATTAAATACTTCAAATTGGCACAAACAAAAATCATTGTTTTTTTGCAACAAAAATAAATCCTAGCAACTCCAAATAATTATACATATGGCTCACTTTGTATGGAAATTCTATTCCGTCTTCTTCCAACTTTTTTATTAAAATATGCACAGTCGGCAGTATATTTTTCGAAGAGTATATTATATTTATTATTGTTTTAGACATAAAACTATCTATTTTCTTGAAAACTTGTAAATCGTGTCGTTTTCGCTGCTGATTTTTGCCACGAACAATGATACGTTGAATTGTTCTGTATGGAACACTAACAAATTCCGCTGTTCTAAATATAAGTTTGTCATTATCTTCCGAAACTAACTTTTTATAAATGTTCAGTATCAGAACTTTGCAATCTTCTGACAAATGACACTTTTCTTTAGTAGCCACGTTCACATTTTCGCATTCCACGTCATCGTCCACATTTTCGCACTCCAAATCACCTTGCACAGATTCATTATTTTCACTACAGAAATTAAGAAGTTCTTCAAAATCAAATGGTCGCCAAAGAGCCATGTTGTTAATGTATACACGCTAAGAGGTTGAGAATTATAAATTTGGAAAATATCCTTAATGGTTTTAAGAAACTTCAATTGAACTAGTGTTACATCTATTCGATTTAAATTTAAAATTCCCTTAATACATCTTATATTCTTTTTACAGCTACGAATCTTGGGATTACTGCCATAAACCCACTACCGCATTGTTAAGCTTCTTAACAAGAGTGACCATTTCATATCGGAAATACTATAACTAAGCTTTCAGAAACCGATCCTTAGTCGTAAATGTCCAATCTGGTTAAAACTTTTGAAATATTTTGGTTTTAGTAGCATAGTTGTTAAGGTCTCGGGTTCAAATCCTGTTCAGGCATGGAATTTTTAAAACGAAAAATTACAATTGACCTAGCTAATTGCCTTAGTAGCAAAGACCATAAACGTGACTAAAAAGTGCTGTCGTCGATTCGACATTGCCGTAAAAATTTGCTATCCAAATCTTCATAAAAAAAGTTTTCTAACTAGACTATAGTTTTAGACTATAATTTTTAAAAGCTGGTTCAGACTTTTAAGTTTTTCCCCCTTCTGTAATAACAAATATTTAAAATATTAAAGAACAAGGCCCTTCTGTTTGTTTTTTCTATAAATCTATGTGATTCTATAAGGTCTATGTTTGCTTTTTCTATAAAATCTGTTGCCAAGCACATTTAGATGTAAGTCTTATTATTTTTAACTAAGAGCGGTTAAAAACTTCTCGTATAGTTGCAATCCCAGTATTCCTCTTTTGCTGAGACGTAAATCAATAGTTTTTCCTTGAAATAATCAGTCAATTTGTATCCATTTGCCGCTACAGATATTTTATAATCAAACTCTTCCATAGTTTTTGCAAACAAGAAAACTTACACGAAGCAAAAATGTTTCTAGATATATGGTTGATTTATGAACGACATGTACAGAGTGTAATTGGTTATTAATGTGATTTATACACTACAAATATGACGACATTTGTCACAAACATAACAAAACAGCGACGGAATGTCGCTGGATACATCGCAACAGCTGATTTATATTGAAACAGCCGAGTGAAATAGATCGCGAATATTCTATAAACGAACGAATGCAAGAAGTTGTTTCTTGATATCCGATACTACAAATGATCTTTCAGACATTAGATACTAGTTTTCTTTTAGCGAGAATCAACTCGTATTTATTGTATTGCGTAGATTTTTTTAACTTTTTAACAAAGCCTTTTGTAAGAAAGTGTTTTTTCGGATAGAGTCAGATACGATCTTTATGGTAGGTATAATCCCAGAGATTACAAGTTTTTTATACAAAACTAACACAAAATTAGTAACAATCTGACACAAAATTAGTAACAATCTACACATCAAAATTTACAGGGAATTTTTATCTATTTACTAAAAATTATTTACTTTTTACCGACCGCCAACATATAAGGGAGGTATTGTGATCATACCGATTTTGATATTTCGAGATTTCGATGGATCTCCAGGAATTGAGATCCCTACGTAACGTTTTGACTATTTTTAACATGATGTCTGTCGGTCTGTCTGTCTGTCTGTCTGTCTGTCTGTCTGTCTGTCTGTCTGTCTGCCTGTCTGTCCGTCGGTCTGTATGCACGTGCAGAGCAAATTCGGCTAAAAGGATTTTTATGAAACTTCATATTTAAGCTTTTGACATCAATGGCACGAATTGATCAACTTTTGGTAAAAACGGTTAACTAGAAATGGGAGTTTACTCGTGTCGGTTTTAAGATTTTTGCGAATATATCACAACAGAGAAACATTTCGAAAAAATTTATTTAACAAAAGTTGCTATAAAACCAATAATTAACAACTTTTATTTAAGACATTTTTTGATAAAGCAGCAAAAATTAAACAAGTACTTTGTGATGGCGGTCGGTCCTGTGGTGGCCGCAGCTGATTTCTTTTTTTTTTTAATATGGGGTTAACTATGATGTTCATTTTGTATGCAAGATTGGCCATCAGTAATGACAAAAGTATTCCCAAAGGACACATGAAAAAGCGCAAATAGCCATTGTTGCTGTGCGCCAAAAATATTAACTATCATACTAACTCAAAGGACATGGAAATACCAGCCTGCAAATAAATTGTATTTGGAAACTAGTAATTTGTTTTAAAATGAAACACTTTTTTTTATTTTACCTACTTATTTTACTTCGGCCTATTCTTTTTAGGATTCTGTAGGTATGACCACCAAAAAAACCTTTATAACGTCACTCATGTGCCTGTCTGTCTGTCTGTCTGTCTGTCTGTACAGTAGAAATTGTAGCCAAACAGAGAGATGAAATTTGGCATGCTTATACAACTCTTTGACCCACATACAGGAAAAATACTGAGATTATAAAAAAACATTCCGAGATAAATATAAACAATTATGTATTTAATAACACAATTTTTTTTTTTTAATTTTGAGTGACGTATCAAATGAAACCTCTTAATACGTGGAGAAACAAGCAAATTTTTATTTTTGAAAAATTAATTTTTTTGTGATTTGTGCCTAAAATATGGCAAATACTTTTGTCCCCCACTCTATCTGTCAGAGGGGTTGATATAAAAATGTTAAAAAAAACTTTTATTTTGTACTTTTTGATGGCGGTCGGTCCTGTGGTGGCCACAGTTGATTTTTTTCTATAGCTTTAAGAATTGTTTTAACCCTGCCTGTAACTGTGACATCAGAGAAAGGAGTTTATCTAAATTTAAACAATGATACACCATTGTTTCGCCTTATGCATATACGATGAGATTATGTTATGGATAATATGCGTTTATGTAATTATCAGGATAATATTGTTAGGATTTTCTCCTGGTTTAAGTATGAGCTACAGAAGTAAGTTTATCCGTATGCTAGTTGAAAGATCCAGTTTACCTTGGATATGTCAGTACACGAACATTCGCTTGAAAGACAGCTGGTCGTTATTTCGAGATCAGAAGTCAGGAAATAGTAAAACACACCAATACATAATGTCTGTTGATGCTCGGCCAAAAGGCCAACTGGACCGTATGCATATATTTACAGTCGCTGTTTATTGGCAAATTACATCATAGTCCAAGTGTTCCGCAATGAGGATAACATTACTGGACATTTGGGTTGATATTGTCAAACTGTTTAGTGATAAATGGTCCACATTAGACACATAACAATAGACCAGGGGTCGGCAACCTTTTTGTCAATAAGGGCGCAATATAAATTCAAATGTTATTGAGGGCGCATATAAACGTTAAATATGTAAACATTCGTAGTTCGCAAGGTCGTCTAATCTAGCGCTGATCGCTAAAGTCGAATCACAAATAGATGCTATGTGGATATTGGGCTCAGTATGTGTGTCTCGATAGCGAGGGCGCATAAAAATTTCACCGAGAGCGCCACGGCGCCCAGGGTTCCGTGTTGCCGACCCCTGCAATAGGCCATATTAGTAACTACGTCACAAAATGGGATTCAGTGCTGCCGTCTCGCGTTTGATTCCTTTTATTTGAATTTAGCATGTTGCTTTTTTGTTAAATTGTATTTTGGAAATATAAATTAAGTTTTCAAAGTAAGAAAATGCTTCACATTAAAACTACAAGTCAATATTTATTTATTAAAATTCTTATTTTATATATTATAAATATGTCATTATTTTTGCAGAACAATATTATTTTGCAGGTTAATTTTTTGAAAATATTACGTTAATAATCGTTATTATGGCAAGTAACATAGCAATAAGTGTGTATGCCATATCTAAATGGTTTGAAAGAACAATATGTTGTTTTTATTTTACACATTATTGTTTTCATTTTCACCTGCAAAAAATTAAAAAAATTTCAATTAAGAATATTGTTGTAATGGTTACAATTTGGAGCAAACCAATACACCATTACGCATTCTAAAACAAAATATTAATGATTACTTAATGTTAATTAAATAAATACTAAAGATATTTCGATTTTTATATTATTTAAAAACGTAACCTATAAATATATCTTCGAATCCTTATTTATATGTTTATAAAATCATTATTCTATAATATAAAGTATCTGGACCGTAAATATTTATCAAAAATACATATTTTTTGCTTCAAAATTGAAGATATTCATAAAATGAAGGTACCAAAAGTAATGTCACATGTATTTGAAACCAGTCAAAAACTTCCAAAGGACTCAGCTCTCAGATGGCAGTACATGTATGTGACGACTAGAAGGTAATTTTTCCCGGATTATTTTCGTTCCCGGGAAACGGGAAATTTACAAATGAATTTCTCGGGATTCCCGGGAATCCCGGGAAATTTAAAAAATATTAAATTTGAGGTGGAAATTGTAAAAGTTTTACGGAAAAGTTAAATAAATGTTATTTTTGCAAAAAAATTAAATAAATTTAATTCAAAAATAAAATAAATACAGTAAGGTATAATATATAATATAAACAATAAAATATAACATAAACATAATTATTTTCTTTTACTTGTTTAGAAAATAACATTTTAGAAACGAGAGGCAATCAAGGGAAAAGTCGCTTAAAGATGATCTTCTCTTGGAACAAAAATTGGATGACATCGAGAATACCCTCTCACTTTCAATTGATGTGGGCTGTATAGTCATTAAAGCATCCAATAACTTTTGCAGATTTGTAGTAATATTTCCAGTTGTTTCATACATGTTAAATTCTTTTTGTAAATTTGTTTTTGTTTCGATTTCGGACACATAATGTGTCCGAATATTAAATTGAGTAACTGTACCATCAGACCGAAAGAAACACATGTCAGCATTTTATAATTTTTCCACGTAAAATAAATAATCAATTTATTTTTGTTAAGCGATGTTTTGATTTATAAAGTGATGAATGCTGATTTGATAAGTGCGTTATAATATGTTGATTATGAAATTTTATATTTATTACGACTATTACAGTTAACTAAACAAAGATTTCGGTATCGGTATCACAATCAGCATGAATAATAATTTGTTTTTTTTTTCCCGGGAAACGGGAAATAAAAATTAAAGAATTTTCCCGGGAATTCCCGGGCGGGAAATCCCGGGAATAACCCTCTAGTGACGACACACTAATATGGTCTATTACTTATTGATGTTATTGCAGTGGCGTTACCAGGGGCCCCCTACTTCCAGAAGCGCAGGGGTGGAGATGTTCTTAAGGGGCCTTTCAAACGTCTAACTCAGCTGTTTTCGGAAAATTTTCTTGCACTATATTAGTGTACCATACACATGTATTGCTCTTATGGGAAATGGGAGCGGTTTTGTCAAATGTTGCAAAAGTCACAAATATATCAATAAACCCAAAATATGCGTAATTTTGAAATATTTCTGGGTGAGAGCCTGTATTGTAATCGTAGAAGAAGTGTATGTTATATAAAAGAAAAATGCGTTTGTTATATTCGTGCCTTTAGAAGCGCGAAAGTCGGACTTTAGACGCTTTTGTAGGACGAAAAATGTTTTTTTTATAAAATATACAAAACTAAATAATGCATGAGCAGTTTCTAGTAGATTTAAATTTTCCTGGAATCAATTATGTTGGTAGCATATGAATGTACGCCATTTTATTTCCCGTGAAGAAGCCATAGCTGGACTATTGTTCTTCCCGTCAATCATACTCGGTCCAAAGGTGTGCAGTAACACAATGGCTGTATTTCTAGTCTTGAACAATGCTCACGCAGTACGTTCGCACTCAACCGGTTACTGATTCCTTAAATTATTACTATGATGAATGATATGATCTATTGTTACATTAATTGTTGGAATATGGTAGGTTACTCATGCCTCATGGCCTCCGGAAATACTTTCTTCCTACTCGATTTTGCTGATCATTTGCTTCTCACCGGAAATGGATCTATATCATTCGATTTTTGGTTGTGTTTGTTTATTTGGTTTTATTTTTTCATGGACATATTTTCTTCAAAGACGAAGATGCACCACTTAAAAATATTGTGAGTCCTATACGTTTAATCGAATTCGATACAAGATTATTATTATTTCTTTCTAGATAATTTGACAGTTTTTGTTGTTGTTGTTTTTGTTGTTTTTTTTTGCTCTAGTTTCTTAGTTGCCTTTATGGTAATGGCTCTTTTTGGGAACATAACTGATTCACTGCAGCTTCTAAGTTATTTTGGCAATGTTCTTTAGTACTTTTCTCAGTTAATCTGGCTCTCTTCGTTTCTCAGATTCTCTTTCTTACTTACCAGCAGAGCTGCTATTTTGGTGATACATAACAATACGTGCATACTGATTTTTAAACTACATAAATTACTTTAAAATTTTCAACTATGTCCGTATGAAATAACTCCTCTCCCTGTTAAAATAAGAAATAGCATAAATGATAAAAAATAATGTAATTCATTTAGTTCTACTTTGGGCAAAATGCAACAGTAATTTCTAAAAGTCAACAATTAATATGAGAATTATAAGCATACTTTGCGCCACAAATATCACAGATTGTTAAATATTTTGAATATCAGTCCTGACTAGCGGCAATATTGTTACTAGAGTGGCTATATTGGTTTTAAACTGGCTAAAGGTCCATACATTTTAGGACTAAATATTCAAACATTCTTTATATAAAGGTGGAAAGGTTATACGGGTATCCGATATAAAATAAAGCACAACTATCTACAGCTGACCAGTTTCGAAATAATAATTTCGAAACTGGTCAGCTGTATAGTTCTGCATTATTTTATATCTGATACCCGTACAACCTTTCCACTTTTACTCTATTTCAGACACGACCATCTCCACACACATTTTTTATATATTGCTTTTCATGCTCTTAGCTATTTTGGTTTGTAGACTATTGGCTATATTTTCTATTTTCCTAGTTGATTTTGTTAATAATTTTCATTCTTCGTCAATACTTTGCTACGTTTTGGGCTTTATTTTGATCTCACCCAAATTTTTTTACAAGCCTGTGGCTGTAAGAGTTAAATTGTTTGTACTGCCTGTTTGGCCACTTAGCAAAGGTATTGGCATTCAACCCCTGCTTATGTCAAATAATTTGTGTAAAAAATATTTATACAAATTATACAAAAGAGGTTCTGGTTCGCCGTTTACAACCGGTTATTAAGTGTGAGTGCTTTTCTGTGTACGCTAAAAAATGGACGTAATATGGACCATATTACTCCTGAATGTACACAGATTGAAAATATGGTCTGGAATTAAAAGACATAGATTCACCTCGGGTTCTTTTACAGTCTGTCCAAGAAATGAAAAGTGTTTCTTCTTAAATTCTTATATTCAATTATTTTTTGCATATCACGTGCCATATCCACTACTATTTTATATTTTCACTAAATCATTGATCTTTCCATCTTTTGCAGCCTTTCTAATAGCAGAATGGCTAGTATTACGTCCTAAATTTTCATTATTATGGTTTATTTCATCTTCTTCACGCGTTATCCACTCAGTGGAGGAATTATTGGCCTGCAACTGAGAGGAGTACGCTATTTTGAGATCCATCAAACCAATAATTCTTTTTGTCGCTTATTCTCCCTAAACAAATCTACTACAGAACCCAAAGAAAATTCTTCGGCGGCCCAAAATCTGAAGTTACGGCTTTGTAACCACTATATTCGTCTCTCTTGTGTCGTACTGGGTTTCGAAAATCTCGAATTGCTTTTTGTTGTTTTTTTTTACCATTTCGCTCTCATCTTCATCACGTTTGTTATTCAATGCAACTATTTCTCTTGTGATACTAGAGGATCAAATACTTTCATCCTGTTTCTTCAATTTCCAAGTTTTTCCATGTATCACGTATAATATTTTGTTTTCTTTGGTCCTTCACGTAAGAGCTAAATTATAATGTCAAATTGGCTCGGTAAATTGAAATTTTTACTGTATTTTCTTAGAGTTTTAAGTTTTTCAAAGTTGATTTGATTGATTCAATGAAAATATTTTCTTGGCGACCCAAAAACTACACTTAGTCATTTTTTTCTCTTCCGCCTCTTCTTTCACTTATTCTGTGACATATTGTATGTTTTTATTCCATAATTTTCCAGATATATGAATCAGTTCTACTAATTCTTTTATCTTTTAAATGTCATACAACTAAACCAAACTAGTTAGGTTTTGTTTGGTCTCAACTTGTTCATTTGCTTGTCATTGCGATTGGCAGTAGTGAATCACTGTGGTCTAATCCAGCCAATTAACGCAATCGAAGGGTTCCGATGCAATATTGTCCCTGATCTGACAGTCAAAGCCAGGATTAAGCTTCAGCGCTGAGCAAATAATAAATTTACATGTATCGACAGGAACGCTATTTACGGCAAGTCATTCAATATTTTCCTCGGTTAATTGATATTTAGTGTGCTATTTGAAATGTGATTTATCGTACATAGACTAGTGATAAATCGTCAGAATTTATAATCTTATGTGAAATTTATTACTGTTTACATAATTCTGTGATAACGGTGCTCAATTTGGTGGGCTTGTCCATGGATTTTTATTAATGGAGGATACTAAGATGCTAAGCGTTACGAATTGAATTTATGTGTGTATCTAAACATATACATTTGTCTTGTGATTACTTAGTATGATGACTACATGTTTGTTAGGTAATCCTCACGACTGGACGTGCAGGATGATGATGCACTTTCTTATTCCATTGATCTTAGCATTATTCGATAAACCTCCAGGGTGTAGAGCTGTATTTATTAAACTTTAGGCAGAACCAAGATGGTAACACAAGTATTTTCAGTTCCGTCTTTTCCATAAGGGCACATGGGGCACAGCCCAGAGCCCCCGGCTTGATGGGGGCCTCAAAATGCCGAGGTCGTCGTTTACACGGAAAAACAGAAGCTCAATTTTAGTGCAATTTTACTACAATTTTACTACTTTTATTAAAAAACCTTGCAAATTAATCGGCGGACTTGAGAATCTCAGCCTTACATAATCTAATAAAAGCAGATAAATTAGAAGAAATTTTCCCGAATATGGAAGTTGCTACAAGGATATTCCTTTGCTTAATGGTCTCCAATTGTAGTTGAGAGCGCTCATTTTTACGGCTAAAAAGAATAAAAAATTAATTACGAACGATTATGTTACAAGAACGACTTACTAATTTGTCAATCATGTTCATAGCAAGTAATATCTAACAAAAATTAGACTTTGAGGACATAATAGAAGATTTTGCACAACAAAAATCCCGGAAGAAACCATCATCATTAACGTAAGTCCAATTCTCAAAATAGTAATCACTTCACTTGTATCTCATTTGTATAAAGTTAACCATAATAACCAATAAAGTCACTAAATAAAAGTACACAGTGATGTTAACATTCACATTTTTTTTTTGACTTTCTAAAAGGGCCCCAAACTCTGTGTCCAAGGGCCCCTGCATGGCCTAAGGCGACCCTGAGTATTTTTGACGTTTGTTACTAATACAGACATGTATTTTAAATCCTTTTAAAATGTGTCAAAATCTGATAACTGATTTTGAGTAAAGGCTTTAGCAGCTTTGGCTATTAACCAGGAATAAATGAAGAGATTAAGGATTTTTAAAATTACGTTTATAATTTGATATTTTCTGATTTAATAGTTATAAATAATTTCATAAATATTTAGAGAGTTAGTAGCAAGAAGCGTCTGAATATTGGTAGGTAAAGATATTTTTTGGACAACTAAATTTTGTATGAATAAGTTACGATTGCGAAAATGAATTGGGCATTCAAACAATAAATGGTTCGAATCGCTGACAGACAAATTATCACGCTGACAGAAAGGGAAGAAACCATATTAATTCTATGCAGATGACATGGAGAGAAGGTGTGATTAAATCTAAGTCGTATGAAAGTGCATATAAAAGATCTGCTTTGGCGAGAAGAAACCCAAAGCTTTCTAGGAAGAAGTAACCCCTTCTTCCTTTGACATTTATATAGAAAATTTGAAGATTGACTATCTCATTACTGTTTAGAGGAATATTTAACTGGGAGCCTTTTTGCTGCTTTTTGAACTTTACAGCTGCTTCTTTGATTTGAGTAAGTTGATCGTGTTGATTTTGAAACTGACTCACGTTTTTGAACAATTGAACTGGTAAATTCGTCATTTACAGAACGTCTAAAGCACTTATGTTTCGCCAACGATATTCTTTTAATAATTGATGACATAGGAGAAATGGACCAAATGACGGAATAATTAAATAGTGAAGCTGAGTAGATAGGACTCCAAATCAACATAGATAAGACCAAAATAATGACAAATTTAGTACTGAGTGGTAATTTGTCAATCTCAGAAAGACCCATTGATCAAGTGTCTCAGCGCAAATAGCCTTTTTTGCTATGCGCCAAAAATTTTAACTATCCAACTAACTCAAGTGTCTCACTACAAATACCTGGGACACGAAATCACCATCGGTTGGGACAACCAAACCGAGATTAATAGAAGAAATGGTTTGGGATGGGTAGCCTTTGGAAATCTGGGGGGGGGGTCCTATGGGTGCGCCACTGATGGAGACCGTGGAAAACTGATTAAAATTGGTATAGAATATTTTCAATATCGTCTTCGTTCTTGAACATAAAAATTAAAAGTTGTTTCCGTTCCCGTTTAAAAAATTCTGGAAATATCGTTATTTTGTTTTTGTTTTCGATTTGTTATCATCCTTGATCAGGCGCGCACACAGAAAATTGGTCTGGGGAGGGACCATTTCGAAAAAGTATCTGTAAAATATTACAAATTATTGTTTTTTATGGAGAGTAGTATGCTGTAATAGTAGTAGGCTTATATGTTAGTTATATTTTGATTATAATTAATTTATATTCATAAAAATAGTGATTTTTATTTTCTATTACTTAGTTTTTATTAAATAAATATATGATTTTTCTATTCTTGGGGGGGTCCGGACCCAAGGACCACCCCCATGTGTGCGCACCTGTCCTTGATAAAAATTGAATAAAAGAGTCGAGAGTCGATAGTTTTTCCGACTCTCGACTCCGACTGGCGAATCCTCCAAAAAGCTTCAACTCCTTGATTCCTCATCCCTGCATTTTTTGAGGAACCCTGACTGAAAAATTTTTGATTAGAGTTTTAAATTTCGTGGTACTATTCCTGGATAAGAGATGGCGCTAGTTGTGCTTTTTTTTTAAAGGTTTGAAGCTAGACTAAAAATTTATTAAAATAACGATGCTCTCAAGATTCGTCTCAGTAGTCATCTATACATTACATCAGTACTTATTTTTGTTAATGCAACGCAATTCTGAAGTGTGTAATTGTTAGTTGATTGTGATTAGTTGAAATTATTCTCACTGGATGGCGCCACTATTCGCTAATTTATTGGATTTTTTAATTGGTGGTTATTGAAAAAGTGCCACTTGTCGAACAGATGTATGTTTAAGTGCTGGCAATCAATCACGGGTAGAGGTGGCGAGAGGTGCAGGGAGGTGACAAAAAATGCAGCCGTGTAGCCTGTGTCGTGTGTGTGTGTGCGCTACGTGCGCCTTTCACTAAACCAGCCAATTAATGAAATGCTACAGCAGAAACATTCATTTCCTTCCCCGGACTACGGACTGTAATTCTTATGATTACTATCTCACACAACGTTGTTTTTGTTGAATTCTTGTAAAAAAATGAAAGTAAATTTTGTACAGTATATATAGGAGTGTCTTCCAAAAAGTATATAGTCAAGTCGCCTAATCCAGCATTTCGTCATGTTATGTCATAATTTCAATGACAAATGTAGTTACAAATAAATAGCTAAATCTTTAATTCGTTTCCATTTGAATTTTTCTTGGCTTTTTTCCTATTATAGGTTTGCCGTTCTCAGGTGCAATTGCTATCTTCCCAGTCTCCTTCACAAGTGTGCACAGAGATTTTTTTCTAGAGGGCGCTCACGTTCAATTACAAGAAAAAATGTATTTTTTAATATAGGGTTGGGGCCATTGATGGCATCCTACCTGTTCGGACATGTTTGCGCGAACCGTTAAAAAATTATTGAAACCTTAGGGAACCGGTTGTTAGAATTATTAAAAATAAATGAATTATTCTGACTTCAGTTTTGAATCGTGCGCCGTGCCCTGCAGTGTTGCAAATCTAATATTTATTTTATAGGTTAATAATACGCTCTTAAATTTGTTTCCTTATATTTAATAAATGGAAGTAAGTGATTTGTTTTCACTCTTAAAAATACAGAATAGGTTCCTAGATATCACATGACTTTATAGAACCGTTTCCTGAAAATTTAGGATGCCATCACTGGTTGGGGCTCAAGCTCCTCTTGGTGCTCACCAGCTCCTTAAGATAAGTCTTTTTCACACAGTAAGTTGTTGATGTGTGTTTTTCACTTGGCTGCTGGTATTCCTCTTCTTCTTTTTCCTTTAGGAGACTATCGAAAAATGTCCTTTGGCTACCTTTCATTCTTCTTGATTTTAACATGTCCGGACCATCTTAATGCCTTATTATCCACCCGTTTTGTAATTTTTGAGGTAACTTGCATTTCATTCCATATTCTCTCTGTTCTTATCTTATCTTTTCCCGTGTTGCAGAGGCCCTGGTTATATGCGCATGTCAAATATCAATTCTCTAGATTAGATCCAGCCGTTTGGCCACAATTTCTACCGAACAGACACACAGACTAATGAGCAACGGTATAGTGGGGGAGGATTAACTTGCTTGCCGCCCGCCAGATAAAGGGTATGGTTCAATCTAGAAGGTTATAAAAATTAAGCGATGCTATTGGTTCGGTTGGTGAGAAAGAACTATTGTCTTGTTTCACTCGCTCTACTGACAGCTACAATAGGCACATGGCAAACATTAAAATTGTGCCCCTGCCCAAACATGTCACATCCACTTTTTGAAAATTAAAATTTAAAATAACTTGGCTGGAAATCTTTATATATAAAACTGAATATTTGTGGGTATGTCCGGAAATTCTAACCCACTTCCAGATATGCTACCGAGTTGAAATTTTGCATACAGGTAGGAAATGCCTGAAACGAGAAATTAATAATTTTGTTTTTAATTATATTGGACCATTGGAATATCTATTAAATATGCAGTGAGGAGATAGGAATTTTCGTTCAATAGTTGATTGGATGACTATATTCTGATAGTGGTTCTTCGGGCGCCATCGGAAATATACGGCTCAAATATTGTCGATAAACAGCACTGATCTTTATTCAGTTATTTAGCAAAACTGTGATTAGTCTATGTAGAAGGAGACAACATCTATTATTTTGGTTTATTTATTTTTGCTTTTGACGAATCTGTTTTATAAACAGTTTGACATATTTTAACCAAATTTAGTATTATAATAGATTATAACCAGGATTCGAACAGAGGCCATATAGCATCTCAAAATTCTCATTCTAAGGGAGTGTTTCGGGATTAAAACTGTTAACTTAAAAACTTAAAATATCTTTTTACATATTTTTTTAATTGCACCCCGAAAGGTGTAAATTGCTATTTTTTATTCTATAAAACGTCCCTTGGACATAGTCATGAAATTCGAAAACCATATTTTCTCCATGATGTAAGCAGCCATAAACAAGAAATTTTTTGAAAATCGACCCCTAATGGGGTGAAATATGATTTCAAGGATTCCTCAATGTATCTTGGAACCAATAAGATATCGACTTAATTTTTGCTTATAAAGGTTACAAATATTTATGAACGAAATTCAGAATTTTGCCCTAAACAACCCTTAAATCTACAATTGGGGTCAATTGTAGAACGCTTCGCATTTCCTATGTTTATTGAGATAATATTCCGTTTTGGCATATAAATGTCTTTTTAAAATCTTTAGAAACTTATTGAGTTTATTTTAAATAATTTCACCCCTAAAGGGGCAAAATGCTTTTTCACTTTTGCGGCCCTCTTCCAGTGGCGCCCAGGGCACGTGCCATGTCTGCCATACCCCAGGTACGCCTCTAACTCAAATACCTAAATTTTACATAGAACTGTGTGAATTAGATATAAATGTTTTTCGGTTCCCTGTTGATCAACCGGCATGTAAAGTATATTGGAATATTTAAGAATTTATCGATCATACCTACGAAAACCAAAATATCGTAGAAAACATAAGAATACGCATTTTACATTGTGATTTTAATGTACGATTATTTTAAAGTTATTAAAATTTCATCTCATTGGGTTTTAAGTGGTACGTTCCCCATGTCCTTAGTGCCCCCTAAATACGGCACTGCATACCATAACTTATTTTTCTACATAGTCACCATTTAGATAGACACTTTTCATACCATGTGACGAGTGGATATATTTATGGTAAAAATTACCTGCTTGTCAGATTGTCACTGTTGTTTTCACTTTGTCATTTTCCAGTCTACCGCCAAGAAAGCCCTTGACATGGGGGCATAAATGATTACTTAGCGCAAAATCAGGACTGTATGGTGGATGCAGAAAAAAACTCCAGTGAAATTCATTGACCTTGAGTCTAATGAAACTTGGGGCGAGCGTTGTCCTGCAGAAACCTCTTCACGAAACAATAGTCCTCGATTTTTAATGGTACACCGAAAACGTCTCATACCCGGTAGCATAGAAGTCTTACAATTAGTTATAAATTAAATCTAGATGTAAAACAAAAAAAAAAAAAAAAAATGCCTTGCAATATATAAAACACTTAAAAATTGTAAACTAAAACGTGGAATTCGCCGATATAGTTCTTAAATCGAGTTTTAGTAACTGTCAAAACTAATATAAAACAAGGTTGTAATTTATATTTGTATTTTGTAATTGTTTATATTAATGGAAAATTGTATTTAAAAAGCGGATTAAATCAACAAAATTATAAAAAAACAATTAACTGATGAAAAGATCTTAAATAGGAAATTTAATATATTTTTAAAAATAGCCTTTATTAATACCTTAATAATATATGTACATAAATGTATACATTTAATTTGTTTTTAGATATAAACTATATGTCTGAAAATGAACTTATCGATTGTGTTTAATGAATTAATATTCAGTTCGGATGATGAGGATAACGAGCAACCTGTCAGAATATCTCGGCTGAGATAATTTAGACTGTGAAATAATCCATTTGACATCTACAATGATGTAGGTTTTAAAATAAGATTTCGAATCAATAAAGAAACATTTGTATCACTATTATGAGGAAGTAAAGGGATTTGGACGGATTAGTAATTAAAACAATATTTTAACTTTGTTAATGTTTAGATTTATACATAAAATTATATCTACGCAATTCTTACAGCTCTGTAGAAGATTTAAAATATAAATCGATACGTTAGTGAAGATAAAATATTGTTTTAATTTCTTATCTGTCTAAATCAGGCGCGTAGACACGGGGGGGGGGGGGTGTTTCTGGTGTCCGGACACCCCCCAGAAACAAAATAATTATAAAAATTCAATACGAAACCCAGAGACAAGATTTTAAGATTTTCTAATATTCCAATCCAATAATAAATAAGTAAATAAATAAATATGTAGTTTGAAGTGAAATGTTGTATACTTAACAATTAAATTAAGACTGTTGAAAAATACTGTGGTGAATCAAAAAAACAAAAATTAGTTCATATGTATTCTACAAGGTGGATAGGCAGACACGATTCGGTATCTGTTATGGTGAAGCTTTTTGAAGCAATTCAGCCTTCACTAGAAGAAATTGTTCAGTGGAAGTACAGGAATGCATCTTTGCAGGCTTCAATTTTAAATGTTGCCATCTCAAAAGCTGATTTTTTAATATCTTTATTAACAATAAGCAATTTTTTTGCTATCACTAAAATGTTAAGTAAATATTTACAAACGATTACCAAGTAACTCGAATATTGGCAAATTATTCTTAAATGAAGTATTTGGCACATATATTTATTCGTCTTGCTGACAGTAGTTTCTGCGTTGACCATTTCCAAAATTAAAATATAGCTTTGAAATGGGTGAAGGATTTTATTTATATTATGCTGTCCAAATTAGTTGTTTGCTTCCTTTACTATCAACTGCTAATTGTAGAAGTTAGTGTGCAGCGATGCGCACAATATTCCCCATTTAAAATGAAAACGGGCGAATTCATATTGCATATTTTCAAAAATAAACCGGTTTTAACCTGTGTAAAAGGTTAACTTAAACCGGTTTGGTTGTTTTATGGAACGCTTTTTTTGACAGGTTCTAAGTACTGAAAGTAATGTACCTTGTGTTTATACTTCCACATTTTTAAATTTTATTTCTATAACTTTTGAGAGCAGAGCCATCTAGGAACCAGCGGTGAAACAAGAAACGAAGTTTAAAGTAAAAGTTGGTTTGTGTACCAGCTAAAAATTTTTCTTTCAGCTTTTAAAAACCTGATGGCGCTATATGTCCTGTGAAAAAGTAATCCCCTATCGGTAAGTCGCCGAACTAACCCCCTATAATATCCCCACCACAATACTCTGTATCGCCTGGAGCAGGAAAAAAAGCTCAGAGGCGTGGTTTGAAAAGAATTGCTGATTTTTTCATAGGGTTTTGCTGAGGCGGGGTTTAAAAAATGACTAGCGCATTATAGCATTGACGCGCGTCGGGGCGGAGCACAAGATGCGCATGTCGGTATGACCGGAAGCCGTACGATATGTCGATCGGGCTTTTCGCGCTACTGCATGGTAGGGTATGTACTACTGTCCGAGAAGTCCAGTAGATATAGAACCATAGAATGGACAACAACTTCCAATAATTTTAGAACTGTTGGCTTGTGAGTTGTTGGGCTGATAGTGCAACGTTTGTGCCTTAGCTCTCGGAGAACGGTATTTGAAGTAAACACGTTGCTAGAGCCAGCGTGGCGGACCGTGGTCTTTAAAAAGCGTCGAAGTGTTTGGGAGTGTGGAGAAAAGGACGCTTGACGTTGCTGGCGTGTATCATAAGGCGTAAACCATTCCTTGAGTTTTCTCCGCGTTTCCCCACCACCAACTATACATCCTTACCACTCCCCACTACCGTCTTGGCGGCGTGCACGCAAGCCCGCGTTCGCGTACCGACAACTCAAGACTTGCACACTCGAGTTTAGTTAGTCGCAGTGTTCTTCGAACTTCGAAACTTGGAACAGTTACGCGGAGTGCTCGTAGCTAATACATCAAGCATTCAACACAGCAGCTGCTGATCAACTCACTCGATGTGACCAACACTTTACATCATGACACCCGTATCAGTTATTGTTGCAAATGCAAGTGATATGCAACTGCAAGACTAGTGATGTGTTGTTAAGTGGACTTTATAAAGTTAATCAACACTATGCAACAATTCGAAAACTTCAAATATCGTAAGTTTTATATTTTTTATTATTTTTTTTTCGCACTTGTTTTCACCTGTTAACTTTAAAAATTTTGGAGACACGTGCCTGAAAGATACGATTACGAGTTGTATTGTGAAAATAAGGGTTTCCGCAATAGCGCTTTCTTAAACATTGAAAGAGCTCACAATGTGCGGTTATTGTTGAAATCTGAAGGGAGTCTGTCTCTTAGCCGTCGGGACCGACATCCGGTGATCACGTTCTTTACCTGCTCTGGGGGTAATACTTCTCTAATACGATATTTATCCCATGTTTGGGTATATTGTGCATCGACACACACACAAAGGCGGTTTCAACTCTCAGTTGATTTTATATTTGAAAGGTAACACCAAAGGGCTCTTTTAAAATCGATTAACTCAATGTATTGAGTACTCAGCACGTGTTGACGTTTTGAAATATTGCCCTTTCGACTACTAAACATAGTTTGCTTGAGCGATTATTTCATACAATTTACTTAAAACATGAAGTTCTTATCTGTAAACGGCAAAAACGATACGGGCACCCCTTTGGGCTTCATCTAATTCAATCCGTCGTAAATTGCTCGTCGAGCAAATATTTCTTGGCATTTCTTGGCCTCTTATGGTACCTTCTCCCGTGAACGGCACTATTTATAAATTAATTTAAAGCAGAATTCGCACGTTTTCTCAATTTTTTTAATGCAGTCTGGGCTTTGAACATCTACTTGTGAGTAATTCCCCGCGCCTCTTGGCGGCTTATGGTATCCAATTCCGTCAACGGCGGTAGTTGGTAAAAACTAATACAGCCAAATTCGTATTTTCGTTAAGTTCAAATCAGTCTGGGGTTTGGACATCGACGTTAATTATTTATCTTTAATTATTTTTGTTCGCGTTTCTTATGGATATTACGTTAACGGCAATATTTGGCAAAAATTAATGTACAGCTGCATTCGAATCTTCATAAGTTTCATTCAATATGGGGTTTGGACATTGGAATTTTCCTGTGTGAGGAAATAGTAGAGCAAACAATTTATCGCGCTTTTTAGCGTCTTATGGTACACTCTCACGTCAACAGTATTCGGCATAAATTAATATACAGGAATTTGTTGGTATCAGTTTTATTCAGATTACACGGTTGTGGTTTTCATCACGCGAACTTTTTATCTTTTCAATATTTCAGTGGAAAAATTTCAGTATTCAAGCATGATATTCCGGTCTAGGACTTCGTCCGTTCATAAATCACTAGTCGACTCTAGTAGAATAGTCAAAAGGTTCTCCTTAAAAGAGAACAGTTTTTTACTAAAATCTTATTATTTAACAAACTGTTTTTGTGATATGTTTGTTAAATATTACTTACAAGTATAACGTTTGTTGGTAAAGCCTCAACCAAAAATATTATTATATAAATAAATCTTTAAAAACTCTTCTACTTTTTGTTGAACTATCAGGCTAGTCTAGACTCTAGGTTCAGTTACCTGGAGAAAATTTAAAGTCATCATAATAATACATGTACAGGAACTATTATACAGATGCAGTGATGTGCATTTTGTTGCATATGCATGAAAAAGGGTTGTTCCCACATTGAGTTTGCTACCTGAGTAGCACATATGCAAGTGTTGGCATGCAAATGTTTTATATCCCAGCTTACCTTTCTGATCTTGATTTATGAGTTTTAACCGTTTCATAATACGCACCATAACGCATCCCTGTGTAACCCAAGTTTATATGTAAATAATCGAAAATACCTTAGACTTCATGAATAAAACACCAATATTTCATACAACTAAAGGAACTGTGAGAAAAAAGTTACCAGTAGCTGGAGATATTTGAAACGATATAATTTAACACGACGAAGAACCATACGTAGCTTTGTACGTCTTTCATACGTAATTTCGTCGTTCGAATTTCGTACGTAGCTCCCTCGTTCGTCTTTCAAGCGTAGCTCCGTCGTTATAATTTCATGTTCGTCTTTCATACTAGCGTTGACGTTCGATTTTCATACATTACCTCGTCGTTCGTATTTCATAGTTTCGTCGTCGGAATTGCATAGGTAGCTTCTTCGTTCGTCTTGCAAACGTAGTTTCGTCGTTCGAATTTCGTAGGTAGTTTCGTCGTTCGTCTTTCATACTATCTTTGCCGTTCGATTTTCATGCATAGTTTGGTCGTTAGATTTTCACAGGTAGTTTCATCGTTCGCCAGTCATGTAGCTTCGTCGTTGCTCCGTCGTTTCTTTCGTACCTTTCTCCGTCGATATTGTTTCTTACGTGGCTTCGTCTTTCGAAATGTGTATCTACGAATGAAGACGTTGATTGCAATCTTTGCTCGACTTTTACGATATTGGACGGTATTTTAAAAACATGCGATCATTGTAGAGCGTTTATATTATTCCGATTTGAAATCTGTATGAGACAAGAAAATAGTTCACGAAGAGCTTAAGGCACGCTATATTGGAATTTCTTGTTTTCTGTGAGTTCTTAGTGGCTAGTTTGCTGGTGGCAAGTCGGTAAGTGGTCAGTTGCTTGCTGTTTAATATCCGCGGCTTGTTACCTATGCCGTTGGCTCGCTAACATAGACCCCATGAATATGGTAAATGCCGTTTTACAACTTACCGAGACGGTTAAATGATATTGCTTCATTTAAATTTATAAATTTGTCTTTGTGGGGCGTGATTAGAAAACGAGAAGACTGTTTAATTAAAATGTCATTCTCTTTAATGGCGCAAGACTTGGCTATTACATTCTCAGTGGTAAGCAATCAACTTGCGACATGTCATCCGTGATAATAGTACCGGATTCGTTGATCACGGCGCCGTTTTGATACGTGGCAGTCTCCAGTATTCTGAAACACACATCTTTTATATCAAGGATGGTCAATCAACAACTCGCGGGCCATCTCAGGCCCTCGAAAACTTATATATGTGACTTGTAGTCATTTTCAAAATATTATGTAGTAAAAAATACATCATATAAAATTACAACTATAATATTTTATCATGAATATTCAAATACTAAATCACGAAAAAATTTACAAATTTATTTTAATTTTTATCGTTATTTTGAATCCTTAAAAATTAATGTCCGTGTCTGCATCAGACAAGTTTGAGCCTCTGTAAAATATCGCCCATCCCTGTTATATGTTTGCTATATCTATTTATTGGCGCAAATAGCCTTTGTTGCTGTGCGCCAAAAATTTTAACTAACTATATCTATTTTTTTATGCTAAAATATTTCGTTTCAGGTGATTATAAAACGATAATCACAAAAAATATTTTATGTATTTTTTTTAAATTCACTCAAAAACGACATTTTTAAAATATTTGGTATTATGACAGTACAAACCCGGTGTTTAACATAAGTTATATGGCATCTCAAACTATTCAAGTCTAAGAGGTGGTTTTAGGGAATAACTAAAGTTTGAAAACCTCACTTATTATTTAACAGCAAAAATAAATATGACAAAATTTGTTTAAAATAAGCAAATATTTTTTGTGCATTTTTTCAATTGGATGAATATTTGGGGAGTTACGGGGGAACGCCCAAAAGTTTTTGTAATATGTCACTTATTATTTAATTTATGACAAATGTTGTTTTAAAAAAAAAAACATATTTTGTTCATTTTAAATTGGAAGATTATCTGGGGAGCACGGGGGGAACCCAAAAATCTTTGAATATTTCGCCAATTTTGTAATTTTTTCTCTTTTTTGTTTTCACTACTTGACTAGTTGAATTTGACCACTAATTATATCATTTGAAACACTATTATATCTAAATACATGTAATCTTACTTCGTTATTAATTCCGTATATTTTTGTAGCTCTGATGAAGATTTAAATTAAATCGAAACGTTAGCGAAGTTAATAAATGTTGCTTTATTTTCTGAAAGGTCCGAATCCCATTATCTAATCAACTATATTTCACTTGTTATTTAATTTTTCATCAAAAGTTTATTTAAAAAAAGTTTAGAACGAAAAAAACGGTCGTTTCTTTTTAAATATTATTATTATTAATACAGTTTTAATAATATATTTAGAGGGAGCTATGTAAAACCCTACCTATAAACTTGAAATATCTCATTTATTATTGATTTCACACTAAAAATGTATGTAAACAAATTGTTAAAAATATGAAAAAAGAAAATTGTTTGCATTTTCCAAATGGATTAATTTTTGGATAGTTGGGAGGGGGGTTGGAGACAGTCATGAGAGACGCCCAACAACTAAAATCTTAAAATATTCACATAAAAATTTTGTTTAGAATAAAAACGATTCTTTTTTGTTAAGTACAGTTTTTAATAAGATAAACTTTTCGAGGGTATGTGGAGCCTTACCTATAAATTTGAAATATATCATTTGTTACTTATTTAACTCTTTGAGGACAGAGTTAAGAATCAATTTATAAATACATTTTTATTTATAAAAATTATTATTTGGTACGCAAAATGATCTTCAGAAAGATACAAACAAATTCCGTTTAAGGCAACAATCTTGCACTTTTATTTCCAAAAAGTTTTTCGTAATAACCAATAAGAATTTCAGAAATAATTTTTATGTGGTTACCAGGAGTAACCAGTTGCCCTGAATGGGCTAACAGCAAAAATGTAGATAATAAAAAATATTTAGAATGAAAAAACTATTGTTTTTGTTCTATGAAGTTTTTAATAAGATATTTGGGGGAATAATGTGGGAGCTCCTTGAAATTATTATTTATAATCTATTCCTAATGTTTCCTCATTTGAGTAGGCCAGGATATTTTTTTACTAAGTTGGATATTAAAAATTTTACTTGTATTGTTACATTGTATACTCAACTGGTAGCTAATGTAGCTAAGACCAATAAATTCTAAAAAAAAAGAACAATAAAATTACATCAATTAAATATTTTGCTATTGTTGCCGAAATATTTCACAAAGAATGTAACATGAATGATATTTTAGAATTAAAATTATTAAAATTGTTTTATTTTTTGCAACATTTATTTTATTTTCATGTCTAGTTATCCAGAGCGTTCATTAAATTGATAGGCGTTTGAATTTGGCGCGTTTTCGTATTACTAATTTTTCACAAGGTTGGGTACATGATGCCTTTAACCATAAACGTACATCGAATATATTTATCACTGACATTTACATATTTAGTTTCGCGTTTTTATCAGTTTCTATTGTATTTATTATCAAAAAGCCATTTTGCACATATTTCAATGGTAAGTAAAAAAATTGCCACAAACAATAACAAATATATTAAGCAGTGTGATTTTAAATTCATGGTGACTTTTACAGTTCTAGACCAGGTTATCCCAACCGACGGTCCGCGAGTTTTTTTTGCCAGCCCCCAGAATTATTTTTATGTGCAAGACTAAAAACAAAAAATTATGTTAATTTATAAAATACAATAATAATTACTTTCCACAATAAACGATACATATATTAAAAGCATTAGCGGTACATTTTATTACCTTTAGTATTAAAAGGGTTAAAAATAATCGTTGTAATCAGTGCAATAAAAAATATAAAACTTTTGCGATACACATTACTTTCTAAATTTGCCGGTCCGCGAATTTTTTCTAGGTCGCTTGCCGGTACGCCATGAAAAAAGGTTGGGAAACTCTAATCAATCGGAGATTTTGAATTATTTCTCATTAATTTGTCTTTATAAGTTTCCTCATGTATGTAACGTGTTAAATAAATGAGCGGGAAATTCGAACGCCTCAAAAATCAATCATAAACACTCTTTTCGTGGCTACCAAAAAATTACACCCTAACATATGAGGAATCGTCGTTAATGGATTATACAAAAACGTATAAAACAAAAAAGAAGTACGGGTTCCTGGGGTAATTTTAAAATAAATTTATTCTCTGTGGGTGGTAGCCATTAAATTCATCCCTTCGGCACTACATGCAACATCCTAAGGTCTAATTACTAACATCGTAAGCCACCCTAAACTCCCAAAACATGGAGTCTAATCAAATCCCGAGAGGTAAAATGACGAGATGTACAAACGGGTGAGTGACCGTTCTTGCTCTTGATTAGATGCCGGCGGTTTATTAATTTCCCGCTAAATAATTCTTTAACTGAGTCAAATTTAATGAATTCATCAGTTATTAATAATTCATGTCGGTATTTCATGATATACAAGTTTAATTGTTTTTCAACATTTTTTTGGCAGTGTGCGTAGCATCAATTGTTAATCAGGATTATTTAATTGTAGATTAACCACATTGCGTGTTCCTTCGGTGCTAATGATAGGTTCTGTTATTTAATTGGGTTCGAACTACGGATGAGTTTCGACTTTCGATATTTTTTATGTTTCGAGAAATTTAAGATTTATTTATTTTTTATTTATAATAAATTGAAAGATTTATTTTTTTGTATTTGTTGTTTTTTTGTACGTATGTAATATGTTTAAGGTATTCAGCCAATTCCATGATCAGCCCTAGAAAATTATGGGCATTAGTCACTTGCAATTTGTTATTAGGGTTGCATCGATAAACAAATTGCTTATTGGTTATCTGCCAATACCGGTTAATTGGCCCCTGGTTATATATAATTAAGGTGACCATACGTCCCGAATTTGTCGGGACAGTCCCGAATTTCCGCCTTCCGTCCCGAATTTTTTCAGAGGCAATATTTGTCCCGAATTTGGGTTTTCTGTCCCGCATTGTCCCGAATTTTAGAAAAAGTAATTATTTTCAATATTTATTTCAACTAAAATTATTTTTGCAAAACTTGAACTAAAAAAAAATCTTCCGAAAGGGTATTTTCCTTGATGAACAGCTTTTGGACAAGTGACTCAACTTGATGTAGACATAAAAGCAATATTACTGATTAAATTATGAAGAAAACTGTGTGGATCTACTAAGTAATTTTAATGAATAAAGTTTGAAATCATTTTAAAAAAATACTGTGATTTGAATAATGTCCCTTTTAATAATTTAAGTTAATTATCTTTGATTGGAAATTTTTATTAATTATAAATTATAATTATTTATAGCATATAATTTTTATTAAAAAAAAAAAAAAAACTGCAGATTTACATTAAAAAGTAAATATTTTTTAGTTACTACTACAAAAGATTATAATTTTATGTACAAGTTCTACAAGCCGGAAATTATTTTACAAAAAAATATAATTTATTAGATAATTTTTTTAATTTTCGCCGATCTGATACGTTTACCGGCGGTTGAAAAACACTGATTTAAAGGATTTCTTTTATGGGCGGTCCACGATTTTATTTTTCGTTACACGACCAAGATGAGATAAAAAAATATTTTTGACTTTTTAGTGCATTTTTGAATGAAATTGTGTAAATTAAAAAGTATTTTTTATAGATTTAATATATATTAGATCCAGTGTCAATTTTCTCATAATTTTCTTGCTGTAACATACGTGTCAATAATAATAAAAATAAGAATGACCGATTATTAAAATCGATAATCGGCAAAATGGCCTGATTATCTGCCGATGAATTGGTGCATGATAACTTGCTAGCTTAAAAAGCAGAAAGAACGGATGACAAAAAAAAAAAAAAAAAATAATAATAATAATATAATGATCACTCGCTAGTAACATTTTCCCACTCGTATAATGCGAGCGTACGAGTGGGTTTTTGAGATGTCCATGATTTAAAACATTTTAAGAACTAATTTAACTTTTTTGTAATACAAAATTGTAGTAAAAATATTTTGTGATATGTAGAGTTTATTTTAACGCCCTCTTTGGTTAAACAAATATCGATAGTTATTTTCTGTTAAAATATATTATTTGTTGAACTTTCCAACTGTTTTGGGTGGTTGTTTTAAATAATAAATGTCTTTCGTTTCATCATAATAATGATTTTATTGACAGTTTTTGAAGTAAATCATCTCCCTTCTTCAGAACAGTAATAACTAATAACTTTTATTTGAGACATTTTTTGATACGATTTTAATAAATAATCGAATTTTGCGATATTTCTTTAAAACTATTTTTTTGCCATGTTTACTGTTATTTATAAATACATATCATGAAATTGTCAAAGTAATATAGTACGTTATTATATATTTCAATAATAATTTCTCTGTTAGAAAGTATATTGCTTAAGCACTTTGTGGTGATGGTCGGTTTGTAGTAGCCACAGCTATTTTTGATTTTTTGTTCGCATGATACTATTAGTTATTTTGCTAATTTTTCAAATATATTCCAGATTTTAAATTAATGTAAAATAAGATATTATTACCAGATGTATGTGTTTTAATTTTAACAATATCAATGTACAATTTCTCTGGCCTACTATTTATTTAAGAAATTTTGATGTGGTCCTCTTCCGGCAAAGTTTTGGGACCCCTATTGTAAATCATCGATGTTTTTCGTTCGATATTTTTCCAATATCAATCTAAGACATCAGATGTTACCATCGTTGTTAAATATCGATAACTTGTAAATCAATATACATTCCTAGTTCGTAACTTTTTTTTAATTTATCATGACTTCACCTGGAATTCATAAATCTTAGATAGCCGTGGAATACATCACGCCACGATTGGATTCAATTCTATCGCTCGATGACAGAGTAATTAGGGTGGATTCTTATCTTGCCTTAGTATCGGAATTTTTATCTAGCGGTCCGAACTCACCAGGCCCGGTGTGCGATGAAATATTATTATTAACTAGGTTCAGGCAACGTGTCATTGAAATTTGATGAAATTATAGCCAGGTAGAAAAGTAAAGGACAATACAGGTGCAGGGAAAAGAATATTAGGCACGTTTAGCAAATCTGCTCGAGAGGATATTTAATATAGTTGAATTCAATATTGAGAACTAAAGGAATTATGAAGTTGGTTAAATTAATAATTACCTTTTTATAATATATGAAATATATAAAATTTTATAAGGTAAGATTGGTACTAGTAGAGGGCTAGGTAGAAGAAGGATTTCGTGGTTCAAAATTTTGCGGCAGTGGTACGGGAGGTCGTCAATAGAACTATTTCGTACTGTTGTTAATAAAACTATGATAGCCAAAATGATCGCCAACAATCGCTAAGCGGATAAGGAACTACAAGAAGAAGAATAAGATACTAGCAAATCAATATATTTCGATCAGTAGTTTAGTGTTTAGCAAAGTGCCTTAGCAACTTATTTTAAATGGTTTAAACACATTTTTTGCTCATTCGATAGTTTCAATTTTGCTGTTTCGAGTATTTTTTTTTTTTATTCACGGTAATGGCCTTTGCTACTTCAGTCAGGATAATCTAATCTTTCTTGTTGTAAATTCTATGCCTGAACTGGATTTGAACCCGAGTCCTTATAACGCAGAACACGTGTGTTACCACTACGCTACGCCGGTCGGTATTTCGAGTATTTTTTCTTTCTTTTTTAATTAAATGATATAAACAAACAAGCGCACATCCCGGATTTAGTCTTATGGGGACTCGGAAGACTATTTTTACCGACCGCCAACATATATAACGGAGGTATTGTGATCATACCGATTTAGACATTTCGAGATTTCGATGGATCTCCACGAATTGAGGTCCCTACATAACGTTTTGACTATTTTTCGCATGATGTCTGTCCGTCCGTCCGTCCGTCTGTCCGTCTGTCTGTGTACACGTGCAGAGCAAATTCGGCTGAAAGGATTTTTATGAAACTTCTATTTAAGCTTCTGTCATCAATGGAACGAGTTGATCAACTTTTGGTAAATATCGGTTGACTAAAAATGGGAGTTTATTCGTGTCGATTTTAAGATTTTTGCGAATATTTTACAACAGAAAAATATTTAGAAAAAATTTATTGAACAAAAAGCAATAAAAGCAATAACTAACAACTTTTATTTGAGACATTTTTTGATAAAACGAAAAGATTTTGAAAAATATTTAGAAATTTCTAAGTCTCAATTTTTTCATACTTATATGTAACGTTTCCATGGTCATGATAAATAATATCTCTGTTAGAAAATATTAGGCCAAGTTATTTCTACTCTGCTGCTAGAATGTATTTTATATAAGTACTTTATGATGGCGGTCGGACCTGTGGTTTGACCTGTGGTGAAATTCTAAAATTTCAAAATGCAAAGACGACAGCGGCCTACAAATAGCCCTTTGGACTATCTTTGAAAGATAGATGTTCGGGAAAAAAGGTTAAATCGAACAAAATATTTGTGCTTCTTGGAAGCAGCCCTCTGTAGAGGAAAATTAAATTTTAACTTAATATATTAATTGAAATCTCGTGGTGCTATTAATGATTCTTAGTAGTCACTTAGTAGTACTTACTTAGTAGTAATTTGTTAGTACTATCGTATTATTTGTTGGAGTAGTATTTCCAAAAGAAAAATAATTATTTGGCCCATGACAATTGATGTTAAGGTGTACATTTTGTGTGATAAGAATACTTAGGCTGTGGTAAATATGTATAGAGAACGTTACCCTGACAGAAAATTTCCCGGACTGCGAGATTTTTCAAGTTTTATCAATCATAGAATACTTATGATAATGGGATTTAAATAAAATTATTATAAATTTAAATTGCAGTTTTCTCAATTATTTCGTGACGTAAATGATAGGCTTATAACGTGATTAAAAAAAAAAAGGATAAAATCATCAGAGTAGACCAAGAAACAATCATGTATGTCTTTGAATAAATTTGGAACGTTGGAAATTAAAGGTGGCTGGCATGCTCATAGTATTAATACAATTTTTAATTTGAGCAACAAATACAATTTATATTTGTGAAACTGATTTAATCCCATGGAATTTTAAATACTGCTGGTCTAGAAATAATCACAATCTTATCGAAAATAGTCTGTAGCTAAACTGCTTAACAATCTTGAAATTTCTTTCTCACTACTGATTGTGAACGATTTCCATCCATGCTGCTATCTTTATTTCTTTGAAACTTAATCGTGTAGCCCTGTTTTGTCTGAAACAAAAACGTATTGGTAATTTGAGTGGTGTTTTTTTACACTAACCCTGTATAGAGCAACGTCAAGCAATTGCATTGTGTTGAATCTTGTAATTAATCATAAAGCCATGAACGATTCTTGTTTTCAATTAAAGAAATACTCAACTCTTCTTGTAGATCGTTAAGTTTTTTTGAACTCATGTGTATCTTAATTACGTTTCTGAAAGCAATTATTACCTTTTTGGACCGTGTGTATCGACCGAATATCATTGAATTTTAATTTCATAAAACGTTCAATTTCCCTTTTGAATAATGATAATTCCCGCTCCAAGTTGTTTTTGGTACAATTATCTAAATTGTTCTGAAAATGTCGAAGGCAATTATGGTTGATAAAAAGTGTTTTCATGGTCAAGACAAAGAGTGGACTTTGCTGTTGGTAGAGCGGGGTAAACCAGAAGTGGATAGAAGTTATCTACTCAGGCATGAAAGTTATTTGATATTCAACTCTTTAATTATACCTATTCGGGACTTACAAATTACAAAAAAACGAACATGTTTCACAAAGAGACATTACGAAATTAGGCAATAACAATTCATATAGCTAGGACACCACATGGGAGTCACTAATCTCGATTTGTATCAGCTTTCCGTAAATTTGAATCATTCCTTTAATCACAAAAATACATAGTAACACATCGAATTTTTGTGATTTTAGGAAAGCTGGTGCAACTGGACAGAAGCCAATGCTTCTTAAACAATGCTAATCCGTGGACCAGAGGTAATTTTGCTGGGCGTCTCTAGCTTATTTGTGCATTTATAAACCCCAAATGTGCAACGCTATTTTAGTTTTGTGCAGTGTCAAATAAAAATAAATTTTATGATTCTCTCTCTCTTAAAGTTTACAATCCTAAGATTCCGTCTTATGACTTCTGCCTTTCTCATCAACAAATTTCTGACAGTTAAGCTGCTCCTTTAACTGACTCATATAGTTTAAGGGGGTCTTCCTTTAGGATTTGTTCCTTCGACCGTACCTTCCACGATTATTTTCAGCAAACAATGTTGCAAAATATGCCCCGTCAGGCTAGTCTTTTATTTATATTTTGAAACAAAAATCAAATTAATGGTTTTGACCACTTTTCAATAATTTTTATAGTTTACGGGATTTTACATGCCGATTGATCGACAGAGTTTTCGACTATTTCACACAGTTCTATGTAAAATTCAGTGACGTCTGTCAAGTTCTAATATCAAACGCACATCCGTCAAGATAGATTGTTTTCTTATTATAAACAATATTTGTTATTTACATTTTTGCTGTCAAGTCAATAATATGGGAGATGTTTGTAAAGTTTAGCTTAAGGGTGTACCCCTTAAATCAGTGTTTCCCAATCTTTTTACTCTCATGGCACATTTTCCAAAAAAGAAATATTTCGCGGCACACCTACGTAGTTACAGAAGAAGACATTTTGAATGCAACCCCGCCTGTTACAGAAGGCTTAAATAATCCTTAAAAAGGTTAGGTTAAGTTAGATTAGGTTACGTTAGGTTAGGCTAGGCAAGATTATGCTTTAGCTTGAATGCTACTTATAAGTCAATTTCAATTCGTTATAAAAAGATCCTTCGTGTACTTTATTCTTATTAATGGTATTGTACGTATATTCGGACAATGATGTTAAAATAATCGACGCTAGTTTTTTTTTAAAATGAATTCGCGGCATATTTAGAAAATTTTGCGTCACACTAATATGCCGCAGTTAACCCTTTGGGAAACACTGCCGTAATTCCTCAAATTAATTTCTCTTATCCTGCAATATAGGTATTATCGTTACTATGGTAATTGAAATCTGACAGCAATGTAAAATTGCGTTTCTTTTAATTTGCAACATAGGCGATTTAAAATTGCTGTCAAAATATTTTGTCGTTACTAGAGAAACCATGCATAATAATAATTTCAATGTTGCAGGATAAAAGATATTCACTGTATATGATTTTACTGTTAAGTCAATGATAAGGGAGCCGGTCACCATGGCGTAGTGGTTAGTGTAGCGATGCACTGGCTTCTAGACCATGAGGGCTCGGATTCAAATCTCGGTTATGGCATGGATTTTTCAAAAATAAATGCATCTACTGGATAATGGCCTTAGTAGATAAGTCCAAAAATTAAAAAAAAAAGATAATAGTAATAAGGGAGATATGTAGACTTTAGTTTTAGAGTGTTCCCCGTAACTTTCATCTATTTGAAAAAAAGCATTGAACAAAAAAAAAATGTTTTCTTACTATTAACAATTTTTGTTTTATTTATTTTTTTCCCCGTAAAGTCAACAATAAGGGAGATATTTTAATATGTTGAATAAAAAGTTTTAACTCCGAAACATTCCGCTAGATTACAAATTTTGAAATGCCTTATAGCCTATGTTCGAATCCTGGTTTTACTTATTATACCAAATTAGGTGAAAATATATCCAGTTGTTTGTATGAATCTCAGACAGACAGACAAAAATTGATTTTTTTTCCGGATATTGCCTTGTAATCATCTGAAATGTGTGGGAACCAAAATGAGACAGATAAAAAGCAGATATAGCCTCCAATTTTGTTAATATTGATATATCTCTACAAAAATATGTGTTTTGAATATAGCCTCAAACTCGGACGTCAAATGTCAAATGATACTGTAGCAATATTGCCAACCTAATTAGAAAATAAATAAATTTCATGTATATCTAGACGAATTTTTTTCTTGTTCTTATGGTGTATTTTTAGAAGAGCTATTCCTTTAAAATCCGGATCTAAGAACTACCATATGGCGGTCATTCGGAACGGATTGTCCGACGTTTTAAACCGCGACCGTTAAATATTTACCCGTGGATTGTGTGCCGGTGTTCTTAGCGAGTAATAATGTGGAATCTCGCGAAGAATAGCCTTGCACCGGGGTCTCGAGCCTGGGAACCCTTTCATCATGTATGCACTGTTTGCATGTTGACTAAAAGGAACCAAAGGGTTATTGCGTAAGGGTTGAGTCTTTGTATGTATGTATATAAACCTCACCTTATTTTACCTGTCGCCTCTATACACCGAGTTTTTAAGAATGCTTTCATGAAAATAATGAACTGCTGGATGCTATATATTAGGATTGTGCATATAAAATGAGAAATTAAAACTCGAGAGTTTTAAAAGAATAATTTTATTCAAAATAGTCTCCACCTTCAACACTAGAGCCTGTTTCTTTAGTTTAAGCGGAACTAGATTTTGAAGTTTAGTAACTGTTATCGTTTGATTGATTCTTTTGAATATTTTGTTTAGCAGAAGCCAACTTCAGATATGTCTGTCTCATTAAAGCAACGCACTAACTATTGTTTGGACAACAGTCGACAACGAATAATCTATTAAATTTAGAGCTGTGATCAGTCGCTTGCGTTACCATATGACAAACTTGTTAGTGACAATCCACAGTGAACAAGTCATAACGTATAGTCTATTAATTTTAGAGCTGTATACGTAACGTTAAGAAAATTAAAATTCCATTTGGTGAAAAAAACTAAATATTTAAAATCGACGATTTTTTGGCTCTTTTTCTCTTTGTTACGTTTCTTTTTAAGAAGTGGCCTAGTTTCCGGAAGTGGTAGTCTGTTATTAATAAGTCAGGTAAATATGGTGGATGCTGTAAAATTTCATAGTTTAGGTCAGACATGGCCAAACAACAGCGCGCGAAATTCATTTTTAGGTTTTTGTGTAGGTATGACAAAAAAATCCTTCACTCATGTGTCTGTTTGTCTGTACGGTAGAAATTGTGGCGATCTAGAGCTCTTATGAGTTGAAATTTGGTATGCAACAGTTATTTGAACCACATATAGAAAACATACTGAGATTTCAGTAAATAATATCGCCCGAAACAAATTAACAAATTTGTATTTAACGAAGAAGTATATACCATGTTCAAAAGTAAATACCATGTTCAAGAGTTCAAAAAGAAATTACATAAGAGTTGGCTATGGAAAATAATCGCAAGTAATGTGAACAGCAAGCTTTAGAATTAATTAACTGTTGTTGTTGTCATCACTGTTGTTGTCATAAGTTTATATGGTTGTACAAAGCTTGCAGTAGACATTATTTTATTTTTCGATAGCCCTTATGCAATTTCTTTTTAACCTCATGGTATATTATATTCTTAATTTGAGTAAAGTATCAAATAAATCCTCTTAATGCGTAGAAAAATAAGCAACATTTCATTTTGTAAAAAAAAAAATTAATACGCCAATTTAATTTTCGCCAAAAATATTTTTAAAACACTTTTGTCTTACGCCCGATTTTTTTTTCGATATGGTTTGGTCTAAAAACCTGAAAAAATTGTCAACAATGCACATTGATGGAAACCGAAATAGTTCAACAGTAATTTTTGATCTGATTGTTTTTTCGAAAGTTATCGAATTTTTGCAATACCGTGTTAACATTATTTAACTGGCTTCTAGTAATTAAGTACTCTTGTAAATGTATAGATGAAAACATTATCTAATTTTATGATTTTTAATATGTACCCAAAATTTCTCGTCACTTGCTATCGTAGATACAAAACTTTGAAATTTGTGAAAATTCACACTTCACAATATATCAGACGGAATATGTCCCGTGTAGGTAAAAATTTGACAAAAAAATTCGATACTTTTCGATAGTTTTCTTTTTTTTTTTTGTGAGAATTCCACAAAAATATTTGAATATCCAAAAAAATAATTTTTCTTTTGTATATCTAACCAATAAGGGTTTCATTCGGTACCCCACTCAAAATTTAAAAAAATATATATTTTTTTCTTGAAATACATATTTGTTTATATTCTTTCCGCAATGCATTTTTTTAACGCCCTATAGATTTCCTAGACGTAGGTCAAAGAGTTTTAAAAGCATGTCAAATTTAAACTTTCTATATCCAGTCGTTTGGCCGCAATTTCTACTGAACAGAGAGATCCAAGGGTTTTTTGATCATACTGACAAAACCCTAAAAATGCAACATTTCATATCCACCAACTTAAGGTTTGTTCGTTTGTGTTGCACCAGACTTGTCCAGGACAAGAGCAGCTGACGTCACTATATAAGATAGCATTGTTGGGGGAAGCTGTGGTGTAGTTCAGCGTAGGTTGGGCAACACAAACGAACACACCTCAAATAACAAAACTCAGCGACGTCTCCGCGTCTGTACTGATTCCGTCGTCGTGTCCGAATATCCCGGAGGTCCGTAAAACACTTTTTGAATGCATAAGTAATGCTCCCGTGTCTGGATCGTCGATCAAGATGCAGATGTGAAGTAAGAATGCCAGGTATTCATATGTAAATTACGGCAGTTTTTAATAAACTATGAATGCTTTGTTAGTCAGATGCTAATGTGATTTCTTTATTATAATCAGTTTCATTTACTGGTGCTCATTGCGACATGCTGAGGGGAAAGTACTACCCTCAGTATTATTATTTCAAAAACAATTAGTCTTTCGTTGGTGACATACCGTGCTTTATTGTTATTAACTGTCGGTTTAGTGGTTAAAATTAAACTTGCATTAAGTTGCTCTCATTTATTATAAGCGAGATTTAGGATCAACACAACATATGAAGTAGTCGCCAAAAGTTTCCGGACTAACTATATTCGAAAGGTGGATAGAAATAAAACGCCTGTAGTGTTAAGCCTGGAACAGAATGCAAAGCGCGCTACGCCGTCAGCGCGCCGTCATTTGCGCAGCGTTGCGATAGCGCCGTTGAGAATTTTCGCCTGCACACAATACAATAATTTTTAACGCCGTCAAGTGTCACGTGACAACCTATATCTGTGTCTATACGTGCGCTTTCTTTTATTAAAAGTATAATGGATGATGAAGACTTGTGTGTGATGTTATTTATGTTGTATGCCAGTTATTTATACATACAAACACTTTCACCATTCAGTAAAAACTGAGGTTAGGTGTTCTGCGTCAACGTTCAACGGCGTCAAAAGTTGGAAGTTGACGAACATCAGTATCAACGGCGTTCGAACGCCGTAGGACGTTGTCCATTCTGTGCACTTGCGTACGACAGCTTGGTTTTAACTTTCCTCTGACAGATAGCGGCGTCCGAACGCCGTCAACGCGCCGTAGAACTCGTTGCATTCTGTTCCCCACTTTAGGTAGTATCTATGAGTAGTCGAATATAATGTCTCCAGTCAAATTATGTTACTCGATTGGAGAGACTAATGTAAATCAGACAACTTTTTTCCGCAGTTCAATTATGACCTGCCGCAAGACATTTTTGACTTTTAGACAGACAGACGGAAGTACTGGAATTCTTCGTCACACAGGACGAAACTATGGTTCTGTACTATGATCCTCTATCAAAAAAAGAATCCATGGGATGTTGCAGGTTGGACGAAACGCAGCCTTAAATGAGAAAGGTGTCCCAGTCGACAAAAAACAACGATGTTTTGGGAATTTGGATTTTAATGCTGTGACAACTAGAAGGAAGTACTGGAGTCCATCGTCAGAGAGGACGAAACTAAGATCTTGTATAGATGCTGTGTCAAAAAAAATAATTCATGAAATGTCGCATGCTGGAAGAAACGCATTAGAGGAAAGGAAACGGGTCCCAGTCGAACAATAGCGACGATTTTTTGGGATTTGAAAACTTCCACTTCAAAGAGAGAAACAAGACGGTGGATGGTACTACAGACTGCTGCACAAGTTTTGCGATGCCATCAAGCAGAGGCGCGCTAAGCTGAGTCGCAGTGTTTTCTACAGGATAATGCTATTATTAACAAGACGGTGGATGGTACCACAGACTGCTGCCCAGGTTGTGCGATGCCATCAAGAAGAGACGCGCCAAGTTGAGTCGCAGTATTTTCAGAGAAAACTCTGTAGAAATCCTGTAGGATCTGCTATGCTAGGCGCCTGGTTACACGGCCGCTTTTGCCAAGGCATTTGTAAAGATATATTTGATCAAGGAGCTTGTTTAGGCATCCTACAACCCAGACATGACTTCTGACTTACCTCAAACTCAAAAAAGATCAAAAATTTAACAGTAATGTAGATTTGTAGGAAGCAGTTCGATAGCATTTTGCAGACTGCGAATTATTTTACTCAGGATATTGTTAATTCATGTAAGAAGTGTTTTGAAGTTCAAGGAGACTATATTGAAAAATGACATCTCACCACACCACAGTCATTTTACTTCAAGCACCGCAAATAGCCATTGTTGCTTGCGCCAAAGGTTTTAAGTTTACTCCAAGAACCCCTGGAATATAGGCCAGAATTTTTGCACGTATCTCGTGGTTCCATTTTCAGAACGCATGATTCGTGCCGACAGAAATTAATAACTGTTTAGATATCCTGGAAAACAGATGGGCGAGTGCAAACCTCCTACGTTTATTAGCACTGTCATAATATTAGCGGACATTGGCTGCTGTCTACAGCGGTTCCTCTGTCCCCTGCTCCCTCGGTGTCATTCTTTGGATCGTGCCGCGAGGAAAAGGTGATTCGTCATGCCGAAACACCGCTGTCATCCGGAAAATCAATGGCTTATTAATGTCTACGGGTTTATATTAAGGAAAGTCACTTTTCCATGTGTTCTAATTCCAGCGGTTCATCAATTCACTCAGCGTGGCGTACTCTTGGAACTTTGCACGCAAACTCTAGACATTTCGTTATAAATAGCACGGTGCTGTGAGGTTTGCTGTCGTATCGTGCGTTGCAGTATGGTCGCCGCGTACGGTAATCGTATGCAATCGCGTGATTGCTCGGGCCCAGCATCAATTACCGGGCTTGGGGGCCGGTACTACTCTGTAAAATCCCTCCCTCCCCAACCTATACCCTCTTGCACCGGATGCAGAGCTGCTGTTCTCTCCAGCCGCAAGGATTTTATGACTGAACTTGACTTTTTAGTTTTAAATTTATGTCCTTGTCTGGTGGTTTGACTTGCTCTGGTCGGATCGAGTGTCCGCGTTTCAAACAACGCACATCTGGATACGGTTTTCAACGTGCATGATATTCGGTTGCTTTGCATTTATTAGTTTGTTGCTTTGTGAATTGTTTGTATGGTCCGGTTTATTGCCTGCATCAAATTGTGATGGAAATGAAGCTATTGTTTGTTGATTTATTTGAGATTCGGTAGCGTTGTTTGAGCAGAAAGTCTGTGACTGGTTTCTGATTTTTTGAATCATATGTACATGCACTCAAAATGACATTTAAAATGAGATGACACATCCGCTACAGTGAAAAACCAAAATTTAACACTAGGTTCTATAAAATTCTATTCTATAGCTCGTGAGCTTTTAAGGTCAACATTTGCATTTTGGAAAGTAAAGTGCTTTTGTTCAGCACTTGTTGCCGAGTTATTAACCCCCCCCCCCTGAAAAATCTTGGGGGCGCGATTAGGAAGGAAAGCGAAAAGGAAAAAATAATATTTATTAAACCCTTTGATACTTAAAATATAATAATAGTAATCCTTACAATTAATAGATATTTTTAATTTTTTAGTTTTTTTTTACTTTTGAATTTTTTATTTAATAGTTATATTAATATTGAACAAGTATTCCGATCTTTGACTTATTATCAGGGCTTCGAACCGTTATTTTTTTCGTTTCGGATTCCGTTCCGGTTCAATTAAAAAAATATATATTGGTTCGGTTCCGGTTTTCGTTCCGGCAAAAATAACGGGTTTTTTCGGTTTTCGGTTCAGTTGCGAGTGATAAATTTGTAAAAGCTTGTATTTGTAATATAAATTTATTTTGTACTATAATTTAGTAGAACATTTTATTCCTTATTTTGTAATAATCATACTAAGGCCGCTGCCAGGGGGGGATTGTTGACGCTCACCCCCCCCCCCCCCCCTACCGAAATAATAGAAGCGCATTTTTTTACTTATAAGTTAAAAAAATTACGATTTTTTTCTGCTCTTCAGTTTAAAAAATTATCTTAGTTAAAATGTATTTTATATTCACTCACATAAACATTATCTGAACCGAAATAAACGATTTTTTTTTTCGGTTCAGTTCCGGGTTTCGTCCTGACAAAATAACGTTTTTTTTTCGGTTTTCGGTTCAGTTCCGGTTCGAAGCCCTGCTTATTATTACAAATGAAAAAAATGTAGGTAACTATTTGTATTTAACAGGAAAAGATTATAAAACACTAGGTTAGTTTCAAAGAATCAAACAAGTTAATTTTTTATATGTATTTCGGCTTATGAAGCCATCTTCAGAAATACAAAGGAACTATTAGAGAGGAGAGGGTATTGGAACAAATGTGGTTATAATTAGGAAAACCCTACCTAAAAGGTAAAATTATATGAGAGAGGATTAAAAGGGATTAAGAAAAGGCGACCATCTAAACTCAACTTGTTCATTCATGAGTTTTCTTGACTTAGAAATCGCTTTCTTGATTTCAAATGCCTCTAATAAATCCAATTTTAATCTTTTCGGCTGTATATGTATCTTTTCCTCTAATTCAGTATGTTTCAACGAGCGCCTGCAACTGGATCTATCGATTTTATTTGTTTTTAATCGACGAGCATTCCAATACTATTTTTTTAGCAGTACACCACTGTTGGTAACCCTATTTGTGCAGCGTCACATGGGTCATCGACAAGTATTTTCGCGCCAAAATATCCTGCGTATCTCGCGTACGCACTCTGAAACACACACGTGTGGGCAGCGGCCATAATGGATGCGATGACGTCATGGCGATAGCAGGGATCTGGCATGTGTGTGACGGCGGGAGAGATGAACAGATGAGAGGAGGTACGGGCGGGGAGGAGAGGAATTGTCGTCAATTAGCTAACCTTGGCCCTGGTGCCGTCAACTCCCCTCGCGAACAATCCCCCTTCGCCCGCTATTTGATAGCATCGAGCTCGATCAACCATTTTGAAAACATTGACAGACTTGCATGATTATGCACTGCGGATATCGAAACCCGCAAATAGGATAAATCAACAAACAATACATACATTTCCAAAACAATTTGATGCTTGCAATAAATCGAACCATTATAACATACAAACAATTCACAAAGCTACCAACACAGCGTTTCTTAACCGACGAACCGAGATAAACTTTAACCAATCCGCAAAACAGTTTGACCAGTCCGCAAAAATATTATAATATAATTAGTATATGTAAATTTATAAAAGGGTGTGAGATTCAAATATTTTGCACGATCTCAAATAATGCATCGACGGAACAAGATATAAATAACCGACTGGGGCAAACAAGAGCATACATTAAGCAGGTAAACCAATTTTTCTGGAACAGAAAACTTACAAAAAGGACAAAAACTATACTGGATAATGATACCGGAGCGCCGTTTCTGTGCGTTCTGGCCATAATATACCACATGAAAGATGCTAGATGAAAAAATTAAAAAGAACAAAGAATACGAGTAGAGCCGTTACATGTGTTACCGCCGCCAGGGTGCAAATTTTAGTGCCGTCCTCATCAAATTTTTGAAAATTAAAAAATACAATAACGCCTTGCGAAACAATATATGTTACTGCTCTTTAAGAAAGATTTTGATTATGTCGTCAATGATTTCCAATTTTCTTGCACATAAGTTCAGTTTGGCGGCTGCTAAATGATGCCTTCCGGGTTTATTTACACCCCGTTACGGACCGGGCCTGCCTAAGAAGGCTGCCTGATATTCTACCTGACACATAGAAGACAAAAACACAATAAATAAATTTTAAAAAGATACTAAAGTTGAGGCGCAAACACGCTTATTTTATTTTAGGGAGCTCAGAGGGCAAGGTTTTTTCTTGAAAAAACATGTAAATATTCAAAATGCTGTTCGTTTAACGAACTTCAATTGTTCTTTAACTTGAACAGTTGACTGTAATCACAAAGTAAACAGGTTGAGTGATAATTCTCAGCAGTTACGTTCACGAAACGCGCGCGTTGTCACTCAACATACTTAACAGTTGCGTTCGCTAAACGCGCTCAACTTTTCTATATTATATATTTTTTGTCATATTTTTAAACCAGCCCTTCTGGAATATCCCTAAGTTTTTTAACACATTTTTCACAAAAAAAAATACATCAAAATGTTAAATTTTAAATTAATCCTAACAAAAAATTCTGATTCAAATGTAATACTCTGAATTTTTAGATTTTTAAATTAGTACTTCTGGGAGGTAGTGTCGCGTACAAAAGTTTTTTGACACATTTTTTGTACGCATCAAAACAAATATTTATAAAAATGAATTTTGCAAACGGAACGGGTCTGTCTACGAAGGCTGCCTAATTTTCTACCTGACACAAGCCGTCGCGAGAGATAGAAAAAACACAATAAATAAATAAAAAAAAGATACTACAGTTGAGGCGCAAATACGCCTGTTTTATTTTAGGTAGCTCAGAAGGCAAGGGTTTGTCTTCAAAAAAACATAAATATTCAAAATTATCAAGGTGAAAAGATGAAACTGTTAATGGCCTTTTGGCTCTCTTCCATTTTTAAAGATGATTGATGTAAAAACAGTGAAATCTGACAAAAAAAAAAGTGCTTTTTGGGGCGAGGGGCTGAAGCCCGTGAGCTTCCCTGGGTGCACGCCTGCTACAGTTAAGTAAAATTAGAGCTCAGCTTTGATTTAGCGGGAATTTTTGACGCGATCACGTTTGAAACATTTGCTGTTATAGCAAAGGTAAACTGAGAATGAAATAATATGCGTAATACTTTTTAGTAGTACTAGTTAGTAATGGGTTACTATTATGAGTATTTAGGCTAGGTTAATGTTACTAAATATTTTGCAAAAATATAGCAAACACCCAATGTTTAAAATTTGTACCCGTTCTGTCCGAAATGACTTCTGCATAGTTTCTTTTCATCTTGCGTTACCTATAACTCTGCATGCTTATGCAGGCCGCGAAAATGTACCTCACGGGTTATTTCAGGCTCGCGGGCCTTAATTTAACCATGCTTGTTATAAGGGTTTCTTGTTCACACCAACTTAGTGTACACAAGTACTGGTTCCCCATCCACGTATTTACATATTACACATATGCTATGCACACCGCCATCGACACATGTCGCGAGGTGGTGGAGGCAGGACGAGGAAAGACGTGTTAAATATCGCACCAACATACACTCCTCGGGCACGTACTCTGTCTCTGTTAACGGACGATCTAATCGACTCGCCGGGATTGTAAACCGCAAAACGTACATGCTAATAGAGGCTTTCGAGCTGGTGATTTTCTTCCAAACCGCAAACATCAAATATTCGATCAAGATGGTCGTTTACCTTATACCATAAGGACCACGTCATGTCGACAACAGATTTTTTTCAACAGAAAATTGACTGGTTTGTTATTTTTTCAACTCCGCATTCTTTCAAAATTATATATTTCAAACTAAACTAGGTTCTTGAATATGTGAATCATTGAGGTGACCTATTTCCAGGTTTCGTGACCATGTTTTCAAACTATGTACATTCAGGAGTAATATGGTCATTATTACGTCCATTTTTTAGCGCACACAGAAGGGCACCTTCAGTTTATAGCCTATTGCGAACTAAGTATAGCCCATAATTTGTATTTGGATATGTGAATTCATTGGCGCAACAGCCCGAGGTGAGTTTAGGCCTTCTGTTTCCAGGTTTCGTAACCATATTTTCAGTCTGTGTACATTCAGGAGTAATATGATCAGTATTACGTCCATTTTTTAGGGTACACAGAAATGTACCTACAGTTCATAGCCGGTTGCGAACGGCTAAGCAGAGCCCGTAATTTGTATAAATATTTTTTACACAAATTTTTTGACATAGGATTTGAATCAAAGTCCGTTTCCTTGCTAGAGGTCAGCGGCAAAAATAAACTCTTTAGCTCTTGCCGCCCGAAGTTTGGTATGTGTTTACTGCACGTTAAATGAACCATCCACTATAGTGGACAGTATAAATTTAACGTCTTTCTGGTCGAATTGATGATTTTGGCCTTACAAATTCATTTTTAGAATACACGTTCCTTTAACTAGTAAAATTTTCAAATTATACGTGATTTTTGAATATTCAACTATTTCGTTGCTATTTTATGTCAATAACATTTCAATTCTTCGTCGGAGACCAAAATAACTGCCATATACTTCTGAAACATGTTGATCTACATAATTTCACGAAAAAAAAAATTTTTTTTTTCGCGCTAACTTGATCATTTTCGCCCTAAAAATTCTTTTCTAGCATCCACGTTCCTCTAACTAGTAACGTTTTCAAGTTATGCCATAAAAACATTAGGTTCTGTAGAATTTTAATGTAGAAATTTAATTGTAATAAGTGAAGAACATCTGCTTTTTCTTTGGACACTTCCAGACGAGTTGACTTTTGGCTTCACTTACATAAGTCCATCTTGATCTGTTAATTGTTAGGTTTTTCCACGTGTCCAGTATACCAATACTTGTTAGATCTTCGGTTAGCTCAGTGGTTCCTAAACTTTTTCGGTTCCCGGCGCCTTTAATGTAGCAGAATTTTTCCTCGGCGCCCCAAGTCAAAACATTGGTCTAACTAACGCAGTTAGAGAAATATAAAGTTTTCGCGGCGTTCCTGTAGCCCAGCTCCAGGGCACCGCAGCGCACAGTTTGGGAATCGCTGGGTTAGCTGATATCCATATCTTGCGTGGTATCCCACCGGTCGACGGGTATTCAGTTTTCCATCCCATAACTTCCTCTCATCCTCATCACGTGTCCCATGCACTGTAATCGTATACCTCTCAGTTCCTGTGTGATTCTCGGCCTTGAATACAGTTCTCTAATATCTTTGTTCTTACAGATTCTCCATTCACCATTAATTTGAATGGAACCAAAGTGTCGTTTATGAATAATAAACAAAAAATAATCGTGTTAAAACTAGAATTTTGAAGAATAATTCTATGACAGTTTGAAATTAGTTTAAAATTAGTCACAGCTATCGCTCAAACATAAAACTACTATACTCTGTTCGCGGAGAACAGGCGTTGTAAATAGCTATGTTCGTACAGCCATTTGAACAGTTTATTATCGTCAAAATACATAGAAGTGCGTTAAAATAACTCTGCGCTTGCGTCTGACGATAATAAACCGTTAGAAATGGCTCTACGAACATACCTATTACTAGAACTACGTTACTTTTGCTGTGATTGGACGAAAAGACATTAAAAAAAGATCTAAATGTCTTTTCGTCCAATCAGAACAAGAGTGAGGTAGAATGTTTACATCGACTCTACGTTCTCTGCGAATAGAGTATTATAGTGTGTATTTCAATGCTCACTGTATCTCAATGTATCTACGCATGCTCTGTTTTTGACAGTCAGTTTGCTCAAACAAAGCTAAAAACAGATTTATCTCTTCAGTGTCAAGGTTTTAACGAGGGGAAGCGGGGTAGAAGAGAGTTGATAACAGAAGACATAGTTCAATTCTTATCAGTTTGTGCGGCTATCAGAGCCACATGGCTCTAGCACACATGTGTCGAGCAACATGGCTG